>CM060922.1:136069834-138569834 GCA_030737875.1 Allium sativum | reverse complement strand
ACCTCTCTAAGATTATTCGGGATTTAGTTACCGAGATTGATCAAAGGAAAAAAGTAGCCGATCTCGATGAGAATGTTCTAAAGAATTTAGAGAAGGACTTAGATGACAAAGAGTCCCAGCTTGCCCTCGCTCAACGGGATGCCAACAATTTTAAAAAGCAGTTTGAAGAGCTACAAAAGCGTTATCATGGGAACCTTGAATCTCACAGTCAAGAACGCTTGGATCTGAAGAAGCAAGTTGAAGAGGCAAAAATGAAGAACGTCGAGGTGCAATCAGTCTGTGATGCTCTTGAGCGAGAGAAAGCCGACCTGGCGAGGAAAAATGCTGAACTAGACAAGCGAAACGCCGATCTTGAGGCTAAACTACTGGCAGCTGAGAACAGGGCAGCTTTAGCTGAAGGAAATTTGGATAGCGCTATCAAGTCCAATGAGGAAACTTATCATCAGCTATCTGAAGCTAATAATGAATTGCACGGTTTCGGCGAGCTACTTATCGCATTCTTCGCTCACATAATTCGTCGCCGGAGCGTTTCCTGGATTGAAGACTATGAGACCACTCTAGTTCATGTTTGGGAACAAATCGTTCAATGGGAAAAAGATGAGCTTAAAGTTGATTCTATTGATGAAGACAAGCTCATGGAAAAGTATATGAGGGACGACGAACCAGCACATCTAGCCGAAGGACGTCGACTTATAGCTGTTGTCATGGAAGAGGAGAGGCGTCGGGCCAAAGGGAAGAACATAACTGAAGCTAGAACTTCCTCTACCACATCTGAAGCTACCGGGGTGGAACCTTATGATCCTGAGAACCCCGGGATCCATAGAGCCTCCATCTTATCTCCCATTCCTGAATCAGTACCAGGTTCTTCAGCGACACCAATTGAAAAGTCATCTGAAGGTATCTCTGCTTTTTCTCCTCAGTTTGTCAAAGCTATCTACGCCTTTCGCTATATCATAGAGCAACCCGTTGACAACCCCCCAATTTCTCCCGAATTAATAATTGTTCCATCTCGTTCCTTAGGTACTGAGACGACTGCCAAAGCTACAGGGCAACATGAGTCAACTGCTGGCGAGAAGCCTATCGAAGGGGATCAAGGGAAGCAGGATGAAGTCACTCCGGCTGAACCTGAGAAAGAGGCTAAGGACAAAGAGGAGGGTACTGACAAAGTAACACCCATGCCCCCTATTACTGAGACCCCTCAAGATGAGGATATGATACCCGCTCTAAAAGGTGACAGTGACGATGGAGGGCACGAGGAGGATTAGGATGTTTCCATAATCAGAGATTCGGGGCATAACGATAATATGACGCTTGCACAGCTGAAGTCTCAACAGGATAAGGGTCTCCAAATGAAGACCGAGGAAGTGGACATTGCAAATCCTAAGCCCCTCGCCGTGGTCATCAAACTGCCACATAGGTCAATCACCAAGGAGCTTGCTGGTAACGTTCCAGCTGATTCTACCCCTCCACCTTCAAACAAAGGAAAAAACGATAGGAAGGAAAAACCTAAGCGCATCCTGACTGACGCAGAGAAAGAAGCCCGAGATGCTTTTAAAGCCTCCAAGAAAATCAAGATCACTCCAAAACAGAAATAATTATCAGCTTTTTCCTTCTGTTGGTCTGCTTTTACTGTGGCGATTGCAGCCCTCGCATCTTTTGTTTTTCTTTCTTGTAAAGAGTCACGTGTGAATGAAATATTTTGTTTCCTGTACTACCAACATTTAAGAAGTCAATTCATTACTCATGCATAAATGTAAATAAACAACATATCATATTGTACTGTCAAGAGATGCGTATAGTAATATTGTCAATGGATGTATACACGTATCCATGGCCTCAATCAATATTGTACAAGTTATATTGTCGTGACTTGTTCGAGATTGATTAGTTTAAGTGTCTTATTGCCCCGTATCTCAGTGGGGGGGGGACTTTCTTTTGTCGATGATGCTTATTCCGTTAGCATATAAATACTCTACTGTCTTATCAGGTTAGAGTTACCATCGAGGCGGTCTTTTATTGGGGTGCACCTTCACGCCTCGGAGGATGTCGTCTTCCCGTCCTTTATACTCTCTCTCGTTTCAGGAGAGTTAGAGTTAGGAATGTCGTCTTCCCATTCCTTTTGTCGGATTATTCAAACAGGCGTTCCGTTTGCTCCTGCATGTGAGTTGTACTTAATTTCTTATTTGAAATATAGCGTTTTATAGTTAGAGAAACTCAATCACAGAAAGTAAATGCAGGAAAATAAATGACACAGTATTTTTGTAGTGGTTTAGCTAAGTCGTAGCCTACGTCCACTTTATAATCTTTTGTTAATATAAACAGACTTTTTTAGGCAAGTCGTGCCTTTTACAAGGTTCATAAAAACAAAAGAAAATGCACCATCCCTAATTCAAGTATCCCATTAAGTGCTGGGCATTCCAGGCCCTAGGCACTTCTTTGCCATCTACGGTCGCTAACTTGAAAGCTCCTATTTCAAGTTTCCGTTGGACGACGTACGGTCCTTCCCATTTTGGACCAAGATGGGGAAGGGAGGGAAAAACTCGCTTTAGCACCAAGTCTCCTGGTTCAAATGTCCTAAAGCGAACTTTCTTGTCATAATAGAGTGCCATCTGACGTCGGTGTCTCGATGCACGCAAGTCTGCTTCATCCCTATTTTCTTCGACTTCACCAAGGGACTCGAGGAGGAGTGCCCGATTCGTCATCGGGTCGTAATATGTCACCCTATGGGAGGGAATTTCAAGCTCTACTGGGATTACCGCTTCTGAGCCAAATGAAAGAGAGAAAGGTGTATGGCCGGTTGTTGTCTTAAATGTTGTCCGATAAGCCCACAAAGCCAGGGGCAATTCATCCACCCACTTTGTTTTTGCACGCTCCAGCCGCTTTTTGAGAATGGACTTTATGACTTTATTTATTGCTTCTACTTGCCCATTCGATTGTGGATGGGCGACTGCAGTGTACCGCTTGTCAATCTTATATTTCTGGCAGAAACTCCTAAACTCGGCGCCATCGAACTGGGTTCCATTATCGGTTATAATGGACTTTGGAGTCCCAAATCGGCATATGATATTCCTAGTCACAAAACTTATCACCTTTCTCGTTGTGATTTTGGTTAAGGGCTCGGCTTCCACCCACTTTATAAAATAGTCTACAGCGACTATTGCATACTTCGCTCCTCCTTTTGCAATTGGTAAAACTCCGATGATGTCAATTCCCCACATGGAAAATGACCACGGACTCACCATCGACTTGAGCTGGGTTGGTGGTGCCCTGGGGATCTTGGCGAATCTCTGGCATTTATCGCAGCGTCGCGAATAATCAGCTGCATCTTTATTATTAGTGGGCTAGAAATACCCATACTGCAACACCTTCTTTGCTAGGGTCTGACCTCCCGTGTGATCTCCGCACTCACCTTCGTGTACTTCCTTTAGTACACGCTTGATGTCGTCGTGCGCTATGCATCGTAACAGGGGCATAGAGAATACCTGCCGATAGAGGGTATCATCTTGAAGGACGTATCTGGTAGCTTTTCGAACCACAGCTCGCCTCTCGCTTTTCTTTGGCGGAAGTACTCCATTCTTAAGGAAATTCTTAATTGGGGTCATCCACGACTCCCTCTCCGGCTCTGCTTCGAAAGCCAATTCAACTTCCATTAATTCAAAGCTCGGCGATCCCAACGTCTCGATCGGAACCATCTCAGTTTCCTCCGGATTGTCGGAACTTGCCAACTTTGCTAGCCGGTCTGCTTTCTGGTTTTCAGCTCTTGGGATATGTGTTATGTTGTATCGTTCCAAGCTGTTCAGTAGTTCCTTTGCCTTTCCAAGATAGGTAACAAGTCGAGGTCCTCGGGTCATGAATTGTCCCCGTACTTGACAGACGACTATTTTGGAATCGCAGAATATATCTTATACCTTGATCCCGAATTCTTTAGCAAGTTTCAGCCCGGCAATCAGGGATTCATATTCAGAATCATTATTAGTTGCTGAAAACTCAAGTCGCAGAGCATAATATAAAGATCGCCCTTCGGGAGTAACTAAGACGACTCCGGCTCCGGATCTTCGGTCGTTTCTAGCTCCGTCTGTGTATAGCTTCCATGAATCTAACTCCAACTCTTCTTATGATTTGACCACCTTATCACCGATCGTTTCTTCCTCTGGAATTGTAAACTCTGATATAAATTCAACTAGAGCTTGCCCTCTGATCGATCTCCGCGGCTGATAGTTCAGATCAAACTGACTCAATTCAATATTCCACTTAATTAACCGCCCCGACACTTCAGGTCTTTGTAACACCTTTCTCAGAGGCTGATCAGTGTATATGGTTATGGGGTGATCTTGGAAATAATGGCGGAGTTTTCGAGAGGTGATCAGAAGGCTGTAAGTAAGCTTCTCGATCCTTGGGTAGTTACGTTCTGCAGCTGCCAATTTCTTGCTTACATAATATACCGGCCTTTGCACCTTGTCTTCTTCCCGGACGAAGGCAGTACTAACAGTATGAGCCGATACTGCTAGGTAAACAAATAGCTCTTCGTGATTTTGATAGAATTAGAGGTCTTTCTAGCAAGTCCAATAGATTTTGAAAGGCCTCAACATAGTCCGGAGTCCATTCAAAATTTTTCTTTCCCATTTTTATTAGTTCAAAAAAGGGGACGCATTTATCTGTTGCTTTGGAGATAAAACTACTCAACGCAGCCACTTTTCCCGCAAGACTTTGTACATCTTTGATTCTTCTTGGTACCTCGATGTTCCTTATCGCTGCTATTTGACTGGGATTGATTTCAATTCCTCGAGAGCTTACGATGAAACCTAGAAACTTTCCAGATGCCACCCCAAACGAGCACTTCAAAGGATTTAACTTCATTGGATACTTTCGCAGGATAGCGAACATTTCTTCCAAATCTCGCGTATGGCTGGAGAACTGTCTCGATTTGACAAGCATATCATCCACATAAACCTCCATAGTCTTCCCTATTTGGTTGTAAAACATCCTGTTCACTAAGCATTGGTAAGTAGCTCCAGCATTTTTTAATCCGAAAGGCATGACCACGTAGCAATACAACCCTAAATCTGTGATGAAGCTTGTGTGCTCTTGATCGGGTACATGTATAGAAATCTGGTTGTACCCGGAATAAGCATCCATAAAAGAAAGGAGTTCATGTCCCGCTGTCGAATCCACAAGCTGGTCTATTCGGGGGAGTGGGAAGCTGTCTTTCGGGCAGGCTTTGTTCAAGTCTGAAAAGTCAATACATGTCTTCCATTTCCCGTTTGACTTCTTTACCAAGAGAGGATTCGATATCCAG
This sequence comes from Allium sativum, assembly GCA_030737875.1. Classification (NCBI taxonomy): domain Eukaryota; kingdom Viridiplantae; phylum Streptophyta; class Magnoliopsida; order Asparagales; family Amaryllidaceae; genus Allium; species Allium sativum. Next base: position 138,564,538 of record CM060922.1, on the reverse strand, counting down.
TCGGGATATGTCGAATCTCTAATAAATCCGTTCTCTTTCAGCTTCTCCACTTCTTCTTTCAGAGCTGCCGACCTCTCTGGGCCCAGCATGCGTCTCTTTTGTTTCACCGGCGGGTGTTTCGGATTAATGCTCAACAAATGACTCATGATGGAGGGTGATATCCCACACATATCAGCATGGGTCCAGGAAAACACATCCAGGTTCGCCTTCAGAAAGTCAGCCAGTTCTTTGGCTAGGTGCAGATCCAACTGGGATCCAATTTTCAAAACTTTTGATGGATCAGCTTCATCAATGGATATATCCACTATTGTTTCGTTAGGAGTTGCCTTTCTATCCTCTGGTTCCTCATCCTCTCTGGGATCTAGGTCATCAGGCATTCCACTGGGCAACTCCTTCGGGGCTGACCCTTCTAATTGCTATGTTGAACCTTCCTTCGGAGGGGGTGAAACACTTTTACTATCAATGCTGAGTCCCTTCATCAGCATCTTCAACTCAGCAATATAACAAGCTCTTCCGGAGACTTGGTCTCCCCTCATTACTCCTGTTCCGCCTTCAGTAGGGAATTTTAGCAACAAGCACCATGGCGCGATGCAAGCCCTGAACTCTGCAAGGGCAGGCCTTCCCAAGAAAGCGTTGTAGGGCGAATCGATATCCAATACCACAAACTGGAGCATTCGTACTCTTCGACGGTCCCCCTGACCCAATGTCACAGGTAGCTCTATGTAACCCATTGGAGTCGTCGATGCTCCATTGAAGCCACAGATCCATCCTTCACAGGGCTTCAAATCTCCAGACTCGAGTCCCATCTGGTCAAATGACTTCTTAAACAGAATGTTGACAGAGCTTCCATTATCTACCAATACCTTATGAACCATTGCCGGTCCAATAGAAGTGGTTGTGACCAACGGGTCCTCGGTAGGTGATTGGATTCCAGTGTCGTCTCTGCTACGGAATACCACATCATCGAACATTGTCCTCTGCTGCTTCACAGGGGTGAGATCTTCTAAATCATCACACTCATTCACGTCTATGCTTAACTGCATTAACGTACTGATCCATCGCTCTATAACTGTGAACAGCTGGATGAAGCCCTCCTATTATAGTGTTAATAACGAGTCCCTTTCCTTTTTGATGCGTTGTAGGCTTGGGAGCAGGTTGATTCTGGTTTGGGGCCTGTCCTCCTTGCCCCCTGTCCCTCGTGGCAACCTTATACTCATCCAACTTCCCTTCATGCAACAACTTCTCGACCACATCTCTCAAGTGTCGACATTCATTCGTTGAATGTCCGTGGGTCCCGTGAAATAAACAAAACTTGCCGGTAGCAACTTCTTTCTCTGTCGAATCTCGCGGCGGTGGCTTCTTGTATTGCAAAACATTATACGTGTCCAAGTAAATACTATCCAACGTGTCATTCAACGGCGAATAATTTTCAAAAGTTTGGAACCGGGGTCTTTTGTCAGAATTGCTTCCTCGATTCCGGTTTCTCCTGTTACCATTCCCGTTACGATTGCTGTTGCCCCCATTTCCATTATTACCATTCCCGCTCTTATTTCCAACATTCACTTTGACCTTTCCAGAATTCTCTCCAGACTGCTTTACAGCAACGTTACTCTGGACAGCTTCTTTTGGAGTCGCTTCGGACTTCCTTTTTCTATTTGCCCGTGCTTCCTCCCGTTTTAACCATATATTGGCTTTCTCATAAAACAATTCTCTTGTGGAAGGCGTCTTCCCAGAAAGACAGTCTCCAAACTCTGAATCTGGATCAACTCCCTCTATTAAGGCCATCAATATGGTAGGCTCGTGAGGGTCGCCAACCTCTGTTATAGCTAAATTGAAACGGTCCAAATATGACCTCAAAGACTCGCCCGGAGCCTGCTTAATTCTCAATAAATCGATAACAGTCTTGGACTTTCGGGCGTGGAGTCAAAATTGGTTCATAAAGCGTTCACTTATTTCCTTGAAACTCGATACTGATCGGGGAGGAAGTCGAGTAAACCATAATAGTGCTACATCTTCCAAGTAAATCGGGAAAGCTTTACATTTTATAGCATCAGGAGCAGCAGCAGCATTCATAAACCATGCATATCGCATCAAATGGTGTCCAGGATCGGTCCTCCCATTATACCTGTCCATCTGTGGTAAATTAAATCGTCGGGGGAACTAAAAATCAAGGATATCGTCAATAAAGGGAGTATGGCTTTGCTCAATTCCATAATCTTCGTTAGTGTAGTTTTGACTCTCAGACATAATCTGGCGCACCATATTCTATACGTCAGCATTAGTCAAGGGCCGTTCAGGCTCTCTGGCCCTGATATTTGGGTTTCCTCTAGGTTCTTGGTTAGGGGACATCCTCCTCCTTCTAGCAGCTTCTGCTCTAGCCTGCTCTCTACGCTCCTGGTCGATCTCGGGAGGAAGGGGCTGAAGCATCTGCTGCTGTGTAGGATTGACAACGTCAGGAACCCTGGGTAAAACGTGTGACCCACGCATGGGAAGCAACATAGGCTGTTGAAGGCTCGGGTCATCAAGTCCTAACACACGAGCGACATCTTCTCGGGATCCCAGAGACCCAAAAGTCATCTGTTCTAGGTTCTGGGGTCGCTCGAGCGGCCTCCTTTCACGGGGTCGTTCTTCCTCCGAGGAAGATGACTGATCCACTGCAATGTGGTGAACTGGAGAAGGTGTCCTTCGTCTGTGGAGCTCACCAATCTCCCTACTCATGGTCTTCATATTCTCTTGCATCGTACGGTTGGTTTGCTCGTGGGCTCTCATAGCCTCCCTAGTGCTCTCAAGCATGTCGAGAAGGCGCGAAAAATCTCCTTGTGTGACAGGTGCAGACGGATGGAACTGGTCATTGGTCCTGGTGGCCGGAATCAGAGCGTTTGGAGAGGCTCGAGTAGAGGTTCTAGCATCACCTACTTTCGGGTCGGATCGGAGCAGGGTAACCCGTTCGGATCGGTTTGGGATGGGGTATCGGATCGGGGTAACTTCCTCAACATCCTCTATTCGGACCGGATCGGAACTTTCCCTCTGTGATCGGTTCGGGTTTCCTGAGCCAGTCCGATCCGCTCCAGAGCCTTGCCCACGAGACCTTGTCACAATTGCATTTCGCTGATCTTCGCCAACTTCGTTCCCACGGCTAGTTTGAGCTTCCTTGCCTTTTCCTTTGGCCATAGTTCTTCAGCAATCAACCAACAAATACTTAATAGCGTCAGAAATCGGGGATTAACTTCTTTGAACTCACCGGTCCAAAAAGTAGAACGATAATCCGGAAAAACAGAGAATTCAAATAATTCTCAGTGAAAGCACCAAAATGTTAGACCAAAAAGTGGTTCTAACACTCAAATTGACTAAAACTATAACAAAATGAGATCAAAAACAGAAAGAAGACACAAGATTTATAGTGGTTCGGCGTGAAAATGCCTACGTCCACTTTATATCACTTTACTAGATGATTGTGATGAGAATACAACAAGATTCACGTTCAACCTCACTCAATTATCATACATATTCACACAATAATCTCAAAAATATACTTTGGATAGTGGTTTGGATTGTTTGGGAGTGCTAGAATTCGGTTCTCAAAGGTATTCGAACTCTCAAAGTGCCAAAAAGCCCCCTTCAAATGACCCTTGGGGGTCTATTTATAGGCAGAAAATCCTCCAGATTCTAGGGCATTAGTAACCCCATCTCTAATGAGTTTTCTCGTTCTAGGATACTGTTTATCCTATCTCTAATGAGTATTCTTTTGTAGGATATTTCTAATCCTACCTCTGATGGGTCTTTTGTTCAGTTCTAACGAGTTATACCCCAAAGATTTGAGCTAACCAAAGCTCTAATACCAACTGTAACGATCCGAAATTTCGCCCGGACCTAATCGACCGCTAAATTTATTAAGACCGTTCAAAACCCGAGTACGCTAACTCTGGGAATACAACACATCAGAACAAATAACAACAGACATTTATAACCATTATAATAATGTTACATCGGAGTACAAAATATATCAAAGTACATCGAATATACATCGGAAGATAAATTTACAATAAATGTATTATAATGCAGCGGAACTAATAAACTAACACAGCGGAAGACTATCAATGCTCTAAACACAGCTTTAAGCTTCAATCCAGAATCCTGCTAAATATATCTGCAAAATAAGCTACTCGACTGCCCATGTGTAAAATATGGGCACCCGAGTTTGCAAGTGAAATAAACTACAGGTCAGTCATGGGACTGGTATGAGAAATCTATTTAACTTATCTAATAATAAGGTTAATCACAGGACCACGCTGCTAACGTGGAACAGGTTTACTCCATTGGATTGCCAGTGCATGAAATAAAGTAAATCGTTAAACAACGCAATGATTTTTAGAAAAATGAAACCATTATAAGACTCAAGTCCCATCACACAATGCAATGCAAACCGGAGGATAGAGTTTTACCTTATAATGGTCAAAAATGCTTGATACGATAAAATGGATTTGATATTATTATTATTATTGCATATATGTTTCAAAACAATTTCAACCATAATGTATTAATCAAAGACAACATAACTACCATATACTATGTCGCCATACTAGCTCTACAATCAAAACCATATGATGTCGTATTGGAAGTTGGATTTCCATCGTGAACCAAGGAAAAAGATAGTCCTTAGCAAATTCGATACACTCTAGCCTGTGCCTTAGGATACAACTGCAACTACACCTGGATCTTCAGGGCCGGTCCACCATTAGTGCAATGATTGAATTGGTTATGCCTGAACAATACGTTTCCCCTCCATATGGGACATAAATAGAGCCACTAGTGACTCAAATAACCGAGCCACCTCATTTCATCATCCACATAAGTAAATATGCTAGGGCTAGTAAACGATGACACCACTTCTAGCTAGAAAGAAACATATGTCCTCCCTGCAGTCCTTACTCTCGTTTCTGGTTCATACCGGGGTGTGAGGCTCGCGAAGTAACGCTATACAAAGCTATGCTATTTAAAGTTGTGCTTTGATCATCAACCACAAGGCTCTGCTTTTCAACAAAAGCCTTGATCATTTTCATCTTGGCATGCCACATTGTCAATCCATACCATACCATTGATTTCTGCCAATATATAACCTCTAAGCTCGTACGTCTCAGAGAAGGGTGTTAGACACCAAACATATATATATTTAGCAGAGATCAACAAATACAACATAAAGGAATACAACGTCAGACATACATCCATTTACAAGTTTGTTCTGGGTCTGAACGAAATCGGAGACACCTTATTCCTCGTCCCATATGTCTTATACAGGAGAGAGGTTCTCGCATTTCCATCGATCTCCAAGTGCGTCTGGACGATCACCACTTATTACCTTGTCTTGGGATGCCTCCCAATCAGGACATCTGTAACACCCCACGTCCGCTACGGACACTCACTAAGGGAATGCCATAGCATCGGTGGAGTATTTTAAGAGAATATAGAACAGAAAAATTACAACAAGACAGATATAAATAATACTTGAAAATTTAAAACATCATTTCATTGCCGTAGAAGATAAACATGTCTGGTTACAATACCAAAACCAACTAAACAAGAGTCAAGTACTAAATATCCATCTTAATAAAACATAAGTACATAATCCCACTACATAACTAATAGCCATAATAGAAAGATAACCGAGCTTTACATCAAGAGTCCAAGCTCCAAGATAGATAAAGCAGTCTGGATCAAACTCCACTAGAACTAGGCCCAACCTGAGGACCAGAGGGGGGAAAAAAGATAAAAACAACGGGGTCAGACATAAGTCTGAGTGAGCCCTATAACTTTAATAATACAATCATTAAAGTAATTAGGGTATGATATAAATTTGGTACGGTGACGACTGGGGATAAATGACTAAACTAAGCAGCCAACTAGACATAGGAAGAACTAAGATATCGATAAAGACGCATATACCCACCCAAGGGTAATTACTACACTGCACCACACCAGTCATTCCTACTTAAAGGTTGATCCCACCGATGGAATTAGAAAATATAACTAGTAGTTTCGTGTACCCCTAGCTGACCACATAGGTGCCGTCTGCCCCTATCTCTACTAGGCGTACCCACTACTCCCCAAGCGATCGGCTCCGTAACGTAGATACCCGTGCTGGCCCCACAGGGGGGTGTATCACTCCCCAAAGTGGCAACCCGATACAACTTAAGAGTGCACGGCTTATACCTACACGATGCAACAACGTCTTACCTACCAGCCCGGGTCCACACACGCATATGAAACCCGTTGGACTTGCGTTGCCACCGCTAACCCGTTTTTGGCCTCTTATAGTCGAGCCTAGTATGCGTGTCCCGTCCTCGACTTGGGTCGAGCCCACAAAGATACGTTTTGGGTTACTGGTTGAAATGGGCCCCCCACAAGCTACCCACCTAAGCTTGTCCCTTTTCTAGTGCATCCCACTTAACCCTTTAATCATGTTTAATTACATGTTTCCACTTGGTTAAGTATTCTAATCATATTTTCTATTGCCACCCAAGGCAACCCACTAGATTTCCACATGCCACCCAAGGCACTTACTTGATTTCCACATGCCACCCAAGGCACCCACTTAACCCCTCATGCCCCACTACATGCTTATCTGGTTAAGTGTTTCTTAATTGATTAAGACTGTAACCTTTGCAAAGACCTCTCACATTAGACTATCTTTTATGGCAGCTGGATTTGCCGGTCGGGTCCGGGCAGCCTTACGCCATAACCGAGTCTAACCTCGTGTCTTTACACCTGTCACGTATTTAGTTTATGCCTAAGACCTCTCACATTGGGCCAACAATTTGTAGCCACTGGATTTGCCGGTCGGGTCCGGGCAGTCTTATGCTACAAAAGGGTCCAACCTCGTGTCTTAGTCGATTAATTACACCTAATTAATCACCCCCATATTTTGAATTAATTTTCCCTAATTAATTCCAATTTAATGATGTACATAATTGACTCAATTATGTCCATCCACTTATGGTATGCCACATCATACCAATTTCGCCACAATCTTGTTAACATGAACATTAACCCCATCGTTCCCCACGTAATACGCCAACATGACATACTTAAAAGGGAAGATTCATTACAAATGCAATGAGTTCTACTTAGCATAACATTAGCATCACCATGGGTTTTAAAGGTGTCAACTTGCATATATGACCATAGCATCAAACCCAACTAGCATAAATAACCAACCCAAACTTGCATGAATCACATATGTCATAAAGAGGGTAACTTGCATAGATGTTCATGTCATTGACCTATCATAAAGGGATAAGCTTGCATAAATGTCATAGGTCTAAAAAAAAGGATGAACCTGCATATGTTACTCATATCATAAAAAGGGGTAAACATGCATATATATGCATGACATACAAAGGGGTAAACTTGCATATGTATGCATATCATACAAAGGTGTAAACTTGCACATGTTACTTGCATATAATCAAACACCAAACTTGCATAACATGTCATATATGAACTTGCATATAATCAAACACCAAACTTGCATAACATGTCATATATGAACTTGCATATAATCAAACACCAAACTTGCATAACATGTCATATATGAACTTGCATATAATCAAACACCAAACTTGCATAACATGGTGTCATAATGGATCAATGTTTATCATAGTGATTTGCATAACTAGCATCATGAACACATAGCATAAAACTTGCATAACTAGCATCATGAACATATAGCATATGATAACATAACTTGCATTGATCCACATACATAACCATAACCTCATTATATCCTATCATAATCAGTTTAGCAATTGCTTACTAAAGGCATAGAAACTCACAACTTGTTGATTAGCACTCCTATGAAGAAGATTATTTGCTAGAGTTGATTAGAAGTTGATTTGAGAAGCTATCTTCCTCTTTAATTTGTGGAGGCTCCTTCTAAGTTGCATTTTGACGGCATGACGACGTTGTATCGAATTTTAGTATGAATTAGGGTAGTCTTAGGGTGTATTTATAGATTAGTTAAGTGTTTTAGGCCATTAGATTAACCCTAAATCAGATTAGAGCCGTCAGATCTCGTCACTAGCCACCAAAACATAGCCCAGATCCCAAATCAGTGCACCCAGGTCACCTGGGCTCGACCAGGGAGGTCGACCCCCAGGTCGACACTAGGGTCGACACCCATGTCGACCTGGTGGGCAGGTCGACCCCCAGGTCGACCCCCAGGTCGACTCCCAGGTCGACACCCAGGTCGACCTGGTCTGGGCGGGAATTTTCCTGCCTAGCCCATATTCTGCATTTTTGAAATCTGTTTCGTTTTCTGATTTTTCGTGAAACTTCTAAAGGCCATATCTCAGTCATATGGACTCCGATTCACGAAATTTAGGACTCTATTTCGTGTATTTTTACGAGACGAACGCAACCGCAAAACCCATTTCCCTTAATTCTCATGTCTGAGATTAATTATTCATTAATTTATGAACATCACTGTTGTTAGAAATACGGGGTGTTACGTTCTCCCCTACTTAAAGGATTTCGTCCCCGAAATCTCTAAGTCAAGAAGAACGTATCCTACCAACCAAACAACCATCTGCTAAACCATCAAACACGGGCATCCGTTGTCCTTAAAGTTTCTAATGCTTGATGAACATATGCAAGAAGTGTGTGTATATGTTCCATGTATAATGCAAAATCAGGCGGTCTACTGATTCAGTTGACCTCCTTAATGCAAACCATGATAGTGCCATGCATTCAATATGTATGCGAAAGAACCCTATCGACACATACTATTTCTACATGTGTGCACAACCATACACCAAAATACATCATCCATATGATAACACAACCATTATACATCCATTAATATAGCTACCTACACACAATTATATGCAATATGCAATACGAAGTGACTGAGCCGATCTAGTGTCTAAAGTGTGTGTATATGCATCCACGAGCAACCACTAGCAAACACTTGCATCCACACGCATCCATCAATCATAACATGTCTCAAACACATGTTTCAACCATAGGTTTACCCTATCTAAAGGTCAAAGGTACTAACAAGAGGACATACTAAAGATAAGATAAGTACTCGACAAACGATAAAGGAGAAGTTAAAAGACATACCCTCAAAAAGAAATGGGTACAGTGAACGCATCTTCGCTTCTGTCTCCCAAGTAGCGTTGCTTTCATCATCTCCCCATTGCACTTTGACTAGTTGAACCTCTCTGTTTCTCAACCTCCTAATCTCTGACCCAAGGATGCGAGTAGGAGCTCGTCGAATCGTCGCATCACGCTCTACCTCCACTTCTCTAAGCAAGCTCGGCTCTACCACCTCTGCGGTCTCATGTAGGCACTTCCTCAAATGTGACACATGGAATACATCATGTACTCCACTAAGTCTCTCGGACAACTCTACTCTATATGCCATCTGTCCAATCCTTTCCTTAATAGGGAACGACCCTACAAACCTTGGTGCTAACTTCCCGACGGACCCAAAGCGAACAACATTAAACTCAAGATCCGTCCTCCTCTTATCTGCGTAGGATTTCTGTCTGTCCTACGCCGCTTTCACCCTTTTTCTAATCAAATCAATCTTTTCTGAATTCTCTCTAACCATATCAGGCCCAAGCAAGATCTTATCCATAGATTCCCATCAACATGTAGGTGACCGACAAGGCCTTCCATAAAGAGCTTCGAAAGGAGCCATGCCAATACTAGACTGAAAGCTGTTGTTATATGCGAACTCCACCAATGGAAGATGCTCTTCCCATGTACCTCCAAAATCTAAGATACATAGTCTCAAAAGGTCTTCTAGAACACGATTCATGCTCTCGGTCTGGCCGTCCGTCTGAGGATGATATGCGGTGCTCAAACACAACTGAGTCCCTACTTCCTCTTGCAAACTCTTCCAAAACTCGCTAGTGAAGATAGGATCTCGATCACTCACTATGCTAGAAGGTACACCATGCAACCGAACTACCTCTCGAAGGTAAACTGAAGCCAGCCATGGAGCAGTCCTCTTACTCTTCACGGGTATGAAATGGGCACTCTTAGTAAGTCTGTCTACCACAACCCAAATTCCCGTATTACCCTTCCTCGATCTCGGTAACCCATCAATAAAATCCATCGAGACGCTATCCCACTTCCATTGCGGAACCTCCAATGGGTGAAGCAACCCACCGGGTTTCTTTTGCTCCGCTTTCACTTGTTGGCACACAAAGCATCTAGCGACATACTCGGCCACATCCTTCTTCATACCGGCCCAAAAGAAAACTCGCTTCATGTCTTGGTACATCTTGTCCCCACCGGGATGAATGGTCATCTTTGAACGATGTGCATCTTCAAGTATAGCCTTCCTCAAACCCTCGTCTTGCGATACACAGAGTCTACCGTCTCTACGCAACCACCCCTTATCATCTAGGGTGTACCTACTCAAATGGCCGGACGACTCCCCTCTTATGAGCTTCTCTACTAACTCAACCGACTGTGGGTCGTCCCGCTGTGCCTCACCAATCCGTCCCAAAAGAGTAGGTCTGACCTCTAAGGATGCTAGCAAACCGGGTACAAAGTCAACGGAGGGTCTGAATTCAAACATCGAGATAAATTCCAAGCTTCGTCGTTCCACGAACAATGGACTCAAAGACAACCTTTTTCTGCTAAAGGCGTCCGCCACCACGTTACCCTTGCCAGGGGTATACGCTATCTCGAAATCTGAGGATGCTAAGAACTCCATCCACCTTTGTTGTCTTAAGTTCAAATCCTTCTGAGAAAACAAGTACTTCAATGATTTGTGGTCAGTGAGAAATTCGAACCTCTCGCCAAGAAGATAATGGCGCCAAGACTTAAGCGCAAAAACAATAGCGGCCAACTCTAGATCATGGGTAGGGTAATTTTTCTCATGCACTCTCAACTGCCTTCCCCCAAAGGCTATTACCCTTCCCACTTGCATTAAGACTGTGCCTAGTCCTTTCCCACAAGCATCGGTATAAACAACAAATAGCTTACTCCCATCTGGCAACACTAAGACTGGAGCTGTGGTTAAAGCTCTCTTTAACCGTTGAAACGCATCATCACAATCTACGTCCCATGTGAAGACTAGATTCTTCTTTGTCAAGCGAGTTATTGGGGCTGATATCTTCGCGAAGTCCTTGATAAACTTCCTATAGTAGCCAGCCAACCCCAAGAAACTCCTCACCTCAGTAGCATTCTTCAGAACCTTCCAATCTTGGATGGACACTACCTTTGTGGGATCCACAGCTATCCCTTCCTTAGAGACCACGTGCCCTAAGAACCGCACTTCCTTCCTCCAAAAGTGACATTTAGAGAATTTAGCCTTAAAGGTATGCGCTCGAAGAGTCTCTAACACTTCCCTAAGATGTAGGGCATGCTCTTCTTCACTCTTAGAAAAGACTAAGATGTCATCCACAAAGACCACCACGAACTTATTAAGGTACTCCCTGAAGACCCTACTCATCAAATCAACAAAATATGCAGGGGCGTTCGTCAAACCAAAGGGCATCACCAGCCACTCATAGAAACCATCCGGAGTCCTAAAGGCAGTCTTGTCTATGCTATCCTCAGCCACTATCAACTAATGAAACCCCGTGGCTAAATCCAACTGCGAAAACACTGAGGCGCCAACCAACTGAATAAAGAGATCATCAATCCTCGGCAATGGGTGTCTATTCTTCTTTGTAAGCTTGTTGAGTTCTCTATAGTCTACACAAAGTCCGAGGGACCCATCCGCCTTCGTGGCAAAAACTACTGGAGCACCCCACTCCGATATACTTCGTCTTATGAACCCCTTCTCAAGCAACTCCCCTACTTGCTTATTGAGTTCCCTCCTCTCACGAGGAGCCATGTGGCGCACTGGCAAAGATACTGGTTTAGCATTGTCTACCAGATATATTCGGAAGTCAATCTCCCGCTTCGGAGGTAAGCCCTTCACCTCCTCAAACACATCCGAGTATTCCCGGACCACTCTAACAGATCGCAAACTCTCGACCGAAGCGTCAAGTGATTCAAGATAACTTAGCATAACAGAATACAAGGGATTACAAGAGATCTCGAGAGTGTTCCCCAAGCGGGTCATGAGCCTAACAACTCTCCTTTCACAATCAAGAACGGAACCATTACCGGATAACCAGTCCATGCCCAAAATCAACCCATAGCCCGTGACACCCAAAACAAAAGCATCACATCTAAACTCAATGCTAAGTATAGAAATCCTCAAATCCAAACATATCATGGACAAATAAGTGGAGCCCCCAATTGGGTTTGAGACAACCAAGGGATCATCTACTAGACTGGTGTCTAAGTGCAGTGACCCAACTAATGATGATGAGATAAATGAATGCGATGCGCCAGAGTCAAATAAAGTACGGACAGGATGATCAAACAGAAAAACCAGACTTTCAATGGAAATAGTTCTACCTCTTTCCTGAATCGGTGGAACCGCGAGAGCCTGAACTTGCCCCCTTGCCTGACCTGGTGCCATAAGAGCTTGCACCTGTCCCCCTGAGGTAGATCCCGTCCTCTGCCCCTTCTTAGGGCAGTCCTTCACTAGACGCCCTGCTTCGCCACTGTGGAAGCAGCCAGTCTTCTTCTTCTTCCGACAATCTTTGCTTAGGTGGCCTGGTGTCCCGCAATTGAAGCACTTCTTATTTCCCTTGCCACCGTTGCCTTTCCCACCCTTGTTTTGTTGTTGCTGTTGAGGTCTCTTCTGATCTCCTTTCTTCTCGGGTGCCTTATTAGCATTGGGACCCTTCTCTTCCTCATGCATGAGTGCCATGTCTACTAGCTTCTCAAAGGTGGCCCCCATAGGGATGTGAGTCATAGCCAATCCATGCATCGATTCATTCAAACATTTAACGAACCTCAAAGCCTTCTTCTCCGGTGTATTCACCATGTCTATGCCAAACCTTGCCAACTGATTAAACTTGTTGACATATTCCTTCACTGATAGGTTTCCTTGCTTTAGTGTCAAGAACCTTTCCATATACAGATTCTCTTCCGCCTTTGAGAGAAACTTTGCCACAAACCTTTGTCTGAAATCTGCCCAAGAGTCAACTAGGCGTTCTCCATTAGTGACCTCCCACCAGAACGAGGTCTCTCCCTTCATTAACCAAGCAGCTAACTTGACTTTCTTTCCTTCTTCCATCTCAAAGATATCTATCAATTTTTCCACCTCCTTAAGCCAATCCCTAGCTTCCACAAAAGTTTCTGATCCTTGAAAATGTTTCCTCCCATAGCCTTAAATTCCTTGCAAGTCTTAGCAAAAGTATCCGCGCGAGGAGGAGGAGGGGGAGGAAGATCGGGTGCAACTGGTGGTGGAGGAACATTTAATGGACCCGCAGCGGTGGCCCTAGCCTCCATCAACCTCCTATACCATACTGGTATCGCTACACCCTCCGGAAAGTTAAGATTTTCAGCCATGCTGAAACGAAAAAGGAAAGATTCAAAACGGAGAATTCGAAAGATAAAGATATGGCTATTGGGGATTATGCTTTTCTTTCAAAAACTTTTCTCTTAAAAGACATGTTTTTGAAAATACTTCTTCCAAAAATGTTCTTAGAAAAATAGTTTTTCTAAAAGTTTTATCTGTTCCGGTAACCTTTAGCTCTGATACCACGTGTAACACCCCATGTCCGCTACGGACACTCACTAAGGGAATGCCATAGCATCGGTGGAGTATTTTAAGTGAATATAGAACAGAAAAATTACAACAAGACAGATATAAATAATACTTGAAATTTTAAAACATCATTTCATTGCAGCAGAAGATAAACATGTCTGGTTACAATACCAAAACCAACTAAACAAGAGTCAAGTACTAAATATCCATCTTAATAAAACATAAGTACATAATCCCACTACATAACTAATAGCCATAATAGAAAGATAACCGAGCTTTACATCAAGAGTCCAAGCTCCAAGATAGATAAAGCAGTCTAGATCAAACTCCACTAGAACTAGGCCCAACCTGAGGACCTGAGGGGGGGCAAAAAGATAAAAACAACGGGGTCGGACATAAGTCTGAGTGAGCCCTATAACTTTAACAATACAATCATTAAAGTAATTATGGTATGATATAAACTTGGTACGGTGACGACTAGGGATAAATGACTACACTAAGCAGCCAACTAGACATAGGAATAACTAAGATATCGATAAAGACGCATCTACCCACCCAAGGGTAATTACTACACTGCACCACACCAGTCATTCCTACTTAAAGGTTGATCCCACCCATGGACTTAGAAAATATAACTAGTAGTTTGGGGTACCCCTAGCTGACCACATAGGTGCCGTCTGCCCCTATCTCCACTAGGTGTACCCACTACTCCCCAAGCGATCGGCTCCCTAACGTAGATACCCGTGCTGGCCCCACAGTGGGGTGTATCACTCCCCAAAGTGGCAGCCCGATACAACTTAAGAGTGCACAGCTTATACCTACACGATGCAACAACGTCTTACCTACCAGCCCGGGTCCACACACGCATATGAAACCCGTTGGACTTGCGTTGCCACCGCTAACCCGTTTTTGGCCTCTTATAGTCAAGCCCAGTATGCGTGTCCCGTCCTCGACTTGGGTCAAGCCCACAAAGATACATTTTGGGTTACTGGTTGAAATGGGCCCCCCCACAAGCTACCCACCTAAGCTTGTCCCTTTTCTTGTGCATTCCACTTAACCCTTTAATCATGTTTAATTACATGTTCCCACTTGGTTAAGTATTCTAATCGTATTTTCTATTTCCACCCAAGGCAACCCACTTGATTTCCACATGCCACCCAAGGCACTTACTTGATTTCCACATGCCACCCAAGGCACCCACTTAACCCCTCATGCCCCACTACATGCTTATCTGGTTAAGTGTTTCTTAATTGATTAAGACCGTAACCTTTGCAAAGACCTCTCACATTAGACTATCTTTTATGGCAGCTGGATTTGCCGGTCGGGTCCGGGCAGCCTTACGCCATAACCGAGTCTAACCTCGTGTCTTTACACTTGTCACGTATTTAGTTTATGCCTAAGACCTCTCACATTGGGCCAATCATTTGTAGCCACTGGATTTGCCGGTCGGGTCCGGGCAGTCTTATGCTACAAAAGGGTCCAACCTCGTGTCTTAGTCGATTAATTACACCTAATTAATCACCCCCATATTTTGAATTAATTTTCCCTAATTAATTCCAATTTAATGATGTACATAATTGACTCAATTATGTCCATCCACTTATGGTATGCCACATCATACCAATTTCACCACAATCTTGTTAACATGAATATTAACCCCATCGTTCCCCATGTAATACGCCAACATGACATAGTTAAAAGGGAAGATTCATCACAAATGCAATGGGTTCTACTTAGCATAACATTAGCATCATCATGGGTTTTAAAGGTGTCAACTTGCATATATGACCATAGCATCAAACCCAACTAGCATAAATAACCAACCCAAACTTGCATGAATCACATATGTCATAAAGAGGGTAACTTGCATAGATGTTCATGTCATAGACCTATCATAAAGGGATAAACTTGCATACATGTCATAGGTCTAAAAAAAAAGGATGAACTTGCATATGTTACTCATATCATAAAAAGGGGGTAAACATGCATATATATGCATGACATACAAAGGGGTAAACTTGCATATGTATGCATATCATACAAAGGTGTAAACTTGCACATGTTACTTGCATATAATCAAACACCAAACTTGCATAACATGTCATATATGAACTTGCATATAATCAAACACCAAACTTGCATAACATGTCATATATGAACTTGCATATAATCAAATACCAAAGTTGCATAACATGTCATATATGAACTTGCATATAATCAAACACCAAACTTGCATAACATGCCATATATGAACTTGCATATAATCAAACACCAAACTTGCATAACATGTCATATATGAACTTGCATATATTCAAACACCAAACTTGCATAACATGGTGTCATAATGGATCAATGTTTATCGTAGTGATTTGCATAACTAGCATCATGAACACATAGCATAAAACTTGCATAACTAGCATCATGAACATATAGCATATGATAACATAACTTGCATTGATCCACATACATAACTATAACCTCATTATATCCTATCATAATTAGTTTAGCAATAGATTGCTAAAGGCATATAAACTCACAACTTGTTGATTAGCACTCCTATGAAGAAAATTAAGTTGCTAGAGTTGATTAGAAGTTGATTTGAGAAGCTATCTTCCTCTTTAATTTGTGGAGGCTCCTTCTAAGTTGCATTTTGACGGCATGACGACGTTGTATCCAATTTTAGTATGAATTAGGGTAGTCTTAGGGTGTATTTATAGATTAGTTAAGTGTTTTAGGCCATTAGATTAACCCTAAATCAGATTAGAGCCGTCAGATCTCGTCACTAGCCACCAAAACACAGCCCAGATCCCAAATCAGTGCACCCAGGTCACCTGGGCTCGACCAGGGAGGTCGACCCCCAAGTCCACACTAGGGTCGACACCCATGTCGACCTGGTGGGCAGGTCGACCCCCAGGTCGACTCCCAGGTCGACCTGGTCTGGGCGGGAATTTTCCCGCCTAGCCCTTATTCTGCATTTTTGAAATCTGTTTCGTTTTCTGATTTTTCGTGAAACTTCTAAAGACCATATCTCAGTCATATGGACTCTGATTCACGAAATTTCGGAATCTATTTCGCGTATTTTTCCGAGACGAACGCAACCGCGAAACCCGTTTCCCTTAATTCTCAAGTCTGAGATTAATTATTCATTAATTTATGAACATCACTGTTGATAGAAATACGGGGTGTTACAACATCAGTCATCATCCAAACGATGTGAAGACCTCCGGTCTTCAACCACCGTCTTCATCTTCGACTCTTAATTCGTCATAGTAATTATTTAAAATGGGTTAAACCCGGCCTTTCTGAATAACTCGCATACTTCATAATTAAAATCGAGTGCCATAAAAACACATCATGCGCCTCATTCCGATTCAGAATATACTTTCAAATAAAATATTCACATTATTAGGGAAAGGTTCCCATTAATTTAATCAAAGATAAATTCTTTTAAATTTATTCAATCCTATTAAGAATTTATTAAAACACTAATTTGGTTTTAATCTCAAAAATCATTACTTAATGATTATTCAAGTTTAAGAAATTAATCTTATCTTTAACTAGGTTAAAGAACTAATGTCATTTAAAACACAGTTCACGGTAAACCCAAAGTCAACTTCCATAACATGTGGAATCTTCACAAAAATCAAATCAATATATAATCGATGTAAATTTCTGTATCAGACTAATAATATAAATGGAATAACGGCAAAGCCTTATAAATTTCATTTATAGTATCAGTCTTCCTTCACAGATGCTCATCTCGATTATTACTAAATCAAATTCAATTCCAATTTATTATATTATATTGGAAAAAACTTTACTTCAGAAATTGTCATTTGAATCTTAATAAAAGATTTATAACTTCCAAATTATATTTTCACTCTTAATTGGGTTAAAGAACCAATGTCGTTTAAAATACCATTCACGATAAACCCAATTCACATCTCATTTCATTCTAGTTATAATTGAAAACTCTAATAATCTTAATTAAAAGATTTATTCATTTCATACGTGGTTTAAGAACAGATGTCATTTAAAACACCATTCATGACAAATCCAAAATCCAATTTATTTATTTATTTCCAATTAAATATTAATTTATTGGAAAACTTCATTAAATCTTAATTTAAAGATTTATTCTAGTTAATAACTAGTTCAATTTGATAAAAATACATTTTTATTTTTTTAAATATGGATTTTTTCATCCAAAATCTTTCTAAATCATTTATTATGATTTTACATAATTTTCCCAATTTTTAATAATTTTATTAAGGCCTGTACAGTCCGTTTCCAATAACGGCCACCGAACTACATCCATAACGACCTTTTCCAAATTTGATTTGGACATAATTCCAAATCCAACCGTTAGATTTCAAAAATCATATATTCATTGGAAAGCTCTTTGCATTACGAACCCAACGGTTTCGGTTTTAGGAGAATCCGACGGTTGGATCTCCCGTTACATCAATTTGAAGTTAATGGTCGAAATTCGCGAACGGTCGCTGCGCAACGCGTTCTATTCAGGACCTTATAATATATATATATATATAATATATGTATATCATCGATTTCCATTTAAAACGTATTTATAAAATATTTATAAATTTGTTTTAAAATGATTTTAACTTCATTTTCAATTTTAAATAAAAATTGGATATTCTATATCTTCATCATATTAAAATAATAATATTTTCAAATATTAGATTTTGAAAACACTTCTTTTCGATATTCATTATAAAATGAATAAAATCGACCGATAAACCCCTTCGGGTTAAAATAACGTTTACTACTTAATTCGGCTTCATATTTTTCTTCTTCCCTGAATATTATTTTAAAATATTTATTATTTTAAAATATTCTTTATTTTAAAATATTATTTATTTTTGAATATTCTATAAAATAAAATGTTCTTTATATTAAATTACTCTTTATATTAAAAATATTCTGAATCGGAATGTGACTCAATCAAATACCATATAATTTCAGTTATATGGATTTCATACATCGCAGATATACAAAAATAATGATAATTAATCAACAAACAATCCATTTGCATCCAGAGTGAAATTTTATAATTGTGTGAGCAATAAAATAAATAAATAATAACGGCCATCACAAATTGTCAATCCATCGATTGACATACAACTAAATATTGGGACTAGTGTGTAACACCCCACGACCATTAATGTCACTCACAAAGGGAATGCATTAACTTCCATAGAGCATTTTAAGTGAATATAAAATAGAAAAATTACAACAAGACAGATATAAAGTAGTACTTGGAAATTTAAAACTTTATTCCATTGCAGCAGAAGGTAAACATTTTTGGTTACATCATAAAAACCATAAACCAGAGTCAAGTACAATATCCAACTTGTTAAAACAAAATACATAATCCCATTACATGAATAGCCATAAGGAAAAAGATAAGCTGGACTTTACTTCAGCGGTCCAAGCTTTCCCAAAAGAGAGATAAAGCAATCCAATCAAACTCCACTAGAGCTGGGCCCACCCTGAGCGCCTGGGGGGGGGGGGGTGATGGAAAATAGAGGGGGTCAGACATAAAGTATGGCGAGTACGATAAATTTAACAAAACAATTATCAAAATAACTAGGCTAAGACATAAGTTGGAAAATAAGGAAATGAGATGAACATAGATAATGTTAAGGGCACACCTAATTACTAAAGAACAATTACTACACTGCACCACACCAGTCACCCTAAGGATTGATCCCACTTGCTGAACTTAGAAATCATATTAATAGGTGGTGTACCCCTAGCTGACTACATAGGTGTCGCCTGCCCCTATCTGCGCTAGGTGTAACCCACTACCCTCATTTGATCGGCTCCCTATCTCGTAGATATCCGTGCTAGCCCCACAGTGGGTTGTATCATTCCCCAAAGTAGCAACCCGATACAACTTAAGGATGCACGGCTTATACCTACACGATGCAACAACGTCTTACTTACCAGCCTGGGCCCACGCACGCACATGAACCCGTTGGACTTGCGTTGCCACCGCTAACCCATTTTGGCCTCTTATAGTCAAGCCCAGTAAGCGTGTCCCGTTCTCGACTTGGGTCGAGGCCACAAAGATACGTATGAGTTACTGGATTGAGATGGGCCCCCATTACTTGTCACAAGCTATCCACCTAAGCTTGGTTCCCACTAGTACATCCCACTTAACCGTCTTTCTTAGTCATGTTCACTTACATGTTTCAATTTTGGCTAAGTATTGCTAATCGTATTTCAAATGCCACCCAAGGCACCCACTTAACCCCTCATGTCCCCCTACATGTTTATCTGGTTAAGTGTTTCTTAATTTATTAAGACCGTAACCTTATAAAGACCTCTTACATTAGATTGGCATTTATGGCAGCTGGATTCGCCGGGCGGGTCCGGGCAGTTTTACACCATAAAAGAGCCTAACCTCGTGTCTTTACAATTGTTACACATTTAGTTTGGGCCTAGGACATCTCACACTGGGCTACCATTTATGGCTACTGGATTTGCCGGGCGGGTTCGGGCAGTTATATGCCATAAATGATTCCAACCTCGTGTCCTAAACATTGACTATCACTTATAATCTTTTACCCCAATTTTAATTAACTTCCCTATTTGAATTATTAATTAATTCCAATTTTAACGATGTCCATAATTGACTCAATTATGTCCATCCATATAACAATTGCATCACAAATTCTCAACATTAAATCCTTAGTATTACCCGTACCCCTCGTTGTACGTTCGCTTGTTTAACGTAAAATATACGTTAGACTCGAATAGTCTAACTCATAGCATAAAGATAAATCATCACAACATATATGACTAAAAATAGATCTAATCATAATTATCGGGTAACTTGCATGTGCGAATGGTGTTCTACACCTAAACTTGCATCTACATAAGTCATAGATCTACATTAAAATGGTAAACTTGTTTAGATAATGGTCACAACCCACACCACATGATTCATAACCCAAACCCTTATTTTATTTTGAACTCACATATGTGGTTTATGCAACATAACAATGGTGTAAACTCATATCTAATCATGTAAAACTCACACATGTCATAGCCTAACTTTTAGATCTAAAATAGGTGTCATGAAACATGTAAGATTATACATAATAGAACAACTAATCACCATCTAAACTTACATACATGTGATTTATTATGTGAATCAACATAACCCAAATAGTATATAATCAACATGATGATTTGATTAAACATACGCTAACTACAACATAGGTGATAACTTTTCAACATGTATAATAACATCTCAACATAGCATAGAATTTACAACATATATGATAACTTCGCAATTGTACAACATATAGTCAATAACTCACATCATATCCAAATAGTCCACATCATAACTTAATCTAATCAAGCTGCTAATTATTTTACTAAATTCATCGTACTCACAACAATGAAAGAGTCTTGCTTTCTGACTTCTGATTTCTGAAACTGATTTAGCTTTCCTTTGAAGAAGATTCGTTGTTAGAGTTGAATAGAATTGAATTAGATTAGTTATCTTCCTTTTCAATTTGCGGCGGCTATTCTGAGTTCCATGGCGACGGCATGACGGCGGCTATTCTATTTTTTATTGGATTTTAGAGTGAGAGTCTACCCATGTATATATAGGCTTTAGGATTAGTTTAGACCGTCAGATCAACTCGGAATTAAACCCAGCCATTCAGATCAACCGAAAACCCTAATGAGTCAGCATACAGTCACAAACAGGTCAGCAAACAGATCAGGTCTGGGGACCCAGGTCGACCCCTAGGTCGACACTATAGTCGACCTGGTTGGAGGTAGGTCGACACTATAGTCGACCCTAGTGTCGACCTGGCCCTGGTGGGAATTTTCCCGCCTGGCCTGTTTGACTTCGAATTTTTGAATTTTGAATTTTTTGAAATCTGTTTTGAATTTTCTGAAACTTCCGATGGCCATATCTCCTTCATACGAAGTCCGTTTTACGCAACTCGGACTCTATCTCAACCAGAATTCCGAGACGAACACTATGGCGCATCCCGTTTCCCTTAATTCTCACATCTGAGATTAGTTATTCTTTAATTTGTGCATATTAATATTATTAGAAATTCGGGGTGTTACATTCTCCCCTCCTTAAAGGATTTCGACCCCGAAATCCTTTAAGGAGGGGAGAATGTAACACCCCGAATCAAGAAGAATTTTTATCCTATCATCCAATCATCCATCTACGCAACCATCAAACACAGGCATCCATTGTCCTTACATATTTCTAATGCATTCGTGTTTAAATGCACAGTGTGTCTACATGTCCGTATCTAATGCAAAATCAGACGGTCTACTAATTCAGTTGACCTCCTTAATGCAAATCATGATAGTGCTGTGCGTCCATTATGTATGCAAAAGATCCTTAATGCTACATATTATTTCTATATGTGTGCACAACCATTCATCTGAATGCATCATCCATATAATAATACAATCATCATACATCCATTTTACTAAATACATCCACTTATGTGCAATATGCAATATGAAGTGACTGAGCCGATCTGGTGCCTAAAGTGTGTGTATATGGATCCACGAGCAACCACCAGCAAACACTTGCATCCATTTTGCATTCGTCATACATAACATGTCTCAAACACGTGTTTCAACCATAGGATTATCCTAACTAAAGGTCAAAGATACTAGCGAGAGAACATACTAAAGATATGATAAGTACAAGCTAAGCGATAAAGGAGAAATTAAAAGACATACCCTCGAAGAGAAAAGGGTATAACGAACGCATCTTCTCTTCTGTCTCCCAAGTAGCGTTGCTCTCATCATCTCCCCATTGCACCTTGACTATTCTGACCTCTCGATTCCTCAGTTTCTTGATCTCCGACCCCAGAATGCATGTAGGAGCTCGTCGAATTGTCGCATCACGCTCTATCTCTACCTCTCTAAGCGAGCTTGGCTCTACCACTTCCGCGGTCTCATGCAGGCACTTCCTCAAATGTGATACATGGAATACGTCGTGTACACCATTAAGCCTCTCAGGTAACTCCACTCTATACGCCATCTGCCCAATCCTCTCCTTTACAGGAAACGACCCTACGAACCTTGGTGCTAACTTCCCAACGGACCCAAAGCGAACAACATTCCGTAATGGAGACACCTTGATAAAGACCATGTCCCCAATATCAAACTCAAGATCTGTCCTCCTCTTGTCTGCATAAGATTTATGCCTATCTTGCGCCGTCTTCATCCTCCTTCGAATCAAATCGATCTTTTCCGAAGTCTCTCTAACCATATCGGGCCCTAGCAAGATCTTATCCATAGATTCCCACCAACATGTAGGTGAACGACAAGGCCGTCCATAAAGAGCTTCGGAAGGTGCCATGCTAATGCTGGACTGAAAGCTATTATTATATGCGTACTCACCAACGGAAGATGCTCTTCCCATGTACCCCCAAAGTTCAAGACACATAGCCTCGAAAGGTCCTCTAGAATACGATTCACCCTCTCGGTCTGGCCGTCCGTCTGAGGATGATATGCGGTGCTCAAACATAACTGAGTCCCTATCGCCTCTTGCAAGCTCTTCCAAAATTCACTAGTGAAGATAGGATCACGGTCGCTCACTATGTTAGAAGGAATACCGTGTAAACGAACTATCCCCCTAATGTATACATAAGCTAACCATGGAGCAGTCCTCTTACTCTTCACGGGAGTGAAATTGGCGCTCTTAATAAGTCTATCTACTACAACTCAAATCCCCGTATTACCCTTCCTCGATCTTGGTAATCCATCCACAAAGTCCATCGAGACACTTTCCCACTTCTATTGTGGGACCTCCAATGGGTGAAGCAACCCACCGGGTTTCTTTTGCTCCGCTTTTACTTGTTAGCACACCAAGCATTTAGCGACATACTCGGCCACATCCCTCTTCATAGCGGCCCAAAAGAAAACTCGCTTCATGTCTTTGTGCATTTTGTCCCCGCCGGGATGAATGGTCACTTTCGAACGATGTGCATCATCAAGAATAGTCTTCCTCAAGTCTTCGCCTCGTGGTACACAAAGTCTACTATCCCTGCGTAACCAACCCTTATCATCTAGGGTATACCTACGGAGATGGCTCGATGACTGCCCTCTTTTGAGCTTCTCTACTAACTCGACGAATTGTGGGTCGTCTTGCTGTGCCTCACCAATTCGTCCCAAAAGCATAGGTCTGACCTCTAAGGATGCTAGCAAACCGGGTATAAAGTCAACGGAAGGTTTAAATTCAAACATAGAGATGAATTCTAAGTTTCACCGCTCAACAAACGATGGACTCAAGGACAACCTTTTCCTACTTAAGGCGTCTGCCACCACGTTACCCTTGCCAGGGGTATATGCTATTTCGAAATCGTAGGATGCTAAGAATTCCATCCACCTTTGCTGCCTTAAGTTTAAGTCCTTCTGAGAGAATAAATATTTTAATGATTTGTGGTCAGTGAACAATTCGAATTTCTCTCCAAGAAGATAATGGCGCCAAGGCTTAAGCGCGAAAACAATAGCGGCAAACTCTAGGTCATGCGTAGGGTAATTTTTCTCATGCACTCTCAGCTGTCTTCCTCCATCGGCTATTACCCTTCCCTCTTGCATTAATACTGTGCCTAGTCCTGTCCCACAAGCATCGGTATAAACGGTAAATGGCTTACTCTCGTCTGGCAGCACTAAGACTGAGGCTGAGTTCAAAGCTCTCTTTAAACGTTGGAACACATCATCACAATCTACATCCCATGTGAAGACTAGGTTCTTCTTCGTCAAGCGTGTTAATGGAGCTGATATCTTTGCGAAGTCTTTGATAAACTTCCTATAGTAGCCAGCCAACCCCAAGAAACTCCTCACCTCGGTAGCATTTTTAGGGACCTACCAATCTTGGATGGACACTACCTTCGCGGGATCCACAGCTATCCCTTCTTTGGAAACCACGTGTCCCAAGAATCGCACTTCCTTCCTCCAAAAGTGACATTTAGAGAATTTAGCTTTAAGGTTATGCGCTCGAAGGGTCTCCAACACTTCCCTAAGATGTAGGGTATGCTCTTCTTCGTTCTTAGAAAAGATCAAGATATCATCCACAAAGACCACCACGAATTTATTAAGGTACTCCCTAAACGCCCTACTCATCAGATCAACAAAGTATGCGGGGGCGTTTTTCAAACCGAAGGGCATCACAAGCCATTCATAGAAACCGTCCGGAGTCCTAAAGGCAGTCTTGTCTATGTTATCCTCAGCCACTCTCAACTGATGGAAACCTGTGGCTAAGTCCAACTGCGAAAACACTGAAGCGCCAACTAACTGATCGAAGAGATCGTCAATCCTCGGCAGTGGGTGCCTGTTCTTCTTAGTAAGCTTGTTAAGTTCTCTATAGTCCACACAAAGTCTGAGGGACCCATCTGCCTTCGTGGCAAATACTACTGGAGCACCCGACTCCGATATACTACGTCTTACAAACCCCTTCTCAAGCAACTCATTTATCTGCTTATTGAGTTCCCTCCTCTCACGAGGAGCCATGTGGCGCACTGGCAAAGATACTGGTTTTGCATTATATACCAGATAAATTCGAAAGTCTATCTCCCGCTTCAGAGGTAAGCCCTTCACCTCCTCAAACACATCCGAGTATTCCCGAACCACTCTGACAGATCGTAGATTCTCAATAGACGCGTCAAGTGACTCTAGATAACTTAGCATAATGGAATTTATGGGATTACAAAAGATTTCAAGAGTGTTACCAAGGCGAGTCGTGAGCCTAACTACTCTCCTTTCACAATCAAGAATGACACCATTACTGGATAACCAGTCCATTCCTAAAATTAGCCCATAGACCGTGAAGCCCAACACGTAAGCATCACATCTAAACTCAATGCTAAGTATGGAAATTTTCAAATCCAAACACATCATGGACAAATGAGCGGAGCCCCCAATTGGATTCGAAACAACCAAGGGATCCTCTACTAAACTGGTGTTTAAGTGTAGTGATTCAACTAATGATGTAGGGATAAACGAATGCGATGCACAGGAATCGAATAAAGTACGGACAGGATGATCAAACAGAAAAAACTAAGCTTTCAACGGAAATTGTTCTACCTCGTTCTTGCAGCGGTGGGACCACGAGAGCCTGAACTTGTCCCCTCGCCTGCCCTGGTGCCATAAGAGCCTGCGCCTTTCCTCCTGAGGTAGACTCTGCCCTCTGCCCTCTCTTTGGGCAATCCTTAATCAAGTGTCCCGCTTCGCCACATTGGAAGAAGCCAGTCTTCTTTTTCTTTTTGCAATCTTTGCTGAGATGGCCTGGTGTCCCACAGTTAAAGCATCTTTTCTTTCCTTTGGCATTGTTGTCTTTACCGCCCTTCTATTTTGCTGTTGTTGTGGTTTCTTCTGATCCCCTTTCTTCTCGGGTGCCTTATTAGCATTAGTGCCTTTCTCTTCCTCGTGCATGTATGCCATGTCTACTAGCTTCTCAAAGGTGGCCCCCATAGGGATGTGGGTCATAGCCAACCCCTGCAATGGCTCGTTCAAGCCTCTAACGAACCTCAGAGCCTTCTTCTCCTGCGTGTTCACCTAGTCTAAGCCAAACCTTGCCAATTGGTTGAATTTGTTGACGTACTCTTTCACCGATAGATTTCCTTGCTTCAATGTCAAGAACCTTTCCATATATAGATTCTCCTCTGCCCGTGAGAGAAACTTTGCCTCGAACCTATGTCTGAAATCCGCCCAAGAATCAACAGGACGCTCCCCATTAGTGACCTCCCAACAAAACGAGGCCTCTCCCTTCATTAACCAAGCTGCTAATTGGACTTTCCTTCCGTCTTCTACTTCAAAGATTCCAAACAATTTTTTCGTCTCCTTAAGCCAGTCTCTGGCTTCCACAAACGTTTCTGAGCCTTAAAAAGTTTTTCCGCCCATAACCTTAAATTCCTTGCATGTCTTTGCAAAAGTATCAACGCGAGGAGGGGGAGGAGGAGGAGGAGGAGCGGGTGCAACTGGGGGTGAAGGAATCGCGGGGCCTGCCTGATTGGCCATAGCTTCTAAGAATCGTCTGAACCAACCAGGTATCGTTACACCCTCCGGAAGGTTAAGTTCTTCAGTCATGCTGAAATGAAAAAGGGAAGATTCAAAATGGAGAATTCTAAAGATAAAGATATGGCTATTGGGGATTATGTTTTTCATAAAAACTTTCCTCTTTAAAATTAATCATTAAGACATGTTTTTGAAAACACTTCTTCAAAAAATACTTTAGAAAAATAGTTTATCTAAAATTTTTATCTGTTCTAGTAACCTTAAGCTCTGATACCACGTGTAACACCCCACATCCATTAATGTCACTCACTAAGGGAATGCATTAACTTCCATGGAGCATTTTAAGTGAATATAGAATAGGTAAATTACAACAAGACAGATATAAAGTAGTACTTGGAAATTTAAAACTTTATTTCATTGTAGCAGAAGATAAACATGTTTGGTTACATCATAAAAACCATAAACCAGAGTCAAGTACAATATCCAACTTATTAAAACAAAATACATAATCCCATTACATGAATAGCCATAAGGAAAAAGATAAACTGGACTTTACTTCAGTGGTCCAAGCTTTCCCAAAAGAGAGATAAAGCAATCTAATCAAACTCCACTAGAGCTGGGCTCACCCTGAGCACCTGGGGGGGGGGGGGGGGAAGGAAGATGGAAAATAGAGGGGGGCAGACATAAAGTCTGGCGAGTACGATAACTTTAACAAAACAATTATCATAATAACTAGGCTAAGACATAAGTTGGAAAATAAGGAAATGAGATGAACATAGATAACGTTAAGGGCACACCTAATTACTAAAGAACAATTACTACACTGCACCGCACCAGTCACCCTAAGGATTGATCCCACTTGCTGAACTTAAGAATCATATTAATAGTTGGTGTACCCCTAGCTGACTATATAGGTGCCGCCTGCCCCTATCTCTGCTAGGTGTAACCCACTACCCTCATTCGATTGGCTCCCTATCTCGCAGATATCCGTGTTGGCCCCACAGTGGAGGGTGTCATTCCCCAAAGTAGCAACCCGATACAACTTAAGGATGCACGGCTTATACCTACACAATGCAACAACGTCTTACTTAACAGCCCGGGCCCACACACGCACATGAACCCGTTGGACTTGCGTTGCCACCGCTAACCCGTTTTGGCCTCTTATAGTCAAGCCCGGTAAGCGTGTCCCATTCTCGACTTAGGTCGAGCCCACAAAGATATGTATGGGTTACTGGATTGAGATGGGCCCCCATTACTTGTCATAAGCTATCCACCTAAGCTTGGTTCCCACTAGTACATCCCACTTAACCCTCTTTCTTAGTCATGTTCACTTACATGTTTCAATTTTGGTTAAGTATTTCTAATCGTATTTCAAATGCCACCCAAGGCACCCACTAGGTTCCATATGCCACCCAAGGCACCCACTTAACCCCTCATGTCCCACTACATGTTTATCTGGTTAAGTATTTCTTAATTTATTAAGACCGTAACCTTATAAAGACCTCTAACATTAGACTATCATTTATGGCAGCTGGATTGGCCGGGCGGGTCCGGGCAGTCTTACCACTACACCAGAAATGCCAATTAAGCAGTGCTCTGAGCCGTATCAAAATCGATTTGGCAGTGCTCTGAGCCGTATCCAAAAATGGCGTCTCTGTTGCTTTGATACGGACTTAACCCGTATCAAATTTACGAATTGATACGGCTCTAAGCCATATCAAATTCATGAATCGATATGGCTCTAAGCCGTATCAATTGATGAATTTGATACGGGTTAAGTCCGTATCAAAATTAATAAAAGATACGGCCATTAGCCATATCAAATTGAGAATTTGATACGGCTCATGGCCGTATCAAATTTAAATAAAAAAAAAATACAAATTATTGTGCTCTCCAACAAGCTTTATTGTGCTCTCCATGATCATCATATTATTATTATACATATAATAAAAGTTAATAACACAAACATATTATTCCATTTACAATTAAACTTTTTACAGCAATGGAAGAATACAGTGCATGGTTGTTTATATGAAGCCCGATTTTCTGGATAGCTGCTCTTTGACCACTCCCTATACCTACAGGTTTTAAAGTAGAGAATTAACACCTCAAACATATCTAGACTATTGTTTTGCAAATGCAAGATGATCAAGAAACCATAACAGGCAGGATGGTAATGTATAAGTAATAACTTCATAACAGACCAATGTCAGCGTGTACAGGTAACAACTTAGAGCATTCGATCATGCATTCAAAATTGGGAATGTAGGCAAGTTTCAAATCTTAATAGCTATATCATGTTTGTATCGCAGATGGCTATACAGATCTGACTGAAACATATATATGGTGATCAAAGTAATGTAAAATTCATCTAAGATCATGACCTTTACTATTCAATTGACTATCTAACGCTATTTTCGGAACTGCAATTGCTTGCTGTTTCGAACAGCAAGCTCTTAGCTTGTTGTTTCGAAACAGCAAGCCACTGCTGTTCCGAACAGCAGGATGCTGTTCGGAACAGCAGTGGCTTGCTGTTCCGAAACAACAAGCCTAAGAGCTTGCTGTTCGGAACAGCAAGCAATTGCAGTTCCGAACAACAATGGCTTGTTGTTCCGAACAGCAATCTCCTAGGCTTGCTGTTTCGGAACAGCAAGCCATTGCTGATCGCTGGACAGCAATGGATTGCTGTTCTGAAACAGCAAGCCTAAGAGATTGTTGTTCGGAACAGCAAGCCATTGCTGTTTGAAACTGCAATTGCTTGTTGTTCTGAACAGCAAGCTCTTAGGCTTTCTGCTTCGGAACAACAAGCCACTACTATTCCGAACAACAAGCTTCTTGCCAAGTATAATAACCAGTAAACTATAAGCTCATGCTGTCATTCTATGGTACGGACCACAGACTGCCACAAGTTTTGCAAGTGCCCAAATGAAGGAAATTAAAACCCCACAATTATTTCATTAAGCACATCAACAACAAAGCAAATTAAAACACAGAAACCAGTGTTTAGTACCTTGGTGCCATAATTAACAGCATCTTCACGCTTGCCTTCGTCTAATGAGGTCTTGGATGATTCAAGTAGAGTACGACCATCTGTTGAGGAACATGCAACATGCTGCAATACATAATTGTCATTACTATAACTACTTATGGGCAGCAAACGAATCAAAATTGGCATCTAAAGACGTGTATATTACTTTGTATACAGGGATCATGCTGATAATATCAGACTTCTTGAAAGGGAAAGGACTATCCATATCATAGTCTCTGGAGACAAGCTCAATTCCTACCTGCATTAAAGGTTCTATTAGTGCTTCGACATGAAAAAGATGCATCAATGATCCATCTCTGCGATTAATAATTAGTTTTAGACTTCAATATTTTAGGCATGTTATTTCATTTGACATAAACAAATGTACGATCCCCACTCAAGTCATTTATTAGTATGCAATTCATGCTTTTGAAAGAAATTAAAAGGTTATCAAAAAACAAATGAACAAAAAACTCTGAACTGAATGTGTAGCGCACAAAAGATAAATATTATAGTGCAAAATCTTGTGGCAAATTCCACGTAGAAAAGCTTTTTCTTTTTTAATCAACAGTCCTACAATTAATAGAAATGTAAATATATAACGCTCACATTATACATACATGAAATGCATATATAGTTTCTTGTAATCTTCATAATATTTATGAGCCAACTCGGTCAGTTCATCTGGTGACTGAAATATTACTCAGTGAGAAAAGCAATAATCAGGAATCCCATGTACGGGACTGTAAAAGGGGTAAAACAAACAGCTTAAAGTATATGTTGTGAGGTTCGATTCGCCTTTTTTTTTGGAAGTTTTTCGACATTTTTTGATATACCTAGACCTAAAATAAAAAAAAGAAAAGAAAATGATGATATATAGTTTTTACATACCCCATCTGTGGCCAACACAACGAACTCATATGTTTCATTGAGGCGCTTGTAGGATATTTCAGGAACCGAAATCTATCCAAAATCCTTGATGCAAAAAACTCCAAATGCACGTGCCATAGCCAGCCCAGGCGAATCACTCTTTGACAATCATACTCGAGCAACATCCGGTTCATTCCTAAGTGCTAAGACTCGGCCTTTACTCTTTTTGATTCTCTCTTACTCCTCTACAAATGGAAAAAAAGCATGATTGCCTTTCGTTCATCCAAATTCACTATAATAAATAAAGTAGATAACACAATCACCCCATTTAGGCAATATGTTTGCTATTTACAACAAGCTGGGATCTTCCAGCGAATTGAAAATTTGCAATGCTTGTGCACTCCTGCAAATCAGGACAGCAAGTATACTCATTGATTTGCCTAACCGTGCACATCACTTCACCCATCTCTTGTTGCCTTAGTCCATCACACGTCCAAGCTTTCACTTCTTGCACACCTAGTGCTCACTGCTCAGTGTTTGTGCTTTGACTTAGCTATCTCATGACATGCACCATAGGATCTTCCCCTATATTAGTACCTGGTCTGAACGATATAGTCAATCTTTAATGAGTATTAAATTCATCTCTAATATTTGTCCCTCTATTTCCTCCTATTTCCTCAAGGCAACTTAGGAAATTTTAAAGCATGCTAATATTAATGCTTATGATCTTACTATTTAAGGGAACAATCGAATAAAGCAGGAAATGTGTTTCTCAAATGGACAAGCACGATGCCACAGCTTGCTACGACGAAACCTAATATGATAAATGAATTTCTTGAATAACAAAGAAGTAGCCTTCATTAAGGCACATGTATTTAAATCTTCACAGAAGCTTCCCGATGATGGACTACAGACTGCTGAGGAAGAAAATGGATATAGCAGCAAAAGTTGACCGGCCTGTTTCTCAAAAGAAAGTTGACGAACATGTTGTCAAATCATCAATTTCTATATAACAAATTATTGTCAATTTTATCAAAGATAGAGATGCAGCAGTCTTTTTGTCAAACCAATAGCTAACATAACATGCCAAATGAATCATGCTACATTTACCACTAAAACAGCTACGTTAAATCGATTCAGTATAGAAATATCGATGACTTCAGGTTGCATTTTTAGCATCTTTTAGTTATTCCAGATGATCATAACTACCTTGAAATTTCTTAACCTAACCATCAAGTAAATATGACATATTTACAATTTCATCATTTTTTTTAGCCTAATTGACCTTACAACTATATTTCAAATAACTAAAATAAAATTATCTAAAGAAAATGAATAAACTGGTTTTAAATTTCCTATGTAACAATTGATTTATCAGCTAAAATCTTCGTTTACTCTCAAATTTGAGCAGCCAGTGTGTAATTGGAATCCAATTTAGAGCATACTGCTATGTACCATGAACATAAAAAAATCATATTTCATATCAAAATTTTCCATGAATCCAACATCTGCATAGAATTCTATGATAAGCCGTACCATGCTCCTGAAATAAACATCGTAAAATCTGGAAATCTTTTAAAATCAGCCCAATAACCAAAATTACTAATCAGCTAAAACAGAAAATAAAAATAAAAACTTACAACATCACCAATGAATTAAGGAATTTGAGGTTTAGGTTTCGTCTCGAGGGAAGGATTTGGGATCTGAAGTGAGTCCTGCTCTCAAGCTAAATGATTTTGATAAGCGGTGCTTGAAGAAGCGGAGCAATGGATTTTGAAGACGCGATTTGGGGTAGCGGTTTTGATTTGGAGAAAGGGGAACACACCATTTTTTTTTCTTTTGGGATTATTTTTATTTCGGCCGAGAAACGAAAACTAGAATTGAGAGGGGAGCCAAAAGAGAGAAGGAGCGAAAAATAAATTTGATACGGTTTGAAGGTGTATCATTGGAACTAATCCAAACATTTCAAGATCTACGGTTAGATTTAAATGGTTGAGTGAGGTGTGGATTGATTAAGGTGTAGCGAATAAAATTTGATACGGTTATGAGCACAATCAATTTTGATACGGCTTAAAGCCGTATCAAATCTCTAAATGGTGGTGTGTCAAATTTGATGTTTTGGTGTAGTGTACACCATAAAAGAGCCTAACCTCGTGTCTTTACAATTGTTATGCATTTAGTTTGGGCCTAGGACATCTCACATTGGGCTACCATTTATGGCTACTGGATTTGCCGGGCGGGTCCGGGCAGTTTTACGCCATAAATGAGTCCAACCTCGTGTCCTAAACATTGATTATCACTTATAATCTTTTACCCCAATTTTAATTAACTTCCCTATTTGAATTATTAATTAATTCCAATTTTAACGATGTCCATAATTGACTCAATTATGTCCATCCATTTATGGTATGCAAAATTATAACAATTGCATCACAAATTCTCAACATTAAATCCTTAGTATTACCCCTACCCCTCGTTGTACGTTCGCTTGTTTAATGTAAAATATACGTTAGACTCGAATAGTCTAACTCATAGCATAAAGATAAATCATCACAACATATAAGACTAAAAATAGATCTTATTATAATTAAGGGGGAACTTGCATGTGTGAATGGTGTTCTACACCTAAACTTGCATCTACATAAGTCATAGATCTACATTAAAAGGGTAAACTTGTTTAGATAATGGTCACAACCCACACCACATAATTCATAACCCAAACCCATATTTTATTTTGAACTCACATATGTGGTTTATGCAACATAACAATGGTGTAAACTCATATCTAATCATGTAAAACTCACACATGTCATAGCCTAACTTTTAGATCTAAAATAGGTGTCATGAAACATGTAAGATTATACATAATAGAACAACTAATCACCATCTAATCTTACATACATGTGATTTATTATGTGAATCAACATAACCCAAATAGTATATAATCCACATGATGATTTGATTAAACATACGCTAACTACAACATAGGTGATAACTTTTCAACATGTATAATAATATCTCAACACAGCACATAATTTACAACATATATGATAACTTCGCAATTGTACAACATATAGTCAATAACTCACATCATATCCAAATAGTCCACATCATAACTTAATCTAATTAAGCTGCTATTTATTTTACTAAATTCATCGTACTCACAACAATGAAAGAGTCTTGCTTTCTGACTTCTGATTTCTGAAACTGATTTAGCTTTCCTTTGAAGAAGATTCGTTGTTAGAGTTGAATAGAATTGAATTAGATTAGTTGTCTTCCTTTTTAATTTGTGGCGGCTATTCTGAGTTCCTTGGCGACGGCATGATGACGGCTATTCTGTTTTTTATTGGATTTTAGAGTGAGAGTCTACCCATGTATATATAGGATTTAGGATTAGTTTAGACCGTCAGATCAACTCATAATTAAACCCAGCCGTTCAGATCAACTCAAAATCCTAATGAGTCAGCATACAGTCACAAACAAGTCAGCAAACAGATCAGGTCGGGGGACCCAGGTCGACCCCCAGGTCGACACTATAGTCGACCTGGTTGGGGGCAGGTCGACACTATAGTCGACCCTAGTGTCGACCTGGCCCTAGCGGGAATTTTTCCGCCTGGCCTGTTTGACTTCGAATTTTTGAATTTTGAACTTTCTGAAATCTGTTTTGAATTTTCTGAAACTTTCGATGGCCATATCTCCTTCATACGAAGTCTGTTTTACGCAAACTCGGACTCTATCTCAACCAGAATTCCGAAACGAACACTATGGCGCAACCCGTTTCCCTTAATTCTCACATCTGAGATTAGTTATTCTTTAATTTGTGCATATTAATATTATTAGAAATTCGGGGTGTTACATAGTGTATGTCAAATATCTTCCCAACACCCGTGTGGGGTTTTCAAACAACAACAATTTACATAAATAAATCATTGGTTAGTAAATTTAACTAATTCTAATTCAGTTTGAATTATTATCTATTTAACCAAATATTCACTATTAAATCATAAATAAATATTTATAATTTAATGTCAACAAAACATATATTTTGACAAGTAATTATTTTTATTCTTGTCTAACATGATAATGGTAACATTTTTATTTCGCTAACATTAATCTAAATAAATGACATTTTTATACTCTAACATAAATGACATATTTATCTAAATGACATTTTATTCCAACATGACATTTTATCTAGAATGACAATTTTATTCTATCATGACATTTTATCTAAAATGATAATTTAATCTAACATGTCATTTTTATCTAAAATGATAATTTAACTTTGCATATAAATTCTAATATATATGCACTTCAATAAAAGTGATAATTTAACTTTGCATATAAATTCTAATATATGCATTGCCAATAAAAGTGATTCTTTGATTTGCATACAAATCCTAATGTATGCAATTTAAATAAAAATGATATTTTATCTTTTGTTGACAATGCTATTTCAGCAAAATGATTAAGAAGTGATTCGTTCAATTTGTTGGCAATTCTAGTTTATTTTTGTTTAATCCTTTTTAATTGACAAAAATGTATATCCTTGTTTCATCCTTTTAAATGAAAAAAAATGTATATTTTTGTTTAATCCCTTTTAATGGACAAAAATGTATATTTTTGTTTAATCCTTTTAAATGAACAAAAATGATCTTTTTATTCTAAATAAACATTTCTAATAAAAATGACAATTTTAATTCTAATATAACATTCCTACCAAAATGATAATTTTTATTCTAATTAAACATTTCTGAAAAAATGATCTTTTTATTCTTATGCAACATTTGATAATAAAAATGTTATTTTAGTCTAATGCAACATTTCATAACAAAAAATGTTATTTTATTCCGCAACATAATATTTCTAGCAAAATTATATTATAATTCTAATATGACATTTCTAACCAAAGTGATATTATAATTCTAACATAACATTTCATAACCAAAATGATGTTATACTTCTAACATAACATTTCATAACCAAAATGATGTTATACTTCTAACATAACATTTCATAAGCAAATGGTGTTTTTAATTTTTATTTGTTATCTTATTTTTATTTCCAACAAAGGATATTACATATATTTTATACACACAATAAAAATGTGATCTTTATTGGTCAAACAATTTTTATCACAAACATGAAAATTTTCCATATGTACACAATTCAGTTCAGTTACTCAATGTAGTCACAAACAATCAATTAAGATTTCATACAACATCAACATTAAATTTATATGGTATAAATATAAATTTCACATCGCGATTAATAATTAATTTAATTTAAAATAGAGATCTCACAGTGATTTTTGTCTGAATTTTCAAAGTGCTCCATTTTGGTCTTGGTCAGTTCCATCGCGTAGATCTCGTTTTTCTGATTCCGTCAGATATGGACCTCGTATGACAAAGATAAGATTTTTATTTACATTGCATAATTTATTAAATAATTAATTAAATTAACCATGGTTTAATTAACCTTAATCCACTATTTATCTTGTCTTCCTCGTTCGGTTTCTGGTGCAAACCCGAAATAAGCTTGCCTCTTAGGGTTAGAATCCACAGCCATTAGACACCCTCCGCCTCCGATCAGATACTTCCCCGCCGTCGACCTTGGAGCCGCCTTCCACCACCCTTGGTGCCTTTAAACTCGCACGCACCACTACAACAAAATATTATATTAATAACGCTTTTTAATAACACAGTTTTCTTCAGTGTTATTAATTACACTTTATTCCTTTTTCCACGCTTGATTTTTTTTGGTTTTATCAGTGTAACGCTTCTATTCACCGTTTCCCTCCATCTTCACGAATTATTCCATCTCTCCCTCCTTAAAACATTCGACTTCCTCCAAAACAGCGCCTCACAAAAAACCCACCGATCTGCCGGATCTGCCCAAAACAACCGATCTGTCTCCAATCTCCTTAACCGATTATCGTCTCTCTCTCTCCAAAACCACTGACTGTCAAAGCTAGGGCGGCGCATTTTGGATAATCTTCGATTTGGATCCGGTATGCAAACCCGATTCTTTTGCAAAGTTGTTAGTGATTTTAAATGTTGTAGATTTGAATTAATTATGGATTTACGAGTATGGATTTGTAGATTAGAGAAAACTGCGTAAGTGGAATACGGATTTACGACTTAGGCTCGATATTTTTAGGGTTTTGTGGTTTTCTATCTATTGTGATTAGTGTGCCACGATACAAAATTACAGTAATCTAGTAAAACTGGTTATATGTCGTTTGATCTTGATTTTGAAAGGTATGGCCTTTTTTACTTAGACTTTTTCCAAATGTATTTTCCCCCATTCCGATTTCACTCTATCAGAGTTTCATTTTGTGATGTCAGTATGTTATTCTCCTGTTCCTATAAGTGAAATGGGACTGAGAAACGAGTGGAGTTTAAACTATACACTGAATTGTTCTCTCAACTATTATGACCCCTATAACTTGTTGAATTTTGAGGATTAATGTAGCTTCAGATTAATGTCCTATACTCTGAATATTATGTCTCTCAACTATTGTGCCCCGATGATTATGTCCCCCATGACTAAACATTTTAAAGAAAACGATCTAGTTTGCGACTCAGTTTGTCGTGGTGGAATAGTTAAAATTAAATTTGATATTTATTTATATGGTTTAATCTCCTTTTGTTATCCTTAACTGTTTCAATAAATCTTTGCATTTATATTTCATCGAATCAAGTCCACTTATTAGTTTAGTGGTCAGAGGCAGAGTTCAATTCTCTACACATCAGTGTTTATTTTAAGACAAAACCTAAATAATAGTTGAATTTAATAAGGGGAGAAAATTTACATTTTTTTCCTGTATCATTAAACGAACGGTTATGAATACGTCATTGAACTTCCATGTAATTGCAAATTTTTTTGGTGTTTTGAGTGTGAGTTAACTATTTTGTTTATTAATACTATCACAGAGCTAATTTACCATACATGTAGGATGTTAACTGATAAAAAGGCACAAAAACACGCATACAATGAATAAGTATACAATAAGTTTTTGGTTGCCTTCGTTGTATTTTTGCATTTTCCAATGAAGCGGACTCGGTAATGAATTATTTAATGAGGCTTTTCAAGTGATATATTGCCTGTTGACAGAACAAGCATACTGTCTCTAACATATCTATAGTCATTTCCGCCTTTTCACTTCCTACTTTTACATATACAATTTTGAATCCCATAAGTTTTATTTAGAGGGATATAAATGAATAAGCTATATATGCTGATTATGGTTATGGTATTCTATGGGGCTGCAAGGCTTCTAGCTCAAACTGCCCCGTTCCTACAATTGTAAATTCATATTATTTTCTTATTCACGTATGTGGAGAACATAATTTCATATATGTGGTTTATTCAAGTGGTAGTAGGTTACAATTTCTTTGATGTTTGTAGGTTAGGATAAGGAACAAACCTAAGAAAGAAGCTTAGGCGTTAACGAATTGATCTTTCCAACCACCATTAAATGTGAATATGTTACGCATCTGTCATGTAAAAGGACTACTATATCTTTTAGTCTCCAAGGTCAATGCAAATTTTGCAGCATAATAGAAATGGTTTTAAGACAAGGGTGTTTTATTTGTTACAAATATTTGTAACATACCTTAGATTCATATTTTTGTATATCTGATGAAGTTTGTACTGCAATTTGCACATGAATGCACAGACTCAAAACATTTTCTTCGTAACAGAAGTGCCAATTCATATTATGTCACGTAATTAATATTTCAATGTATATAATTCATGATTTTTATAGATGTGTGAGATGAAGGGAAAAAAGATTTCTGTATGATCATAACATTGCTGCAATAGCGAACGTTGTACCTGCACGTCTAAAGAATAATACTATAAAATAGGATAGATCTCCTTTCAAATTATAATATAAATAACACAAATAAGTTGCTTTTCAACTTTCGGAAACAAAAAACCAGTTTATTTTGGCCTTCAAAAAGTCAAAAAAACGACTTATATAAGTCGATCCAAACGGGACATTAATAAAGATTATTTGAGTGAACCCAGTACTATGTTTGTTTAACAAAAACAGATGACCTTATTTTCTTCAAGTCACACCAGTCATAACCAGAAAGGGTAAGCTTATTTTATCACTATTCTAAAGAAAAATGAGTTACCAGTGTTACTGTGAGTGGATTTAAATAATTACCTCTATATAGATATGGAGATCATTTTCATTATTGCCATATATTATTACACGCTAAAAATGAATTTCCAACTATATCTAATAAAGTAAACTTCACTTATTGATGCAAAGGCTTGGCGTTAATTCATATTCCATCATCATGTTTGGTATCTAAATTTATATGTTTACAAGTCTAAAGACATCAACCTGATATTCATAGATTATGCTCTAAGGGTTGTTGTAATACCAGAGCTATATAATTGTTGATTTTTATACATTTGGAACTACTTATATTTTCTGGGATATAGGCTTTCATGAATGATGAAAATATGATTTTGGTTTTTATGTGTAAATTGTAATAAAATGGTGTCTTAAGAGTAGAAATTACCGTGAAATAGAGTTGAAAGTTGTTTTAAGGATGACAAGGTTTGCATTTTTTGTTGATTACGTGGTGCTGGAAGTTCCACATAGGTACATGCATCATTACTTTTATATTAATTACAAAAATATACTTGGCATTAAAGCATAGTAATTCAGCTTGTGTTATATGCTATTATATAAAGGACTTCCTTCGAACATATTTTAGTAATGCATTAAAAAAATTCTTAATGGGTTACTAATGAATGTAGAATTTAGTACACCAACCATATATGAATCATGATATCTAGATATAGGTAGATTTTATTTTTTCCATTTCCACTAAATTAAATCCACCAAAAATGAAGATTGAAAATAGTGTATATATGTATTCAAAGCTTTCAGGTTAGACCTGAATTTTTAAAAAGTGGCAGAGACAAGTCCATTTGATGTCTTCTATGCTTAATAAAGCTTTCCTTCTTTGAAATTCTATTCCATTTGAAGTTTGTGCTCTATATGAATATGAACTGTGCCATTTATAGATTCTTATCGTATGACAATGCGAAATTAGTATATATAATTTTTGAGTAAAACAAATTCTATACTTATTTTCTTATTACTTTATCCAGGCTAACAGTTGTTAGTAAGAAAAAGAATGCAAGATTTATTTCATAATTACGTATTATTACATAGTTATTATGTATCCAACTAATTTGGCATAATCTAAGTTTATATTTTTTCACTGATTCAAAATAACTAAGCTTCATGTTTATTGCCCATTATTTCCTTCCAGGTTTACATCTTTCGACTTAGTGTGCTATCATCATAATTTGGCTATAAATGGTTGGTTTAAGGTAGACAGTACATGTAACAAGGATGCGTGCGAGTGAATTTTTTTAGCATAGGCGCATAAGCTAGTTTTTTTAAATTAGTCCTACCATTTATTATTGTCAATAATTAAGAGAACAAATATCGATTAAAGGATATATTTTTGATATTTTGATCATATTTTTATAATAAATTGCCGTCTTACGAATAGTTAGAAAGAAGGAAACAATCTATTTGGGGGATAATCTAGTATTATATAGATAATTTAAACGGGTGAGATATTCTGCAAATCATTTCTACACTTTTTATAGTGAACAAATAAAAACTTATTTTATATAAAATGCAAAAAAATAATTAAAAAGGATAAAACAAAAAATAAGCATTTCAGTGTTGCATAAAAATAATTATGATTTGGCTGCTTTTAATCTTTACATTGCTCAGTCACTAACTATTTATTAAAATCTATTCGATATAACCATTTTCTCATTTACACTCGATTTGTTATTACAATTTATTGAAATTGGTTTACACTCGCTTTGTTATTAAAATCATTTGAGAAGCTATATAGTAGTTATAATACTAAATGTGATAGTCTTTATACATGTTATGATTTTATGCATTTGATTACCATATTTCGTCCATGTATTTTCCATATTTGAAAGGGTTTCTATTACAATAACGTCTGATAGTGATTAGTCTTATATGAAAAGGCATATAATGCATACCTATATTTTTAATCTATAATTTAAGTAAAATATATAGCATGTAGTGATGTAAAGGCTCATTAAAACATGAGATTCAGTGGAGTTTCAGCCAAAATATAATAGTGATGTATTATCAAATTCATTTCATTTACCTTCCTTAATTAACATGTTATTTTTGCCCTTAATTTATTTGTTATTTCTGTTCATATAAAAATAACATACTAATTTGTTGCTATATACTATTATTTGCTAATGCTCTTAAATATATTTTATTTTTATAAATAGATATATGGAAGTGCTTCCTGCTCATTATTCGATTATCTACAATTTTCATTGCCTTTTGGATGAATTCAGATGGTCTACAAGTTGTCATTTATGCATATGGTCTTCCATTGGTGATGTGTACTTTCTTTTCTTCAGTTGGAAACAATTAAGCATGAATTTGCATTTTACAGTCAACCTCAAAGGTAGCTTGATTATTTTTCTTTATGATTGATGAATCTCAAAGATCTTTAATTTATTTATCATTTTACTCCGAAGTTCATCAAATATGTTCTGAGGAATTCATATATTGTTCAATTTTAAGCACTAACTAGGCATTTCTTTCTCACTACAAGAAGCATACGTTATTTGAATAGTTATTTAGGTACACATGTTTTTTGTATTTTTCCCAGGGGTTTTGACATTAGATGCAAGTGACTGGATGTTGTACATGTTCGCTTAATTTGTTTCCATTGTGATGGACCCAGGTCAGGCATTATAAACAAGATTTTCAATAGT
Source organism: Allium sativum (assembly GCA_030737875.1). Lineage (NCBI taxonomy): Eukaryota > Viridiplantae > Streptophyta > Magnoliopsida > Asparagales > Amaryllidaceae > Allium > Allium sativum. Next base: position 138,523,157 of record CM060922.1, on the reverse strand, counting down.
CATATTTCACTGGGAAGTGATATATAATGGTACTGTATTTAGTTTTTGAGTTTTCCAGTTTATTAAGATCATCCATTCAAGAATTTAATCCATGATTGACTACTAGAGTTTGTTTGCATTGATCGACAACAAAGTTTTTTCTCTGCATAGAGGTCTCTCCCTTGCCATAAAATCATTGGATCAGGTATTCAACTTCAACTTATTCTTCGCTGTATTTGGTTTTTCACCCGTTTATGAACAAGGGTACCTTTATTTTTAGAGCAGTCCTAAATAAGATATGAAATGCGTTTGAACAAGAACAACCCAACTGCAGTATCTTTGTGCTGCACTCTTTGATGTAGAATAGATATTTATTAATTGTAGGTAATTAAATAGTCAACTGGACACATTGTGGCAACCAAACTTATCACAATTGCTTATTCTGTTGATGTACAGTGTACCCTTGCATTTATTTAATGGATATATTTTGATTATATCATGTTGAGGTAGACAGTACACATACCATGCAATGCAAAAATATATGGATATATTAAAAAAAATCTGAAGCTCATTGTTCAGGTATGACTCATCAACAAAATAGTTGTTTTATGTATTATCAAAATAGTTATTTTATATATCATAATGTTTTCTGATGGAGGTCCATTTTGAAATATCTTTGTTTTGAGATGAGAATTATTTAACTGCAAACGGTCAAATAATGATGGATCCCTGTGTTATTTTTCCATGACAGTCAGAAGACTTGTTGGGCTACTTTATGATTGAATCAAATGATATGTTTTAGACTATCCGTCATCGCAAGCAGAGACAAGCGCTTATAACAGTTCAACCACTAAAACTGAGACAATGGCACTTTGATTGGAATTGAAGGTATTTGCATGATTTCTGCACGTGACTGCATCATTGACTAAAACTGCATTTAAAATTAAAGGATGCATGTGCCAAAAGGATATATTAATTTGAATTTAGAATTGATGGTTTGAGATTTTGACTTATCCTTTTCTTTCCAATTGAAGGTATCAGTATGCATCTTAATACATGGCTTTTCCCCCCTCCAATTGTACTCTAAATCTTGCACATTTTTATGATAACGACAATTAACAAGAGGACGTCGAAGCTGCAGCTCATTTTGACCCGTTACCAAATAAACCCATGGCATCAAGTAGTCAATGCAGCGAAGGAAAAAGGAAATGCAAGGAAACCTAACTTTATTGGCATCAACTACACAACCAATGTATGGAAGAATTGCACAGTTAGTTCTCTTTCTTGCCTTAATTGTTTTTTTTCCTTCATTACTTCAATGTATATTTGTATGTTTTTCTGTAGTAAAATGATTTTACACCGCTTTTATAAGCAGTACTACACTTTTACCACATTGGTTTCTACTCAATTACTTAATACTTACTCCTGCCACACATACTCATCAACGTAATGATGTCAGTAATGCATTCAAACTTAAAATAACGCCCAACTGTACATTGAGTTTAATACAATACAATGTTATTTAACACACATCTGCTTATGCCACTTTATAGTATTTTTTTGTTCAATGTTAAAAACAGAGCTAATGCGCTATTTTAAAATTGATCATGATCAATGCTCAGTTTTGAAACTGAGCATGAGCAGTGCTCAGCTTTAAAACCAAGCACAATGCTTGGTATTAAAATCGGGTGCATTGCCATTGCTCAGTTTTAACACCGAGCAAAAGCAATGCTCAGTTTTAAAAACTAAGCCCTGCAATTGGAGTTATGCTGCCATAGTCTGTAGAGAATTTGAGGATTGAGGTGTTTTGGATCCGAAATTTAGAAAATATGAAAGATGAACGAAGGTGAAATTTAGACAATCCGAAATTTTACTCCTATATGTCAGCTGCCATTATATTCTTTGTATGCTGGCTACAATTTTACAAAATGGGTGAAAAATACAAGTATTCTAATATATAATATATTATGAAGAATATGGCATTAAAAATGTTGCCATATTTACCCATATTTACTCTCTTCACTGGCATTCATTATTTAGCTTTACGTAAAGTATGATGGAAATAAACATAAATAATTCACAAATTTTAAAAATAAAAACCGCCAAGTAATTATTAAAGGATATAAAGAATACAAAATGTCATATATGGTAAAATTTCGTGGTAACTATGGCACAATTTTCTCATTTACGGAAACTAATATTTTTTCAATCTTTGTTAAGTATTTGTTAATTGAACAGCCTACACTTTTTGGCAAGCAAGCATTAATTGTTAATTGAACAACCTACACTTTTTGGCAAGCAAGCATTAATTTATCAGCCTTAAGCGTAATCTTTTTCTTACTAAAATATATAGTAGAAACCCAAACAACGCACCATGTCATCTCCTCCGATATGGCTACACTTAGAGAAGAGATTCATGGTCAGATTATAAAAGCTATGGTATCAATAACCAAATATAAACTTGATAACAATTAAGCCCGATATGGCTTTGATACCATATTCAAGATCGTAACAGAGATGTTGATTCATAAATGAGAGATAATTTGATAATAGAGAAGATTTTATTGCAGGAATGTAAAATGAAATGATACAGATTTTCGATACTGTGCTGGTAATGTAAACATGTATATATAATACAATGTAAATGTAAAAATAGGGCAGATTGGCACGCAGGCCCAAAGCAAAATAAAGAAATGTCACATGAGTATCTGTTGAGTATTATACAAAGTGGGCTCGTCCATATTATCAGTGTACCGATTCATTTCTAATAGCATTTAAGCGCTACTTCGAACTTAAAGTGATATACTCAACATCCAAGTTTCTGGTTGTTATGTGTTCAACATTGTTGCTGTTTGTTTATGCATAGAATTAAGGTACTCAGAAAAGAGGTAATTAGATAATATTACCGTGTACATGTAATACATGTCTCCCATATTCCATTTAGCTGCACAGATTATCTCCATTATTGATTTGGAGGTGAAAATTCCCACAAATATGGACGAATACAACAATTATGAAGTTTTTCTGAATACCATAATATTACCATGTACGTGTAATACATGTCATACAAAATTCCATTTAGATAATCGTTCTGTTCAGTACATAAAAAGTTTTTTCCTTACATATTACTTAAGATCTTGCTTATATTCATGGTTGGTAGGTGACAGACACAATGAACATGTCCTCCACCTGAGCCTATAAATAGTTCACCATGTTCCTCATTATCTCATGACAGATAAAAAGTATTTCAAAAGTTTGTGCAACTTTTTATTTATTTATTTTAAAGACAATGATATTCTTGATGGACTGTTTTGAATTTTTATATTTGCAGGTGCTAATTTTTTTTCATGAGGAAATAGGACATGATTTTGGTGATGGTGCTGCAATTATCAATGGAAGGGTGAGTTATTCAACAATAATGTTGTGATTATAACAGACTCAGTTTGTACAACTTGTTATGATTGGTATTTTGTCTAGCAGGTTTGGGCTGTTGTATCTGAACAATTATGAACTATGTTTTGTATTTTGTGTACTCATGTTGACATCAATGGGAATTGAAAACATATGTATTGAATTAGGTGTTAACTCATGGATTGAATTTCTTTTGTTAGTTGATACTTTATTTGCTATTAGTATATTTTGTGTGTTCATCTTTAACTTGTTATGAAGATTCATTTTAATTATTATTATTAAAATGTATAAGCTGTAGAGAGATTTTTACTATAACATGTTAATTTAATAGCGTCTTATGGAAGTTATCAAAGATATATGTTATAGCAGTAAAACTACGTTATGAATAATCTCAAATTTATTGAAATTTAGATGTATAATAGCGGCAAAAATGATCTATTGTATTGACGTAGCATAGCGGCAAAAATGAGCTATTGTATCGACATAGCATAGCGGCAAAACTGTGTTATAAATATTTTCACTTAGAACGAAATCTTGATGTATTATAGCGGTTAAAATGAGCTACTGTAATAAAGTAACATAGCGGCATGTCATCGCTATCAAACGTTATCTTTAATAACGGCATACAAAGCGTTATAAATGTTTAGCAGTTTTTTATAACATGTTCATATACAGCAGTTATGAAACCGCTATCTTTCTTATTCATAGCGGTTGTGGGCCGCAATAAAATAGCAATTCTGTTGTAGTGCACCAGTGGCTCCAAAAACAACCACGAACGGTGCCTGTAACACCCCGTGTATTCTATAACAGTGAAATTCACAAATTAAAGTATAACTAATTTCAAATCAAAGAATTAAGGGAAACGGGATACGCCATTGCGTTCGTCTCGGAATTCTGCTTGAAATAGAGTCCGAGTTTGCATAAAACGGACTCCGTATGAAGAAGTTATGGCCTCCGGAAGTTTCAGAATTCAGTTTAAAATTCAAACAGACCAAAACAGCTCAGAAAAACTAATTCAAATTTCAAAATCGGGCCAGAATGGCCAGGGCGGGAAAATTCCCGCCCAAGGCACCCAGATCGGCTTGGCAGTCGACCTGGGGCTAGCCAGGTCGACTGGGCAGTCGACCTGGGTAACCCGTGTCGACTGCCAAGTCGACACGGTGTCGACTGGGGTGTCGACCTGGGCCCTGAGCCAGGTCGAACCCAGCCCACCCTGGCTGGCCTGGTCTGTGTTTGGTCGATTTTCTGAGTCTTGCCTTGTCACTAGGGCTAGGTGTCAGCTCCTGGTTGGTCTCTCCTTCAAACGAACGACTATTATTGAACCAAGCTCCATCGACGGTCTAAATCAACTCACAAACTCTATAAAAAGGACCTAAGACTAACCCTAATTCACACAAACTAAAATGGAGATGAGACCGTCATGCTGCTGAGGAGAGACTAAGGATAGCCGTCAGAAATTGAGAGACAATTAGGAGATAATTCAAAGCTTAAAGCAACGTCAATCAAATCAAAACAATGCCTACAACAAAGGATAGCATCTCCAAATTCAGAATTCAGATTCCTGAATTGAAGATTCGTCATACGTTGTAAGTAGAGTGCTATTCTTATGTGAATAATTAATTGCGTTTGATTTGTGTAAAATGCGAAATGGAATTGTGGCAATAATAATCCATATTTGTATGTTATTTGGATTCTAAACGATTTGGGAATGTTATGGTATACGATTGGATATTTGCAAGTATGTGATTTGCGTTGGAAGTTAACAACGAAATGGAATTGTGGCGATAATAATCTATACTTGTATGTTATTTTGATTCTAAACGATTTGGAAATGTTATGGTATACGATTGGATTCACACAAGTATATGATTTATGTTGACAACCATATGTTGTGGTATTTTATTTGGGATTCATGCAAATATATGATTCACTATTATGCCAATATAATGTACATACTTTTATGATCACTTTTAGTGTGTAATTGGATACGACTAAGTACTATAGTTTATATGATGAATCTATGTTGGAATTAGCAAATCATACTTTTGTATTAGAAACAAAAGTAAGCACCTTTATGAACATGACTAAACTATGTTTGGTATTATGCCTAGTTGAAACATGTTTTAGGCCTAAGTTGTTATCAAAACCATATGGTGATATATGTGACACAATTATGTTAGATTTACATTCCAATTGCAAGATTACATGAATAGAATGATTCATGTTTAAGTATTATTTATGCCATGATTACATGAATAGAATGATTCATGTTTAAGTATTGTTGATGCCATAATCATATGAATGGAATGATTCATGTTTAAGTATTGTTTATGCCACGATTATATGAATAGAATGATTCATGTTTAAGTATTGTTTATGCCATGATTATATGCTGTTACAATTTCAAGTTCACATGTGCCTACTTTATGTTAATTGAATCGTTATGTTGCAAGTTCATGCATTCACACTCCCCTTTTTATGTTACCTCATAAACACCATGTTATAAGCCTCCCCTTTTTCATATGGCTAAGTTGGGTTTAAATGTTAAACCCAACATATCTTATATTGTAGCGAACGTGTAAAACGGGGGTAATGACGTTTGGGTTAAAATATAGAACATATGTGTTGGCATGTTTGACGCATGCCAACAACCTTGAAAAACAATTAAGTGGCATAAATAAAATTTAACCAATAAAGATAAATTTGAATAATGGGCAGCAAATATTTACATATAAAAAGAAAAGAGACAAAATATGTAAATGTACAAAATACGATGTGTTTAACCCGAGGTTGGATTGAGTTGTGATGTAAACCTTCCCAGAACCGCCCAACAGTCCGGTAGTCACAACAATACCTATCCAATGTGGGTGGTTAAACACGGAGCCCAATAAGGACCCGAGGTTAGACTGAGTTGTGGCGTAAGACTGCCCGGACCCAACCGGCAACAGGCAGCCACAACAATACCTGTCTAATGTGAGAGGTCAAGGCTTTAATAAGACAATTAAGGCTGAGTCAGGATTGATAGGATTAAGTAAATTATATTAGTACTTAATCAAAATGGAACATGCTAAACTATACAGACTGATTGGGGGTTAGGTTTATAAAACACTTAACCAACTTAGCATGTTGGCTAGAAATAGAAAACCTAGTAGCGGGGGACCCTTTTCAGCAGTAACCCTACAAGGTGTATCAGGATACCCTGAACTAGGTAGGGTGGGGCACGATTACTGGGCTGACTGTAAGAGGTCAAATCGACGGCGGTGGTGCAACAGTATAGGTTCTAACGGGGTGCGGGCGTGCACACACTCCGGCGCAGAAAACTAAGGCACTGGGCACCAGTAGCATACCTGTGCATTCCAGAATTGTGTCGGGCCGCCACCATGGGACTTGATACACCCCATGGTGGGACCAGCATAGGTAACTACAACAACGGGGGCCGTAAGACCCATGTAACTATGCGAGTAGAAGCCGATCATCAGAAAAAGGATCACTTCACCCTGATTATTGGGTGCCTGTTGGGAACTAATTTATATGGGTATAGAGATTAATATGGGGTACGATAGTATTCGACCCTAGACAACTTAACTTAGTTTATGATGCTTTCCCTTTTCCAGTTTATGCTTATCATACCCAGTTCTTTATTCATAGACTGAATAGTCCTGGACTTACTCAGGCTTTATGTCTGACTCTATTTTTCTTTCGCCTTCTTTTCTTTCGTTCCCCCCCCCCCCAAGGTCCACAGGGAGGGAATACCGCAGCTTGACCAGTTTTCACATCCAGCTTGAAGAGAAAGAATGTATTGCTTGGATCTTTTCCGTTTTGGGCTATGGCTTTGGACAGCAATTATGGGACTTTTGCAGTTTATTTATGTTTTCTTTATGCTTCTTTAAATAATGTAATCAAGACAGTTATGGAGATGTTATGTTTTGGGAAGTATTGTAAAACAAATTATGACATGGTTTGTGTAACACGTATTTTGTTGAAATAAAAGTTGTTGAAGTTTTCCGCTGTTCAAAATATGTGTTCTTATATCTGTCTTGTATATTTGTGACTTATACTTATAAACCTCCACCAAAATTAGGGCATTCCCTTTGAGAGTGACCCTAACGGAGGTGGGTTGTTTCACTTGGTATCAGAGCATAGGTTTACCAGATAAGATAAAAAGTTTTGAAAATTTAAAGAAGCATTTTTAAAAGATAAAGTATTATTTTATTTTAAAAAGGCAAAGTCCCCCAAAGCCATAGGTACTATCTCTTATCCTTCGTTTTGAATCTATCCTTTTTGTTTCAGCATGTCTGAAGAACTTAACTTGCCAGAGGGTGTACCAATACCTGGTTGGTTTAGACGATTCTTAGAAGCAAAGGCCACTCAGCCAGGCCCTACCGTTCCTCCTCCCCCAGTTGCAGGGAATCATCCGGCTACAGCAACACCTCTTCCTCCACCTCCTCCACGGGGAAACACTTTTGCTAAGATATGCAAAGATTTTAAAGCTATGGGAGGAAAGGACTTTCATGGAACCGAATCCTTCGTGGCAGCTAGGAATTGGCCAAAGGAAACCGAGGACTTATTCGTCATTTTTGAGGTAGAAGATAGGCAGAAGGTACAACTGGCAATGTGGCTACTAAAAGTTGAGGCTTCCTACTGGTGAGAAGTCGCTAATGCAGAAAGACCAGTGGAAACATGGGAGGACTTTAGGGCAAGGTTTGAGGCTAAATTTCTCTCAGACGCGGAAAGGAGTTTGTAGTTGGAAAAATTCTTATTTCTTAAGCAAGGGAATAAGACAGTCAAAGAGTAGGTTAATCAGTTCGATGAGCTGGCAAGGTTCGGACTGGACCTAGTCAACACCCCGCACAAGAAGGCTCTCCGTTTTGTCAAACGGTTGAATGAGCCATTACACAGTTTGGCCATGACCCATATACCCATGCGAGCTACGTATGAAAGATTGGTACAGATGGCATTGCTGAACGAAGAGGATAAGGGCAAGAAGGAGACAAAGGCAGAAAGCTCTCAAGGGAAGAAAGAGGGTTTACAGCCTAAGAAGACAGACTTTAAGAATGACGGGAAAGACAACAAAGAGAAGAGAAAGTGTAATTTCTGTGGCAAAGTGGGGCACTTAGTGAAAGATTGCCGGAAAAAGAAGGCCAAGATGAATGGTAGATGCTTTTCTTGCGGTGAGACAGGCCACTTGGTTAAGGACTGCCCAAAGAAACGAGGACAGGGGCAGAGGGCTGGATCCACCTCGGGGGCATAGGTTCATGTGCTAGAGGCGCCACCTCTGCAACAACGAGGTATAAATACTTCTGTAGAAAGTGTAGTTTATCTTTATGATCACCCCGTTCGCACTTTATTTGATTCTGGCGCATCACACTCCTTTTTCTTGTCTGCTTTAGTAGAATCTCTGCACCTAAAAACTAGTATGGTAGAGGACCCCTTAATTGTTTCAAACCCAATTGGGGGCCCGGCTCATTTGTCTATGATCTGTGTGGGATTGAAAATTTCTATTCTAAGCGTAGAATTTAAATGTAGTGCCTTTGTTTTGTGCTTTTCGGGATATGGTTTGATTTTGGGCATGGATTAGTTGTCCAGTAATGGGGCCATCCTTGATTGTGAGAAAAGGGTTGTTAGGCTCCCGACCCAGCTCGGTAACACTTTGGAAATTACTTGTAATCCCTCGTATGCGGTTATGCTTAGTTATCTTGAATCGATAGATGCCTCTGTCGACAATTTGCAATCGGTTAGAGTGGTCCGGGAATATCCGGATGTCTTCGAAGAGGTGAAGGGCTTGCCTCCGAAGCAGGAGATAGACTTCCGCATATATCTTGTAGATAATGCAAAGCCCGTTGCATTGCCCGTTAGACACATGGCTCCACGGGAAAGGAAAGAGCTCAGTAAACAGACTAAAGAGCTTCTAGAGAAGGGGTTCAATAGAAGGAGCATTTTAGAATGGGGCGCTCCAGTGGTGTTTGCTACAAAGGCGGATGGTTCACTCCGTCTATGTGTTGACTATAGGGAGCTCAACAAGCTAATGAAAAAGAATAGGCACCCTCTCCCCAGAATTGACGATCTGTTTGATCAGCTTGTAGGAGCGTTTGTTTTCTCCCAACTCGATTTGGCGACCGGTTTTCATCAGCTAAGGGTGGCTGAAGATAGTATCGATAAAACGGCATTCAGAACCCCAGACGGCTTCTTTGAATGGCTTGTCATGCCTTTCGGCTTGACAAATGCACCTGCTTACTTCGTGGACCTGATGAGTAGGGTATTCAGAGATTTCATCAATAAGTTCGTAGGGGAATTGTAGACGATATCCTTATCTTCTCAAAGAGTGAAGAGGAACATGCTCAGCACTTAAAGGCAATCATGGAATCTCTGCGAGTCCATCAGCTAAAAGCCAAATTCTCCAAATGCCACTTTTGGAGAGAAGAAGTGAGGTTCCTTGGGCACATAGTATCCAAAGAAGGGTTAGCTGTGGACCCTGCTAAGGTAGTAGTGGTACAGGATTGGAAGACACCAAGGAATGCAACTGAGGTCTCAAGTTTTCTAGGACTGGCAGGTTTCTATCGAAAGTTCATAAGGGATTTTGCGAAAATCTCAGCTCCGCTCACAAGGCTGACCAAGAAGAATCTAGTGTTCAATTGGGACTTGGATTGCGAGTTTGCTTTCCAACGACTAAAAAGGGCTCTTACAACAGCACCAGTTTTAACGTTGCCAGATGGAAGCAAGATGTTCACAGTTTATACAGATGCATGTGGGACAGGGCTAGGCGCTGTCTTACTGCAAGAAGGAAGGGTAGTAGCTTATGGCGGGAGACAATTGAAAGTGCATGAAAAGAACTACCCGACCCACGATCTTGAGTTAGCCGCCATCATCTTTGCACTCAAGTCTTGGCGACACTATCTCCTAGGTGAGAAGTTCGAACTTTACACTGACCATAAATCGTTGAAGTATCTTTTCTCGCAGAAAGATCTTAACTTGAGGCAACAGAGATGGATGGAGTTTCTTGCCTCGTACGATTTCGAGATCTCCTACACTCCGAGCAAAGGCAACGTAGTGGCAGACGCGTTGAGCCGAAAGAAACTGACCCTAAGCCCGATGTTTGTTGCAAGACAAAGCCTAGAGTTTATAGCCAGTTTTGACTTTAGGCCCACCTCCGATTTTGTACCAGGCTTGCTAGCATCTCTCGAAGTACGCCCGACTTTAGTGGACTCAATAGGGACAGCACAACGCAAAGACCCTCAGCTTGTGGAGACGATTGATAGGCTAATTAGGGGTGATACTTCAAGTCACCTCAACAGATACTCCATCGACGATAAGGGTTGGCTAAGGCGAGACGGAAGACTATGCGTCCCACAGACAAGGGATTTAGTAAAGAAGGTTCTCGAGGAAGCACACCACTCCAAGATGACGATACACCCAGGCAGAGATAAAATGTACAAGGACATAAAGAGAACTTTCTTTTGGAACGGCATGAAGAAGGACGTGGCAGACTTCATTTCTAAGTGTATGGTGCGCCAACAGGTTAAGGCAGAACAGAAAAAGCCTGGCGGTCTGCTCCATCCTCTAGAGGTCCCGCAGTGGAAGTGGGATAGCATCTCAATGGACTTCATTGATGGGCTGCCTAGGTCTAGAAGAGGCAACACTAGCATTTGGGTAATAGTGGATAGGCTTACCAAAAGCGCCCACTTTTTACCTATCAAAAGTAAAAGAACTGCCTCATCCCTAGCATCTCTTTACCTCAAGGAAATTGTTCGACTCCATGGAATACCATCCAGCATTGTTAGTGACTGAGACCCTATCTTCACAAGTGAGTTTTGGCGGAGTCTACAAGAAGCGGTAGGCACACAGTTATGCTTGAGCACAGCCTATCATCCTCAAACTGATGGCCAAACAGAAAGAGTGAACAGAGTTTTGGAGGACCTTTTAAGACTGTGCGTCCTTGACTTCGGAGGGACATGGGAAGACCAACTTCCTTTGGTGGAATTTTCCTACAACAACAGCTATCAAGCAACCATCGGAATGGCACCCTTCGAAACTTTATATGGAAGACCGTGCCGATCGCCCACTTGTTGGTGGGAGTCTACTGATAAGCTCATACTTGGACCAGATATGATCCGAGAGACTTCAGAGAAAGTAGACTTAATACGAAGAAGGATGAAGACGGCCCAAGACAGACAAAAGTCCTACGCCGACAAGAGGAGGACCGACCTTGAATTTGAGGTTGGGGACAGAATTTTTCTTAAGGTATCTCCGGTAAGGAACGTTGTTCGTTTTGGAACCACAGGAAAGCTAGCACCAAGGTTCGTAGGGCCATTCCCTATCATCGAGAAAATTGGGAAAATGGCCTATAGATTAGAGCTACCCGAAAAATTGGCAGGAGTTCACAACGTCTTTCACGTTTCACATCTCCAAAAATGTCTACATGAGTCTGCTGAAGTGGTAGAGCCAAATATCCTAGAAGAAGCTGAAGTGGAACGCGAAGCAACCGTGAGGAAAGTTCCAACCTGCATATTAGGAACAGAAGTGAAGAAGCTACGCAACTGCGAAGTCAAACTCGTCAAAGTTCAGTGGAGCGACGCCGAAGAAGATGCAACTTGGGAAACTGAAGCTAGAATATGCGCAGCCTGCCCTTTTCTTTTTGAGGGTACATCTTTGATCTTTCCTTTTTCCTTAAGTTGTGCTTTTATCTTTCTTTTTAGGTATATCTCCTCAACCTTATCTTTTAGAAAGAAACCCTTTGGATGAAAACATGTAATTGAAACATGTTATGGATGATGGTTGCAAGTGGTTGCAAGTGATTGCTAGCGGTTGCTCGTGGTTGCATATACACACACAATCTAGGTTTTAGATCGGCTCAGTCACTTCATATTGCATATGCATATATGTTTGCATTCGTATATGGTTGAACTTTAATGTGTTGTCATATGGATGTTGCATTTGTATGAATGATTGTGCACTCATGTAGAGTCATGAATAGGAGAATTTGCATACATAATGGATTCATGGCACTTACATAATTTGCATTAAGGAGGTCAACTGAATCAGTAGACCGCCTGATTTTGCATTAGATAAGTACATGTACACACATACACTTCGCATATGATCATGAAGCATTAGAAGTCTTTTAAGGACAATGGATGCCCGTGTTTGATGGATGAGTAAATGGATGTTTGGATGTTAGGATGTACATTCTTCCTGAACTTGAAGATTTCGGGGACGAAATCCTTTTAAATGGGGGAGAATGTAACACCCCGTGTATTCTATAACAGTGAAATTCACAAATTAAAGTATAACTAATTTCAAATCAAAGAATTAAGGGAAACGGGATACGCCATAGCGTTCGTCTCGGAATTCTGCTTGAAATAGAGTCCGAGTTTGCGTAAAACGGACTCCGTATGAAGTTATGGCCTCCGGAAGTTTTAGAATTCAGTTTAAAATTCAAACAGACCAAAACAGCTCAGAAAAACTAATTCAAATTTCAAAATCGGGCCGGAATGGCCAGGGCGGGAAAATTCCCGCCCAAGGCACCCAGGTCGACTTGGCAGTCGACCTGGGGCTAGCCAGGTCTACTGGGCAGTCGACCTGGGTAACCCGTGTCGACTGCCAAGTCGACACGGTGTCGATTGGGGTGTCGACCTGGCCCCTGAGCCAGGTCGAACCCAGCCCACCCTGGCTGGCCTGGTCTGTGTTTGGTCGATTTTCTGAGCCTTGCCTTGTCAATAGGGCTAGGTGTCAGCTCCTGGTTGGTCTCTCCTTCAAACGAACGGCTATTATTGAACCAAGCTCCATCGACGGTCTAAATCAACTCACAAACTCTATAAAAAGGACCTAAGACTTACCCTAATTCACACAAACTAAAATGGAGATGAGACCGTCATGCTGCTGAGGAGAGACTAAGGATAGCCGTCAGAAATTGAGAGACAATTAGGAGATAATTCAAAGCTTAAAGCAACATCAATCAAATCAAAATAACGCCTCCAACAAAGGATAACATCTCCAAATTCAGAATTCAGATTCCTGAATTGAAGATTCGTCATACGTTGTAAGTAGAGTGCTATTCCGATGTGAATAATTAATTGCATTTGATTTGGGTAAAATGCAAAATGGAATTGTGGCGATAATAATCCATATTTGTATGTTATTTGGATTCTAAACGATTTGGGAATGTTATGGTATACGATTGGATATTTGTAAGTATGTTATTTGCGTTGGAAGTTAATAACGAAATGGAATTGTGGCGATAATAATCTATACTTGTATGTTATTTTGATTCTAAACGATTTGGAAATGTTATGGTATACGATTGGATTCACACAAGTATATGATTTATGTTGACAACCATATGTTGTGGTATTTTATTTGGGATTCATCCAAGTATATGATTCACTATTATGCCAATATGATGTACATACTTTTATGATCACTTTTAGTGTGTAATTGGATACGACTAAGTACTATAGTTTATATGATGAATCTATGTTGGAATTAGCAAATCATACTTTTGTATTAGAAACAAAAGTAAGCACCTTTATGAACATGACTAAACTATGTTTGGTATTATGCCTAGTTGAAACATGTTTTAGGCCTAAGTTGTTATCAAAACCATATGGTGATATATGTGACACAATTAAGTTAGATTTACATTCCAATTGCAAGTTTACATGAAATGAATGATTCATGTTTAAGTATTATTTATGCCATGATTACATGAATAGAATGATTCATGTTTAAGTATTGTTGATGCCATAATCATATAAATAGAATGATTCATGTTTAAGTATTGTTTATGCCATGATTATATGAATAGAATGATTCATGTTTAAGTATTGTTTATGCCATGATTATATGCTGTTACAATTTCAAGTTCACATGTGCCTACTTTATGTTAATTGAATCGTTATGTTGCAAGTTCATGCGTTCACACTTCCCTTTTTATGTTACCTCATAAACACCATGTTATAAGCCTCCCCTTTTTCATATGGCTAAGTTGGGTTTAAATGTTAAACCCAACATATCTTATATTGTAGCGAACGTGTAAAACGGGGGTAATGACTTTTGGGTTAAAATATAAAACATATGTGTTGGCATGTTTGACGCATGCCAACAACCTTGAAAAACAATTAAGTGGCAATGATAAATTTTAACCAATAGAGATAAATTTGAATAATGGGCCGCAAATATTTACATATAAAAAGAAAAGAGACAAAATATGTAAATGTAGAAAATACGATATGTTTAACCCGAGGTTGGATTGAGTTGTGATGTAAACCTGCCCGGAACCTCCCGGCTGTCCAGTAGTCACAACAATACCTATCCAATGTGGGTGGTTAAACACGGAGCCCAATAAGGACCCGAGGTTAGACTGAGTTGTGGCGTAAGACTGCCCGGACCCAACCGGCAATAGGCAGCCACAACAATACCTGTCTAATGTGAGAGGTCAAGGCTTTAATAAGACAATTAAGGCTGAGTCAGGATTGATAGGATTAAGTAAATTATATTAATACTTAATCAAAATGGAACGTGCTAAACTATATAGACTGATTGGGGGTTAGGTTTATAAAACACTTAACCAACTTAGCATGTTGGCTAGAAATAGAAAACCTAGTAGCGGGGACCCTTTTCAGCAGTAACCCTACAAGGTGTATCAGGATACCCTGAACCAGGCAGGATGGGGCACGATTACTGGGCTGACTGTAAGAGGTCAAATCGACGGCGGTGGTGCAGCAGTGTAGGTTCTAACAGGGTGCGGGCGTGCACACACTCTGGCGCAGAAAAATAAGGCACTGGGCACCAGTAGCATACCTGTGCATTTTAGAATTGTGTCGGGTCGCCACCATGGGACTTGATACACCCCATGGTGGGACCATCATAGGTAACTACAACAACGGGGGCCGTAAGACACATGTAACTATGCGAGTAGGAGCCGATCATCATAAAAAGGATCACTTCACCCTGATTATGGGCTGCCTGTTGGGAACTAGTTTATATGGGTACAGAGATTAATATGGGGTACGATAGTATTCGACCCTAGACAACTTAACTTAGTTTATGATGCTTTCCCATTTCCAGTTTATGCTTATCATACCTAGTGCTTTATTCATAGACTGAATAGTCCTAGACTTACTCAGGCTTTATGTCTGACTCTACTTTTCTTTCGCCTTCTTTTCTTTCGTCCCCCCCCATGTCCACAGGGAGGGAATACCGCAGCTTGACCAGTTTTCACATCCAGCTTGAAGAGAAAGAATGTATTGCTTGGATCTTTTCCGTTTTGGGTTATGGCTTTGGACAGCAATTATGGGACTTTTGCAGTTTATTTATGTTTTCTTTATGCTTCTTTAAATAATGTAATCAAGACAGTTATGGAGATGTTATGTTTTGGGAAGTATTGTAAAACAAATTATGACATGGTTTGTGTAACACGTATTTTGTTGAAATAAAAGTTGTTGAAGTTTTCCGCTGTTCAAAATATGTGTTCTTATATCTGTCTTGTATATTTATGACTTATACTTATAAACCTCCACCAAAATTAGGGCATTCCCTTTGAGAGTGACCCTAACGGAGTTGGGGTGTTTCAGTGCCACTTCCCAAGAAAAATCCGGCCACCTCGTACACCCTTAGACGATCGCCACAATACAACACCGGGAGCTCGTCGAGCTGATGAATTTTCACTTTGGGGTTGGGAAAACTATTGAATGGATCTCGCGAATTTTAGAGGAGAAGGTAGGAACGATATGGCCATTGATTTCAATAGGTGGCGGTGCGTTCTGTTTGAACAAGAATTAGGGTTGGCCGTATTTTTTAGGGTATTTATACTGGTATATTTATTTATTTAATTTCCTTTTAATTCTGATAATACTTGTTTAATGCCACCAACTCCGAATCAAACCCAACAAGAGTTGGACCCAGCCAAATATCCCCCTTTCGAACACAATGCAATATGTTTCGTAACCCAATTCAGCTGTTATGATATGTTTTTCTTAAATTTATAATATAAAACATTTAATTATTTAATTTGATCGTACATTTTAATTTACTGGGGTCACACACTGAATCTAAAAATTACAAAAAAATTATTTCTAGTTATGTTTTGACGATGCGGTCCTAACAAAATTAATTTCGTCGAATTAGGAGACCGTTTGAAAAATGGCCTTTTTAATGTCGATTAAATTTGACTGAAATTGACAAAACACATTTTCTTTTTCCACACTCACATATTAATTTGAAAAATTATGAAAATTTAAACCTAGAAATAATTTGACATCCCGGTTCCAACAAAAGTGGTTTCATCGAAAACGAAGGTCATTTGCAAAATGGATATTTTTAAGGGCTATATATTATATTAATATATATATAAATTCTACAGCGACTTTTCTAAATTTTAAACTGGACATAACTTTTAATTTACAAAGAGATATCTCGGTTTCTCACATTCGTTAGAAAGATATTATTAATCAGATTTAAAGATGTAACACCCCACCTCCGTTAAGGTCACTCACAACGGGAATGCCTTAACTTTGGTGGAGCATTTTAGTAAACAGAACAGAAACTTACAAGACAGCTAAAACAGTACTTGAAATTTTTTAACTTTATTACAGTGGAAACAGAAATCAATATGGTTACATCCTTTTCAAATCTCAGAATTCAAGTACAAAATATCAGTCTTGTACAAAAGCCTTCAAAATGCATGGTTTAAAATCATAATCCCCATAGAAAGGAAGCTATGCAGAGCCAAGGCATACTTTAAGCACTTCAAGCAAAGAGAAATCTGGATCAAGCTAAAGTATTCCCTCCTTGGATAACCTGGGGGGGAAACGGAAGAAAGGAGGCGAAACAATAAGGGTCAGACAAAAAGTCTGGCAAGTCCAGTGACTTTCAGCATATGAACAGATAATAATAATATGACAGGAACATAAAACTGGATGAGAGATAACTGTAACAGGTGTAGCAGATATAACAGAAGAACAGAATGACATAAAACACTTCTCTGCACTAATACTAGTATAACAGAATTAGGTATTACCCTAATGTCTAAACTGAAACAGGAACGGGTACAGAATAATTTAACAGAATGCTAAAAATGGGCCTTTACTACCCAATCAGAAACAGGCAGAAGCAGAAACAGATTAATCCCTACGGAAACAGAATGTAGAATTAGGTGTACACTAGTAATGGGCCTTTACCACCCGAACAGACGGTACCACGCAGAAACAGACAGGTGTTACCACCCAACAGAAACAGACGGTACCAACAGAAACAGACAGAACTAAGTGTACCCTAAAACCCTACCCCAAGCGATCGGCTCTATAATACATAAATATCCTGTGTCGGCCCCACAGTAGGGTGTATCACTCCCTAAAGTGACAACCAATTGGCACAGACCTATTTACAGATGTCACGGCGTCTTACATCCTCAGAGGCAGACCGAGATCCATGCACGCACATGACCCGGTTGGAGCGCACCATCAACACCCCTCGCCATTATCAGAATGAACCTCTTATAATTAGTTCAGTAAGCGTGCCCGGAACCTACTTACTGTTGGGTCAAAGTTTTGATACCAGAAAGGGTTACTGACTAATATGGGTCCCAAACAACAGATGACACAAGTAATTCCCCTCCTAACCTTGTGTCCCCAGACTAACATATTTTATTTTAACTTGTCTACAAGTTTCAGACATACAAAATTTAGATTAACTAGTTCACAGATCAGTCAATCAAGTTAACAGGTTTTCAGACTAACGGATCAGATGTTCGGATTAACAGGCTTACAGATTAACTGGTTCCAGATTATCTAACTTTGTATTGGGCCTACGGATTCACGAAACGGGTTTATCAGATTCATTGGTCCAATTGGTTTAACCTTACCGAACACGTTTTAGACATCATAATTATCTCAGATTTTCAATAATTAAATATTAATGCCCAAACCGATCACATTAGACTAACAGTTTGCGGCTACTGGTTAGGCCGGTTGGTTCCGGGCAGGTTTCTGTCGCAAACTGAGTCTAACCTCGGGTTTCAAGCACGTTATGACTAACTTCTCACATTAGAACCTATTGTTTGCGACCACTGGAATATGCCGGGCGGTTCCGGGCAGAATTACGCCGCAAACTCATTCTAACCTCGAGTTAGCCATGTTTATCTTTACAGCCAATTAATTAATGATTTACCATTTATACCCACGCCTAATATACATGTCAATTATTCATAACTATAGCCAATTCAGATTATGTCAATAGCGGACCAACTCAACAGATATAGCAGATAACAGACTTCTCAGGTTAGGCGACTTAGCAGATTAAGCAAACTAGCAGATTTAGTATTTTCAACAGACTTAGCAAATGACAGATTTGGCAGATGAACAAATCTAGCAGACTAGGCAGTAGAGCAGAACTAGCAGATTAAGCAATATAACAGAACTAGCAGATTAGGCAATGTAACACAACTAGCAAATTAGGCAAATATAACAAATTTACTTATTTCTTAAAGTTTCATACCTTGCCTAATTATAAACCTTGCCTAAGCTCATGTGCATAAATAATAGTCTTGATTCACAATATTATCATATACCCTATGTTTGTATTAAATTTACATAGCACAGATTATGGTCATAAATTTACCATATATCATATGTTCCAAATTTTTATTAAACTTGCATAGTACAGAAGATCCATATAATTTATACCAAATATAGCCATAGATTACTATGCATGTCATATATCCCAAAGGTCTCTTACTTAGGTGTTTATTTACATTAATAGATATCCTACTTTCATGTAAATCTTTATACCTAGGCCATATTCTTTTTATCCTAAATCATCTGTTCAATATAGTCTATATTTATGTTCAATTATATACCTTTTTATGTCATGTCCACAAATCATATGTTCAATACCTTTTTATGTTATAAATATAGCATGTCAAATCATATGTCTTAGATTCATGTTCTAGCTACAATCCATGTTCTTTCCTCAAATTAGTCACCTATTGGTCATGCCCAATTTATGCATCATTCATTTTACTGTCCCAAACATTTTAGCGCATGTTAATCTCTTATGAGATTGGCTCAGGCTCGTAGTAGCCTGGCTATAGAACAGAAAGAGGAAAGAGGTACAGAATAAGATAAATCAAACCTGAACAGAACAGATATAATCTCAGATTCAGATTCACAATTCATGCCAAAATCAGAATTAACGTTTATAGCGGAAAATAACTGTACTTGCCTTGATTGGATTAAAGAAAGAACTTTAGTTGTTGCAGAATTGTTGCAGAAGCTTTTATCTCAAATTTGAATTGAATTTCTTAGGTTGATGTTGATTAGCTTCTAGTTTTGATTCCAGCAGAGTAGCGACGCCATTTTTATTTTTATTAGAACAAAGGCAGAGAAGAAGCATAATAAAATTGTGTGTAGAGGAGGCTAGGTCTTAGGATGTATTTATAGGTGTAGTTAGTTGTTTTAGGCCTTTAGATAAACCCTAAAACAGATCAGAACCATCAGAATTCGGCACAGGCTCACCAAAACAGCCCAAAAACCCATCCAGATGCACCCAGGCCTGCCTGGCTCGACCAGGGAGGTCGACCCCCAGGTCGACCCTAGGGTCGACACCCATGTCGACCTAGTCCCTCCAGGTCGACCCCCAGGTCGACCTGGTCTGGGCGGAAATTTTCCCGCCTGGCTCGTTTTCTGCATTTTTGAAATCTGTTTCGTTTTTCTGATTTTTCGTGAAACCTCTGAAGGCCATATCTCGGACATACTGACTCCGATTTACGAAATTTCAGACTCTATTTCGCGTATTTTTCCGAGACGAACGCAACTGCGAAACCTGTTTCCCTTAATTCTCACATCTGTAATTAGTTATTCTTTAATTTGTGGCTATTAATATTAACAGAATTACGAGGTGTTACAATAGATTACTTGTTTTACTGAAATCCGATTTATTTTTAATCCTGTACATTCAGTTAAAGTTTAAAATTAAATTTTCAAACTGCCGTGCCATTTCGGGCTCGTTTTATAATAAATTAAAATTATTCATTCTAACTTCGATTTAAATAAATTTTTAGTCATTATTACTTAAAATTAATTATTTTAAATATCCAAAATTCACTAAAACTGCTAAAATAAAATTTTAAATTGGTTCTGATTTTCCGGGTTGTTACAATTTAGATGCAGTGTTTCAACTAACGAAGTAGATACAAACGAGTGTGAAGCGCCAGAATTAAATAAATTTCGAACAGGATGATCAAAAAAAGGAAAACCAAACTTTCAACCGAGATGTTTCTACCTCTATCAGGTATGCCGGCCATGAGGGAACGCATCTGCCCTCTAGAAGATCATGTACTTTGTCCTTACCCTTGCCCTTGCCTCTTTGGACAATCCTAATAAGATGTCCTGTCTCTGCATAATGATAACAACTAGTCTTCTTCTTCTTTCTAACGTCTTTCTTTAAGTGGCCAGGTATTTCACAAGTGTGGCACTTCTTTTTCTCTTGGCCCTTGTTATACTTACCGCCTTCCTTTTTGTAGCTATTGTGCCTTCTTTGGATCCACTTTCTTATCCTCTGTCCTATTCATGTCTCCCCTGCACGTTCTCCATTCATGATCTCCCACCAAAATGAGGCTTCATCCTTCATTAACCAGGAAGCTAGTTGAACCTTCCTCCCATCGTCTATCTCTAAGATATCATGAAGTCCTCCACTTCCTTGAGCCAACTTCTAGCCTCGACAAACGTTTCAGTTCCATTAACCAAGCAGCGGAAAGAGGGAGAGATTCGAAACAAAGAATTTAAAGAAAGATATATGGCTTTTGGGATTATGTTTTTCCATAATAAACATTCCTCTTGAAAAAATACTCTCTTTAAAAACATGTTTTTATAACGGTTTTCAAAATCTTTTATCTTTTCTGGTAACCTTCAGCTCTGATCCCACGTGTAACACCCCGCGTCAATTAATGTCACTCACAAAGGGATTGCATTAACTTTCATGGAGTATTATAAGTGCATAGAACAGAACATGACAAGACATATACATAAATAAGTACTTTTAAAAATTTAAAACAACTTCATTGCAGCGGAAAAATAGTTTTGGTTACAACATCAAAACCAACAATAAAACCAAGTACACTTAATATCCATCTTGGCAAATTATTTTCTGAGTATATAAGACAGAAAGCATAACCCCAACATAAATAGCCATAAAAAGAGATAAGCTGAACTTTACTTTCAGCAATCCAAGCACTTCCAAAAGAATGGCGAGTCCAGTAACTTTAACAATATAATCATTAAAGTAACATGATAAGAACATAAACTGGAAAGTAAGAAATGACTGTAACATAACATGTATGGCAAGGTAAATAAGGTGAACAAGATAAACGTTGATTGCGCTTCTAACCATTCTAGGATAATTACTACACTGCACCAATACTAGTTACTCACAGAAAGTTGATCCCCATCTTGTAATTAGTAGTCCTCAGGTGTAACATCTAGTAAGAGGTATCCACCCCATATAATCCTTGACAGCCTACATGCCCATAATAAATACTAGATGTCCCCACACTACCCCCTTATCGCTTAATCGATCGACTCCTTAAACTTGTATGTGTTTATTACTCGTGTCATTTGGCCCCTCTTTTTTGTAGATACCTGTGTTGCTCCCACCATGGGGTGTATCAATCACTATGATAGCAATCCGACACAATTCAAGATGCACCGTGTATAACTACTGATGCCCAGTGCCTTATTTTTCCACTCAGGAGCACGTGCACGCCCGTACCCCGTCGGAACCTACACTGACGCACCACCTGCCGCTATTTCGACCGCTTATAATCAGCCCAGTAATTATGCCATACCCTGCCTAGTTCAGGGTACCATGATACATCTATGTGGGTTACTGCTGAAATGGGTCCCCGTTACTAGGGTTTCCTAATCAACATATTATAATGGTTAAGTGCTCTCAATTTAACCGAACCCCACCCATTTGTTTAATTAACATGTTGTATTGGTTAAGTTCCGCCTATTCAAATTTTACTTTACCTTACTATTGATTCAAGCATGTTTAGTTAATGTTTAAGTTTGTGGGCCTATATATACTAATATTACCCACCAACACAAGATTTACTTAACCCTCCCATTTATCAAATCAATATGTATTATTGGTTAAGCTTGCTTAAACCTATCCACTTTGTTCAAGTAATATTGGTTAAGTTGTCATCTTACCCTGTTAACTTAACCCCACCCACCTAACTCATTTTAGGTATCATATTCATCTTTGATCATCATTAACTAGTTATTAATGCACAGACCTCTCACATTAAGTCGATTGCTTGTGGCCGCTGGATGTGCCGGGCGGTTCCGGGCAGACTTCTGCCACAAGCCAGACTTAACCTCGTGTCTAAGCTTATTTTAGTTATGCATACGACCTCTCTCATTAGACTGACAGTTTGCAGTTGCTGTTTAGGCCGGTTGGTTCCGGGTAGGCTTCCACCGCAAACGAAGTCTAACCTCATGTCTTAGGCGTTCATTAACTCATTCTATTATTTAATCCCAATTTGAATTAATATCCTTATTTCAAATTTTCCATAATTTCCAATTCAAGCTATGTTCATAATTATTATCTAAATTATGTCCATAATTTCCATGTATGTAAACTATACCAATTTATATCTCAAGTTAATTACATGGTTACTAACCAATTTATGCCAATTACATAATATCCAATATTTAATGTTTCCCAACTTTTCCCTAATGTTCTCACGTTGTTCGTATGTGTAATTCACATAATACGTTAGGCTCGCTGTTAGCCTAACTCATAAGAAAAATGAAAAGAAAGAGACATATGACATCCAAACTAGCATAAACAATATAGATCTAATTTAGCATGTATAACATAAACTTGGCATAGAACAACTTAAATCTAATTGAGCATATAATCATGAACTATCATATAAGATAGATCCAATTGAACCTAACTTGCATAGAGCTAAACATATGAATTGGTACGGATCTAAACAAGCATAAACTTGAATTGATGAACATATCTTGCATATAAACTTGCATAGATCATAACTTGCATAAATCACAACTTGCATAAATCATATCTTGCAAATAAACTTTCATAGATCAACATAACTTGCATAGATCTAAATCATAACTTGCATATAAACTTGCATAAATTATAACTTGCATATAAACTTGCATAGATCAACATAACGTGCATAGATCTAAATCATAACTTGCATATAAACTTGCATAGATCTAAATCATAACTTGCATATAAACTTGCATAAATTATATCTTGCATATAAACTTGCATAGATCAACATAACTTGCATAGATCTAATTCATAACTTGCATATAAACTTGCGTAAATTATAACTTGCATATAAACATAGATCATAACTTGCATAAACATAGATCATAACTTGCATATAAACATAGGTCATAACTTGCATAAACATAGATCATAACTTGCATATAAACATAGATCATTACTTGCATAAACATGGATCATAACTTGCATATAAACATAGATCATAACTTGCATAAACTAACATCATCAAATCAGGCATACTCATACAGTCCAAATCACAACTTATCATAATTAATTTAATTAATTATCTTGTTAAAGAAAACTGTACTCATAGTGATAGAAGAAAAGAATATAGATTAAGCATTTGAAGATTCTAGAATCGTTCCACTATTCCTAAGCTTTGAGTTGTAGAAGAAGAGACTAGCTTAGTCTAGGATGCAGCTTTGTAATGGAGCGATTTTCGATACCTTGAAAACCGTGTCATTATTGAAAGAATTTAGAGGGTGAGAAAGAAAAGATAGAACTAATAGAAAAGAAAACGAAGAAGAACACACTGAACAGAATCAGAGTAAACACAAATCTCACAGCGGAATAATAATCTTTATTATATTACAAGTTTGAAATACAAATCAGAGTTTGTATATATATACATACCATATCAGAGTATAATACATGGTATACATCACAGCGGAAATAATCTCTAATAACAAATAGTGGAGCCTCCTGCTTTTTGCTCCTCCAAGTGAATCTGCAAAGCCTGAAACACTTGACTGCCCGTACAAATTTGGGCACCCAAGAGTTTAGGGAAAACAAACAAAATAAACTCTAGGTCAGTCATGGGACTGGTGTGAGTAAATTCCAACTAAAATGTTTAACTTTGAAAAATCCTTTTCAAACAAGAAGATAATAGCAAGACCAGCCCACATATAAACATGGACGGTTTTTACCTTACTATAATCCAAAATACTTTGATATCAAAACCAGTGATATTATGATAATGTCTACTCAAATAATTATCCAAGTAGCAGAACGCTTGCATCTCACGTTCCACATATATATAGTATAAAATCATAAACCGCAGGGGGCTTATTGGAGATTGGATTTCAACAGACAAGGTTTGGGAGCACCTTCTGATCAGTGTACTCAAGAAAGGATACACTCAGGGTTCAACAAGAACGTCTTGCAACCCAGCCACACATGACCGCTCACTCATTTAGCTTGAGTGTCGCGAATATATTTCCACCATGGTTGTAGGCCATCCAACCGTCATCCAAAGATACAGAATCGACAAGAAGTATAAATATGAATTTGCTCTAGATCGGGGACAATACACCCTTCTTGGGGATGACCCAACTAGCCATGCTGCCTAGCCCAACTTCGGTCATTCCCGGTTGTGAGGCTAGTGGCTACGTCTATCTTCAGAACATCTTATCACCATTCACTTTAAATGCCACATCGTCAAACCCGTCGATTCACTAATCGATTCCCAAACATATCACGGGTATAAAAAGCTAAGAGGAACGAAATCCTCCACCACCAGACGTAATACCTTTTAGAGATCAATCGTATGTGATTTGTTAGGTATACTCTGTCAAACACTCGTCCAAACAAGTTGTCCTGGGACTGGACAAACAGAAAACACCATTCGAGAACTGGATGACCCTTGCATTTAACCCCGTCTTCAATTATCTTCAGAATATCTAATTTGTAGCGCTTATGCCTATACGGAGTGGTTTTCGGATAATATATCCAACCGGTCTCTCCATATTGACAACGATGGTCAAAACACTTCGATAGTCGGTTATTTAACTATCGAAGTAAAAACAAACATCCATTCTAATGTATAACTAAACATCATACAATCAAGGCGCTTTTTATTTAACATTCATTCTTATTATTCGAATTCCCATTTCACTTTATAACTCTGTTTCTAAGTCGACTTCTGGTTAGATCAATATCAAGTTTATAATTAAATATTGATTTCATATCCTAATAAAATTCCTTGGTTTAAAACTAAATATTAACTATCCTATCAGATTATAATTCCTAGAAATATATTTACTTTATTACATTCGACATCGTCAAATTATAGTTCCAAATCCTAATGGTTTAACTCTAATCACATTTCGAACATCGAACTGTTGTCATCGTTTTCTAACACGATTCTCCAATTTTTCTTTTTAAACTTATTCTTATATTTCCTTTGGACACACACCGTTTCCTATTACTTTTAGAATAAGTGGATTTCAGACCAAACTGTTTCATTCCTTAGGAAGTGCTGCTATATATAAAAATCACGCTTAAGTTTGGTTAACAACGTTTAATTTATCGCTATAGTAAAAACTTGCAATACGCTGTAATATTCTCCTTTATAACTAATCTTGACATCTCTTTCCGTTACAAACTGATATCGTTCTTCGATAATAGTGAAGCCATTCAAGTTGGGGTATTTTAATTACCTCTCAGACCTTGATCAACAACGTTCTTATCTTAGAACAGATATAAGTCTGTATTCTAATCCCTTATTACTTATAATATTTATTTAATCGTATTTCCTTGTTTTATTTTGGGATATGGTTTTATAACACCCTATTCATACCATGAAATCTTCGTTATTTATGGCTATCTATATTAAACATTTACTCTTCGCTTTAACTTTATTCCATCAGTAACTTCGTTAACTGATTTTATCTACTTCTTACCATGGGATTAATATAATTACTCTAACAATATTCATTAACTGTTTATTTTAAAATAATTATCCCAAATTATTTTCTTGTCGAAATATTTCAGCTTTATACTTATATAACTAAATAATCGTTTATATTTTCTTCATAAAACGAACTATAAAATACTAATTTATAATAGAACTTCTATTAGAATTCAAACATCGCTTTAATTATGAAAATATAATTAACTTCGTTGATTTGCCTGACGGCCAATCACTTCTTAACAGACGATGGTTTTACGGTCGTCTATTACCACTCTCTTAATCGATATCGTTTAATGATTTATGTAAACTGATGTTGAATTCTCGTTCAACATCAATATTCACACGGGGTTTTAAATGTAATTCGGGTTCGAACGGTGCATACAAAACAAACAGTGCATATAAATATCGAGAAATCCGGTTGGATTCCTTTAACCGGTTTGTGCATCCACAGATGTTAGTCAAACAATTATCACTGATTCCATATTAGGGGATATTTATAATCGACGGAATCAGTGTCCAACCAGTGATATGTACATATGAAACGGTATATAATATTTTACCAATTTAATTGTAATCTACCAAATCGACCATTACACAACATTCAAACAACATTAAAATATATTAAAATATTTTAAAAATAGAACAGAGTTAGTGATTTTACTCACATTGGCGCGTTAACCGTTAAATAACGATTTGCATCAATTGATTCTATCACGAAATTCCAGTGGCTCTGTTCTTCGCGAAATACGTTCCACAATGTAGATCGGTTCGTTACGCTTCTAGCGGATCCGACCGTGTTCCGTTCTTCTTCTATGAACCAAGGAATTCGCTGCTTCATGTACGATATCCCACGTATGAAACTTCTCATACTCGTCAGTTCATAGTCGTTGCCATATCAACCGGTCACGCTATCGTCTTGTCAGTAACTTCATTTGCTAATACATGCTGCTGTCGCCGGCTTCATCATCTCCTTTACACTAATACTAACGAATTTTGTCATTAACTTTCATTACCATCTTAAACCCCTGATTTGAATTTTTCCGCTTTTTCTCCTCTCAACTATCTCGCAATTGTCGCATCCATTTGTCCCTGGTCTTCTCCTCTTCTTGCTCCTCTTTTACTTTACCATGTTAGTGCACGTTGTGCACATGCCAAGCATCTCCGTGACCGGACGACTGCCGTGCCACCACTCACTAGTCACATCACCGCCCAGGTCATCATTTGGTCGGTTAACCGCCTCTTCCTTCTTTTATTTCCTTTGATGTTTCCCAATTCTTCTTCCGCCTTCCCAAACAATACCAAGCAGGACACAAGCAGCTTTACCAAAAGTTCACCGTCACTCACCTCATCATGCCTCATGCACACCCATGCTCATGTACGCACACCATGCCAGCATTCATCAATGCTATATCCATGAAAACCGCCACCAACATGATAATGAATCCCACCTCTTGACATACTTTGCAAAGTATGACGAACCATCTTCAAATATTTAATACCTTCATTGTCTTTTCCAAGAGCTAATAAATAATTGTACGTGCTCTCTCCATCAGTTAAATAGTTTACACCAGAAAACAGAATATAAATATATATATCCATTTCCCATCCTAAAAGATTTAGCCAGGTTGCAACTTTTTTTCTTTATTTGCCACTGTTTATACTTCAACTTTACTGCTCCTTTCTTGATCCCTGTTTGGTCCCTTTAAGTGAGGTCACGAATGCAAATATCACCATCTCATCACAGCAGATCACCACCCTCATTCACTCGCAACATCTACTTCGAAGTCTACCTTTATTCCTTACATATATACTATAACACTCCACCCTTTCATCAATTTCTGCCATGCCGAGCTTTAAAGCTCTCTTCTGTTGAAAAGTAAACTTGGTTTTAAATGGAAACAAATAAATTTGGTTTTATAAGTAAATGCCAATTATGTAATAAATTCTATCCTTGTTTTAGGAAAGGCCAAAATCAAATAAATGATAATAAATTTTGGTCTATCAAAATATGCAATAGAATTATCTAGAGAGAGAAGAGTGTAGAACACTGTCATGTTGTATATAGATACTCTCTCATATGTTGTACCAATAAATGATCAAGCAAGAAAAAAGATTCAAGCAATAAAAGTTTTTTCTTCCCTTAAAAAATATTCTACTTTCTTCTAATTTGTTTCTCTTCCTCCACATAAATTTTTAACAAAGTGGTATCAGAGCAACACAAATTTTCCAACAAAGTGGTAACGGAGCTTGAAGATCCTAAGAGATGGCGAATAACAACGTTCCTGTTCCAGTTCCAATGCTTACCAAGACCAACTATGATAATTGGAGCTTAATAATGAAGGCCCTCCTTGGAGAAAATCGTGTATGGCAGATAGTTGAGAAAAGCTATACCGAACCTGAAGACGAAGATAGTCTAACCCAAACCAAAAAGGATGAATTGGAAAACTTGAGGACAAGAGACAAGAAGGCTCTTAGTCTAATTTATCAAGCATTGGATGATGACACTTTTGAAAAGATTTCAGAAGCAAAATTAGCCAAAGAAGCATGGGAAAGGCCTCAGGTATCTTACAAGGGGGAAGATCAAGTCAAAAAGGTGCATCTTCAAACATTAAGAGGAGAATTTGAATCTCTACATATGAAAGAAGGTGAACTTGTTTCTGATTATTTTTCAAGAGTTTTAGTTGTTACTAATAACTTGAAAAGAAATGGTGAAAAATTAGATGATGTCAGAATCATGGAGAAGATTCTTAGATCATTAGATTCAAAGTTTGAACATATTGTCGCCATCATTGAAGATACAAAAAACCTGGAGGCCATGGCTATAGAGGAGCTTTTAGGCTCATTGCAGGCTTATAAAGAAAAGAAAAGGAAGAAGGAAGAGACTGTAGAGCATGTTCTTAAGACACGAATTGATTTAAAAAAGGAAGAAAGTAATCAAAGCCAACAAAGATGAGGCCGTGGTCAAGAACGAGGAAGAGGACGTGGCTATGGATATGGACGAGGTTGGAGGCCCAACCAGGACAATAACCATAGCTTCAATAATCAAAGAGGAGAAAGCACAACTAGAGGTCGTGGGAGAGGCAACTCAAATTCAAGGAGTGACAAGTCACGGATCAAATGTTATAATTGCAACAAATTTGGACACTATGCTTCTGAATGTAGAGCTCCAAGAAACAATAAAGTTGAAGAGAAGACCAATTATGCTGAAGAAAGAATTGTAGAAGATGGCACATTATTATTGGCCCATAAAGAAAATGAAAAATGGGAGGACAATCAATGGTATCTAGATAGCGGCGCAAGCAACCATATGTGCGGAAGAAAAAATATGTTTGTGGAGCTCGATGAAACAATAAAGGGCAATGTGGCGTTTGGAGATGAATCAAAGGTAGCAGTGAAAGGCAAAGGTAATGTTCTTATTAAATTGAAGAATGGAGAGCATCAATTTATTTCTAATTTTTACTATGTGCCAAACATGAAAAGTAACATCTTGAGCTTAGGACAACTCTTAGAGAAAGGTTATGATATTCAATTAAAGGATAAAAGCCTTTCCATAAGAGACAGTGCAAGCAATCTCATTACTAAAGTACCGATGTCAAAAAATAGAATGTTTGTGCTCAACATTCAACATGGTGTCGCCCAATGTCTTAAGGCGTGCTACCAAGATGTCTCATGGCTTTGGCATCTTCGTTTTGGACATCTTAACTTCAAAGGATTGGAATTGCTCTTTAAGAAAGAAATGGTGAGAGAATTGCCTTGCATAAATCATCCCAATCAACTGTGCGGAGGATGTTTAATTGGGAAGCAAGTCAAAATGGGCTTTCCAAAGGAGTCATACTCAAGGGCCAAGAAACCATTAGAACTCATACATACAGATGTATGTGGACCAATCAAGCCAAGCTCGCCCGGTAAAAGTAATTATTTCCTTCTTTTTATTGATGATTTTTCAAGAAAAACGTGGGTGTATTTTTTGAAGGAGAAATCAGAAGTATTTGAGAACTTCAAGAAGTTCAAAACTCATGTTGAGAAGGAAAGTGGCCTTATGATAAAAGCCATGAGATCTGACCGTGGAGGAGAATTCACATCAAGAGAATTTCAGGAGTTTTGTGAAGATAATGGAATTCGACGCCAACTAACAGTGCCTAGATCTCCTCAGCAAAAACGGAGTAGCAGAAAGGAAGAACAGGACAATTGTTGAAATGGCAAGGAGCATACTCAAAAGTAAGAGACTAATTTTGGGCGGAAGCTGTGGCATGCGCTGTTTATCTGTCAAACCGATCTCCAATAAGAAGTGTGTGGGGGGAGACACCACAAGAAGCATGGAGCGGAAGGAAGCCTGGCATTTCTCATCTAAGAGTTTTTGGAAGCATAGCTCATGTACATGTACCGAATGAAAAGCGAAGCAAATTGGATGATAAAAGTGAAAAATATATTTTTATTGGTTATGACACAAATTCAAAAGGCTATAAACTTTACAATCCTGATACGAAGAAAATAATAATTAGCCGAGATGCTGTATTCGATGAAGAAGGAGAATGGGATTGGAAATCGTATGATGAGAATTATAACTTCTTTCCATTTTTTGAAGAAGATGAGATACAACAACCAAGGATCGAGCAATCAAGTGAAGAGCCTACTTCCCCACTAGCCTCACCAGCAACAAATTGTCAAGAAGACGGGAGCTCAAGTGAAAGGGTTCCTCGTTTCAGAAGCCTTCAAGAAATTTATGATGTAATAGAAAACCAAGACATTATTACTCTTTTTTGTTTTTTTGCAGATTGTGAGCCCGTAAATTTTCAACAAGCTTTGCAAAAGAAGAGTTGGAGAGATGCTATAGACGAAGAAATTAAGGTGATCAAGAAAAATGACACATGGAAGCTAGCTTCACTTCCAAAAGGACACAAGGCGATTGGTGTCAAGTGGGTGTACAAGGTAAAGAAAAATGCCAAAGGAGAAGTGGAGAGATACATAGCAAGATTGGTAGCGAAAGGCTATATTCAAAGAGCTGGCATTGACTATGAAGAGGTATTTGCTCCAGTTGCTCGATTAGAAACTGTAAGATTGATAATTTCTTTAGCAGCTCAAAACAATTGGAAGATACATCAAATGGATGTGAAGTCTGCCTTCCTAAATGGAGTCCTTGAAGAAGAAGTTTATATCGAGCAGCCACAAGGCTACGAAGTCAAGGGAGAAGAAGACAAAGTTTTGAAACTAAAGAAGGCACTTTATGGGTTGAAACAAGCTCCAAGAGCTTGGAATGCTCAAATTGATAAGTATTTGAAAGAGAGAAACTTCATTAAATGTCCATATGAGCATGAACTCTATATTAAAATCCAAAATGGTGAGACATTGATTGTATGTTTGTATGTAGATGACTTGATTTTCACAGGTAGTAATGCAAGCATGTTTAAAGAGTTTAAGAAAGAGATGACGAAGGAATTTGAGATGACTGATATTGGACTCATGTCTTATTATCTTGGCATTGAAGTAAAACAAGAAGATGAAGGCATTCTAATCACTCAAGAAGGCTATGCTAAGGAAATATTGAGAAAGTTCAAGATGGAAGACTCTAATCCAGTTTGCACGCCAATTGAATGTGGAATCAAATTATCAAGACACGAAGAAGGAGAAAAGGTAGACTCTACACTTTTCAAGAGCTTGGTTGGCAGCTTAAGATATTTAACGTGCACAAGGCCCGACATTCTATATGCGGTTGTAGTTGTAAGCCGATACATGGAGAATCCAACTACAACACATTTGAAAGCAGCAAAGAGGATTCTTCGCTATGTTAAAGGGACAACAAACTTTGGTTTGTACTACTCTGTTTCTGATAATTATGATCTTGTTGGATATAGTGATAGCGATTGGAGTGGAGATATAGATGACCGGAAAAGCACAAGTGGTTTTGTGTTCTACATGGGAGACACAGCTTTCACATGGATATCGAAAAAACAACCAATTGTCACGCTCTCTACATGCGAAGCGGAGTATGTAGCGGCTACTTCATGTGTTTGCCATGCAATTTGGCTAAGGAACTTGCTACAAGAATTAGATTTGCAACAAAAGGAGCCAACCAAGATTTTCGTGGATAACAAATCGGCAATTGCTTTGGCCAAAAATCCAGTTTTTCATGATCGAAGCAAGCATATTGACACACGCTATCACTACATTAGAGAGTGCATCACTAGAAAGGAAGTGCAGCTAGAGTACGTGAAGTCCAATGATCAAATTGCTGATATTTTCACCAAGCCTCTCAAGTATGAAGATTTTATCAGGTTGAGAAATTTGCTTGGAGTAATAAAACCAAGTTTACAGGGGGATGTTGAAAAGTAAACTTGGTTTTAAATGGAAACAAATAAATTTGGTTTTATAAGTAAATGCCAATTATGTAATAAATTCTATCCTTGTTTTAAGGCCAAAATCAAATAAATGATAATAAATTTTGGTCTATCAAAATATGCAATAGAATTATCTAGAGAGAGAAGAGTGTAGAACACTGTCATGTTATATATAGATACTCTCTCATATGTTGTACCAATCAATGATCAAGCAAGAAAAAAGAATCAAGCAATAAAAGTTTTTTTTCCCTTAAAAAATATTCTACTTTCTTCTAATTTGTTTCTCTTCCTCCACATAAATTTTTAACAAAGTGGTATCAGAGCAACACAAATTTTCCAACATCTTCCTCCATTTACATTATTTCTTGAACAAGTGCTACTTTTCCTCCTATCTAAAACCATAAGTGCAGCTCAACCCGTGATGATCACAGTACCAGCCAAGCACCCCCTTAAATACTTTAAACTCCACTGCACTTAACACACCTTTAGCATAACACGTTTTTGCACCTAGCCTCCTACTCTGAACTTTTCATTTCCGCAAATCCTAGTTTA
Source organism: Allium sativum (assembly GCA_030737875.1). Classification (NCBI taxonomy): domain Eukaryota; kingdom Viridiplantae; phylum Streptophyta; class Magnoliopsida; order Asparagales; family Amaryllidaceae; genus Allium; species Allium sativum. The sequence continues at coordinate 138,489,872 of CM060922.1, read as the reverse complement.
AACGCAGCACCTTGAAACACCATCTTCTCCTCAATACATGCTCACGCATATCTCTAGTATGCGTTGACAGTGAACCCACCTACTCCTTGCGTGAATCCCAAATCTTGCATGAACCCCATACACTCCACTTTTGTAATGATTCTCCAAAACCACAAATATCGAACTTATGGTTCGCTGCGAATTTCTTGAGCGAAATTAATATCGTTGAGCTTTTGTGAAATCCATATCAGAACGAAGCAGATGTTCCAAGGATCCCAACGGATCAAACGAAATCAAATTCGGTTAACATTTCAATTTTAATGATTTTACCAGAGGTTTCTTTCTTGACGTTGGAACTGGAGTTCCTGAAGCAGAATAAACAAGCGAAATGAGGAAGATATTTATTGGGTATTTATAGAGGGGGATTACTTAATGGCCAAGGAGTTAGCAAGCTATAGGATATAGGGAAGGCATGTTCTCTGATGGTGATTACTCATGGTAGACAGCTTGATAGGGTAGTGGCTCATTTACTGTATATGAAGGGATGGGGTATGGTATGGTATGTTTAATTCAGTGCATAAGGTATGTATCTCCTACCATAGGTCATGGTGACAGGATTTAGCCTTCTCGGGAATGATCAATGATGTGTTGTTATGCGTGAAAGGATCTGAGAACGAAGTGCTAAGGGTTGAAAATGTGGGTTGGAAACTTGGTTGTCACCTTCAGTATTAATAATGATGCAAAGTTTCATGAGGTGGCCACGTTTTTTTCCTTTCAATGGAATGGGTAAAATCCTTTCATCCATGCTAGCGACCTGGTTTTCAGGGATATTTTCCCCTATTTTATGCCTTAGACTTAGGGTTTCGGGAAATAAGGTTTGCCATTTTTTTTGTATTAACGTTATGTTTTGTTTGTAATGGTTAGAGTTGTGGCGTACCGTAGTACGTAGAATTCCGTTAATGTTTACGCTGCTACGGACAGAAATAAGAACACAGTCGTATCCAGTGAGTTGCCGTGATCCCAAAAATATAATAATACCGGTAGATTGACTCATATTTTGAAATCCCGAAATACCGATACATGGTGCGAAATACTCCAAATAAAAAGTTGCATATTTAATTAATTAAAAATTACAGTAAAATTCTAAAAATTAAATTATCGCTGCACCTCAAAAGAACCTTATCCAGATTTGCAATCATTTTCTAGTTATATCGAATAAACCGTTACGGTCGATATATGATTTCACAACGACTTTTTGAATATTTGATTTGGACATATTTTGTAATATATTTGACGAAATTTCCATTTTCCACTTCCGATAGAAAATTATAGTTTAACAGATTTCAATGTTTCTCGTTTCGAAGAAATCCGATTCAAAACGAGTCTGGTACACTCAGTTGAAGTTTAGATCATTAAATTACGAACTGCAGCGTCGTTATGAGCTCGATTATAATTAATATATTTTTTTATACGTTCAACTTCGTTTTAATTAATGTATAAATTCATTTATATTACGAATTCAATATTTAAATAGATTTAAATATTCAGAGAATCTCGCCAGCATCTCCTCTGCACGGCTCACTCGGTACTACAACAACTTGCCACTCTGGGCCTTCTCCCATCCAAAAGAAAATCAAACAGCCAAATGGCTTGCCCAAACCGACTCATAAAAAAAAATCTCATACTCGTATATAAACGTGTACCTTCTCTGTTGGGCATTCAACTCCATCCCTAACATCTGCTTATCAAACCAGCATATATCCAAACATTTCCAACTGATCTCCAATCAACTTATCTTCAAATCCAGTCATTTTCTTATATCCACCATTTCAAACTCCCATTCCAAACTTAATTTCCCATTCTGACTCAATAATCCAATTCCATTTCGGATTATCTCTTATCTAATCCAATTTTTATTCAGCTTAGATTAAGTTAAACTCTAATTTATTTATTCACTTTATTTCAGACATTCAAATTCCTAGATTTATTTCAAATCAATTTGAAATCATATATAATTCAAAACATTTGCATTTTTGAACAACTTGTCCATCAAACAATCTAAAATAAAATCTTGGTAGTAATCCGTCACTTAGCAACTCGAAAATGAACACCGATAATGGTCGACTTCATCATCGGAATTTATTTCCCAGCGATCAAAGTGAGTTCAATAATATATCACTTTCAAAACTTATTTTCAAACATTTTCATTTGAAAATCACTTCAAAATATCTTTTCAAAATGCTTGGAAAACATTTTCAAATTTTCCTAGGATTTTAAATTTCCATATATTTAATCCAGAATTCATTTACAACATCTTCCCAAATTTCTAGAGTTTTATTTCAATTCTGTTTTAAGCTCAGATTTTATCTATCTGATTCTGTATATTACACTTGCATAATATTTTGACTGGTTATTTATATAACCAACTTAATTACAAATCTTATTTGATCATAATGACGATCAGTACTATAATAATCTTAAGATATATACTCCTTTTTATATCAAAATATATTTTGGGTAAAATTATTTCATTTACCCTCTTTTCAAAACATACTATGTCGAATAACTCTGTTCAAGAGTTTAGAAACACCTATCGACTCTGTTTGCATTACTGTTTCGACCAGAATTTATAAACCACTCGATTGACCAGTCAACACAATATAAAACAGTTTTAATATCAATTTACAAATACACGCTCATATATATATACACTCAACTCAATCTAGAGTATTACTAACTCCATCTATATTGAGTTATGCCACAGAGCCAAGGTAATCATTTAACCTTCTGCTCTAATACCAACTGTATTGGAGCGATTTTTGATACCTTGAAAATAGTGTCATTATTGAAAGAATTTAGAGGGTGAGAAAGAAAAGATAGAACTAATAGAAAAGAAGAAGAAGAAGAACACACTGAACAGAATCAGAGTAAACACGAATCTCACAGCGGAATAATAATCTTTATTATATAACAAGTTTGAAATACAAATCAGAGTTTGTATATATATACATACCATATCAGAGTATAATACATGGTATACATCACAGCGGAAATAATCTCTAATAACTAATAGTGGAGCCTCCTGCTTTTTGCTCCTCCAAGTGAATCTGCAAAGCCTGAAACACTTGACTGCCCATACAAATTTGGGCACCTAAGAGTTTAGGGAAAACAAACAAAATAAACTTTGGGTCAGTCATGGGACTGGTGTGAGTAAATTCCAACTAAAATGTTTAACTTTGAAAAATCCTTTTCAACCAAGAAGATAATAGCAAGACCAACCCACATATAAACATGGACGGTTTTTACCTTAATATAATCCAAAATACTTTGATATCAAAACCAGTGATGTTATGATAATGTCTACTCAAATAATTATCCAAGTAGCAGAACGCTTGCATCTCATGTTCCACATATATATAGTATAAAATCATAAACCGCAGGGCGCTTATTGGAGATTGGATTTAAACAGACAAGGTATGGGAGCACCTTATGATCAGTGTACTCTAGAGGGGATACACTCAGGGTTCAACAAGAACGTCTTGCAACCCGGCCACACATGACCGCTCACTCATTTAGCTTGAGTGTCGCGAATATATTGCCACCACGGTTGTAGGCCATCCAACCGTCATCCGAAGATACAAAATCGAAAAGAAGTATAAATATGAATTTTCTCTAGATCGGGGACAATACACCCTGCTTGGGGATGACCCTAGTAGCCATGCTGCCTAGCCCAACTTCTGTCATTCCCGGTTGTGAGGCTAGAGGCTACGTCTATCTTCAGAACATCTGATCACCATTCGCTTTAAATGCCACATCGTCAAACCCGCCAATTCACTAATCGATTCCCAAACATATCACGGGTATAAAAAGCTAAGAGGAATGAATTCCTCCGCCACCAGATGTAATACTTATTAGAGATCAATCGTATGTGATTTGTTAGGTATACTCTATCAGACACTCGTCCATACAAGTTGTCCTGGGACTGGACAAACAGAAAACACCATTCGAGACCTGGACGACCCTTGCATTTAACTCCGTCTTCAATTATCTTCAACATATCTAATTCGCAGCGCTTAAGCCTATACAGAGTGGTTTTCAGATAATATATCCAACCGGTCTCTCCATATTGACAACGATGGTCAAAACACTTTGATAGTCGGTTATTTAACTATCGAAGTAAAAACAAACATCCATTCTAATGTATAACTAAACATCATACAATCAAGGCGCTTTTTATCTAACATTCATTCTTATTATTCGAATTCCCATTTCACTTTATAACTCTGTTTCTAAGTCGACTTTTGGTTAGATCAATATCAAGTTTATAACTAAATATTGATTTCGTATCCTAATAAAATTCCTTGGTTTAAAACTAAATATTAACTATCCTATCAGATTATAATTCCTAGAAATATATTTACTTTATTACATTCGACATCGTCGAATTATAGTTCCTAATCCTAATGGTTTAATTCTAATCACATTTCGAACATCGAAATGTTGTCATCGTTTTCTAACACGATTCTCCAATTTTTCTTTTTAAACTTATTCTTATATTTCCTTTGGACACACACCGTTTCCTATTACTTTTAGAATAAGTGGATTTCAGATCAAACTGTTTCATTCCTTAGGAAGTGCTGCTATATATAAAAATCACGCTTAAGTTTAGTTAACAACGTTTAATTTATCGCTATAGTAAAAACTTGCAATACGCTGTAATATTCTCCTTTATAACTAATCTTGACATCTCTTTCCGTTACAAACTGATATCGTTCTTCGATAATAGTGAAGCCGTTCAAGTTGGGGTATTTTAATTACCTCTCAGACCTTGATCAACAGCGTTCTTATCTTAGAACAGATATAAGTCTGTATTCTAATCCCTTATTACTTATAATATTTATTTAATCGTATTTCCTTGTTTTATTTTGGAACATGGTTTTATAACACCCTATTCATACCTTGAAATCTTCGTTATTTATGGCTATCTATATTAAACATTTACTCTTCGCTTTAACTTTATTCCATCAGTAACTTCGTTAACTGATTTTATCTACTTCTTACCATGGGATTAATATAATTACTCTAACAATATTCATTAGCTGTTTATTTTAAAATAATTATCCCAAATTATTTTCTTGTCGGATTATTTCAGCTTTATACTTATTTAACTAAATAATCGTTTATATTTTCTTCATAAAACGAACTATAAAATACTAATTTATAATAGAACTTCTATTATAATTCAAACATCGCTTTAATTACGAAAATATAATTAACTTCGTTGATTTGCCTGACGTCCAATCACTTCTTAACAGACGATGGTTTTACGGTTGTCTGTTACCACTCTCTTAATCGATATCGTTTATTGATTTATGGAAACTGATTTTGAATTCTCGTTCAACATCAATATTCACACGGGGTTTTAAATGTAATTCGGGTTCGAACAGTGCATACAAAACAAATAGTGCATATAAATATCGAGGAATCCGGTTGGATTCCTCTAACCGGTTTCCGCATCCACAGATGTTAGTAAAACAATTATCACTGATTCCAAATTAGGGGATATTTATAATCGACGGAATCAGTGTCCAACTGGTGATGTGTACATATGCAACAGTATATAATATTTTACCAATTTAATCGTAATCTACCTAATCGACCATTACACAGCATTCAAACAACATTAAAATATATTAAAATATTTTAAAAATAGATCAGAGTTAGTGATTTTACTCACCTTTGCGCGTTAACCGTTAAATAACGATTTGCGTCAATTGATTCTATCATGAAATTCCAGTGGCTCTGTTCTTCGCGAAATACGTTCCACAATGTAGATCAGTTCGTTACGCTTCTAGCGGATCCGACTGCATTCCGTTCTTCTTCTATGGAACAAGGATTTCGCTGCTTCATGTACGATATCCCACGTATGAAACTTCTCATACTCGTCAGTTCATAGTCGTTACCATATCAACCGGTCGCGCTATCATCTTGTCAGTAACTCCATTTGCCAGTACATGCTGCTGTCGCCGGCTTCATCATCTCCTTTACACTAATAATAACAAATTTTGTCATTAACTTTCATTACCATCTTAAACCTTTGATTTGTATTTTTCCGCTTTTTCTCCACTCAACTATCTCGCAATTGTCGCGTCCATTTGTCCCTGGTCTTCTCCTCTTCTTGCTCCTCTTTTGCTTTACCATGTTAGTGCACGCTGTGCACATGCCAAGCATCTCCGTGACCGGACGAATGCCGTGCCACCACTCACCAGTCACATCACCGCCCAGGTCATCATTTGGTCGGTTAACCGCCTCTTCCTTCTTTTCTTTCCTTTGATGTTACCCAATTCTTCTTCCGCATTCCCAAACAATACCAAGCAGGACACAAGCAGCTTTACCAAAAGTTCACTGTCACTCACATCATCATGCCTCATGCACACCCACGCTCCTGTACGCACACCATGCCAGCATTCATCAAAGCTATATCCATGAAAACCGCCATCAACATGATAATGAATCCCACCGCTTGACATACTTTGTAAAGTATGACGAACCATCTTCAAATATTTGATAGCTTCATTGTCTTTTCCAAGAGCTAATAAATAACTGTACGTGCTCTCTCCATCGGTTAAACAATTTACACCAGAAAACAGAATATAAATATATATCCATTTCCCATCCTAAAGGACTTAGCCAGGTTGCAACATTTTTTCTTTATTTGCCACTGTTTATACTTCAACTGTACTGCTCCTTCCTTGATCCCTATTCTGTCCCTTTAAGTGAGGTCACGAACGCAATTATCACCATCTCATCATAGCAGATCACCACACTCATTCACTCGCAAAATCTACTTCGAAGTCTACCTTTATTCCTTACATATATACTATAACACTCCACGCTTTCATCAATTTCTGTCATGCCGAGCTTTAAAGCTCTCTTCCTCCATTTACATTACTTCTTGAACAAGTGCCACTTTTGCTCCCATCTAAAACCATACGTGCAGCTCCACACGTGATGATCACAGTACCAGCCAAGCACCCCCTCAAATACTTTAAACTCCACTGCACTTAACACACCTTCAGCACAACACGTTTTTGCACCTAGCCTCCTACTCTGAAACTTTTCATTTCCGCAAATCCTAGTTTAAACGCAACACCTTGAAACACCATCTTCTCCTCAATACATGTTCACGCATGTCTCTAGTATGTGTTGACAGTGAACCCACCTACTCCTTGCGTGAATCCCAAATCTTGCATGAGCCCCATACACCCCACTTTTGTAATGATTCTCTAAAACCACAAATATCGAACTTAAGGTTCGCTGCGAATTTCTTGAGCGAAATTAATATCGCTGAGCTTTTGAGAAATCCATATCTGTAACACCCCGAATTTCAGTTAACACTGATATTCACTAATTACAGAATTAATAATCTTAGATGTGAGAATCAGGGGAAACGGGTTACGTCATTGTGTTCGTCTCGGAAAACTACGTGAAATAGAGTCCGAAATTTTGTAAATCGGAGTCCGTATGACCCGGTTAAGGCCCAAAGAAGTTTTCGGGAAATTTGAATTTCGAAACATGCAGAAATGGGGGCCAGGCGGGAAAACTCCCGCCGAGCCAAGTCGACTTGGCTGCCGACAGGGCTGTCGACTTGCCTGTCGACATGCCTGTCGACTTGGCAGTCGACAGGGCTGTCGACTTGCCCTGTCGGCTGATTCTGGCCTAGGTGCACCTGGTTGAGTTTTGGGCTGGGTTGGAGGGCTTGGGACGAAATCTGACGGACCTAAACTAACCTAGGGTTAATCTAAGGGTCTAAAACACAACCTAATCCTATAAATAAGACCCTAAGCTAGCCCTAAATGATCATAATCCTATCCTCTAACTAAACTATGCCAAAATTTTCTATGATCATGGCCTCCACTCAAAACCCTAGCCTCCATCCTCTTTCTAAACTATTTCTATGAAGGCTTTCATGTTCATACAAGCATTTTTAAGTTGTATGAGTGATCATTAGCTTGCATTCATCATCAAGTTGCAAGCTTTATTTTCAAGGCTAGAGTTTTTGGGTGATTTTTGGCAAGGGTTTGCTTATTGGAGTTTAGTGGTGAGTTTCTATAGCCTTAATAATCAATTGTTAAATTGATTATGATAGGATATGATAAGATATGGCTATGTTTGTGGATCAATGTGTTTATGCAAGTTTAGTATAGTGTATGTTGTGTGTTTTGCGAGTTTTATGCTATATGTTATGCAAGTTTAATGCTATGTTTTATGATGCTCATTATGCAAAACACTATGTTGAACATTGATTCATATGTAACATGTTATGCAACCTATATGTGGGATTATATGCAAGTTCATATGTAACATGTTATGCAAGCTATATGTGAGATTATATGCAAGTTCATATGTAACATGTAATGCAAGTTATGTGCATGATTATATGCAAGTTCATATGTAACATGTTATGCAATTTATGTGTTTGGTTATATGCAAGTTATGTGCATGATTATATGCAAGTTCATATGTAACATGTTATGCAAGTTATGTGTTTGGTTATATGCATGTTATGTGCATGATTATATGCAAGTTCATATGTAACATATTATGCAAGTTATGTGTTTGGTTATATGCAAGTTAACATGTGATATGCTATGCAAGTTCACACCTTTGTATGACATAAGAATCATATGCAAGTTACCCCTTTGTGACATATGTGCTTCATGCAAGTTTGGGTAAAATGCTAGTTGGGTTTAATGTATGCTCATATATGCAAGTTGACACCTTTTAAACCCATGATAAAGTTATATGCTATGTTGGTTAAACCCATGGCATTTGTGATGAATCTTCCCTTTATTATGTCATGTTATGAGAACGAATTACGTGGGGAACGATGGGGTTAATATGCATGTTAATAAAATGGTGTGAAATGGGTATGCTTAAGCATAACATAAAGGGAATGGACATAATTGGGAATTTACCTATTAAGTTAGGTCTACCCATATTATGGAATTGGGAATTTACCTATTGAGTTAGGTCCACCGATATTCTTGAAATTGGTAATTAATTAGGGATAATTAATACAAATTATGGGGGTGATTAATTAGGTGTAATTAATCGACTAAGACACGAGGTTGGACCCTTTTGTAGCATAAGACTGCCCGGAACCGACCGGCAAATCCAGCGGCTACAAATGATTGGCCTAATGTGAGAGGTCTTAGTCATAAACTAAATACGTGACAAGTGTAAAGACACGAGGTTAGACCCTGTTATGGTGTAAGGCTGCCCGGAACCAACCGGCATATCCAGCTGCCATAAAAGACAGTCTAATGTGAGAGGTCTTTACAAAGGTTACGAGCTTAATTAATTAAGAAACACTTAACCAAATTAGCATGTAGTGGGGCATGAGGGGTTAAGTGGGTGCCTTGGGTGGCATGTAGTAACTAGTGGGGGTGCCTTGGGTGGCATGAGGAAACTAGTGGGTTGCCTTGGGTGGCAATAGAAAATACGATTAGAATACTTAACCAAAGTGGAACATGTAATTAAACATGATTAAAGGGTTAAGTAAGTGCCTTGGGTAGCATGTGGGAATCAAGTAAGTGCCTTGGGTGGCATGTGGAAATCTAGTGGGTGCCTTGAGTGGCAATTAAAATATGATTAAAAGACTTAACCAAAATTTATAACATGTAAGTGGACATGGTTAAAGGGTTAAGTGGGATTCACTAGAAATAACAAGCTTAGGTGGGTAGCTTGTGGGGGCCCATTTCAACCAATATCCCAAACGTATCTTTGTGGGCTCGACCCAAGTCGAGGGCGGGACACGCATATTGGGCTTGACTGTAAGAGGCCAAAACGGGTTAGCGGTGGCAACGCAAGTCCAACGGGTTTCATATGCGTGTGTGGACCCGGGCTGGTAAGTAAGACGTTGTTGCATCGTGTAGGTATAAGCCGTGCACCGTTGATATTATCAGGTTGCCACTTTGGGGAATGATACACCCCACTGTGGGGCCAGCACGGGTATCTACGTTAGGGAGCCGATCGCTTAGGGAGTAGTGGGTACACCTAGTGGAGATAGGGGCAGACGGCACCTATGTAGTCAACTAGGGGTACACGAAACTACTATTAAAAATTACTAAGTACACTTAGTGGGATCAACCTTTAAGTAGGAATTACCCTTGGGTGGGTAGAACTGGTGTGGTGCAGTGTAGGAATTACCCTTGGGTGGGTAGAACTGGTGTGGTGCAATGTAGGAATTACCCTTGGGTGGGTAGATCTGGGGTGGTGCAGTGTAGTAATTATCCTTGGGTGGGTAAATGCGTCTTTTTCGGTTATCTTAGTACATCCTGTGTTTAGTTGGCTACTTACTGTAGTCATTATCCCCAGAGGTACCATACCTTGTTTATATCATACCCTAATTACTTTAATGATTGTATTGTTAAGGTTATAGGACTCTCTCAGACTTATGTCTGACCCCGTTGTTTTTTTATCTTTTTCCCAACCCTCAGGTTTTCAGAGTGGGCCTAGCACTAGTGGGCTTTGATCAGACTGCTTTATCTATCTTTTGGAGCTTGGACCGTGGATGTAAAGCTCAGTTTATCTTTTCTATTATGGCTATTAAGTTATGTAGTGGGATTATGTACTTTTGTTTTATCAGGATGGATATTATGTACTTGACTCTTGTTTATGGTTTTGGTGTAACCAAACATGTTTTACTTTCCGCTGCAATGAAATGATGTTTTAAATTCTCAAGTATTACTTATATCTGTCTTATTGTAATTTTTCTGTTCTATATTCACTTAAAATACTCCACCGATGTTATGGCATTCCCATAGTGAGTGACCGTAGCGGGTGTGGGGTGTTACAATATCAGAACGAAGCAGATGTTCCAAGGATCCTAACGGATCAAACGAAATCAAATTCGGTTAACATTTCTATTTTAATGATTTTACCAGAGGTTTCTTTCTTGACGTTGGAAGTGGAGTTCCTGAAGCAGAATAAACAAGCGAAATGAGGAAGATATTTATTGGGAATTTATAGAGGGGGATTACTTAATGGCCAAGGAGTTAGCAAGCTATAGGATATAGGGAAGGCATGTTCCCTGATGGTGATTACTCATGGTAGACAGCTATATAGGGTAGTGCCTCATTTACTGTATATGAAGGGAGGGGGTATGGTATGGTATGTTTAATTCAGTGCATAAGGTATGTATCTCCTACCATAGGTCATGATGACAGGATTTAGCCTTCTCGGGAATGATCAATGATGTGTTGTTATGCGTGAAAGGATCTGAGAACGAAGTGCAAAGGGTTGAAAATGTGGGTTGGAAACTTGGTTGTCACCTTCAATATTAATAATGATGCAAAGTTTCATGAGGTGGCCACGTTCTTTTCCTTTCAATGGAATGGGTAAAATCCTTTCAGCCATGCTAGCGACCTGGTTTTCAGGGATATTTTCCCCTATTTTATGCCTTAGACTTAGGGTTTCGGGAAATAAGGTTTGCCATTTTTTTTGTATTAACGTTATGTTTTGTTTGTAATGGTTAGAGTTGTGGCGTACCGTAGTACGTAGAATTCCGTTAATGTTTACGCTGCTAAGGATAGAAATAAGAACACAGTCGTATCCAGTGAGGTGTCGTGATCCCAAAAATATAATAATACCGGTAGATTGACTCATATTTTGAAATCCCGAAATACCGATACAGGGTGCGAAATACTCCAAATAAAAAGTTGCATATTTAATTAATTAAAAATTACAGTAAAATTCTAAAAGTTAAATTATCGCTGCGCCTCAAAAGAACCTTATCCAGATTTGCAATCGTTTTCTAGTTATATCGAATAAACCATTACGGTTGATATATGATTTCACAGCGACTTTTTGAATATTTGATTTGGACATATTTTGTAATATATTTGACGAAATTTCCATTTTCCACTTCCGATAGAAAAATATAGTTTAACAGATTTCAATGTTTCTCGTTTCGAAGAAATCCGATTCAAAACGAGTCCGGTACACTCAGTTGAAGTTCAGATCTTTAAATTACGAACTGCAGCGTCGTTATGAGCTCGATTATAATTAATATATATTTTTATACGTTCAACTTCGTTTTAATTAATGTATAAATTTATTTATATTATGAATTCAATATTTAAACAGATTTAAATATTCAAATACGAACCGACAAAAATGCGGGACGTTACAGTCCTTTCCCCTTAAAAAAATTTCGTCCTCGAAATTGCTAAGATAGGGAAAAATGCTACAATCTCTGTTATAAACAGGGTAAAAATCTTTTTGGTTTACTTCATAATTTCAGTTTCAACTGAACTGATTAATCCCAATCAAAATATGAATTCCTTCTTATTTCGAATATTTTCAAAAATTCTGAAAATTTTCTAACAACTTAAATTTTCAGAGAATCTCGCCAGCATCTCCTCTGCACGGCTCACTCGGTACTACAACAACTTGCCACTCTGGGCCTTCTCCCATCCAAAAGAAAATCAAACAGCCAAACGGCTTGCCCAAACCGAATCATAAAAAAAATCTCATACTCGTATATAAACTTGTACCTTCTCTGTTGGGCATTCAACTCCATCCCTAACATCTGCTTGTAAAACCAGCATATATCCAAACATTTCCAACTGATCTCCAATCAACTTATCTTCAAATCCAGTCATTTTCTTATATCCACCATTTCAAACTCCCATTCCAAACTCAATTTCCCATTCTGACTCAATAACCCAATTCCATTTCGGATTATCTCTTATGTAATCCAATTTTTATTCAGCTCAGATTAAGTTAAACTCTAATTTATTTATTCACTTTATTTTAGACATTCAAATTCCCAGATTTATTTCAAATCAATTTGAAATCATATATAATTCAAAACATTTGCATTTTTGAACAACTTGTCCCTCAAACAATCTAAAATAAAATCTTAGTAGTAATCCGTCACTTAGAAACTCGAAAATGAACACCGATAACGGTCGACTTCATCATCGGAATTTATTTCCCAGCGATCTAAGTGAGTTCAATACTATATCACTTTAAAAACTTATTTTCAAACATTTTCATTTGAAAATCACTTCAAAATATCTTTTCAAAATGCTTGGAAAACATTTTCAAATTTTCCCAGGATTTTAAATTTCCATATATTTAATCTAGAATTTATTTACAACATCTTCCCAAATTTCTAGAGTTTTATTTCAATTCTGTTTTAAGCTCAGATTTTATCTATCTGATTCTGTATATTATACTTGTATAATATTTTGACTGGTTATTTATATAACCAACTTAATTACAAATCTTATTTGATCATAATAACGATCAGTACTATAATAATCTTAAGATATATACTCCTTTTTATATCAAAATATATTTTGGGTAAAATTATTTCATTTACCCTCGTTTCAAAACATACTGTGTCGAATAACTCTGTTCAAGAGTTTAGAAACACCTATTGACTCAGTTTGCATTACTGTTTCGACCAGAATTTATAAACCACTCGATTGACCAGTCAACACAATATAAAACAGTTTTAATATCAATTTACAAATACGCACTCATATATATATACACTCAACTCAATCTAGAGTATTACTAACTCCATCTATATTGAGTTACGCCACAGAGCCAAGGTAATCATTTAACCTTCAGCTCTGATACCAACTGTAATGGAGCGATTTTCGATACCTTGAAAACCGTGTCATTATTGAAAGAATTTATAGGGTGAGAAAGAGAAGATAGAACTAATAGAAAAGAAGAAGAAGAACACACTGAACAGAATCAGAGTAAACACGAATCTCACAGCGGAATAATAATCTTTATTATATAACAAGTTTGAAATACAAATCAGAGTTTGTATATATATACATACCATATCAGAGTATAATACATGGTATACATCACAACGGAAATAATCTCTAATAACTAATAGTGGAGCCTCCTGCTTTTTGCTCCTCCAAGTGAATCTGCAAAGCCTGAAACACTTGACTGCCCGTACAAATTTGGGCACCCAAGAGTTTAGGGAAAACAAACAAAATAAACTCTGGATCAGTCATGGGACTGGTGTGAGTAAATTCCAACTAAAATGTTTAACTTTGAAAAATCCTTTTCAAACAAGAAGATAATAGCAAGACCAGCCCACATAAAAACATGGACGGTTTTTACCTTACTATAAACCAAAATACTTTGATATCAAAACCAGTGATATTATGATAATGTCTACTCAAATAATTATCCAAGTAGCAGAACGCCTGCATATCACGTTCCACATATATATAGTATAAAATCATAAACCACAGGGCGCTTATTGGAGATTGGATTTCAACATACAAGGTATGGGAGCACCTTCTGATCAGTGTACTCTAGAGGGGATACACACAGGGTTCAACAAGAACGTCTTGCAACCCAGCCACACATGACCGCTCACACATTTAGCTTGAGTGTCGCGAATATATTGCCACCACGGTTGTAGGCCATCCAACCGTCATCCGAAGATACAGAATCGAAAAGAAGTATAAATATGAATTTTCTCTAGATCGGGGACAATACACCCTGCTTGGGGATGACCCAACTAGCCATGCTGCCTAGCCCAACTTCTGTCATTCCCGGTTGTGAGGCTAGAGGCTACGTCTATCTTCAGAACATCTTATCACCATTCACTTTAAATGCCACATCGTCAAACCCATCAATTCACTAATCGATTCCTAAACATATCACGGGTATAAAAAGCTAAGAGGAACGAATTCCTCCTCCACCAGACGTAATACCTTTTAGAGATCAATCGTACGTGATTTGTTAGGTATACTCTGTTAGACACTCGTCCATACAAGTTGTCCTGGGACTGGACAAACAGAAAACACCATTCGAGAACTAGACGACCCTTGCATTTAACTCCGTCTTCAATTATCTTCAGCATATCTAATTCGCAGCGCTTATGCCTATACGGAGTGGTTTTCGGATAATATATCCAACCGGTCTCTCCATATTGACAACGATGGTCAAAACACTTCGATAGTCGGTTATTTAACTATCGAAGTAAAAACAAACATCAATTCAAATGTATAACTAGACATCATACAATCAAGGCGCTTTTTATTTAACATTCATTCTTATTATTTGAATTCCCATTTCACTTTATAACTCTGTTTCTAAGTCGACTTCTGGTTAGATCAATATCAAGTTTATAACTAAATATTGATTTCATATCCTAATAAATTTCCTTGGTTTAAAACTAAATATTAACTATCCTATCAGATTATAATTCCTAGAAATATATTTACTTTATTACATTCGACATCGTCGAATTATAGTTCCAAATCCTGATGGTTTAATTCTAATCACATTTCGAACATCGAAATGTTGTCATCGTTTTCTAACACGATTCTCCAATTTTTCTTTTTAAACTTATTCTTATATTTCCTTTGGACACACACCGTTTCCTATTACTTTTAGAATAAGTGGATTTCAGATCAAACTGTTTCATTCCTTAGGAAGTGCTGCTATATATAAAAATCACGCTTAAGTTTGGTTAACAACGTTTAATTTATCGCTATAGTAAAAACTTGCAATACGCTGTAATATTCTCCTTTATAACCAATCTTGACATCTCTTTCCGTTACAAACTGATATCGTTCTTCGATAATAGTGAAGCCGTTCAAGTTGGGGTATTTTAATTACGTCTCAGACCTTGATCAACAACGTTCTTATCTTAGAACAGATATAAGTCTGTATTCTAATCCCTTATTACTTATAATATTTATTTAATCATATTTCCTTGTTTTATTTTAGAATATGGTTTTATAACACCCTATTCATACCTTGAAATCTTCGTTATTTATGGCTATCTATATTAAACATTTACTCTTCGCTTTAACTTTATTCCATCAGTAACTTCGTTAACTGATTTTATCTACTTCTTACCATGGGATTAATATAATTACTCTAACAATATTCATTAACTGTTTATTTTAAAATAATTATTGCAAATTATTTTCTTGTCGGATTATTTCAGCTTTATACCTATTTAACTAAATAATCGTTTATATTTTCTTCATAAAACGAACTATAAATACTAATTTATAATAGAACTTCTATTATAATTCAAACATCGCTTTAATTATGAAAATATAATTAACTTCGTTGATTTTCCTGACGGCCAATCACTTCTTAACAGACGATGGTTTTACGATCGTCTGTTACCACTCTCTTAATCGATATCGTTTATTGATTTATGGAAACAGATGTTGAATTCTCGTTCAACATCAATATTCACACGGGGTTTTAAATGTAATTCGGGTTCGAATAGTGCATACAAAACAAATAGTGCATATAAATATCGAGGAATCCGGTTGGATTCCTCTAACCGGTTTCCGCATCCACAGATGTTAGTCAAACAATTATCACTGATTCCATATTAGGGGATATTTATAATCGACGGAATCAGTGTCCAACCGGTGATGTGTATATATGCAATGGTATATAATATTTTACCAGTTTAATTGTAATCTACCTAATCGACCATTACACAGCATTCAAACAACATTAAAATATTTTAAAATATTTTAAAAATAGATCAGAGTTAGTGATTTTACTCATCTTGGCGCGTTAACTGTTAAATAACGATTTGCGTCAATTGATTCTATCACGAAATTCCAGTGGCTCTGTTCTTCGCGAAGTACGTTCCACAATGTAGATCGGTTCGTTACGCTTCTAGCGGATCCGACCGCGTTCCGTTCTTTTTCTATGAACCAAGGACTTCGCTGCTTCATGTACGATATCCCACGTATGAAACTTCTCATACTCGTCAGTTCATAGTCGTTGCCATATCAACCGGTCGCGCTATCATCTTGTCAGTAACTTCATTTGCCATTACATGCTGCTGTCGCCGGCTTCATCATCTCCTTTGCACTAATACTAACGAATTTTGTCATTAACTTTCATTACCATCTTAGACCCCTGATTTGTATTTTTCCGCTTTTTCTCCTCTCAACTATCTCGCAATTGTCGCGTCCATTTGTCCCTGGTCTTCTCCTCTTCTTGCTCCTCTTTTTCTTTACCATGTTAGTGCACGCTGTGCACATGCCAAGCATCTCCGTGACCGGACGACTGTCGTGCCACCACTCACCAGTCACATCACCGCCCAGGTCATCATTTGGCCGGTTAACCGCCTCTTCCTTCTTTTCTTTCCTTTGATGTTTCCCAATTCTTCTTCCGCCTTCCCAAACAATACCAAGCAGGACACAAGCAGATTTACCAAAAGTTCACCGTCACTCACATCATCATGCCTCATGCACACCCACGCTCTTGTACGCACACCATGCCAGCATTCATCAATGCTATATCCATGAAAACTGCCACCAACATGATAATTAATCCCACCTCTTGACATACTTTGCAAAGTATGACAAACCATCTTCAAATATTTAATAGCTTCATTGTCTTTTCCAAGAGCTAATAAATAACTGTACGTGCTCTCTCCATCGGTTAAACAGTTTACACCAGAAAACAGAATATAAATATATATCCATTTCCCATCCTAAAGGATTTAGCCAGGTTGCAACTTTTTTTCTTTATTTGCCACTGTTTATACTTCAACTGTACTGCTCCTTCCTTGATCCCTGTTCGGTCCCTTTAAGTGAGGTCACGAACGCAAATATCACCATCTCATCACAGCAGATCACCACCCTCATTCACTCGCAACATCTACTTCGAAGTCTACCTTTATTCCTTACATATATACTATAACACTCCACCCTTTCATCAATTTCTGTCATGCCGAGCTTTAAAGCTCTCTTCCTCCATTTACATTACTTCTTGAACAAGTGCCACTTTTCCTCCCATCTAAGACCATACGTGCAGCTCCACCCGTGATGATCACAGTACCAGCCAAGCACCTCCTTAAATACTTTAAACTCCACTGCACTTAACACACCTTCAGCAAAACACATTTTTGCACCTAGCCTCCTACTCTAAACTTTTCATTTCCGCAAATCCTAGTTTAAACGCAGCACCTTGAAACACCATATTCTCCTCAATACATGCTCACACATGTCTCTAGTATATGTTGACAGTGAACCCACCTACTCCTTGCGTGAATCCCAAATCTTACATGAACCCCGTACACTCCACTTTTGTAATGATTCTCCAAAACCACAAATATCGAACTTAGGGTTCGCTGCGAATTTCTTGAGCGAAATTAATATCGCTGAGCTTTTGTGAAATCCATATCAGAACGAAGCAGATTTTCCAAGGATCCTAACGGATCAAACGAAATCAAATTCGGTTAACATTTCAATTTTAATGATTTTACCAGAGGTTTCTTTCTTGGCGTTGGAACTGGAGTTTCTGAAGCAGAATAAACAAGCAAAATGAGGAAGATATTTATCGGGTATTTATAGAGGGGGATTACTTAATGGCCAAGGAGTTAGCAAGCTATAGGATATAGGGAAGGCATGTTCTCTGATGGTGATTACTCATGGTAGACAGCTTGATAGGGTAGTGCCTCATTTACTGTATATGAAGGGAGGGGGTATGGTATGGTATGTTTAATTCAGTGCATAAGATATGTATCTCCTACCATAGGTCATGGTGACAGGATTTAGCCTTCTCGGGAATGATCAATGATGTGTTGTTATGCGTGAAAGGATCTGAGAACGAAGTGCTAAGGGTTGAAAATGTGGGTTGGAAACTTGGTTGTCACCTTCAGTATTAATAATGATGCAAAGTTTCATGAGGTGGCCACGTTCTTTTCCTTTAAATGGAATGGGTAAAATCCTTTCAGCCATGCTAGCGACCTGGTTTTCAGGGATATTTTCCCCTATTTTATGCCTTAGACTTAGGGTTTCGGGAAATAAGGTTTGCCATTTTTTTTTGTATTAACGTTATGTTTTGTTTGTAATGGTTAGAGTTGTGGCGTACCGTAGTACGTAGAATTCCGTTAATGTTTACGCTGCTACGGACATAAATAAGAACACAGTCGTACCCAGTGAGGTGCCGTGATCCCAAAAATATAATAATACTGGTAGATTGACTCATATTTTGAAATCTCGAAATACCGATACAGGGTGCGAAATACTCCAAATAAAAAGTTGCATATTTAATTAATTAAAAATTACAGTAAAATTCTAAAAATTAAATTATCGCTGCGCCTCAAAAGAACCTTATCCAGATTTGCAATCGTTTTCTAGTTATATCGAATAAACCGTTACGGTCGATATATGATTTCACAGCGACTTTTTGAATATTTGATTTGGACATATTTTGTAATATATTTGACGAAATTTCCATTTTCCACTTCCGATAGAAAAATATAGTTTAACAGATTTCAATGTTTCTCGTTTCGAAGAAATCCGATTCAAAACGAGTCCGGTACACTCAGTTGAAGTTCAGATCGTTAAATTACGAACTGCAGCGTCGTTATGAGCTCGATTATAATTAATATATATTTTTATGCATTCAACTTCGTTTTAATTAATGTATAAATTCATTTATATTACGAATTCAATACTTAAACAGATTTAAATATTCAAATACGAACCGACAAAAATGCGGGACGTTACAGCCTGTGTGGCGTAGCTTTGTGTATAACGTGAATTCGCGAGCCTCACACCTCGGTATGAGTCAAAAACGGGAGAAGGACCGCTGGGAGAGCACGACGTTTCTTTCTAGCTAGGGTGGTGTCAGTGACCTACCAGCCCTGACATTTATATACTTTTCACCTGTGTGGTTGTTGGAATGCGAGGCGCCTCGGATATAGGTCTGTAAGGACCGGGAAATGTGTGTTCAGGAATTGCCAATCCTCAAAAGTAAGAGAGGACCGGCCCAGCCGATTCCAAGGATCAAAGTGGGGTCCTGGGACATTTGCTAGAGTGTCTCGAACGCGGAGATGAGCTTGCCCCTTGCCTCGACTCATAACGGAAATCCAATTTCCAATACGTGATATTGTGGTTTTAATTGTAGAACTAGTATGGCGACATGATATATGGTATCCATGCCGTCTATGATTGATATTTATGATTGAAATTGTTTTGACACTATACACTTATAATCGTATCAAATGATTTGTTTTAAACGTACCAAACATGTTTGGCTATTATAAGGGAAAACACTATCCTCCGGTTTGCGTTGCATTGTGTGATGGGACCTGGGTCTTATAATAGCTTCATTTTTCCAAAAAGCATTGCGTTGTTTTGTTATATGCACTAGTATTCTTGGGAGAAAACCCGTTCCGTGTTATACGGCGTGGTCCCTTGAATTACTCTCTTTTAAAGTAAAGTTTTAAATAACTGTTTTAGTTCACACACCAGTCACATGACTGACCTGGAGTTTATTGTTTTAACCTAAACTCTGGGTGCCCCTATTTTCCGCACGGGAAGCTAGTAGTTTTGGTTTTGCAGATTTATATTCACAGGGTCCTGATTTACAGCTGGAACGATGCTCGGAAAGCTCTGTATCTGTGCATTACTTCTAATTGTGTTTTTGTATTATTTTCCGCTGCGATGTATTTAAATGTAATTAAAATCTCTGATATTTTCTGTGTAATTTATTCATTTATACTCTGTATATTCTTGTATCTGATAGAATTGTTGTAATAACAATGAAATATTCTTCCGTCTGCGTTCTGATTTGTCCTGTTCTCAAAGTATCCGCTCTTTCCTTCGCGGGGAGGTTACGGGTTCTTACAGTTGGTATCAGAGCTTTGGTTTACAGAGCTCGAGAACAAGGCACATTAGAACCATACGAATGAATTCATCAGATATTGGATTAGTAATATCCAATTAGAATGACTCGTTAGAGATAGGATCAGTAGTATCCTCGAACGAGTGTGAAGAGTATATTTTTCAAACGAAAACAATTTTGTTTTGAAAATTTAAATCGTTTTATACGTATTTGAATATTTATTTATATTGAATTTGGACAATCGAGTATATAAAGATTTCGCGTATACGCGTCATGAACGTATATTCGAAGTTTTAATATACTGGATAGATATAGAATCACACTCTAGTCGCCCGGAGATGATGTTGATAATGACCATGGCATCATCAATATTTATGTTCGTGTTTCGAAGGTGTGATTTCTATATATTTCCATTAGACTGGTGTGAGAACCAAAACCAATATAGCTAGAATACATTGTTGTGAATTGGCACCAAAACATGATTTTTTGTATATATATCAAAATTATGAATTTAAAACGCTAATTCACTAATTGATTGATGTTTGTGTTGTTTGTTTATTTGTTGAAATTTTGAACCATTTAGCCTAATTGAATCACATATTGAATTGTATTGAAAATTGGTCGCATTTGCTTGCATATACATGTACTTACATTGAACAGGTTATAGCAAGGAGGCTAGAGCAGAGAATAAAATTTGTTTGGCCGACAAATAATTACATGTTTACTATAATTTACTGTTTTGTTTGGGTGATGATGATTTTATGAGCCTATTGGCTAGCCGCTTGGCTTTTTCTTTTTCTTTTTGAAATCAGAAGGCCTGTATGGCAATTTCGAGATTTTCCCGTAGCTCCCGGTGCAGGGGAGGTTATGGCGAAATTTTTCGAAAATTTAGGGTGCCAAATTTTTGAAGAATTTGAAAATTCTCAGAAATTGAAAAGTTGGAGAATGGAAGCCAGATCGAACGTAGAGTTGATTAATCAAACCACTTTCGACTTTGCTCCTTTTCGGGGACGAAAAGTTTTAAGTGGGGCAGATTGTAACAACCCGAAAATCTGGGCCAGTTTAAAATTTTTATTTTGGCAATTTTAGCGAATTTTGAATATTTAAAATAGATTGTTTTGAATAATGACGACGAAAAATTTATTTTGAATATAATTCGAACGCATATATTTATATACGTCGTCGTTAGGATATAAATAATTATATATAATTATAAATAGAATTGAAAATGGCGCGGTAGTTCGATAATTCAATTTCAAACTTCAATTGAATGTACCGGGTGCAAAATAAACCGGATTTTAGTGAAACCAAAAACAATAGGATCTAATTTGGAATATCTTTCCAACGAATCCGAAAAATCGAGATTTCATAGCGGGAATCAAAAGATATGTCCAGTTGAAAATTCTGAATAGTCGCTATGGAATTCAGGCCCTTAAAAATGGGAATTTTGCAAACGACCTCGGATTTTGACGAAACCACTTTTGTTGGATCCGTGATGTCAAATTATTGCTAGGTTTTAAATTTCATAATTTTTCGAATCAATATGTGAACGTGGCAAAGGAAAACGCGTTTGACCAGTTTTAGTTGATTTTAATCGACTGGAAAATGGCCATTTTTCCAACGGTCTCAGAATTCGATGAAACTAGTTTTGTTAGGACCGTATCGTCAATACGAAGCTAGAAAATATTTTTCAGGGATTTTTCTTGTTAGTATGTGACCCCAGTAAATAGAAATGCGCTTCAAATTCAATATATAGAGTTATATGTTGATTTTGAAGGAAACTGATCGAAACGATCGAACTAGCCTACGATACATATCCCATTGTGTTCGGAATGGAGGTGATTACCTATGGACGACAGGTAGTGGGCCTCGTTTCATGTTCGAATTAAAACGTCAACTTTTGAAATTAAAAATAATAAATTAAACCCTTTCTCTCCTCCCTTTTAATTCCTCCAGCCCCCCTCTCCTTATCAGTTCTAATTCGAACGAAAAAAAAAAGAGCAGCGGTTGCTGCTGCGCTACCGACTGCCGCCGCCGAGGCGCGGTTCCCCCACCGCACCCCCCTCCTCTTCACGCTCTCCTCCTCCTATTCTCTCCACTTCCGTTCTGAATACCCCAAACCCCGAGCCCTAGCGATGCGCGCCCACCACCAAAGCAGCACCCCCACCCCATGCCGCCTCCACCTCCTCTCCGCCCCTCCTCTTCACTGATCCGCCACCACCCACGAACCCGCGACCCCCCTTCCTTCTTCTTCTTCTTCTAAATAAAACCGCCGTACCCCCCCCACCCCCCGAGCCTCGCCCAGACCTCCTCCACCCCCTGCTGGCCCCGCCGACGCTGTGTAGCAGCCTTCTCCGACAAACTACACCTCCAACGCAGCGAGAAAACGCCCCCTCTCCTCCTTAAAACAATGTAAGTTATTTAATTTATTTTGTTTTGTTTTGTTTAATTTATTTTTGTAAATAAAAATCTGAATTTTTATATGTAGAAGGTTTACGTTTTTATATGATAAGGAAGATAAAAATATAATTTTTATCGTATGTAAAGGTTGAAAATATAATTTTCATATTATATAGATAATAAAAATATCATCTTTTATATTGTAAAAGTATAAAAATATAATTTTTATATAGGTAAGATAGTAAAAATATCATCTTTATAGTGATGTAAAAGAAAAGGCGAAATCTTTATAATTGAAAAGGCGAAATATTTATAAAAGAAAAGGCGAAATCTTTATAATTGAAAAGGCGAAATCTTTATATGAAGAATAACGTGATAAAAATATAATCTATAATATATGAACACCGATGTAAAAATAGAATTTTTATCTATATAGTAACGATGTAAAAATAGAATTTTTATCTATATAGTAGCGATGTAAAAATAGAATTTTTATCTATACAGTAGCGATGTAAAAATAGAATTTTTATCTATATAGTAACGATGTAAAAATAGAATTTTTATCTATATAGTAGTGATGTAAAAATAGAATTTTATCTATATAGTAACGATGTAAAAATAGAATATTTTTTTTTCTATATAGAGTGATTATAAAAATATGATTTTTATATACATAACAACAATATAAAAATGTGATTTTTATATATGTAGTGGCTATGGGCAACGAAAGTGACAAAAGGCGAGAACGACAAGATTTTCTACATAGGAAGTGTCGTGGAGTTGGGATAGCTATTGGTGAGAACTTCTCACTCTAAATTTCTTTTTCTAGTTATATATATATATATATATGTATATACTAAGATGCAAACGGTGCTTAGCAGCACCCGACACCCGTCATCCACAGACCATGGATGGCTTGTTTGTTTGATTGATGTGTTGTGAAAATTTGTTTGTGTTGTTGATGTGAAATCGATAATAAATTGTAGATGGTTGAAATAAATTAATTATCGTTAAAAATATAATTTTTAACGTGAATGTGAATAAATAAATATTTATAAACAAATCGATCGATTTGTTTATATACACCGATTTGACTGATATTGATTGGGATGATAAATTTTACACATCCCCAACTGCACAAATAAAAAAAATCTGTGTTTGTTGATTTGAAACCCCACACGGGTGTTGGGATGAAATTTGGCGTACACTAATCCCAATTATTTAATTGTATGTCGATCGATTGGTCGACAGACTGTGTAAGCGTCGATTATTTATATTTGATGCTTATGCAGTTGTGTGGTGTACCTTGGATGATGGTTGATTGTTTATCATTGCTTTTATATACATGTGTTGTATGGAATCCATATAATTAACGTTATATGGTGATTGATTGGGCCTCATTCCAATCGGGAAAATAATGAATATTATAAAAGAAAATTCATGTGTTGAACATAAAAATAGTCATGTGTTGACGATGTTCATGTGTTGAAAATATTTATGTGTTGAGTAAAATATTTTAATAATAAAATTCACATCTTTATCATATTTAAAATTAGAACTACTTCACGGTGGAGTCTAATTAAAATCAAACGATAGATACCATAGTTTTATAAAATATTTTACATAACAAAAATAGTCGTGTGTTGAAAGAAATATAGATTCATGTGTTGAATAGAATAAATATTCATTTGTTGAATAGAATGAAGAAGTTTTTGAAAAATATAAAGTCGTGTGGATTAGAGATGCGCTATTTTGACATGAACGATATTTATATCGATTTTATTCGTTTTTAAATGAATATTGAAAAGTGATTTCAAAATTTAATATTTTGAAATGAAATTCAAATTGAATCAGATAAAAATTCAAATTGAAATTTTATTGAATCAATTTGAAATGAATTTGAATCGAATAGAAAATGAATTCGATTCGAATTGAATAGAAAGTGAATTAGAATTTGAATTGAATTGAAATTGAATTTGAATTTGAACAAAATAGAAATGAATTCAAATTGAATTAAATTGAAACTGAATTAAAAATGAATTGAAATCGTTTTGAATGAAATTTAAAACGAACTGACATTGACTTGAAATCAATTTGAAATGAATTCGAATTGAAGTAAATAGAAGGTAAATTCAAATTGAATTGAAACGAATTAGAATTTGAATTGAAACGAATTTGAACTCGAATTAAATAAAATTGAAATGAATTCGAATTGAATTGAAATCAAATCGATTTGAAATTGAAGATGAAGTTGAAATTGTTTTTGAAACGAATTTAAAACGATTTATAAAATACATTTTAAAAGGAAATCGAAGAAATATATATTATATATATATAATGGCCTGAATAGGACGCGCCGCGCCGCGGCAGTTCGTGAATTTCGACCATTAACTTCGAATTGACGTTGCGGGAGATCCGACCGTCGGATTCTCCTAAAACCGGAACCGTTGGGTTCGTATCGAAAAGAGCTTTCCAATGAATATTAGAAATTTGAAATCTAACGGTTGGATTTGGAATCATGTCCAGATCAAATTTGAAAAAGGTCGTTGTAAGTGCAGTTCGATGGCCGTTGATGGAAATCGACTGTACGGGCCTTGATAAAATTATTAAAAATATCTATAATTTTTATAAAATCATAAGAAATGATTTGGGAAAAATTGGGCTGAAAAATTCCATATTTGAAAAGATAAAAATAGATTTTTATCGAAATGAACTAGTTTTGAACTAGAATTAAAATCAATTTATTTTTGAAATAAATAAATTGAATTTGAAAGTGATTTTAAAAATAATCAATATTTCCAATACGTGAATTGGACTGGAGTTGAATCGAAATTATCTTCGGAATATTTCAATGTTGGATTTCGTGACTATACAAATATTGTTATGGGGATTTGAACGATATATTTTATATCGTTATTTCCAATACGATATATGTTGGTTTCAGAATTTGATATTGAATATAAGCCGGTATGTTTTCTATTCAGAGCCTTGTATTTAATATCAAATGTGATTTGGGTTTTTCGTGAACCGTGTTTCAGATGACATTGGTTCTTTAACCCAGTTAAATGCAGGATATTGATTTTTGAAAAGATTAAAACTAAGTGGAGTTTGAATGAATTTTTAATTAGATTGAAATGTGAATTGATAATTTAAATTATCAAATCTGAAAGGTGATCGAGAATGGAGTACCACCAGTTTTGCTCCAATGCGATAGTTAAATCTTTAATTAGATTTGAACGTGAAATGGTAATTAATTTTACTGATAACACCGTGGTGTTAGATATGGGGTATTACCAGTTTTGCTCCATGGGATGAATAGGTTGGGATTGGGAAATAAAATAAATAATTACTTCGGTGTGGTTCGCTAATCCCGACTAGTTTGAAATGATATCCAAAGGAAGATTAAAGAATAAATTTAGAAGAATTTCTCTTGGATAAAATTAATAGGAACATTTCCCTAAGAATGTGATTTTGTGAATAAAAGAATATTATGAATTGGAATGAGGCGTTCATTGTGTTTGTGTAACATTTGTTTATTATATACGTGGGTTATTCAGAAAGGCCGGGTTATACCCATTCTGAATAACCGATTCGACGAGATGTCGAAGATGAAGACGGTGGTCGAAGACCGGAAGTCTTCACATCGTTTGGTTGATTACTGATGATCTTGATAGGGCTGTACACCCGAGATGAGGGAATCAGTTGGTGATCGTCCAGACGTACTTGGAGATGGATGGATATGCGAGGAAAGTGCCTCCGGTTTCGTTCA
Organism: Allium sativum; assembly: GCA_030737875.1. Classification (NCBI taxonomy): domain Eukaryota; kingdom Viridiplantae; phylum Streptophyta; class Magnoliopsida; order Asparagales; family Amaryllidaceae; genus Allium; species Allium sativum. The sequence goes on along the minus strand of CM060922.1, from coordinate 138,463,051 downwards.
GACCCAGAACGAACTTATAAATGGATTGTGTGTCTGACATTGGATTTTATTCTGTGTTGATTGATCTCTATTAAATATACATCTATTTGGCGGTGGAGAATTTATTCTCTTGCTTAATGCCCTTCTCTGAGACATACGAGCTTAGAGGTTGTATATCGATGGACATCAGTCGCATCGAGTGAATTGCCAGTGTGGAACGCGTAAGTGGCAATTGATCAGGGCATCTGTTGAAAAGCAAAGTCTTGTGGATGATGATCAAAGCACGGCCTGTGTGGCGTAGCTTTGTGTATAACGTGAATTCGCAAGCCTTACACCTCGGCATGAGTCAAAAACGGGAGATGGACCGCTGGGAGAGCACGACGTTTCTTTCTAGCTAGGGTGGTGTCAGTGACCTACCAGCCCTGACATTTATATACTTTTCACCTGTGTGGTTGTTGGAATGCGAGGCGCCTCGGATATAGGTCTGTAAGGACAGGGAAACGTGTGTTCAGGAATTGCCAATCCTCAAAAGTAAGAGAGGACCGACCCAGCCGATTCCAAGGATCAAAGTGGGGTCCTGGGACATTTGCTAGAGTGTCTCGAACGCGGAGAGGAGCTTGCCCCTTGCCTCGACTCATGCCGGAAATCCAATTTCCAATACGTGATATTGCGGTTTTAATTGTAGAACTAGTATGGCGACATGATATATGGTACCCGTCTCATCTATGATTGATATTTATGATTGAAATTGTTTTGACACTATACACTTATAATAGTATCAAATGATTTGTTTTAAACGTACCAAACATGTTTGGCTATTATAAGGGAAAAACCTATCCTCCGGCTTGCGTTGCATTGTGTGATGGGACCTGGGTCTTATAATAGCTTCATTTTTCCAAAAAGCATTGCGTTGTTTTGTTATATGCACTAGTATTCTTGGGAGAAAACCCGTTCCGTGTTATACGATGTGGTCCCTTGAATTACTCTCTTTTAAAGTAAAGTTTTTAATAACTGTTTTAGTTCTCACACCAGTCACATGACTGACCTGGAGTTTATTGTTTTAACCTAAACTTTGGGTGCCCCTATTTTCCGCACGGGCAGCTAGTAGTTTTGGTTTTGCAGATTTATATTCATAGGGTCCTGATTTACAGCTGGAACGATGCTCAGAAAGCTCTGTATCCGTGCATTACTTCTAGTTGTGTTTTTGTATTATTTTCCGCTGTGATGTATTTAAATGTAATTTAAATCTCTGATATTTTCTGTGTAATTTATTCATTTATACTCTGTATATTCTTGTATTTGATGGAATTGTTGTAATAACAATGAAATATTCTTTCGTCTGCGTTCTGATTTGTCCTGTTCTCAAAGTATCCGCTCTTTCCTTCACGGGGAAGTTACGGGTTCTTACAAATAACTCTTAAATTGGCATCTGTAATTTATATTAATTTGATCATTTTAAACCCACATGCAAATGTCTAATGATATATATTGATTAATATATATGTATACTATAGCTGTTTGGCTGTATGGAATATACTTGCATTAATCTGAATCTGGTCGTTAGATTTAACTGGATTGATTTATATTTTATTATGAACTGGGAATTATAAGTTGGTTATCTGATTCTCATGTTCATAGCAATTTTGATTGGCTTTATTACAGCAAAACAGTTTGCAGAAACAAAGCTATATCTATATATCTTTAGACAATCTAGTATTGAATGTACTGATATTAGAATTTAGCGTAAATTCGTTTATAAACTGAAACTGTTTCACAATGTTTTCAATCTCTATACGATGCAAATAGTAAAGTTGTTTATAGATATAAATTTTGATCTATGAATCAAAGTTTAATGGATTCATGTTTAATTCTGAAATCTGATTCACTTTTGATTTTACTATTAAACTGCATGCTGAATCCAGTGGATTAATCCAAAATAGTTTTGGTTGACCAAAAATGTTGAATTTTGGATCTGGTTTTAATTAAGGTAAAAACCTATCAAGTGGCAATTTAGATCTATCGTCCAAAACTGTTGATCCCAAGATTTTTTTTTTTTTGAATCATATTTCTTTTCCCTTTTTCTGCATGTTCTTATATTAATTTGTTATGATAAGAGAAAGTTTCAGAATAAACAAAATTTTGTTTTGTTACTAAAATCTGAATAGCATAGTTGATTAATATATGATATTAATCGGTTTCCAGTTTTAAATGTTATATTTGATAACCATAAGTCTGGAAATCTGGGTTATTATTCAGCTCTATGTGAATAAATTTATGTATTTAGATTTAAGGAAATCATTCATGGGAGAAGAGGAATCAAAAATGTTTGATTATAAGAGATTATAATTTGATCACATTAATATAAAATGATTTCATAGTTCTTTTATATAGTGCTGTTAAAATATGTACAAGTATTCGAGCATAATTTCTTATATATATTGATATATGGATACATTAAATGTACATCAAACAAAATTAACATATATGTATTGATATATGTGAAATTAACCTGTTATATAAAACTGCATATGCACTTGTATAAAACTATATGTATACTTATGATGATAAGTATACAATATGTACATGTGATTTCAAATAACAGAAATATGATCTCCTAGTTTTAATTTTATGCTGCTTGTATTAATTATTGTAACATGATACTAATTACAGCATAGTCTAAAACTGGCCACTCATGATATACTGATATTATGGCACTTTGATATGCTGATATAAATCTGAGTTATAAACACGGTCCATTGAAATAAATTGGGTATAAATGTATCATACCTATATATATGTGATGAGCTAGTTGCTTGAATCACATATGGTCACAAAAGTCTCAAACTATAAAGGATTAAGCTAATACATTGGCTATTGATTCAATACATATAGATGTTATATATACATTTGATGTGTATACAAATAAATGCAAAATATTATTTCTATAAATCCTCTGATGTTATATATACATTTGATGTGTATACATTTGATGTTATATATACATTTGATATGTGATATCTAATAGAAACAAATAGATATTATTTCTATAAATCCTCTGAGAATAAAATGTTTATTGTTCGAATTGGTATCCTTTATAAAGGAGAGTCAGTCTCTATGATACCAATGAGAATGAAATAGAATTCGAAACGTTTCGGAGACCACAAAATACAATTGAATCTTGTATAGACAAGAAATTGAGTGGGAGTGACACAATAATTACAATGTTATATATTGATAAGACATTAATTATTGTTAATAATATTAGTTTAAAAACAAGAAATAAATACTGATTCTAAGAAAGATAATGTTTGGATTAAGAAGTTCATGATTGAACTTAATTCATTGTTGATCCAATGATATACGTTGCAATAACAATATGGCTAACGCTCAAGCCTAAAACCTTAAACTCACTATTAATCCAATCACATATTTAAGAAATATAATTCCTATGTGAAGTTGTTTACAGAGGAAATGAACATATCTGCAAAGTTACAAACATTGTAATGTTGTAGACCTACTGAATTAAACTCTGTCGCAGCAGAAGTTTAATAGTCACACTAGTTTCATAAGTATATGATACGTAAATGATTGACTCTAGTGCAAGTGGGAGATTGTTAGAGTTTCTGCCCTAGAGGAAATTCATTTGATGAGATTAATAACACTGTTGATGTTATTATTTTATTTGGATTAAAATATGATTCTATTATATTATATTTACTGTGTAAGACTAAACTTGAGATTATATATTATATTTACTATGTAAGACTAAACTTGAGATTAAAATATGATTCTATTATATTATATTTACTGTGTAATACGGGATTATATAGTTCGAGTAAGACTAAACTTGAGATTATATATTGTGATAAGTATTATAATTCTTAAAAGTCCCTAGTCGAGTTTTATTGTTTATACAGGACAACAATAAAGCGTTGAGACTAGTATATTGACTGACTGATTATCACATCTCATTGATCATTAATATACATAATATTAAAGTCAAGATATAAATACGTATTAGAGAATAGCATATTGGGCTGACCGACCGTGAGATAACTCCATGGAACATAATCAACAGTATCATAAGTTATTCTCATAGTGACAGTGATGTAATGGTCCTTAGACCTGAAATCGTTATAATTTTATTCGAGGATATTTGTGTTTTGATATCATCTAAAGTTATTTCGTAACAGAGTAATGATAACGGTGATTATTGGATACATCTCGAATCGAATGAAAATTATGAATGATCTATATGGAATTTAACCCTATGATATATTCGTTGTGATATCCATGGGCCTCTTGATTGAGTGAGACTGTGAAATGCATGGCCGTGCTCAAATATTGATTTGTTTTAAACAGTCTACTCATCGATCAAGAAAATCCGATTAAATGAAACCGAGGATGATACGATCCATGCCTCTAGTTTAATCCTGGATATATTGGTTAAAAGGATTATATTATATTGATATACTGGTCGCAGAAAGGTTGTATCGAATCGTTGATCTTATTACAACTTGGGTAGCAGCGACGTATTGCTAGATGCCACTCACTGCTTATGATTCTAAATACGATTTAAAATCATTGCCAACGTTGTAATAACCTATAGGGTCACACACTTAGAGCATTGTAGAGATTAAATCATTTTGGATAAATAAAACATCAATATGTTGATATTTTATTAAGCATTGAAAAGGTAAATGGGTGGTTCAATATTTGATGGCATACTTTGTTTTAAAAGGGGGCTACACTTTCTTTTAAAGGGTACGCCTAACCCTTTTATAAAATAAAAGGATGGATCAGATAAAATTGTGACATAACCCTAATTCGTTTTCAATGAAAATCAAAAGAATGGCGGCGGCTAGCACCGCTTCATCTCAGCTACTCTCCGATTCGATCGAAGAAGAAAACGTTCGTGTGGACTTCTCTAGAGACTCGGCGCTTGTCGTGTTCCTCGATTCGATGCTCTCAACTTGTTTTGATTTCCAGGTAAATCTGGTTCTTAAGGAATTCACCAAAAGGTATAAACCCTAACTTTAATTTAATTCTAGTTTACTATTCTTGCAATAGATCATGTTTTAAACGGTTAAGAACACAATTTGGATGTCGATTTGATCGTTATTATCCTTCAGTAACAACCCGGAAATTCTGAGCCAATTTAAAATTTATATTTTGGCTATTTTAATGAATTTTGATTATTTAAAATAGTTTATTTTAAATAATAACGTCTAAAAATTTATTATTGACGAAGTTAGAACGTATAAATTTAATTTAATTATAAAACGAGCCTGGAATGGCGCGGTATTTTGAAAATTCGATTTCGAATTTGAATTGAATATACTGAATTCAATAAGTCAGAATTAAACGAAACAAGAAATATTTGAATCTGTTTGATAATATCTTTTAAAAGAAGTTAAGAAACCGAGACTTCACTTTATAGAGTGTAGAATACGTCCAGTTTAAAATTTGAAATAGTCGCTGTGGAATTTATATACATTTTAATATATATAAAACCCTTAAAATAGCCATTTTGCAAACGACTTCTGTTTTCGACGAAACCAGTTTTGTTGGGACCGTATCAACCCAACATGGCCAGGTTTATTTTTCTATAATTTTTAGAATCAATATGTGAGCGTGGCGCAGTTAAACGTGTTTTGATAGTTTCAGTCAATTTTAATCGACTGGAAAATGGCCATTTTTCAAACGATCTCAGAATCTGACGAAATTAGTTTTGTTAGGACCGTATCGTCAATACGAAGCTAGAAATAATTTTTTTGGAATTTTTAGAGTCTGTATGTGGCCTCGGTAAATTAAAATGAACGTTCAAATTCAATGTATACTGATTTATATTTTGAATTTGATAAAAACTGACGTAACGGTCGAATTGTCTTATGAAACATATCCCATTGTGTTCGGAATGGGGGTAATTAGCTAGGGACGAGAGTCGTTGGGTTCGATTTCGAAATAAAAAGTTACTTTATGGAATTTATTAAATAAATAATATAATTATGTTTTATATTCCCTCCCTTCCCTATTCAAGTCAACTCCCCCAGCTCACTTTCTTCGATTGGAAAAAAAGCCCGACACCCCTTGTTCAAATCGTCGCCCCTTTTTTCGAAGCCCACGCCGCCGCAGGCGCCGCTCATCCCTCCGACCCCCAGCCACTGGAGATAGACCCCCTCCTCCTCTAGTCGCATCTTCTCTCTCCATCCCCAAATCGATGCGAGCCAAGCCCTAACCGCCCCCAAAGTAATCGCGTCCTCACCTGACAGTCTCCGCCGCGCCAACCACCTGCAAGACCGACGACGGCACCAGCGAACCACCCCTTCCTTCATCCGCGACGCAACACCCCTCCCGACCGAATACTGTGTGTTTCTTTATCTTACAAAAATACTCTATACTTTAAACATACTTTATTTCAAATTAATTTATATTCCCCAAGTACTTATATACTTTAAATCAAATTCTATTTTTAAGGCCCTTTTTATCCTCAAATTGTCTGTTTTCCGAAATTCGTTATACCAAATTACTTCATTTTCGAATCGATTTATATTTCTAAATACACTGTACTTTCAAATTAATATAAACTTCAAAAGTACTTTATAATTTCAATTCCATTTGTTTTTCAAATTAGCTTATACTAAAAAAAATACTTAAAATTTCAAAATATGTTGTCCTTAGAGATTCTGGTGATAATACTTGTTAAACCCCATAAGTTACGTTTTGTATAAACCAAAGCTCTGATACCTACTGTAACAACCTGTCTTTTCGACTGCTTCAAGTCGGTAATTAAACCAACTCAATCCGCTTGAAATGACAGATTATTATTGCTTATGAGGCTTAAACAGAATCAGACACAGAATCACATAATACAATTTCTTGCAGCGGAATATTTTTTTTTGCAAAATATCATAGTTATACAATAATTTACATAGTGAAAAAAATACATAGCTTTAAAATAAAATAAATAATACTGAATTTTATAGATTTTGTCAAACAAGGGTGCATGCGTCTTTACATGTCTCTAACTTCGATAGCAGAAATGTTTAAGCTGCAACACTTGGTCTGTCCCGAGCGTATATACAAAACACAAAAATGCTCGAGTCAGAATTAACTTTATTCAAGTAAACCAACCTCAGTTAACTACTAAAATATAATAGTTAATCCTAACATAGGATTTAAAGTTACTAAAATAGGTTTAAGCCGCATATATTACAATCAACTAAGGTGCTACCTGTACACATTAATTTGAAGTGTTAACAATCAAGTATGGGACAGGGCAAGAGCAAAGTGGACAACCCAGCAACAAAAGCAAATGATACATTCAAGCAATATGGTCAACAATACAAGGCACGATAGGGTAATGTTCATGTTCATGACAAAGGTAAGAAAAATAACAAATATTATAAATCAATGTCTTGGCACACACAACAAACTAAAAATATAACAATTATGACATGCAGCAAACACTATTGCATATATATCCATTTATTTTGTATTGTCAAATGCAACTACAATTACAGTATACATATATACATATATATATATATATATATATATATATATATATATATATATATATAGAGACACAAAATTTTGACACAAATGGTGATACAATTGATTTGCACCACTGAATCACCCCATGAATTACACCTCTCCATATAAAGACAAAAGAATACAACGGTTGAGGCTCTGTGTTTCTCTCTTTGTGTCTAATTTTATGTTCAAATAGCCGTCCCTATATATATATATATATATATATATATATATATATATATATATAAGCAAGTCAAACATAAGTACTAATAAGTATGATTCAAAGCAAATGCGTGTACTCATTGGAAATTTCAGGTGTGCAATATGCATTGTAAAATAGGGTGGGTATCAAATTCGAGTAAATGTGCAACAAATGCATGGCATCATGATGTCAGAATAGTAGATGACAGAGTACATAAATTAACAATGGAAGTTATAGGCACACAAAATGATAAGGCAACGAAAGGACAACATCTTCTACATGGCAGCAACATAAGTGGCAGAAATTAATGTGCAAAGCAATATATATGTATTCCAATTTGAAGAACAAGGAAGCAAATCAACTATTATATTTTGTAGCATTGAGGTTGAGAACTTATATAAAATAATCGTAAGATAACTCACCTTGCGTGGATTTGAAGATGGATACAAGCAAATACAGGGTAGCCAATAGAATACAACAACAAAAGCAAACCAAATCGAATTTTTTTTCTTTACTTTTTTTCTTCTTTTTTTACATAGAGAAGTGGAGGAGGAGAGGCCTGGTTTGAACATAAAAGAGAAAGCATGGTAATTGTGAATTTCTTTCAAGAGGAAGAAATATATATATAAAAAAAAGAATTTATACTTGTGCAAATTTTTTTGAAGAGAGTGTGAATTTTGGGGAAGATGAAGTGGTCGTGAAATTGGAGAGGAAAAGGGGGTAGATGGCTACATAATTTTTTTTCTAGAAAGAAATGAACGGGTATAAGAATAGAAAGGGAGAAAAGGCAGGCACTTTATTTCTCTAATGTGTCTCTTCACATGTAGTAGGTTACAAAAGGAAATAATTTAGCTGACTAGACATGAGATGTTCTATTTGTAAGGAGAAAGGAATTTTTAGGCACAAAGACAAAGTCAACAAGAAATTTAGCCATAAGGACAAGAGCCTAAAATTTATCCTTAAGGACAAAATTTAGTGTAAAGAGAAGAATTCAGGGGCCCACTATAATTTTATACTTTACACTAAACTTTGTCCTCTGATTATTTCTCCCGCCTCAACCCTCGTACAAACTCTTGCATAGAACTATTCTCACTCAACATGGAACATAAATCCCCTAGTAGTTTGTTAACATTCATCTCTTAGTTTTTTTACCCCTTCGCTTTTCTACTTTCTCCGCAAGTTTCTCTCTATCATCAGAAACTCCAAACCTAGCAGTGTATGTATTGTCTTTATATATCTGCATATAAATTATTTAATCCAATTAGTACAACGAATAAACAAGCACAAAATATTGGTACGTAGCGTTATATTGGTACGTAGCATTATATTGGTACGTAGCAGAAGATTATGGTAAACTATGAAATTATGCTTTTGATCATTTTTCTAAAATAACACAGATGAATAAATCTAAAATAACACAAACAATGAAAAGAATGCAAAAATAAACAAAGATGGATAAAAATGAACGAAGGCAAGCACAATTGCAAAAGTAGCGAACGGGTGCCTTCGCAATTGCAAAGGTCGTGCACAACCTTTGCAATTGCAAAGACAACGCACACAACACTATCGCCTTTTCAATTGCAGAAGAATGCACTGGCAGTGCTGTGCCTTTGCAATTGCAAAGGAATGTACTGACAGTGTTGTGCCTTTGAAATTGCAAAGGCAGTGACACAACACCGCCTTTGTAATTGCAAAGGCACAAAACTTCCGCCTTTGCAATTGCAAAGGCACATTTGCACAACCTTAGCAATTTGCAAAGGCACAGAACTGCCTTTGCAATTGCAAGGCGGTGCACAGGTGCCCTTGCCTTTGCAATTGCATGTATTACCTTTTCTTTTACTGCTATAAAATTGAAAACATTGAACAAATTATGCGATTGTCAGTTCCTTTTTGTCTAAAACATTAAATAAATTTCAAGAACCGATAGTGGTATTAAAAAAATAATAATTCATCTACTAAATCCAATGCCCAAATGGAGCTATATGGATAATAGGTTGCTCCCTATGCAATGAAAATCTGATTTGGTAAATCCAAATGTTATCACCAAGTATTTTATTGGAATGAAAATGATAATAGGCCTTTAAACTGGAGGGTTTTCGAAATCAGAATATCAATTCCTTTCTCTTGTCTGTATATTGACATTTTACATTAGAGTTCAGTTGAACCTTATTATGTTTAATGACAAGGTCCGGTCGCTGGAACTCATAGTCCGCTGACTTTATTACGATGACCAATGCTCAAAATCCTTGTTTGATTTTTATCTTTCCTTGACAAGGAATTGTATGTGCAAGATTTACATATGATCTTTGTTTGAATAATAATCAGCCATTTTTTTTTTCGTATTTAATATCATCTTTGTGTTATGTATAGACAAGTACATTGGATATAGTAAATGTTGCAATAGAAATATTTTTCCATGAATTATTAAGAATATTGAGAAGTGTATTTGTTAATACTCTTACAAATACTTCCACATAGTAGAGATTATGAAAAGACACCCATATGAGGTTTTTATGTGGCGTTTGGTTTACCTTTTGATTTCTTGGTTTTCGACTGTAAAAAATATGAATGATACATGTATATTGCGCCAAACCGTTGTTTTTGAAAAGGAAATTAACATAAAACAAAAAAACAATTTTTGTTTATGATGTCTATTCTAGTTAAACGTGGTGTGCCATCCAACAAAAAAAAGTACTAATTAAGTTTCCAGTCAGTACTAACTAAGTTTTCAGTCAGTACCCCAGGAATATTGCCAGTACCAGGCCTCCGTGTGCTTCTTGAAGAAGAGAACGTCTCACCTTCTTGAATGAGCTGCATGAAAAGAAGGTTTAGCTCGTCATGAGAGAGCTCCCTACCCTGACTCTCGGTCATTTGATCAACTCGCTCATTGTATTTGGCCTGTAATTTACATAAAAAGTTAGGTATGTATTGTATTGTTTAACAGAATTAGGAATTTGTAAATTATAATTCAAAACTTTTGTTGATTACATACAACAAACTGTTCCGAGTACTCATCAATCCATCCTCCATTTACAGAACCATCTGATTTCTCAACATAATGTGTTCGAATGTAAACCTGCATAAATGTAGGTGTTCGACCTTGTTTTTCCTCCTAAAAAATAAAAATAATTTATCATGTATTCATTTGGATTGTATAATATTATTAGTGAATAATTTAAAGAATTACCATGTCCTTCATCCATTCCGCCATTGATTTAGAACCACATCTATGTGGCCTTGGATTCTTTTTGCGAGCGATTGAGTTCTTTCGAGAAAGCTCCTTCACATCCTCCCTCTCCCAGTAGGCTAAAAATTGTTGCCATACCTCATCTGTCATAAAAGCATTCTTCTTTTTATACCTTTTCATGTCTCCAACAATGCACCTATACTTTAAAGAACACTTTTGATCCCATAACCATCTCACATCAACAAAAGAAGTAGTGGGATCCCAAGAGTACAATGCCTACACAAGAATTTGGGATCGAATAAATAAACTGAAAAACTTAATCATGAATGGACTAAATATTGCAACATCCTAAGTTTCAAAATTATTTTACCTTGAACTCTTCAAACCAACAATCCTTAATGTTAGCAGGAATCGCACTGAAACAAGGCCAAAATGATGTCAAACGTGCCTTAAGCATAGAATATATAGTACGAGACGTTGAGTCGCTATTCGCGAATTCCCAGCTGTTAATGCGCAAATTATATTAAATTTTGTAATGCATTACTAAAATATAAAATAATTCAAAAATTACAAATTTTACTTGCCACTCTGGCTATAATAGATATACATGGTGCTGGCTAAAGAAGTCGATGCAGTCTGTGACATATGTCCAGATAGTCCAAGGGTGCCTTAATCATGGTCACATCCATCTGAAGAGGTGGATTGTTGATCGATAGAGGGTGGTGCTGGTTCGATCAACCTCAAACCACGTCCAGAACCAGTACAACCACCAGCGCTATTACGACTACCACGACCACGAGAACTCATATCTATTACATGAATACAACATTTGCAATTACATACTAACATTTCAAAATGAAACTAGTAAACTTTATTTAAGAAAATGTTTGAAAACATACATAAAATAACATAGAATGTAAATCATTAATTAATTTTTTTACTACTAACATTAGTTGGCAATATGGTAGCAATGAGGTAAATATAGAAAATGAAGTCCGTATATGATTCTTTGTTGTCCTAAGAAATTCTAACATTTGAAAACAATAAATATATATATTCAAATTTGTTTGTTTTATTTGTCCAGCCAACTACTCTAAATTTCTAGAAAGTGTAATGTAGCTTTGATAGTAGCACATAAAAGGTTAGTTTGTAGAAAATACAAAGAATATATATCCTAAGAAACAAAACATTTGTTTGCAATAGACACAATGTTATTGTTTGAAAAATGCAAGCTTTAAATTTATGACTCATCACTATGAAGTCAAAGTGACTAACATTGAAAAAAAAATTGTTGAAATTTAATTAACATTGTTTTATAAAAACATTTTCTGTGTTTTCACTTTGGAAATAAACATGGATTCTTATTTCCACTAAAAAATACCTAAAATGAAATTCTATAAAATCTAATTTGTTTTATATCCGTGACAACAAAACATATATCATCTGCATGAACTCATTGTCAACAATTTATCTCATTTTTTGTCTCAACGACACAGTTATAATGGACACATGAAGCATACTAATATTATACTGACAAATAAATTGAAATATGCTAGCAATGCTTTAATACGCATAAGAAAACAAATAGAAAACGAATTTCAAGTCCACTTTTCTCCACCATTCACGCACTAACTAAACACCACTCTGCAATCACCACAGTATCATAATATTTGCTCACAAGCAGCATTCTTATATTACTCGAATACAACACAGTTAAAGCTGGATATTTTTACCATATTTCCACTTATTGCCATTAACAATTGTTACCAATGAAAATAGTACCGAAGAAATTGATAACCAATTTGCTTGGTATGTTTGCTCAATCGCATGAAATTATATGGCATGGTAATGATAATTAATTATTAAATATGGTAATTACCATATCTACCGTATATTTGCTCACAAGCAGCATTCTTATATTACTCGAATACAACACAGTTAAAGCTGGATATTTTTACCATATTTCCACTTATTGCCATTAACAATTGTTACCAATGAAAATAGTACCGAAGAAATTGATAACCAATTTGCTTGGTATGTTTGCTCAATCGCATGAAATTATATGGCATGGTAATGATAATTAATTATTAAATATGGTAATTACCATATCTACCGTATATCTTCGCATATATAAACACACATACGTATATATACATATGTGTGTATACATAATGTTTCTATTATATAACACCACATTAAAGTATAATGATTTGATAGAAAATACATAGAAATACTATTATGTTATCAAATTGAATGCAATTCATGTTGTGTACATTTTAAGGATAATATGATTTTGCTCAATATTTTGGATTTTTGCCTACATAAAACAAAAGTGATCAAAATTTAACGAAATGAGTATGTTGAACTAGAATAAATTGAATCAAGTAAATTAAAATATAACTTGAATTGAAATAAATTCGTCACGAATTAAAAATGATAACTCAAGTAAGAATAAATTTTAAGAAAGCTTTATAGAAAATATGTTGAGAATATCATTTTATATGCTTTGCATATTTTAGTTAGTGTATTTACAATAATAATTGAAATTAAATTATAATAAAATTTCGAGTGGGGGAGACAATTAAATTTCCCCATTCAAAAATTTGTAAATGAATAGATCGATATAAATACTTGGAAACATAATAAATTGTTACCGGTGAAATAAAGTAATGAAATGAACATAGAAATTATGATTTCAAACCAAATCGATGTTAAGAATTTTAAAGTGAAATTCAAGTTATAATCTAATTTGAACACTTGGGTTTAACTTGAAATGTATACCAGTTTATCTTAAGTTGAATTTAATTTAACTTCGAATTCCGATTGACGATTCAGTCAAATTTTGGAATGTTAGATAATTGTTTCAGATTAGATTATCTATTGAAATTAGTATTATCTTATTTTATAACTAATATATATTGTACCACTATTTTATTTAACCTATTTATATTAAACTTGCTTATCTTATTTAAATTATTTGTATATAAGTTTCATCTATCCCACTTAAACTTTTTAGGCCAAATCTATCTATTTATACAAACTATCTTATACGAATCTATCCATTTTTACTTAACTTATTTTTATCAACTTAACTATTTATTTAAACTCTTCAAATTTAACTTAACTATTTTGTTAGACTATTTCATATTTAACTTCTATTTTAGAATAAAATTATATATTTCCAATCAGAGCAATTCAAGTCCGTAGTGATTATATATTCATAAAGATTCAATTGAATGACGATATATTTGGCATATGTGATTCGAATCGAATGTGAAGTCCCGAAAATGAAATATTCGTAAATATGAATTTGAAATTGAGCTGATATCAAACGAAATGTTGATGATGAACCGATTTGTAAATTTCAATTTGAAATTTGAAGCGAAGGGGAATAATTGTATCGATTTGAGGAATTGATAATAAATCAATACTTGACGTAAATCGATTTGCGGTACTCGAGTATATTGTTTGTTTTCTTGAATCTTAATATTAACTCTTTTACCATGAAAACTTGTAAATAAGAAGATATTAAACTTGCAAATGGTAAAAAATATTATCAATCTCTACTAATCATTATCAATCAAAATTTGAATTATGGTTTATCGATTACTTTGATTGGTATGCTACGATTTTCCTATCATCATATATTTTGATATGGTAACGAAGGATTTTTGGTACGAAACCGAAACCAGCCCTGAACACAGCAAACAAAAAAACAAACAAAACAGGGACATGCAACTTGAGGTTGAATCGGGGTAGGTTCGCTATTATCGTGTCATACTCGTGTTCTGTCACCCCAAACTAATTTCATTCATAAAAGTTCCTCGAAATCGTTCGCTATTATCTAATTTCAAATAAAAATAGAAATAGGATGAGAAAACGTACCTAAGCTCTTCGAAATCATTCGTCTCAAACTACAGCAGCAAGGCGCGGGTGGAGGAATAGAGGCGGCAGCGCGGATGCAGGCAGCGACGGCAGCGCGGATGCAGGCAGCGGCGAATCGAATTAGGTTTTTATTTTCTGTTTCTGAAACAGCACTGAAGAGAAAGAACGGGGTTTGGTCTTGATTTTATACTTGTTACTCTTTTGCTTGTGGGCCAAATTCTTACAAAGCCCGCTTGAATAATTGATTTATATGCAAAATTCGGACAAATATATCCGAATATCCATATTTGGCAAGTTTACGGTAACCAGGTTAAGATTTAAATTAACCATAATTGATTATCGAAAAAAAAAAATCAAAAAAAAATTCATTTTTTCAATATTATAGCTAAGCAATAATTCATTAAAAGAAGGTCACATTTCCAACAAAAGCCGATTTTTCACAAAGTTTAATCGGTTTTATTTTTAAGTTTAATCGAGTTTTAAAATTAATGTAAATTTTTTGTTTACCGTTATGATACCTTAAATTTATTTTTTTTATATTTTGGGCTATTAACTTTAGTACTTCAACTTATTAAATTTAATTATTATTCTTTTTTAGGTATACATTTAAAAACTAATTATTATAATTTAAATTCTTTTGCATGTACAATCTTCCTATTTATAATAGTTTAATAGTTATTTTATTGGGCAAAAAAAGGACTTCATGTAGGATGTCTCCACGATAAATGCTATTTTAATATATAATATGTTTTCAAATTAACTAACACTAAAAAGTTTGCTAAGATTAAAAATTATTGAAAAACATCCATACATAGTTTGTCGACATTATTTTCATTTGGTGAAGTAATATGTGAGTATGTATTTTATACACATATGTTTGAGAAAATATGTGATCAATAGGTTCCCCTAATGTACAAATAATATTTCACAAATTTTATTCATACACGTATATCTATTATGCTTGCTAACAATATAAAAGGTAGTAATTAAGGTGAAATTAACTGTTCTACAAAAATGGTAAATTTTTATGTAAAATAAGAAGAAATTATTGTCTTCATCATAGTGCTTTGATTATATCACATCTTTTGCCCTTATCTTAGATATCATCATGATGCTGTTTCTACAGATTTGGAAGAATAATAAATTAAGATCTGCAAACTGCTTTCATCTTTTATTTTTGTTTCAATGCATTTGTCAGAATTATATTTGCTTGAGTTCATCTTTTATTTATGCAGAACTACCTATAAACATGGGTTTTCTTTCATCTCTTTCTCTTTTTTGTTAGTACATGTAATCTTTGTACGCATGGAAAATAACATGCAGTTTACACATCTGCATCAATAAAAATGAAATTGTATGTATATTATTTATTCAAATAACATACAGATAACCTTATTCAAATTTTATTCTGGCATATGTATCAATTATGCATGCTAAAAATAGGAATTAAGGTTGAGCTATTTATTCAACAAAAAGGGTAAATTCGTATGTATAATAAGAAGAAAATATTGTTTTGATTATGTTGGTTTAACTATATTATACAGGATTTTCTTTTGCTCTTATCTTAGATATCATCCTATTGTTTTGCTTTAAATTTGTTTTCCTTCCTTTTTGTCTGCAGGTTATCTATATATGTTTTTGGAAATCAATTTTTTTGCAATGTAGTTACAGTCTAGGTAGCGTCAGATTTGTCCGCTTAGTCCATTTCACACAAAAGGTAGTGAACTTTTTTCCATATTATCTTATTTCCCCTTATTTTAGGTAGGAATATTCTTTTCCAAATGAAGCACTAAACAAAGCAATATTTCCTTTCCATTTGTGTTGCCAGTTTTTTAACTATTTTGGGATAAAGTTCCAATATTTTGATCATTCATCTTTATCTTATATATTTCCTAGCTGTAATATGCTATAAATACATATGAAATTTTTGTCATTGATTTTATGTTTTTAAAATTCAAATCCTTATCTTTTATGCCTTTACAATGACATATTCATAATTTAATTGATAATGACTTACAACAAAACAAAAGAAGCAAACTCCAAACATACATTTTAAAATTTCCAGAACTTAACCAAAAAAAAGCTTTTTGACATAAGGCATTATATGATATGACTTTACAAAAAATTATGAGAGTTTTCTTAAGATAAAGGCATCAAACATTTGTTCAAATGTCATTAGCGTATTCATATTATAAATGTGAAACCTATAAATTTGATATATGAATCCGAAGTACATGTACTGCTAAATCTCTTCTAAAAAAACCTGAAAATTTAATAGCAACCAAATCCCTCATTAATTGGCTAAAATATTATTCTATAAATATCAGAAATATGTTACCAACTATTTGCTCAAAACTTATTCAGTGTAGTAAACTACAATGATATAATTATCCATGACGAATAAATGTTGTTTTATCCTCGGATATAAATTATCACAAAACTGGGTAAGGATGCAAGAGATATTAAATGTGCTTCCGATAATCAGTAATATACCTTATAGATACAAAAATTAACAATGTGAATGAGTTTGATAAAGATATAATAATCAAATATTGGTTTAGCTTTTAGATCATAAGAAGGAATGTTTTTTCTTAAGTTTAGGGCTTTAACTGTTGGAGGTGATTATTGTGGTTGTAATGAAAATTGTAGTGTTCAATTTTCAAACACAGGTATAACTGGTAGCAAGTGGTGCAGTGCTTATTATGGTAGAAAAAGTTGATGGTCCAATGGGACAAAACCTTATTTGTCTATATGACTTGATTTATTAAGGTAAAAGTCAACATAATCTTGCTTCTGATAACTATTATATGTTTGTGTTTTTGGTTCGGTATGTGATATCATGTTGGTTTTACTTATTACCTTAATATTGTTTGCTGCATTTGCATTATAAATTTTGCACCTATTACTAACAATATTAATGTACTTAGTGTGATTTTATTGCAAGTTTTGTAAGGTTGAGACATGATTGGAAAGCTATTATGTCTTGAAGAAAGTAGCAACAACTATATCCATTGCATATTATCAAATCATCACAATTATCTTTCACAGATTATACCCCTATCCGTTGGTGAGCTACGACGATTCAAATCGAACGATAATTTGTAAATGTTCAATCCACATATATTTAATGATCTATCCAAAATTTGAGCTCGTTTCGACTTTCGTACAATTATATATTTGATGTTTAAATTAAACGGTTCGAGAAAATGTCTGAACAGTGAATAATTGAGCTAAGATTTTGAATATGTTATGGATGTCGGAACGAACTCAAATTTTGGATGTGTCCTTAAATATATGTGGATTGAACATCTATAAATTCTTGTTCGATTTGGATCGTCGTAGCTCACGGACGAATAGGTGCTAACATGGGTGCTTCAAACAGAGGTGCCCCCGATCGGTCCTATATATATATATATATATATATATATATATATGGGAGCGTCTATTCTGACACAATTTGGTGACACAATTAGTGACACAAAAGATCTGCACCATTGGATCTTTTTGTCTTTACATGGGAAGGTGGAATTCAGGAGGTAATCCAATGGTGAGAATTCATTGTGTCATCAATTGTGTTACCAAATTGTGTCAAAATAGACTTTCCCTATATATATATATATATATATATATATATATATATATATATATATATGGGAAATTCTATTTAGACACAAAATAAGAACACAAAATTACACACAATAAATCTTAACCATTGGATCCTTCCATGAATTACACTCTCCACATAAGGACAAATAAATTCAACGGTGGAGGCTTTGTATCTCTCTCTTTGTGTTTAATTTGGTGTCCCTATAGCCGCTCCCTATATATATATATATATATATATATATACACACACACACACACACACACACACACACACACACACACACACACTTTTGGTCAATGGCTTATGGTTATGTTAATTGATAAATCTGATGTTCACATTAATAACTCAACCTTTACTGCTCATTTTCAGTGGTACTGACTATCTTCAGTTACCATAGGTAACCCGTTCTCCTCTTTTTTATTCCATATTCTTTTGTGAGTTTATTATTATATATTTCATATAATAACCTGATATGAGTGTATAAAATAGACGTCCGCTTTTGTCATATTTAGTGTTGTAATTCTTAGCTGTACATTTCCGTTAACTTTTCCCTTCTCCTTGGTTTTAAATGAAAATGCACTTATTTTAAACTATTTATCCATTCGATAGGCATCAAAATTAGTTTCTATCGACGAGTTCATTTACGTATTCTTTGCCGTCTACTTCTTTCTTTTTAACTAAGCATTTCTCTAATATTTATTGATTAATATCAATCAAATAAAACTAAAAAATAATTAAGACTTAATTTGCTTCTAGGTAGTATGTATTCCTTAATTGTTTTTCTTACAAGTAAGATATGATGAAATTATTCAACTGAAGACAACGATAATGAATATCACATAAATACTACTAACTATTATTTAATAAGCTTAAGTACATTATGGTAAATTAAAATTCTATAATGCAATATATAATTGTTCTCTATGTAATTGTGAGTTTGTTAGGATAGAAACAAATTAAAGTTTACCGACTTTTCCGCATGTATGTCATGATCATTTTAAACATATTTAACCAATTGTGTGCGTAGCACGGGTTCACACTATTTATGTTAGTATAAAATGATATTCATGCAACAGTTCAAACATATGCTAAAAAGTTGATAAATACATACTTTGTACATCAATAATACAACAATGAAAGAAAAATTAACAAAAAATGCACTAATCCCATGTCACTTCTTTTTATCGCTCCCTTTAGTGTCTAACCCAAGCCTGATGTTAAGTTTCAAGGGCCCACTAAACCCACCGGCGAGGGGGAGCACTTATATGGATAGTGATGACAGGCCCCGCTCCATAGGTCACTTTATGCTCTTCATTTTCACTTGTATATTCTTTTTTAAGCTTGCGTTTGTGGTGCTTTCATGGATTCTTTGTGGATTTGGGCTCTTCCAGTTGTGCAAAAAATTGCATAAATGCGAAAGCAATACAAAAAGCAGGATTTTGTTTGTCGATTAATTATCTACCGCCAACTCAATGAAAAATAACCACAAAAAAGAACCAAAATAGAAGAGGAGAAGAAGATACAAAGATTTAACGTGGTTCGACTATGTCTACGTCAACGGATCCAACAATTATTCTTTATTTCACTGAAGAGAGTACAAAAGAGAATACAAGAGAGAAAATTATAGATAGTAGATGGAGAGATTAACCTATAATTACAAATTGAATAATCAATTATAACAAAGACTTGTATGCACTCAAAACCCCTAATTAATTGACAACAGAAATTAGGGTATACTGAAGAAGAGGATAATGGTGGTTGCTCTCACCCCTTCATGCTCTACAAATATGAAGATATAAATAGACTTCAGGATGAAAGGTTTCTTAGAGATGAAGAAAAACTATTTTTTTCATTACCTTGATATCTTTCCAAATCTCCATGATGTGATTGTAATGTAAATGGAAAGAGATGATCTTGATTTCCATATGTTTCATTCCTTGCATTATTCTCCAAGCCAATCACTTATCTCTTCATATTACAAAATCAATGAATATACATGTTTCTCTATTTACATATCCATTGATTGATAAATTGAATATGTAATCACTTAGTTCCCCATCAAAATATCTTCTCATATATTTTCACATATAACACAATTAATTGATTAAATCAATTAGCAAATTTCTTTCCCTTTTATCAAGTATTTGAATCACAAATATTCAACACTCCACCTTGATTCAAATATAACAATTTCTCTTTATCACCAAATCTCAACAAATTGTTGGGTCTGCACCATCAAGCTCAATGAGAACTACTTTAGGCAATACTGCCCAAACAGAGCATCCAAATATTTCCCAACCATAAGAAAGATAATATGCACATCAAAAAACATAATGCATATGAGCGAATATCAAAATTCTTCAATATATTCGATGTAGGAGATAAACTTGTAGATACAAAAATCTGAGAGACTAATGGAGACACCATAGCGCGCTTCATCTTCTCCAACATATATTGAGTGAGGACATGCTCAATATTATCTACTTCAACCTCCTTCTCAAGAATTTTACTCGACTTCACAAAATCTACCTTATCAAACTCAACACCAAGCTGCACACAACGAATAGCATAAGAAGTTAAATTACCACATCTATTATGTTTACAAACAAGACCATTAGAAGCAAAAGACCTTAAATGCGACTGAGCTCCACCCAGAGTCTGAACCTTTGAAATCTTCTCATCAACCATGGTACCATCGAAAATACCACTTTCTTGTTGGAGAATGGAGTTTTGATGACAACAACCTTATTTCAATTATCATTGATTATAAAATATATACTAACACTTTTTGTATAGAATATATGTATACACATATATGCAGGAACTATATACAGCAAATATTATTGAAGACTGTACAGTTTCAGGATAATAGAGATCCAGAATTCAGAGAAGTATCAATACCTAGGGAGCAAGCATACGGGTGCGGTGGTGCGGGTGCATAGTACAGGGATACGTAGATTCGACAAATTTGAAAATATGAGGATTCAGGTGCGGGGATACGACATGTGTAAAAATATTATACATACATACATACATACATACATATATATATATATATATGATAAAATCTATTATGAAAAATAAGAGTTTCATTAAAATTAAACCAAATAGTCAAATACACTACTTCATCATCCTTAAACCTTAATAGTTAAAAGATAAAAAATTAAACATTCATTTCACACTTGATATTCATCGTCTTGAATAATCTTGGCTTCCATCTCCGACTCATCAAGTGAAAGATTCACAATTTCAAGCTCCTCGGCACCATCAAGTGGATCAAATTGATCGCCTCCAACATTCCACAATTTTGTTTCTTCTTTCAAGTATTGTTCATTCTTCCTAGAAAGGAGTCGAAGATTGTTGGGTGCGGGGTACTCCAATTTCTCTCGTAACAAGAAGAAGAAAAAGACTGTCCCAAAAGTCCTAAAATTTACCTTTCATGCCACTGACGCACCCAAATACGGGGACACGCCACTTGACGCACCTAATATGCACCCCTTGCCGCACCGCCGCACCCGGCACCCTAGCCTCACCCGATACGCAGTACATCACCCATAAGTCGCACCCCTGCTTTCTAGATCAAAACTCATGAGTATTCAGGATTTCAAGAGTTCAAGATTAATATAGTTATAGAGTCTAGATTATGTAAGACTCTAAATTGCACTCCAGGTTCAATTTTCAAATTCTGATTTTAAATTCTATTTTCTATCCACAATTCTCTTTATTTTAATTTTTATGTTTTCAAATTTTTTCTTTCTTATTTATCTTTGTTTTTCAAACTTAAGTTTAATATATTTACATTCTTATAATTTATATTTATATAGTTTAAAACCTTATAATTTTATAAATATGTTTATATAGTTTAATTTTATGTTTTTATATGATTTTCTACTTTATAATATTAATTTACAACACTGTATTTTTATTCAAAAATTTACAGAATTATATTTATATCAAAACACTTGAAAAATGTTTTAAAATTCAAAAATATACTAGGGTATGTCGACATGTGGAAAACACTATGTCGACATATAACCGTCAGAAATTCAAATTTGAAAGGAAGTGTCTTTTCACTATTTGAAACGTTTCAGAAACGTTGCAACCTTTCACACGCTATAAAAAGAGCTTGAATTCAACTTTGTAAACATATATTCTTCTCCACTTTCACTCTCTTTCATTATATAATTATTCTTAATCATTTTTATGATTTGTACACTTATATTCTGCTGAATTCAATTCCATTTTGATCAAACTTCTTCTCTCTACACTCTCTTCTCATCTCTCTCTGAATCAAGTGTTATTGAAGAGTTATAGGGTTGTTTGTAATTGCTTGGGTTGAGTAAAGTAGGAATCGGTGTGTTCCTTGTAGCCGTGAAACCAAGGAAGTAGGAATCAGTGGTTTCCTTGTAGCCGTGAAACCAAGGAAGTAGGAATCGGTGGTATCCCTTATAGCCGTGAAATCAAGGAGGTTGTACTTGACTATTGGAATAGTAATAAAACTCTGCACAATCCAGTGTTGTGCGGGACTGGACGTAGGAGCAATCCGAACCAGTATAAAATCCAGTGTGTTCTTTCCTTTTCTGCATTTCTGTTTATTTTTGCATCTGTATTTGAATCTGTGTTTGTGATTGTGTTTGTGGTGTTTGATTTATCCTGTAGTTCACATAAGTTTTAGATTTTGTTTAAATTCTCACAAACACTATTCACCTCCCCCCACTAGTATTTGTTTTGCCTTAACGATCCTTTTTGCAATCCCTAACAATTGGTATTAGAGAAAGGTCTTTCTAAAAGTTCATAATCTGATTTTTGAAAATAGTGATAATGACAACCAACACTAGTCGCAATAATAGTTCTTTTATAGAGGGTCAATCAACTATTAGACCACCATTGTTTAATGGTAGTGGTTATTCATATTGGGCGTGTAGAATGAAATTTTATTTACAGTCAGTTGATTTAGACACATGGAATAGTACACAAAATGAGTATGTTGAACCCACAACTACATTTGCACAGTGGACAAATGAACAGAAGGCTGTTGCACAAAGCAATTCTAAAGCCATGAATATGTTATTTTGTTCATTAGATAGGAATGAGTTTAATAGAGTATCAGTATTTAAAACTGCTTATGAAATTTGGAGAACTTTATGAGTTACTCATGAAGGAACTAGTAAAGTTAAATAAACTAAAATAGCAATGCTAGTTAATCAGTTTGAATTATTCAAAATGGTCGAGAATGAGTCTATTTCAGATATGTATTGCAGATTTCAAGAGATAGTGCATTCATTAACAACACTTGGGAAAACTTATTCTGAAGTAGATCAAGTTAGAAAAATATTGAATTCATTAACTCTAGAATGGGACCAGAAAACTTTGGCTATTGAAGAAGCCAATGGTGCCAATGAAATGAAGATTGAGGAGTTAATCGGAAATTTGATGTCTTATGAAGCCCAATTACAGAAAAGAAAAGAAAACAGATCAACTGAAAAGAAATCTATTTCACTTAGAGCAATAACAAATGATTCTGACTCGAGTAGTGAAGATGATGAAGAAACAACACTTATGACAAATCATTTTAGAAGATTTCTAAAATGTAGAAGGAAGAGTTATAATCAAGTAAATTCAAAAATTAATGATGGTCGATGTTTTAGCTGCAACAAACAAAGCCATATAAAGAAAATGTGTCCATATCCAGACAAATCGACTCAACAAACGGACAACAGCAATTCGTCAAGGGGAAGAAAGAAAGCATACGCAGTAACATTAGATGATTCAGATTCGTCATCAAGTGATGAAGAACCAGAAACCGGAAATACGAATATATGCTTTACGGCAATTCAGAGTTCAGAAAATCATGAAGAAAAGGATCTAAAAACCGGGTATGCATTAATTAGTTTTTAATTTTATTTGGTTAAATGGTTGCTTTGTTTGTTTGCTTTGGTTTGAATTTAAAACTTTAAAAAATTAATTTTTGAAATTTGAAATTCAAAATGGTAATATAATATTAAATAACCAATAAAGTAATAAAATAAATTGTTTGTGTG
This sequence comes from Allium sativum, assembly GCA_030737875.1. Classification (NCBI taxonomy): domain Eukaryota; kingdom Viridiplantae; phylum Streptophyta; class Magnoliopsida; order Asparagales; family Amaryllidaceae; genus Allium; species Allium sativum. The sequence goes on along the minus strand of CM060922.1, from coordinate 138,438,614 downwards.
TTTATTAGGATTAGAATTATTTCAGGAAATCGTTAAAACTAAAATATAAATCGATAATATATATTTCAAAACACAAAAATCCAATTTCCTTTGACATTAGACAAGTATGTCGACATATCTAACCAGTTTTGAAAATCAAAATTTGAAATTCAAATTTTGAATTTCAAAAAATTTTGAACTTTCAAACTTCCCTCCAATCTTTTCACCAACTCTCAAGGTCTGAAAAGGTGTCATTTTAACTGAAAAGTTGTGCCTATTTAATTCATATCCATTCAATTTCTATATATACATATATCATTTCTACCTTTCATTCACTACTCAAAACTATATTCTTCATATCTATTCTCTTCAAAATTATCAATTCAATGGCTTCCTTAAGTTCATCTCAAAAATTGTAGATAACCAAAACCATCAAAGACTATCTTCATAATGACAAAGAGGCCATCTAAACCTATGGTAATTATTTAGCAAATGCCAAAGTTAACCCGGGTGCTTTCGCCGTCTTTAGCGACTTTCTTTCTTATGATCTCGTCTCTCTTTTCTAACACAATGAAGTGTTGAGTCTAATTGACTTTCGTGATAACGACGAAGTATGTTATCCTAAACTCGTTAAGATGTTCTATGCAAATCTCAATCGTGAATTTTACGAAGGCAACGAAAATCAAATTTGGAGTAGTGTCAAAGGCACTAAAATTGTTCTCGATGCCGAACTCTTAGACACTATTCTAAAGTGTGGAAGTGTGGGCTTGGATTTTTCCAATTTTGCTATCGACGAAACCGATTTTGAAATATTTCACGACATATTTGACGATGGTGCTCCAATGGAATTCAAAAATCGTTTCTTTCATCCAAAAACAAGGATTGCCAACCTTCTGCTCCAACATACCATCACTCCCCGTTCCGGAAATTTCAACAATCCAACTATCAAAGTCCAAAAGGATCTCTTTGCTATTATGGGTGGATATATTATCAATTGGGCCGAATTAATTTAAATGAAATTAAGCCCATAGATTTATCTATAAGAGAAAACACTCTCTACTATGGTGTTTATCTCACTCGCATTTTCAAATACTTTAATGATGATCTTCATGAAGAAGAATTTGTCCCTAGAAAAGTGTTTGACGCATCAAACATTCATCTCATGCAAATTTCTCTTACTTTTAAACCATATGAGACATTCGAGGCCAAACAAGCTTGAATGCAACAAGAACAAGAGCCAATGGAAGTCGAAGAAGAGGCCTCTATGGAAAATATTGAGTATCCAACTTCTAAGTGTATTTACAAAGATACGATTGTTCAAAATCAAGTGAAAATCGTTAACAATCAAAAGAAGCTTAACAAGTGACTTTCCAAAATATCCAAATTCATGGTCAAGATGGGAAGAAAGCTTAGAATTTCATCTTCCTCATCATCATCCGAAAACCAGGCCATCTAGTTTATTCTATCTTTATATATTTCCTTGTATTTGCTTCCGAATCTCGTATTTAAAGTGTGTCTTGATTAGTTGGATGTATTTTCTTTTTATCAAGTAATGAATGGAGTTTTATTTATGATAAAATCATCTTTATGTTTCTGGAAAAACTGTAAAACTAATTATAATATAATAGAGTTCAAAAGAATTCAAATTTTCAATTTTTTTTCAAATAACACTATAGTATGTCGGCATAGCAAAAAGAGTATGTTGACATATAAATGACAGATTTTCAAATTGTTTCAAATTTTAAAATTAAAATAACTACTCATGTCCATTCAAAATCCAACGAATTTCAGACCCTATTTAAGTCGATTTCTTCCAGAAAAATTCATTATTCTATTACTCCTTTATTCATTTCTCATCAAATCCATCACTAATCCTATCCATAATCTTGGTGAAAATCAAGAAGAAACCTTGAATTCTTTCAAAAATATTCTCTCTATCCACTACAACAAAATAGGGATCTTATAGCAATATCTGATAGCGTTTCCGCGTATCCTCTCCAAACGCTTCAAAGCGGAAGGTTTCCGGTGCCAGCTAAAAAATAATTCCCGTGTACAAAACGCTATTCAAGGGAAAGAGCGGGAATAAAATTCATTGTGCGCGAACTAAAAATAAGCATTGCACCTTTCCTTCACAAAACTAACTTTTTTCCATTCCTTCGTCGCTCCCAAAAGACAAACAAATTCTTAGGTTGCAGAATTCTTAATCCCAACATCGAACAAGAAAAATCCATAACCCACAAAATAAAATAGCGAAATCACCGTAATCAGTCCTTAAATCAACAATCGATTCACATCTCTTTTATTTAAACGAGGATGAGAGGTACTGCAAATTTTATTGTATATTTTTTCGCTAATTTGTTAGTTGAAATCTGAATTAACATCTCTCCCTTCTCCTCTCAGTTGGAATGGCTAATTTAATTTGTTAGTTGAAATCTGAATTAATTTTTATTGTATTTTTTTTTGGAAATCGCTAATTTGTTACTTGGAATCCGTACGAAATTTTGGTTTAATTTTTAGTTCATCTCTCAGGATTATTACATTTTTCAACGTATTGGAATTAAATTAAGATGATTACGAGTTCAAATCTGGCCGAGCAGTTGCACTAATATCAAATCCGATCCAAGTATGATTGGGCTTCCGTTTCTTTCTTTTCCGCCACTTCCAATGTCTGCTCAAGGATGGATGTATTGTGCTGTATGTGATCATGTGGGAGTTGTTGATGTTTGCTTTCCTGGTATTTTCTTCTGTTTCTTTGTACTGTTCCTATATGAAGGTAGCTTTCTTGTTAATATGTCTTACCACCATTTTCCTTGTGTGCATGAAGATTACCAAGCAAGTAAGGCAGAATAGGAAGAGTAAACGTAGAATGCTTCTTCCTTTATCAATGTAAAGTAGCAAGCCAATTAGCAGGTCTCGTATGATTTTTACTGCCTGTTTTACCTGGAAAATGTAATTTTGTTTTAAGCTTGGTAACCGTTTGGTAATGTTTTTATCGGAAATTAATGCGTGAAACATAATGTATCTGGCTCCTGTGCAAGTTTTAGAATGCACTGTGAGTGCACATAAGGCCTTCTCCAACAACCATGTTATTAAGGACGCAATCTTAAAGATGTTGATATTGAGCTCCCCCAACAATAGGCTTACGCACTATAATTTAGCTTAAGCCCATCTTAGATAGACTTATATAAATTGCTTTTCCATTTTTCGGAAGTGAAAATGAATTGATTTTAGGGTTCATAAGGTTAAAAAACAACTTATTTTAATCAATCTAAACGAGCCTTTAATGTTTCTGGAATAAACATTTCTCTACGGACGTTTATTTCAATAGTATATGTTTCTCCTCCTTTTTCCCAAAAAGTCATATCTTTCTTAACTTCTGAAATTATAATGCGGTTTCTGGTCTTCATTTTCCTTCTTCCTCTCTTCTTTTTCTAAAAAGGGAACTTTGTTATACATTTACAATGTATGCGTAGAAGTTTTATTCATTTTCTTGTTTTCTTTAAAAATTTTGGTACTGTGTTGTAAAATAAGGCAAACTAATACAAATTATTAAAATATCAAATTCTTGTCTCTTTCTATATTCGGTGGTTTTGTTTTACATTGTACTTGAACACTTGTGAATTTAGTTAGAGTTATAAAAATGTTTTATTAGGCCATTAAAATGGCATGTTGAATGATGGTAAATGTTGTTAACTTACCAAAAAATAATATCTGAATGAACCAACAAATTGGAATTCATTTATCAACAGATTTTTATATTAGTTGACCGAAAATGCTAGTTTCATGATAATTTTTCTCCAAACTGAATTCACGTGTTTCAGCGTGGCTACTTATCAATGTATAGTTTGGTTGTCAAGAGCTTAATGCCTTGTAGTTTCAGCATTAATTAATAATTTCCTAGCAGCACAGCTTTGATTCTAATCTCTGTCATTTTATAGGGAAATCGAAGATATTTGCGTGAATTGGCATCCTGAAATTTAAACTTCCATCACCCTTCAATCTATCGTTCAGGTAAGGATTTTGAAATAATTTATATGTTTAACAATTTTTTTTAATGATTAATATACTGTGACTTTGTGTATGTTATGATGGCACATAATGTGTTTATAGGATTGTTTAGTAAGTTGTTAGTGCTTTCGTCTGAAGTCGTTAATATATAGTGATATCTAAGTTAGCAGTAAATATAATAATCAATTAAGGGTGAGCATTGCATTAATTGTGATTTAATAATGACCTGATGATGGTCATGGAACTTTAAAAAAACAAACAAACAGAAGATGCATGTTTGTTGGAATAAGATTCAAGATGAAGTCATATTTCAGTTTTGAAAGTAAATACATATATGATACTTTGAGAAAAATATCCAAGCTAGATTTATTTATTTAAGCTAGAGAAGGCCCATATAATGCATCTTACATTTGATATTAATTTAGCTCCTTCTTTAGCTAAAAAAATAGAAGTATTGCATTTGATTTGCATTTATTTTAACTCATGAGATCAATAACTCCTGTGTATGGCACACTTTGGAGGGATCTGCAGAATGTATTTGTGATGGACTTAAGCCACAACTTAGGGTACCAACATTCATAAATTCATCAATGTTATACAAGTAATCAAGTCAAAGCTTAAAGTATGGAACAAATATAGAATAAAGACCAACCCAGTTCAACAACTTGAAGATGAATACAATAAATCCTTTTATCAATTGGATGAAAATCCTGAGGCCATGGATTAGTATATCAAGTTTCTGTAGGTGTACATTCAGCTCAAGAGAAATATTAAAAATCAACATGAGTTTAATTTAAAAAACAAAGTAAGGTTTCATGGCTGCAAAGTAGGGACATAAGTTTAAAAGAGGTTATATTTTTTTTATTATCGATGACTCCGAAAGTCCAGGCTCCTGATGGCTTTACTTCCAAAATTTTCAAGTCCATAAGGATGATTTTCATAGGAAACTATATGCTGTAGTTACAACAATATTCCGGACTACAAAGCTCGCTCTTAGCATGAAACATAATTTTGTAGCAATGATTCAAAAAAAAGATAAGCCACAATCAATTATTGATTATCACCCTATTTCATGTGTAATGTGTTATACAAGATTGTTTGTAAAATTATTTGTGCCAGAATTAAGTATTTTCTATATTTTCTTATTGTAGAAAAAATAAGTCCACTTTTGTGCCAAATAGAGCTATTGGTGAAAATATATTACTTTCTCTTAAATTGGTGTGTAATTTTAATAAAAACAGGAGAAGGTAAGATGCGTATTTTAATTGATATCTAGAAGGCTTATGGTATGTTAAATAGGGAGTTGGTCTGTTACATGTGCTAATGTATATATTTAAAAAATGGCTTTTGGAAGACTAAAGAGGATGAGGGAAAGGAATATGAATAGGAAGAAAAAATAATTTGGAAAGAACATTTGTTTTGATTTTGGCTTTTACTTACAATGGAGGGAAACATCCACTTAGATTTATCAAAATGATAAGGAATGATCTATATATATATACATATATATATATATACATATATATATATATACATACATACATATATATATATATATATTTATTTATTTAAAAAACAAAAAAAGGAAGAAAAAAAAACCAAATATAATCTCATGATTTGAAGCAGCTAAATGATTCATCTACCTTTCTTATAACAGTATAAACCCTGCGTCCACTAACTCCATTGTCCACTTCCTTATTTCATAAGACGTTGTCAAAAGCAGGACACCAGTTTACTGGTATATTGCGGACTGCCTATGAAACTAAGAATGATTTATTTATTTCAGTCTGTTTCCAAATAAAGGGACAATAATGGCACACTAAAATACACATAATGGCTGTGTCAGACTGTCTGTTATAAGGCCATTTATAGATTGTAAAAGGGAACTATATATTAAAACATCGAAGGAGAGGTTACAGTGCCCTGTCTCAAAAGCAAGATAGATAGAGATGTTTGTGTTAGAAGTACTGGCATAGAGATCTGGATATAACGACTTAAGTGTAACACCCCCAAACGAGGCCAGACCAGAAATTAGTTCTTTTGTCATTACCCACCATTATAGAAGTGACGATGTAGGCTGTGATGATATTTTTCCAAAACTTTGACGCATGTAAAGTGATGTGGGTACCATAGTCTTCAAGGTTGAAGTTGCTATCATAGCAGCATGCCTTGATCCAAACGAACCAAGGCTTCAAACTTCCTGCTAATACAGACCAACTCTATTTCCCCAATAGTGGCCTGTTGAAATGTGTGAGGTTGGTGATCCCTAAACCTTCTAGTTTTTGTTGTCCACTGATTTTTTTTTTTTTTGGACGCCAAGACTGTTGCTTTTGTCTACTAGAATCTTTACATAATCTATGAGTATGGCTAATTGGCTACACAATAGATAAAAAGATAAAAAAGATGAACACAGCTTGGAGCATCAAACTTCAAATGAAACTGAATTAATCTACTATTTTTATAATGTATTAATTAACCTATTAGCACTTCATATTAATTTTGTGTTAGTATTCAGTGAATTTAATACTGACCAAGTCTTTTTTCTCTTTGAATTATTAGCTGAAATGTTAAATGGATCGTAATGGTTAATCACATAAACATTAATCCTTTCAATCTTTTGCGGATTCAGTTTTGTGTTTATTTTGGATTATAGATACATACATTTTTGGAGTAAAGGATTTGATTTTATTTACTTTAAATTATCGAATATGGTTAATGACAAGCTGTGCTTTTAAGTTTAGTAAACTTTTCTTTGGGAGGGATATTTTTTTAAGTGCTTTTGCTTTTATTTGTTATCTTCAAGTTAGCTTGTTAGATGTATCATGCTGCCTTCTCCAAAATCCAAACATGCATTTTAAGTTGTATGGTAATAATGATACCAATTATGTTAAATAACATATATTGGCAAAACTTGTATTTCAATTTCTTTACCGAAACTCTTTCAATTTACATATGCACATATATAACAGTGTTCTACAGTTTTTTGACATATCATATCATCAATACATCATACGGGTGTATTAACACCTGCGACTATCAGTGGTGAAAGAACTGTAAAGAGGCTGCCTTTGTCTAAAGCTCTTACAATACCCGAAAATACAACCATCTAAGAGGCTTGTAGAAGAATGGCTGAGCAGCAAAGTTGATGTACTGTCGACTGATTCCAACGGTCTTTTATGCGTTATATTAACTAATAAGGTGTTATTTTCATTTTATTTAATGAATTTTAACTAATTTTGTTTACTGCAATTTGGACTCAAAAAATGTTTTTCTTCTTCTTTTGAATATTTATATCAAGAAGAGTATTGCTTGTGAAGTTAAAATTGAAGAAACTCGTGTTTCCAAAGTCATAACCAGGATTCCCGTTTTTGTTCTGTCAAAATCTCTAACTATTGAAGCATTGCAAAAAATGGTGCAAGGTTTGTAAATACTATATTTTGTCCTTAGCAGGGGCAAACTTTTTAGAAAAATGGAATCTTGCAGGAAATAACTTGTCTTTATTAACTCTATTTGCAAGATGTTAATCTTTGTTGTTGCACTTTGTCATCCCCAAATTGTCATGCAAAACTTAAATATAGTATATTGTTCCCTTCTTCATTGTGAATTGAAATGGATTTAATTTTCTATCCCTTTTTCTGTATGCAACATCTATGACCATATTTTAGAATCTTCATATTTTCCTTGGCTACAGGAAAACAGACAAAATTAACGTGAAATTTGATAAACAAATGGTTTCTTTGCCATAGAAAGACTGATTTAAAGTATTCTCCCCAAAAATATTTTTGCTACATATATGCAAGGTCCTTGTATTAAATCCAATTCCTTAATAGATAGTCAAAAGTACTAATGACCAACCATTGACAATGTTCAGAGCAAATAAAAAGTTTAAGCTATCTTTATGTAGGCAATATTATTTCAATCAAATAGATATTCTAATTCAGTTTCCTACATCTAGATATGAGATACCCAACATGTAACCAACCATTGGACAACTCTTTTTTTGTAACTATGTATATTTCTGAACTTTGGTTGCGGATAGAGTTAGGCTTGAAGCTTGCTTGGCAAAGAAATATTATAGTAACAATATTTTATTATTTTGACAGGCAAGAATCCTGGTGCTGGCCATGAAATGGAGTGGACACATTGATGGACGTCACGTATTAAGGTGACAGGCTTCATCTATGGTACAAAGAAAAAATATAGGCACTTGAGGTAGATGTGGTATGATTTGATGCTACACTTTTGATGACACTTCAGGCTCATCTGTGATTTTATGCTTATACATAAACAGGAAATTTTCAATAAAATTGCATGTTATATGATAAAAGGCAACAAAAAATAAATTAAAATCCACCTTGGGCTTGGGCAACCGATTCCTTGAGTCGGCTCTGACTGGCATTTAGTGCATTGAAAAGTTGGTACCAAAAAATTAAATAAAATGCATGACTGTCATTTAATGCATTGGAAAATTGGTAACCTCTTTTGTAAAGGTACATTTAATTCATATATTATTTATTTATTTCATGAATAACATTTATTATTGTTGCTAACAGTACAAAATTAATGGTAATTTTACTTGACCAGTAGATACTTGCTCATTTCACCCTGTTTTCTTTTAATTATTTTTATTGCATAATATACGGGCAATTAACTTTATTGCATGCAGATTGTTGCCCATTACTTTATTAACATATCACCCTGTTTTTTTTTATTATTTTTATTGCATAATATACGGGCAATTAACTTTATTGCATGCAGATTGTTGCCCATTACTTTATTAACAGATGCAACTGCCCTATATATGCATATACTTGCTTCTTTTATCATCTCTATTGTTGAGTAATTAAAATCAATCTGTGTTTTAATTGTGTGTATATATATATATATATATGGTATCATCCATTTTTATTTTGTCAAATTTCAGACTTGGCTATTATATATTTTGGGTAACAAACTATTATGATGCATTCATTCACATATTAATTCCTCACTCAGTACTATTCATTCCTTTACTTAATTTGTCGATCCATATTGCGTTTGCATTGTCTATATATCTTCGCCCCTTTACTTAATTTCAAACTTAATTTCGAGCCTACTTCCATTTCATTTTTCATATGTATACACTTTAAGCGTTTAAATGTTTCTTTTCAGCTTTCGTTTCCCTAAGTTAGCATTCATATTTAGATAGAAAGGGGAGAAGTCTGTATAATGAGTTGGTTATTATAACTATGTTAACACTGAGATGATAGATTATAGATTCAAGAATCATATCCTAACAAGAGCGCGAACACTAAATTTTTCAATATTATATTTGCAGTGAAACTTGCACATATTTTCTAAATAGTTTATGTTAAGTAGGGCCGTCAATTTTGTACACGACCCGAAACACGACTCGTAACCCGCACGAAAAACCCCCGATCCGAACCATTTATAAACGGGTTAACCCGCTCTGACCCGTTTAATAAACGGGTGGGTTATGGGTTGACCCGTGAACCCGTTTCTCGTTTCTGACCTGTCATAACCCGTTTAATATAAAACATACCAAGCCCAAGCGGTATAAAACCATTTTAATGAAATTCATACGCCCAACAGAGAGGTATTTTTAAGTGTAAAACCATGTATATGCCTTTTTAAGTGTTGTGTTTTTAAGCAATGTATTATTCTATTTCAGTATGCTTTTATTTTGCAAAATGTAGGTGATAAAAGGATTTCTGCAAATTTAAACAGGTCAAAACGGGTCGACCCGACCCGACCCGACCCGTTTATAGATGGGTTGGGTTCGGGTTGGCATAATATGACCCGTTTATTAAATGGGTTGACCCGACCCGTTTAAAAATTGACCCGAACCCGATTTGACCTGACCCGAACCCGACCCGACCCAACCCATTGACAGCCCTATTGTTAAGCATTGGTCACTTGGGGTTTGAACAGATTGTTAGCATATTGAATATGCAACTACAGGGTAATATAGTCTTTTTGTGTGTTTTATTGTTTGCCTATATATAAAGGCCTCTTTGGTTATTTTAGGGTTAGAGGCTTGTATTGTCAGCCTCGATCTTCTATATCTCGCTTGTCTATTCAATCAATAAAGATGTAGCCTTCTAATTCTTTATCGTTGTATCTCTCTCTTCTCTCTGGATCTGAATTCTGACATGGTATCAGAGCTAGGTCAAAGATATAGAGAGAGACTGAGAGCTATTGTTTGGATCGGCCTTCCCTTCTGAATTTCAGTCCCCTATCGAATTGTTTCTTCCAACCAGATCTGTCGTCTTCCTCCATACCAGACCCCTTATTTTTTATTTTATTTTTTTTCACTTTTCTGAAATCGATACAATTCTGAACCAAACCCACTCTCAATTCAAAATCTCTTGCACTCTGATGTTAGGGTTCGGGCACTATTCGGTTTGTTTGTGATTTGGGGTTCGAAGCATGTTGGATTTGGGGTTCCGATCTATTTCGAATCGGTTTGTGGAATTTTCGTTCGTGACTGATGTTGTGGTGGTAGTACTAGCTGTGCGTGAAGGTGGGATGATTGTTGTTTTGCGGCAGATCGAAAGGGGAGTGGGGTACTGATGAATCGTGAGTATGCTGTGAATTGTGCATATCACGGCTTGTATGATGGAGTTGGCAGTGATGTTACGATACGTGTTGTTGGTTTGTAACTAGTTCGTGCTGATTTTTGGACGTGAATTGGCTGAAGGTTTGGTGTGCGAATTTGAAGACGATGGTTTTTGTGTGACCGGTGAATTTGGTGTAAGGGACTTGCTGTTTGATGAGGGTTTTGTGACTGTGTATGAGGATGAAGTCTGCTTTTTTGCATGATTGTCTGAAGTGTGGTATTGAAAATTTGAAATTATGGTGGATGGTTTTGATTTAGCACTTGGCGATCTGCTGCAGCTTAAAGAAATCTGGAAATTGGTTCGATTTTAGGGGTGGTTGACCGTGGTACTGGTGAAGATTAGTTAGAGCGCTGAGGAGTGTAAGCTGTAGCTTTTTTTGCTGAAGTAATAGTTCGCTGAAGAGTTGTATGATGGTGAATGTTTTAGAGGTTGTTTTGTATGGCTTAGTATTTTGTTGACTGAAGTAGTGCAGATGTAGTGGTGATCTTTGATTTCTTGCTGTAAAAGTGGAGTTTGGCAAGATGTGATGAGAGAAAAATTGGAGTTTTGTAAAAAAAAGGAAAAAAGAGAGGATGTTGAGAATAAAAGTGGATGTTTGCGTTGGTGATAGTTTGGTTTATGCAGAGGACATGTTGTGCGAAAGGTGTAGCGCAGTGATGATGAATGGTTGTTGTTAAAGATTGAAGTGTTTGTTGAGTTTACAGTAATGTAAAAGTTGGGAGGGTTTGTATTATTGACTGTAATGGTGAATGTTTGTGACAGTAAGGAAAAAGTTGGAGCATTTTGGGTTGTGTAGTATAGTGAAGCAAGGGTCAGTATAGTGGACTGTTGTGTACTTGGGTTTGGATAGTTGCAGTGTGGTTTTGAGTATGGAACTGGTTGTGATGTTTTGGCGTATGCACCAAAGTGGTGAATGAGGTTGGTTGTATTTGTGGTAGGAGTATGAGATGGTGGGTTGATTCTGTTAGAGAGTGAAATTAGTTTGTTTGTTGTTCGTTTGGCATCTGTATCGGTAACCCTGTTTATTAGGAGGGAAATTGACGTTGATTGAAGGTGGTAGGTGGAACTGCAGGTATGTTTGGAGGATGTAAACATATGCTGACCATCCCTATTGATTTGGTTTTGTTTTTTGTTTGTATGTTTGGGGGATGCAAACATACAAAACCATCCCATTTTTTGTTTAGTTTTGTTTTCGTTTGATATGTTTGGGGGATGCAAACATATAAACTCATCCGGGGACCAGTTTTGTCATTTAGCCGCTCAGATCTTTTGCTTAACGATCAGATTGAAGATTGTTTTGGATTATTGAGTTGATGATGAGTTTTTGGTATTTGGTATTTGGCAGTTTCTTCTCTACTTCTCTTGGCAGCTTCTATTTGGCAAACTTCTATTTGGCAGTTTCTTCTCTACTTCTCTTGGCAGCTTCTATTTGGCAAACTTCTATTTGGCAGTTTCTTCTCTACTTCTTTTGACAACTTCTATTTGGCAACTTCTATTTGGAAGTTTCTTCTCTACTTCTATTGGCAACTTCTATTTGGCAGTTTCTTCTCAACCTCTTTTGGCAGCTTCTATCTGGCAGTTTCTTCTTAACTTCTTTTGGCAGCTTCTATTTGGCGAACTCACGATTCTCCACATCGTGAGTTTGAGGGGGGATGTTAGCATATTGAATATGCAACTGTAGGGTAATATAGTCTTTTTATGTGTTTTATTGTTTGCCTATATATAAAGGCCTCTTTGGTTATTTTAGGGTTAGAGGCTTGTATTGTCAGCCTCGATCTTCTATATCTCACTTGTCTATTCAATCAATAAAGATGTAGCCTTCTAATTCTTTATCGTTGTATCTCTCTCTTCTCTCTGGATCTGAATTCTAACACAGCTAACTCTTTTGCCCTCTAAAAGATAACATAATCAGAATAAAAATATTCAGATCCATAAAAGAATTTCCAAGGTTATTCAATTATATTTTACATATGAGACTTGTTTGTTTGACCGCTGCACCTTTTGGAAAAGATTGCACATAGAAGACATGTTTTGAATTCAAGTTTTGCCTTAATAATTGTCTTTGATCAGCTTAGGATGTAAGCTTTTTTTTTTGGAATCCTGAGAACTTGAATCTTCAGAAAATTAGTTTGTGCCTAGTGCTAAAAAATAATCAGATTCTACTTGAATTACATAGAACCAATGGGGTAAATTTGTTTTCCTATCAAATAAGACTCATTACCTTTTACCAACTACACTAAATTATGAAGACTTTTATCTTAGACAAAAATGATACTAAAATGAATATGTAAATTTTATAATGTTTGAACTCCAAATAATTTACCTAACTGCCTTATTATGTAAATAAATTTGAACAATATGGGTTCATTTCTCAAAAGGTACATAAAAATAATTGTTGAATATTTTTCTTTCATTTTATCAATTTGACTTTGTCAAAATATTGCAAATTATGAGTATTAGACATTATCTTAAATGGAAATAACCTTAATCTTGTATTTCTAATTTCTTAGTTTTATGCATTTGAATATACAAACACTAGTTTAGTTAAAGGAATCTTGAAATTTAAAAACTAAGGTAGATATGAAAAGCAATTTTGGGCATGATAATGAATGAAAAACGGAACTAAGCATTAGAAAGTGTAGATGGGTATTGTAGCTTAGATTGGTTAAGGGATAGAATTTTTGATAAGTGTTAGGCAGTAGAATGCTAAAGTTATGAAATTTTGAAACCTGTTACTATTGAGATGCTGATATTAACTGTAAAATTCTACCTAGGCGATAATATGTAGACACGATGAAGTTTCTTGCATGAAAAGCCAAGCAAGGTACCAAGTTTAAACCACGGCATGATAGCATCATTGCATGCTACCTATTACATGCGGTAGGATACTGAACCAAAGAATGGCATTCGAATACACATACAGAAACAGAGCAACTGCTTGATAAGTGTTGTTGGAGAGTGATATATTTGGGATGGATGTAGCTGTATAAAGTGTTCATTACTTTGCAACATGAATGAGTTAGTAACATTGAACCATTTATTTTGTACTTAAATATGCTTAGTACTAAAAGTGAATTATTGATATTTGGCTACGAACTTTGAATTACAGCAACTAGCCAACTAGCAAAATAGATGGAAACATCAACATCCTCCCATTGCTCAAAAAGATTCTAGCAATAAAACATCTATTCCCGTATTCAGGTACCTATTCTTTGTCACCGTTTTTTAATCATTTTTGGTACAATGTACATGTAATGTGGGTAATACTTCACATTATATATAATAGAAGCCAGAACTTTCTTTATCAGTAACTAAGCTATTGCGTTTGATATATGTGGGTATGATTAGTAAAAAGGATATGCGTTATGGTGTTGGTGCATAATTAGTAACTTGAATACTTGATATATTTACGAAAGTTAGCATATTATTTTATATGTTACCGATTTTGTGGAAGAAAAGTTCATTATATTTGAAAAATGTGCGAAAAGCTTGATTACACAAAATTGTTTTAACTATTAGACAAGCATTATTATTTTGGCTTTTATGTTTCTTACTGACAAGAGCAGTACAGTGATTTAAGGTGTATGAATTTTTATAGAGTAAACATATATTTGAAGAAGCATTATGAGTTATGGGCTTTGTAGTATCCTGAACTGAACTGCAAAATGCAAAATGCAAGGCTTTATAGTATCGTTATATTATGCATTTGTCATAATGGAAATATGCAGTTACCTATATAGGTAGTTATATTTTGTAAATATGCATTAAATATAACTATATTACACATTTAAACATTATCCTGTATGGATATGCATTTAATTGCTATAAAATTTACCCAATGTAAGATAATATGTTTGCTCATAGAGTTTATATTTGAGAATCAACTATAATTCATGAATTTTAAAGAGCTTTCATAGGAATTTGAGAACCGAGTTTTCAGTACATTTAATTCTTTAACATATTCAATGAACATTGCTACAAAATACTTCGTTACGACTTCTCCTTTTTTGGTTGACAATTTGAGAATAATCTTGTTAAACATGCAAGTTTTAAGTCAGGTATGCATTCATGTTACATAAGCTTGTGCGAGTTTAACATTTATAATAATAAGTGCGTACAAACTAGGAAGTCTTAAACTTAAACTTATACAGTTCCGTTAAGTGGGTTGATATACAAATATTAATATGCCAAACTTAATTTGCAGAATATTAAGAGAAAATTCAAGGAGAATTTGTTGGAATCCATAATGGGTCATAACAATCTAAGCATTGATGTAGGAAACTAAAATGACCCATTTAGCATATTCAGATATAGGTTTAGGCAATTTAGGGTATGTTACTTTGGCAGATCTTCTATAAGTGGTTTAATGCATTTTAATGGATTAGACGTTTAATTTCTCCTTTATATAGCCCAATAGTCAATGATATGTGGTTACAATTTGTAGTCTAGCTTACCAATGTTATTTATTGCTTATGAATCCCACTTTGTCTGACTACAGGTGCTACTTATTACTCGGCTTAATTGATTTAAATATATTCTTAAACATGCAAATATTTGAAACTAAACTGGGCCTAACTGAACAATATCTATTGTGTGCATACAAATCTCAACAGAGCATGAGACAACAAAATATGAACAGTATCTAGTATTCAGGTCAATTCTTCCTTATCCAGCTAATGGATTTTCTGTTTTTGAACGTTAGAGGCATGAATTCTCCTACTAGAAAGTATGATATACTTGACCATATTTCTCAACTAAATTTTTTATTGTTGCTCTGTCTGAGCACAAGCTGTCTAATGAAGATATGTGTGCGTTCGTGACTAGTTTTCTTCACAATTGGTCTTACTTGTATTCATGATTACTTGAATGAAAAAAGTAGGATCATCATTATGTGGAATTCGTCATACTGGCAATTCAGACGTTATTTTCAAGGATCAGCAAGCGATAACTGACATATTACAAAATAATGGGGGTCTTCATTTGTTATACATTGTTGTTTATGGACCGCATTTGACAATTCAAAATAGTAGTCTATGGGATCGTATTAAACAGGTAGCTACTCATGCTTCTATTCCCTGGTTGGTGGCAGTGGAATAATTGATCGAATTTTAGCTATAAATTTATTATATAAATATTTTTTATTTTTATTTGCTTCTCAACATTGATATGTATTGCAGGCTCTGGATGTGTGATATGGATGCATGTTTTTTTTCAGACCATACACAACAAGATGAGGTATATGAAATGATTGTTTATGCATTTTATATAACATATAGCACTTGCTTTTCATATATTGTAATATGGATGCATGTTTTTCATTTTAGTTTTTTTATAAACAAGTACTAAATATAGCAACTTCAAACCTGAATTGTTGTTCCTTTGCTCAAAATGTATTAAACTAAAATTTAAGGTGGAAGGTGCGACATACAATAATAGAGAAGAATAAAGAAGGCAAATTAAAATTTCTTATTAACTTACATTTTATTATCAAAAATTTTGATGGTGAACTTAGCTGGAACTTGTATATGACACGAATACCTTAACACGTATACAATTTGAATATTATATATTCATGTCTGTATACATCCATGAAAAAATAATAGTGATGGTTTAAACGATATCAACTGGCTATAGGCGTGTTTATATATATATATATATATATATATATATATGTTTTCAATATATATATATATATATATATATATATATATATATATAGACACACACACACATATATACAATAAAACATGGCATTGAAAAAATGGCACTGCAATGCAATTTTTTTCCTCATCACACCACCACCTTTCTTGTATATGTTAATATCAAAACAAATGTAGAGGGACTATTTATAGGTGAAGGAAGGTAGCATTACTAAAATTTGTGTTATCCTTCTGATTATGTGTTCCCATTAGATGATTCAGTTGTATGCATTTCGTGGAATATCAAAGTTGATCAATCAACAATAATTTATAATTACATTTATTTCTTTATCTTGCAACAATGATAAATTATTTATGAACTACGCAGGATTTTTGGAGCTTGGTTTCTTTTGCTTTGTCTATATATGATACAACAATTACTAACTCCTTGACTGTATATTTGACATTAACAGGACCACCATTGTTGATGTTAAGGAGAAAATATCAGAAGCAAAGAAAGATTAAATCTATTGTCTTTATATTTTGTATGTAATTTATTGATGCAAAATTGTATAACGTACTATGTGTGGATATGAAAAGTTGATAAAACGATATGTGTAATATACTAAGTTGTTTGAATGATATATACGAAATATTGTATAGTAATTTATATATTTGTTGTTTGTAAAAATTTGTTATACTTATATGCATTTAAGAAATATTTAGATATGTATATATATATGCATGGAAAATGATAAAATGATGACAATTAGTCTGGAAATTAATATTATAAACAATAGCGTTTCATAAATGCTATAGAAACTGATATTGGAAATGTTGTAGTATAATTAAATAAACGCTATCGAATCTTACACACAAACGCTATAAAACATGTAGATAAAAAAGATACATGCACACAAACGCTATTGAAAGTAAGCATCGGATGGTATGTTTTATAGCGTTTTTATTTGATAGCAAATACAAATGCTATACAAAATTATTTTTTCATAGCGTTTTTCGTTCTGCTATTTAAAGTAGAAGGTCTAACATAGCATGTCGTTACATAGCGTTCTCTGAAACGCTATGTTAGGATATAATAGCGTTTTCCAAACGCTATGAAAGCCCTGTTTTGTTGTAGTGATCACTCAACGAAATCAACGTCATCTCGAACTAAGTCAAATAAAGATGTTCGAACAACAAGAGAAGCATTTTGATGCAATGCGATGGCTAATCTCTTCTCTTTTCAGAGATGAAGATAATAATCTCGCAAAGGCTCCGCCAACCAAAGAAGATGAGGATTGAGAATTTATTAAGAAAGATCTTATCTTTGGAGAAGATAGATGGATTGGTTATTTGGTACGATTTGATTGATTTTTTTTTAATATTCTAAGACATATGGTGTGGTATGACTTGATTTGATTATATAGTTTGAAACTTGTATATATTAAGTCATATGGTGCGATTTGATTTGGTTTGGTTTGTATATATGTATCAAACAAATATATGTAATTATATTATTTGGATTGCTTTATATTTAATCATTATATTGCTGGGTATTACTATTATAGGTTTGAATAGATTAAGGTGGAGTATTCTACTTAGAATTAGTTAATAGATTAAGGGGAAGTATCATTATTAGGTTTGTAACTTAAGTTCTATTCAGATAGTTATCTAATTTAGGGGGAGTTACATTAGAATTTCTTTTTGATAATGCCAAAGGGGAAGAAATTATAAAATATAGACATAGTTTATAGGATTCTTACAAACATGGGAGTTTTAGAAGGATCATCACCAACATGTATATAGGTATGATATTTTATAAACTAAGGTTGTCATCATAAAAAAGGGGGAGATTGTTGGAGAATGGAGTTTTGATGACAACAACCTTATTTCAATTATCATTGATTATAAAATATATACTTACACTTTTTGTATAGAATATATATATATATATATATATACACACACACACACACACATATGCATGAACTATATACAGGAAATATTATTGAAGACTGTACAGTTTCAAGATAATAGAGATCCAGAATTCAGAGAAGTATCAAGACTCATGAGTATTCAAGATTTCAAGTGTTCAAGATTAATATAGTTATAGAGTCTAGATTATGTAAGACTCTAAATAGCACTCCACGTTCAATTTTCAAATTCTATTTTCTATCCTAATTTCTCTTTATTTTATTTTTTATCTTCTCAAATTTTTTTCTTTCTTATTTATCTTTGTTTTTCAAACATAAGTTTTATGTATTTATATTCTTATACTTTATATTATATAGTTTAAAACCTCTATAATTTTATAAATATGTTTATATAGTTTAATTTTATGTTTCTATATGATTTTCTACTTTATAATATTAATTTACAACACTATATTTTTATTCAAGAATTTCCAGAATTATATTTATATCAAAACACTTGAAAAATGTATTAAAATTCAAAAATATACTAGAGTATGTCGACATGTAGAAAACACTATGTTGACATATAACCGTCAGAAATTCAAATTTGAATGGAAGTGTCTTTTCACTATTTGAAACGTTTCAGAAACATTGCAACCTTCCACACACTATAAAAAGGGCTTGAATTTGTTTTTTTAAACATATCTTCTTCTCCACTTTCACTCTCTTTCATTATACAATTATTCTTAATCATTTTTATGATTTCCACACTTATACCCTGCTGAATTTAATTCCGTTTTGATCAAACTTCTTCTCTCTACACTCTCTTCTCATCTCTCTCTGAATCAAGTGCAATTGAAGAGTTATATGGCTGTTTGTAATTGCTTGGGTTGAGAAAAGTAGGAATCAGTGTGTTCCTTGTAGTCGTGAAACCAAGGAAGTAGGAATCGGTGGTTTCCTTGTAGCCGTGAAACCAAGGAAGTAGGAATCAGTGGTATCCCTTGTAGCTGTGAAATCAAGGAGGTTGAACATGATTATTGGAATCGTAATAAAACTCTACGCAATCCAACGTTGTGCGGGACTGGACGTAGGAGCAATCTGAACCAGTATAAAATTCGGTGTGTTCTTTCCTTTTCTGCTTTTTATTTCTATTTATTTTTGCATCTGTGTTTGAATCTGTGTTTGTGTTTGTGTTTGTGGTGTTTGATTTATCCTATAGTTAACATAAGTTTTAGATTTTGTTTAAATTCACTCAAACACTATTCACCTCCCCCTCTTGTGTTTGTTTTGCCTTAACGATCCTTTCCGCGATCACTAACATTTCTCTCTGAATATGAAAACAATTTGATGACTCCAAATGTGTTTGAAAATTTTGTGTCCTCCTAACGTCATCACTTGATAGAGGTTCCACCTTCAATAAAGACCTCTCATCAAATATCGAATGCCTGCTAGTCACAATTCTCTTAGTTTTTTTGCACCACAACCTATACTTTTTCATTCCTTCTCCATAGCCTAACAAAATATGCTTGCTCTCTCTAGACTTCAGCTTATCATGTCTCTCATCTTCTAAATAAGCTGAACAAGCAAACACTTTAAGGAATGAACTATTTTCCATATTTCTTCTGGGGTCTTCATATCTATGGCAATAGAAGGTGTACGATTTATGAGAAATACTGCCATAGATATCGCTTCTCCCCAGAATCCCTCTTCTAGACCGGCAGTCAGTCTCAAGCTCATAGCTCTTTCCCGTAATATCCGACACATACTCTCCGCCACTCCAAAAGAATGCGAATTCGTAGACAAATCTCTAAATACATGCTCGGATGCACAATAGTTAGTGTGACACCCCACGTCCATTAATGTCACTCACTAAGGGAATGCATTAACTTTCGTGAAGCGTTATAGGTAAATAAGAACAAAATATCACAAGACAGACATGTAAAATAACAGGGGAATTAAAAACTTTATTTAAATTATAAAATAATGGTCCCAAATACTGAGTTTACATCATCAGTTTGAAATAACCAATTACATGTTCAATAATCTGTCTTGCCAAAAATATCAGAGTACAAAAGCATAAACCATATTTCCCAAAAAAAGCCATAAGAGAGTTGACAATAAGTCAAAGTTGTACATCAATATCCAAAATCCAAGCTAAGCTGAAAGAGTCTAGGTTAACTCTAAGCACTTCCACCCTGAGAACCTGGGGGGGGGGGGGGGGACGGAAGAGAGAGAAGAGGAAACAACAAGGGTCAGACATAAAGTCTGACGAGTCCAGTTACTTTTAAATATAAATAAATAAAAGTATTATGGCAGATATATTAAAACTGGAAGAACAAGATAACAGTAGCAATAACAAGTGTGAACTGAGCAAGATAAGATGAACAAGATATATTGCGCTTCTCAAATACATTTCTCTGCACCGCACAGATACTAGTATATCAGAATAGAATGATCCCTACTAATAGTGTTCCATTACATTTTCTTGATTATTAGGTTACTAGGGTTAACAGCACTCAAGGCTTATACACACGTCGTACCCATTTACTTCCCAGTGGATTAACCTTATACAAAATATGTAGCTATCCCATATATTAAGGTACACCCCATGGTACCCCACTCGCATGGTCTACATCGTAATGAACGCAGTCCCTCATCCTACGTCGGAGTGACGTACAGATCCCTATATAACCATGTTACATTCCACATATGTCTGTCATTACTATGCTACGTAAGCGTACGGACTGCCACCATCGATCGATTCAGATTCCATATCGGAATAATGCCCTCTAGTCTACGATAGACCACCCATAGCCGATATGAATGTATTTAGATTGTCCCGCCTATGTACTGTAATTGTAACTCGATGCCTCAATCGCACTTCCTCTAATGTGCACCAAGTTCCATGGCAGGGCTAAACAAGAAACATGGAACTCGGGCGAGAGCTTTTCCATATCTGTACAGGCCAGTCTTTAAAAGCCTCTATATACAGATAAACCAAGGGTCTGTTTTCATGGTGGCTATGGCCCCACCTCGGCTCCTCCCTCAACTAGTAAAGACTACATAGCTAAGCAACCACCCCTAAAACAACCAATCTAAACATCCATGTGGCGTCTCCCTTCAACCCCATACCTCGATAGTGAAAGGTGAAATGATATCTTGGGGTTAGCTCTAGTCTTTTCGCATCCCGCTGGCTGCTGATGATGGATATCCGACGGTCTACTTTCCTTGTTGGTCGTGACCCTCCACCTCGTCGTGAAGCAACGGCCGAACTACCCTAGTGTCACCTCGTCACAGCATTCTGACCGCATAGCTACATCTGCAGTCAAGGCCCACCCACCTAGTAGTTACGTGCAGACCCAACCTCTGCGAGTACAACCTAAGACCTCTATCACCGCTCAGAGGACTACTAGGAGCACCTTACGTACATCAGGAAGCTACGTGCTTCGCCTTCCCATTCCTTTGGAGCCGTCAAACAATCAGATGAATGTACGCTCCCTTCGTGCCTTATAACATCTCGATGATCTACCGCCTTGGGTTATTCACCCTTAACCGTACGAATTGGTCTAAGCGCCTTACTTTAGCATGTTGTTAGACCCTATGTCTAAACATTCTTTTATGCGCTTGTCTCACTTCATCAGGTTTCCAGTTAACTTAGTTATTCCAATTAATATTGAATTCTTATTCAAATTACCAAGTTTCTCTTGCTTATTAATTATAGTCATACAACTTAAATCATTTAAGTTTATTATTAAGCTTACAACATGTTATTCTCTAGATTGTGGCCTGAGGTTTGTAATCCACAATCTATTTTATATTCTTGCTTAGTTACGTCATTACAATAACATGTTTTAATTAATATGTTATTAAGTAAATCCCATTTCACATGTTTTCTAATTAACATGTCACTTACCATTTACGATAAAATATAGCTTATTTCATTTTACAAGTTTTCATCATCTTTTCTCATTTAATCATAAATTCAACTTACAACGTCACTACCACGTATCGTTGTCTACTTAGCAGATTATTTCACATATCAATTTCTATCAGTTATGCTTTCCCTACAAGGTGTCTTTCAATTACATAACTTATTATTTATACCGGTTATGTATACCACTAGGTGTCTTTAATAACATAACCTTATTGTGTTATGTTCGTGGGCCTATATGTAAGTATTACCCACCCCGTCTAATTTACTTAACCCACCCACTACCCATCCAATTTTACTTAACCCTAACTTAAGTTCATATACAATCCTTATGGAATAAAGTAGGTTAAGTAGTCCAATTCATTACCATGTCCAATTATGGTTATAATGGGCTAGACCTCCTACACTAGGCCCACAACATGTGGATGCTGGATATGCCGGTCGGGTCCGGGCAGTCTTATTCCACAGTTGGGTCTAACCTCGTGTCTTAGCCCGATTTGTATTTACGTACTTAGACCTCCCTCATTAGGTTCAACAATAGTGGCTGCTGGATATGTCGGTCGGGTCCGGGCAGAGTTTCACCACTAATGTAACCTAACATCGTGTCATAAGTACAATTACAATTCCTAATTGTAATTACTAAACATTCCATTTTCATTCAAATCTACCTATGTCATTATAGGTAATTATTCTATGTTTTCCCCATTTGAATTATGTCTAATTAACTATTCAAAGTATAGACTTTTATGCCTCTTTTTATTTCACCTTTTAATTATGCACCATATGCCCCTTTTCCCTTATCATAATTAAGGCATATATATATATTGCACAAACCCAAATCCACATATTTTTCTCATTTATGACCCAAGTCCATATTCACCCATTTTGATGCAAGTTGTTCCCAAATCAGTATTCGCATACTTTCCAATTTATGCCTAAAATTCATATCCACATATGTTATTATTTATGTCCCAAATCAATATTTAGACATGTACCATTTTATACCCAATTCTGTATTTACATATATTCCAATGCGTGCTTAAATTCATATTATCCAACAAGACATATGCTCCCAAACTCATACTTGTATATTTCCAAATTTATAACCAAATTTAGATCCACATTTTCCAATATTAATTATACCCCAAATTATGTCTTTCCCCATTATTCTCAATTTCGCACGTTTGCATTTTTCAGCATTAGGCCAAGGCTCGAAGGTAGCTTGGCTATATAAAAATAAAAGGAAAGGAGGGAAAGAAGAGAATCACGAATAGGCATAATGACGAATCAATAATAAACTGATAGAAACAGACATAAACTAAATAGGCATATTATGACAAGATTTAGCATAGTGATGATATAAACATATAAGAACAGATCAATGGAATATGTCATAATATAACTGATTAGGCACCGATTCAAGATTCAATTATAATATGCATATCAAGATTTCATTTAGATATTTAGATCTAAAAGCAACATGAACTCACAGTGAATTTGCTACGAAGAACACGTTGAATATGTTGTTGTAGCCATATCTTAATTTGTTGTAGCATCTTCGAATACGTATAATCTTCTTTGAATTGATTTAGAAGAAGAAGAAGAAGAAGAGCCATTTTAATTTTCATCGCAACAGAGCTTCGCCGTCGCCACTAATTTCATATGAATAAAACTTAGGTTTAGGGTTCTTTTTATAGGTGTAGCGGAGCAACTAAGACCATCGGATCGGACCAGAAGCCGTCGAAATCGTCCAAGTTAGTAAAGAAAATGAAGTTTCCAGACACCCGGGTGGGTCGACCCCCCTTCAGGTTGGTCGACCCCGGGGTTGAGCTCTAGGTCGACCCCCCTTCAGGGGTGTCGACCCCTGACCCCGGGGTCGACCCCCAAGTGTCTGGGTCGACCCATGGGTCGTCCCAGCCGGGTCTCGGATCGACCTCATATGGTCGGCCTTTCCCCCATTTGCGTGCCGGATTTCTGATTTTTCTGTTATTTTTTTTGAATTTTGAACTTGTTTTCGAAATATATATATCTCTTCCTTATATGCATACAAAATTCAAACCTTAACAACTTCTTCATACGGTGTCTGTTTTACGAAAACCAAATGTCGATTTTGACCAGAATTTCGAGACGGACGCAATGGCGCAGTCCGTTTTACTTAATTACGAATAGTAAATTAAGTTTTACTTAATTTATTATTAACATTGTATTTCACATTGAATATTCTTTAGTTCATCATTTTTAATGCCGTTAAAATTACGGGGTGTTACATTCTACCCTACTCAAAGGATTTTATCCCCGAAATCTCTAAGTTAAGAAGAACGTATATCCTAACATCCAAAAATCATACATCCATCTAGCAATCAAAAGTATCCATTGTCCTAAAGGAATTTCTAATGCTTTTATGAATATACGCAATAGTGTGTGTATATGTCCATAAACTAATGCGAAAGATCAGGCGGTCCACTGATTTAGTTGACCTCCTTAAGGCAATGTATGTCAGTGCCATGTAACTAAAATGTATGCAAATTATCCTAATACATGTAAGTTCTATGGCAAGTCAGAAGTCTATCGACCCTCCTCTCACAATCTAGAATGGCTCCATATATGGTTAACCAATCCATCCCTAGAATCAAACTGTATCTTATGAAATCAAAAATATATGCATCGCAATCAAACTCGATGCCTAACACAGAGATTCTCAAACCCCGACAAATTATCGATAAGTGAGTCGTACCTCCACTGGGGTTTGAGACAATAACAGGACCCAAAACCGTACTAGTATCTATGTGTAGAGACTAAACTAAAAGATGAGATACAAAGAATGCGAAGCGCCAGAAAAAGAATCCTAATAGGGTGATCGAAATAGAAATCAGTCCTTCGATGGAAACTTTCCTACCCTTATCCTGTCCACCAGCTATGTGAACATTATTTTTCTCCCTAGAAGTTCTTGCCTTCTAGCCTTGTCCTTGTCTCTTTGGGCACTCCTTAATACGGTGTCCCGCCTTACCAAAGTGGTAGCAACCACCTTTCCTCTTTCTACAATCCTTTTTCAGATGGCCCACCGTTCCGAAGTTATTATATTTCCTCTTTTCTTCTTACATCTATATTCCCTTTTTCTCCTTTTTACCATCCTTGTGCAACATGCTAACAAGTCTCTTGAAAGTTGCCTCCATCGCACGGAAATCCTTACGAGGCTCGAAAGAAAATAAGCTGCAGGTGAAACTACTGAGGCAACAGATGGAAGTTGGGCACTTCTTTGCCTTTAGACATGTACCGTAGTTTTAGCATGCCTACGAAACCATGACGAAATGGGAATACCCTTTTGGGAAGAAACGATTCCCCGAACAAAAGGAAAAGGAATCAAGTGGAGAATCGAGAAGATATTTAGGATTTGGGAAATATGCTTTTCAAAAACAGACTTTTTATTTTAAAATACTTTGTTTTTGAGACCTTTTTGAAAACCATTTTCAAAATATTTTAACCGATCTTATAACCATATGCTCTGATACGAAATGTGACACACCACGTCCATTAATATCACTCACTAAGGGAATGCATTAACTTTCGTGAAGCGTTATAGGTAAATAAGAACATAATATCACAAGACAGTCATGTAAAATAGCAGTGGAATTAAAAACTTTCATTAAATCATAAAATCATGGTCCCAAATATTGAGTTTATATCATAGGTTTGAAATAACCAATTACATGTTTAATAATCTGTCTTGCCAAAAATATCAGTGTATAAAAGCATAAACCATATTTCCCAAGCAAAACCATAAGAGAGTTGACAATAAGTCAATGATGTACATCAATATCCAAAATTCAAGCTAAGCTGAAAGAGTCTAGATCAACTTTAAGCACATCCACCTTGAGAACCTGGGAAGGGGAGAGGGAAACAAAAGAGAGAGAAGAGGAAACAAAAAGGACAGACATAAAGCCTGGAGAGTCCAGTTACTTCTAAATATAAATAAATAAAAGTATCATGGTAGGTATATAAAAACTGGAAGAACAAGATAACAGTAGCAATAACAAGTGTGAACTGAGCAAGATAAGATGAACATGATATATTGCGCTTCTCAAATACATTTCTCTGCACCACGCAGATACTAGTATATCAGAATAGAATGATCCCTACTAATACTGTTCCATTACATTTTCTTGATTATTTGGTTATTAGGGTTAACAGCACTCAAGGTTTATACACACGTCGTACCCATTTACTTTCCAGTGGATTAACCTAATACAAAATAGGTAGTTATCCCATATATTAAGGTACACCCCATGGTACCCCACTCGCATGGTCTCCATCGTAACGAACACAGTCCCTCATCCTACGTCGGAGTGACGTACGGACCTCTATATAACCTTGTTACGTTCCGCATATGTCTGTCATTACTATGCTACGTAAGCGTACGGACTGCCACCATCGATCGAATCAGATTCCATATCGGAATAATGCCCTCTAGTCTACGAGACACCACCCAGAGCCGATATGAATGTATCTATACTGCCCCACGTATGTACTGTAATTGTAGCTCGATGCCTCAATCGCACTTCCTCTAATGTGCACCAAGTTCCATAGCAGAGCTAAACACGAAACTCGGTCGGGAGCTTTTCCATATATGTACAGAACCGTCTATAAAAGCCTCTATATACAGATATACCTAGGGACTGTTTTCGTGGTGGCTATGGCCCCACCTCGGAACCCTCTCTCAACTAGTAAAGACTACAGAGCTAAGCGACCGTCCCTAAAATAACCAATCTAAACATCCATGTGGCGTCTCCCCTCAACCCCGTACCTCGATAGTGAAAGGTGAAATGACATCTTGGGGTTAGCTCTAGTCTTTTCGTATCCCACTGGCTACCGAGACGGATATCCGATGGTCTACTATCCTTGTTGGTCGTGACCCTCCGCCTCCTCGTGAGGCAACCGCCGAACTACCCTAGTATCACCTCGTCACAGCATTCTGACTGCATAGCTACATCTGCAGTCAAGGCCTACCCACCAAGTAGTTACGTGCAAACCCAACCTCTGCGAGTACAGCCTAAGACATCTGTCACCGAACAGAGGACTACTAGGAGCATTTTACGTACTTCAGGAAGCCACGTGCTTCCCCTTCCCATTCCTTTGGAGCCGTCAAACAATCAGATGAATGTACGCTTCCTTCATGCCTTATAACACCTCGATGATCTACCCTTTTGGGTTATTCACCCTCAACCATATGGACTGGTCTAAGCGCCTTACTTTAACATGTTGTTAGACCCCATGTCTAAACATTCTTTTATGTGCTTTTCTCACTTCATCAGGTTTCCAGTTAACTTGGTTATTCCAATTCATATTGAATTCTTATTCAAATTACCAAGTTTCTCTTGCTTATTAATTTCGGTCATACAACTTAATTCATTTAAGTTTATTAATAAGCTTACAACATGTTATTCTCTAGATTGTGGCCCAAGGCTTGTAATCCACAATCTATTTTATATTCTTGCTTAGTTACATCATTACAATAACATGTTTTACTTAATATGTTATTAAGTATATCCCATTTCACATTCTAATTAACATGTCACTTACCATTTATGATTAAATATAACTTATTTCATTTTACAAGTTTTCCTCATCTTTTCTTATTTAATCATAAATTCAACCTACATCGCCACTACCACATATCGTTGTCTACTTACCAGATTATTTCACATATCTATTTCTATCAGTTATGCTTGCCCTACAAGGTGTCTTTCAATTACATAACTTATTATTTCTACCAGTTATGTATACCACTAGGTGTCTTTAATTACATAACCTTATTGGGTTAAGTTCGTGGGCCTATATGTAAATATTACCCACCCCCTCTAATTTACTTAACCCAACCACTACCCATCCAATTTTACCTAATCCTAACTTAAGTTCATATACAATCCTTATGGAATAAAGTAGGTTAAGTAGTCCAATTCATTACCATGTCCAATTATGGTTATAATGGGCTAGACCTCCCACATTAGGCCCACAACATGTTGATGCTGGATATGCCGCTCGGGTCCGGGCAGTCTTATTCCACAGTTGGGTCATCATGTCTTAGCCCGATTCGTATTTACATACTTAGACCTCCGACATTAGGTTCAACAATAGTGGCTGCTGGATATGTCGGTCAGGTCCGGGCAGACTTCCACCACTAATGTAACCTAACCTCGTGTAATAAGTACAATTACAATTACTAATTGTAATTACTAAACATTCCATTTTCATTCAAATCTACCTAAGTCATTATAGTTAATTATTCTATGTTTTCCCCATTTGAATTATGTCTAATTCACTATTCAAATTATAGACTTTTATGCCTCTTTTTAATTCACCTTTTAATTATGCACCATATACCCCTTTTCCCTTGTCATAAATTAAGGCATATATACATATATACCGCACAAACCCAAATCCACATATTTTTCTCATTTATGACCCAAGTCCATATTCACCCATTTTGATGCAAGTTGTTCCTAAATCAATATTTGCATACTTTCCAATTTATGCCTAAAATTCATATCCACATATGATCTTATTTATGTCGCAAATCAATATTTAGACATGTACCATTTTATACCCAATTCTGTATTTACATATAATCCAATGCGTGCCTAAATTCGTATTATCTAACGAGACATATGCCCCCAAACCCATACTTGTATATTTCCAAATTTATACCCAAATTTATACCCATATTTTCCAATATCAATTATGCCCCAAATTATGTCTTTCCCTATTATTCTCAATTTCGCACGTTCCCATTTTTCAGCGTTAGGCCCAGGCTCGAAGGTAGCCTGGCTATATAAAAATAAAAGGAAAGGAGGGAAAGAAGAGAATCACGAATAGGCATAATGACGAATCAATAATAAACTGGTAGAAACAGGCATAAACTAAATAGGCATATTATGACAAGATTAAACATGGTGATGATATAGACATATAAGAACAGATCAATGGAACATGTCATAATATAACTGATTAGGCACCGATTCAAGATTCAATTATTATATACATACCAAGATTTCATTTAGATATTTAGATCTAAAAGCAACATGAACTCATAGTGAATTTGCTGCGAAGAACATGTTGAATATGTTGTTGTTGCCATCTCTTAATTTATTGTAGCAATCTTTGAATACGTATAATCTTCTTTGAATTGATTTAGAAGAAGAAGAAGAGACATTGTAATTTTCATCGCAACAGAGATTCACCGTCGCCACCAATTTCATATGAATAAAACTTAGGTTTAGGGTTCTTTTTATAGGTGTAGCGGAGCAACTAAGACAATCTGGTTGGACCCGAAGCCATCAAAATCGTCCAAGTCAGCAAAGAAAAAGAAGTTTCCAGACACCCGGTCGGGTCGACCCCCCTTCAGGGGTGTCGACCCCTAGGTCGACCCCCAAGTATCTGGGTCGACCCATGGGTCGACCCATCCGGGTCTCGGGTCGACCTCATATGGTCGGCCCTTTCCCCATTTGCGTGCCGGATTTCTGATTTTGCTGTTTTTTATTTAATTTTGAACATGTTTTTGAAATATATATATATATATATCTCCCCCCTATATGCATACAAACTTCAAACCTTAATAACTTCTTCATACGTTGTCCGTTTGACGCAAACCAAATGTCGATTTTGACCAGAATTTCGAGACGAACGCAATGGCGCAGTACGTTTTACTTAATTCCGAATATTAAATTAAATTTTCCCTTAATTTATTGTTAATTGTGTATTTCACATTTATTATTCTTTAGTTCATCATTTTTAATGCCGTTAAAATTACAGGGTGTTACAGTTAGTGAATTCTTGTGACGCAAATTCACTACTATTGCCAATGCTAAGAATTCTCAGCTGCTTTCCTGACTTCTTTTCAACTAAGGTCTTCCACTTCTGAAATTGGGCAAATATTTCGTCTTTGGCCTTTAAGAAATGGACCCAGACCATACGTGAGAAATCATCCACAAATAAGATAAAAAACTTGCTCCACCTAAAGATGCAATTGGGGTGGGTCCTCACACATAAGAATGAACATACTCCAGAAACTCTGTAGCTCTAGGTATTCCAACATCAAATGTGACATGCTTCTTCTTTCCCAAATAACAATCTCCATAAGAGCTAGGCTTTAATTGAGAATCACCAGCAATTAACCTACGCTTCTTCAATACTTCCAGGTTCTCCTCATCAACATGACCTAAATGAAGGTGCAATAACTGAGTAGAATCTGGAATACTGGAATCAGTAGAAACTACTGAATCTCCTAAGACTGCCTCTCCATGAAGCATATAAATATCATCGACTCGCACCCCTTTCATCACCACCAAGGAACCCTTCTCCACTCTTAAATTCTCTCCATCTATTATTATCATGCTCATACCAAGTCTACTCAAAGATCTAACTGACAACAAACTCTTTTGCAGCATCAGAACATGTCGAACATCCGTGATAGTCCTAATAACACCATTATGCATCTTAAACCTCACACTTCGAACGCCCACAACATGACAAGAGGTGTCATTCTCCAAATGAACTGCACCGCCATCAATCTTCTCATAATTGACAAAACAGCTCCTATCTGGCGTTATATGACAAGAGGCTCCAAAATCAATCACCCAACTTGTAATCTCTAAAGGTGAAATACTGGCTGAAAATAATGATGTATCACTATCACATTTATCTGCATCTGATCTAACTGCTGCCTGAATTAAAGATTTCTCCTTCTTCTCTCTCTTCTTTCTAAGAGCTGAACAATTTCGTATGAAATGTCCCTTCTTCTTACAATAATAACAAGCACCTCTCTTCTAGAACCCAAGAAGTGGTATCTATGCACAGCTTCTCCAAGGCGCTTCTTCATCTTATCTCTTCCTCTAAGTGAATGGAGTTATTGCTGAAGAATGTCGTCATTAGTCTTCACTGTAACCTTCCATGTCCCAATAACACCTCTTCTAACAAATTTGGTAATGCCATAATTTTTCATATTACCACCAAAAGAATTAGCCATTGGTAACTAATCTAGAACAAGACAGCTAGCTCCGATACCAAACTGTTATGTAAAAAATTGCATAAATGCGGAAGCATTACAAAAATCGGGATCTAGTTCGTTGATTAATTATCAACCGCCAACTCAATGAAAAATAACCATCAAAAAAGAACAAAAATAGAAGAGGAGAAGAAGAGACAAAGATTTAACGTGGTTCGGCCGTCCACGGACCCAACAACCATTCTTTATTTCACTGAAGAGAGTACAAAAGAGAACAAAAGAGAGAAAATTACAAAATTATAGGTAGTGGATGAAGAGACTAGCCTATAATTACAAATTGAACAATCAATTTCAACAAAGACTTGTATGCACTCAAAACCCCTAATTGATTGACAACAGAAATTAGGGTATACTGAAGAAGAGGGTAATGGTGGATGCTCTTACCCCTTCATGCTCCACAAATATGAAGATTTAAATAGGATTTCGGATGAAAGGTTTCTTAGAGATGAAGAAAAACAATTTCCTCGTTGCCTTGAAATCTTTCCAAATCTCCATGATGTGATTGTAATGTAAATGGAAAGAGAAGATCTTGATCTCCATATGTTTCCTTCCTTGCATTATTCTCCAAGCCAATCACTTATCTCTTCATATTACCAAATCAATGAATATATATGTTTCCCTATTTACATATCCATTGATTGATAAATTGATTATGTAATCAATTAGTTCTCTATCAAAATATCCTCTTATATATTTTCACATATAGCACAATTAATTGATTGAATCAATCAGCAAATTTCTTTCCCTCTTATCAAATATTTGAATCACAAGTATTCAACACTTCCATAGTAATTAGCTCATTTTGCTCAATAGTCAGATCTTTATGCTTTGTTTTTCCTCCATCTCCCGCTAAGGACACCAACAAGTCACCTAAATCACGTAGTATTTTAGTTTTCTCTGAGTGTGTCCTGGGCTAAGAAATGGAGATTGGAATGGGGCTCGGCGTTACAGTAGTGACAAGGGTAGAGGCAGCGAATACTACTTCAGTTTCTCTCCCTCGAAAGGTAGCTAGATAGATGTAGGAGGGTCTGAACTAACATCCCAATAGAAGTGTGAAATCAAAGCACTAACTTCTTCGGGAGAGAATAAGAAGTCCTCGGGCTTGGGAATAAAAAGGAAATTATTTGTTGCGGGAGTCCTGGCATGGAGTACCACATAAAAACCCTTCATATTATCCCTATCCGTTGGTTGCATCATCATGGAAACAATTGGAGTTTCCATGAAATTTGTTATGTCAATGATTGTGAGTAACGGCCGACGCAACAAAAGTGAGAGTAATGCCTTTAGAACTAAGAGCAGCCCCCTTCTAGCCTTCACGCCACGAAGATGGACCCTCGGAACTTGAAGGAAAGTAACCAGCAGGAACCTACACCCAAGTGACTATCGCGATTAAGTCTTGCAACTCCTATCAAATCCGATCTCTCTATTTCCTTTAGTATGAACATCATGTGACTCCTTACCTACATAGTGTTTGATAAGCTCGCTTTTGATATATTCTAAGAAAGTGACCCATTGCTTGACCTTATTTCTGAATTTAGCGAGCATGAAATCAAATTTTCCTTACAGAAATACAAACTCCCTTTTGTTTATCACCGTCAAAGTTAAATAGTTAAACATCGTGACATCAAAGTGTGACATCTTGTCCTTATAAACATTTTACAGATAGAATTTCTCTGTAGTGAGCTTGTTTTTCTCGCGCTCTAGTTGAAAAACTTGTTCCTAGAGTGAAGCAATCTCTTGGGCTTGCATAGAAATGATTTGACTTCACTTAGCGATAGTTTATGCTTGATCCTACATAATTTGTTTTACAACTTCAAGACTCTTCTTGGCCACCTCCCCATCAGTATGATCCTTCTTAATTTGATTCTCATATAAGACTTCTAACTTATTTCCGGTGCTAATTAACTCGTAAAATATTATGCCACTATTTTTCTTTTCTTCGTAAGTCATGTCTCAGTCTCTCACTTTCCTTAGTTATCCGATCTTGGCTTACCTTGATGAACTCTTCCTTTCATGGTCATGGATCTGGTTCTTAGCATAATTGGCGTTGTTTGTATTAATAATTTCCTTGCATTGTTCTTTTCCATCCCTCATGTTAATATACATCCTTTCCGTACCATAGAGTTTTTAAGTGTCTTTATTAAGCAATGTTGGATTAAGATTAAACTTAATTCCCTTTAAAATCCATTCTGGTAAATTCTAAGAAAGAGTGGCGAGACTAACCAGTAGGTCGTAAAATTTCCTCGTTAGAATTAGTAAATGCTTCGAGTAGAAATGACTTGAAAATAGGGAAATTATGAAATATGAATGGATGGAGAAACAGAGACGGGAACCTCAGTTTGAGGGCTGGCTAAGGTCTTTGAGGGAACATGACGATTGAAGTAATCATACTCCATTCTTTGCCTTTTAGAAGGCTCTTCAACATTATAACTCCTCTTCTCACATTGGTCTCCGTCCTTTGGCATCATGATGGCCATCTCTATCTCTATTTTTCCTCCTTCTCTCCTCCTTATTTCTTTCTCTTATCTCCATATTCTCAATTTCCTTCCTCTGTCTATGCTCTTATGTTTTCAAGCATGAAGGGATGTGCAATGGGAGTCTTTGCAAGCAATCCTCCTTGGATGTGCACTCAAAAATGCCAAAGTACCCATGACCCATAGTGGCACCTTAGTAGAAGGTGAATCAACTTTAGAAAAGTGATTTAATAAGGAAAATAGTGTATGTGGAAATGAGTGCAACCCTACCAGTGTGTGTGATATGTCACCTACAATCTAATAGTCCCACGATTCTTGCCTCTTAAGAATCAAAGTTTGAATTTAATGCCTTCTAAAATATTTCTCCAAGGCAAAAGTCAAAATATGTATGTATATGGTTAAACAGTCACAAAGAATCTCACTCGAAGTGGCATGAATATCACTTTAGTCCTCGAGTTTAGTATATGTATTATAGATATTCGTTGTTGTACTGTTGATGTATAAAGTATGTATTTTTTGAATCATAATCAACCGTTGGTGATATATATTCGATACACTCAAGCGAAAATGAGTTCTAAAATTGTAATATATACCTAAATGAATTTATTGATAGTCATTATTTTATTAATACTTATCATCCATAATATTATAAATCTTGAATTTTAAATTATTCCTCTATTCAAAATAACAAATTTTAAAAATAACAAATTTGTTTAACTTATAATACATATAAAACACATTCGAAAATTTATTATATAAGTAAAAGTATTGTTAATTATTTTTTTACAACGTCATGGTGTACAACACATTAGTTGCAAAGTATTTGTCAACTTATTGAAGAAACGAAGGGAAATCTCAATGATATGGAATATGACTATCAAAAAGGTAGTATGCTTTTTGTGCTTGTTGGATGCAACAATTAAGGCCATCCCTAATCATGGAAATACTGGGCGATTGCTAGGGACTATTACTAGAAGTGCATAATTTAATTTAATGTACACATGGTTGTGTATGAACTAAAATTTGTTAAGTTGTAACAAACAAGGTGTTGTGATGTGGTTTTATATCTAAACTTTATATGCAATTATTGCAAGGTTTGGATGAGATGTTTACAAATCTTCTGGGTTTCTTTTTGAAGTAAAATCTCCATTCTCATCATATTGATCTTAAATATTGGAATTGCAGTAGTAATCAGTGGAGAGTGACAGGATTTTCTTGTGCTCATGCTATAAAATGCATTAACAGGTCGAAATTAAATGTTTATGACTTTGTTGAACATTTTACTA
The DNA here is from genome assembly GCA_030737875.1 of Allium sativum. Lineage (NCBI taxonomy): Eukaryota > Viridiplantae > Streptophyta > Magnoliopsida > Asparagales > Amaryllidaceae > Allium > Allium sativum. The sequence goes on along the minus strand of CM060922.1, from coordinate 138,403,706 downwards.
TAGATACTTATCGATCTTCATATTATAACATTGTTATTCTTGTTCGTACTATGATAAGCCTATTGTTGAATCTAGCAATGAAGAAGTGATTAAGCCACCAAAGGATAAACGTGGTGTCGGGAGATCATCTACAAAACGAAAAGGAGGTTTTGTATTCTTTCAATACAAACAAAATAGACGTGGCATGTGCAAAAAATATGGTCATAAAAAGTGTAATTGTCAAGGTTCTAATAAGATGTGAATTTTTTTCTTAGATTTGTTTTAGGGCGTAAAGGTATTTTCAAATTTTATTGAAATAAATTTGTACACATATTTACATCGGTATATGATATGTTGGAAAGGGATTTTTAGGCAGAAGAATAAAATTAAAGAAAAATTTAAACACAAGGACAATATGCCAAAAATTTAGCCACAAGGACACTTTTTTGTGTAAATCAAGGAACTCAGGGGCCACCATCATTTTCTATTTTACACTAAAAAGTGTCCTTCAGCCTAAATTTTTGGCCTTTTGTCCTTGTGCCTAAATTTTTCTCTAATTTTGTCCTTTACGCTATTTTCTTATATTGGAAATGTGTTGAATCTTTTATAATTTTAATTGAAATTCTTTATATTATACTGTTTTTATTTGATCGTTTCACTGTTTTGTTGCTAATGTAATAAAATATTAGGCTTTTATGCTCATTGGTATAGTTTTATGCGCTGGTTCTTTTATCTTTTTTGTTATGTTGTTGTATTAATTTTAAGTGGGTGACAGTTTTATACCTATACTAGTATCAGTTTTCTTATGTTGATCTATTGTTAACGGTAGCTGGCTGTTAGTTTAATAATGTTACTGGTATTAATTTTGTGATGTTAATGTTTTGTTTACAATAATTGGGTATCAGTTTTATATTCCTATGTATCAGTTTCTGTTATTTTTTGTTTACAGTTACTGGATATCAATTTTGCTTCCATGTAGGTATTAATTTTGTCATGTTATTTTCTGTTTACAGTTAATGGATACCAATTTCATAACTCTGTAGCTATCAATTTTTAAAAAGTTTAGTTGTATATGCAGTTGCATAACATCACTACTGTACTATAATAAGTATCAGTTCAATAATTATACATGCATAACAACTACATTATCTGTAACAACCCGTATTTTGAATAACATGTTATAATGTAAATCAAGGCAGATTTAATTTTAAAATCTGAATCAAGGGAAATGAGCTATGCCATTGCGTTCGTCTCGGAAAAATACGCGAAATAGAGTCCGAGTTTTCGAAAATCGGAGTCCGTATGACCAAGTTATGGCCCGTTAAAGTTTTCAGAAAATTTCAAGTTCAAAAACAGTTCAAATTTGAATTCAGAATTCAAATTCAGCCAAAGCAGGACAGGCGGGAAAATTCCCGCCAGCCCCCAAGTCGACTGGGGAGTCGACTTTGGAGTCGACACACCACAGCTGGTGTCGACTGCCCAGTCGATGCCCCTGTCGACCTGGGTGGTCGGGCCAAGTAGCCTGGTGCAACTGTTGTCTACTTTGAGTCATGTTATAGGGCCTATGATGAGATTTAATGGCTCAGATCTAAACTAGGGTTAATCCTATGGCCTAAACTAACCTAAACTTCTATAAAAAGACCCTAAGACCTAGCCTAAACCCACACAAACCAATCCTACAACTAAGTGCTGCCAAAATGCTCCCTAATCACGGCCTCCATCTTCATCTTGAGAGCTTCTAAGGAAAAAAGGAGCAAGCTTTCTTCCTTCTATCAAAGGAGCTACTTATTCTCAAGGCTATTTGCATTGCTACATCATGCCTAGAGCTTCTACAACGTCTCTATCTTGTTCTATTGTGTTCTAGTTCTCATAGCCACGCTTTATAAGCCCTGTTCTACTCTTAAATCAAACTATGAACTTAATATGACATGTAGCAAGTTGAAATGAGACTTTTGTGTTTTGCTTGCCTTGGATTTCATGCATAGATTTATTCATGACCCTTTTGATCTATGTTTGTGGACCTAATGTTTACCTATCATGAATCTAGTACCATTTATGTTGACTTTTGGGTGGAAAGCTATGAGCTCTATGTGGTGATTGTGCATAAATGCAACATAGAACCCCTCATGACCTTGATATTAACTTGCCATGATGGACCTATATGCTAATCACAAGTTTATCACCCTATTTTGCTAAGTTTAATGCCATACATGTGTAGATTGGAGTTGGACCAAAGTGCAATATTTGCCTTGAGTCTATCATTGTATGCATAGATCTATTCATGCCTCTCTTGATCTATGATTGTGGATTTATCATGAACCTTGTACCTTACATGTGGACTGTTGGAAAAAATGCTATGAAATGGATTATGGCTTATGCATGTTAACAAACCTTAACCCCTCATGTCCCTTAACATGCAGATGATGATATTGAACCTTTATGCTATCATATATGTTTGAGGCCAAGTCACCCTTTTTGCTATTGTCATGTTTGAGGCCAAGCCATCTTTTAGGCTATCATACATGTTGAGGCCATATGCTAGTATGTTGAACCCCTTTTGCCTCAAAATATCACCATGTTTAACTTGTGATAGGCTTTGCCACCTTATGTCCACCTTGTCATATTGTTATGTTCCCTCTATGATCTATTTGTGTTGATGCGAACTTACGTGCGATGGGGTTACGTTATGGGTAAACTTAAATGACATGAAACATGACTTGGAAATATGACATGAAAGTTGACATGTGATTATACTTGAAAACATGAACATGGACATGACTTAGAAAACATGAAAGTGGCCAACTCGAGGTTGGGTTGAGCTTGTAGCATAAATCTACCTGGAACCGACCGGCTTAACTAGTAGCTATAAACAATTGGACCCAATGTGAGTAGTTGGTCATGTCGCGCTTAAAACCCGAGGTTAGACTAGGTTGTGGTGTAAAGCTACCCGGACCCGCCTGGTTTAACTAGTAACCACAACAAGGTCTAATGTGAGAGGTTGTGGTGCATTAAATTAATTAATGCCACATGATAAGGTTAAGTTAATTTGACATGACTACTTAACCGATATAACATGAATGGGTAGGTTAAGTAAAACCGGGCTTGACTTACTTATGGACACTTAACCATGTAATACGATTAGTGGATGGGGTTAAGCTGACCTATACTTAACTAATCCGACACGATAATTTAATGGGGTTAAGTTAACCTACACTTAACCAATTTGGCAAGATAGTATTAATAGGGTTAAGTCATGGACCACTTGAATACTTAACCAATTAAACATGATGGATTGGTAGGGTTAAGTCATGGACTACTTGAATACACTTAACCAGTTGAACACGATGTATTGATAGGGTTAAGTCATGAACTTGTTGGATACACTTGACCAACTCAGTACATGGTTAGGATAGTGTTAACCACACTTAACCCACTTGAAATCCTAGTTACATGGTCCTTTTCAGCAGTAACCCACTAGCGAGTATCATGGATACCCTAGGACTAGGCTAGGGTGGGGCACGGTTACTGGGCTGATTGAAAGAGACCAAAAGAGACGGCTGAATGGTGCACTGGTTGTTCAGGCGGACCATGGTCGTGCACATTAAGTCCGGAGTTGAACATAGGCACCAGTAGGTTTAGACTGTGCGTGCTTGATTTGTGTCTGTGGTTTACACCTTAGGGCTGGATACACCCTAGGGTGGACCTTGCACAGTTAACTACATTCCATGATTAAGCCGTATGACATCGATACACGACGAGTTAGGCATATAGGGAGCCGATCGACTAGACCATGTAGTTGGACCTTGATTTAGGTCATCTCATGATATTGGGCCAATATTGGGCTAAGGGATCACTTCTTCTTTATACTTGACATAGGTTAGAATACTAGTACACTCTTGGTGCAACTTAACCTTGTATATGCGATGCCACTCTTGTTAACTTTTCACCATGCCAGTTATCATCTTATGTTTCATCTCTGTTATACATGTCCAGTTAACTTTATTAGTTTTTGTACTAATAGTAGGTAGGACTTACCAGTCTTTTTGACTGACCTATTTTCCTTTCGCCTCTTTTCTTCCGTTCCCCCCCCCCCCCAGGTTCTCAGGGTGGGGACACTAGCACCTAGCTTGGATCTTTAACTTGCTCTCTGGATAGCTCATGTACGGTTTGGACTTGAGCTCGCTATGGCTTTACCACGTCTACTTTGGGGATAGTTTACCTTATGTTATTTTCAGTTTTCAGTTTATGTTTCTAGACTTGTTTGTTGGAAAGAAAATGATGACTAGTATTTTCATGTAAGTTGACTTTGGTTTTGAAATAGTAATTTTATCCGCTGCTTTATTTACTCTGTTTTACTCATATGTTCTGTCTTGTGATATCTTCATGCATGTTTACCTTGTCCAACACCCCTCCAAAGCCAGTGTACTTGCAAGAGTGACCCTGGCGGAGGTGGGATGTTACATTTGGTATCAGAGCATAAGGTTTACAAGATTTGAGCAAAAGGTTTTTAAAACTTACCTTTTGAAAAACTATTTTCAAAACCGATTATAAAGAAGTATTTTCCAAGAAAAGTCTAGTTTATTTTAAAAGGTTATTCCCCAAAAGCCATTAGCACTATCCATTGTTTCCTCGTTCGCAATCTATCTCTTTTCTTCGTTTTAGTATGGCCGATATTTTTGCCATTCGGGAGGGCGTATCAGTACCTATTTGGTTTAGAAGGTACATGGAGGCAAGGACGAATGAAGCCGGTCCCGCGGACATTCCTCCTCCTCCCCCCGTGGCTAACATTCCTCCTCCTCCTGTAGCTGAGGTCCCTTCTCCTCCTCCTCAGCATCCACAAGCGGATTTCGCGAAGATTTGCAAGGACTTTGAGGCGATGGGTGGCAAGAATTTTATTGGGACGGAGACTTTTGTTGAGGAAAGAAACTGGTTAAAAGAAACTGAAGACCTTTTTGCTATCTTTGATGTGGAAGACCGTAGGAAAGTTCTGTTGGCGGTATGGCTATTGAAAGGGGAAGCTGCATATTGGTGGGTAGTCGCCACCACTACTAGGCCAATTCAGACTTGGGTGAGTTTAGGAGAAGGTTTGGACTGAGGTTTCTATCATCACCAGAAGAGGACCTTCAGATGTAGAGGTTCCTATTACTAAAGCAAGGGGACATGACCATTAGGGAATACGTGGATAAGTTTAATCAACTTGCTCGGTTCGGTTTAGACTTGGTTAACACAGCTCAGAAGAAGGCCCTACACTTTGCTCGAGGATTGAACGAGCCATTGCACGGTTTGGCCATGTCTCATATACCCATGGGGGCGACCTTCGAGAGTTTGGTAAATACGGCCCTGCTTCAAGAGGAAGATAAGAGTGGCAAGAAGGAGGTTAGGGCGAATGAGTCTCAAGGCCAGAAGGTAGATTCCGGGAAAGGAGGCAAGAACAACAACAACAACGGCAAGGACAACAAGTCAAGAGAGAAGAGGAAGTGCAACTTCTATGTGATCACTGGGCACATAGTCAAAGACTGTAGGAAGAAGAAGAGGAAGTTGGACAAATGCTTTCATTGTGGAGAGTCTGGACACTATAGCAAGGATTGCCCGAAAAAGCGGGGACAAGGGAAAAGGCAAATTCAGCGAGCAGGACCTTCTGGAGGGCAAGGGCATACTCTCAACATCGCTCCAGTTCTTGATTGAGGTAGTATTTCTGTAGAAAACCTTGTTTACATTTCTGGTTTTCCTGTTCGAACTTTATTTGATTCTGGCGCATCGCATACCTTTATTTCTTCTGATCTTTTTGAAAGTTTGCACCTAAGTACTAGTCTAGTTGAGGATCCCGTTAGTGTTTCAAATCCAATTTGGGGGTTCCGCCCATCTATCTATGATTTGTATGGATTTGAGGATTTCTGTCTTGACCGTAGAATTCACATGTAATGCTTATGTTCTCGGATTTTTGGGATACGGGTTGATTTTGGGCATGGATTGGTTGTCCAGTTATGGAGCCATTCTTGATTGTGAGCATAGGGTAGTGAGGCTCATGACTCGCCTCGGTAATACCCTTGAAATTTCTTGTAACCCTCTGGATTCCGTCAAGTTATGTTATCTTGAATCTGTTGACTCGTCCATCGATGATCTGCAATATGTAAGGGTGGTCCGAGAATATCCCGATGTCTTTGATGAGGTTAAGGGGTTACCCCCTAAGCGAGAGATAGATTTCCGCATTTATCTTGTTGATGATGCCAAGCCAGTTTCATTGCCTGTTGGGCACATGGCCCCGCGAGAAAGAAGAGAGCTTAGCAAGCAAATCAAGGAGTTTCTTGAGAAAAATTTCATTAGGCGAAGCATTTCAGAATGGGGTGCTCCGGTGGTATTCACTACTAAGGCGGATGGTTCGCTTCGTCTATGTGTTGATTATCGTGAGTTGAACAAGCTAACAAAGAAGAATAGACACCCGTTACCGAGGATTGATGATCTCTTTGACCAGCTTGTTAGTGCTTCTGTTTTCGCTCAGCTCGATCTAGCCACTGGATTCCATCAGCTTAGAGTGGCTGAGGATAGTATTGATAAGACTGCGTTTAGGACTCCAGATGGATTCTTTGAATGGCTAGTCATGCCGTTCGGTTTGTCTAATGCACCCGCATACTTTGTTGATTTGATGAGTAGGGTGTTCAGGGAGTTCCTTAACAAGTTTGTGGTTGTCTTCGTGGATGATATTTTGGTCTTCTCAAAGGATGAGGAAGGCCATGCTAGACATCTCAAGGAAGTAATGGATACGCTTAGAGCTCATCAGTTGAAAGCCAAGTTCTCTAAATGCCATTTTTGGAGAAAGTAAGTTTGGTTCCTTGGGCATATAGTTTCTAAGAAAGGCATAACCGTGGATCACGCTAAAGTGGTGGCGGTACAAGACTGGAAAGTTCCGAAGAATGCAACGGAAGTGAGGAGCTTTCTCGGTCTGGTAGGATTTTATAGGAAGTCCATTAAGGACTTCTCTAGGATTTCAGCCCCTCTTACTAAGTTAACGAAGAAGAACTTAGTCTTTGCATGGGACTTAGAGTGTGAGCTTGCTTTTCAAAGGCTCAAGAAAGCCTTCACCTCAGCTCCAGTTCTAGCATTACCCGATTGAGGGAAGTTGTTTACCGTATACACCGATGCATGTGGCACGGGATTAGGGGCTGTCTTTATGCAAGAAGGAAGAGTGATATGTTATGGGGGGGAGGCAACTTCAAGTTCATGAGAAGAACTATCCCACGCATGATTTGAAGTTGGAGATATGGTCTTGTGAAAGTTTTTCCCTTGCGTAGTGTGGTTCGTTTTGGAGCAGTTGGGAAGCTAGCACCAAGGTTCGTAGGACCCTTCCCTATCATAGAGAGGACTAGGAAGATGGCTTATAAGGTGGAATTGCCCGAGAAGTTGGTCGGAGTGCACAATGTTTTTCATATCTTGCATCTCCGAAAGTGCCTACATGAGTCAGCCGAGGTAGTTGAGCCTAGCATTCTTGAAGACGTGGAGGTAGAAAAAAAGGCAACTTTGAGGTGAGCTCCGATTCGTATCTTGGGAACGGAGATCAAGAAGCTGAGGAATCTAGAAGTCAAGTTAGTAAAGGTTTAGTGGAGTGACGCCGATGAAGACGCAACTTGGGAAACCGAGGAGAAGATGCGTGTAACACCCCACGTCCATTAATGTCACTCACAAAGGGAATGCATTAACTTCCATGGAGGTTTTAAGTGAATATAGAACAGTAAAATTACAACAAGACAGATATAAAATAGTACTTGGAAATTCAAAAACTTTATTTCATTGTAGCAGAAGTCAAAACATGTTTGATTACATCATAACACCATATTCAATGTCAAGTACAATATCTATCTTGATAAAACAAGTACATAATCCCATTACATGAATAGCCATTAAAAAGAAAGATAACAAGCTGGACTTTACTTCAGCAGTCCAAGCTTTCCAGAAGATAAGCGATCCAACTAGACTCCACTAGAACTTGGCCCAACCTGCGGACCTGAAGGGAGAAAAAGGATGGAAAAGAGGGGGTCAGACATAAAGTCTGGTGAATATGATAATTCTACAATACTATTACCAAAATAACTGGACTAAGGCATAAGCTGGAAAACAAGAAAATGTCTATGAAGAGCAGATTAAGGACATAGACAATCGCTAAAGGCAACGTTATAGGCGCTCCTAAATACTAAAGGATAAACACTATACTGCACCACACCAGTCACCCTAAAGATTCATCCCACTTAGCTTCACTTAGAAACTTTCCCAATGGCTTTACGTACCCCTAGCTGACTACATAGGTGCCGCCTGCCCCTATCTCCACTAGGTGTACCCTACTTCCCATTATTCGATCGGCTCCCTAACTCGTAGATACCCGTGCTGGCCCCACAGTGGGGTGTATCACTCCCCTAAAGTGGCAACCTGATACAACGGACATGCACGGCTTATACCTACACGATGCAACAACGTCTTACCTACCAGCCCGGGTCCACACACGCATATGAAACCCGTTGGACTTGCGTTGCCACCGCTCCCTGTTTTGGCCTCTTATAGTCAAACCCAGTATGCGTGTCCCGTCCTCGACTTGGGTCGAGCCCACAAAGATACGTTTTGGGATACTGGTTGAAATGGGCCCCCACTATTTACCACAAGCATTCCACCTAAGCTTGTCCCCATTAGTCCATCCCACTTAACCCACTTGGTCATGTTCATTTACATGTGTGTTTGGTTAAGTCTAATCGTATTTCAAATGCCTCTAAAGGCAACCACCAGATTCCTCATGCCACCCAAGGCACCTACTTAACCCCCATGTCCCACCTTACATGATTATCTGGTTAAGTATTTCTTAGTTCATTAAGGCCATAACCTCATAAAGACCTCTCACATTAGACTGGCATTTATGGCAGCTGGATTTGCCGGGCGGGTCCGGGCAGTCTTACACCATAAAAGAGTCTAACCTCGTGTCTTTACAACTGTTATGCTTTAGTTTGGGCCTAGGACCTCTCACATTGGGCCGACATTTGTGACTACTGGATTTGCCGGGCGTGTCCGGGCAGGTTTACATCACAAACGGGTCCAACCTCGTGTCCTAAGCATTGATTATTAATAATAATCCACTTTCCCCCAATTTTAATAATTCCCTACTTGAATTATTAATTACTTCCAATTTTTAACAATGTCCATAATTGACTCAATTATGGACATCCATTCATGGTATGCAAAATCTTACAAAATTGCACCCAATTTATTAATTCCTAATATTACCCCTACCCCACGTTTGAACGTTTATTCGCAAAATATATGTTAGGCTCGAATAGCCTAACTCATAGCATAAAAGAGATTATCATAATAACATGTATATGTGACCAAATGAATCATAATAAGGGGTGAAACTTGCATATGTCCAACTTGCATAGATTATACATGTCATGGACCTAAAGGTGTCAACTTGTTCAAAATTCACCTAATATAATCTCAATCAATTTTCATAAACTTACATATGAACATGTGTGAATCAACATCATCTAGTTTTTTAACAACATGGTTTTATATGGGTACACCTAACTCAATAGGCAAATTCCCATAATCAAGTTTTATTTAATTATAGTTTCAAGTTTATGGGTACACCTAACCTAATAGGCAAATTCCCATAAACAAGATCCATTTAAATTAAGAAAAAAAAAACATAACTTTAAGCATGATCCAACAGCATGATTTTTCAACATAATATAGCATGATTTATAACATGGCATAGTATGATAGTATAACATAGCTTGACATGATTCTCAACATAGCACGACATAACATAAGAGAATTTACAACATAGCATGACATAGCATATATAATTTACATCATACGACAACATAATAACATAATAAGAGATCCACAATATATAGAATTTACAATTACAAATCACATCACTTTCTTGTGATCCATTCATAACTGAGTCAAATTAGTTTGTAATAGTCCTGTGAGAATCATCATACTCACCAACAAAAGAAAAGAATTAGAGAAAGAGAGATCTTTTGATTTGATTTGTGTAGATTTAGTTGTAGATGATTAGGCTTCCTCTTCTTAGTTTGTGACGGCTACGCTGAACTCCATGGCAGCAGCATGACGGTAGCTTCTCTAATTTTACAAGTGATTTAGGTTTAGGGTCTACCCACTTATTTATAGATTTTAGAATGCATTTAGGCCATTAGATTTAACCTAGAAATAACCGCAGCCGTTCAGACAAGATGGGGTTTATCTTGTTGACTCAGCAATGAGTCAGAAGTGACTCAGCAAACACTCAGCAACATATATATATATATATATATATATATTCTACAATGTACACATTAGATACATCCCCCCCCCCTTTTACACACTTACTATTGTTTTTATATACATATTAGATACATCCCCTCTCTTACACACTTATTAATATTATTATATTCATATTAGATACATCCCCTCTCTTACACACTTTTATATTCATATTAGATACATCCCCCCTCTTACACACTTATTAATATTTTAGCAACTTTAGTGTTAATAGAAAATTCGGGGTGTTACAATGCGCGCGCTTCACCCATTCCTTTTTGAGGGTACTTTCTCAATCTCGTTTCCTAGTTAGCATATCTTTCTTTGACTATCCATGTTTATCATGTTTATCTTGTTATCTCGTTAACCTTGTCATGAGAACCTTAGGTAGAAACCCTTTGGATGAAACATGTATTTGAAACATGTTATGCTTGATGTTTGCAAATGGTTGCAAGTGTTTGCAAGTGGATACTCGTGGATGCATGATACACATTAGGCACTAAGATCGGCTCACACACTTTCATATTGCATATGCATGAGTGCTTATACTTATTCATGGCTGAAACTTGTTATGCTATCACATGGATGTTGCATATGGATGAACGTTATGTGCACTAATGTAGAGAATATAGGAATTTGCATACATATGGACTCATTTCACTAACATACTTTGCATTAAGGAGGTTTACTGAATCAGTAACCGCCTGATTTTCGCATTAGATAAGCACATATACACACACCTTTAGCATATGATCATACAACATTTAGAATCTTTTAAGGACAATGACTGCTCGTGGATGATGTTTTGAGTAGATGGATGATGGATGGTAGGATACGTTCTTCCTAACTTGAAGATTTCGGGGACGAAATCCTTTAAGGTGGGGAGAATGTAACAACCCGTATTTTGAATAACATGTTATAACGTAAATCAAGTCAGAATTAAATGTTAAAATCTGAATCAAGGGAAATGGGCTATGCCGTTACGTTCGTCTCGGAAAAATACGCGAAATAAAGTCCGAATTTTCGAAAATCGGAGTCCGTATGACCAAGTTATGGCCCGTCAAAGTTCTCAGAAAATTTCAAGTTCAAAAACAGTTCAAATATGAATTCAGAACTCAAATTCAGCCCAAGCAGGACAGGCGGGAAAATTCCCGCCAGCCCCCAAGTCGACTGGGGAGTCGACTTGGGAGTCGACACGCCCCAGCTGGTGTCGACTGCCCAGTCGACACCCCTGTCGACCTGGGTGGTCGGGCCAAGTGGCCTGGTGCACCTGTTGTCTACTTTGAGTCATGTTATAGGGCCTGTGACGAGATTTGATGGCTCAGATCTAAACTAGTGTTAATCCTATGGCCTAAACTAACCTAGACTTCTATAAAAAGACCCTAAGACCTAGCCTAAATCCACACAAACCAATCCTACAACTAAGTGCTGCCAAAATGCTCCCTAATCATGGCCTCCATCTTCATCTTGAGAGCTTCTAAGGCAAAAAGGAGCAAGCTTTCTTCCTTCTATCAAAGGAGCTACTTACACTTAAGGCTATTTGCGTTGCTACGTCATTCCTAGAGCTTCTACAACGTCTCTATCTTGTTCTATTGTGTTCTAGTTCTCATAGCCACGCTTTTGTAAGCCCTGTTCTACTCTTAGATCTAAACGATGAACTTAATATGACATGTAGCAAGTTTAAATGAGACTTTTGTGTTATGCTTGCTTTGGATTTCATGCATAGATTCATTCATGACCCTTTTGATCTATGTTTGTGGACCTAATGTTTACCTTTCAATAATCTAGTACCATTTATGTTGACTTTTGGGCAGAAAGCTATGAGCTTTATGTGGTGATTGTGCATAAATGCACCATAGAACCCCTCATGACCTTGATATTAACTTGCCATGATGGACCTATATGCTAATCACAAGTTTATCACCCTATTTTGCTAAGTTTAATGCCATATATGTGTAGATTGGAGTTGGACCTAAGTGCAGTATTTGCCTTGAACCTATCATTGTATGCATAGATCTATTCATGCCTCTCTTGATCTATGATTGTGGATCTATCATGAACCTTGTACCTTACATGTTGACTTTTGGAAAAAATGCTATGAAATGGATTATGGCTTATGCAAGTTAACAAACCTTAACCCCTCATGTCCCTTAACATGCATATGATGATATTGAACCTTTATGCTATCATATATGTTTGAGGCCAAGTCACCCTTTTTGCTATTGTCATGTTTGAGGCCAAGTCATCTTTTAGGCAATCATACATGTTGAGGCCATATGCTAGTATGTTGAATCCCTTTTGCCTCAAAATATCACCATGTTGAACTTGTGATAGGCTTTGCCACCTAATGTCCACCTTGCCATATTGTTATGTTCCCTCTATGATCTATTTGTGTTGATGCGAACTTACGTGCGATGGGGTTACGTTATGGGTAAACTTAAATGACATGAAACATGATTTGGAAATATGACATGAAAGTTGACATATGATTATGCTTGAAAACATGAACATGGACATGACTTAGAAAACATGAAAGTAGCCAACTCGAGGTTGGGTTGAGTTTGTAGCATAAATCTACCCGGAACCGACCGGCTTAACTAGTAGCTACAAACAATAGGACCCAATGTGAGTAGTTGGTCATGTCGCGCTTAAAACCCGAGGTTAGACTAGGTTGTGGTGTAAAGCTACGCGGACCCCCCGGCTTAACTAGTAACCACAACAAGGTCTAATGTGAGAGGTTGGAGTGCATTAAATTAATTAATGCCACATGATAAGGTTAAGTTAATTTGACATGACTACTTAACCGATACAACATGAATGGGTAGGTTAAGTAAAACCGGGCTTGATTTACTTATGGACACTTAACCATGTAATACGATTAGTGGATGGGTTTAAGCTAACCTATACTTAACTAATCGGACATGATAATTTAATGGGGTTAAGTTAACCTACACTTTACCAATTTGGCAAGATAGTATTGATATGGTTAAGTCATGGACCACTTGAATATATAACCAATTAAACACGATGGATTGGTAGGGTTAAGTCATGGACTACTTGAATGCACTTAACCAGTTGAACACGATGTATTGATAGGGTTAAGTCATGAACTGCTTGGATACACTTGACCAACTCAATACATGGTTAGGATAGGGTTAACCACACTTAACCCGCTTGAAATCCTAGTTACGTGGTCCTTTTCAGCAGTAACCCACTAGGGAGTATCATGGATACCCTAGGACTAGGCTAGGGTGGGGCACAATTACTGGGCTGACTGTAAGAGACCAAAAGAGACGGCTGAATGGTGCACCGGTTGTCCAGGCGGACCATGGTCGTGCACATTAAGTCCGGAGTTGAACATGGGCACCAGTAGGTTTAGACTGTGCGTGCTTGATTTGTGTCTGTGGTTTACACCTTTGGGCTGGATACACCCTAGGGTGGACCTTGCACAGTTAACTACATTCCATGATTAAGCCATATGACACCGATACCCGACGAGTTAGGCTTATAGGGAGCCGATCGACTAGACCGTGTAGTTGGACCTTGATTTAGGTCATCTCATGATATTGGGCCAATATTGGGCTGAGGGATCACTTCTTGTTTGTACTTGACATAGGTTAGAATACTAGTACACTCTTGGTGCAACTTAACCTTGTATATGCGATGCCACTCTTGTTAACTTTTCACCATGCCAGTTATCATCCTATGTTTCATCTCTGTTTTACATGTCCAGTTAACTTTATTAGTTTTTATACTAATAGTAGGTAGGACTTACCAGTCTTTTTGACTGACCTGTTTTCCTTTCGCCTCTTTTCTTCCGTTCTCCCCCCCCCCCCCCTCAGGTTCTCAGGGTGGGGACACTAGCACCTAGCTTGGATCTTTAGCTTGCTCTCTGGATAGCTCATGTACGGTTTGGACTTGAGCTCGCTATGGCTTTACCACGTCTACTTTGGGGATAGTTTACCTTATGTTATTTTCAGTTTTTAGTTTATGTTTCTAGACTTGTTTGTTGGAAAGAAAATGATGACTAGTATTTTCATGTAAGTTGACTTTTGTTTTGAAATAGTAATTTTATCCGCTGCTTTATTTACTCTGTTTTACTCATATGTTCTATCTTGTGATATCTTCATGCATGTTTACCTTGTCTAACACCCCTCCAAAGCCAGTGTACTTGCAAGAGTGACCCTGGCGGAGGTGGGGTGTTACATTATCAATATTTTCTTCATCAGAATATATAGAAGCAACAACAATATTTAAACATAAAAAATATAACACATAAAACTATTTTGTTGGAGAGTTAAAATCTATGAAACAATAAAACTATTTCACGTAAGATATTTGAAATACAACATAACTGAGACAACAACAAGACATGTAGCACTGTTTTTCAACATGATATATTTACAAAAAACCTGTCGACCAACACTTCAAACACTTTTTGCCTAATTCAAGTACAACAAGTTCAAGTTTAACACTGTTCTGAAACATCGTTTCGCAACATCACATTCAAATTCAACACTACATTCAATTACTTTACTAAATCCTGTCATGAAGACATCTAAATCCCAATAGTAATCAATATCAGGTAGTATTTCATGCACTATTCTTGCTCTAATTTTCAGCATTTTTGTTGGAGAAACTCTTGGTGGTATTTCAGTTCAATTCAGTGACACTATAAAAATCATGATATAGATTCTACAGTCTACCTTGCATGAATGAAAAATGTTGTTGGTTAGAAATAAATGAGGATAATACTGAAGTAATTAGTTTTTGGGTGTTTTTGCTGCTTGTTGTTTTTCGACTGTGTTGGCGGTGAACGTGGTGATGATGGGTATCATTTTTTTTTTTTGTTGTAACACTTCTTAATTCTGTTGGTTTCAGTTTTTATTTCTGTGGGTATCAACATCAATAATCACTAAGTATTTATGACAATTTGTAAGAAGGAAAAGCATATAAAATGTTTACGTGTCAGAATCTTGCTGTGCACATACTAATTGATGGATTTCAGTTGTTTTGAGCTACATATCTTAAATATTGTGCTTCTTCCATAACTTTTGTAAAATTTGTTCAACTTCGAATCTCTGCAAAAAAATACACCATCATCTATTTTTTTTAAAAAAAAATTCATAAAATTATTTCATACAAGTGTCATTGCTTCTTTTAGACTTGAATTATTTCTTTCATTCTAATGTCTTGGACGCAATGAATCGAAATGAGACCGTGCATTATTGCATTTGTCAGCGTTACAAGGGTACATTGAAAAACAGAAAAAATAACGGCTCTTTCATGGGTTCTCTCTCTTAAACAAAATCGCAATTTTCTCTACTCTTTCTGTTCTTGTTTCAGCGTGCTTTCTTCTTTTATCGGTGCTCTTATCGATCGTCCCCTTCACTATTGTTCAAGAGGCTGTCTTCTTTCTTCCCCTCTTTGGGTGTTTAGGGTTATGGAACGAGAACGTCGTAATAGTGATTTTGTGGTTTAGGGGTCCTTCCTGAAGGCTTGCCCCGCTACGAATGAGATTGTAGCAGTGATGACGGTTGTTTTGGTAGACCGGTGGCTTTTTTGGAGTTTGGGATCTCGTCATTTAGTGCTATTTTGGTTTCTCTGGAAGACTTTGTTGTTATTACTGGGCAACGTTTCTTTATTATTTCCGAATTGTTTATGGAGGATGTCCCCTTTTACTCTGGAAAATTGGTAATACTTCCTCTGTTTCCTTTGGATTAGACTAATCATGTTTCTTTTTCTTCGGACATTGGGATAGGTGGTGTTTCATCGATACATAGGGCCAGAGGGGATCTTACCACCCATTTTGTGCCTCGCACGGTTTTCGATTGCTTAGTAACTCATGCGGTTCTCGTGCTTGCTTGTTTATGTTTTTTTGGATTTATCGGTATGGTGATGCTCGGTGCTATAGTGCGATACCCTACTGTGTTGTGGAGGAGAGTGGTGTAGGGGAATCGATACCCCTTACCCACTTCCTTATAAAACAGTTGCCGCCTTCAGTGGCTCTTGATTCTTCTAAGTCTATGTTGGGGTAAATTTGGACAACAACTGAAACGAAATCGACGCCGAAGGCGCTCCAGGTTCATGGAGATAATTGCTTCAACTTCACTTATGAAGGATAATTGTGCTGTTTTTGAAAGATCTTGTACCAAAGTTGTTGGTGCTTTGTCATCTCCTACAGTAGCTCTTTCTAACTCTTCGGCGATCCTCAGTTCTGGCAGTATAGATGGATTGGTTGTTTCAGGTTGTTTTCGATGTTCGGTAGTGGGTTGTGGAGTTGAGCAATCTTGTGCTTTGGGTCTTATTGTTGGACCGGTGCACGAGAGTGTGTGCTTGCGTGGTGCTACGTTTTGGTGTGGGCATAAGTCATCGAGCTTGGTGAAGGAGGAAAGAAGGGTTTTGCCCATTCATCCTTGGCAACCAAAGTTTGTCACTCTTGGCGTTGCAGCGATGAATGAGATTCAGGATGTTGGAGTAGGGGTGATTGTGGGTAACTTGTGCTGTCGAGATGGACTTCCTAGGCATGTATGGATCTTTATTTCATTATTTTATTTGGCATCTGGTTGTTTGTCTTCTTTTTTACCTTATGTTGGGTTAGTTGGGCAAGTGATGCCCGTCTTGTGCTGGCCTTGTCCCTATGTTTCTGCATTGGTTCCAGTCACCCATGCAGATTCCATAAGGGATTCTGCTCCCTGTTCTTACTGCATGTTTTTGGTCGGGGTTTTCTTTGCACAACTTCTTTCTATCCCATTTCGTGCTTAGGTTTGGTTCTTTGTGGATTCATTTGGTATGCTGCTCTCATATCGCAACAACTCAGTGGTTTTTTCCTTATTTGTCTTTAAGCCTGTTTTCGTCCCACTAGTTGAAAAGGGACATTTTCGGCCTATCTTATCAGTGTCAGGTTTGGTTGGTTTTTCGAGTCAGTGCGAGGCCTTTTCTATGTCGTTATGACTCTAAGTGTGGGGTTCCAGACTGCGTTCGTGGGCAAGTTTTATCAATTGTCATATTGGGAGGTGTCGATTGGGTTGTGGCGGTCCCCTGGTTGTAGTCGTATAGCGATCCCGACTGTGGGCCCCTATATGTGCTACCTTAGAGATTTCCGATCTAGGTCATACCACCCTTATGGTAACTGTTGGTGACTCGAGGCCATCTGTTCTCGTTGGATTGGTTCCCCTTTCGGTAGGTGGACATCACCTTCAACGCGGGGTTGTCAATCCTATGACAGGTTGGCCTTGGTTATGTCCACAAATGAATTGGTGTTGCGTCCTTTGAGAGACTCTATAGGTTTCACTGGCCCTTTTGTTTTTTCTTTTCTATTGAGTCTTCCCATTCCCCGTCTTTTCTTGGATCGGTGTCGCCTTGTTCCTTCTCTCCCCATCTTCTTAGTAAGGAAGAGATTGTGATCATTAACGATCGTCTCTCGCCTTACTAACATTTCTTATCCGTCCAAAGCTGGTTCATTAGTTTCTTCTTCTCCTTGTCTATCTTCAAGGGCTACCTTAGCATTTCCCGAACCCCGAGAGGTGTTAGACCAGCCCTATTCTTACCGGCCTCGCACTTTGTGCAAGAGACCGAGGTCGGTTCTTCGAACTACTTGCAACATTCGCGCTCGCTCTATAGAGGCGTTTGAGCCGATCGTTAGATCTACTCGACACACGCTTTATCTTATTTGATAGTGTGGTTCCCTCTATCTTGTTTGTTTCTGTTGGTTTTGTCACCGTTCGAAGGCGAGTTTTTTTGTTTTGGACTGTTCGTAGCATAGTTAATGACGCGAACCAAAACCACGCTCCATGGTGGCAACGTTGGTCTTTGGAAAATAAAACATTAAGCACATCAGCAGATTACAGAATATAGCATAATACATAAAATTAGAGAATAATTTACATTATATCATAACAGCAGAATCATAATCATCATCTGAGTTACACAGATACAGGGCCCTACTTAGTATATAACAAGTTTCATAAAATAGATAATAAGTCTATAGCGGAATCAAAAATAAACATACATAAGGTAGTGTTTAATAGCTCAAAAGAAATGCTAAAAAGATAGGTCTTCCTCTTCAACCAAAAGAGCACCCAATGCTACGGTGCATATCCAAAAGAAGCCAATCACCTATTCACTTGGCTGCCCATGTAAAAAAATGGGCACCCAAGTTTGCAAGGGGAAAACAAACTACGAGTCAGTCATGGAACTAGTATGATTTATAATTACTTAACTTATTTAAGAGTGAGGCAAATCACAGGACCATGCCGTATGTCACAAAATGGGTTTAATCCATTGGATTGTTGGTGCATAAGATAAAGTAAATCAAGTAAACAACGCAATGCTTTTTAGAAAAATGAAGTGGTTATAAGACTCAGGTCCCATCACACAATGCAACGCAAGCCAGAGGATAGAGTTTTACCTTATAAGGTAAAACTTGCTTGATACACATAAAACAAATCATTTTGGTATTACTATAAGTGCATAGTGTATAAAACAACTTCGAATGTAAATGTATCAATCATAAACGGCATAGGTACCATATATTATGTCGCCATATAGGTTTACAAATAAAACCGCAGAATGTCGTATTGGAAATTGGATTTCCGTCATGAGTCAAGGAAAGGGATGTCTCCTTACCGATTCTGATCGCCTCTAGCAAGAAGACCCAGGATAACACATGTTAACCGGCCTTTTGGTCCGGTTGCCAAATGTACTCAAGACACGCTCAATTCAACTCATCGCGTGAAGCCAAGGCCGAGAGCGAAACACAGGAAATCTAGGAGGAAGACCGAAGGGAATCGCGTCGAGAAACCTCGCCACATCCACCTTCAAAATACCATTCGCACCTGCTAAGGTGCGAAATTTCGTACCTCGGAGGTGCGAAATTTTGCACCACACAGGTGCGAAAATTCGCACCTCGAAGGTGCGAAATTTCGCACCTCCGAGGTGCGAAATTTCGCATCTCCCCAGGTACGAATTTTCTAGAGCCGAAACTGGGAGGCGCGAATTTCCTATAGTTGGTCCCCATTTCTACCTACTCCTACCTACTCCTACCTAACCCCTACCTAACCACTTCCTATAAATACCCCACTACCTCACACTTCAAAAGGGAGAGATTCTTGGACCTTGAGACCTCTATAGAGCTCCATTAATGGCATCTCCTCTTTGAGAAAGAAGAAGGGCAAACTTTTCCATTTTACTATTTCTTGAAAATATGACTATTTTGCATAATAGTCCACATATGTAATGAGAGGATCTCAACCTTGTAATCTTTCAAGTGTAATAAAATATCTACAACTCTTCAAAGTGGACGTAGGCCCTTCAACAAGGCCGAACCACTATAAATCTTTTGTGTCATTTACCGCTTATATTTATTTTATGTTACATAATATGTCTTGTCTGTGCGACCATATTATTTATTCCTAGTAATACGGAATCTTTGGTGTTTGCGACATTTTTGGTTGTCAACATTTGGTGCTTTCACTGAGAAAACTCGGACATTGCATCTTTCTTTCACCTTACCATCTCGACTTCAACGAGCCTAAGGTTCCTTGCTCAACCTGCCGTCGGGCCGCATACGATGGTAAAAAAGTCAAAGAACGCAGTAATCGGCTTGTCAGCCGCCGCCGAGGCCGGTCCATCCAATCCTCCTCCACCAGCAAATATCCCGGCAACCAATGAAGTTGAACCCCCTATTGTGGACCCCGAAGCGCCCGTAACTCAAGCGCAAATCCATACGCTTAATGAAAGGTACGAGAGCACGGCGGTCGAGCTTAACCAAGCGCTAAGAAATAACATCGACCTTATGCGCCAACTTAATGAAAGTCAGCGTGTCGTCACTCGACTACAACTAGCTCGGAACAATGCTCGACCTCGACCACCAACATCGGAAACTTCCTGTTCCGAGAAGAGGGGCCCGCAACAACGAAGGAGGATTAGCCTCATCAACAATGTCGCCGTTCGAACAAATGCCCTCGATCACGGCAATGGCAATGGATATGCCAACGGCAACAGTAACGGCGACCGTACCACCATCACTTATAGCGGGGGCACCCAATATCGGGACCACTCTCGCCTAATCATCAATGACGGAACTGTTCCTACTAATCAACCTCCGCCTCGACAAGACTCAACGGCCGCCCGCCGAAACGATGAACCAACCAATGTGGTGGCCCAAACCTACCCTGAGCAAGATCCACGCGCCCCCGCCCCGTGTCAACGGGCGTGCATGGACCCTATTATACATGTCGAGGACTCGGAAGGCAATAGCCCGGACGTCCACCATAGAAGACGTCCTCGAACCCGGACTCTTGAACCTCGCCAAAACCAATGGGTTCCGATGGAGGACCCTCATCCAGTCTACCTTCCCGACATAGTCCGAAGAATCATGAGGGAGATGCGAAGGAATGTGCAAGAACCATGTGAAGCGCACATTAGGCGCAACCCTTTCACTCAAAGGATAAACAAAGCTGAATGGCCACGACATTTCAGCATGCTACAGATGCCGCTCTACGACGGCACCACCGATCCTTGTGCTTTCTTAAACCGTTATGAGTGGCAAATGGACTCGAGCAGGGGCGACGATCCCATCAAATGCAAGTGCTTTCCGGTCTTCCTTTCAGGAACTGCCCTATTGTGGTTCTCTCGTCTCCCGATCGACTCCATCAACAACTTCGACCAGTTAGCCACACAATTAGTGAAGCAATTCCGAATGCACATCCCAACTCCGAAGAACGCCCTCGCCCTTTCCAACCTATACCAAGGGCCTGCAGAGTCACTCAAAAGCTACATTTCTAGGTTCAACGAAGCCCTTACCGAGGTCGAAGATCCATATCAGCGCACTGTACTGTTCCAAATAGCTAAAGGCATCCTCCCAACTTCAGAATTTGGAGCATGGATTGACCGAAAGCAACCAAAGAGCCTCGACGACTTCTATGAGAAGGCGGGGCAGTTCTTGTGTCAAGAGGAAGCGAGACGCAACCGTGTCATCGAGACCACTCACCCCAGCATTCCTCGAACAGGAACCACCAACAACTGGCACAGAGGGCGAGAAATAGGAGGTCCATCTAACCCAAACGCAAGACCGCCTCCGCATAGCAACCAGCGGCGTCTGGGCCATGGCTCAGACGCCACTCCCGTCTTTCCGACGACCTCGACCCAAGGGAAGACGAAGAAGCTGAATGGGAAAGACCAACTCCAGTCGAGCCAACCATAGATGTGCCCGCCAGCCTCACCGATCCCTCACGAGTATTAAAGATAGGGTCAGACCTCTATCCGGCAGTTAGGGACGACCTTGTAGACTTCCTAAGGGCTAACCTAGATGTATTCGCCTGGACTCACTCCGACATGAAAGGCATAGATCCGGTAATCGCCTTCCATTCTTTAAGCATAGACCTCACAATAACTCCGGTCAAACAAAAGCGCCGCTTCCTAGGACCTGACAAATCCAAGGCACTTGAAGAAGAGGTCGATCGCCTCCTGAACAAACACTTCATCCGTGAGGCTAACTACCCTGAATGGGTATCTAATCCAGTCCTAGTCAAGAAGGCCAATGGCAAATGGCGAACGTGTATCGACTTCTCAGATCTGAACAAGGCATGTCCCAAGGACAGCTTTCCACTCCCGAAGACCGATCAACTGGTCGACTCCACCGCCGGATACCAATTGCTGTCCTTCGTGGACGCTTACTCCGGTTACAACCAGATCCTGATGAATCCTTGCGATCAAGACGACACTTCCTTCATAACCGACCGTGGGCTGTATTGCTATCGTGTCATGCCCTTCGGTCTCAAGAATGCCGGCGCCACCTACCAGTGGATGGTTAATCGCCTCTTCAAAAATCAAATCGGGAAATCCATGGAGTTGTACGTGGAAGACATGCTAGTCAAATCAAAAACATCAAGCAACCACGTCCACGACCTCCCCGAAATGTTTGGTGTCCTCCGCCAATACGACATGAAACTTAACCCTCAAAAGTGCGCCTTTGGCGTCGCCTCAGTAAAGTTCCTAGGTTTTATCGTCAATGCACGAGGCATCGAAGCTAATCCCGAGAAGATCCAAGCTATTCGGGACATCTGAATCCCTGAAAACATCAAAGACGTTCAAAGCAAATAGCTCAGCACTCATACGGATTGAAGATCGCACTCAACGTCCTGTTTACTACATCAGCAACCGGTTAACGGGGGCAGAAAAGAACTACCCTTCGCCAACAACTGAAAAGAACGAAAAATTTGGACAACAACTGAAACGAAATCGACGCCGAAGGCGCTCCAGGTTCATGGAGATAAATGCTTCAACTTCACTTATGAAGGATAATTGTGCTGTTTTTGAAAGATCTTGTACCAAAGTCATTGGTGCTTTGTCATCTCCTACAGTAGCTCTTTCTAACTCTTCGGCGATCCTCAATTCTGGCAGTATAGATGGATTGGTTGTTTCAGGTTGTTTTCGATGTTCGGTAGTGGGTGGTGGAGTTGAGCAATCTTGTGCTTTGGGTCTTATTGTTGGACCGGTGCATGAGAGTGTGTGCTTACGTGGTGCTACGTTTTGGTGTGGGCATAGGTCATCGAGCTTGGTGACGGAGGAAAGAAGGGTTTTTCCCATTCATCCTTGGCAACCAAAGTTTGTCACTCTTGGCGTTGCAGCGATGAATGAGATTCAGGATGTTGGAGTCGGGGTGATTGTGGGTAACTTGTGCTATCGAGATGGACTTCTTAGGAATCTATGGATCTTTGTTTCATTATTTTATTTGGCATCTGGTTGTTTGTCTTCTTTTTTACCTTATGTTGGGTTAGTTAGGAAAGTGATGCCCGTCTTGTGCTAGCCTTGTCCCTATGTTTCTGCATTGGTTCCAGTCACCCATGCAGATTCCATAAGGGAATCTGCTCCCTGTTCTTACTTCATGTTTTTGGTCGGGGTTTTCTTTGCACAACTTCTTTCTATCCCATTTCGTGCTTAGGTTTGGTTCTTTGTGGATTCATTTGGCATGCTGCTCTCATATCGCAACAACTCGGTGGTTTTTTCCTTATTTGTCTTTAAGCCTGTTTTCGTCCCACTAGTTGAAAAGGGCCATTTTCGGCCTATCTTATCAGTGTCAGGTTTGGTTGGTTTTTCGAGTCAGTGCGAGGCCTTTTCTATGTCGTTATGACTCTTAGTGTGGTGTTCCAGACTGCGTTCGTGGGCGAGTTTTTTCAATTGTCATATTGGGAGGTGTTGATTAGGTTGTGGCGGTCCCCTGGTTGTAGTCGTATAGCGATCCCGACTGTGGGCCCCTATACGTGCTACCTTAGAGATTTCCGATCTAGGTCATACCACCCTTATGGTAACTGTTGGAGACTCGAGGCCATCAGTTCTCGTTGGATTGCTTCCCCTTTCGGTAGGTGGACATCACCTTCAACGCGGGGTTGTCAATCCTATGACAGGTTGGCCTTGGTTATGTCCACAAATGAATTGGTGTCACGTCCTTTGAGCGACTCTATAGGTTTCACTGGCCCTTTTGTTTTTTCTTTTCTATTGAGTCTTCCCCTTCCCCGTCTTTTCGTGGATCGGTGTCGCCTTGTTCCTTCTCTCCCCATCTTCTTAGTAAGGAAGAGATTGTGATCATTAACGATCGTCTCTCGCCTTACTAACATTTCTTATCCGTCTAAAGCTGATTCATCAGTTTCTTCTTCTCCTTGTCAATCTTCAAGGGCTACCTTAGCATTTCCTGAACCCTGAGAGGTGTTAGACCAGCCTTATTCTTACCGGCCTTGCACTTTGTGCAAAAGACCGAGGTCGGTTCTTCGAACTCCTTGCAACATTCGCGCTCGTTCTATAGAGGCGTTTGAGCCGATCATTAGATCTACTCGACACACGCTTTATCTTATTTGATAGTGTGGTTCTCTCTGTCTTGTTTGTTTCTGTTGGTTTTGTCACCGTTCGAAGGCGAGTTTTTTTGTTTTGGACTGTTCATAGCATAGGTAATGACGCGAACCAAAACCACGCTCCACGGTGGCAAGGTTGGTCTTTGGAAAATAAAACATTAAGCACATCAGCATATTACAGAATATAGCATAATACATAAAATTAGAGAATAATTTACATCATATCATAACAGCGGAATCAAAATCATCATCAGAGTTACACAGATACAGGGCCCTACTTAGTATATAACAAGTTTCATAAAATAGATAATAAGTCTATAGCGGAATCAAAAATAAACATACATAAGGTAGTGTTTAAAATCTCAAAAGAAATGCTAAAAAGATAGGTCTTCCTCTTCAACCAAAAGAGCACCCAATGCTACGGTGCATATCCAAAAGAAGCCAATCACCTATTCACTTGGCTGCCCGTGTAAAAAAATGGGCACCCAAGTTTGCAAGGGGAAAACAAACTACGAGTCAGTCATGGAACTAGTAGATTTATAATTACTTAACTTATTTAAGAGTGAGGCAAATCACAGGACCACGCCGTATGTCACGAAATGGGTTTACTCCATTAGATTGTTGGTGCATAAGATAAAGTAAATCAAGTAAACAACGCAATGCTTTTTAGAAAAATGAAGCGGTTATAAGACTTAGGTCCTATCACACAATGCAATGCAATGCAAGCCAGAGGATAGAGTTTTACCTTATATGGCCAAACATGCTTGATACATATAAACAAATCATTTTGGTATTACTATAAGAGCATAGTGTATAAAACAACTTCGAATGTAAATGTATCAATCATAAATGGCATAGGTACCATATATTATGTCGCCATATAGGTTTACAAATAAAACCGCAGAATGTCGTATTGGAAATTGGATTTCCTTCATGAGTCAAGGAAAGGGATGTCTCCTTACCGATTCTGATCGCCTCTAGCAAGATGACCCAGGATAACACATGTTAACCGGCATTTTGGTCCGGTTGCCAAATGTACTCAAGACACGCTCAATTTAACTCATCGCGTGAAGCCAAAGCCGAGAGCGAAACACAGGAAATCTAGGAGGAAGGCCGAAGGGAATCGCGTCAAGAAACCTCGCCACATCCATCTTCAAAATACCATTCGCACCTGCCAAGGTGCGAAATTTCGTACCTATCAGGTACGAAATTTTGTACCTTAGAGGTACGAAATTTCGTACCTCGGAGGTGCGAAATTTTGCACCTCACAGGTTCGAAAATTCGCACCTCGAAGGTGCAAAATTTCGCACCTCCGAGGTGCGAAATTTCGCATCTCCCCAGGTACGAATTTTTTGGAGCCGAAACAGGGACGCGCGAATTTCCTGTAGTTGGTCCCCATTTCTACCTACTCCTACCTAACCCCTACCTAACCACTTCCTATAAATACCCCATTACCTCACACTTCAAAAGGGAGAGATTCTTGAACCTTGAGACCTCTATAGAGCTCCATTAATGGCATCTCCTCTTTGAGGAAGAAGAAGGGCAAACTTTTCCATTTTACTATTTCTTGCAAATATGACTATTTTGCATAATAGTCCACATATGTAATGAGAGGATCTCAACCTTGTAATCTTTCAAGTGATTAATAAAATCTCTACAACTCTTCAAAGTGGACGTAGGCCCTTCAACAAGGCCGAACCACTATAAATCTCTTGTGTCATTTACCGCTTATATTTATTTTATGTTACATAATATGTCTTGTCTGTGCGACCATATTATTTATTCATAGTAATACGGAATCTTTGGTGTTTGCGACATTTTTGGTCTTCAACATTTGGTGCTTTCACTGAGAAAACTCGGACATTGCGTCTTTCTTTCACCTTACCATCCCGACTTCGACGAGCCTAAGGTTCCTTGCTCAACCAGCCGTCGGGCCGCGTACGATGGTAAAAAAGTCAAAGAACGCAGTAATCGACTTGTCAGCCGCCGCCGAGGCCGGTCCATCCAATCCTCCTCCACCGGCAAATATCCCGGCAACCAATGAAGTTGAACCTCCTATTGTGGACCCCGAAGCGCCCGTAACTCAAGCGCAAATCCGTACGCTTAATTAAAGGTACGAGAGCACGACGGTCGAGCTTAACCAAGCGCTAAGAAATAACATTGACCTTATGCGCCAACTTAATGAAAGTCAGTGTGTCGTCACTCGACTACAACTGGCTCGGAACAATGCTCGACCTCGACCACCAACATCGGAAACTTCCTCTTTCGAGAAAAGGGGCCCGCACCAACGAAGGAGGTTTAGCCTCATCAACAATGTCGCCGTCCGAACAAATGCACTCGATCACAGCAATGGTGATGGATATGCCAACGGCAACGGTAACGGCGACCGTACCACCGTCACCTATAGCGGGGGCACCCAATATCCGGACCACTCTCGCCTAATCATCAATGACGGAATCGTTCCTACTAATCAACCTCCGCCTCGACAAGACCCAACGGCCGCCCGCCGAAACGATGAACCAACCAATGTGGTGGCCCAAACCTACCTTGAGCAAGATCCGCGCGCCCCCGCCCTGCGTCAACGGGCGCGCATGGACCCATTATAGATGTCGAGGACTCGGACGGCAATAGCCCGGACGTCCACCATAGAAGACGTCCTCGAACCCGGACTCTTGAACCTCGCCAAAACCAATGGGTTCCGATGGAGGACCCTCATCCAGTTTACCTTCCCGACAAGGTCCGACGAATCATGAGGGAGATGCGAAGGAATGTGCATGAACCATGTGAAGCGCACATTAGACGCAACCCTTTCACTCGAAGGTTAAACGAAGCTGAATGGCCACGACGTTTCAGCATGCCACAGATGCTGCTCTACGACGGCACCACTGATCCTTGTGCTTTCTTAAACCGTTATGAGTGGCAAATGGACTCGAGCAAGGGCGACGATCCCATCAAATGCAAGTGCTTTCCGGTCTTCCTTCCAGGAACTGCCCTATTGTGGTTCTCTCGTCTCCCGATCGATTCAATCAACAACTTCGACCAGTTAGCCACACAATTAGTGAAGCAATTCCGAATGCACATCCCAACTCCGAAGAACGCCCTCGCCCTTTCCAACCTATACCAAGGGCTTGCAGAGTCACTCAAAAGCTACATTTCTAGGTTCAACGAAGCCCTCGCCGAGGTCGAAGATCCAGATCAGCGCACTGTACTATTCCAACTAGCTAATGGCATCCTCCCAACTTCAGAATTTGGAGCATGGATTGAGAAGGCGGGGTAGTTCTTGTGTCAAGAGGAAGCGAGATGCAACCGCGTCGTCGAGACCACTCGCCCCAGCATTCCTCGAACAGGAACCACCAACAATCGGCACAGAGGGCGAGAAACAGGAGGTCCATCTAACCCTAACGCAGGTGCAGCACTCATCAGACAAAGGCCAAACACCGGGGGGCAAGGAGGCCGAGGCACTAACCAAATACAAGCGAATCCGAGAAAGCCAGGCCACTATCAATCCTATGAGACTTATACCTCGCTAAATGAGGATCCTGAAACCATCTTTTTGGAGACATGTAACACTCTACCATACAAGAAACCCCGAGTCAGGGAATCCACGGAATCCGAGAAGAGCTCGGGAAAATATTGCCGATATCACGACATGTATGGCCATAACACGAACGAATGCCGCCAGCTGAAGGATGCGATTGAGAAGCTTATTCGGGAAAAGCGGCTCGAGCAGTACGTCCAAGAGCCGTTCCCCCCGGAAACTAATCCAAAGCCTCCCGCACCAGCTTCTCAAGCAGCTGCCAAGGCAGCCTCCTGACCATCCAACGCTTGGCGGGGCATCGTGATCAACACCATTTGCGGTGGGCTAGGTCCCACGCATGATAGCTTCCGAAAGATGGAGGAATATGTGGATTCCATCAAGCATGCGATCGATGAGGCTTGCTCTGATCCCAACGATTCTATCCCAGCCAAGCTCCGGAAGACTATGCGGGACGACATCACCTTCAATGGGAGGGAGCCCACGGGGATCGGGATCCCAACTACCGATCCCTTAGTAATCACCGCCCAAATTGGCGCTGCAACCATTCGAAAAATATTGGTCGACTCAGGAAGTTCGATCAACATTATCTTCAAAACCGCTTATGACCAAATGAAGTTAGAAGCAAGGGATCTCAAGCCATACCGCTCCACGATCCACGACTTCAATGAGGCATCCAGCTGTCCAGTTGGAGTCATCGACCTACCTATCGAACTCGGTACGGGGGATCGAAGCCGGGTCCGCCTCCTCACCTTTGTGGTTATCGATATCACCTCATCGTACAACGCCTTCCTTGGACGTCCGTTCCTCACAGAGTTCCGTGTATGCCTATCACCATGGTCCCTTCTTATGAAATTCCCTACAGAGAACGTGATCGGAACAGTCAGAGGAGATCAGGTCAGTGCTAGAGAATGTTATGCAATAGAATGGAAGAACGCGCGCAAAAGGGACAAAGGTAAAGTAGTACTCACCCCTTGTTGCACCAAGACCGCCTCCGCATAGCAACCAGCGGCGTCTGGGCCGTGGCTCAAACGCCACTCCCGTCTTTCTAACGACCTCGAGCCAAGGAAAGACGAAGAGGCTGAATGGGAAAGACCAACTCGAGTCGAGCCAACCATAGATGTGCCCGCCAGCCTCACCGATCCCTCACGAGTATTAAAGATAGGGTCAGACCTCCATCCGACAGTTTAGGACGACCTTGTAGACTTCCTAAGGGCTAACCTAGATGTATTCGCCTGGACTCACTCCGACATGAAAGGCATAAATCCGGCAATCGCCTGCCATTCTTTAAGCATAGACCTCACAATAACTCCGGTCAAACAAAAGCGCCGCTTCCTAGGACCTGACAGATCCAAGGCACTTGAAGAAGAGGTCGATCGCCTCCTGAACAACCACTTCATCCATGAGGCTGACTACCTCGAATGGGTATCTAATCCAGTCCTAGTCAAGAAGGCCAATGGCAAATGGCGAACGTGTATCGACTTCTCAGATCTGAACAAGGCATGTCCCAAGGACAGCTTTCCACTCCCGTAGATCGACCAACTGGTCGATTCCACCGCCGGATACCAATTGCTGTCCTTCATGGATGCTTACTCCGGTTACAACCAGATCCTGATGAATCCTTGTGATCAAGACGACACTTCCTTCATAACCAACCATGGGTTGTATTGTTATCGTGTCATGCGCTTCGGTCTCAAGAATGCCGGCGCCACTACCAGCGGATGGTTAATTGCCTCTTCAAAAATCAAATCGGGAAATCCATGAAGGTGTACGTGGACGACATGCTAGTCAAATCAAAAACATCAAGCAACCACGTCCACGACCTCTCCGAAATGTTCGGTGTCCTCCGCCAATACGACATGAAACTTAAGCCTCAAAAGTGCTCATTTTGCGTCGCCTCAGGAAAGTTCCTAGGTTTCATCGTCAACGCGCGGGGCATCGAAGCTAATCCCGAGAAGATCCAAGCTATTCGGGACATCTAAATCCCTGAAAACATCAAAGACGTTCAAAGCAATTAGCTCAGCACTCATACGGATTGAAGATCGCACTCAACGTCATGTTTACTACATCAGCAAGCGGTTAACGGGGGAAGAAAAGAACTACCCTTAGCTCGAGAAACTGGCATTCTGCTTACTCATTTCCTCCCCGAAACTTCGGCCATATTTCCAGGCTTATCCTATCAAAGTCTTCACCGACCAACCACTGCGCCCAGTCCTACAAAAGCCTGAGGCATCCGCTCGACTGCTAAAGTGGAGCATGGAACTCAGCTAGTTCGAGATTACATTCATCCCTCGTCGAGCCATACTCGGGCAGGCCCTCGCCGACTTCATAGTAGAGTTTACAGCCCCAGAAGAAGCTTCCACGGAGGACACCGAGACTCCCGACAACGCATGGAAGATATTCGTGGATGGGTCCTCCAACGACAAGTGCTCGGGAGCCGGCATTGTGGTCATCACTCCCGAGGGACGCTTAATACACTACGCGCTAACGCTGAATTTCCCCACTACAAATAACGATGCAGAATATGAGGCGCTTATAGCCGGGCTGAGAATCGCCATTGAACTCAAGTTGAGCATCATTCAGATCTTTTCCGACTCGCAGCTTGTCATGCGTCAAGTGAAAGAGGTGTACCTAACCAAGGGGGAACGACTGGCCCTATACCTGGCCCAAGTCCAGGAATTACTCACTCACTTTGATCACTTCACTATCTCTCACATCCCGCGAGAACAAAATGAAAAGGCCCACTCTCTGGCCCGATTAGCCAACTCCGAAGACCCTTAGCTGTTGGGCTTCGCCCTCGTCGAAGTACTCAATTCCCCCAGCACTAAGCCAACACCAACTAGTACGTCCATGAGTACTGGGCCCGAGCCGGAATCTTGGATGACGCCAATCAGAAACTTCCTGCAGCAAGGGATCCTCATAGAAGGCTGCAAAGAAATGCGAGCGCTCACCCGACAGTCAACCCGCTATCTCCTTATGGACGGGAAACTCTATCGACAAGGCTTCTCCGTCCCCTTACTCAGGTGCGTAACCTCAGATGAAGCCACCAAGATATAAGTCAGCATACACGAAGGAGAGTGCGGCGACCATACCGACGGTCAAACTTTGGCAAGGAAAATACTCAGGCATGGCTATTACTGGCCCACACTTGAACAAGACGCCGTTGACTACGCCCGTAGGTGCGACCAATGCCAACGCTTCTCGAAGATCCCGAGAGCCCCGCCAACGGAATTAACACAAATGACTAGCCCATGGTCGTTCGCCATGTGGGGGATTGATATAATCGGGACTCTTCCCATGGCCAGAGGTGGGGCACTGTACGCTGTAGTCGCTGTCGATTATTTCACCAAGTGGGCCGAGGCCGAAGCCCTCGCTACCATCACCACCAAGAAGATGATCAACTTCGTGGTGCGCAACATCATCACCCGATACGGGGTCCCTCAGGCCATCATCTCAGACAACGACACTCAATTCGAGAGCGCAGAATTCAATTCTTTCTGTCAGCTCCATGACATAGAAAAAAGATTCTCATCCGTAGCACACCCCCAGGCCAACGGACAAGTTGATGCAGTCAACAAAGTCATCAAGTCCATCATCAAGAAGCGCCTCGAAAAGGCCGGGGGCATGTGGGCAGACGAACTTCCTTTAGCCCTGTGGGCCTACCAGACCACTCACAAAACAGCGACCGGGCACACTCCCTGCGCCCTCTCTTACGGGTCTGAAGTCGTCATCCCCATCGAGCTCGAGCTTCAGTCCCATCGAGTCACCTACTTCGATCCAAAGACAAACCAAGATTTACTTATGGGATCACACGACTTGCTAGAGGAGAGAAGGAACGAAGCCGACATAAGAGCCGCAGCCCAACGACAACGGGTCGCCCGCTACTTCAACTCTCGAGTTCGCCACAAGGACCTCAACATCGGAGACCTCGTCCTAAAGCGGGTATTCCCACCTCCAACAGGCCTCGCTCCTCATTGGGAAGGCCCATACTCTATTATGCGAAGACTCAGTGACGGAACTTTCAAGTTAGTGACCGTAGATGGAGCCGAACTACCAAGGGCTTGGAACAGTGAACATCTCCGCCGCTACTTTACATAATTTAGCACATGGTTGTACATGCTTTTCAGCGATGTGTTGTTTTCAAGCAATTCAAGATGCTGTAAAGGCTATTCATGCCAAACGTTGTTAATGAAAATGATGTTCAGCTTCCCACTTCCTTATGATGTGTTTTCTCCTCGCGTGACATGTTTGAATAATACCAACAGCTCATGTTCGTGTAACACCACCGACCATGATGTCGACCTCTAGTGCGGG
Source organism: Allium sativum (assembly GCA_030737875.1). NCBI lineage: Eukaryota > Viridiplantae > Streptophyta > Magnoliopsida > Asparagales > Amaryllidaceae > Allium > Allium sativum. The sequence continues at coordinate 138,371,726 of CM060922.1, read as the reverse complement.
GGTCGGCGCCGTCGTCTGGTCCGCGAGCCAGCCTCACGAGCCACCCACATTGGCATCCACCGGCACCCCGAGCATGGGAGCCGGCCTCGCCACTCGAGTCGTCGGCCCGTGGCGTGACTGAGTATAAACAACCTCTAACTCGAACCAAGGCCCCGTGCCAAGGCCGAGGATAAATCGTTCAAGCACCCAACAGCCAGACGGAGCGATACTAACTCATCCCGAACTACGGGCGTGGTCGGGCAGTTGGAGCAGCACCAAAGCCGAACTTAAATCGTCACATCCCCAAAGCTCTCAAGGCTTAGGGGTGGCCCACGGCCACGGTCGGACCCTACGGGCTGATCACTCGGGCTTCTCTTTCCCGGCGAATGACGACGCCCGCAGGCTCGCCCCAACCCGATGAAAGACAGGAGAACTGACACTGGACGGACTGCATAATGCGATGTCACGCGCCTTCTCTACTCTTGAGGTTAACCACGGGTAACCCAAGGAAAAACAGCAGGCGTTCTGGCCAGGCTTCACAAACCGCGGGTCTCCTGAGATGAGGGAGATCTACTAGGAGCCTGTGCACTATCTCGCCCCTCTGGAATAACGATCTAGAGTGCATTACACCGTCACACCCCCTTGGACAATCACCCCAGGGCACGGAGCACACAATCACTTTTTTGTTAAGTGTAACGATAAGTACGTTTATGCAAGTACGGGACGCCCGAAAACATAAAAGGAACATCCGAACATTTAACAACAAAACGTGATCTTTACTAATTCATACTTCATTACAACACACACGCACTACAACCCATTTACCTTGCTAATATCTTTCTTTTTTAATGACAGGGTGTACATGCACACCGTGCCTTGAAAAACCAAAAGCGAGGGCCGAACTCGCGTAAACTAGCGGCCTACACTACCAAAATAATCGCTAAACTAATATGTAACCGACTAACTCTAACCATGCTTCTTCTTCTTCTTGTCTTTGTTCTTCTCTTTTGCAGATTCAGCGCTCGACGGATCATCTTTGGAGCGGTGCCTTTTCCTTCCATACCCGTCTTTCTCACTCCGGCTCTTATGGGGGGTAACCGACTCATGCGAAGCTGGAAGACCTTTCCCATCTGCCCCGTCGCTACTAGAAATCTCAGTGACATCAGTAGGGGCATTGAGAGGCAGAGGCCTGGGAGCACCCCCGACACCAAGACCAACCACCGCGGAATTTACTCCTGTGACAACCTTCCCTTCCCGCTTAGCTTTTTCCTTGGCCTCCTTCGCAAGTCGCCGATAAATCTGCTTTTGGGACTTGTGCTCCGTACCTCCAGCCTTGGTCGACTTATGAGCTTCGATGGCCCTTCGCCGAGCTTCCTCATCGGCCACCCTCTTCCTCTCTATGTCCTCATCAACTCGCTTTGAGTCGGCGGTAACAACAACCTTTTCTGGTGTTTCCCCCCGGGTCTGAGTAATAGACTCCCATCCGGGCACATCACCCTGCCTCGTATACTCCATCACCGGACCTCGGGCCGCCGTACTTAGCCCTTCCACCTCACCACCATCATCATCAAGAAGACCCCCGTAAACACTCGGTGTCAATCTTATCCCTGAGTAGGTTTCAAGCCGATCTCCACTCCTTCCAGGCTGCATCCCCCTGGTCCTAACCCAGATTCGGGCACTTGAGGAGCCATGAGGGCAGGGTCCAAGGCCGAGGCCGATGCGGGAATAACTGGACAAGGAAAACACGGCTGGTTAATCCACAAACTCATAAACCACACACTCTTCTGGGATTGGGCATAAATAGAATTTACCTCTGGCCAACGATGGCGTGGCTGGAGTAGAAGGGACATTCAGTGCCATGGGCAGAGTAACTCCAATCTCTCCCGGCTCCAACTGTTCACCGCTATGTTCGGAAAAAATCTGAGTCGGAGCTACGGAATCTGTCACGGCAGCCAACCCAAGTGCCGACAACTTGTAGGAGCTCCCTTCTGCGGAATCCACCAATGCCACAACACTACCCTGAATGACTGACTTCCGATTCTCGGCGTTGAGCCTCTCCAGCCTCTCTCTCTCTGCATCCTCGAGCAACAACCTTCTACCCTCTTCCAATTTCTCACGCTCCTCCTCGACCAGGAGGTCAATCATAAGCTGTCGATCTTCCAAGGCCTCAACGCCTACCCCACGCAAAGTGGACTCTTACGGGACCAGTCTCTCCCAGGTTCGAGCCAGCACACGGGAGTAATCAGGCATCCAAGAGATTCCCCGGAACTTTAGGACCTTAACCAGCATGTCCTTAATGGATCACTCCACAGACAACTGTGCTCGGTACTCGGCATCAGCCCACCCCTCTCTCAACAGCTCAACCTCTCTCTGAAGCTCCGCCTGTGACCCCTCTACAGAGCCTCTCACATCCCTATGACTGGCTTCGGCCTCCTCTTTTTCCTTCCTCGCCACCTCAAGCTCTCTCTACAAGCGGTCGTTCTCCGCTAGTAAAGTTTTATTCTCCTCCTGGACCTTGGCGTGCTCACTCTCTATGTCATACAAGCCTGATCCACATTGACTTTATCCTTCTTCAGAGTTGTATTCTGGGTGGTGAGGTCGGTTATAGTCTCTGTATACATAGCACGAAACTTGGCAGCCTCCTCTTTAAGCGTCTCGTACCCTCGCTTCAGCTCAGCTGACAAGACCACGGGGCACATCAGTCAATATCAAAAGGTATAAGCGGAGAAGACTTCTAGTAAACAGTAAGGGGGAGACTTACCAATCTCCATATTCAAGTGATGGACAGAATTTTTCTCAGCGTCAATGGTTGTTTGACGGTCCAGGAGATGCATGTTCTTCTCCCTAATCAGTTGCGATAGATCGTGGCAGTATCGGGTGAGCTTATTAAACTGAGAATACGCAGCCTTCACATGTTCCCAAATCTCCGCAGAGGATCTTTCGAAAGGTGGGCGAAGATCGGGAAGAGATGGCAACTCATCGAAATAAAACCGAGGAAAGTGGTGCTCCAAGAACACTCTCTTCTCTGTCGGGGAAAGCTCTTGGATCTGAGCCGCGGTTAACACCTGAGTCCTAATCATGGCCACTCTGTCTGGCCTCGCCTGAGCAAGAGGAATCTCTTTCCCCCTCGGAGATTGAGTGGGAGCCGATGGAGCAGAGACGGGTGGAGTTGAAGATGGCACGTGACTCGGTCCTCCCTGATCAAATCTTGAGCCTCTCTTAGGCGTCTGAGTCAAAGGGGAGGGGGAGTAGCCGTATAAGATTGGGGCCTCTCCTGATGATGACTCCTGCTGCCATGATCCTGTGGAAGCGGGACCTCACCATACTAGCTTCCTGCTTAAAGGAACCAGTAAAAGTGCTGTCATGCTGGCGACGGTCTCCACGACCTCGTCCTCCATTTCCTCTGTCCATGTCACCTGTCGAAGAAAAGAAGTCAAATCAGTCAAACGATACACGTAAACATTCCTCTATGCAGCATGATGTGTATGAATGCATGTCCTAAGTGCTCTCTCAGCAAACCGGATTGCTCGCCAATCGTGCGAGTTAGCCCCTCCGCTACAAGACCTAGATCCTCCATGCTGGCCGCACTCGTCCATTGGGACCACTCCACGGGAAGCATTACCCATTCCGCATACTGGCCCGCCAGCTCAAGGGAGGCGGTAGCTTCTGGAGAAGTCGCTGGAGCGTGGGGACTGTCCTGCTGTAACACCCCACCTCAGCCAATGCCACTCTTGCAAGCGCACTAGCTTTGGAGGGGTGTTGGACAAGGTAAACATGCATGCAGATATCACAAGACAGAACATATAAGTAAAAACAGAGTAAATAAAGCAGCGGGTAAAAACTAACATTTCATGACCATAGTCAAGTTACATCAAAGTACTTGGTCATTATTTTCCCACAAAACAAAGTCTAGAAACATAAACTGAAAACTGGAAAGAAAACATAAAGTAACTATCCCCAAAGTAGAGTAAAGCCATAGCATGCTGAAGTCCAAACCGTACATGAGCTATCCAGAAAAGCAGCTAAAGATCCAAGCTAGGGACTAGTGTTCCCACCCTGTAAACCTTGGGGGGGGGGGAACGGAAGTAAAGAGGCGAAAGAAAAGGGGTCAGTCAAAAAGACCGGTAAGTCCTACCTACTATTAGTATAAAAACTAATAAAGTTAACTGGACATGTAAAGCAGAGATGAAACATAGGGTGATAACTGGCATGGTGAAAAGTTAACTAGATAGATCAAGTGTGGCATCGCATATACAAGGTTAAGTTGCACCAAGTGTGTACTAGTATTCCAATCCATGTCAAGTATAAACAAGAAATGATCCCTTGGCCCAAAGCTGGCCCAATATCATGAGGTGACCTAAATCAAGGTCCAACTACTCGGTCTAGTCGATCGGCTCCCTATAAGCCTAACTCGTCGTGTATCGGTGTCATACGGCTTAATCATGGAATGTAGTTAACTGTACAAGGTCCACCCCAGGGTGTAACCAGCCCTAAGGTGTAAACCACAGACACAATTCAAGCACGCACGGTCTAAACCTACTGGTGCCCATGTTCAACTCCGGACTTAATGTGCACGACCATGGTCCGCCTGAACAACCGGTGCACCATTCAGCCATCTCTTTTTCTCCCTTACAATCAGTCCAGTAATCGTGCCCCACCCTAGCCTAGTCCAGGGTACCCATGATACTCCCAAGTGGGTGACTACTAAAAAGGACCACGTAACTAGGATTTCAAGCGGGTTAAGTGTGGTTAACCCTATCCTAACCATGTATTGAGTTGGTCAAGTGTATCCAAGCAGTTCATGACCTAACCCTATCAATACATCGGGTTTAATTGGTTAAGTATTCAAGTAGTCCATGACTTAACCCTACCAACCCATCGCGTTTAATTGGTTAAGTATTCAAGCGGTCCATGACTTAACCCTATCATGTGGCATTAATTAATTTCATGCGCCCAACCTCTCACATTAGACCTCGTTGTGGTTACTAGTTAAGCCGGGCGGGTCCGGGTAGCTTTACACCACAACTTAGTCTAACCTCGGGTTTCAAGTGCGACATGACCAACTACTCACATTGGGTCCTATTGCTTGTAGCCACTAGTTAAGCCGGTCGGTTCCGAGTAGATTTATGCACCAAACTCAACCCAACCTCGAGTTGGCTATTCTCATGTTTTCTAGAAGTCATGTCCAAGTCCATGTTCGTGTTCCAAGCATAATCACATATTTCATGTCATTTTTCAAGTCATGATTTTATGTCATTTTAGTTTACCCATAGCGTAACCCCATCGCATGTAAGTTCGCATAAATGCAAATAGATCTAAAAGAGGGAACTTAGAGGCATGACATAATTAATAAGGTTTGGGGCCACAAGTTAAACATGGTGGCATATGAGGCAAATGTGTTCATAAACTTGCATATTACATTATAGGCCTCAAAACATGCATGATATCAACTTTAGCAAAATAGATGAAACATAGTCATAAATGACATAGGATGATAGCAAGTGATTCGCATATAACATCATATGCAAGATAACATAAGGTTTATGGGAGTTTCTATGTTGCTTTATGCAATACTTCAAATCAAAGCTCATAGCTTTTTATGCACAAAGTCAAGGTGATAGCTTTACAAACATGCATAGAATAAATCTATGCATAACATGATAGAATCAAAGCACAAATCATACTTAGGCCCAAACTCAAACTTGCAACATGTCATATTTAACTTCATAGTTAGAATCTAAGAGTAGTATAGGGCTTACAATGCTATGAAGACTTATAAAATAAAAATAAGATTGAGACGAAGCCACTAGCAACTCTAAAAAAACCCCAAATAGCAAGCTCCAATGAAAACCCTTGAGAAATAAGAAGAAGATCCTTGCTTTGATGAAGAAAGATTGAACTTTGGCCTTGAATCAAACTTAGAAACTCTCAAACAAGCTTAGGAACTCTCATATGAATGAAGATGGAGACTATGACAAGAGGGTGGAGGCCATGATTAAACATTTTGGCATAATCTAGTTGTAGGTTTGATTGATGATGGTTTAGGCTAGGTATTAGGGTCGTTTCATAGAAGTTTAGGTTAGTTTAGGCCATAGGATTAACCCTAATTCAGATCTGAGCCTTCAAAATGCGTCACAAGCCTCCAAACATGTCTTGAGGAACAAGTCAGGTGCACCCAGGCCAAACTGGCCGACCACCCAAGTCGACAGGGGTGTCGACTGGGCAGTCGACACCACCTGGGATGTGTCGACTCCCCAGTCGACTTGGGGGTGGCGGGAATTTTTCCCGCCTGTTCTGCTTGGCTGAATTTGAATTTGAATCTGTTTTTAAACTTGAATTTTTTGAAAACTTCTATGGGCCATAACTAGGTCATATGGACTCCGATTTTCGAAAACTCGGACTCTATTTCGCGTATTTTTCCGAGACGAACGCAATGGAACTGTCCGTTTCCCTTGATTCTTACTTTGTCATTTAATTCTTCCTTGATTTATGTTATAACATGTTATTTAAAAATACGGGTTATTACATTCTCCCCTCCTTAAAGGATTTCGTCCACGAAATCTCTAAGTTAGGAAGAATGTGTCCTACCATCCATCATCCATCTACTCAAAACATCATCCACGAGCAGTCATTATCCTTAAAAGATTCTAAATGCTGTATGATCATATGCGAAAGGTGTGTGTATATGTACTTATCTAATGCGAAAATCAGGCGGTTAACGATTCAGTAAACCTCCTTAATGCAAAGTATGTTAGTGAAATGAGTCCATATGTATGCAAATTCCTAACATAATTTATAATCTCTACATGAGTGCACATAACATTCATCCATTTGCAACATTCACGTGATAGCATAACAAGTTTCAGCCATGAATAAGTATGAGCACTCATGCATATGCAATATGAAAGTGTGTGAGCCGATCTTAGTGCCTAATGTGTATCAGGCATCCACGAGTATCCACTTGCAAACACTTGCAACCACTTGAAAACATCAAGCATAACATGTTTCAAATACATGTTTCATCCAATGGGTTTCTACCTAAGGTTCTCATGACAAGGTTAACGAAGTTACAAGATAAATAGGATAAACATGGATAGCAAAAAGGAAGATATGCTAAAAAGGAAAAGAGATCGAGAATGTACCCTCAAAAAGAAATGGACAAAGCCCACGCATCTTCTCCTCGGTTTCCCAAGTTGCATCCTCTTTGGCTTCACTCCAGTAAACTTTCACCAATTTGACTTCTCGATTTCTTAGCTTCTTGATCTCCGTTCCCAAGATACGAATCAGAGCTCCCCTCAAGGTTGCCTCTTTCTCTACCTCCACGTCATCAAGAATGCTAGGTTCAACCACCTTAGCGGACTCATGTAGGCACTTTCGAAGATGCGAGACATGAAAGACATTATGCACTCCGGCCAGCTTCTCGGGCAATTCCACCTTATAAGCCATCTTTCCAATTCTCTCTATGATAGGGAAGGGTCCTACGAACCTTGGTGCCAGCTTCCCAACTGCTCCAAAATGAACCACATTACGTAAAGGAGAAACCTTCACGAAAACCATATCTCCCACTTTGAATTCCAAATCTGTCCTTCGCTTGTCAGCATAGGATTTCTGTCTTTCTTGGGCCGCTTTCATCTGTCTTCTCACCAATTCAACTTTCTCGGATGTGTCCTGTATCATATCGGGCCCAAGTATAAGCCTATCCGTTGTCTCCCACCAACAAGATGGTGACCTACACGGCCTCCCATACAGAGCTTCAAATGGTGCCATCCTTATGCTAGCTTGATAGCTATTATTATAAGCAAACTCTACAAGAGGGAGGCGGTCTTCCCAAGTACCACCAAAGTCAGGAACACAAAGCCTCAAGAGATCTTCTAGCACTCTATTCACCCTTTCGGTTTGGCCATCCGTCTGGGGGTGATAGGCTGTACTTAGATTCAATCGCGTACCCATCGCTTCTTGCAAACTATTCCAGAACTGGCTAGTGAAGATTGGGTCACGATCGCTAACTATGCTAGAAGGAACTCCATGCAATCGCACTATCTCTTGAAGGTAAACAGATGCTAGCCATGATGCGGTCCTCTGGCTCTTCACTGGAATGAAATGAGCACTCTTCGTAAGTTTATCAACTATGACCCATATGCTCGTATTCCCTTTCCTTGACCTAGGCAGTCCATCCACAAAATCCATAGAGATACTTTCCCACTTCCATTGCGGGACCTCCAATGGATGTAATAGCCCACCGAGTTTCTTCGACTCGGCTTTCACTTGTTGGCACACGATGCACTTTGAAACATACTCTGCCACATCCTTCTTCATTCCAGCACAAAAGAAAATGCGCTTCATATCCCTATACATCTTATGTCCTCCAGGATGTATAGTCATCTTCGAGTGATGCGCTTCTTCGAGAACTTTATGCACCAAGTCTCCTACTTGTGGAACGCATAGCCTTCCATCACGCCTTAGCCAACCCTTGTCATCAATAGTATATCTAGCAAGGTGACTAGACGTCTCACCACGAATCAACTTGTCCATGACCTCGACTATCTGCGGGTCTTCCTTCTGCGAAGTCCATACTTGATCAAGAAGTGTAGGTCTAAGCTCAAGAGATGCTAACGAACCCGTCATCGACTCAACAGCTGTTGTGAAATCAAAGGTTGCCAAGAACTCTAGGCTCCTCATCTCAACAAACAAGGGACTCAAAGTCAACCTACTTCTGCTTAGTGCATCTGCCACAACATTACCCTTGCCAGGGGTATAAGCTATCTCGAAGTCATAAGATGCCAAGAATTCCATCCACCTTTGCTGCCTTAGATTCCGATCTTTCTGTGGGAAGAGGTACTTGAGCGACTTGTGATCAGTATATAACTCAAACCTTTCGCCTAGAAGATAATGGCGCCAGGATTTGAGTGCAAAGACGATCGCCGCCAACTCCAAATCATGAGTGGGATAGTTCTTCTCATGAACTTTAAGTTGCCTACCCCCATAACATATCACTCTTCCTTCCTGCATCAGAACAACACCTAACCCCGTGCCACATGCATCAGTGTACACGGTAAACATCTTACCGCCATCGGGTAATGCCAAAACTGGAGCTGTAGTAAGGGCCCTCTTGAGCCTTTGAAAAGCAAGTTCACACTCTAAGTCCCATGCAAAGACTAAGTTCTTCTTCGTCAACTTAGTAAGAGGGGCTGAAATCTTAGTGAAGTCCCTGATGAACTTCCTATAGTAGCCCGCCAGACCGATAAAGCTTCTTACTTCGGTTGCATTCCTAGGAGTCTTCCAGTCTTGAACCGCAACCACTTTCGTGGGATCCACCGCTATGCCTTGCTTAGAAACTATATGTCCAAGAAACCGAACTTCCCTTCTCCAAAAATGACATTTGGAGAACTTGGCTTTCAACTGATGAGCTCTCAGCGTATCCATCACTTCCTTGAGGTGTCTAGCATGTTCTTCCTCATCCTTTGAGAAGATCAGAATATCATCCACGAAGACAACTACAAACTTGTTAAGGAACTCCCTGAATACCCTACTCATCAAATCTACGAAGTAGGCGGGTGCATTAGTTAAACCGAATGGCATGACAAGCCATTCAAAGAATCCATCTGGAGTCCTAAACACAGTCTTATCAATACTATCCTCAGCCACTCTAAGCTGATGGAATATGGTGGCTAGATCGAGCTGAGAGAAAACAGAAGCACCAACAAGCTGGTCAAATAGGTCATCAATCCTTGGTAACGGGTGCCTATTCTTCTTTGTCAGCTTGTTCAACTCTCGATAATCAACACATAGACGAAGCGAACCATCCGCCTTAGTAGCGAATACCACAAGAGCACCCCATTCAGAAATGCTTTGCCTAATAAAATTGTTCTCAAGCAACTCCTTGATTTGCTTACTGAGCTCTCTTCTTTCTCGTGGGCCCATATGCCTAACGGGCAATGAAACTAGCTTGGCATTGTCAACAAGATAAATGCGGAAATCTATCTCTCGTTTAGGGGGTAACCCCTTAACCTCTTCAAAGACATCAGGATAGTCTCGGACCACCCTTACAGATTGCAGATCATCTATGGATGAGTCAAGAGATTCAAGATAACATAACATGACGGGATCCAGCGGGTTGCAAGAAATCTCTAGGGTATTACCGAGGCGAGTCATGAGCCTCACCACCCTATGCTCACAATCGAGGATGGCTCCATAACTGGACAACCAATCCAAGCCCAAAATCAACCCGTATCTCGTGAACCCGAGAACATAAGCATTACACGTGAATTCCACGGTCAAGATAGAAATCTTCAAATCCATACAAATCATAGATAAATGGGCGGAACCCCCAATTGGATTTGAAACACTAACGGGATCTTCAACTAGACTAGTACTTAGGTGCAAACTTTCAACAATATCAGAAGAAATAAAGGTATGCGATGCGCCCGAATCGAATAAGGTGCGAATAGGAAAATCAGAAATATAAACAAGGCTTTCTACAGAAATACTACCTCGGTCCTGAACTGGAGCAGTGTTGAGAGCATGCACTTGCCCTCCAGAAGGTCCTGCACGCTGAGTCTGCCCTTGCCCTTGTCCTTGCTTCTTGGGGAAATCTTTGCTAATGTGTCCAGTCTCTCCACAATGAAAGCATTCGCCCAACTTCCTCTTCTTCTTCCTGCAATCTTTGGCTATGTGCCCAACGATCCCACAGTAGTTGCACTTCCTTGTGTCCCTTGCCTTGTTGTTGTTGGCCTTGTTACCCTTGTTGTTCTTGTTGCTCTGGTTGCTCTGATTGCCTCCCCACTTGGAGTCCGCCTTCTTGGTTTGAGTCTCATTAGGCTTGACTTCTTTCTTGCCATTCTTATCATCTCCCTGAAGCAATGCCATGTCTAGTAGGCTTTCAAAAGTGGCCCCCATGGGTATATGAGACATGGCTAAACCTTGTAATGGCTCATTCAACCCTCGTGCAAAGCGTAGAGCCTTCTTCTGGGGAGTATTAACCATGTCCAAACCGAATCGAGCAAGCTGGTTAAACTTATTCACATACTCCCTCAATGTCATGTCCCCTTGCTTCAAAGATATAAACTTCTCCAATTGCAGATTTTCCTCAGCAGATGATAGAAACTTAAGCCCAAACCTCGTCCTGAAGTCGGCCCAAGTCTCTATAGGCCTAGTAGCATTGGTGACCTCCCACCAATAGGCAGCTTCCTCTTTCAATAGCCATACTGCCAACAGAACTTTTCTACGGTCTTCCACATCAAAGATGGCGAAGAGATCTTCAGTTTCTTTCAACCAATTTCGCGCCTCAACAGAAGTCTCCGACCCAATAAAATTCTTGCCACTCATCGCCTTAAATTCATTGCAAACCTTAGCGAAATCTGCTTGTGGATGATGAGGAGGAGGAGGAGGAGGAACCTCAGTTACGGTGGGAGTGTTTGTTGGGCCTGCATCGTTGGCCCTAGCTTCCAAGTACCTCCGGAACCATCCGGAAATGGTTACTCCCTCGGGAAGGTTAAGATCGGCCATGCTGAAAAAAAGGGAAAGATAGATTAAGAACGAGGAAACGAAGGATGGTGCTAAAGGCTTTTGGGGAATAGCCTTTTAAAATAAACTAGAGTTTTTTTGGAAAATACTTAATTGGCTTTGAAAATAGTTTTTCAAAAGGTAAGTTTTAAAACGTTTGTCCGGTCTAGTAAAACCTTAGGCTCTGATACCAAATGTAACACCCCACCTCAGCCAATGCCACTCTTGCAAGCGCACTAGCTTTGGAGGGGTGTTGGACAAGGTAAACATGCATGCAGATATCACAAGACTGAACATATAAGTAAAAACAGAGTAAATAAAGCAGTGGGTAAAACTAACATTTCAAAACCATAGTCAAGTTACATCAAAGTACTTGGTCATTATTTTCCCACAAAACAAAGTCTAGAAACATAAACTGAAAACTGGAAAAAAAACATAAAGTAACTATCCCAAAAGTAGAGTAAAGCCATAGCATGCTTAAATCCAAACCGTACATGAGCTATTCAGAAAAGAAGCTAAAGATCCAAGCTAGGTACCAGTGTTCCCACCCTGTAAACCTGGGGGGGGGGGGGGGGAAGAGGCGAAAGAAAACGGGTCACTTAAAAAGACTGGTAAGTCCTATCTACTATTAGTATAAAAACTAATAATGTTAACTGGACATGTAAAGCAGAGATGAAACATAGGGTGATAACTGGCATGGTGAAAAGTTAACTAGATAGATCAAGTGTGGCATCACATATACAAAATTAAGTTGCACCAAGTGTGTACTAGTATTCCAATCCATGTCAAGTATAAACAAGAAATGATCCCTTGGCCCAAAGCAGGCCCAATATCATGAGGTGACCTAAATCAAGGTCCAACTACTCGGTCTAGTCGATTGGCTCCCTATAAGCCTAACTCGTCGTGTATCGGTGTCATACGGCTTAATCACGGAATGTAGTTAACTGTGCAAGGTCCATCCCAGGGTGTATCCAGCCCTAAGGTGTAAACCACAGACACAATTCAAGCACGCATAGTCTAAACCTACTGGTGCCCATGTTCAACTCCGGACTTAATGTGCACGACCATGGTCTGCCTGAACAACCGGTGCACCATTCAGCCGTCTCTTTTGGTCTCTTACAATCAGTCCAGTAATCATGCCCCACCCTAGCCTAGTCCAGGGTACCCATGATACTCCCAAGTGGGTTACTGCTGAAAAGGACCACTTAACTAGGATTTCAAGCGGGTTAAGTGTGTTTAACCCTATCCTAACCATGTATTGAGTTGGTCAAGTGTATCCAAGCAGTTCATGACTTAACCCTATCAATACGTCGGGTTTAATTGGTTAAGTATTCAAGTAGTCCATGACTTAACCCTACCAACCCATTGCGTTTAATTGGTTAAGTATTCAAGCGGTCCATGACTTAACCCTATCATGTGGCATTAATTAATTTAATGCACCCAACCTCTCACATTAGACCTCGTTGTGGTTACTAGTTAAGCTGGGCCGGTCCGGGTAGCTTTACACCACAACTTAGTCTAACCTCGGGTTTCAAGTGCGACATGACCAACTTCTCACATTGGGTCCTATTGCTTGTAGCCACTAGTTAAGCCAGTCGGTTCCGGGTAGATTTATGCTACAAACTCAACCCAACCTCGAGTTGGCCATTCTCATGTTTTCTAGAAGTTATGTCCAAGTCCATGTTCATGTTCCAAGCTAAATCACATGTCATATTTCATGTCATTTTTCAAGTCATGATTTTATGTCATTTTAGTTTACCCATAGCGTAACCCCATCGCATGTAAGTTCGCATAGACGCAAATAGATCTCAAAGAGGGAACTTAGAAGCATGACATAATTAATAAGGTTTGGGGCCACAAGTTAAACATGGTGGCATATGAGGCAAATGTGTTCATAAACTTGCATATTACATTATAGGCCTCAAAACATGCATGATATCAACTTTAGCAAAATAGATGAAACATAGTCATAAATGACATAGGATGATAGCAAGTGATTCGCATATAACACCATATGCAAGATAACATAAGGTTTATGGGAGTTTCTATGTTGCTTTATGCAATACTTCAAATCAAAGCTCGTAGCTTTTTATGCACAAAGTCAAGGTGATAGCTTTACAAACATGCATAAAATAAATCTATGCATAACATGATAGAATCAAAGCACAAATCATACTTAGGCCCAAACTCAAACTTGCAACATGTCATATTTAACTTCATAGTTAGAATCTAAGAGTAGTATAGGGCTTACAATGCTATGAAGACTTATAAAATAAAAATAAGATTGAGACGAAGCCACTAACAACTCTAAAATCCTCCAAATAGCAAGCTCCAATGAAAACCCTTGAGAAATAAGAAGAAGATCCTTGCTTTGATGAAGAAAGATTGAACTTTGGCCTAGAATCAAACTTAGAAACTCTCAAACAAGCTTAGGAACTCTCATATGAATGAAGATGGAGACTATGACAAGAGAGTGGAGGCCATGATTAAACATTTTGGCATAATCTAGTTGTAGGTTTGATTTATGATGGTTTAGGCTAGGTATTAGGGTCCTTTTATAGAAGTTTAGATCAGTTTAGGCCATAGGATTAACCCTAATTCAGATCTGAGCCTTCAAATTCCGTCACAAGCCTCCAAACATGTCTTGAGGAACAAGTCAGGTGCACCCAGGCCAAACTGGCCGACCACCCAAGTCGACAGGGGTGTCGACTGGGCAGTCGACATCACCTGGGGTGTGTCGACTCCAAGTCGACTCCCCAGTCGACTTGGGGGTGGTGGGAATTTTTCCCGCCTGTTCTGCTTGGATGAATTTGAATTTGAATCTGTTTTTAAACTTGAATTTTTTGAAAACTTCTATGGGCCATAACTAGGTCATACGGACTCCGATTTTCGAAAACTCGGACTATATTTCGCGTATTTTTCCGAGACGAATGCAATGGCATAGCCCGTTTTCCTTGATTAAGATTTATAATTTAATTCTGCCTTGATTTATGTTATAACATGTTATTTAAAAATACGGCTTATTACACCAGCGCTTCGCCTCCTACCCCTCCCATCAGGGACCGGATGGAAGCATCAAGAAGTCCCTCATCCCGAGAAACTGTCTCCTCATCACCAACCACGCCACCTCCGAGGCCCTCATGGAACCTAACGACCTTCTTGGGGCTAAGCATGGTAGGGGCCGACTTTCTTTTCAAAGTAGGAGCGGTAGAGGCTCCCACCATTTCCTCTAGTGACACACCACCCGCCACGGCGGACCTAGGTACAGCTGGGCCCGATGAAAGTAAAACAAGATGTCGAAGTCGATCCGTATCTATCACGGAGTCTGTCCCGCGGGAAGCTTCGGGGAAGGCTAGAAGGGCATCAAGGCGTTGTCTGTATTCATCGCTGGTGGGTGCCTCGGGGTTCCCTGTCACAATCAAAGTGGAGACTTGAGACGCAAAACTCGATAAGGTCGCCAAAATAGACTGAGGGGACTTATATCCTCGTATCCACCTCCTCGCAAAGCCAGGAGGACAGTGAATGAAGAACCAGTCATGCTTAATCACAGATGGCCTAGGCCTTTTTCCTACAAATATCTGCCGGCCAGAAGACGCTTCCATGAACCATTGAGAAGATGACTCACAAGCTGATCGCCTGAAGTGAAAAAGATATCGAATATCCTCCCCAGTGGGATCTCGACGTAGAAACTCTCGGAAAAGAACACAAGTACCCAAGAGTGCGGAATACGCATTTTGATGTAGCTGCGAAGGGGCAAGGCGGAAATACAATAACATCTCCTGAATAAAGTCGTTGGCCGGGGGCACGCACCCCATGCCGCAAGCATGACGATTCCAAGCAGTGAGCCCCTCGGGTGGGGCATGAGCCCTTTCTCCTGAGTCAGGGGCACGAGCCTTCCCCTCTGGAATGCCCAGCCGTAATGACATCTTATTTACCGCCGCCGCGTCCATCCGTGAGGGTACCGAGTCCGATGGATTATCCAAAATAACCGCGTCGGGCAGCATATCGGGAGCCACCGAGGCTATAGGTTCAGCACCTTCCATAATATCCACATTTTCCGATTTAGAATACACTGTCGAAGAATGAGTCCTCTCAGCATGTCCCCCGTGCTCGGACACCTAAGGGGAACTCCCAACCAGGGAAGGGGACGATCCCTTGGTAGTCTCATACTCACTACTCCCAGAGTCAGAGCTGTTCATGGAATTAGAACTGTCCGTGGAATTAGAGGTGTGAGATGATGAGGGGGAAGCCTCAACTTCTGAAAGTTTTTCAGTCTATGACCTTGTTTGCATGGTTCGCTATACTTTAAGATATCAATGTTAGACATCATAGCAAAATAACCTATACCCCTCGTGTCGGTGGAACCTAACAAGTGTGTGCAGTGACGTGCAAAGGATGAAAATGCTCATGGAAACGTTAAGACTCATAACAGTCTAGTCACAGTTCAGATACATGCTCTACCCTATGTGCGAGTTTCAAGTTTCCACTCACTCAATTTTTGGTGCTTAGTATGCTCAGACGGAGTACAAGTCCGAAGGCAGGAAGTCAGGAAGTTAAAGCTCGAATGCAACTAAGGGCTATGTTTGGTCAAGGCGATACCCTCAGACTCGCCCAAGGACTCGAAGAATCAAGCACATAGAAGTCAAGAGCCTGAGCCGGGGCACCTCAAAGTCCAATCCCGGGGGTTCTAAAATACTGAACCATGGAGGCACGAAAATTCGAACCATGATGGTTCGAAGTTTCGAGCCCCGACGGTTTGACATTTCGTACCCCATGGACTCAGACTTTCGGACCCAAGGCGTCGAAATTTCGAACCATCAAGGTTTGAAAATTTGAGCCCCAAGGGGCCAGCATCCGGGCCGACAAGGCTCGAAGCTGCGAACCCCACGGGCTCGAAAACTTCGAACCCCATGAGCTCGAAAAACTCAAACCCTGCGGGCTCAAAAATCTCGAACCCCACGAGCTCGAAAGCTTCGATCCTTGCTGGGCTCGACGGTCTCGAGTCAACAAGGCTCGAAGTCTCGAACCCCTCGGGCTCGAAAACTTTGAACTCCACAGGCTCGAAAACCTCGAACCCCACGGGCTCGAAGACTTCGAAACCTGCTGGGGTCGACGGTCTCGAGTCCACAAGGCTCGAAGTCTCGAGCCTCGAGCAGCAGACTCGAAGCCTCGAACCTCCTTCAGCAGTCGCACCTCGACCTCCCTCCTCCCTTCCCTGCGTTGGCCGAGTTTGTTGCCTAAAAAGTCTTCTCCTTTGGTCAAGGGGTCGGTTCGAATTTTTTAGAATAATGACGCGAGATAGAAGAGAATGAATGAAGGAGGGGGGCAATTTATAATGAAAAGGAAATGTCCGTTCATATTCCGCCTACAGGCTCGAAAATTCGAGCCTACAGGCTCGAAAATTCGAACCCCCGCGGTTCGAAATCTCGAGCCTCGCGGCCCGATACTTCGAGCTACCAGAACTCAGATCCGAGCCCCTCTGGCTCGAAATTTCGAACCCCTGTGGCTCGAAATTTCGAACCTAAAAAAAAAAGTGAGACGATGATAAGTACGACAGCATGTTTCCTCCCAACTATCGCGCTCGTGAGCGCCTACCTCTCGTTGCCCATCAATCGCCAAAAATGCGTGATTCCGATGCCACGTGAACACGAGGCAACACGGGCACGACACCGACCTCATGGCGGATCACCCAAACTGGTGAGCCCGATAGCTAACGTATTTTTTCCTATAACTTGCAGGACCAATCCGCAACTTAACCGTCCTCTCAACTTCCATTCCGAAGCACATCCTGTCAAGACAAGACGTACTTCGGGGGGCAAATATTAACCGGCCTTTTGGTCCGGTTGCCAAAAGTACTCAAGACACGCTCAATTCAACTCATCGCGTGAAGCCAAGGCCGAGAGTGAAACACAGGAAATCTAGGAGGAAGACCGAAGGGAATCGCATTGAGAAACCTCGCCACATCCACCTTCAAAATACCATTAGCACCTGCCAAGATGCAAAATTTCGTACCTCGAAGGTACGAAATTTCGTACCTATCAGGTACGAAATTCGTACCCCAGAGGTACGAAATTTCGTACCTTAGAGGTGCGAAATTTCGTACCCTGAGGTATAAAATTTCCTAACTCGGAGGTGCGAAATTTCGCACCTCACAGGTGCGAAATTTCGCTTCTCCCCAGGTACGAATTTTCTGGAGCCGAAACAGGGAGGCGCAAATTTCCTGTAGATGGTCCCCATTTCTACCTACTCCTACCTAACCCCTACCTAACCACTTCCTATAAATACACCACTACCTCACACTTCAAAAGGGAGAGATTCTTGGACCTTGAGACCTCTATAGAGCTCCATTAATGGCATCTCCTCTTTGGGGAAGAAGAAGGGCAAACTTGTCCATTTTACTATTTCTTGCAAATATGACTATTTTGCATAATAGTCCACATGTGTAATGAGAGGATCTCAACCTTGTAGTCTTTCAATTGATTAACAAAATCTCTACAACTCTTCAAAGTGGACGTAGGCCCTTCAACAAGGCCTAGCCACTATAAATCTCTTGTGTCATTTACCGCTTATATTTATTTTATGTTACATAATATGTCTTGTCTGTGCGACCATATTATTTATTCCTAGTAATACGGAATCTTTGGTATTTGCGACATTTTTGGTCGTCAACAACACACTTGGGCAACCCATGAATTTTCAGGGCTGGCCCTCTCTTATGTTTGAGGATTAGTTATTCCTGAACAATACGTTTCCCGATCCTATCGGACCTATCTCTGAGCCTTTTAATCGGCTCGATATTCGAGGCGCCTCGCAATCCATCATCCACATAAGTTAAAATGTTTGGGCTCCATACCATGACACCACTTCTAGCTAGAAAGAAACGCATGCACTCCCTGCAGTCACTATCCCGTTTCTGACTCATACCGGGGTGTAAGGCTCGCGAATCAACGCTTTACAAAAAGCTATCCTACTTAAAACAATGCTTTGACCATCATCCACAATATTTTTCTTTTCAACAAAAGCCTTGATCATTTGCATCTTAGCATGCACCACTGTCAATCTATACCATGTCATTGATTTCGGCCAACATATAACCTCTAAGCTCATACGTCTCAGAGAAGGGTGTTAAGCAAGAGAATACATTCTCCTCCACCAAACATATATATATTTAGTAGAGATCAACTATATAACACACACTACAATGTCGAACATACAATCCATTCATACGTCCGTTCTGGGTTTGAACGAAACCGAAGGCATCTTATTCCTCATTCCATATGTCCAATACAGAAGAAAGGTGCGCGCATATCCGAACAATCTGCAAGTACGTCCGGACAACTACCACTATAACCTTTCAAGGGAGCTACCCATATGCATGACATCAGTAGTAATCCATTCGATGTGGAGATTGCCGGTCTTGCACCGTCTTCATTATCTTCGACTTTTAATCGTTGTTTAATTATTTGAAATGAGATTTAACTCGGTCCTTTCAAATAATTTTCGCATAAAATTTCTAATCAAATTCTTTCCCCTGGTTAAAATCATATTCATTACCTTATGTAAAAAGATTCAATTGAGTATTTAATTCGGTCATTGAATTAAATACTCAAGTCATAACATACCCACATTCATTTTATACATGTTCATGCCAAATCGTACTTAACCATTTTTATTTTTCAAACCAAGCAAAATTGGTTTGCACACATTTTAAATCACTTAAAATAATTTGAAAACGATTTATCAAATGATTTCAAACAAAATCGATTGCTGAAATATGCGAATTAGAGAAACTGATAAGTCACAAACGATGTCGAAATGGGTTGAAATTCGACGATGAAAGACCCTGAATGGAACTAAACTGTTGACCGTGGTTTCCACTGGTCAACAGTCCAGAAACAGGTTTCATACGTCTGGCACAAAGGGTCGGACGTCTGACCAATTACTTGTCACAAAACAGCAACCCAAATAAGGCGTATAAGCCTTATTTTCAGATGTCTGAAAAATTCCAGACGTTTGAAAAAAGGCTCCAAACATCTAACCTGATGCTCGGTTCAAAACTTGACCCTGAATCAGACGTCTAAAATTTATTTCAGACGTCTGAACTTTTGCTGAAAGCAGCATATGGCCAGATCACAAAGCCAGGTCGATTACGATTGTTCTTGGGTGACTCACGAAGGTTTATAACACTTACTCGAGGGTAAGTGAGGCTTTTAAGACTTGCCGAAGCAACTCATAACACAAAACTCACATGCATGAACATGTATACACGAGATTGCAATGGTTTAGCTTAGAAATTCAAATGTGAACTAAATTCCAAACCCAAGCATGCAAACATGATTTAAGTGACTTGTGAAGACTTAGAACTTTGCCGAGGCGACAATGGAGCTTCACAAGATCACGCAATCAACTCATAGCATATGAATTAGATTGTATGTGCAATCCTTATCATAATCTTCAGTTCAATGGAACATGAATGCATGAAATCGGCTAAGTTACAATAGCCTACCTAATTCACTAGCATATGAAAACTCAAAAGGCTTCCAAATTACACTTTTACATGCTATAAGCTTGTGGCATAGATGTGAGTTCATGCATAACTCAGCTATAACGGATAAAATCATATTTTTATTGCACTACTTAACATTTAATCTCATATTAAGATTATATGATCAATCAATAGTCATTTCGTCAACTCCAAACTTTATCAACTACTACATAGTTAATTAACACTACCCCTTTTGGTTTCTCACAATAAATCTTCGAGATCGAAGATCTCACAACAAATATTTGATAGAAAATCTCACCTTTGCTTGTTTACACACAAGGGATAGATCCAATAGCAAGCAAAATCAACCTCTCTTCCAATATTGCATGCAAATCTCCAATCTAAGCACATACAAATAGATTTCCTAAGAGTTAGGTCATAAGAATCATCAAAAATAAAAGAGGAGATAAGTTAGAGTAGATGGAGAAGATGAAGAGGAAACCTACAAAAGCTTTTACACATTTCTTCAAGAATTTAGCTTCCGATTGCAAATCCTAGGTTAGGAATTTTAATCTCCCTTTTCACTCTCCATTTTCTAATTTTTTTTCAAAGTGTTGAAGTGAATGAGGGAGAATGGGCTGATGGAGTACTTAAGTGAAATCTCAATTTCTTACATTCGTTAGAAACCTACAATTCAAAATATTCCAACGTTTCTTGTTTTATCAAATTCTGATTTATATTGAATTCAATACATTCATTCAAAGTTTAAAAATCAAAATTTCAATCTACCATGCCCTTTCAAGCCCATTTTAATTAAATTTTTAAATTTATGTATTCTAACTTCGATTAAAAATAAATTTTAAGTTGTTTATTCTCAAAATAATCCATCTGTAATATGTAATTTCTCTGAAAATCAATTAAAAATAAATTTTAAATTGGTTCCAAAAATACGGGTTGTTACAATCTCCCCTACTTAATACTTTTTCGTCCTCGAAAAAGGAGAAACATCAAAGTAGGAAATAAATAGTAATGTAACATAGCATAAATATAACTCTCACTAGAGAAAATCAGAGACATCCACTCTGCACTTGGGATAAGCCTGCTTAATGCTATCTTCGATTTTCCATGTGCAGTCTCTAGGATCTCCGCTCCATCGCACTTTGACTAAATGCACCTTCTTGTTCCTTATAACTCCGGTTTCTCTACGATTTTTTTTTTCAGTTCCCTATGCAGATCCAAACTCGGAGTAATATCCAAATCTTGTTGCGACGCTTCATCCACGATCAAGTCTGGATCATGTACATGCTTCCGAAGTTGAGAAATGTGCAACACATCATGTACTCCGGGCAACTAATCAGGCAACTGAACCCTGTAAGCAAGAGTCTTAATCCTCTCGAGTATAGGAAAATGGCCAATATATCTAGGTGCCAACTTCCTCGTCTTTCCAAATCTAATTACTCCTCTCATCAGAGAAATTCTCAAATACATGTAATCACCAACAGAAAATGCTAAATCTCTTCTTTTAGAATCCGCATAGCTCTTCTGTCGACTTTGAGCTGCTTGTAGTCTCTTCTTAATGAAATCCACTCTATCTGAAGCTTCTTGGATCATATCTGGACCCAATACTAACCGATTACCAAGCTCTATCCAACATGCAGGAGATCTACATGGTCTACCATACAATGCTTCAAACGGTGACATTTTTAAACTTGCCTGAAAGCTATTACTATATGAAAACTCAACCAAATGTATATGATTTTCCCAAGATCCTCCAAAATCAAGAATACAAGCCTGCAATAAATCTTCCAATATACAATTCACCCTCTAAGTTTGGCTGTCTGTGTGAGGATGATATGCAGTGATAAGATTGATCTTGGTTCCCAATTCAGATTGGAATGCTTCCCAGAACTTACTAGCAAAGATCGGGTCATGATCACTCACAATGCTGCTGGGAATTCCATGCAGTCTTACAATCTCTCTCACGTGAATCTAAGGAAGACTCTGAGCTGTTCTAGTCGATTTCACTGGAATAAAATGGGCACTCTTCGTGAAACGATCAACTATTACCCAAATACTATCATTTCCCTTCTTGGTTCGAGGCAAACCATCTATGAAATCCATGGATATCTAGTCCCACTTCCATTCTGGAATCTCCAAAGGTTGCAACAAACCAGCGAGCTTCTGTTGATCACTCTTGACTTGTTGGTAAATAGAGCACCTGCCAACATATATAGAGATACCTCTCTTCATAGACTTCCACCATAATGTGTGCTTAAGATCATAATACATCTTACTTACCCCTAGATGAATGCTAAGCTTGGATTTGTGACATTCATCCATTACCTCTCTTCTGAGCTTGGCAATATTCGGAACACTGATTCGGCCTAACAATCTCAGAATTTCCTTGCTATCAATTTGGAAACTCGAGACTTCGCCTTGCTGAATTATTTTAATAATTTTCTAAATAAAATCATCGTCCTTTTGAAGAACATAGATTTTCTCAATAAATGAAGATGTAACAATAAGATTAGCAACGATTGCATTCTTTCTACTAAGTGCATCAGCTACAATATTAGCTTTTCTTGGAGTACACAAAATATCTGGATTGCATGCTGCAAGAAATTCTAACCAACACTGCTGTCTCAAATTCAAATCTTTTTGGGTGAATAAATGCTTCAATGATTTATGATCCATATACAATTCGAACTTCTCACCCAAAAGATAGCGTCTCCAGATCTTCAAAGAAAATACTACTGCCAACAGCTCTAAATCATGAGTAACATACCTCTTCTCATGCGGCTTCAACTGACGGCTAGCATAAGCAACAACTTGGCCTCTTTGCATTAACACCGCACCTACTCTTTCATGATAAGCATCTGTATAGACAGTCAAATCCTGATTGCCATCTATAATTGTCAACACTGGAGCAATAGTCAACCTTACTTTTAGTTCTTGGAAGGCCGCCTCACATTCTGTCGTTCAATTAAACCTCGCATGCTTCTTTGTAAGTTTCTTCAATGGGCCTGATAATTTCGAAAAATCCTTAATGAAATTCCGATAATAGCCTACCAATCCCAGAAAACTTCTGACTTCTGCGGGAGTGCTAGGTTGCTTCGAATCTCTAATGGCAGTACTTTTGCTTGGATCCACTGAAATTCCCTCCTTCGATACGACATGACCGAGGAACTTCACTCTTCTTGCCATAATATGCATTTAGAAAATTTGGCTTTCAATACATTCTTTCTCAGAATTTCCAAAACCTCTTCCAAATGCTTCAAATGTCCGCTAGCTGACTTAGAGAAGATTAGAATATCATCAATAAAAACTAGTGCAAATTTATTCAAAACTCCGTGAAATACTCGATTCATCAAATCAACAAAGTAAGAAGGAGCGTACATAAGCCAAACGACATTTCTAGCCATTCATAAAACAAGTACGGACCTCTGAAAGTCTTCAAAGGAACACATTCTTCTGCAATTCGCAATTGATGGAAACCTGTAGCTAGGTCCATCTTTGAAAACACTCGAGCTCCATTCAAGCAATCTAATAAATCATCAATGCGCGACAATGGATATTTATTCTTCAATGTTTTCTTATTTAAGTCTTGGTAATCTATGCACAATCTGTGAGAACCGTCTGACTTAGGAACAAACACCACAACTGCTCCCCAGCTCGAGAAACTAGGCCGGATTAGACTTTTCCATAAAAGTTATCGAGGTTGATCTACCAACTCTTCTTTCTCCTTCAATGTCATTCTTCGAATTTCATGCACAACTGGCCTTGCATTCTGAACTAAATCGATTTTAAAATAAATTTCTCTTTGCGGAGGTAAGCTATCCACTTCCTCAAACACATTCGCATAATCTTTAACAACGGGAATATTCTCAATAAAAGTAGGAGAGACTCCAAGAGCAGACCAATTTTTTTTTTCTATCTAAACTTGAGCCTATGCATGGTATAATAATACTCCTAAGTTTTGTTTTAACTTTAACAATTCTCTCGGTGCGCTTAACTTCGGCCTCATACTTAGTCAACCAATCCAACCCAAGTATAATATCAAAATCAGAAAAACTCATGATGATCAAATTAAAAGGAAACCAGTAACAAAAATAAGAGACAAGAACTCTACAATATAAACGGAGAAAATGGGAACCATCTATCGGGTTATGGATGCTAATAGATTCTTCAAGATTTCTCAATTTTAAATTTAACTTCCTAACCGTGTTGCTTGAAATAAAACAACGCGATGCTCCCGTATCAAATAATACTTTAACAAGAATATTTTAATTGTAAGCGCAGCTTCCAACACGTTGGGTTTACCTTCCCCAGTAGAAGCTGGCACATCTGCCACATTATATACATGAGCCACTTCGGACATTTTCAGTAATGGGCAATTCCTGCTAACATGCCCTATCTTATGGAAATTGTAGCATTCTCTAGTATCTCGGGGTTTCTGATTAGAGCAAGATTCATTTCGCCTTAGCCTTTTTGGAGCATTGCATTAGTTAGTCCAATGCCCATACTGGTCAAAGTTGAAGCATTTACCCTTTGGTTTTCTATCCTCCTGGGCCTTAGCAGTTTCGGTCTTGCTGGCTTCAAGCTTCTTATCGGGAAGCTTTCTCTTGTTATTAACTTGATTTCTCTCCCGATCCGCTTGAGAGTTTCTCTTATCGATACCATCATACCTACAAGCCATCTCAACAACCTTAGCAAATGGATGTTCTATGTGGGCCGTCACTCTGCTGTGGTACCTCCTCTGAAGACCGTTGATGAACCACTTGTTCTTTCTGATCAGTTCTTGTATTAATTCGTGTCCATAGCGAGAGAATTCATTAAACTTTCTAACATACTCATGAATGGTTCTGTTGCTTTGCTGGCGATTAGCAAATTCATCATGCAAGCGCTCAACTTCCTTTCGTGGAACAAACCACTCCTCAAAAGCTTCTTTAAACCTCGCCCAAATCATATCAACTTCTAACTCACCTACAATCAATGCTTCCCACCAGATTAGGGCCTCGTCTTTAATTAGCTAATTTTTTTTCCTGTTATCTACTAATGCTAGACCCGCGAAGATCCGTTCGCAAGACCTCAACCAAGCTTGAGCTTCCATTACGGTTTCTAATGCCTATGAATGGCACTCCACCTAAGTTCTTATATTTCTTGGCAACTACATCAAGATCAAATGTTTTTTGTTGTAATACGGGCTCATTATTAGCCGCTGATCTACCCTCATCGAGATCAGGCCGATTATTAATGGCTGGGATATTGCCTCGTCCTTGGCCTCTGCCTCGTCCATTCATTTCCTTTTAGTTCCGTGGATAGCAAGGAAAGAGTTAGGCCAACAGAAAATATAGCTTAAGGAACGACAGAAGCATATAGACATATGCATAAACAATGATGTAATGATCATGTTATATGCTATTCTGATGTACTCATTCTAGAATATTATAATCCTATCTCTAATGAGTTACTCGCCCTAGAATACTACTGATTCTATCTCTGACGAGTTGTTTAATATGTTATCTTACAGAACTAAGGTTAACCAAAGATTTGATACCACGTCTGATGCGAACCAAAACCCCGCTCCACGGAGGCAAGGTCGGTTTTTGGAAAACAACAAATTAAGCACGTCAGTAGATTACAGAAGATAGCATAATACATAAAATTAGAGAATAACTTACATTATATCATAACAGCGGAATCATAATCATCATCAGAGTTACACAAATACAGGATCCTACTTAGTATATAACAAGTTTCATTAAATAGATAATATGTCTACAGTAGAATCAAATATAAACATACATAAGGTAGTGTTTAAAAGCTCAAAAGAAATGCTAAAATGATAGGTCTTCATCTTCAGCCAAAAGAGCACCTAATGCTATGGTGCATATCCAAAAGAAAGCCGATCACCTGTTAACTTGGCTTCCCATGCAAAAATATGGGCACCCGAGTTTGCAAGGGGAAAACAAACTATGAGTCAGTCATGGGACTGGTATGGGAAATTCTATAGTTACGTAACTTATTTAAGAGTGAGGCAAATCACAGGACCACGCCATATGTCACGGAAAGAGTTTACTCCATTGGATTGCCTGTGCATAAGATAAAGTAAATCAAGTAAACAACGCAATGCTTTTTAGAAAAATGAAGTCATTATAAGACTCAGGTCCCATCGCACAATGCAACGCAAGCCGGAGGATAGAGTTTTACCTTATAAGGGCCAAACATGCTTGATACGCATTAAACAAATCATTTTGGTATTACTATAAGTGCATAGTGTATAAAACAACTTCGAATGTAAATGTGTCAATCATAGACGATATAGGTACCATATATTATGTCGCCATATAGGTTTACAACAAAACCAGCACAATGTCGTATTGGAAATTGGATTTCCGTCATGAGTCAAAGTAAGTGATGTCTCCTTACCGATTCAGATCACCTCTAGCAAGATAACCCAGGATCACACACTTGGGAAACCCCTGGATCTTCAGGGTCGGACCTCTCTTACCTTTGAATATTAGTTATTCCTGAACAATAAGTTTCCTGGTCCTATAGGACCTATCTCTGAGCCTTTTAGTCAGCTCGATATCCGAGGTGCCTCGCGGTCCATCATCCACATAAGTAAAAATGTTTGGGCTTCATACAATGACACCACTTCTAGGTAGAAAGAAACGCATGCACTCCCTGCAGTAACTATCCCGTTTCTGACTCATACCGGGGTGTGAGGCTCATGAATCAACACTTTACACAAAGCTATGCTACTTAAAGTTATGCTTTGATCATCATCCATAAGACTCTTCTTTTCAACAAAAGTTTTGATCACTTGCATCTTAGCCTGCACCACTGTCAATCTATACCATGTCATTGATTCTGCCAACAAATAACCTCTAAGCTCGTACGTCTCAGAGAAGGGTGTTAAACAAGAGAATAAATTCTCCGCCATCAAACAAATATATATAGCAGAGATCAACTACATAGCACACACTACAATGTCGAACATACAATCCATTCATACGTACGTTCTAGGTTTGAACGAAACCGGAGGCACCTTATTCCTCATTCCATATGTCCAATATAGAAGAGAGGGCCTCGCATATTCGGACAATCTACAAGTACATCTAGACAACTACCACTATAACCCTTTCAAGGGAGCTACCCATATACAAGGCATCACTAGTAATCCATTCGATGTGGAGATTGCCGGTCTTGCACCATCTTCATTATCTTAAACTTTTAATCGTCGTTTAATTATTTGAAATGAGATTTAACTCGATCCTTTCAAATAATTCTCGCACAAAATTTCTAATCAAATTCTTCCCACTGGTTAAAATCATATTCATTAACTTATGTTAAAAGATTCAATCGAGAATTTAATTCGGTCATTGAATTAAATACTCAAGTCATAACATACCCATATTCATTTTATACGTGTTCATGCCAAGTCGTACTTAACCATTTTTATTTTTCAAACCAAGCAAAATTGGTTTGCACACATTTTAAATCACTTAAAATAATTTGAAAACGATTTATCAAATGATTTCGAATAAAATCGATTGCTGAAATATGTGAATTAGAGAAACTGACAAGTCATAAAAAAATTCGAAATGGGACGAAACTCGGCCGGGAAAGATGCTGAATGGACCTAAATTTTTGAGAGTGGTCTCCACCGGTCAACAGTCCAGAAACAGGTTTCAAATGTCTGACACAAGGGGGCAAACGTCTGACCTGCTACTTGTCACAAAACAGCAACCCAAATCAGACGTCTGAGCCTATTTTCAGATGTCTGAAAATTCCAGATGGTTGAAAAATGGCTCCAGACGTTTGACCTGATGCTTCGGTCAAAACTTGACCCTAGATCAGACATCTGAAATTTATTTTAGACGTCTGACCTGATGCTGAAAGCAGCATATTGCCAGATCATAATGCCAGGTCGATTGCGATTGTTCTCAGGCGACTCACGAAGGTTTATAACACTTACTCGAGGGGAAGTGAGGCTTCTAAGACTTGTCGAAACAACTCATAACACAAAACTCACATGCATGAACATGTATACACGAGATTGCAATGGTTTTGCTTAGAAATTCAAATGTGAACTAAATTCCAAACCCAAGCATGCAAACATGATTTAAGTGACTGGTGAAGACTTAGAACTTTGCCGAGGCGACAACGGAGCTTCACAAGATCACGCAATCAACTCGTAGCATATGAATTAGATTGTATGTGCAATCATTATCATAATTTTCAATTCAATGGAACATGAATACATGAAATCGGATAAGTTACAATAGCCTAACTAATTCACTAGCATATGCAAACTCAAATGACTTCCAAATTACACTGTTACAGGCTATAAGCTTGTGGCATAGATGTGAGTTCATGCATCACTTACCTATAACGGATAAAATAATATTTTTATTGCACTACTTAACATGTAATCGCATATTAAGATTATATGATCAACCAATAGTCATTTCGTCAACCCCAAACTTAATCAACTAATACATAGTTAATTAACACTACCCCTTTTGGCTTCTTACAATAAATCTTCGAGATCGAAGATCTCACAACAAATATTATGATAGAAAATCTCACCTTTGCTTGTTTACACATAAGTAATAGATCCAATAACAAGCAAAATCAACCTCACTTCCAATATAGCATGCAAATCTCCAATCTAATCACATACAAATAGATTTCCTAAGAGTTAGGTCATAGGAATCATCAAAAATCAAAGAGGAGATAAGCTAGAGTAGATGGAGAAGATGAAGAGGAAACCTACCAAAGCTTCTACACTTGATTTCTTCAAGAATTTAGCTTCCATTGCAAATCATAGGTTAGGAATTTTAATCTCCCTTTTCACTCTCCATTTTCTAATTTTTTTTCTAAGTGTTGAAGTGAATGGGGGAGAATGGGCTGATGGAGCACTTAAGGGAAGTGGGTGAAGTTGGCTAACCAAGCCCTAACCAAAGTCCCAATTACCACCAACTCGAAATATATCGAAGCTTATAGTTTTCAAACATGTGAAAGACGTTTTGAACTCAATGGAAGTGGTTTTCAGTCCAAATTCATCCATATGTAGAAAGTGATATTTTGGTCATACACATAAAGGAAAAGACCAAATTTCACCCAACTCTAAAGGTATCGATGTCTATAGTTTTCAAACACGCGAATGACATTTTTAACTAAATGGTAGTGGTTTCGAGGCCAAATTCATTCGTATGCAAAGTGACTATTTTTAAGGGCCATAAAGAATACTAATATATATATATATATATATTCCGTAGCAATTATTCTAAATTTTAATTTAGACATAACGTACAATTTATAAAGTGAAATATCAATTTCTTACATTCGTTAGAAATCTACAATTTGAAATATTCCAACGTTTCTTATTTTATCAAATTCTAATTTATATTGAATTCAATGCATTCATTAAGAGTTTAAAAATCAATTTTTCAAACTACCGGGCCCTTTCAAGCTCGTTTTAATTAAATTTTAAATTTATACGTTCTAACTTCGATTAAAAATAAATTTTAAGTCGTTTATTCTCAAAATAATTCGTCTATAATATTTAGTTTCTATAAAAATCAATTAAAAATAAATTTTATATTGGTTCCAAAAATACGGGTTGTTACAGGTAATGAAGCTTCTTTGCCACGACTTTAGCGCATCGTTAAGTAGCACTCGATTTGTTTGGTGGCGCTTCTAGAGCCTTTTGTAGGCCCAGAAGTGATCACCAATTTTGTCCTTTCTCTTGGCTTCGTGGGCTTTTCAGTTAAAATACTCAACGGATTCAATGCGGTAGATGTGCAAAAAGTTACAACCGTGATAAAGCCAGGAAATATCATGGATAGCGGATGACAATATAACAACATATAAAACTCATATTATTTGTTGCTTTTGCTAATATGTAAATAATAAATTAATGAAATATTAACATTTAATTTAATAATAATAAGTATATTCTTAATTTTAAATAAAAACATGTCCAAATATATGTAAATAAATGTAAACTTTTGTTTATCTTAATTAAGTTAAATAGAATTTTTTGAATTTTTATTCAGAAAATATATATTAAAAAATCAATTAAAAAAATATTTTTATGAGTTATTAATGCATAAATGTCATTTTTCAATTCGTTTCTTTTATAGAAGATATATCGGGAATAGCGGGACATAGCTGAAATAATGGGATATATCGGAGATATTCAAATATAGCGGGGCTTAAAGAGGAAATGATATTTTAGAGACTATTTTAAAATAGCGTAGTAGCAGAAATCCGCTACAGGATATAGCGGAGAAATGGTGGGGTAATAACGGGGCATTACATGCATAGTTCGTGGGTGCTTTAGCCAATGTATCCAATAAGATTTGGATAATTTGGTCCAAAGCCAATGTCCGACCAGTTTTCGATTCAGATTAGCTTTTCTCTATGGCTTGTTCTTTTTCTTATCTCTCATCTTTTTTCTATTTTCAGCGGTTTACGCTAAGCGTGATCGGATAAAAAGGTTGGTCACGTGTGTGGATATCCTCTCACTCTCTGATTTGGGTTTCACTGAGTCGGTTATTGGGGGCGACTTCAATGTGGTTGCCTACCAAGCCAAGAAGCGGGGTGGATCCTCTATAAACACAGTTGTGATAGGATATTTCAACTCATTCATCATCAGCTCTGGTCGTTTTGACATTTCTTTCATTAGTTCGACTTTTACTTGGTTTAATAACCAGGACGGGCCAGACCGTATCCTTTCTCGTCTAGACAGAGTATTCGGATCAGATGGTTGGTTTAACTTTTCTTTCTCATTCTCTATATCACACCTGCACTGTACCTTCTCGGATTATGCTCCAATGATCCTTCGTTGTTCCCCCTTCGCAATGTGCGGACACTCTTCCTTCTGGTTTTATAGCAAGTGGAGGTCCCACCACACGTTTCACCGTCAAGTGGAAGATTCCTGGAACTCTCCTTCCAGTGATCCTTCTGTTGTGTTTTCTCGAAAACGTAAACATCCTAAAGCTTGTCTTAAGGTTTGGAGTGTGCAGGTTTTCAATAATTTCTTTGATCGTGTCAGGGCTGCTGAAGTTTCTCTTATTTTAGCGCAATCTTCCTTCGACGAGGACCCAAGGACCGCAAACATGGAGGCGTGGGCATTAGCCCAAGTAGCGTTTTCATTGGAACTTCGTGTTAAGAAAGATTTCCTCCGCCAGAAGGCTAGGATCAAGTGGATCTTTGAAGGAGGTACGAACTCCAAGTTCTTTCATTCTTTTATTCGTAAGAAGAATAACCTCTTTTCGATTCATCAGATTTACTGCTAAGATTTCTCTTTGGCTTCCACTCCGGCGGAAGTCAAACAGACCATCCTCTCCCACTTCCAGTCATTCCTTGGCTCTCCCTCTGAGACCTTCTCTTATCCTGCTCTATTATATTTTGTCCCCAAGATGGTCCTTCCTGAGGAAAGCGAAGCTCTTTCCATCCCTCATACTTCTGAGCAAATATGGGCTTGCGTTTTTGCGCTGAGTAAGGACAATACGAGTAGGCCTGATGGTTTCATTGTTTTTTTTCTAGGAGTGTCTAACTGATCATTCAGACAGACTTCTGTCTTGCCGTCTATTTCTTCTTCTTTGGTGGAACTCTCCCTCAGGGCTGGACTTCCACCAACCTGCTTCTCATCCTCAAGTGTAAAAATCCATGTACATGCATGAATTTTCGTCCTATCAGCATGTGCAATTTCTCTAACGAAGTTATTTCTAAGTTTTAATCTTTTAGACTATCACCTTTCCTAGATCACATTATATCTTCTTCTAAAGATGGGTTTGTAAAAGGACGTCGTATTATGGATAACGTATTTATGCCCGAGAGCCGGTTTTTAAAATCGATCGAAAGGTCAGGAGTTCTAATTTGGTCATCAAGCTCGACACGACTAAGGCTTATGATCGAATGTCTTGTTTTTTTCGTGATTAGAGTTCTGAGGGCTTTTGGTTTTCTTGAGCCCATGAAATTTCTCTAACAAAGTTATCTCTAAGGTTTTATCTTCTAGACTAGAACCTTTCCTGGATCGCATTATATATCCTTCTCAAGTTAGGTTTGTAAAAGGACTCCTGATTATGGATAACGTCCATTAAGTCCAAGATATGGTTTTTCAGATCAACTGAAAGGTCAGAGGCCCTTATTTGGTCATCAAATTCGACATGGCTAAGACTTATGATCGAATGTCTTGATTTTTTGTGATTAGAGTTCTGAGGGTTTCGGTTTTCTTCAGCCTCTTATTGATCTTATTTGGAGACTTATTTCCAACTGTTGGTTCTCCATTCTCATCAACGGGTCTAACAACTGGTATTTCAAGTTGGGAAAGGGTCTTGGAGGGGAACCTCTTTCCCTGACATTATTCGTCATTGTCGTAGATGTTTTTGTTCATTGTCTGCATTCGCTTATGATTATAGGTCAAATTCACAGATTCGAAACCTCTAGTGTTTTCCCGATAATCTCCTCCTTATATTTTGCGGATGACATTATCATTTTCTCAAACGGCAATTGACAGTCCTTCCATCGTCTGATTGCGTTGATCCATCAGTACGAGAGGTGTTCATACCAACTCGTTAATTCAACTAGGAGTAGTTTCGTCCCGGCGAAAGGCTTATCTTCATAGAGGTCTTCTTGGATTGAAACCTTCTCTGGTTTTAAGGCCTCGTCCCTTCCTTTGCCTTACCTTGGGATTGTCTTTTACAGAGGTAGGAAACTTAATACTATATTCGATTCCCTTACCAACAAGATAAGGGGTAAGATTATTCGTTGGAATGCGACTCTCCTTTCCCAAGCGGGTAGACTGGTTCGTATTAAATTAGTTATGGGTTCCATAGGATCGCATGAGTAATGACCCAAATTTTCGAGTCTATAACAACCCATATTTTTGGTCGATTTATTCTAAACATTTAATATGGTTTTAAATACTGATTTGATAATATAAATCGATTTCTATATTGAGTTATTGATTTAATAATTGAAATACGATTTATTTCTAATATATTGAATAATCGTAATATGAAAAAAATTCTACTTTAATTCGAAGTTAAAAATGAATAAAAACGATTCATATGATCAATATAAATTGTATGTGAATATAAACGATAATAATTATTATTTATTATCAAGAAATTAATTGTTTTGAATTTAAAGTATATCGGTTTGAATTAATATCTTCTCCATACGATCGAATGAGGCTTCGAAACCTATTCCAGTGTGTTCAGAATGGTGGTATAACCCTAGGACTGTCAGATGTCACATTCAAATAGGAGTTTTGAAACACATGATATTTTAAATAAGGTAAAATCACACCGGTTCAACTCAAAATAAAAAAATAAAAATAATATAAAAACTTTTCCTTCCATCCTAAGCAAGCCCAACGAAAGTACACACAATTCACCCTAGCTAAGCTATAATGCAGGCCTATTCTTGTACAAACATTGAAAACTCTCCTCTTCGCACCTATAAAACAGCATCACCCTTTACTAAGTTTTCCATTCTAAAGTCAAGAAGAAGCTTTGAAATCAAAATTATTAAAACGGCCAACGCCTGTTTTAATTCTCATTCTCAAACCAAATTCATTTCGATTTCCCTTCGTTCTTTTTTCCTATAAATCGCGAATCAAATCCACCGCTAAAAAAAAGATCGAAATTGAAAATCATGAATCCTATGAAACTCGATCTAACGCTGAAGCAGCTCGCGAATTTAGGAATCGCGATTTTAGTCTTCATCGCGAGAACCATCTGAAGCGCGATTCAAGTGCGCGTGCATGGAAAGAGAAAAAGGGGTGCTAGGGATTTCAGGGGAAGGCAACATCATCATTAGTTGCGAGCACTAGAGTTCTAACATACTGGTGTTAAAGTAAGGTAAATTTTTGGTGTTCGATCTTTATTCAGGGTTCGACAGTAAGGAGGTTGGGTTGAACAAGATATTTAGGGCTCGATTTTTTTGATGATGGACGGTGAATTTGGATTCGGTAGTGATGTACTGTGATGGGGTGGTCGAGGCTCTGCAGTAGTCCGATGATGGGGATGTTGGAAGTTTGGCAGTAAGACATTGAGCTAAACTGTAAGAGGGTATTATGGTTCTGGGGGTTTAAGTGTTCGATAATAGTGCAGATTGGTAGAATGGAGGTGTAGCAGTGGAAGGGGGTCTGATGGAGATGGCTGCTTTGTCGGATTAGGTTGAAGTGGTGAGGATGGATTATATATATATATAATCTAGTTAGTTAATAATTACAAAATTTAAAATTTTGCAAGGTTATATGTATTGAAGACAGGCAAGTTCAGTTGTAGCTGTGCAGTCTTCGATCTAAAAATGGATTTGGAGTTTTCAAAGTCAGATGAAATTTTAATCGAACTTTCTCCGACTTAACCGCGATGAAACTAGGTGAGTAGTTCTTACTCAGGCAAGATCAGTTGTAGCTGTGCAGTCTTCGATCTAAAAATAGATTTGGAGTTTTCAGACTTAGATGAAATTTTAATCGAACTTTCTCCGACTTAATCGCGATGAAATTAGGTGAGTAATTCTCACTCAAAATTTATATAAAATTATTTTTATCATTAGAAATAAATTGTTTTCTTCTTGGATGCATTTATTAATTGTTATCAGTTGTGATTATATATATTTATATTAGCTATATAGGCTTGGTGTTTGTGGTTATATTATATATATATTGGTGGTTGGATATTTCCCGCATTATCATTAGCGGATGCCCACGGTATCATTTAGATGACCCTATGCGCCCCATAATATGACAGTGGATGACCTTTGATACCACGATATCCTGCGTTGAAGCAGGATGGGTATTACTTATGTTGGCTAGCATCTATGGATGCAAGAAAACAGGTTAGATGGATCCAACTAGATTCCTCGAAATTTATTACTGTTTGTTTTCATACATATATATATATTATCATATATGATGTGTTATAAAACTCGTGATTTGACAATCGAGTGACTTTGGATGTTTAAATATCATTGGGACAAAATGTTAATTTATAAAAATATTGTGAAAAGCGATTTTGAGATTTAAAAGGAAAATTCTATTTTTTCTAAAATAGAATTTGAATTTCGAATGGGCTAAGAATATTCACTTGTTTTGAATAATAAAAACAAGTAAAGGAATTTATAAATGATGTTTATAAATTAAATAATATAGGAATTTAAAGGGGAAATTTATAAACGATGTTTATAAATTAAATAATGTGGGGAATTTAAGTGAATTTATAAACGGTATCTATAACTGAAATGGAAAAATTATCATTTGGATAATTTGGGAAGTCTAAATTCAGATGTGAATTTAAAAAGGAAAATTGAAATTAGTTTCAAAGAGAAACGGTAAATCTATTCTGATATTCAGAATATAAATTGAATTAAAATAAATCTGTATTGATTTTTGATTTGAATTCGATTAGATCAAATTTATTTAAATAAATATTTTGAGAAAAATATATTAGGATTGTATTAAATAGAAGTTTTAATTTAAATATGAAAATAGATTCATTGTTTATATATAAGTTATAATCAACAAAATGTTCCAGAATAGGAATTGGGTTTCAAATGGATTTGAAATGGAAACTTGTTTTAAATTTTAAAACAAGGAAGTTAAATTTATAAACGACGTTTATAAATTAAGTGAGATAAATTATCATTAGATTGTTTAGAAGTTTAAATTCAAGCATGAATTTAAAATTGAATTGGAAATCATTTCAAAAAGGGGATGACGGATGTAATTCTGGAATTTAAAATATAAACAGAATTGAGATAAAGAATTTATAATTAGAATTCGATTATACCGAATTTTATAAATAATTTATTTATAAAGGGAATTGGAATTTAATGTAGCAAATTGGATTATAAATAAATTTATAATCGAGTAATGAAGAATCGATGATTATAGATAATCAAAAATATTAATTTGGATTTGAAAACTGGATTTAATACATATTAGAACAAGATTTAAATTTAAATTCAACAAAGTTTAACGTCTATAATTAAATATAATTAACACAAGCTTGTTGAGGCACGACAGTTCGTAAATTGGCGTTTCGAATTTCAATTGAGTATATAGAACTCAATTTAAGTCGGAATTCTTTGAAACAAGAATCATCTCGATCGGTTGAATAATAGTTTTCTAACAAAAGAGAAAAATCTGCATTTCATTGAATAGATTTTGAGTTATGTCAAAATCAAATTTTCCGAAATACAACGCCATAACCACTATAAAACCATAACGGTTTATTTAAATAAGTAAAAGGAATTTAAGTAAATAAAATCCGAATTTCCATTAGAAAAATTCAGACTTGAGATATAAAATGAATATGAACTCAAGTGGGGTAAATGGACTAATTTTTGAAACAAAAATCGGATTTTTAATTATTTAATAGGATTAACTAATTTGAAGAATAATTAGTTAATCGATTTTTGATACGAAATTGGGCTTTGAATAAGTGAATGAGATTTGAGGATTTATTTTCGAAATCGAATATGAAACTTGAGTTGAAAATGGAATTTGATTGGTTAATAAGTAAATTAAAATATATTTGAATGTGATATGTTCAAATAAAAAAGTGGAATAGGAAAAAGAGCTACTTAATGAATAAATTAGTGAGCTGAATTAAAAATGATTGGACGGAGTTGGAATAAAGTAAAAGTGGTTATATATATGTTAAGCAGGATTGGAATGATGTGTATAAAGATTATAACTTAAGTGCCCGACAAAAAGGTACACGTTTAAATTCCATATGAGTTTTCATGCATCGAATCGACAAGCCACTTGGCTTTTTGATTTTCTTTTTGAATGGAAAGGGCCTAGAGAGGCGAGTTGGAGTTTGAGCTATTGAGCGGTACAAAGGAGGTACTGGCGGAAATTTCCAAAAATTTAAAGAGTTAAAATATTTTTATGAAAATTTGATAATTAGAAATATATATCGATATATATAGAATTCGATAAGGAAACGAAATTAAAATAGAATATTATAAACAAAAAGGAAATCTGTAAATTTAATCTAGTAAAAATAGAAAGAGAATTTATAAAAGGTAATCTTATGAGATTGGAAGGAGAAACATAAACATATTTAAGGTAAATGATGGTTTAAAAGAAAACGTTTTGCAAATTGAAATGATTATGTTGACAAGAAGATAAGAAATGGAGTTAAATTAGAAACTGACTGAAGATTAGTGAGGTTAAATGACTTCCTGAATATCGATCTGATGTTGGTTTCGGCCTTCGGGGTTGATACTTAGCAGTTGCTCTCTTACTAGTTTATAGTTAGGGACTGATGAATGTGGAAGAGTAAAGACTTGTGAATATATGGAAATGTTTTCCAAAGTTAAAGTGATATTTTCTAGAATATAGAAAATAAATAGTTATGATAGATGAATTTTTTTTTTCCAAGAATCGTGAGAAGTTAAACGAGTTAGAGAAATATCTGGGTAAAGATATTGAAGAGATATTGGGGCATGATAAATTTAAATTGATAAAATATTAATTAAGGGGCCCAATGATTGTTTGATGCTTTGAATGGATATTTGTTTTTCTTCGATAGTTAAATAACCGACTATTGAATTATTTTCCAATATCGTTGTCAATATGGAGAGACCGATGGGATTATTATCCGAGAACCACATCGTATTGGCAGTAGCATTGCAAATCAGATTATATAAAGATAATCGAAGACAGAGTAAAGTGCACGGGATTTTTCTATTAATGGAAATTGTGCCTTTGGTTTCGTTCAGTCCCAAAATGAAGTTGTATGACGAATGTCTGACAGAGTATCTCCAATGATCGCATATGTTGGTCTGTATAAATATATATGGTGGCGGAGAATTTATTCTCTAGCATAATATCTAGATTATATTTGTGCAAATCAAATAATGGTTAATGGAACTGACAATGTGGCATTCAAAGTGATTGTGCAATCAATGAAAAGTAAGCAAGCGTAGCCTCAGGCCTCAACAACTGGGAAATAACAAAAATCGGGCAGGTAGCATGGCTAAGTGGGTAGCTCCTAATTAGGGTGTATTATCACCTATCTAGAGAAAATAATTTCGTTCTTTATTCTATTCCATGCTGTCCCATTCGGGAAAAAGTGTGCTGATCCCAACCGTTG
The DNA here is from genome assembly GCA_030737875.1 of Allium sativum. Lineage (NCBI taxonomy): Eukaryota > Viridiplantae > Streptophyta > Magnoliopsida > Asparagales > Amaryllidaceae > Allium > Allium sativum. The sequence continues at coordinate 138,333,629 of CM060922.1, read as the reverse complement.
GTGATATAAATTCGATACACTCAAGCGAAATGAGTGGTCGGTCATGTGTGGGCTGGGTTGCAAGGTATTCTTGTGGAACCCATTATATTCCTCTCAAGAGGTACACTATCGGAAGGTGGTTCCATACCTTGTCGTAGTTGGAAATCCATTATCCAACAAGTGCTCGCAGTTTTGATTGTATACTATGTATGTACAGCGTGAGATGCAAGCGTTCTGCTAGATGATTATTTAGTTGTGGTTGATAGACACTATTATAATATCAAAAGAGTTTTTATACAAAAAATTACGTTTCTTCCAAAAGGATTTTGAAAGTTAAATCAAGTGTTTTGGATTCTCATAAGGTAAAAGCCTGTTCCATGTTATACGGCGTGGTCTTATGAGATATCGTTTATTTTCTCAAACTGTTTTAAATTGTTTACTTATACCAGTCCTATGACTGACCCAGAATTTATTTTGTTTTGTTTCCCCTAAACTATTGGATACCCAAATTTGTATAGACAGTCAAGTAGTTCAGGATTTTACTAATTTATCTTTGGAGGAGCTTGGAGCAGGAGGCTTCAATATTAGATATATATATATAGAGAGAGAGAGAGAGTTTATTCAACTGTGTTGTATATGTGATGAACAAATGTTGTACTCTGATGATGATACGTATATACAGTAAAATTTTTGTTTTCCAAAGCTGTTATATATATATATATATATTATATTTTAGTGAATATTAGCCTCACCTCCCTATTCTCAAACTTCATGCGGCTCACGTCCCCTTCATGTTTAATTTTTAATCCCGGTCCCTGTTTTGCTTGTCGCCCGCCTTGCTTCCAGTTACTTCCGCCTTTTGTTCAACTTCTTGTGTGTTTAAGTGTTCTGCAAAAAAAAAGGCGCTATCATATAAATATATTTTTTATAAAATTTGGAAATAACCCCAGAAGTCCACGCAAAGAAAAAAAATAGTTGCATATATGTATGCAATTATTGCCTATAGTTGCATACATATATGCAACTATTTGAATACACATGCACATAATTACGCACGCCTATTTAATAACTGCATACATATATGCATTTTTTCTGTATAACTGCATATATGTGTGCATGTATGTCAAAATATGTGCAAAACTAAACAAATTGTACGTATATATGCAATTTTTAAATAAATGCATCAGAAGATGCACGTTTTCAAAGTATGTGCATACATGTATGCATTTACACTGCAATTTTGAAGCGAAATTGAAATAAATGCATACATGTATGCAACTAATTGAATTATATGCATATGTCGATGCATTTTACTGCATTTCATTGCTTTTTATATATTGTTGATTTTGATGTGGTTTTTGATGTTTTTTCCACGTGAATTTTTTAACGATTAATTGTTTTAATTAATTACGAATTTACGTGATTTTTTAAAAAAAAATTAAAATTTTTTGTTGAATTTTTGAAAATTAGGGACTAAATTTACAATAAGTTTATGACCGGTTGTGAGCCTAATTTAAAAAGTTAACAGGGACCTGTAAAAAACGCACCCAATATTTTATTCCGCTGCGATGTGAGATTCTGTGCTTTGTTTCTGTTCTTCTTCTATCTTTTTCTTCTCATTTCATAATGATTTGTATTTCTGTACAATTTGGGTTGTACGTGTGATGTTTGTAGCCAACTCAGATAGTACGGATTTGCGGGTCACTATAGAGTCATTTAAATTTGAATATTTAAATTTGTTTTAAATATTATACTTAAAATATTAATAGATTTCTAATATAGAATTCATTAATAAAAAGATAATTGAACGTATTAATTTATATTTAATTTAAAATGGACTAGCAGCAGTGCAGTAGTTCGTAATATTGAATTTTAAACTTTCATTGAATATATGGAATCCATTATAAGTCAGAATTCTTTGAAATAATAATCATCCGAATCTATTTGATTATAATTTTCTAATGTAAGAGAAAAATCAATATTTCATATTATAGATTGTTAGTTATGTCCAAATTAATTTTTCAGAAAGTCGCTATGGAATCGTTTATAAACCATAGCGTTTATTTAATAATATTAAAAATATTTTTTTCTATAATTTGAATATCATTTAACTCGAAAATATTAACTTTGAGTTACAAATCCATATGGGTTTATATTTGAAGTGATATATTATTCTATTTAGATATATATGATAATAATAATTTATTATTATTGAATTAAACTGTTTTGGATTTGATTATATTTTATCGATATTATGTAAGCATTAGAAATTGATATTTTCCAAACGATCTCCGTTTTTGATGAAACGAATTTTATTGAAATAAGTATACTAGTTATTGCTAGATTTCCAATTTGAAGCCCATCAAAGTTGTATTGTGAGCGCGTGAAATCTAAATGTGAACCGATAAATAAATTGAAATTATAATGCCGTTTTTGCAGTCGGAGTCGGATTTCAACGAAATTATTTTTGTTGGGGCTGAAACATGGAGATGTAGCGGTACGTCAGTTTTCATTTCCTTTAGAATGTGTGTATGTCGGTACAATTATAAAATGATCGACGATAATTAGCAGTAGATAATAATTACCGAATAAACATAGAACATACGTCAAATCAAACAAATAAATAAAAATTATGGGTGCATTGCTTAAATCCTAAGAATTTATGTATGTACGAACTAACCTACCCTATTGTTACTACTCAAAAATTGACAGTGAAAACAGGATGACGACGAAGGGATATCGGGTAACCATAAGCACCCGATGGTATTTCAGGAGGCGAGATCGAGAGCTAAGAAGAGGATACGATAAGAAGAAAGGTTCCGAAGGGAAAATATCAGTCGAAACACACCCTCGCTACCAGCTAAGTAATGAGAAGGGTATTTAATGAACATAAGTGCGAAAGGATGATCTAAAAGCCACGCAGACTCCGCCTTCTTAAGGAAAGAGAATTCAAAGTCCACATATTTCCGACACAGACTATCCGGCAAAGTATATCCGATAAGGATACCCTGTGACGAAGGGAGAAGGGCCCAAGTCAACAAACTAAGAAGAAGGGAATCCCGATGACAGGGACCGAGGAAGGCGATAGGATATGCCGACATTAGCCCCTCCGATGTTTACACGATGAGACGGGGAAACATCGGGAAGATGAGCTTCTCTGAGTATTCGCAGAATGGCCGGAAGTCAACTACTGAGAGCATACAACCGAAAGCAACCATCAAGGCAACTGGGAGCCCGATGTCCGAAACCAAAGAAAAAGGTGGCCGACAATGTGATAACCCCAAACTTCCACGGGATGAAAGTAAGGAATAATCATTTGGAATACAACATAAATATAACAACACAGATCACAGAAACAACTTAGCATAGGAAAACTATAGAATAACAACATCATAGCAGCGGAAATATGAATGTCATCAACCATAGAATCCCTCAGTCACAGAGTAATAAATTATTACATCAAGTTTCAGAAAGGAAATAAGTTTCAAGCTCTAAATAGTACAACTTGAAATAAATAAGTTTGGATGTATCAAAGTAAAAAGAAAAGATGCAACATAAGATAAATGATAGATAGTCTTCATAGCCCCAGATCATCACCTCAACTAAGCAACACCAAGAAAGTTCCAAAGACAGCAACTCCAAAAGAATGCTAAAACCTATTACTTGGCTGCCCGTGTAGGAAAGAGGGCACCCGAGTTTGCAAAGGTGAAAACAAACTACGAGTCAGTCATGGGACTGGTGTGAGAATTCTTAACTAATTTAACTAATAGTAATAAGGCAAATCCAAAGACCACGCCGCTAATGCGGAACGGGTTTATTCCAATGGATTGCCGTGCATAATTTAAAGTGACAGAACAAATAATAAGTAATTCGTAAAACAACGCAATGCTATTATAAAAATGGAATCACCATAAGACTCAAGTACCATCACATAATGCAACGCAGACCAGAGGATAGTGTAACGACCCAACTTTCGAACACATCTCAAGTTGTGCCATTAATAAGAAATAAGAGTAGATAGAAGATAAAACACAGAACAACAGAATCTCACAGCGAAATTTTCACAAAAAAAAAATTAATACTTTATAATATTACACAGTAGTACATGATACATCAGAACATCATAGGACTTAGTGATACAGCCCATTTCTAGCGCAATAGTAATTATACATAACATTAACAACTGACTTGCAGACTTATAATTATACAGTAGATAGGGTAGGTAGACCAGCTCACTGATAATCTTCACTCAGCTTCACAACTTATCCGATCCTGATTCACTTGTCTATTCATAACAAGCGTTATGAATACCCAAGAGTTTAAGGGAAAAACACAGAAAAATAAACTCCGGGTCAGTCAGGGGACTGGTATGAGTAAACAGTTTAAAACAGTTTGAAGAAAAACATCTCATAAGACCACGCCGTGAATACGAAACGGGTTTTTACCTTATGAGATCGAAACACTTTGTACACTTGAAAACATATATTATAATATAAGTTTTCCCCAAAAATTTAGAATCTAGAAGAATGCTTGCATCTCACATTCTCCTATATAGATACAAATAAAAACCGCTTGGCGCTTAGGGAAATTGGATTTCCAACTCTGACAAGGTATGGGACCACCTTCCGATGATGTATCTCTAGAAGCAAATACACCTGGGTTCAACAAGAACTTCTTGCAACCCGGCCCTCACATGACCGACCACTCATTTCTCTTGAGTGTATCGAATGTATATCACCGATGGTTGTGCGCGGCAACCATCCCCGAATGGGCAGAATCAATAGATTTAGAAATAAAAGAAATTTCTCTAGATAGGTGATACTACATCCTAATGGGAGCGACCCACATAGCCATGCTGCCTGCCCGATTTTTGTCATTTCCTGGGTGTGAGGCTTGAGGCTAGACTCACATCTTCATCACTGGTTCATTTCCTTTGAATGCCACATCGTCCTACCCGTCATATATACTCATTCGATTTCCCAAATATATCACGGGCAATAAAGCTAAGAGAAACGAATTTCTCCGCCACCAACGTAATATACTTACGTAAATTCGATGTGTAGAATCTGACTGATATACGTTGTCAGACACTCGTCCATTCAGGTTTGTTCTGGGACTGAACAACCCAAAGATATCATTTACAATCTTCTTCTTTAGTTTGAACATCTCTTACGTGCGGCGTCTAATCAAATCAAAGTGGAAATTTATCCGGACTCTTTGAAATGATTACGAACATTTTTCACTTTAAATTATAAATCTAACAAGATTATAATCCAATTTGTATATACAGTTATAGTCAAACCAAACAGTTCATGATAATCATGTTAATATCTGATGTATTGATCATCTTTTCAAAATGGTCGATTTTGCCGTTTGCGTCGCACGGGTTTTCCTTCCCGTTTTGATCACCACTTCTAAAAATAAATTCTTAATTTTCTCCATCTTTAGAAAAATATTTCCCATCATTATTTACTTACTTTGATTATAGATTTGATGATTTATAATCTATTCTACGACTTTTACACTTTGTATTGTTTCGTCAAATTTCTCCTTCGATCTTTCATTCTTGATCTCCTCATTCTTCTTCCCATACTGATAAGATTCTTCTCTTTATTATCAGTCTCAACACGATTAGTATATTTATCCATCGTTCTCGTTTCAAAAGTACAGAACTGTTTAGGATTATATCATTTAGATTTCAGTTTAACTGAACCAATTCTGGCATATGTGTCACATACGATTTCTCTACCTTATTTGAATTTATATATTTCAAAGATTCCATCAGAAAATAGATTCAAATTTAAATTATAAAATAAATTTATAATTTAAATAAAATAACAGCTTCTGTTGATTTCTCGTCGTCCGTCAGAATCATACTCGATCTGTTATTCTTGAACGACTCCTCTTTGTTTGACTTTACAGTTAAAATATTTTATTCGAAAGTCATTTCAAATTATTATTTCAAATTAAAGTCATAGTTTAATTAAATTTACAATTTCTGTATTTATTTTTTTAGTCTTCGACGAAAGCATCCCGATTCACTTTCCTTCTTTTGCCTTGCAAAATTAAATAAAAATATTATTTAAATATTAATTTTTCTATTTACTTAAAACTTTATTTGAAATTTTAAAACTTATTTGAATTAAATTTATGGTTTAAAATCTTCATTTCAAAGTTGAATTTGCAAAGTGCCACTATAGGGAAAATACCAGGCCTAAAAACCACACGTTTCCCCTATCAGATCCCTTGAAAACCCCATGATCTACAAAAGTACCACTTGGTACTTCGCACAATGCCAAAAATACCAAAGTACCACACTGAAACCCCGAGTGCACCCCTTGCGAAACGCTCCAGCCACCATGATTTTCACAAAGTACCAGGCCGAGTACTTTGCCAAAACACCACCTACACACCACTTCCCCTGTGCACGTGTACACCACCACTGGCTACCACTGCGCCACCGCACCTATCCTTACACGTCACGTCGCCACCCCAGGTCTTCATTAACCCGTCCCCCAAGCCCCATAGCCCTTCTTCTCCTAAAACACTCCTCCACCATTAAAATGAAAACGAATAGCTCCAGGTTGGAACCATAAACCTCCTCGGTCCCATCAACTCCGACCACCGGAAGGACCGCCACCACCACTGCGTTGAATCCCAACCCCCTACGCCCCTCCCTACCAAAATCTAGATCACTCGGTCCAATGTGGACCCCACACGACGCGGCTAAAAACCATGAACCCAACAGCAGCCAAAAACTTAAAACTACCTCGCCCTCACCATCCCCTTAATTGAAAAATGATTTCGTATTTTTTTTGACATCCTAGGTCCTAGATGATCCATTACCATCAACCCCGCGACCTCCGATCATGTGGGTGGCCGGAATTTGGCCCAAGTTCATATTTGGGGCATTTCAATATTTCTCTTAATTCACTTAATTTAAAATCTTGATTTTTTTGTTTAAAAATCATCATTTGTTTATCTTATTAGGATCATAAAATCAAAACTTGTTTTTAATCAATTTGAATTTTGAAAATGAACAACAGAGCAGATACTGTTGTTTTCATTTTAAAACAGTGAAGGTTTTTGCCTCATTAACTTCACTTTGATCTTGGTATGACTCATGTAAAAGGTTTTTAAAATGGTCTGGTATCACATTGAGCTACTATCCTAAATCCACTAATCTATCTAGCTATAGGGGTTTAACCCACTAAAAATTTCTTAGTGACAGTAACAGACAGTAGCAGGCAAAATTGCTTTTACATAAGACCCTTAAGGTTGCTATATCCAAACAATGATCACTTCATTATCATCAACAAGTAAATCAAACATAGCAGGGTACTTGAACAAGATCACAAAAGCAATACCAGACAACTTCATAGTTTAACAACTAAGAACTGCAGAATTTGAAAACAGATTATAGAGGTGCAGTTTTACTCACCTAAAAAGCTCCAAAGACCTTACGTTCTCTTGCAGAAAATGTTTGAACTATTGTGTGTTGGTGTGAGTGAGTTATGTGCATGTATGTAGGTCCTTATATAGTGTGAGGAAAACATTATAAAATTTGTGCATCCATTTTTTGAAAGAAGAGAAAAAAGCAGTTTTTAGTTTTTTACAAGTGACAAATGAAAGACCATTTAAAAATTTCTTTCTGTCACACCACCAACACATGAACCAATGAATCACATGTCTTTAGCAGCCATCTCTTATGAGATGTTTCCTGCGCAAGACTTTCCTATTGGTGCACTATGAAAAATCAATTAAATGCTTCTTGTACTACATGTTACCTATCATAGGACTTTAGCTAAAATAGTAGCTTCCCTTGTGTACCATTATAGCTCAGTTCTCACATGCATTAGCCCACATTTTCTTATGCATAAACATGCTGATTTAACAACAATTATAAAGTATTATACCTTGGCCTCCAAGGTAGACAAAAACCTGAAATTTCCTGCACGTTCTTAGCTCACGGCCATGTGGTTTTATGCATAGGAAAAATCATAGAAAATCATTTCTAAGAGGCTTAACTAGGGAAGGAAAGATTCATGTAATATTTGTACAAGAATGGGTGATTTCTTTACACATGGATCTTGACAAAATGAAAGAGTTTTGGAAAGAATGAGAGAGGAAAAATTCAGAAAAAGAAACATGAAAGAATTTAAAATCTGAAATTGTTGAAATAAAAAGGATTTGCCATGTGCAAGTGTTCATGTCTCACATCCTCTTCTAGTGTAGGACTTTACTTATGTAGTTGCATCTAGGTGTGTATGTGTTCATGAGGAAGTTTGCAAAGATATATGTGTTCATGCTTGCAAGAAATTGATGTATTCATGTGAGTGAAACAACATGTTTTCTTGTTCTTTCCAACCAAACATGGTTCTAATAAAAATTTGGTTGAAAGAAATGCTTTGTTAAAAAACTAGAAATTAACTTAGAAATATATAAGTCTTTAAAATCCCTCTTTAAAAAGAACTAAACATATGTGAAAGAAAGATGGCATGTTAAAATGCTATAACAAGTGTTATTATCTATACATAAGAGAAATAAATTTTTGAATAACACTCTTACAAATTTGCTATCCTAAATACTTGTGTAAAATAATATTAACAAACGTTATTAAATTTGTGCTATCATACCTCAATAAATCAAAAATGGGTTTTGATAAATGCTGCACATATAAATGCTATTATATGTTAACAAATTCTGAAATTTCAAAGTCTAAATTTAAAATCGTATTTGAAAATACAAACTCACGATCAAATATCTGTGTCAACGATCCGTGAAACCGGGTCATTACATTCTACCCCCCTTATAAAAATTTCGTCCCCGAAATTTGTAAGTAGTAGATCAGTGTTATCGACTCATATATATAATCAACACACATCAGAAATATCCTCTTCAACTCCTAACTCATCAGTCAATTTACTTAACTCCGTTAAGTATTATCCAAAATTTTCATTCACGTAATTAATGATCTCCATTCTGGAACTCACACATATGATCTTATTTCATAAATCGACCAATTCACCTTCCTTGAGTCCATATCTAATAAAACCTCAAGTCCAGCCTTAATCCCAGGAAATCCAAATTTTAACTCAATTTAAAATTCTAACTTGATTTCCGGTATCAATATGAGTGGATATTATTCTAATTTAATCCAACCATATTTAATTTATCTTGGGGCTGACCCTAGTTAATTAACTCCTTTTAAAAAAAAGAGTAAGGTACCTTCTGAAGCTCCTTCTATCTTCACACTCTCAGAAGTTGACGCCTTATCCATTAAAGCATAGACCTTAGGTTGCTGTGCCTTCTTCAGTGGACAGTCTCTAACCAAGTGCCCAGGCTGATGACAGTTATAGCATGAAAACTTCTGGTGAATAACATCATTTGTTCCCTTCGGTTGCTGTTGCTCCGGCTGCTGAGTCGGCTGTGATTTTTCTGCTGCTCGCTTGGTGCAAAATTTGGCAATATGTCCTTTTTGCAAACAGTTGTGGCATATGGTATTTTGAATTGTTCTTTGGCCTTTTCTCCCATCTTAGGTACTCCGTTGTTGTTGTTCCAGTTTAGATTGAATTTCCTTTTGTTGGAATTCTCACCACTGGGTCCTCCTGTCTGTGCTGCCTTTGCAACTGGCTTCTTATCCTCTAGTGCTTCATAACGGACTGCCATGTCAACTAGATCGACAAACAGAATCTTGAGATGTCCGATCATTTTATATTGCAGGCTATCCTTCAATCCCGCTATAAACATTTCATTCTTCTTGAGTGGGGTGTTGACTAGTTCTGGCCCGAAACAAGAAAGTGCATTGAATTTGTTCTCATATTCAGAAATCTTCATATTCCCTTGTTTGAGATCGATGAAGTCCCGGTACATCCTCGTTTTGCCAGTAGTCGGAAGAAATTGGGCTTCGAATGCTTCTTTGAATTTATCCCAAGTGAAATCTTCCTCAGGAACGTTTGTGGTCTAAGCATCCCACCAAATAGCTGCTGCTTCCTGAAGTTGCCACGAAGCTAAGAGACGTTTCTGATCATCATTCAGCTTCAGCCCTTTGAAAATCCTTTCATAGGACCTCAACCATGCCTGAACTTCCCTGAAAGACTCAGTCCCTTTGAATACTTTTCCTCCCAGAGTCGTATACTCCTTACAAATAGTCGCAAAGCTCTTATCTTGTTGAACTGGTGCAACTTCCTCTATTGTTTCACCTTGGTCCTAGGATCCAGTATTACGAACAGCATCAGTGGATGACCCTCTACCTCGACCTCTTAGTGCATGGGTGCTCATTTTGATCACCTGACTATAACAGGTTGTCAATCGAGTCTTGATGAGGTATAACTAACTAGTTATATCATCCAAGTTGTTTTAAATTCATTTTAAATTTTTATATAAAAATACGCTCTCTCACACTCACCCAAAGCCTAGGTAATCAGAAACCTAAGCTCTGATACCAACTGTAACGACCCAACTTTCGAACACATCTCAAGTTGTGCCATTAATAAGAAATAAGAGTAGATAGAAGATAAAACACAGAACATCAGAATCTCACAGCGAAATTTTCACAAAAAAAAATAATACTTTATAATATTACACAGTAGTACATGATACATCAGAACATCATAGGACTTAGTGATACAACCCATTTCTAGTGCAACAGTAATTATACATAACATTTACTACTGACTTGCAGACTTATAATTATACAGTAGATAGGGTAGGTAGACCAACTCACTGATAATCTTCATTCAGCTTCACAACTTATCCGATCTTGATTCACTTGTCTATTCATAACAAGCGTTATGAATACCTAAGAGTTTAAGGGAAAAACACAGAAAAATAAACTCGGGGTTAGTCAGGGGACAGGTATGAGTAATCAATTTAAAACAGTTTGAAGAAAAACATCTCATAAGACCACGCCGTGAATACGGAACGGGTTTTTACCTTATGAGATCGAAACATTTTGTATACTTGAAAACAGATATTATAATATAAGTTTTCCACAAAAATTTAAAATCTAGAAGAATGCTTGCATCTCACATTCTCCTATATAGATACAAATAAAAACCGCTTGGCGCTTAGGGAAATTGGATTTCCAACTCTAACAAGGTATGGGACCACCTTCCGATGATGTATCTCTAGAAGCAAATACACCTGGGTTCAACAAGAACTTCTTGCAACCCGGCCCTCACATGACCGACCACTCATTTCTCTTGAGTGTATCGAATGTATATCACCGATGGTTGTGCGCGGCAACCATCCCCGAATGGGCAGAATCGATAGATTTAGAAACAAAAGAAATTTCTCTAGATAGGTGATACTACATCCTAATGGGAGCGACCCACATAGCCATGCTGCCTGCCCGATTTTTGTCATTTCTTGGGTGTGTGGCTTGAGGCTAGACTCACGTCTTCATCACTGGTTCATTTCCTTTGAATGCCACATCGTCCTACCTGTCAGATATACTCATTCGATTTCCCAAATATATCATGGGCAATAAAGCTAAGAGAAACGAATTTCTCCGCCACCAACGTAATATACTTACGTAAATTCGATGTGTAGAATCTGACTGATACACGTTGTCAGACACTCGTCCATTCAGGTTTGTTCTGGGACTGAACAAACCAAAGATATCATTTACAATCTTCTTCTTTAGTTTGAACATCTCTGACGTGCGGCGTCTAATCAAATCAAAGTGGAAATTTATCCGGACTCTTTGAAATGATTACGAACATTTTTCACTTTAAATTATAAGTCTAACAAGATTATAATCCAATTAGTATATACAGTTATAGTCAAACCAAACAGTTCATGATTATCATGTCAATATCTGATGTATTGATCATCTTTTCAAAACGGTCGATTTTGCCGTGTGCGTCGCACGGGTTTTCCTTCCCGTTTTGATCACCACTTCTAAAAATAAATTCTTACTTTACTCCATCTTTAGAAAAATATTTCCCATCATTATTTACTTACTTTGATTATAGATTTGATGATTTATAATCTATTCTACGACTTTTACACTTTGTATTGTTTCGTCAAATTTCTCCTTCGATCTTTCATTCTTGATCTCCTCATTCTTCTTCCCATACTGATAAAATTCTTCTCTTTATTATCAGTCTCAACACGATTAGTATATTTATCCATCGTTCTCGTTTCAAAAGTACAGAACTGTTTAGGATTATATCATTGAAATTTCAGTTTAACTGAACCAATTCTGGCGTATGTGTCACATACGATTTCTCTACCTTATTTGAATTTATATATTTCAAAGATTCCATCAGAAAATAGATTCAAATTTAAATTATAAAATAAATTTATAATTTAAATAAAATAACAGCTTCTGTTGATTTCTCGTCGTCCGTCAAAATCATACTCGATCTGTTATTCTTGAACGACTCCTCTTTGTTTGACTTTACAGTTAAAATATTTTATTCGAAAATCATTTCAAATTATTATTTCAAATTAAAGTCATAGTTTAATTAAATTTACAATTTCTGTATTTATTTTTTCCAGTCTTCGACGAAAGCATCCCGATTCACTTTCCTTCTTTTGCCCTTGCAAAAATAAATAAAAATTTATTTAAATATTAATTTTTCTATTTACTTAAAACTTTATTTGAAATTTTAAAACTTATTTGAATTAAATTTATGGTTTAAAATCTTCATTTCAAAGTTGAATTTGCAAAGTGCCACTATAGGGAAAATACCAGGCCTAAAAACCACACATTTCCCCTATCAGATCACTTGAAAACCCCATGATCTACAAAAGTACCACTTGGTACTTCGCACAATGCCAAAAATACCAAAGTACCACACTGAAACCCCGAGTGCACCACTTGCCAAATGCTCCAGCCACCATGATTTTCACAAAATACCAGGCCGAGTACTTTGCCAAAACACCACCTACGCACCACTTCCCCTGTGCACGTGTACACCACCACAGGCCACCACTGCGCCACCGCACCTATCCTTACACGTCACGTCGCCACCTCAGGTCTTCATTGACCCGTCCCCCAAAGCCCATAGCCATTCTTCTCCTAAAATACTCCTCCACCTTTAAAATGAAAACGAACAGCTCCAGGTTGGAACCATAAACCTCCTCGGTCCCATCAACTCCGACCACCGGAAGGACCGCCACCACCACTACGTTGAAGCCCAACCCCGTACGCCCCTCCCTACCAAAATCTAGATTACTCGGTCCAATGTGGTCCCCACACGACGCGGCTAAAAACCATGAACCCAAAAGCAGCCAAAAACTTAAAACTACCACGCCCTCACCATCCCCTTAATTGAAAAATGATTTCGTATTTTTTTTAACATCCTAGGTCCTAGATGATCCATTACCATCAACTCCGCGACCTCCGATCATGTGGGTGGCCGGAATTTGGCCCAAGTTCATATTTGGGGCATTTCAATATTTCTCTTAATTCACTTAATTTAAAATCTTGATTTTTTTGTTTAAAAATCATCATTTGTTTATCTTATTAGGATCATAAAATCAAAACTTGTTTTTAATCAATTTGAATTTTGAAAATGAACAACAGAGCAGATACTGTTGTTTTCATTTTAAAACAGTGAAGGTTTTTGCCTCATTAACTTCACTTTGATCTTGGTATGACTCATGTAAAAGGTTTTTAAAATGGTCTGGTATCACATTGAGCTACTATCCTAAATCCACTAATCTATCTAGCTATAGGGGTTTAACCCACTAAACATTTCTTAGTGACAGTAACAGACAGTAGTAGGCAAAATTACTTTTACATAAGACCCTTAAGGTTGCTATATCCAAACAATGATCACTTCATTATCATCAACGAGTAAATCAAAAATAGCAGGGTACTTGAACAAGATCGCAAAAGCAATACCAGACAACTTCATAGTTTAACAACTAAGAACTGCAGAATTTGAAAACAGATTATAGAGGTGCAGTTTTACTCACCTAAAAAGCTCCAAAGACCTTGCTTTCTCTTGCAGAAAATGTTTGAACTATTGTGTGTTGGTGTGAGTGAGTTATGTGCATGTATGTAGGTCCTTATATAGTATGAGGAAAACATTATAAAATTTGTGCATTTAATGCAGTTTTTGAAAGAAGAGAAAAAAGCAGTTTTCGGTTTTTTACAAGTGACAAATGAAAGACCATTTAAAAATTTCTTTCTCTCACACCACCAACACATGAACCAATGAATCACATGTCTTTAGCAGCCATCTCTTATGAGATGTTTCCTGCGCAAGACTTTCCTATTGATGCACTATGAAAAATCAATTAAATGCTTCTTGTACTACATGTTACCTATCATAGGACTTTAGCTAAAATAGTAGCTTCCCTTGTGTACCACTATAGCTCAGTTCTCACATGCATTAGCCCACATTTTCTTATGCATAAACATGCTGATTTAACAACAATTATAATGTATTATACCTTGGCCTCCAAGGTAGACAAAAACCTGAAATTTCCTGCACATTCTTAGCTCACGGCCAGGTGGTTTTATGCATAGGAAAAATCATAGAAAATCATTTCTAAGAGGCTTAACTAGGGAAGGAAAGATTCATGTAATATTTGTACAAGAATGGGTGATTTCTTTACACATGGATCTTGACAAAATGAAAGAGTTTTGGAAAGAATGAGAGAGGAAAAATTCAGAAAAAGAAACATGAAAGAATTTAAAATCTGAAATTGTTGAAACAAAAAGGATTTGCCATGTGCAAGTGTTCATGTCTCACATCCTCTTCTAGTGTAGGACTTTACTTGCGTAGTTGCATCTAGGTGTGTATGTGTTCATGAGGAAGTTTGCAAAGATATATGTGTTCATGCTTGCAAGAAATTGATGTATTCATGTGAGTGAAACAACATGTTTTCTTGTTCTTGCCAACCAAACATGGTTCTAATAAAAATTTGGTTGAAAAAAATGCTTTGTTAAAAAACTAGAAATTAACTTAGAAATATATAAGTCTTTAAAATCCCTCCTTAAAAAGAAGTAAACATATGTGAAAGAAAGATGGCATGTTAAAATGCTATAACAAGTGTTATTATCTATACATAAGAGAAATAAATTTTTAAATAACACTCTTACAAATTTGCTATCATAAATACTTGTGTAAAATAAGATTAACAAACGTTATTAAATTTGTGCTATCATACCTCAATAAATCAAAAATGGGTTTTGATAAATGCTATTATATGTTAACGAATTCTGAAATTTCAAAGTCTAAATTTAAAATCGTATTTGAAAATACAAACTCACGATCAAATATCTGTGTCAACGATCCGTGAAAATACCGGGTCATTACAGATAGAGTTTTCTTATGGTGATTAAACATGCTAAATACGATAAATACGAGTTTAATATTATTATTAGTGTATATAAAACATTTCAAAATAAATGTTGCAATCCTAGGAAGCACAACTATCATAAACTATGCCTCTGTATTAGTAATACAATCAAGTCTGTAGGGTCGTACTTGGAATTTTGGTTTCCATCATGAGTCAAGGCTAGGGAGGAGCTCCTTACCGATTCGAGACACTCTAGCTAATGCCCCAGGATTCCCCGCGGAGAACCCTTGGATCCTGCAGGGCCGGTCCTCACATACAGCTTTGAGGATTGGCAATTCCTGAACACACGTTTCCCGGTCCTATAGGACCTAATATCCGAGGCCTCGAAAATTCCATCATCCACATAAGTAAAATGTCAGCGCTGGTAGGTCCCTAACACCACTTCTAGCTGGAAAGAAACGTGGTGCTCTCCCTGCATTCCTTTCTCCCGTTTTAGACTTCACCGGTTTGTGAGGCTCGTGAAGTCACGCTATAGTCTTCATCCACAAGGCCCTGATTTTCAACAAAAGCCTTGATCATAATCTCTTAGCATGTCACATTGTCAATCCATACCGTACCGTTGATCATCCCTCAATATATAAACGGGGTGTTAAGCAAAGAATGAATTCTCCACCACCAACATTTATATATTAAATGAAAATCAATAACAAGATATTTAGCGGAATACAATGTCAGACACACAATCCATTTGTAAGCTTATGCCCTGAGTCTGAGCGAAAACCAAATCTGTGCAATCAACATGTTCATTTAGACAATGACCATGACCCTTGAATTGGGAGCAAGTCAATTCAGGGCCTCAATCGCTGTCCACTCGATGGGAAGATGGACGGTATTCATTCGCCGTCTTCCAACTTCGATTCTTAATGTCGTTTGATTACTTGGAATGAGATTAAACTCGGACTTTCCAAGTCATCCTCGTATATATATAATGAAAATCCTTCCTTATCGTTATTATTATTTTATAACGATTTATTCCTATTATAATTAACTAGAATAATTAAAACTTTATCTAACGACCCTGGCGCTGTTTTCAACCAATTTTGATTTTCACATTTCTCAAAATCTAACCAATGGATTTTAACGTTGTTTATATCGTTGGGAAGATTTTTCCAAGACGGTCCTAATAGTTTCAGTTTCGAGGAAATCCGATGGTCGGATCTTTTGGTATAGTCGTTTAAAGGTACGATTTCAAAACGCGAACTACCGCGCTCGATTCGATTTATTTTAATTATATTTATATAAATATAATACATTTAACTTTTTATTTACCTAAAAATGTAAATTCCATTTTAACGTTGAATTCTTCCTTTCTTTCTTTTAGTTACATTACAAAGTAAATATAATTCAGCGTTTGTATTTCATTCCTTTATCCTTTCCATTTCATTAAAAATGTGATTAACCATATGGTGAAAAATTATATCTTTTTTAATTACACTAAAAATGTAATTTTAATTACATCGTCGCATTCTGTCTTTTAAGTACATTAAAATGTAATAAAACATCCCATGTCAAATCTCGCCTTTTTTTTATTCATCATGTAAAATCCTATTCTTAAGTTACATATATAAAAAATTTAATTACAATGTAAATTCTCATTCTTTTATTACATTATGAAAATGTAACTTTTATTTACAATGCAAATCCTACTTCTTGTTTACATTATAAAAATGTAATTTTTAATTACAATGCAAATCCTACTTTTTGTTTACATTATAAAAATGTAATTACTACTTTTTGTTTACATTATAAAAATGTAATTTTTAATTACAATGCAAGTCCTACTTTTTGTTTACTTATAAAAATGTAATTTTTAATTACAATGCAAGTCCTACTTTTTGTTTACATTATAAAAATGTGATTTTTAATTACAATGTAAATCCTACTTTTTGTTTACATTATAAAAATGTAATTTTTAATTACAATGCAAATCCTACTTTTTGTTTATATTATAAAAATGTAATTTTTAATTACAATGCAAATCCTACTTTTTGTTTACATTATAAAAATGTAATTTTTAATTACAATGCAAGTCCTACTTTTTGTTTACATTGTAAAAATGGAATTTTTAATTATAATGCAAGTCCTACTTTTTGTTTACATTATAAAAATGTAATTTTTAATTACATTGCAAGTCCTAGTTTTTGTTTACATTATAAAAATGTAATTTTTAATTACAATGTAAAGGCTCATTCTTTTATTGCATATAAAAATGCAATTTTGTTTACGATGCTAATTCTCATTTTTATTTACATTAAAAATGTAAATTTTCTATACATGCTAATTCTCATTTTTATTTACATATAAAAATGTAAATTTTCTATACATGCTAATTCTAATTTTAATTTACATATAAAAAATGTAAATTTTCTATACATGCTAATTCTCATTTTTATTTACATATAAAAATGTAAATTTTCTATACACGCTAATTCTTATTTTAATTTACATATAAAAAATGTAAATTTTCTATACATGCTAATTCTCATTTTTATTTACATATAAAAATGTATATTTTATACATGCTAATTCTCATTTTAATTTACATATAAAAAATGTAAATTTTCTATACGTGCTAATTCTCATTTTTATTTACATATAAAAAATGTAAATTTTATTAACTATGTAAGTCCTCATCTCTAAGTTACATAAAAAAAAAAGAAACTTTTTATTTACATGTCAATTCTCATCTCTAAGTTACAAAAAAAAGTAATATTTTATTTACACGTCAATTCTCATCTCTAAGATACATAAAAAAAGTAATTTTAATTTATATACAAAAATCTCATTTATTTAGTTAACAAAAAAAATGATTTTTATTTCAATGCAAATTCTACTTCTTTATTACATTATAAAAATGTAATTTTTATTTACAACGTAAATCATATCCTTAAGTTACAAAATAAAATGTAATCTTTTCACACCGTCATAATCCACTTTTTATTTTCAATAAAAAGATTGATCTTTTCATACCGTTAGCATCCTCACTTTTGTTCGCAATAAAAATTGAATCTTCTCACATTGTTAACATTTTCACATTTATTTTCTACGTTGAATTGATAAACTAAATCAATTCAAATAAAAGATAAATTTTATTTTCTACGTTGAATTGATAAACTAAATCAATTCAAATAAAAGATAAATTTTATTTTCTACATTGAATTGATAAACTAAATCAATTCAAATAAAATAAAAGTGGTAATATAAGAAGTGACAATCATATTCTCATCATGAATTGATAAACTAGATCAATTCAAATCGAACAAAAGCGATAACATACGAATGACAAATCATATTCCTTTTATTATGAATTGATAAATTAGATCAATTCAAATAAAATAAAAGTAATAACAATAAAAAGTGACAAATACATATGGATCTATAATTATCCAAACATCATCCAATTTTTAGCACAAACAGATCTAAAACAAAACACGACAAATCAAACAAAACAACATCAATAATCTTATCATGTCGCAGATCTAATGTATTTACTATCCTGTCGGTATAAATAACTAGAGAATAATAGTTAACTTGATTTAATTATTTAAAATAGAATCTCACCTTGATTAAAGCAGAATCAAAAATCCAAATGAACACAGAAATGGCCACAATCAATTTCAGCAACCTCTATACGTCTTCACGGTTCCGTCGGATCTGAAATTTTCAGATTCGGAGTTCGTATGAATTAATTATCAAATTTTGAATAACGATTATTTTTACAACTGCTGCTGTGACAGAATGAAGCGTGGCAAATCTGAAATGTTCATACCTTTGTATTTTGTTCAAAACTTTAATTCCAGAAATCGGAAGATGTAGTTGTTGGTTTTCAGAAAGGTTTGTTTGAGATTGAAGAGCTTGGAGAGGAGAATCGGCGCCGGGAAGGGGGTGGGTTGCGTTCGCCTGTGGTAAGCCCGGTTTAGGCGCGACGGCGGTGGTTTTGGAGCGTCGGGGCGGCGTCTACAGGGTACGGGGCGGTCTGGTTTTGGTATAGATTCGAAGAGCATGAAAATATCTTCGAAACGTGTATTACGTCGAAGGATTTTGTTGTGAAACGAAGGAGAAATCGAAGTTTGAAATTCTGAATGGAATGGGTTAATTGGCGGCTGAACAATCGGGAAGAAGACGATGAGTAGTAGTCCGTATTTATACAGTATATGGGCGTATATATTTTTTTATTATTTAATTACCCAATAAAGGCCCGGCCACTAACTCAGAATTAGGCCCAACGACTGTCATTCTTACCTATTAACCCCCGTTTTGGACTCATCTGGCTATGTCCCGCAGGCCCAAATGATCATCTTGACCCAGTTTTCTTTAATTTAAAATTTAAGTCTTTTATTTTTAATTCAGCCATACAAATAAATGTACCGGGGCCACAAATTAACTTCGAAAATTCCCGAAAAATATATTTAGCTATGTTTTGACGCTGCGAACCTAGAAAAATTTATTTCGTTCAATTCTGAGCCTATTTGAAAAATGGCCTTTTTCAAGGCGTATATATTAAATTTTAAAAATACCGTTTTAAACAAATAATTTTTGAAGCTCGAAATATATAAGTGTTTATACTTATTAAATGCAGAAACATCATTCTGAACTCAATGGAAGTGGTTTTGAGTCCAAATTCCTTCGTATGAAAAATTAGCATTTTTTACCTTTATATATTATATATATAAATTTCATAGCGACCTTTCTAAATTTTAATTTTGACATAATTTATAACTTTTAAAGTAAAATTTCAATTTTTCAGATTCGTTAGAAAGGTATTCTTAAACAGATTTAAATATTTTTGGTTTTACTGAAATCCTCTTTATTTTGAATCCTGTACATTCAGTCAAAGTTCAAATTCGAATTTTCAAACTACCGCGCCATTTCAGGCTTGTTAAATAATTAAATTGAAATTATTTGTTCTCACTTTGGTTTAAATAAATTTTTAGTCGTTATTATTTAAAATAAATTATTTTAAATAACAAAACTCTTTAAAATAACTTAAAATAAATTTTTAAATTTACCCTAAAATTCAGGGTTGTTACAGTCTCCCCCACTTAAGAACTTTTCGTCCTCGAAAAGGAACGTAGCTAAAATCAGTTTTATTATTTTATAAAAATTTCTTAAATTTCAAGATTTTGGTTAACCCATTAAATTCTAGAAAATTTTCGCCATAACCACCTTTGAACGGAGAGCATCAGGAAAAATAAAATTGACCTCAAAGAGTCTCATCAATTCACAAAGAAAAAGAAAGAGATGAAAGAGGATAGGAGAGAGAGAAAGCCAAGCAACGGCTCGTAAAATCAAAACTCAAAAGGAATAGAAAGCAACATGGAAAATGTAACTTATCCTAGGCGTACCTTTAGAAACATCAAGCTTTCCTCCTCCTTCGGTAGAAGCTGGCACTGAAGAAATTGGTCCTTTCGCTCCTTTGTAAACATGTGCCACTTGAGCATCGCCACTTCCCTTAGTCTTCTTCGAATGTACGATCAAGGGAAGAGTCAAAACAACGGTAATGGTGATTCTAAGAGGTAGAAGAGATCAAAGGATGAATGAAAGGATGATGATAAAGTGACTGGCTATTATGTATTCTCATGAAATGTTCGCCATAGAATATTGTGATTCTATGTAAATGAATTATTATAAATATGTTATATTCCAAAGCTAAGTTTAACCAAAGCTCTGATACCAACTGTAACGACCCCAAACTTCCACGGGATGAAAGTAAGGAATAATCATTTGGAATACAACATAAATATAACAACACAAATCACAGAAACAACATAGCATAGGAAAAATATAAAATAACAACATTATAGCAGCGGAAATATGAATGTCATCAACCACAGAATCCCTCAGTCATGGAGTAATAAATTATTACATCAAGTTTCAGAAAAAGGAAATAAGTTTCAAGCTCTAAATAGTACAACTTGAAATAAATAAGTTTGGATGTCTCAAAGTAAAAAAGAAAAGATGCAACAAAAGATAAATGATAGATAGTCTTCATAGCTCCAGATCATCACCTCAACTAAGCAACACCAAGAAAGTTCCAAAGACAACAACTCCAAAAGAATGCTAAAACCTGTTATTTGTTTGCCTATGTAGGAAAGAGGGCACCCGAGTTTGCAAATGTGAAAACAAACTACGAGTCAGTCATGGGACTAGTGTGAGAATTCTTAACTAATTTAACTAATAGTAATAAGGCAAATCCAAAGACCACGCCGCTAATGTGGAACGGGTTTACTCCAATGGATTGACGTGCATAATTTAAAGTTACATAACAAATAATAAGTAATTCGTAAAAGAACGCAATGCTTTTAGAAAAATGGAATCACCATAAGACTCAAGTCACATCACACAATGCAACGCACACCAGAGGATAGAGTTTTCCATTATGGTGATTAAACATGCTAAATACGATAAATACGAGTTTAATATTATTATTAGTTTATATAAAAACATTTCAAAATAAATGTATCAATCCTAGGAAGCATAGCTACCATATACTATGCCTCCTTACTAGTAATACAATCAAGTCCGTAGGGTCGTATTTGGAATTTTGGTTTCCATCATGAGTCAAGGCTAGGGAGGAGCTACTTACCGATTCGAGACACTCTAGCTAATGCCCTAGGATTCCCCGCGGAGAACCCTTGGATCCTGTAGGGCCGGTCCTCACATACAGCTTTGAGGATTGGCAATTCCTGAACACACGTTCCCCGATCGTATAGGACCTAATTGAGACGACCCGAATTCCCGTTCAGACGGAAACAAGGTTATCTTTGGAATATAACACAGAAACAGATAATAGCAGAACAGAATTAAATAAATACACCAGAATGAACAACAAAATATACTGGATAAAAGTAATCATCAGAGTTACACAGTATACAGGATCTTACTTAGTACAAATACAGTTCAGCTATACATAAATGTCTACAGCGGAAATAAACAAAATATGTACAGTAGGAGCTGAACAGCATAAAAAGAAATAAATGATAGAATCCATCTTCAGCTCCAGCTATCCAGAAAGAACCAGCTAAACCTGAATACAAGGCTGCCCGTGTAGAAAAAGGGGCACCCGAGTTTGAAAGTGAAACAAACTACGAGTCAATCATGGGACTGGTATGAGAAATCCACTCAACACATATATAATTGGCTAATCACAGGACCACGCCACTTTCGTGGAACGGGTTTACTCCATTGGATCGCCAGTGCTTTAAAACAAATCTTTCTTTTTAAAATCGATATGCTTTTTATAAAAATGAAACCGTTATAAGACTCAGTTCCCATCACACAATGCAACGCAAGCCGAAGGATAGAGTTTTACCTTATAACGGTCAAAATATGATTGATACGAATAAAACAAAGGCATTTGATATTATTACTAGTGTTTATATGTTTTGAAACAAATTTCAAATCATAACTATCAATCATAGACGGCATGGGTACCATATATCATGTCGCCATATATAGGTATACAATCAAAACCGCACGATGTCGTATTTGGAAATTGGATTTCCGTCATGAACCGAGGCAAAAGATAGTCCTCACCGAATTCGTGACTCTCTAGCCCGAGCCACAGGATCAGAGCTCGAGTGACCCTAGGAGCGACAGGGCCGGTCCACCGATGTGGATTAAAATGCCTGAACACTGCGTTTCCCCGCCCTTTGGGGCGTAAACGAGCCAACGAATGACTCCATCGGACCCGGATCGTCCGATCAAACCGAGGCGCCTCGCAACAGCAACAACCACATAGGTGAAAAGTATATAAATGTCAGGGCTGGTAGGTCACTGACACCACCCTAGCTAGAAAGAAACGCATGTCCTCCCTGAGGTCCTTCCTCCCGTTTCTGGTTCATACCGGGGTGTGAGGCTCGCGAATTCACGTTATACACAAAGCTACGTCACACAGACTATGCTTTGATCATCAACCACAAGACTTTGCTTTGCAACAGAAGCCTTGATCATATGCCACTTAGGCGTGCCACACAGGCAATCCACTCCATGCGACTGATTTCTGTCAATACATAACCTCTAAGCTCGTACATCTCAGAGAAGGGCGTTAAGCAAGAGAATAAATTCTCCGCCGCCAAACAGATATATATTTAACAGAGATCAATCAACACAGAACAAAATCCAATGTCAGACACACAGTCCATTTACAAGTCCGTTCTGGGTCTGAACGAAACCGGAGGCACCAATTCCTCGCATATCCGTACAATCAACACTATGTTTGGACGGCTACTACTTCAATTCCTTCATGGTAGCTACTCCAATCACGAGCATCAGTAGCGCCCATCCATCCAACGTGGAGATCGTCGGTCTTCAGTCGTCTTCGACTCTTCGACTTCTCAACGTCGATCGATTATTTGAAATGAGATAAACTCGGCCTTTTCAAATAACCCACGTATATTTAGATTTTCAAACCAATTAATCACAGGGTTGAACTATTCAATATTCACGTTTCAGTTGTTTAGTTATAATTTTCACGTCAAATATATTCAACCATCACATATCAAGCAAACACAACAAAATTGGTTTATTTTCACTCTATATCGTCTATAGCACTTAATAACGATATATCGCCATTTTAATTTAATTTAAAACGGCCATAATTAATTAAACGACGTTTCAGGTCGTATCGACGCACTGGCGCTGCTTTCCACTAATTTTGTTTTACACATATAGGAAAATCTAACCGTTGGATCTTCACAAATTTTTCATCATTAGGAAGGTCTTTTCAAAAGGAACCCAACGGTTCCAGTTTTAGGAAAATCCGACGGTCGGATCTTCCACACTAACCATTTGAAGTTACGATTTCAATTTTCGAACTGCAGCGTCGTTATTCGATTTAATTTAATTATATTTATATATATAAATATAATCGTTTCTGGCGCTGTTTTTCCTTAATTTTGTTTTAAACATTCCAGACAATCCAACCGTCGGATCTTCACAAAGTTGGTGCCGTTGGAAAGATATTTCCAAGGCGAACCCAACGGTTGAGGTTTCGGGAAAATCCAATGGTCGGATCTTCCGCACTAGTCATTTGAAATCACGGTTTCAAAATATGAACTGCACGGCCACGTTTCGTTTTAATTATATTTATATTTATATATTTATATAAATATAGTTCATTCAATAATTTCTATATCGTTTTCACTTCAAATATTTTTCTAACACCCTAAAATTTTGGAAAATTTCGCCATAACCTCCCCTGTACCGGGGGCATCGGGAAATCGCAAATAGCGTTCCCGGTCCTTCTAATCTCAAAAAGAAAAAGAAAAAGCCAAGCGGCTAGCCAATAGGCTCATAAAATCATCACCCAAACAAACAGTAAATGTGTACCTATTTGTCGGGCACAAAATTTTATTCCTCTTCTCTAGCCCCTTTTTGCTTTAACCTGTTCAATAGATATGCATGCACATATATACAATTTCCAACATTTATCATTTTCTATTCAACTTCATATTTGATTTGTTTTGGTTTAAAAACACCACTCATTCTAATATCGCATGCATAGGCTAAAATCATATCATTAGCTAGTTAATGTATATTTCAACTCATGCACGTTTATTCGAACCAGTGGCTATTTTTAACACTTCACATTTCAAAGATGATAATTTTGGCGAACTAAAATAGATTTCAACACATGACTAATTTATTTAGTTCTTATGCATGTTAGAAATAATATTTCTATCACAAATATTTGTTTCAACGTCTGCATATCTTTAGCATATCACACATATGATAAAAATCATATTTTTATCATTTAAAATATTTATTTAACCAATGTATGGTTTCAACACTTCATAGTTTCAATAAAAATGTAATTTTTTATCGTTCAATCTTTTTATTCAACACATGCACTTTTCCACTACACACATTTCTCAACAAATGAGTATTTCCACACATGGACAATTTATTTATGTTGTTCATATTAGAAAGATGAAATTTTTATGATTGAAATTATTTATATAAGGCGAATATTTTTCATACTTCATATATATATAAAAATGTGATTTTTATTGTTTATACACTTCATTCATTCACAAATGAATTTTATTTTCACACAACACTTTTCAACACATGAACATTTCCACACATGGATATAGTTTCAACATATGGCTTTAATTTCTATGCATGCAAATAATTTCAACATATGAAAATAATTCTAACACACAAAGATTATTCAAAATTTCGGCAGCATAACGGCAGGGTAGTTAAACCGGCACCGTCCCTAGTACGGCTCCTCGCTCTACCTTAAAACCTCGCGGTTTTTGACAATGGGGATCATGCATCTAATTCGCACGCAGGCGGCATGTTTATATTTATTTCATTACCACAAACTAATCCTATGTGGTTTCAACCAAATATTTTCCAATCACAAACGGGTATTTTTCAACCTCAATCAATTCAATACCAACCACAAACAATCCCAAACAACAATTTGCCATCAACCAATTTTCACAACAATTTCAACCAATAAATATCGTCCATGGTTTGTGGACGAGGGGGCGTATATATATATATATATATATATAAATATTTATATATAGCAATTCACTTTTATCTTCCACACATATATATATATATATAAAGAAATTGAAGAGTGAGAATTTCTCACCAGTAGCTATCCAATCACACGACTCTTCCTTTATGGAAATCTTCGTCTATTTCGTCTTCTTGTCGCTTTCGTTTCCCGTATTCTCTACATAAGTAAAAATCGAATTTTTACTATGTTATTCAATATATAAAGATCATATTTTAAAAACAAAGATTATATTTATAATATTCTTATGATGTAAAAATTATATTTTTATTACTTTAAAAATATAAGAATCATATCCTACTTCTTCTACTTAACAAAAATTTCGTCTTTTCTCTTTTTAAAAATATGATCTTTATTTTTGCAAGTTCAAATCTTTTTCTTTTAAAAGATTCAACCTTTTTAATTTCAAAGTTTAAAATAAACTCAGTTTTTCTTTCTTTTAAAAATCCATTTTTTTTAAAAAAATCCAGTTTTTATTCTTCTTTTCAAAAATTCTGTTTTTATTCTTCTTTTCAAAAATTCTGTTTTTATTCTTCTTTTCAAAAATTCTGTTTTCAATATTCTTTTAAAAATTCTGTTTTCAATATTCTTTTAAAAATTCTGTTTTTAAAACTAAAAGAAATCAGTTTTATAAATCTATTAAAAATACAGTTTTTATTTCTTTTAAAAAATTCTGTTTTCATGCATTTAAAAATCCAGTTTTTATTTCTTTTAAAAAATTCTGTTTTTAAATCTTCTCAAAAAATTCTGTTTTCAATATTCTTTTAAAAATTCTGTTTTTAAAACTAAAAGAAATCAGTTTTATAAATCTATTAAAAATACAGTTTTTATAACTCAGAAATAAAAATAAAAATAAAAAAAAAAGCTCACCGTGGTATGCGAAGGGGAGGCGGGAAGAAGAGGGTGGCTCGGCGGTGGCTCTGAGGCGGCGTTCGGAGGTTCGCGAGGCGTCGCGGCGAGGTTTCGGGAGGGGCTCGATTGGATGTCGCGATGTCTGGAGGGAGGAGGAGGTTGGTCGGGCGGTGGGGCTTCAGCTCGATCGTCGGCGGTTCGAGGTAAGGCGGCGCGATTTTGGTTTTTTAGGTTTTCTTCTTCTTTTTTTTTTTTATCTTTCTGTTAAATGATCGGGGGGGGGGGGCAATGAAGGAGAAAAAGGGGGAAAGGTAGGTTTTTTTATTTATTTTATTATTTAATTATTAAATTTTGCCAAAGGGTTGACTTTTACATATGACCTCGAAACGAGGCCCACCTCCTGTCGTCCATAGCGTTTTACCCCCATTCCGAACACAATGGGATATGTATCGTAAGCTGGTTTGATCGTTACAATCAGTTTCCGTTGAAATTACATTTAAGTCCTTATATTGAATTTTAAACGTACATTTCAAATTACCGGGGTCACATACTAACTAGAAAAATTCCAGAAAAATATTTTCTAGTTTCGTATTGACGATACGGTCCTAACAAAACTAGTTTCGTAGAATTCTGAGACCGTTTGAAAAATGGCCAATTTCCAGTCGATTAAATTCAACAGAAACTGGTCAAACGCGTTTTCTTTTGCCACGCTCACATATTAATTCGAAAAATTGTGAAATTTGAAACCTAGCAATAGTTTGACATCCCGGACCCGACAAAAGTGGTTTCGTCGATTTCCGAGGCCGTTTGCAAAATATCAATTTTCCACCCTGCATAGTCGGTCAAAGTTCGAATTCAAATTTTCAAACTGACTTACTATTTCTAATTCACTAATTTATTGAAATATTCTATTTCAATGGTTCAAATTGCTTTGAAATAATCAATTTAAAAATTTTAAATTGGCTCGTATTTTCCGGGTTATTACAATCTCCCCTACTTAAAACTTTCCGTCCTCGAAAAGGAAACAACAGTAAAGTAGGAAATAAAATGTAAATGCAAAGTATGGTAAATGTACCTTGCACCGGAGTCAATCAGAGATATCTACTCGGCATCTAGGATAAGATTTCTGAATGCTCTCCTCAGTTTCCCAAGTACAATCTCGCGGATCTCCACTCCATTGCACTTTGACTAAGTGAACCTTTTTGTTTCTCAGCTCTTTGGTTTCTTTGCCGATAATCTTCAGCGGCTCTCGCCTCACGGCTAATTCTGGAGTAATTTTAATGTCCTGTTGAGCTGCTTCTTCCACGATCAAGTCTGGATCATGAACGTGCTTTCGAAGTTGGGCCTTCACATGGTATGGTTATATAGTTTTCCAATTGTGCTTTTGCCTTTACAACTCTCTCGGCGCATTTAACTTCAGCTTCATATTTGGTTAACCAATCCAATCCCAAAATAAGATCGAATTCATCAAAATTCATGACGATACAGATAATAGGGAATTTATAGCAAGAAAAAGAGACAGGTACTGCACAAACCCAACTGAGATTGATGGAATCTCCAACTGGATTTCGGACAGTCATTGTCTCTTTGAGCTTCTTCAAGTTCAAATCCAACTTCTTGACTGCACTCTTTGCAATAAAGCTTCGTGATGCGCCAGTATCAAACAGTACTTTAACTGGAATGTTCTTGACATTGAGCGTGCCTTCTAAAACATCAGACCTTTCCTGAGCAGATGAGGATGCAGGTACTTCTACCACCTCATTTATTTGTACTGCTTTAGGTTTTCTGAGTAGCAGGCAGGCCTTTGAAAGATGACCGGACTGATGGCATTGACTGCACTTTCTCTTCTCTTGGAACTTCTTACCGGATTTAGTTTCATCTTTCCTCAGTTTCTTAAGAGATCGGCAACTTATCGAGAGATGTCCTTGCTTATTGCAGTTAGAGCATACAGTTGTCGTTACTGGTTTCTCCTCTGATTTGGTCCTTCTTCTCTTGGCACTGAGCTTCTTACTGACCTCAGACATTGTACTTGCCTCAGGAATATCAGTTTCCGAATCTTCTTTGTCACTACAACAAACTTCTTCTTCGTCTCGCAACATGCCTTTCTTATGGAGATCTTCATATTGATAAGCCATATAAATCATTTCTGAAAAAGGAAGCTTCACATGCCCCAATACTTTATTCTGGTATTTCCTTTGAAGTCCATGAATGAATCTCAGATTTTTCCTCTTCGGATTTTGAATTAGATGAGGAGCAAAGTGAGCAAGTTCGTTGAATTTCTTATGATATTCGGGAATTGTCATATCTCCTTGTATCAGATAAGAAAATTCATCACATAGGCGCTCAGTCGCTTCGGGAGGGGTAAATCTTTCCAAGAAATAACTTTGAATCAATCCCAGGTGATATCACCTTCTGGATTATCTTTAATAATAGAATCCCACCAAAACAAAGCTTCATCTTTGAGAGCCCAGGAGGCCAGTAATCTTTTCTGGTCATCTCTAAGCTTTAATGCTTCGAAGATTTTCTCAGCTGACCGAATCCAAGCTTGTGTTTTCATAATTGCTTCTTCACCCCTAAAGGGTTTTCCACCCAGATTTCTATACTTCATGAATAGAGCTTCTATATCCAGGTTAGTATTACTTCTGTTTCTGGCACTCATTTTCTAGTTCTTCTGCAAATAGCAGATCAAGTGTCAGGTCACAGAAAAGGTATTTTAAAATATAGAAACACATACTTCAAATGTAAATGTGTCTATCAAGGTGTAATTTCATTCTGCTTTACTCATACTAGGATATTACTGATCCTATCTGTATTGAGTTACCCGTCCTAGAACACTACTGGTTCTATTTCTGACGAGTTCGTTCACATGTTATATTCCAGAACTAAGCTTAACCAAAGCTCTGATACCACGATGAGACGACCCGAATTCCCGTTCAGACGGAAACAAGGTTATCTTTGGAATATAACACAGAAACAGATAATAGCAGAACAGAATTAAATAAATACACCAGAATGAACAACAAAATATACTGGATAAAAGTAATCATCAGAGTTACACAGTATACAGGATCTTACTTAGTACAAATACAGTTCAGCTATACATAAATGTCTACAGCGGAAATAAACAAAATATGTACAGTAGGAGCTGAACAGCATAAAAAGAAATAAATGATAGAATCCATCTTCAGCTCCAGCTATCCAGAAAGAACCAGCTAAACCAGAATACAAGGCTGCCCGTGTAGAAAAAGGGGCACCCGAGTTTGAAAGTGAAACAAACTACGAGTCAGTCATGGGACTGGTATGAGAAATTCACTCAACACATATATAATTGGCTAATCACATGACCACGCCACTTTCGTGGAACGGGTTTACTCCATTGGATCGCCAGTGCTTTAAAACAAATCTTTCTTTTTAACATCGATATGCTTTTTATAAAAATGAAACCGTTATAAGACTCAGTTCCCATCACACAATGCAACGCAAGCCGAAGGATAGAGTTTTACCTTATAACGGTCAAAATATGATTGATACGAATAAAACAAAGGCATTTGATATTATTACTAGTGTTTATATGTTTTGAAACAAATTTCAAATCATAACTATCAATCATAGACGGCATGGGTACCATATATCATGTCGCCATATATAGGTATACAATTAAAACCGCACGATGTCGTATTTGGAAATTGGATTTCCGTCATGAACCGAGGCAAAAGATAGTCCTCACCGAATTCGTGACTCTCTAGCCTGAGCCACAGGATCAGAGCTCGAGTGACCCTAGGAGCGACAGGGCCGGCCCACCGATGTGGATTAAAATGCCTGAACACTGCGTTTCCCCGCCCTTTGGGGCGTAAACGAGCCAACGAATGACTCCATCGGACCCGGATCGTCCGATCAAACCGAGGCGCCTCGCAACAGCAACAACCACATAGGTGAAAAGTATATAAATGTCAGGGCTGGTAGGTCACTGACACCACCCTAGCTAGAAAGAAACGCATGTCCTCCCTGAGGTCCTTCCTCCCGTTTCTGGTTCATACCGGGGTGTGAGGCTCGCGAATTCACGTTATACACAAAGCTACGTCACACAGACTATGCTTTGATCATCAACCACAAGACTTTGCTTTGCAACAGAAGCCTTGATCATATGCCACTTAGGCGTGCCACACAGGCAATCCATTCCATGCGACTGATTTCTGTCAATACATAACCTCTAAGCTCGTACGTCTCAGAGAAGGGCGTTAAGCAAGAGAATAAATTCTCCGCCGCCAAACAGATATATATTTAACAGAGATCAATCAACACAGAACAAAATCCAATGTCAGACACACAGTCCATTTACAAGTCCGTTCTGGGTCTGAACGAAACCGGAGGCACCAATTCCTCGCATATCCGTACAATCAACACTATGTTTGGACGGCTACTACTTCAATTCCTTCATGGTAGCTACTCCAATCACGAGCATCAGTAGCGCCCATCCATCCAACGTGGAGATCGTCGGTCTTCAGTCGTCTTCGACTCTTCGACTTCTCAACGTCGATCGATTATTTGAAATGAGATAAACTCGGCCTTTTCAAATAACCCACGTATATTTAGATTTTCAAACCAATTAATCATAGGGTTGAACTATTCAATATTCACGTTTCAGTTGTTTAGTTATAATTTTCACGTCAAATATATTCAACCATCACATATCAAGCAAACACAACAAAATTGGTTTATTTTCACTCTATATCGTCTATAGCACTTAATAACGATATATCGCCATTTTAATTTAATTTAAAACGGCCATAATTAATTAAACGACGTTTCAGGTCGTATCGACGCACTGGCGCTGCTTTCCACTAATTTTGTTTTACACATATAGGAAAATCTAACCGTTGGATCTTCACAAAATTTTCATCATTAGGAAGGTCTTTTCAAAACGAACCCAACGGTTCCAGTTTTAGGAAAATCCGACGGTCGGATCTTCCACACTAACCATTTGAAGTTACGATTTCAATTTTCGAACTGCAGCGTCGTTATTCGATTTAATTTAATTATATTTATATATATAAATATAATCGTTTCTGGCGCTGTTTTTCCTTAATTTTGTTTTAAACATTCCAGACAATCCAACCGTCGGATCTTCACAAAGTTGGTGCCGTTGGAAAGATATTTCCAAGGCGAACCCAACGGTTGAGGTTTCGGGAAAATCCAATGGTCGGATCTTCCGCACTAGTCATTTGAAATCATGGTTTCAAAATATGAACTGCACGGCCACGTTTCGTTTTAATTATATTTATATTTATATATTTATATAAATATAGTTCATTCAATAATTTCTATATCGTTTTCACTTCAAATATTTTTCTAACACCCTAAAATTTTGGAAAATTTCGCCATAACCTCCCCTGTACCGGGGGCATCGGGAAATCGCAAATAGCGTTCCCGGTCCTTCTAATCTCAAAAAGAAAAAGAAAAAGCCAAGCGGCTAGCCAATAGGCTCATAAAATCATCACCCAAACAAACAGTAAATGTGTACCTATTTGTCGGGCACAAAATTTTATTCCTCTTCTCTAGCCCCTTTTTGCTTTAACCTGTTCAATAGATATGCATGCACATATATACAATTTCTAACATTTATCATTTTCTATTCAACTTCATATTTGATTTGTTTTGGTTTAAAAACACCACTCATTCTAATATTGCATGCATAGGCTAAAATCATATCATTAGCTAGTTAATGTATATTTCAACTCATGCACGTTTATTCGAACCAGTGGCTATTTTTAACACTTCACATTTCAAAGATGATAATTTTGGCGAACTAAAATAGATTTCAACACATGACTATTTTATTTAGTTCCTATGCATGTTAGAAATAATATTTCTATCACAAATATTTGTTTCAACGTCTGCATATCTTTAGCATATCACACATATGATAAAAATCATATTTTTATCATTTAAAATATTTATTTAACCAATGTATGGTTTCAACACTTCATAGTTTCAATAAAAATGTAATTTTTTATCGTTCAATCTTTTTATTCAACACATGCACTTTTCCACTACACACATTTCTCAACAAATGAGTATTTCCACACATGGACAATTTATTTATGTTGTTCATATTAGAAAGATGAAATTTTTATGATTGAAATTATTTATATAAGGCGAATATTTTTCATACTTCATATATATATAAAAATGTGATTTTTATTGTTTATACACTTCATTCATTCACAAATGAATTTTATTTTCACACAACACTTTTCAACACATGAACATTTCCACACATGGATATAGTTTCAACATATGGCTTTAATTTCTATGCATGCAAATAATTTCAACATATGAAAATAATTCTAATACACAAAGATTATTCAAAATTTCGGCAGCATAACGGCAGGGTAGTTAAACCGGCACCGTCCCTAGTACGGCTCCTCGCTCTACCTTAAAACCTCGCGGTTTTTGACAATGGGGATCATGCATCTAATTCGCACGCAGGCGGCATGTTTATATTTATTTCATTACCACAAACTAATCCTATGTGGTTTCAACCAAATATTTTCCAATCACAAACGGGTATTTTTCAACCTCAATCAATTCAATACCAACCACAAACAATCCCAAACAACAATTTGCCATCAACCAATTTTCACAACAATTTCAACCAATAAATATCGTCCATGGTTTGTGGACGAGGGGGCGTATATATATATATATAAATATTTATATATAGCAATTCACTTTTATCTTCCACACACACACATATATATATATATATATATATATATAAAGAAATTGAAGAGTGAGAATTTCTCACCAGTAGCTATCCAATCACACGACTCTTCCTTTATGGAAATCTTCGTCTATTTCGTCTTCTTGTCGCTTTCGTTTCCCGTATTCTCTACATAAGTAAAAATCGAATTTTTACTATGTTATTCAATATATAAAGATCATATTTTAAAAACAAAGATTATATTTTTAATATTCTTATGATGTAAAAATTATATTTTTATTACTTTAAAAATATAAGAATCATATCCTACTTCTTCTACTTAACAAAAATTTCGTCTTTTCTCTTTTTAAAAATATGATCTTTATTTTTGCAAGTTCAAATCTTTTTCTTTTAAAAGATTCAACCTTTTTAATTTCAAAGTTTAAAATAAACTCAGTTTTTCTTTCTTTTAAAAATCCATTTTTTTTTTTAAAAAATCCAGTTTTTATTCTTCTTTTCAAAAATTCTGTTTTTATTCTTCTTTTCAAAAATTCTGTTTTTATTCTTCTTTTCAAAAATTCTGTTTTTATTCTTCTTTTCAAAAATTCTGTTTTCAATATTCTTTTAAAAATTCTGTTTTCAATATTCTTTTAAAAATTCTGTTTTTAAAACTAAAAGAAATCAGTTTTATAAATCTATTAAAAATACAGTTTTTATTTCTTTTAAAAAATTCTGTTTTCATGCATTTAAAAATCCAGTTTTTATTTCTTTTAAAAAATTCTGTTTTTAAATCTTCTCAAAAAATTCTGTTTTCAATATTCTTTTAAAAATTCTGTTTTTAAAACTAAAAGAAATCAGTTTTATAAATCTATTAAAAATACAGTTTTTATAACTCAGAAATAAAAAAAAAAAAAAGCTCACCGTGGTATGCGAAGGGGAGGAGGGAAGAAGAGGGCGGCTCGGCGGTGGCTCTGAGGCGGCGTTCGGAGGTTCGCGAGGCGTCGCGGCGAGGTTTCGGGAGGGGCTCGATTGGATGTCGCGATGTCTGGAGGGAGGAGGAGGTTGGTCGGGCGGTGGGGCTTCAGCTCGATCGTCGGCGGTTCGAGGTAAGGCGGCGCGATTTTGGTTTTTTAGGTTTTCTTCTTTTTTTTTTTTTTTATCTTTCTGTTAAATGATCGGGGAGGGGGCAATGAAGGAGAAAAAGGGGAAAAGGTAGGTTTTTTTTATTTATTTATTTTATTATTTAATTATTAAATTTTGCCAAAGGGTTGACTTTTACATATGACCTCGAAACGAGGCCCACCTCCTGTCGTCCATAGTGTTTTACCCCCATTCCGAACACAATGGGATATGTATCGTAAGCTGGTTTGATCGTTACAATCAGTTTCCGTTGAAATTACATTTAAGTCCTTATATTGAATTTTAAACGTACATTTCAAATTACCGGGGTCACATACTAACTAGAAAAATTCCAGAAAAATATTTTCTAGTTTCGTATTGACGATACGGTCCTAACAAAACTAGTTTCGTCGAATTCTGAGACCGTTTGAAAAATGGCCAATTTCCAGTCGATTAAATTCAACAGAAACTGGTCAAACGCGTTTTCTTTTGCCACGCTCACATATTGATTCGAAAAATTATGAAATTTGAAACCTAGCAATAGTTTGACATCCCAGACCCGACAAAAGTGGTTTCGTCGATTTCCGAGGCCGTTTGCAAAATATCAATTTTCCACCCTGCATAGTCGGTCAAAGTTCGAATTCAAATTTTCAAACTGACTTACTATTTCTAATTCACTAATTTATTGAAATATTCTATTTCAATGGTTCAAATTGCTTTGAAATAATCAATTTAAAAATTTTAAATTGGCTCGTATTTTCCGGGTTATTACACTAATATCCGAGGCCTTTAAAATTTCATCATCCACATAATTAAAATGTCAGCGCTGGTAGGTCCCCGACACCACTTCTAGCTAGAAAGAAACGTGCTGCTCTCCCTGTGTTCCTTTCTCCCGTTTTAGACTCCACCGGTTTGTGAGGCTCGCGAAGTCACGCTATAGTCTTCATCCACAAGGCCCTGCTTTTCAACAAAAGCCTTGATCATAATCTCTTAGCATGCCACATTGTCAATCCATACCTTACCATTGATCATCCCTCAATATATAAACTGGGTGTTAAGCAAAGAATGAATTCTCCACCACCAACATTTATATATTAAACGAAAATCAATAACATGATATTTAGTGGAGTACAATGTCAGACACACAATCCACTTATAAGCTTATGCTCTGGATCTGAGCGAAAACCAAATCCGTGCAATCAACATGTTCGTTTAGACAATGACCATGACCCTTGAATTGGGAGCAAGTCAATTCAGAGCCTCAATCGCTGTCCACTCGATGGAAAGATTGACGGTCTTCATTCGCCGTCTTCCAACTTCGATTCTTAATGCCGTTTGATTACTTGGAATGAGATTAAACTCGGACTTTCCAAGTCATCCTCATATATATATATATATATATATATATATATATATATATATATATATATATATATATATATAACGAAAATCCTTCCTTATCGTTATTATTATTTTATAACGATTTATTCCTATTATAATTAACTAGAATAATTAAAACATTATCTAACGACCCTGGCGCTATTTTCAACCAATTTTGATTTTCAAATTTTTCAAAATCTAACCGTTGGATTTTAACGTAGTTTATATCGTCGGAAAGATTTTTCCAAGACGGTCCTAATGGTTTTAGTTTCGAGGAAATCCGACGGTCGGATCTTTTGGTATAGTCGTTTAAAGGTACGATTTCAAAACGCGAACTACCGCGCTCGATTCGATTTATTTTAATTATATTTATATAAATAAATATATAAATATAATACGTTTAACTTTTTATTTACCTAAAAATGTAAATTCCATTTTAACGTTGAATTCTTCCTTTCTTACTTTTATTTACATTACAAGGTAAATATAATTCAGCGTTTGTATTTCATTCCTTTATCCTTTCCATTTCATTAAAAATGTGATTAACCATATGGTGAAAAAATCTATCTTTTAAATTACACTAAAAATGTAATTTTAATTACATTGTCGCATTCTGTCTATTAAGTACATTAAAATGTAATAAAACATCACATGTCAAATCTCGCCTTTTTTTATTCATCTTGTAAAATCCTATCCTTAAGTTACATATAAAAAAAAAATTAATTATAATGCAAATTCTCATTCTTTTATTACATTATGAAAATGTAACTTTTATTTACAATGCAAATCCTACTTCTTGTTTACATTATAAAAATGTAATTTTTAATTACAATGCAAATCCTACTTTTTGTTTACATTATAAAAATGTAATTTTTAATTACAATGCAAGTACTACTTTTTGTTTACATTATAAAAATGTAATTTTTAATTACAATGCAAGTCCTACTTTTTGTTTACATTATAAAAATATAATTTTTAATTACAATGCAAATCCTACTTTTTGTTTACATTATAAAAATG
Source organism: Allium sativum (assembly GCA_030737875.1). Taxonomy (NCBI): domain Eukaryota; kingdom Viridiplantae; phylum Streptophyta; class Magnoliopsida; order Asparagales; family Amaryllidaceae; genus Allium; species Allium sativum. Next base: position 138,296,718 of record CM060922.1, on the reverse strand, counting down.
TAATTTTTAATTACAATGCAAATCCTACTTTTTGTTTACATTATAAAAATGTAATTTTTAATTACAATGCAAGTCCTACTTTTTGTTTACATTATAAAAATGTAATTTTTAATTAAAATGCAAGTCCTACTTTTTGTTTACACTACAAAAATGTAATTTTTAATTACAATGCAAGTCCAACTTTTTGTTTACATTATAAAAATGTAATTTTTAATTACAATGCAAATCCTACTTTTTGTTTACATTATAAAAATGTAATTTTTAATTACAATGTAAAGGCTCATTCTTTTATTGCATATGAAAATGCAATTTTGTTTGCGATGCTAATTCTCATTTTTATTTACATATAAAAAATGTAAATTTTCTATATATGCTAATTCTCATTTTTATTTACATATAAAAATGTAAATTTTCTATACATGCTAATTCTCATTTTAATTTACATATAAAAAATGTAAATTTTCTACACATGCTAATTCTCATTTTTATTAACATATAAAAATGTAAATTTCTATACATGCTAATTCTCATTTTAATTTACATATAAAAAATGTAAATTTTCTATACATGCTAATTATCATTTTTATTTACATATAAAAAATGTAAATTTTATTAACTATGTAAGTCCACATCTCTAAGTTACATAAAAAAAAGTAATTTTTTATTTACATGTCAATTCTCATCTATAAGTTAAAAAAAAGTAATTTTTTATTTACATGTCAATTCTCATCTCTAAGTTACATAAAAAAAGTAATTTTAATTTACATACAAAAATCTCATTTATTTAGTTAACAAAAAAAATTGATTTTTATTTCAATGCAAATTCTACTTATTTATTACATTACAAAAATGTAATTTTTATTTACAACGTAAATTATATCCTTAAGTTACAAAATAAAATGTAATCTTTTCATACCGTCATATTCCACTTTTTATTTTCAACAAAATGATTGGATCTTTTCGTACTGTTAACATCCTCACTTTTATTCGCAATAAAAATTGAATCTTTTCACATCGTTAACATTTTCACATTTATTTCCGACGTTGAATTGATAAACTAAATCAATTAAAATAAAAGACAAAATTTTTTTTCTACGTCGAATTGATAAACTAAATCAATTCAAATAAAATAAAAGTGGTAATATAAGAAGTGACAATCATATTCTCATCATGAATTGATAAACTAGCTTAATTCAAATCAAACAAAAGCGATAACATAAGAATGACAAATCATATTCCTTTTATTATGAATTGATAAATTAGATCTATTCAAATAAAATAAAAGTGATAACAATAAAAAGTGACATACATATGGATTTATAATATCCAAACATCATCCAATTTTCAGCACAAACAGATCTAAAACAAAACACGACAAATCAAACAAAACAACATTAATAATCTTATCACGTCGCAGATCTAATATATTTACTATCCAATCGATATAAATAACTAGGGAATAATAGTTAGCTTGATTTAATTATTTAAAATAGAATCTCACCTTGATTAAAGCAGAATCAAAAATCCAAATAAACTCAGAAATGGCCACTATCAATTTCAGCAACCTCTATACGTCTTCATGGTTCCGTCGGATCTGAAATTTTCAGATTCGGAGTTCGTATGAATTAATTATCAATTTTTGATTAACAATGACTTTTTACAACTGCTGTTGTGAAAGAATTAAGCATGGAAAATCTGAAATGTTCATACCTTTGTATCTTGTTCAAAACTTTAATTCCAGAAATCGGAAGATGTAGTTGATGGTTTTCAGAACGGTTTGTTCGAAATTGAAGAGCTTGGAGAGGAGAATCGGTGCCGGGAAGGGGGTGGGTTGAGTTCGCCTGTGGTGGGCCCGGTTTAAGTGCGATGGCGGCAGTTTTGGAGCGTCGGGGCGACGTCTACAGGGTACGGGGCGGTCTGGTTTTGGTATGGATTCGAAGAGCACGAAAATCTCTTCGAAACGTGTATTACGGCGAAGGATTTCTTTGAGAAATGAAGGAGAAATCAGAGTTTGAAATTCTGAAAGGAATGGGTTAAGTGGCGGCTGAACAATCGGGAAGAAGACAATGAGTAGTAGTCCGTATTTATACAATATATGGGCGTATATATATATTTTTATTTAATTACCCAATAAAGGCCCGTTTGACCACTAACTCGGAATTAGGCCCAATGACTGTCGTTCTTACCTATTAACCCTCGTTCCAGACTCATCTGGCTATGTCCCGCAGGCCCAAATGATCATCTTGACCCAGTTTTCTTTAATTTAAAATTTAAGTCTTTTATTTTTAATTCAACCGTACAAACAAATGTTCCGGGGCCACAAATTAACTTCAAAAATTCCCGAAAAATATATTTAGCTATGTTTTGATGCTACGAACCTAGAAAACTTTATTTCGTTCAATTCTGAGCCTATTTGAAAAATGGCCTTTTTCAAGGCATATATATTTTTGAACAAACAAAATGTGTGATCTTCTAAGAAGAAGAGAGCACACATATATATCATAATATCAAAAATACAGAGTCCCAATACAACTCCCTAGGAGTAAAACAACCAACAACACTCAAACATCAACACGACTCTAAGAAAGTAAAGGATTGTAGATAGATGAGCTCCGGATAAACCACTGCCCATCTACTCCTACGTCGAATTCCGGCAAAGCCACCACCCGATATGGAAGTATATCTACTCCAATACTATAACCCAAACATCCCAGTAAGTATAATAGAGAAGTACAACCCACAATATCTCTCTAAATACAGTCACAATAAGAACTCCACAAGAAAAGCCAAGCATCAAAACCAGACATCTATCCATATAGTTCTCCAATATGTCCTTTCACCTAACAACCTGAATAATAACTAAAACACCCACCGTTAGTAGCCATCACATATGTATGGATATATTTTGTGTATATATATATATATATATACACACACACACCATTATATATCCATACATATATGTAACATAAAAAGGAAATGATGCTAAAAGGAAATAAGCTATCATAATCAAGACTAGAAATTTATGCACAAATACGAAAACTATTGCTTCTAAAATAACTATTGATACTCATAAATAACCCCGAATTTGAAGCTATCCATATAGTTCTCCATTATGTCCTTCCACCTGAAAAACTGAATAATAACTAAAACACCCACCGTTAGTAGCCATCACATATATGTATGGATATATTTTGTGTGTATATATATATATATATATATATAGAAATATATATATATATATACCATTATATATCCATACATATATGTAACAAAAGAAGGAAAAGATGCTGAAAGGAAATAAGCTATCATCATCAAAACTAGAAATTTATGCACAAATACGAAAACTATTGCTTCTAAAATAGCTATTGATTCTCATAAATAACCCCAAATTTGACCTAATTTTTTGCAAAAAGTTACCAATTCTCGAATCTCTAAAATACTTATAACACGAAGTGGTCATCCAGTCCAAACAGAAATAAACTATCTTAATGATTAATTTATCAGGGGACACTGAAATAGAATGAAAAAATCTTTGGTTCCTTTCCAACCAAATGAACCAACTAATGATAATAATTAAAGAATCCATTACATATCTCTGTTTTGATTTATAAGCAAGTCTATAATGATTCCAATAATTCTCACATTTATTAAATGTATTCAAACTAACCATAACAAAAATCCTTAATACCATGGTTAAAATATAATTGGTAAAATTACAAGAAAAAAATAAATGATCAACATCTTCCTCTAAATGACTACAAAAACAACATATAACATCAAATAAAACATTCTTCTTCTTTAAAAGCTCCACTGTGTTAAGCTTCTTATGGACAATCAACCACATAAGAAACTTAGCTTTAGGAGGAGAATTTGAACTCCAAACAAACTTAAAAGGGAGCAAGGACATACCAGAAAAATCAATAAGTTTGTACATTGAATTGAGAGAGTAAACTAAACTCTTATCCAAACCCCAACTAATGGTATCCCTATACTCATCCAGATGATATAAGGTTAATTTTGCTTTCAATAAGGCCAATTGTCTTAACAATCCCCCCTCTAAAATATTGACGAATGAAAACTCCCATGGGGGGGGGGGTCTAAATTCCTTCTATAAACATCCGCAATTAATGAGTTCTTGAAGTCACAAATATTAAAAAGTTCGACAAATTCAATTTTAAGAGGTATACTAGAAATCCAAGCATCATGCCAAAAAAGGTAGAATTACCAGAATGAACTGTCATCTTGTAACCTAAGTTGAAAAAGTCAAAACAATTTAATACTGCCTTCCAGAAATAAGATAATCTATTTGACCAACTAACACCCGATCCCACAAGAAACTCTCCCCCAGAATAATAAGATTTTGAAACTAAATTCTTCCAAGTAGCCACTATATCAGAACATCTAAATTTCGATAACCATTTAGTTAATAAAGAGGAATTAAAATTATAAAGATTAATAATCCCTAAACCCCCATCTCTCTTGGGCTTGCAACACAATTCCTAATTAATTAAACATTTATAACCACTACAATTAGGACCACCATTCCAAAGAAAATTCCTTCTAATTTGTTAATTTTCTCAATAACCCAATGAGGAAAACGATGAACTGCCATATAATAAGTGGGGATAGCTGATAAAACCGAATTTACTAATACTAGTCTACCTTCTCTAGAAAGAAATCTATTATTCCAACTCGATAATCTATTATTGATTTTACCAATAATAATTAACCAATCATCCTTTTTAAGCTTGGAAGGTCCAATCTTAAAACCTAAATAATCAAACAGAAATTTCATGATAGAACAGTTTAAGGTGCTAGCTACTAAGGACTCAACATTACAACTATCATTAAGGACCATGACAACACTCTTATCAAAATTGATTCGAAGACCAGACAACATCTCAAAGCAATATAATATAAACTTAAGAGCAATAACGTGCTTAGGTAAATGAGAAGAAAATAATAGTGTATCATCTGCAAATTGGAGTATAGATAGTTCATTATGGATCTCCTCATTACCCACACTACCTAAGACACCTAAATTCCCAGCCCTCTTAATAATTCTTGAGAAAACATCAACCGCTAAATTAAACAAAAATGGCGAAAGAGGATCACCTTATCTAAGGCCTCTCTTAGACTGAATCTTCTTACCAACTACTCCATTAACAACGATACTGGAACAACCAGACCTAAGCTGAAGTATAATCCAGTTGGTCCATCTAACACTAAACCCCCTAGCAAGACATAGCTCACAGATAAAATCTCAATCAACAGAGTCAAACGAATTCTCAAAGTCTAACTTCAAAATGGCACATGTAAAATTATTTTTAACACAGACATTAATATACTCCTGTACTGCCGCTACCCCATCCACTATATTTCTACCCTTAATAAACGTTGTTTGTGAAACGTCTATTAGGTCATTCATCTTAGTGCTGAGTCTGTTGGCAAGAACTTTTGAGATGATCTTTACCGATACATTAATTAATGAGATAGGTCTGAAATCCTTAAGTGAATTCGCTCCCACTCTCTTATGTATGAGAATGACATTAGCAAAATTGAAATTCCCTAACTGTAGTTTACCACTATAAAAGTCATTAAAAAGATTAATAATATCAGCCTTTAGAACCTCCCAAAACTTTTTATAAAAAAGAACAAAAAAGTCATCAGGTCATGGGGCTTTGTCACTAGGCATATCACAGATTGCCTTCCATATCTCTCTCTCAGTGAAAGGACTATCTAAGTCAGTTAATTCAATCCTAGAGGCTGACAGATAAATATCATTCCATCTAACATTAATCCTTCTATTTATCCTAGTACCTAAGATCTGCTTATAATACCTAGTAAAAGCATCATTTAAATCCTTCTGGACAAACACCTCTACATCATTAATAAAAATGGAATGAATCAAATTATCACGCCTCCTTTTATTAGCTATACTATGAAAAAATTTCATGTTATTATCACCTTCTTTTATCCATTGAATTCGGGATCTTTGCTTCCACATGACCTCTTCTTTCTCTAGAATCAACATAAGATCATTTCTAAGATTGCTAAGTCTGTCCCTCTCATTCATATTAAGAATTCTGGTTTCACTAACTTTATCTATATCTAACATTTCACATAAAATCTTATCTTTTTTAATTCTAACATTACCAAATATGAACTTATTCCAACGTTTAAGAAAAAATCTTAGCATTCCTAGCTTTGCAACAAAAATCTTTGCGGAGTTATCTTTATACAAATTATTATAATAAAATAAAGAATTCCATTTAACAGAAACCAAATGAATGAAACTACTATCCAATAACCACATCTTCTCGAATTTAAAATTGCTACTTATTAATAAATTCGAATCACAAGAAAGAATAATTGGACAATGACCAGACAATAAAAAAGGTAAACCTTTGACTCTGCATATGGAGAATCTATCCTCCACCTCAGTATTAATAAAAAATCTGTCTAAAAGAGCAAAAGAAGGACTATCTCTAACATTGGACCAGGTGAACATTCTATTATAGAGCGGAATCTCAATCAGATTATTATCTAAAATGAAATCGTTAAATTCCTCCATATCGGAGAAATCTCCTTCTCTAGGTGATCTCTCCCCTAAAAATCTAGTAACATTAAAATCTCCCCCAACTATCCATTGATTGAAAGAGAGATTTCTAAAGTCAGAACATTCTGTCCACAACCGTCTTCTCTCTATTTTTGTATGTGGGCCATATACATATGAAATGCCCAAAAGGGAATTATCTACTGTCGAAGCTCAAATAATATGCAAAGAATGCAACATAGGTAACTCTTGTACGAGTCTAAATTGATTATCTTTCCAACCAATCATAAGACCACCAGCACTACCTATAGCCGGTAGACAAGATCAGTTACGAAAAAGAGTCCCTCCTAAACTTCTAAAAAAACTAGGATCAGGGTCATCAATTCTAGTTTCTTGAAGTATTATGATATCAAGGTGAAAATCTTTAAAAAATTCCTAACTTTAGCACATTTTTAGGCTCATTTAGACCTCTAATGTTCCAACTGACAATCCTCATCAACCTATAGATGAAAATCTCTCTAGTTCCCTACTCCTAATGAAATCTACATCTAAGTCTAAGTCAGAAAAAACAAAAGCTGTGCCACTAGCAAGCTGAAATAACTAGGAAGTCGAAAGACTACCTAATGCAAATGGAGAATAATCACTACCATAAACTGCAACCATACCTGAGCCAAAGCTCGTATTACTATTACTCGTAGTTGAACATGAGGACCTACCATGAGATGAAGCCGATCTATATCTTAGCCTTGCACTACGTCTGACCACTCCTGATCTGCGCGCTACTCTCCTCCTCCTCCCCTGCTGGATGGAGGGGTAAAATCACCAATTTGATGTGTCCCAACACTGGTTCCAGTCCCACCAACTAGGTTCAAATTATTGCACTGAATATCAGTCCCTACCTCCGAACAAGACATCGAAACCATTGTTTGAAATTCACAGAAGCTCGGCCTCTATATCAGTGAAATAACTCTTGCAAACGACTCTTGCAAACATATCAAACAGCCTGATGTAACCAGCCCGACTACCCTTCCATTCGATCTATAACAATTCAACAAATTGAAACCCATCAAATCCTTGCAGTTCTCTTCTTCCCTCACATTGTACACACTGCCACATTCCACCTCTCTTGCCTGACCACCTTTGCTTTGCACCAAATCGCTCATGTCCCCCATATTATAGCCGTAGCAACCTTCCAGGAATCCCAACTCTCTTAAACACACTCTATCATTTTCATTACTAACCTTCCTCACCCCATTACCAGTAAATGATTTTGTCCTCCTTGCAATTTTCACTTTACCCACTCTAAAACCCTTCTTATGCGTCAATGTAGCAGACGCCATCTCTACCTCAGCACCCACCACTTCATCCACAAATTCCTCAGCACCATCCACTTCATCCACAAAATTCTTCAACACCTCAAAACCATTCGACAAAACCACTTCCTCATTTACACACCATTCATTCTCCACCTCCACACCATGGAGTTGAACGCAACCAGAAAAGCCCACATCATACCCATCCATGTCTATCAAGTCATCACCCGTCATCACCTCCCTTCCTTTGCCAAATCTCATGTCCTTACCAACGTTAAGCCAAACATTGCATCCCAAACCATTACAGTACAATACAAACGGATTAAAACACATAGGATCAATCTTTGAACCTGCCAAGAACCTCCCAACATCACCCACCATTTCATCCACAAGTAAATCTGTACCATGAACATCCCGTTTCGTATTTATAGACAGTCCCCTCCTCCCCAACGACACAGTCTCAGGTTTTCTCAACTCCTTCTCATTACTTAAGGTAACAGTATCTATACCTTGAGACATGGGCTGGATTTCAGGGACACAGTGTTCACAGTTGACTGCTGTGTTTAACGTGTCAAAATGGGACAGCATTCCATCCATCAACATTAATGCTCTTACCTTATTTCTCACAAATGAATCTGAATATATTCTCCTCAGTTTCAACAGGTTTAGACTAAAATGATATGCATGCTCCTTTCTATTCAAAGGACTCGGCAATGGTGGATAAACAATGTCCACCAAAGATCTTTTGCACCACAATAAGCCCTCAACAAGGCCTTCTAAATTCCAACCCAACATCAACAACAAATATGACCCACCATTATTCTGATAAGAGAAATCACTGACAAAAGTTTCGATGAGCTCAGTTAGTTCCAGGCATAGTCTCGAACAGTTGAAGTGCATAAGATCAAATACTGTTTTTCCTCTAAATGTGTCTGGACAACTAGATAATCGGTGCCTAATTCCTCTGCACTTATAACATCGAAGACCGTTTCTACACTTCTTCGCATAATGATCTGAATCTCCACATTTCAAACAACATCTATCCTTTACAGTTTTGGTCTGAAAAAATCTATTACGAGAGACAGATTTCCATATATTATATGGTCTATTAGTCTTTAACACAACCGCATAGAAATTCTGAGAGGAATTTGATTCATACTGAGAGGAATTTGGAATCAGTGAAATAGAGAGAAAATTAGAATCTGCCAAAGGAATTACCTCTTGTGATCTCAGTAATAAATTCTGCCTAAAAGTGAGATTCAGCCTACCTGATTTTAGATTAGTCTCTGCTATGAGCCATGCAGGAGCCGTATTTCTGAAAATACCGGTAATTCCATGGTATATATTCCTTGATATTCCTCCAAAAATTAACACATCACCTGATTCAAGCAACACTTTCCTCATCATTCCGTTTTTCCTCTCCTCCTTGTACACAAATTCTGCCGAGTCACCAATTGAAAATGACACTACGGGGAGACCAGCCATGAGGCTATCTTTACCTTCATCTTTGTCTTGATGGAGCCCAAATTTCCCATCGTTATTATAAAAATTTACAATGCATACATCCGGTTTCATGATTGGAATAGCTTTGGCATTCCCTCCTTCCACAACAATTTTCTTTTGGGCTACATCAATGGACTCCCCCACCAGTGATTTAAAATCCTCTGGAATTTCAGGAGGAATCTTACCTTCACTTGATTGTCTCTCTTCGTACTTTCTTGACACTGGATTCCAGTTTTTTCCAAGACACACCATGTATAGATTTAATTTTGCACCATTACCAAACTCTGGTCTATAGAACCCACCTTCGCCATTTCCAAGAACTTGGCATTTTCTAACAATATTTATCTGAACATTTATACTTAGGTGCTTTTTTAGAAAAATCATGCCCGAGTTCAAGATTTGGTGAGGACTCTCTTCGGCCCTTTCTTCCTTACGAATAGTTATAGTATCCACACAATTGAATCTTTTGTGCCTATCTTTATCACAGTTAAAACACTTAACCTGATTAATGCATCTTCCAAACAAGTGATTTGGATCTCCACATCTGTAGCATCGTTTACCCCGATTCTGGACTCTTGATGTATTCTGATCTAGAAGAAATGAAGCCGCCTTATTCTTCTCATCATACGACCGAGAATTACCAGAAAGAATTTGATTAATCGGCTGATTATAGCTAGATTTGTTAATCGAAGAAGAAGCATAAAAATCGGCTGCCATTAAAGTATCCAAAGAAAAAAAGTATTTCAAGCCTCATGTGACTGTGACATAGTTTGATTCCTCCTCTTACCATTTACCTTTTTAAACAAATAATTTTTGAAACTCGAAATATATAAGTGTTTATACTTTTTAAATGCAGAAACATCATTCTGAACTCAATGGAAGTGGTTTTGAGTCCAAATTCCTTCGTATGCAAAAATTAGCATTTTTAACCTTTATATATTATATATATAAATTTCATAGCGACCTTTCTAAATTTTAATTTTGACATAATTTATAACTTTTAAGGTAAAATTTCAATTTTTCAGATTCGTTAGAAAGGTATTCTTAAATAGATTTAAATATTTTTGGTTTTACTGAAATCCACTTTATTTTGAATCCTGTACATTCAGTCAAAGCTCAAATTCGAATTTTCAAACTACCGCGTCATTTCAGGCTTATAAATAATTAAATTAAAATTATCTGTTCTCACTTTGGTTTAAATAAATTTTTAGTCGTTATTATTTAAAATAAATTATTTTAAATAACAAAAATCATTAAAATAACTTAAAATAAATTTTTAAATTTACCCCAAAATTCAGGGTTGTTACAGACAAAGCTCTTATGGGCCCAATAACCCAAGAGCGGAAGGATCCTCAAGCCTCCTATAAATAAGACCCCAGGGGAAACGCTAAAAAGGGACTTCCTCTCGGACAATCTTCTTCACTAACTCTAGAAAGTAAAATCCCAAATTCGTAAACCATTTTTGGGATTCCTCATGTAGCTTCCTCCATAAATAAAATTAGAAAAGCTCTTAAAGTGGACGTAGGTTCCCACGGAACTGAACCACTATAAAATTGTGTGTCTTTGCTTTTCCTACAAGTTATGCTACATTACAGTACACTTTTGTGTGAGTTATGTGATGCAATGGGATCATCAAAATACCCCGGCTCAAGCCGTTAGGTTCTTAATCACCTGACGCTTCCTCCACGGTCATTTCCATAGACTTATCTTCGATGTTGACGAAAAATATCGTTAACATTTTGGTGCTAGAAGGAGGGCCTGAACCTCCGACCTTGGGGTTAATAGCCACACATCTATCTGTGTTGTTCCGTCCCGAATTGGATTAGATTTGAAGAAATGGAGCTAAACTAGGAGAGCCTTGCAAGATGTCCAAGAGAATTGGTAGGAATGGAGGCACAGCAGGAAAGCACGGGGCGGGGCTTCCACCTGTCTTCGGATACAGAAATTAGTGTACTATCGAACACCGACTCTATGGATTTAAGAGTGAAGAAAGGCCCAAGTCTGATGAAGGAGAAGAACGATGAATTGGAATGCTATATCTGACTTTAACGTCCTGTATTTTGGTAGTCAAGTATTTAATATATTTTATTATTTTAAAATATCGATTGGGTATTATAAATGAGTTTATAATATATAATTCGTTTATATAACGAAGTTTGAACATATAGTTTGTAAATATATAAAAAACGAACTCAAAACGTCGCAGTATTTTGTAATTTACAATTTAAAATTCATGTATATCGGTACGAATATAAAACGCTTGACGACAATTGACGATGAAATTAAATAATCATACAAAATGGAACGTTCAAATCAATGTGTTGCTTACATTATGATGAGGCTCGTGCTTCGCACACGTAAAATTGTTCAATATATTATATAGGCGTTAAAAATGTTTTCTTTCCAAACGACCTCCATTTTTGACAAAACGAGTTTTATTGGAAAATTTATGGTTAGTTATTGTTACAACTCCAGTTTGGAGCCAACAGAGTTACTTTATCGGTAGACGAAATTTAGAGGTGAACCGAGAAATTTAAAATAATGTCGTGGTGCAAACGGAGTTAATTTCCAACAAAACAAATTTCATTGAGACCGGAACGTTCTAACGTAGTAGTATGTCCATTTTCATTTCGTCTGAAGCTTAGATATAGCAATGCGCATATTTAAGGGCCGACGTTAAATAATGGAAGAACTTCCGGTGGTGTAAAAATAAAGGACCTAACCAAATTAAACAAATAAAATAAACTAACATCACATTCCTTCTGATTGAAGGAAGCAAAAGGAAACCTACAGTATACATTATAACGCAGCATTTTAAAAGTACATACATAGGCATATCCCTTCAAATCACACAGGCATATCTCCTTTCAGTCGAAATAAAAACACATACTTTTTCCATCCCAATTTCTGCACACCCTACCCTCTCTATTTTTTTCTATTCTAATATTTCTTTTTTTCTTATCTCATCCTCTAATTTCTTTCTATTGGCATCTGGGTTTCCAGTACTTTTGGGTTGGACTGGTGTTGTTTGGTCAGCTCAAAGGGTACCGGAAATTTGGGTCATCACATTTGGTATCAGAGCTATTTGTTTAGTAATAACCTTGGCTCTGTGGTGTAACTCGATAGAGATGGGGTTAGTAACACTCTAGATTGAGTTTGCATATATATATATATATATATATATATATATATATATATATATATATATGAGAGCATATTTTTAATTTAAAAATGTTTTATATTGTGTTATTTGATTGGTTCAATATTGAACTGACAACTGACACAATAGTGTTTTGTAAGGATGGCCAAATGAAATAATTTTGGCCAAATTATATTTTTGTATAGAAAAGAAATATTTTTATCAAATTATTGAGATGTTGGTTGACTTGATTAATTTGAATGGAATTCAAATTTGATTAAAAATGGAATGGTTTAATGACCAGTAGACTTCACATATATGATTCGTGAAATACAATGAGTTATATTTAACTTAAAGATAAGTTAAAAAAAATAGAATAAACGATTTTTTTAAAATAAAATCAGAATTTGAATTTGAAATGGAGGTGAATAAATTAGAAAATTAAATAGTTGATCGAATATGAGTTTGAAACTTAAAGTGGTTAAGTAATTTAAGAGTGGATATTGGAATTAAAATTTGGAGTTGGAAATAAAAGTTGTTTGATTTGGTTAAATGAATTGTGCATTGTTGATTGGGTGTTTGTAAGATGGATTAAATAAATTCATCAAGAGATTTGATAAATATAAGTTAAATAAATTAAAAACAAAGAAATGAACTCCAATATAATAAATTTGGATAAAATCAAATATAAAACTAGAAGGATTTAACCCTGTAATGGTTATTGTATATCGAATTAAGTGCAGGTTGGAAATGAAAGAGTTGTTAGTTGCTTTGGAATTTGAGTTTGGTTGCCCTAGAAATAGGAAAACCTTAATATTGTTGGTTAATGATTGATTTTATACCCTGAATCGGGTTTCCGTTTGGTGATGTTCTCTTTTGAGATATGTGAGGCCTGGAGTGGCGTTTGTAGTTGATTCGATTGAGCGGTGCAGTGGAGATGCTGGCGAACTTTTCACAAATTTATATAACTTAGAATTTGGATAATAATTATTTTTGAAATTAATTGTGGATTGAAACATTCTTCTTACTTGAGTAATTTCGGGGACGAAATTCTTTTAAGGGGGAAGGAATGTAACGTCCCGTATTTTGGTAGTCAAGTATTTAATATATTTTATTATTTTAAAATATCGATTTGGTATTATAAATGAGTTTATAATATATATTTCATTTATATAACGAAGTTTTAACATGATATATATATATATATATATATATATATATATATAAAACAAACTCAAAACGCCGCGGTATTTCATAATTTACGATTTAAAATTCATGTATATCAGTACAAATATAAAACGCTCGACGATAATTGACGATGAAATTGAATAATCATATGAAATCGAATGTTCAAATCAATGTGTTGCTTACCTTATGATGAGGCCCGTGCGTAGCACACGGGAAATTGTTTAATATATTATATTGGCGTTAGAAATATTTTCTTTTCAGACGACCTCCGTTTTTGACAAAACGAGTTTTATTGGAAAACGTATGGTTAGTTATTGGAGCCAACAGAGTTATTTTATCGGTAGACGAAATTTAAAGGTGAACTGAGAAATTTAAAATAACGCCGTGGTGCAAATGGAGTTAATTTCCAACAAAACAAATTTCATTGAGACCGGAATGTTCTAACGTAGTAGCACGTCCATTTTCATTTTGTTTGAAACTTAGATATAGCAATGCGCATATTTAAAGGCCGACGTTAAATAACGGTACAACTTTTGGTGGTGTAAAAATAAAGGAACTAACCAAATAAAATAAACTAACATTACATTCCTGATTGAAGGAAGCAAAAGGAAACCTACCGTATACATTATAACGTAGCATTTTAAAAGTACATACGTAGGCATATCCCTTCAAATCACATAGGGATATCTCATTTCAGTCGAAATGAAAACACATACTTTTTCAATCCCTGTTTCTGCACGACCTACCCTCTCTATTTATTTTTCTTTCTTCTGCCTATGTATGTAGCGTCCCCGTCAAAGTAAAATCACATAGCCTACCTCTTTTCTCCTACCATATCAAAATCACTCCGCCTATTGACAAGTAAACTCACCGCAGCTCTAATTATTGGAACCAATCAACATGGCCGGCCCTGACACGGTGCGAACCGTGCGGCGGCACAGGGCCCCCGAGGCTTGTGGGGCCCACCGAGGATCTGCACTGGTCCGTGATTCGGTACCCAAAAAATCGCGCTGTTACCTTTTGTACCAAAAAACGCTACCACCAAAAATATCTACTATTACCTTTTTTGCTTACAAACCGCCTTTTATGTTTTGGCAAAAATCTGCCTTTTATGTTTTACCTTTTTTACCAACGAATCGCCTTTTATGCTTTGAGAAAAATTCCTACTATTACGTTTTCACCAATAATTCGGCTACCATTGCCTTTTTTGCTATGAGAAAAATTCCTATTATCACCTTTTGTATTAGAAATTTCCGCCATTAAAACAAATTTTTTTTTAATCCTTTCGAGGTCTTATTTTTTTTCGTTCTAGGATTGATTGCTGTTACTTTGTGTAGTAAAGATTGTTGGAGCCGTGAAGTCCTCTTGTGAAATTGCTTGGGCTACAGACTGTGACACTATTTTATTCATCCAGGTTTTATTATTATTCTCATCCTCTCATTCGGTGTTGCAATTTAAGTTGAAAATGTTCAATAAAAAACATATGTCTGGTTATGAGAAAAGAAAACGAAAAAAAGAGGAAGAAGAGAAGATTAAACCCCTTAAAGGATCAATTGAAAAACTTTGGAAAAAAGCCAAACCACCTGAAGAAAATGAAGTGCCTGATGTTGAAAATGAAGTGCCTGAAATTATAAGAAATTCTATAGAAAATGAGAAAGTGGTTAATGAAGAGACTGAAAATGAAGTAATTGAAGAAGAAATTGATGTGTCTGAAAATATGCTTAGTGAAAATAGGGAAGAAACTAATCCAAGTGATCCTGGTTCCCTGTCTTTGAATATTTATGATCCTCGAGTGTGGGATGGATTAAATAATAAAATGAGGGATTTGCTTGTTGAAAAGGGTCCGGTTAGAGAAAAAAATATCAATTTTCCTAAAGATAAGTACAATAGGGGGTTCTCTATATATTATTTTGATCAGAAATTAAGAAACGGGGAACTTATAGACAGAAAATTGTTAGTTTACTCAAAGGAATTAGATAAAGTGTTCTGTTTTTGTTGTAAAGTTGTGAAAAAAGCTCGTTCACAAAGCAATTTAGCAAGTTCCGGAGTAGACGACTGGGTGAATTTGGGTGAAAAACTTAAGCAACATGAAGATAGTCGTGAACATCTTATTAACCTTAGAGCTTGGGCTGAACTTCAAATTAGACTGAAAACAAATCAAACTATTGATAAAGAATTGCAAGAGCAAATAAAAAAAGACACTGAACACTGGAGAGATGTTATGATCAGAATAATTGCTGTTGTTAAACGCCTTGCAATGAATAATTTGGCATTTCGTGGGACGCATGACAAAATATTTGAAGATTCAAATGGTAATTTTTTGGGTTTTCTGGAGTCAATAGCTGAGTTTGATCCTGTAATGAAACATCATTTTAGACTCATTCAAAATAGGGACATTAATTATCATTATATTAGTCATAAAATTCAAAATGATTTGATTGAAATGTTGGCATCAAGTGTCAAAAGTGCCATAATAAAAAAAATAAAAGAAGCAGAATATTTTTCTGTGATCCTTGATTATACTCCTGATGCAAGTCGTATTGAACAAATGACTTTGGTGATTAGATGTGTTGATGTCGTGAGCTACCCAATAAAAATAGAAGAATATTTTTTAGAGTTTTTGAAAGTGGAGAACACTTCTGGCTTGGGTCTTTTTGGTGAATTGGAAGCTGCTCTTAGCTCTCTTGATTTAGATATCAATGATGTAAGGGGACAAGGGTACGATAATGGTTCTAATATGAGGGGAAAACATCAAGGTGTTCAAAAAAGATTGCTTGATGTTAATCCTAGAGCTTTTTATATGCCTTGTGATTGTCATTCTCTTAACTTGGTACTTTCAGATATGGCAAACTCTTGTGTGAAAGGAAAATCGTTTTTTGGAGCATGTCAAGCATTATATAATGTGTTCGCAAATTCCACTAAAAGATGGCATCTTTTGCTTGAATATGTTGATGATTTGACTTTAAAATCCCTATGTGTGACAATATGGGAAAGTCGAATTGAAAGTGTTAAAGCAATAAGAACTCAAGCTCCTAAAATTAGAGATGCTTTACTGAAACTAGCTGAAGTTTCTGATGATCCAAAAATAAGCTGGGATGCTGAAAAATTAGCTTCTAAATAATTTTCAAGTTTTGAATTCTTATTGAGCTTAATTATTTGGCATGAAATTCTATACAAAATCAATTTGGTGAGCAAAAATTTGCAATCTGAAGATATGCGTCTTGATGTAGCAATTGCAAGTTTAAAAGGTTGGTTTCTTTCTTTGAGAAATATAGGGAAAATGGGTTTGTATCGGCTATAATTGATGGTAAAGAACTTGCAGATGAAATGGACATTGAACCTGTTTTTCAAATAAAGCGTAGGATTAAATGAAATAGACAATTTGATGAGAATCCTAACACGGAAAGAGAACAACAATCTGCTTCAGAGAACTTTAGAACTGATTACTTTCTTGTTCTAGTTGATATGGCACTCTCTCAGTTGAAGATAAGGTTCGAACAAATGGAACTTTTCGAGTCTATGTTTGGTTTTTTGTTCGATGCTTCCCGGTTGATTTCTTTGGATGATGAAGGTTTGAAATATTGTTGTGTAAAACTTGGAAAGTCCTTGACTCATGGTGATTATTGCGATATTGATGGAAAACGCTTACTTTCTGAATTACAAATATTACAGGAAATGCTTCCTAGTGTAGCATATGAGTGTGAGATTCCATGGAATTCTATTAGAGTTTTGGAATTTGTGAAGAAGATGGACATGTTTCCAAATATTTTGGTTGCTTACAGGGTATTGTTAACTATACCTATTACTGTGGCTTCTGCTGAGCAGAGTTTCTCAAAGTTGAAGTTAATTAAATCTTATTTGTGCACAAGTATGACTCAAGATAGGTTGAATGGCTTAGCAATTTTGAGCATTGAAAAGCATATGCTGAAAAATATCAAAGTGGAGCATATTATCGATGATTTTGCTTCAAAAAATGCAAGAAGATGTCACTTTAAATGAGAATTGATTTTTGTTTTTGCCCATGATCTTTGTACAGGTATACTAACTTCATTTATAATTTATAATATCTAATTTTTTTGCTTAATGTGTCTTATTATATGATGTTCACCCCATATAATTTATGTCAAATTTAGATTAATTTTAATGAGTTATTTACTTAGAGCTGCTTTTTCTTGTCAGGATGCGTAATATATCTCCATTATGATCTGCTCAGTGAGAAACAATGAGATCCAACACTTGTTAAGTTTGCTTTAGAAAGGTTAGGAAAATTTATTCAACTTTCTTGTTTCTGCTTATTACCAGTTAAACATGTCATGAGTATAATAAAATTTAGTTGACATATGACAATGATATGACATATGACTTAACTTCAATTTCGTAAAAATAAAAAAATTAAGGGTCCAAAATTTTCTTTCCGCACTAGGCCTACAAATACTCAGGACCAGCCCTGCCAATCAACCTACCCTGTTTTTCTTCAGCTATGAAAATTCGATGTACCTCCGAAAGACGTGGTTCTTATCTGCTTGTTACTCTTATAAACACACAAAGCTTTCGTGCATTTCCACAAACCAAAAGCAGTGGAATCAAACTCCTCTGCCTTTTTATAAGCACGCAACTTCCATTGATTGCAAAAATTAAAACTAAATGAAAGCTACTTACAACAATAATAAAAAGAGAAATTTGAAACCCATGAGTATAGAAAGTGGAGGGGAGGGGGAGCTCAATGCTCGGATGGAGTTTTGGTGACACACGAAGATGAGGTGGCGGTTGGCTACAACAGAGAGAAGACGCGGAGTAGAAGTAGATATGGGGTGATGTTCAAATCATCAGGTGGAAATTTAGTTGTGTGATGAAGTGTTTTGGGTAGCCGTTTGTGTCATGGTGTGGAGGAAGAGTGCAAGCAGTAGAGAGAGAGAAAGAAGGGAGGTCAGTGGTACGATGATGGAGGTGGGTTCGTGCGTGGTTGGGAAGTTGACGTGAGGAAGACATGGAAGAAATTAACGGTGATGTTCTTGGACGGAGTAAGTGGCTTGGAACAGAACTGGAAGGAAAGGTGTTATCCTCTAGTGAACTAAGCTGGAGGATGGTGTTAGACAGAAACAACAAACGGTGGGGAAGTGCCATGGTGGTGACAGGGTGCGTGGGTTGATCGGATGTACAGCAGAGTGAGGGCAAGGGGATCATCAGGGTGGTGCGAGTCCCGTCAACGTCGAATGCTGCTCTGGTCAGCTGATGGTTGAACGTGGGAATACACAGTAGGTTCGAAAATACTATATTTGATAAGGGAGATGAACAGTACAATCGCATTTGCCTAATCCTTGTCTTAATGTGCCTAATCCTAAATTAATCATGCCAAATCACTAGTTTAACGGGTTGACTTTATTTAAGATTTTCTTTACCAAGAGAATTGTTACGTGCCCGTTTACAAATATATAGGTATGTTAAGATATTATGTGCAGGTGTGGCCTGGAATACTCTAAATTGCCTACTTACTTTTAACGTTTGCCTAATTACTTTCTAACGTATGCCAAATCCTGTTTGGTTTGGCCTAATGATAGATTAAGGTAATAACATATATGGAGGGCGCGAACACTTAGAAATACACCTCATCTGCTATTGAAAAGTATTCGCTAGGAAAATTTTACGGTATGAAAACCTGGAAAGTAATCTGCCATGTTACAATGAAGTTACGTTATCTATTTTACCATGCAAAGAAAAAGATAATAGTATATATACCTATATACTACCGAATCTAAATAATGATATCGCATGGAGGATTGATTTACATAAGCTGATCCTTTTCGTATATACCCAGACCATATCCGATTATATATATATATATATATATATATATATATATATATATATATATATATATATATATATATATATATATATATACACACACACACACACACCCAATCTTTATAACGTGACCTCAAAGTTTATAAAAATGGTCAATTACAATTTAAAGTACCATACCGTTTTTAAATGGAACTGCTTATCTGTAATACGTTGTGAAATTTTTATTCATGCCTGATCCTCTATTTCGAATGTGCAAAATTCTTTTGAACTTACCTGCCCGTGCCTACAGATGCCTAATTGTATAATGTAGAACATGCCTAGTTCGTGCCTAGCTGTGTTTTAATTTATTAACGAAGTTGGAACGGGCTTAATGATGGAAGTATACATGCGTAGCATGATAATATCTACCAATGCCTAATCCTAGGTTTTTAACATTATTTAATAATTTTACTTTAAAAATATGTAACATAGTTGGGAAGTTATATGTCGCGACTAATTACATCGTTTATTACGTAGCCTGTTAAATCGTGCTTGTTATGTTCGAACGGCCCAATCAGATCTTATAAACAAAATAATAATTAGGTTGATATATAATTAAGGTATTATTAATATTATATTAAATAGTGAACACCGTATTAAATGTATATCATGTCCATACCTTAACAGAATATGACCAACCAAGGGGCGTTAGAACCGTTTGACAAGCGCTTCAACATAGAGCTATTTTGGTCAAAATTGAACGCAGCTGCAAGCTTGTAAAGCAAATCTTTGACAACAAATGGAGATCTAGGTGACTTCAGCTCACTCAGCTTTTATTCCGCTTATATTTTATATAAGTCGGGTTTAAATATTTGTGTGCTATGATTGTCATTTGGTTGATGGATGCTGAATATATATATATATGTATATATATATATATATATATATATATATATATATATATATATGAGGAGATTGAATCGATTAAATTAAACATTCGTTTAACTTAGTTTAAATAAATCATTATTGGTAATGATTGTAACCGATGGAGGTAACTTACCGCATTGGTCACGTTTATAATAATATAAACGTGTTAAATTTATAGATGAATGTTTGGATTGCTGTATGATTGTTAAATATTATACTTGTTTAATGAATGATATTGTTGAGATAACGTATTTGGATGTAGGGATAACAGATTGGAGGGACCCGACTGGATCCCTCAAATTTATTATTTATTTCTTTGTTACAATTATATGAACTGTTTAACCTATATGATTGATTGATGGATTGGATCACTATTTGTTGAATCTAAATTCAACGTTTGTTATTTTTTAACCAATAAACGGTATTGGTTGAGTAGTTGGTAGAAGTTGACCCAAAAATATTTCATTTTATTACCGTTAGATGAATTGACAATAATGAAGTTCGAAAATTTATTTAACTGAAAATAAATTTTGGAAAAACTATTATTTTGAATAAGGGTTTTATAAAAAGGAAATTATTATGTATTATTTATTATTTAAAGTTCTAAATTAAGTATTAATTGATTTTATAAATTGATTTTTTGTTAATAAGATTTATAAGCAGACAAAGTGAAATTAACATAACGGTTAAGATTGGTATTAATCATTTGTCAAGAGACGATTAAATGGAATTATTTAAATTAATTATGTTATTAATTAATTTAAAAGAAGGGCTAATTGGAGTTGATTAACGAGATGATCATGTTTTAAGTTGACAAAGTCAACTAATTTAATTGGAATTGGTTATTTGATTGATCGATTTTAAATTAATCTAATGACATAGATTAATGAATATTTGTTTTAACCTAATAAGATTTTGGAAAGAGGTTTACCATTTATTTAGTTAATAAAGAATTTAACCATTTCTACGGCCTTTTTACTAATTTCTTCCATTCCAATAGAATTTTTTTAAATTTTTAGTAGATCATTTGGATCAGTTGTAATTATCGTTAACGAGGAAATAATTATTTTAATTAATAATTTAAGATGTTAATTCTTAAATGGAATTCAATTAATTAAGTAATCAAAGTTCGTTTTGAAATCAGATTGAATTGGGAAAGAAGTTTATAAACAGAATTTAGTATAAAACCAAGTTTTATAAACTAAGTTATTGAAAGAG
The DNA here is from genome assembly GCA_030737875.1 of Allium sativum. NCBI lineage: Eukaryota > Viridiplantae > Streptophyta > Magnoliopsida > Asparagales > Amaryllidaceae > Allium > Allium sativum. Next base: position 138,275,087 of record CM060922.1, on the reverse strand, counting down.
ATATTAAGCCAATGCGATAGTTTAAATAAGAGTTTACTTAGTACTAACTTTTGTAAGAAGGAATCGAGGTAAATAGGGTTTTATATTTAACATGAGAGTTATAAACGATGTTTATAGAAGGAGTGTAAGGCTAAAACGTTAAGATTATATTAACGTGACTTAATTCTGGAAATATAAGATGCGATTTAAATTCCCTATATTTAATAAGAAATGAGGTTTCATCAGTTATAACTAAAATGGGATTTGGTTTGATATTGGGAATGAATATCGGTTTTGGTATTACAACTGATATTTATCTTAAGATAAGAACGCTGTTGATCAAGGTCTGAGAGGTAATTTAAAATACCCTAACTTGAACGACTTCAGGATTATCGAGAGATGATATTAGTTGTAGTGGTGAAGATGTTAAAAGGAGTTTAGTTGGAGAAATAATAATGTAACGTTAGTTAAAGAAATTTGAAATATATATAATAGATTCAAAATAAAAGGAAATTAAAACGGGCTTGAGAATATAAAATGATATTTCCATAGTAAAGGAAATAAAGGGGATTTGTGAGGATATAACGATGTTTTCAAAGTAAGAAGACAAGATTTATAATGGATTTATTCTAAAAAGATAAGTGACAAGTATAGTGTTCAAATGACAAAACCAAAGGAGATGTCGTAACGATTGTTTTACAAATGACGAATTGAATCGATGATAAATAATAAATGGGGTTGTAAATAATGTTTTGATATAATACTAAAATAGAAATTGGATACGGTTATTAAATATTTTTCTAAATATTAGATTAAAATGGTTTTCAAAAGATTAATGTATTGAAATTTGAATCTAAAACCATGTTTAAAAATATGGAAATGTTTTAGAAGTTTATTTAGTCATTCATTAATTATTTATAATTAAAAGGGCCAAGTGATGCTGAATATTGAACCAGTGAATTCATTTTATTTTTATGCCTGTATGGTTGTTATTTGAAAGTTAAATAACCGACTATCAAACCTGGCCAATATGATTGTTGGTACGGAAAGACCGGGATCGAATTTATATTCGAAAACCATTTCGTCCAGCAAATACGAAAATTGAAGATATTAGACACTAATCAAGACGAAGAAATTGAAGACCGTGGATCATCATAAAACGGAGGGATTACTTATAATTTCTGGCTTAGCGGCCCGAGATAAACCGTGATTCTATCGTGGTTGGAATCTACGGATTGCAAGGACTTCTCGCTACTGATCCATAGGGTGATTCCTTTATTGGATGCAGTAGGAGGGTACCTTCGGTTCATCCTGTTCCTGGATGACTTGTATAGACGAATGTCTGACAGAGTATTTACAACCACGTACGTTGATTTTTACAAACATACCAAGTTGGCGGCAAAGAATGGTCCTTCTTTAAAATCCCTAGTTTATTTGTGGACGTCAATTAGTGATTTGACGGATCTGACAATATGGCATTCAAAGTAAATGATGGCCAAATGTTCCGAAGGAAAATCCTAGCCTCAAGCCTCACAACCGGGAAATGACAAAAATCGGGCAGGCAGCATGACTATGTTGGTCGCACCCACTACGGTGTATAATCACCTATCTAGAGAAATTCCTTTTGCTTCTTTAATCTATCGATGCTGTCCCTTTCGGGAAATGGCTGCTGATCCCAACCGTTGGTGATATGAATTCGATACACTCAAGCGAAATGAGTGGTCGGTCATGTGAGGGCCGGGTTGCAAGACATTCTTGTTAGACCCTGTGTATTCGCCTCTAGAGATACACTATCGGCATGTAGTTCCATACCTTGTCATAGTCAGAATCCAATCTCCAATAAGCGCCCGCGGTTTTGATTGTATACTATATATGTGGAGCGTGAGATGCAAGCATTCCGTTAGATTGATATTTATTTGTATTTATACACTATTATAATATCAGAATATATATGTAATTTCAAAATGTTTTGGGTTATCGTAAGGTAAAATCGTCCGTGTTTATGTGTGGATTTGGTCTTACGATTATCCTTTTCTTTTGAAAAGATTTTTGAACTTTAAAATCAATTTGGATGACCCCCTTAAAACTTTGTGAGTTGTTCTCACTCTGGTTCATCAGACTGACCCGGTATTTGAAATGCTAGGGTTAGACCGGGTTATACAGGTTCAGATTATCGGTTGCTGAAAGAGACGAGCTGGAAGAGTTCAGATGTATGATGTTATGCAGATATTATTCCGCTGTGTATTGTGTATGAGGATAGGTTATTATAACTTTCCAGATGAATTGATGCACTCAGTTGATTGTAAGTATTTTACAAGCTCTCAATAACAGTTATTTCTATTTTATATTTTGTTCCGCTGCGATGTGAGACTTTGTGTTATGTTTATACTTCTTCTTCTTCTATTCTAATATTTCTTTCTTTCTTATCTCATCCTCTAATTTCTTTCTATTGGCATCTAGATTTCCAGTACTTTTTGGTTTGACTGGTGCTGTTTGGTCAGCTCAAAGGGTACCAGAAATTTAGGTTGTCACACTGAATTTATAGCTTGATGCCACTTGGAGGTCTATTGGAGAAAATTCAACCTGGAGAGCCTTCGAGATGGAAGCCTATCGAACAGAGCTCGAGGCGGAGATACCTTCCAAATTCAACAACAAAGCAAAGCCCCCATCCAATCTACACATTGCCTTGACAAAATCAGAAACTATAGGATCTCCAACCCTGATGTCAGAAGGGGTATATGACAAGACATAAATATTACTTTTGGCAACACAAATCGATACTACTAGGAGGATTATTGAAGCCGACTTAGCTCGGTTAGCCTCAAGCACGATGCCCCATGTAGTAGAATCAAGAATAATGACGCTCAAGGATCTGTAAGTCCCAACGAACCTCTAGTAGACCTACAGAATAATCCGGTTTCGCTAGGGAACAATCGAGTGTCAAGTGAGTCAACTAACTCGAACACGAACAAAAGTCCGTCACCACTAGGCGGCGAAAGGGAGAGGACCCTTGGAACTCCATCTAGCATAAAATCCCGCGACTTATATATGACGGAGCTATAGATCTTGAAGAGAACCTTGCAACATTTGAAAGTTATATGGATTTCCATGATGCGCCAGAGACAGTTCGATGCCGAATGTTTCCTTTGACACTGCGGGAAACAACTGCTAAATGATACCGCAGATACCAGGAGATGGAAATCAATTCTTGGGAGAAACTCTCCCATGATTTCTCTATGCAGTTTTCCAGCTGTAGGAATCCATTGGTGAATTACTCAACCGTTATAGGCGTAGAACAAGGACCAGAGGAATCTATAGCTAACTACATAAAGCGATTCAATGCCGAAGCTTCGAAAGCAGTGGATATGAGTAGCCGCGATAAGTTTGTTGCCATTCATTCAGGACTAATTGAAGGAATGCCTTTTTGGGAAGATCTATACATATGTGGATGCAAAGACTTACCATCAAGCAAATACATTCATCCGCATGGAAGAGTTGTATCATTAGAGATGGAGTCTTGGTTGTTACGAGGAAAATGGGAAATCTTGCGTTCGTCAGAATCTCCAGGATAGGAAGCCTGGATTTCATGAAGACCAAAAGGAGCTAAAGGAAGAAGGTTTAAGTGCCTATGCCATGACATTAAACAAGCCCATTTCATGCATATACACAACGATGAAGGAGAGAGTTAGCTTTCCCGTTCCCTTCATAGCCAAGAATTGTCCAGAGCCCATCGAAGGAAGAGAATACTGCGAATATCACAAAAAAAATGTGCACATGACGGATAATTGTAACGTGCTGGAGGGTATGATACAAAGGCTCACCCGGGAAGGGCATCTAGAAGAATTTATCGAAGATAAACTGGAAGCTACTCAACAACCACTCGATTCCAAGACCGGGGCCTTCGCAGCAGGAACCACTTTCGTACCTGCATAACCCAAATCCAGGTTCGATAAATTTTATAGTGAAGGTACTGGGCCCGGAGTTAGGCAAGAAACCTCCGGATCGGGACCTTCCAACTCTACTCATGGGAATTGTTACAACTGCGGATCGAAGGACCATTACTCTAGTAAATGTCCTAAGTCTCGTACTTGTCGCATTTGCCAGGCTTCAGGACATGTGACGCTTTCATGTCCCGTATCTCGGAAGAACAGCTAGGTATTGAGTAAACTCCTGGCCACCCTTCTTCCGAGTCGAGTAGTTACCACTTTCTTGATTGCTAAGTTTCGTGCGCCTGTTCTTGTATGCTTTGTGTGGTTTGTGTCTAGATAGTCGAACTAGAGGTTATGTACCTGTTTAAGGCTCATGCAGTGTTAAGATTAGTATAAGATCTCAACCTAGGTTGCCTTTTGTGCCCAATCCTCGCTCTTCTAAGCGAATAAGGAGTTAAGGATAACATCTAGAGTAGCTAGATCCTAAAGTTTAAGGTAAATGGAAGGTTTTTCACAAAGAGTAGTAGATGATGGTAAGGATGATTGAGTTGCTTTGCTTTTTATGTATGCTACGAATCTTGTTTAAAACACATGACTTCCATTTCGCACCTAAATGGTGAGATTTGGATTTCATTCATAAGTGATTGAGCTAAATAGGCTTTTGAATAATTTCGTCTATAAACTAGCTTAATATGGAAACACTTTCCATATAGTCTTTGATGGTCATGGTTAATTTGACCATCTGCGGAACTGTGGTCCCGCCCCAAATATTTCATAGTTTACACTACACACCACTATGCGAGCTGTGTGCTCATAACGACGCGAGATGTGTGCTCAACGTTACATGAGCTGGTGCTTAAATTATAATAAAAAAAGGCACGCCCTACCTCTGTTCTGTGTGAGTACACCCTGCCTCTGCTTCAACCAAGTACGCCATGCCTCTGCTCTATGTGAGTACGCCCTACCTCTTCTTGTGTCACATCCTACAGGAAGGGAACAAAAGCTCAAAGGGAGCATCTAAAGCACGCACATCCTCTGCTCAAATCACCATCCCGCGGAAGGGAACAAAAGCTCGAAGGGAGCATCTGGAGCACGTACATCCTCTGCTCAAATTCCATCCCGAAGAAGGGAGAAAAAGCTCGAAGGGAGCATCTGGAGCACATATAGCCTCTGCTCAAATATCATCTCGCAGAAGGGAACGAAATCTTAAAGAAAACGAAAGCTCGAAGAAAACGAAAGCTCAAAAAAACAAGAGCTTGAAGAAAGCTTAGAAGAAACACTCAAAAGCGCGCACAATCTACACTTAGATGAATGGAACCGAAATAAGCGCTGACTTCTACTTAATATCAGAAGAGTTTCCGGTCCTCTATCTATTTAATACCTGAATTTGGTTTTGGTTCGGGACTTCTATTTAATACCAGAAGAGGTTCCGGTGCTCTATCTATTTAATACCGGATTCTGGGTTCGGTTCAGGACTTCTATTTAATACCGAAAGAGGTTCCGGTCCTCTATCTATTTAATACCCGAATCTGGGTTTGGTTCGGGACTTCTATTTAATACTGGAAGAGGTTCCGGTCCTCTATCTATTTAATACCCGAATCTGGGTTCGGTTCGGGACTTCTATTTAGTACCGGAAGAGGTTCCGGTCCTCTATTTATTTAACACCCGAATCTGGGTTTGGTTCAGGACTTCTACTTAATACCGGAAGAGGTTCCAGTCCTCTGTTTATTTAATACCCAAATCTGGGTTTGGTTCGGGACTTCTACTTAATATCGTAAGAGGTTCCGGTCCTCTGTTTATTCAATATCCGAATCTGGGTTTCGTTTAGGACTCCTATCTTATACCGAAAGGGGTGTTGGTCTTCTATTAGTTGCCCGAATCCGGGTTCAGCCCGAAGAAGGGGGATGCCCCAACCTTCCGTGGGTACCGAAGTCTGGATCATTTAAAACGCCCATGGTTAAGCAGAAACAGATGAACCAATCATTGTGTAACGGGGATGCACGCTCCTTACATTGTTGGGTGCAAGCCTCCTGGAAACTAACTTGTTCAGGGAAGATCATTCAACTCATGCTTTTGTCACGTTCTTACACCCATTTGTCTGATAATTGTTGTAGTACACCACACATCGGTGGACTGTGCAAACATTTCATGTCCAACACATCTAGGTGCAAATAACTACACTTAGAGTTAATGACATCACACAATAACCCGTGGCACGTACCCTTAGTAAAGAAAGTTTTATTGGCAAAAAAAAACCTTGACCCTAAGATCGAGGCAGGAAAGGTCATTATTACCTGCTCCAAAGGCCTCTTTGTATTCTAAAACTCTGAGCACAGTCATGTCATGTAAAAATATGAATATATAATACACACTTACGATGCAGGGATTTCAACCGTTGGATCGAGGATTGCCAAAACCAGATCATTTGCTTCAAATATAAAGATAGGACATAAGGGATTTTAGTGATCAAACACATTCTCTCCAAGCAGCAAAAGCATGACAACAAGAAACAAGATTAATATGACGCCACTTGTCCGTGACGAAGGTTTGCATCGCCTTAGCTCGTGGGCAATCATCTCAATTTTCTCCGGCCAATTTTCAATCAACAGCATCGAGTGAGCCTTAAAATGGGAATTCAAGTACCTATGCTCATGGGAATGGAACGTTAAGAAGTTTGGGAATGTTTTCATAGTCAATTTTCCAAGAAATTTCTTCATGGGGGATTTCCACTCCATCACAAGCGACAAGGGTACCCTGCACATTCAGCCATGGAGCCTCAATTATGGCTCGGAAAGACCAAAGCAGGGGGTGGTTCTTTGGGTTGTCTTAAAGAATCTCCTCATCATATTCCGTAACTTCAAGATGGTGAAGGTCATACTATCAAAAGTTGGAAAGGTCTTAAGAATACAAGAAGACGTGTGGGCTGTGGCCGATTTCACATATCTTAAGGTTGAAATAGAAGTTCTGTAACACCCCACGTCCATTAATGTCACTCACAAAGGGAATGCATTAACTTTCATGGAGCGTTATAAGTGTATAGAACAGAATATCACAAGACATATATATAAAATGGTACTTCAAAATTTAAAATAACTTCATTGCAGCGAAAACTGAATATAGTTTGGTTACAACATCGAAACCAAATAATAAAGCCAAGTACATAAATATTCATCTTGGACAAATTATTATCTGAGTACAAAAGAGCAAAAGCATAATCCTACTCCAACTACCCATAATGAAAAAGAGATAAAGCTGAGCATTACTTTCGACACTTCCAAGCACTTCAAGAAGAAAGAAATCCGAATCAAGCTGGAACATTCCCACCCTGAGAACCTGAGGGGGAGGGGAAAGGAAAGAAAAGAGGCAAAACAAAAGGGTCAGGCATAAAGTCTGGCTAGTCCAGTGACTTTAACAATATAATCTATAAAGTAACAGGATAAGAACATAAATTGGATATAAGAAATGACTGTAACATAAGCAGGTATGACAAGGTAAGAAAGATGAACAAGAAATAACGTTGATTGCGCTTCTAATCACTATAAGATAATTCCTACACCGCACCAATACTAGTTACACTACACCATTACTAGTTCCATACTGAAAGTTGATCCCTCTTACTAATAATAATAATAATGGTAGTTTCGTGTACTCTTAGTTGCTATCATAGGTGCCGCCTGCTCCTATCTCCACTAATTGTACCCACTACCCTCCCCACTTGATCGACTCCCTAACTCATAGATACCCGTGTTGGTCCCACAGTAGGGTGTATCACTCCCTAAAGTGGCAACCCGATACTGCTAAAATGCACGGTTTATACCTACACGATGCAACAACGTCTTATCTACCAGCCCAGACCCACGCACGCACATGACTCCGATGGACTTGGGTTGCCACCGCTCTTTACTCTTTTGACCTCTTACAATCAAACCCAGTAAGTGTGTTCCGTCCTCACATAGATACTCAAAATGGGTTACTGGTTGAAAAGGGTCCCCACACTTGACACAAGCTTCCCTCCTATGCTTGGTCCCCACTAAGATTTCCCACTTAACCCCTTCTTATTCCATGTCTTCTTACATGTTTCACTTTTGTTAAGTGCTTCTAATTATATTTCACATGTCAACCATGTCACCAACTTAACCCTTTTATTATACCCATGCCTTACTACATGTCTTATCTTAGTTAAGTGTTCTTTAATTCATTATAACCGTAATCTTGCAAGACCTCCCACATTAGGTTACCGTTTTGCAGTTGCTGGATTTGACGGGCGGTTCCGGGCAGTCTTATACCGCAATCCGAATCTAACCTCGTGTCTTTACATTATTACGCATCTAGTTTCTGCCTTTGACCTCTCACATTAGATTATCATCTTGCGGTTGCTGGATTTGCCGAGTGGTTCCGGGCAGGCTTATACCGCAATCCGAATCTAACCTTGTGTCTTAGTTGTTCATTTTCACTTTCTTGATTCAAGTCCCAATTTCAAGTTCTGAATTATAACATATATTCCAATTGCCCATAAATTCCAATTAAAGTTATGTTTATAATTCTAATCCAAATTATGCCCATAATTCCATGTATACAAATTATACCAATTTATACCCCAAATCAATTACATGATTACAAACCAATTTATGCCAATTACATATTATTCAATACTTTCCCAATCTTTTCCCACAACGTTCCACGTCATTCGTACGTATAATTCAACGTAATATAATTAGGCTTGAAGTTAGCCTAATCTCATAATAAAAAGGAAAAGGAGAAGGGAAGAGAATCATGACATCAAAACTGGCATAAAAATAGGCATATGAAGTATGAACTAGTATAGAACAATAAAATAGATCATGAACTGTCATAGAACAATAAAATAGATCCAATAGGCATGTGGAACATGAATTGGTACAGAGCAATAAAATATATCCAATAGGCATATGGAACAGAGCTTTGGATATGAATTTGAAAGATAAGAATTTACAAAACTTGATATGATTCATCTTACATGCATATTCATAAAATACAATTTACAATCCTATCACAATTACTTTTTAATTAATTATATGTGAAAGTAATGTGGACTCGCAGTGACAAGATTCTTAGAAGAGAGAATTAATCGTTGTTGTAGCAACTCTGATCTTGAATAATCTTTATTTGATTGTTGAAGAAGAAAAGCTCTCTAAATCTCTACTTTGATTTAGGTTGGAGAAGAAAGGATAGATTAATTTAGATTAGAGCAGCATGGAGGCACCATGAATTAGTGTAATGAAATTAGGGTTAGGTTTAGGTGTGTTTGTATAGGTGTATTTGGTGAATTAGGGCCTTTAGATTAGCTTAGGAGCCATCAGAACCACTTAGATTATAAGGACATGTCATCCAGCCAATCACAGAAGGACAAATCATTAGATCCAGACCACGAAACGTCATCGGCCAGATCTGGACCGATGGGGTCGACACCCTATGGAGGGTCGACACCTATGTCGACACCCCTATAGGGGGGTCGACACCTAAGTCGACACCCCCTGGGGGATCGACACCCATAAGCGGGAATTTTCCCGCTCAGCTAGTCTGGTCGGGTTTTGAATTTTGAACTTGTTTTGAAGGTTTTGGAATTATTATATTTATATATATCCTTCCTTACACTACTACAAAAGTGGCCATGTTAAACACTAATTTGTGTGCGTTGCATGAAAAGTGTGGCGAAAGCTATGATTTCTTTGAGCTTCTGCAACAACATTCATATGTTGTTGCATTATACGTGGATGCACTGTTGCGGTGGGAATTTTAGTGTTTTGATGTGCAGCACCAGTTAAAAGCGTAGCATTACGTATATATAATCCAACTCAGCGATCCGCGTTATCAACATATAAAAACCCCAATCGTAGATGAAAGATTAATCCAACGGTTCAAACCATCTATGGATCTGATGATCTTAATGTTAGCCATCATCCAATCATTGACAGCCAGGTCATTGCATTCTTTTGACGAAATTTTGGCGCAGTCTTCTCCGTTCATGTAATCTTTTTCTTCTCTATCATCTAATCGGTTTTCCCCCTTTTTACTATTGACAAAAATTTAAACCTAAATTCACGTCAGCATCGCTCCTCTCCTCGATAGCAAATTCTATTTCGAAAAGGATGAAGCTTTGAAACGCTTTCTAGCTTTGATTGCTCAGGACGCTGACATCGCCAGTTTTTTCCCTTAGGTTCAGTTTGTATAGAACTGTGAATTAGTTCTGCTTATTATAGATTGGATTATGAGTAATTAGTAATTAGTTCATTTGTTACATTTTGGAAAACCCATTCGCTTATGAGTAATTAGTTGCTCTTATTATTGATTTGGGATTTAGAATTATGCTGAGGTATATTCGAAAATTATACCCAGTAATAAACCATGAGAACCGGGCTATTGGCATGAAAAAGACATTGGTTTATTATAGAGGTCGAGCTAGTTAAGGAATGGGGACTGCGGTTAATTTGCACTGCTTGAGGTTCATATTTTACACTGTGGTTAATTTGTATGCTTGAGGTTAATTTGCACTGCGGTGTATATGCACTGCGGTGTGTTTGCACTGCGGTGTGTTTGCACTGAGGTTTTTTGATACACGCAGTGCATACACGCACAAGTATACATGATTTTTTATTACGGTCGATGCTAGTATGCCCGGGTGTAAAGCCGGGAAAATTTGCGATTCAGTGGGAACTGAGGAAATCAGAGGGGTATGATGGTAATTTTGTATCTGATGATGGTGGGAACATCCGAATTTTAAGCATCTTACCACAGATTTTGACAAAATCTGAAGCGGGCACTCCAGCATTTTCATTTTATTACAATACACATCATACATGCAGTGCATACACGTACAAGTATACACGCACGCATAAGTATACACGCACAAGTATCATAAGTATACACACACAAGTATACACGCTCAAGTATACACGCACAAGTATCATAAGGCAGCATCTGAAGGCACGCAAAAGTATACACGCACAAGTATCATAAGTATACACGCTCAAGTATCGTGTCATAAGTATACACGCACAAGTATCATAAGTATACACGCACAAGTATACACGCACACACAAGTATACACGCACGCATAAGTATACACGCACAAGTATCATAAGGCAGCCATCTGAAGGCACGCACAAGTATACACACACAAGTATCACAAGTATACACGCTCAAGTATCATAAGTATACACGCACAAATATACACGCTCAAGTAGACACGCACAAGTATACACGCACGCACAAGTATACATGCACGCACAAGTATCATAAGGCAGCAATCTGAAGGCACACACAAGTATACACGGACAAGTATCACAAGTATACACCAGAGACATACCAGAGATGTACCAGAGACGTACGCAATAGAAGTATAAAACTATGAAAGTAAAGGCAACAACAGTTGGTAAGAAAGTTCCAGGTAAAAGATTAAAAAAATCACCAGCATTCACAAACATTCACTACGTACCATTCACAAACATTCACAAACATTCACCAGCATCCATCATCATTCCTCACCAGTCATCACCAACAATCACAAACTTCCACAACCACACAAAGTTTCACAAATATTCACAAACTTTAAAGCCAAAAATCATTACCAGTAGAAAAAAACCAACATTCACAAACATCACCAGTCATCACCCGCATCATCACTAGCATCCACATCAGCACCAGCACAAGCATCTTCTTTTTCTTCGGAGTCAGTGTCCATGTCAGAGTCATTGTCCATGTCAGAGTCACTGTCTATGTCAGAGTGACTGAAAGGGGATTACATGATCATTGATATATTCCAATTAGCGCCTCATATAAATGATCATAGTTTTAAGAAGAAACTTCTAGATAAGATAATCCACTGGTGATAATGTGTTGTTTTATGCTAATGTTGGTATAACTACTTTCTAGTTGAATGTCGGTCATCTGGTTATGTCTCATTATAAGGCTATTATAACCTTGTATGTATGTATGTGAGTGTGTGCATGTGTGGTTGTGTCTCATTATAAGGCTGTTAAGGATAGAGCATAGTCAGCGACGAAACCAGAATTTCTTGTTGTGGAGGGCAAAAAGTTACAAAGTGATCTTTGGATGATCAAATGTAATGACCCAGATTTTTGATCAGCTAATTTTAAATATATAATCTAGATTTAAATATTTAGTTAATAATATAAATGAATTATATTATTCTTAGTAATCAATTTCGATTTAATATTTATAATATTAAATTATCAGAATACGAAAATGGATTTAGTTGCATTCAAAAATTTAATTTGACTTAAATATATTTCAAATAATTAATAGGAAATTTTATTTGAATTTATAACGATAGTAATATTCATTTATTATCGAGGAGAATAAATTGTCTTAAATTAATTTATATTGATTTAAATTAATATCTCCTTCAGATGATCAAATTGGACTTCGTGACCTATCCCAGTGTGTCCGAAATGGGGGTTAAACCCTAAAATTGACTGTTGTTGGGTTCAGAAAGGAGTTCGAACACACGAGGTATTTTAAATTAAATAAAAACCGATTTAAAACAAAACATGTGGCTCCCTTACCTCCACAATTTAAAACATGGCATGCCCTCCTCTCAACCATAAAACAAAAGGAATCGTGGCCTTCTTTCTTCCTCTAAAACCATGAATTCCCTTTATAAAATCAAAGCCGCTGCATCTCAATTTGGAACCACTTCATTCCTTTTTCGAAAATCCAAGCTTCTAGAAACCAAAAACAATTTCCGCCCTCTTCTTCAAAACAAAATTCACGAAAGCCCAAACCGTGAATCACGAGTTGGAATCGCGGTTCCTACCTGAAGCTCAACACGAGATTTAGGAAATGAAGTTATGCGATAACGGACGTGAACCGGAGTACAACCTGATATCAATTTAGGGGTGCGCTGATGGAGTTGAATGAGAAGACGAGGTTCGAATCTGGTGCGATTCATTTTTGGGGAGTTCGACGATGAACTCGTGGATTTGGGTTGGCTGTGACAAGCACTACTTGGGGAAGACGAAAACTATGAGTGAAAAACCAGAAGCTTTTCTCTGGTATTCGATTTAAACGGTGCTCGAACAGTGGATTAGGGCTTGCGGTATGGCCGAGTTGGAAGAGGAGATGGGTTCATTACAGGGTCTACGTTGATTTTTGGAGTGTGGACTATCAATCTTGAATGGAGTTGGCGGTGAATGTGATGCCAGAGTTTGGACTAAGTTGTACAAGATCAATTTAGGACAGTAGAAGTGTTGAGGTTAGTACGACAGTGTTGTTGAGGTATTGAGTTGAAGAGGAAAGTCGATGGGGTTTGGCACGGTACAGATCTGATGGTGGTCTGAATTTCAGTAATTTTGGGAAACTTTGATCAAGATGGGTTAAGGTATAACTTTAATAAATTAATTTAAATTTATTCACTTAATTTTTATACCATCAAAAAAAATTACAGTACGATATATTTAATGATTAAAAGGCTCAACAAATAATGAAAAGAGGAAAAATACAAGACATGTTTGACTATAGTGGTACGATATGCAAGTGAAGTTGATCGAAGGCGATTATGGAATTTCAATTTAAATCAATAGTCATTTGATTTAAATTGAGATGAAGCAGATCATAGTAAAATCACGGTAAGTAAATCTCACTCACCTTTTATTTAGAATTATTTTTATCAGTTAAAAATAATTGTCTGTTGATTGTTTGGTTGCATAAAAATATTACTTGGCTGTTAAAAATATATATATAGTTATATAGGCTTGCTATTGTGTATATATATATATATATATATATTGGTTTGGTGATTGGTTGGATTCCCGCAGTCTCATTAACGGATGCCCGCGGTACCATTAGCGGATGATTACCGTATACGCCCCACGCTATGATAGTGGATGACCTTCTATACCGCGATATCCTGCATCGAAGCAGGATGGTATTATTTATGTGCTAACGTCTGTGATGCAGGGAAAACAGGTTGGAGGAATCCAACTGGATTCCTCAAAATATATTATCTGTTTGTTTATTTATACACTGTCATATATGTTGTGTTGGAAAACCTGAAATAAATAATTGGTTGTTTGATGTTTAAATATCACTGGGTCTAAGTGTTAATTTATAAAAATATCCTGAAAGGGATATTTGAGATTTAAAAGGGAAATTCTATTTTTTTTCTAAAAATAGAATTTGAATAAGAGTTTTGAAATGGAATTCAAATATGAAATTTGAATAAGAGAATTTGAAAATGGAATTCAAATATGAAATTTGAATAAGAGAATTTAAAATGGAATTCAAATATGAAATTTGAATAAGAGAATTTAAAATGGAATTCAAATATGAAATTTGAATAAGAGAATTTGAAAGGGAATTCGAATATAGAATTTGAAAGGAAATTCGAATATATAATTTGAATAAAGGAAATTCGAATATAGAATTTGAATAAAGGAAATTCGAATATGGAATTTGAATAAAGGAAATTCACATATATAATTTGAATATAGAAATTCAAAAGGAATTTGAATATAGAATTCAAATAGAACTGAAATGAAATTTGAATATAGGAAATTCAAATAGAATTGAAATGAAATTGAGTTAGTTGATAAACAAGTTAAACTTATATTGGAACATGTTATATTCAGATATAAAGGTGAAATAGTTAGACCAGTCAATTAGCCATTAGTTAATGGAAATCTTAAATTGAAGTTGAACTTTAGATAAGTAAACTGGGTTGGTGAATTCATATTCAAATCGAGTATGAAACCTGAGTTTGAAAAAAAGGGGAATTGAATTGGTTTACAAGCAAGTTAAAATATATTTGAACATGTTATGTTCAAATTTGAAAGTGAAATAGGCAAAAGAGTTAATTAGCGAATTAATTAACGAATTGAGTTAAAACGATTGGGTTGAGTTGGAATAAAGTGGAAATGATTAGATATATGCTAAGAAGGTATGAAATAAAGTGTTAGAAGAGATATAAATAGAGTGCTCGACAAAAGGTACGTATTTAATTCATATATGAGATTTTATGCGCCGTATCGGCTAGCCGCTTGGCTATTCCTTTTTCTTTTCGAATAGAGAGGCCTGTGTGGCGGTTTGGGGATTTTCCTGATGCTCCCGGTACAAAGAAGGTTATGGCGAATTTTTCCGGGAATTTAAGGAGTTAGAATATTTTTAATAATAAAATTGAAAAGGAAATATTTAGAAGACAAATAGAGTTAAAAAGGGAAATTGTTTATAATGGGATAGGATGTTATAAAAAGGAAAACGTTTTTAAAGTGAAGAACCGTTACTAAAAGTAAATCTTTAAAAATGAATAAACGTTGTTAAAAGGAAATCTTTATAAAGCGAATAAAGTTAGTTAATCGAATATGGTATTCGAAAGTTAGTAAAATCGAATATGTTATTCGAAAGTCAGTTGATCGAATATGGTATTCGAAAGGAGTTAAATCTAATATGGTATTCGAAAGGAGTTAAATCGAATATGTTGTTCGAAGGGAGTTAATCGAATATGGTATTCGAAAGTTAGTCAATCGAATATGGTATTCGAAAGTTAGTAAATCGAATATGTTATTTGAAAGGGGTTAGTCGAGTCGAGTTAGTTGAATAGTGTAAATCGAATATTAGTTATTCGAATAAGAGTTAACCAGTAGAGTTAATCAGTTAGAGTTAATCGATTAGAGTTAAAACAAACTAGAGTTAATCAAATATAGTTATTTGAGACAGAGTTAGTCAAACATAGTATTCAGGGTAAGTTGCCATCTCGTACGACTGCTAGCGTAATTCGCAGGGCTGTAAATAGCCTAAGGCGGTCGGTTGTTTCCTGAGGGAATCAGGCGTAACCATTGTGATCGCTGCGATCTAGAGTCAAGCGAATGGAGTTAAATCGAATATTATCTATTCGATAGGAGTTAATCAAGTTGAGTTAAATAAGTTAAGTTAATCGAGTTAGGTTTGTCGAGTCGAGTTAATCGAATTTAGTTATTCGAAAGGAATTAATCGAATATAGTATATTCGAATAGAGTTAAAGGAGTTATCGAATATAGTTTATTCGAAAGGAGTTAAATGAAAAGAGTTAATCAAATAGAGTTGATCGATTAGAGTTAAATCAAAGCGAGTTAATCCAATAGAGTTCATTGATAAGAGTTAATTGATAAGAGAATTGATAAGAGTTAATTGAATAGAGTAATCGAATATGGTTTATTCGAAGAAAGGTTTTCGAATCTAGATATTCGTAAGAAAGATTATCGAATATAGTTATTCGAACGGAGGAATTATCGAATAGAGATTTTTCAAAAGAGAATTACGTAAGGAAGTGTTAAAGAATTAAAAGATGAACTTACCCTATTCCGAGATTTGAAATGTTGTTCAGTTAAGTTCTGAGAGGTAGTTCTACCCCAACTTGATTTACTTCGTTTTTAATTTAGAAATCGCTAAGGTTCGAGAGTGAAAGTGGTTAAGTGAATTTATTAAATAAGTATAGTGGTTTGAGTTGTCGTCGCGATGTTGATTTAAACATCTGTTTAAATCCAAGTAAAGAAGATTTGGAAATGTTTTCCAAATAGAATCAGAAATGTAATCAAATATTGAAATTGGAAATATGAATTAGAAAAGGGAATGTTCATGTATAAGGAGTTAAGAAATGGAGTTAAGCTAAATCAGAAATTGACTGGAGACTTGTTAAGTTGAATGGTTTCCTAAGTGTCTATCTGATGTTGGTTTTGACCTTCGGGATTGGTACTTAGGGAATTGTTCTTATACTAGTTTACAATCAGAGACTGATAGTTGTAGAAGAATAGTGATACGTAAATAAGTTATGGAAATGTTTCCAGTGTTAACGTATATTTTCTAAACATAGAGAGTAAGGAATATATATATATATATATATATATATATATATATATATATATATATACTAGTACGAAGGCACGTCCGTTGAACGTGTGCATAGACAATCGAAGCAAAGCCGGGTTATGTGCAGAAGTGGATGGAAAAGTTAGAACAAAAACCATCACAAACGTTAACAACAATTACATGCAACAGCAAAAAGACAGAATAACTGACGTTAGGAAAAAAACTGGACATAATTATACAATGCAGCCCAACGTCACACAACAGAGAAAACATAAAAATAATTTTGTGCCATCTACATAAAGAAAAACGACTGTTCAAAATGTAAGCCAGTGGCAAAAGGCAGTACCATCATAAGCACAATTGTCATAATTCCTCATGCCCACCTCAAACTTTAAGAATTTCCATTCTTCCCTACAGAGAACAGTTCAGTGGCTAGTTTCTGTTAAAAGTTAATTTGTAATTTTATTATGCAACAATTAAATGCATTGACAAATATGCTTTTGTATTAATGTAGGGAATAATTTATTCCTATATATGACATAATTAGATAAATCTAGATAAGGCATTATCTGGAATATTCCAGAGAACACATTATATTATAAAAGACAAGTTGTATATCATGTAATCAATCAAGCATCAAAAGAAAAAAAATTAAATCTTTTATCTATCTCTTCACATAATGCTCTGCTGTGCCTAACAAATTTGGTATCAGAGCCTTGTCTACTTCATTAATCAGTCACTCAAAAACAATGGCAGTAGTCCCTACAATGTTCAAGTACTCTCCAAGTGAAGTGCCAATATTCGAAGGCGAGCATTATGATTATTGGAGCAGTGAGATGATGGACTTCTTCATCTCTCATGATTTATGGGATGTCATCGAAAAAGATTATCCGGAGCCACCTGTAGATGGAGATTCTACAAGATGGACGGCTGCACAAGAGAAGTTGTACAAAGAAAATCAAAAGAAAGATGCAACTGCACTTCGGTATATCAAACAAGGAGTGAGTAAATCTATCTATCATGGAATTTTCAATAAAAGAAAGGCAAAGGATGCATGGGAAGTTTTGCAAAAAGAATTTCGAGGCAATGACAAAGTTATCTCCATTAAACTTCAATCTTTATGGAGAGATTTTGACAACCTGCAAATGAAGGAATCTGAAAATATCAAAGATTTCTTCTCCAGAGTCTCTGAAATTGTAAATCAAATTCAATGCCTTGGAGATAACATTCAAGAAAAGAAGGTGGTAGAGAAGATATTGAGATGACTTCCTCCAAAGTTCGATCATTGCGTCGCTGCAGTAGAGGAATCAAAGGACCTTGGCAAGATGTCAACACATGAGCTAATGAGTTCACTTCAAGCTCATGAACAAAGAATTAATAGAACATCAGCAAATTCATTGGAGCAAGCATTCCAATCCACCCTCAATTTTTCAGAAAAGAAACGAAGTTATTACAACTCAAAGAAGGGCTCATTTCAAAAGCAAAATCAAAATCAAAGAAAGGGCAATGAAAGAAATTATCAAGGCAAAAGAGAACAACGACGAGAACATCAGAAAATTCAAGGTAATTCTGCCACTTATTGCATTATTTGCAATAAATCAAATCATAATTCTGAAAATTGTCACTTCAAATGCACGAGATGTCGAATTCCTAATCATTCCCAAAGAGATTGTTGGTATCAAAATAAAAAAGAGAAGGACAAAGCAAATTTTACAAGTGAAGAAAATGAAGAGCAGGTTTTCTACTCTTGTTTATCTGCTGAAAATGAATCACAAGATGCTTGGTATATTGACAGTGGTTGCAGCAACCACATGACCGGCAACAAAGACATTTTTGTAGAACTTGATGCAAATTTTTCATCAGAGATAAAGCTTGGAGATGGAAAGGCGCAAAAATATGAAGGAAAGGGGACCATTGCAGTCCACACCAAAAAAGGTAAGAAATTTATTCATGATGTGCTTTACGTGCCAAATTTAGCCCAAAATCTCTTAAGTGTTGGACAACTTGTTCAAAAAGGTTATGCGGTGAATTTTGATAATAATTCTTGCAAGATCATTGATAAGAAAAGTAATTTAACAGTGGCAAATATTGACATGACTCCAAATAAAATTTTCCGCCTATTTATGTCTCTAAATGAGAATTGTGCATTCAAATCTGAAAATTCTAATGTGTCTCATTTATGGCAGTTGAGATATGGCCACTTAAGCAACAAGGGGTTGAATTTGCTGAAATCAAAGAATATGGTTATTGGTCTTCCTATCATCATGAAAGAAAATAAGGTGTGTGAAGGTTGTATTTTTGGCAAAATGCATAGATTTCCTTTTCCGAAAACTTCATGGCGAGCAAAAGCTCCTTTGGAGTTGATACATGCTGATGTTTTTGGTCCTACAAGGACTCCTTCACTAAATAACAAGAGATATTTCATTCTTTTTGCTGATGATTACACTCGTATGATGTGGATTTATTTTTTAAGTGAAAAATCAGAAGCTTTCTCAAGTTTCCTACGGTTTAAAGCTCTTGTAGAACGCCAAAGTGGACACTTAATAAAAACTCTTCGAACTGATCGTGGAGGAGAGTTTATTTACAGTGAGTTCATGAATCATTGCAAGAAAGAAGGGATTGCAAGACATCTTACTGTGCGATATACACCGCAGCAAAATGGCGTCGCAGAAAGGAAAAATCGAACAATTGTTGAAATGGCTCGGAGTATGCTGGAAGGAAAATCCATGCCAAAGAAGTTATGGGCTGAAGCTGTCAACACGACTGTCTATATATTGAACCGTTCGCCAACTAAAGCTGTTAGAAATATGACAGCATTTGAAGCCTGGCATAAAAGAAAGCCCAAAGTAGATCACATGAAAGTATTTGGGAGTATAGCGTATGCATTGAACCAGAGCCCAAACAAAGATAAATTTGAGAAGAAAGGAGAGAAATATGTCTTTGTTGGTTACAGTGAAGAGTCAAAGGGATATCGGCTATTAAACCCCAAAAATGATCAACTCATTGTCTCAAGAGATGTTGTCTTTGATGAAATGGCAGCATGGCAGTGGGATCATGATGGCTACCAAAAATCAAATACTATTAAGCCTAAAAGATCTCAAAATAATGGCTCACAACCTGTCCGATCTCAGCAAAGTATCCATGTAGATATTGCTCCTAGTTACAGCTCAAATGATGAAAATGAATATGAAGACTTGGACTCTCCTATTCGAAAGGTGCGTTCTTTACAAGATATTTATGACTCATGCAATGTTGTTCTTTTTTCTTGTAAACCGCAGTTGTCTGAAAAGGCAAGCAAAGAAGATGTGTGGATTGAAGAAATAAAAGAAGAAGGCAAATTGAGTGACGTGAAAGAAGAAAAGAAAATTGTTGAAAAGGAGAAAGATGTGATAATATTGCCAAAAATTAAGGAGTCAAAAAAGGAAGAATTGAAAGAAGAAATAAAATGTGTAAATCATAAAAAGAAAGAAGTTGAAGAAAATAAAGTAAGCGAAGATGACTCAAATAATGAGAAGTGCACAATCAAAGTAGATGATAGCAAAGAACACATGGAACAAGAAGAAATTGAAGAGCTTGATGGAGATTTGAAGTTCAAGCAATTTTTTGAAGTATCGCATGGTGATGAAAGAAAGCAAGATGAATGGAGCACCGCAACAAATATTTGTGAAACTGCATCGAAGACTATGACAATGACAAAGAAGAAGAAAAGAAAAAGAAATTGTGGATGATTTCTTTATTTCTACCAAAGCACAAAAGAGCAGCCAGCGGATTTCCTCACTAAAGCAGTCACAATGGAGAAGTTTGAAAAGTTCAAGAAGCAATTAAAAATTACAAATTAAGGAGAAGTGTTAAAAGTTAATTTGTAATTTTATTATGCAACAATTAAATGAATTGACAAATATGCTTTTGTATTAATGTAGGGAATAATTTATTCCTATATATGACATAATTAGATAAATCTAAATAAGGCATTATCTGGAATATTCCAGAGAACGCATTATATTATAAAAGACAAGTTGTATCTCATGTAATCAATCAAGCATCAAAAGAAAAAAAATTAAATCTTTTATCTATCTCTCCACATATTGCTC
This sequence comes from Allium sativum, assembly GCA_030737875.1. Taxonomy (NCBI): domain Eukaryota; kingdom Viridiplantae; phylum Streptophyta; class Magnoliopsida; order Asparagales; family Amaryllidaceae; genus Allium; species Allium sativum. Next base: position 138,254,248 of record CM060922.1, on the reverse strand, counting down.
TGCTGTGCCTAACAGTTTCAACCAAATCACATGTTGCATGCATCCACTCTTACCTTAAGCAATGATTATCGAGTAAAAGGAATGAAATATGGCTTATGGGTAGTGTGTCGGATTGTATTTCCAATAAAATCCTACTTTGTAAAACATGTAGACACAACCATCTTTGTATCTTCTCAAATCAATCGCCTAAAACAAATGAACAGCAGGCAAAAATTTGGTAGAAAATAATAAAGCTCCATTCAAACAATGCTGAGAAAAATAAAGCTTAAAGGACTAACAACTGGTACGGATTAACAAAAATTAGTGAGCACATGTACATTAAGATACAAAGAAATAATTCACATTTTGAAACTAAATAAAATGTTTATCATCCACATATTTTAAAATAGATGGCAATTGATTAGCTCAGAAATGATTCTGTAAACTAAAAATGAGATGATTTTGACATTTCATCCAAATAATGAAATATCATTTTATACTATCATAAGGAAACTGAGATGAAATGAGATAATTATCTTATTGCTTTTGGATGAAATGTCAAAATTATTTCTTGCTCTTGGTTGCCTGTAATGACCCATATTTCTTCATATTATTTTATACTATCAAATCATTTAATTAAGGCTTGCAAAATGCATCCTGAGAGTTGCAACTTATGGCTACTTCGTAAGTTAAAAAAATGAACAAACCAACAATTCAACATGATAAGTGACTGCCCTTACGAAATGAGATAAGGTTACACACATATCACCTAATATTAGTGTAAAAAAGATGCATATTTTGAAAATGTAAATTGTTGAACTTAGTTTAATCAACCGTAATACAAGGGTCAAAACATATATAAAATAAAACCATGATCACTAAACAGTTTGTGGTTACAAATCCTGCTTATAAAAAGGTCCATCTAATATCATTATTGGCAAAAGCTGCAATATATGTTATTACAACTATGACCTATCGTGTTTATACTCTTATATCAGTGTATAACAAAATGGCTAAAAACCTTAAATTATAGTCATAACTTTTAAAGTTATATACTGCATATTGAAAAGTGAAATAATTGACCATCATTTATAGTAACAAACCTTGCATGTATATGCAAGGTCCTCAACAATGACTATGACAGCAATAGGAAATACCCTGCCATCAATCATTAGATAATATAAGGTTATAAATTAAATATATGCAGTTTCATATATTAAACTAACATTCATATATACCTTTTTTAATATGGAAAATTCAATACATGGTTATAAAGTACATAGATAGAAGACGAATAGATACGTGAAAAATAACCACAGATGCAAACAACTCTTACCACATGATTCTTTTATTCTAATAACACACGTTACATTATACATACCCAGTGCATCCACTGTACAGTCATTACTGAGGCAACCTTTCTGCTTGTTTATATGTCATAAGGAAACGGAGATGAAACTGAGATGTGCACGTTTATGTCATAAGGAAACCAAAAGCAAGAGATAATTTTGACATTTTTCATACATAGTTAAAAAAAAGAACAGTTCCATATATAGAAATCTTAAAAAAAGCAACCAAAAGCAAGAGATAATTTTGACATTTCATCCAAATAATGAAATGAGATGAAACTGAGATGTGCACGTTTATATGTCAAAGGAAACCGAGATAATTTGCTATGTATGAAAATGTCAAAATTTAAAATTTATCCAAATTTGAAATTGATTGCCAACTCGCACATTGCTACCTTATCTACCGTTTGTTGCTTACTTGATGAGTCATTTAGGCAAAATGCAAACAACTTTCTTGCTAGGAAAAAAAAGTTTCATGTAAGCATTCTAACTTAACCTATTGTCTATACATGTTAATACATTCACATCACTACAATTGCATTTTTGAGTGATAAAAGATAATAACTATTACGGTATAATAAACGTCAGAAGTACTCTATTTATATACTATGCAAACTAAATGCAATATGTATTCATTGATGATTTAACTACAGAAGCATAGATGTGTGTATGTGTGACTAATATATTGAATATATAGTTAAGAAGGTAATATTTATTAAAAAAAATCCAAAATCAAGAATACACAAAATTGTCTACTATGAGAAATTAATAATGAGAATAGTAAAACCAAAAGGGAAAAGAGTTGAGTCTCAAGATAACATGTTAGAAAATGAACAAAAACGTAAAATATATGGTAGACATTTATAAAAAAATGAAATTTCGTAACACGGTGATTGAATTATGGTAAGTATATTATTCACAAAGATCTGAATAAGAAGTTCGTGTTTACAGCGTAAACTTATACATAACCCAGAAGGTAAAACCATGAAAAAATGTTGATTAAAAGAAAACACTGCAAAATTGGGAATTCACAGTTCATGCTCATTAACAACGAATATACGCATTTACTGAATATGAGTTAAATGTAAAAGTTGACTGTTATATCTTGTTATAAGAAATGTCATGCTTGGAACAAATAAAGATTTTTATGCCGCTTGATGTGGCCACGTATTCTCTTATTATCGTCAATGCATCCCTAAATTTGCTTGCTTTAGACAATAAGGTATCCAAAATTGAATTGAATCTTGTAGTAATAGTACCCTGTCACCTTAATATCAATGCATCCTTCGTAGCCGTGTTTGAGTCAAAAAACTAATGTATGAGATCTACAATAGATTATAACCTGCGACAACTGAGCCATCAACATCGCAACACAATCACACTGCGTAGTCCATTGCCAGCTGCTCTTAAAGTTCTAAGCTAGTTCTAGATGCATAAACATTAATGAAGAACAAATTGGTGTAGAACAGTTGCAGAAACATTTGTGAATGACGAAACATTTGTGAGGTTTCAAATTTGAGGAAGAAATAATGAAAGTGGCATAGTGGTGTAGAACAGTGTAGAACGTGGGACCGAACGTGACAAAGGAAAACAAAATGGCGAACGTAACCTTGTGCTAATTTTATTGCCTTATATTATAAATACACCGTGAATATACATAAAAGTTTAGCGATGTGAGATGATTGATTTGGACAGTAAAATAAATCAAACTACTTCTGATGCTTAAAAAAACTGTAAATACTAATAAGAACATTAAAGACGGTTATTAGCAAAGCATTGTACATATAAAAATTAGTGAGAACAGTAAAAGGAAACAACTATCAAATTCAATCACAGAATTCAAACTGTAATGGAATCAGTTTAATATGATAACTAATGTAATCAATTTTTAGCAACAACGTAATCAAATTTGATACTAAAATCCTGATAGTTTTATGATTCCAAATACATATGATGTCATTATTCAAATTTATATATATTGTAGTTGAACAACAAATTTTCAAACAGTAATGGAATAAATTCAATATGATAAGTCATGTAATCTGATAATCAGCTATGAGTCTTGCATATCAAGTATACTTTAAACGGATTACCTTGTGTCTTTTAACCTTCCATTGCAGAGGTCTTTACTTGCATAAAATTTGCTTCCCGAATGAACATAAATAAATTTTTGAATAAAATGATGTAAAAATAATTAGTATATCATTATAAAATTGAAAGAAGTCTCAAATTACTGAATATCATATGTGTAAGGAGTTGTTATAAACATTAGAAGTGGAGCATTGTAATCTCAATTCACATTTTTCATTCCCTTGTTTTTAAAATTATGTAGTACACAATATGAAATTAGCAATGTGTAGTATAATCCCCAAATTACAAAACCAAAACTATATATCTAGCAGCATGTGTATAAAAATAGAGATTACCGAATGAATGGAAAGCAGTGACAGATTTATTAGCAAGACTGTTGTTTCCAGATTTTCAAACCTGCAGTAACAAGACAATTTCTTCCAAAATTTCAAACCTGCAGCATCAAGACTGTTTGTAACACCCCGTAATTCTGAAACACTAGGATTCACAAATCAAGGCAGAATTAAAAGTTAAAATCAAAATCAAGGGAAAGGGGCTGCGCCATTGCGTTCGCCTCGGAATTCTGCATGAGAACGAGTCCGAGTTTGCGTAAATCGGAGTCCGTATGAGGAAGATATGGCCTCCGGAAGATTCAACAAAGTTCAAATTTCAAAACAGTTCAGAAAAACGAGTTCGAAATTCAAAACAGATCTAGATTGGGCTGGGCGGGAATTTTCCCGCCCAAGGCACCCAGGTCGACTGGGTAGTCGACCTGGGGCACCTAAATCGACTGGGTAGTCGACCTGGGTCACCCAGGTCGACTGGGTAGTCGACCTGGGGGTCGACCCCCCCGCTTTTTCTAGCTTTCTGCACCTGGTTCGTTCTGAGGTATTTGGTCATGTTTTCTAACTAGGTTCGTCCACCTAACACTATATAAATAGCCCTAGTCTCCTTCTCTACTCACAATTCTTCTCTACCCTTAAGCTGCAAAGATTCTTAGTGAACATGGCTTCTTCTCCTCCTCTTAATTAAATAATGAACAGAATAATATATATAAAATAAATCAAGACGAGGAGATGCTGCGAAAAGACTTTCAAGAAGAGGTTCAAGTCAGGCTAGGATTGCAAGTGAAGAATCAAAGGCTAGATCAAACGGTTTCGAGTAATGTCGCACGAATCATAGCAACACCATCTTTCTTTTCTAATCTAATCTCTGTAAGTCAGTTATTTCTAGATTTGAACACTTTTTATGTTCGTGACATGAAATTAAAGGAATAAAAGAATATGCCAAGTCTTTCTATTCGAATCTGTGCCTACATCTTTGGACCTAATTAAGAACTTTTATGATTCGATGACCAATTAGGCCTTGCCTATGACTTTGAACATTGCCTATGACTATGAACATTGCCTATGACTATGGACATTGCCTATGACTATGAACATTGCCTATGACTGTGACTATGAGAATTATTTCCTTGACTAAGCCTATGCCTTTGATTAGGAAACATAAACTATTGCCTATGACATAACAAGGACATCTGTGATTAAACACCTGTGATTCATGACTAGGAAAGTGTTGCTTAAGTTTTGTGACTATGAAATTGGGTCTAAACCCGATTATCTATTCTATCTGTTCTTTGTTTTCTTTGGTTTTAGACCTTGGGAATTTACCTATTAAGTTAGGTCTACCCATGTTCTTGAACCTACGTTGTTATCCAAACCTTTTAAGCCAGTTATTATGTCCATCCTTTTTCATAGCATCTTGGGTTCATTCCCTATTTTCTACGAGTCTAGATTTATCCATAATATAGATTGAATCGCAATTATACGAACGGTGGGAATACGATTTGGGCATAATGTGAAATGTACTAAAAACGTAGTTATAAACTTGGAATTTGGCATAAATTGGGAACATGAATTATGGCATGTTCGTAGAAATATAAATTGGAAAATTTTAACATGAATTATAGGATGTGTAATTTGAGTCTAATATCGACTTGTAAATCTAGCATTTACATGAGTTATGAACTAGGATAGTAAGTCTAGTTTGACGTGAACTGTAATTAGAATGTTAAATCAGGATTGGATTAGCTAATTTGGCGTAATAAGTATATTGGTATAAATTTTAAATTGGCCATAATTGGGAATAACCGTCAGGTTTAGCAAAATCATGGTTAGTGACACTTAATTGGTATAGTTTACATACCAAAAGGCATAAATATGATATAGAGGGGAAAATGAGCCATAAGAATAAATGTTGACAGTTTACATTAAAAGGGTAATTAGGAAATAAGTAAATTAGGAATAATTTACTTATAGAATTTGGCCTAAATGAGGAAATGTAAATTTAGACAAATTAAAGGTTTATTAACGACATCTCTTTTAATGACACACCAGAAAGTTCTAGGGTGACAGAGAGGATAGTGTCTAGGCTTGAGTTTGGAAAATACAAGTTTTCCGCTCTCCCTGGCTATTCCTAACTGATCCGACGAACGGGATGGTTACTTTCAAAACTTGATTTTGAAAATAAATTGAAACCCTTTGAACTTAGAAAACATGAATATGCCTAACCCGAGGTTAGACTGAGTTGCGATGTAAACCTGCCCGGAACCAACCGGCACATCCAGTATTCGCAACAATATCTGTCTAATGTGAGTGGTCGTGCATTTAATTTATTTAGTTAAAGCTAGAACAAGAATGGTAGTGTTAAGTTAACTAAGACACTTAACCAGTTCAACATGATAACTAAACTGATGGGTGGGGTTAGGTTCAGACTGACACTTAACACAGTTAAGCTAGAATGGGAGGGTTAAGTCCATAGGAACACTTAACCAACTTAACACAGTTAAGCTAGAATAGGAGGGTTAAGTCCATAGGAACACTTAACCAACTTAACACAGTTAAGCTAGAATGGGAGGGCTAAGTCCATAGAGACACTTAACCAAACTCAAGGTAGCAAGACAAGATTTGTAGGGGTTAAGTAAAATTAATACACTTAGCCAAATTAACATGTTAACTAGACTAGAGGTTGGGGTTAAGTAAAATCTAATACGCTTAGCCAATTTGATATGTTAGCTGGGCTAGATCGTAGGGTTAAGTAAACTTGAACACTTAACCATCAGGTTGTGATAAAGGAATGGGGTTAAGTCTAAAACATGAAGGGATAACACTTAACCATTAATAATAACATGTTAGTTAAAACAGACGAGCAAGGTTAAGTTAAAAAGGAACACTTAACCAATACAGGTTGAATGGGTAGGGTTAAGTAATAAATATTTAACCAATATAACTTGGTTTGTGGTAGGGTTAAGTCAACATGAGTTACTGCCAACACTTAACCAGTTTAACAGGGTAAATGAAGAGGGTTAAGTTGGCTTGAATTGACTAATGACACTTAACCAATCCAAATTGACGGGATAGAGAACTAAGTAGTAAACCTTAGTTAAGAAAACAACGATTCTGGAAACTAAGTGGTAAATCTTAGTTAGTAAAACTAAGTAGTATAACACGGGAAGGAGCGAATGTCCGTCTGAGTAAAAAGGAGGCTCCAACGAATTGGGTTACGACGCCCGAGGCTTCGAGGGGACGTCAGAGTACTCTTGGTATCCCTCTGTGAGGCTGCAGATGATCCTCCTAGGCTCACAAAGGTTAAGGTCTGCGTTAGAAGAACCAGGGGTATGCCTTGGTTGCAATACATGGCAACCTAAAGACTAGGATGGACCGGCGTGATTCGGCGAGAAAACGGTAGCCCTGTGATAGCAACTCGTCGTCTACCATCCATCTTCAGTCAATCGAGATACGTGAAGCGGAAAGGCGGAGAACTCCAAAAGACCATATACTTGCTATCTAGTTATGGGTGAGAATGGCCATAGGATAGTGGGGCACCGGGGGCCGGCGTATAGTTCTCATTTTTCAAGGTGTGCCTTTCATTAGTTGAGGGAGGGGTCAAGTGGGACCATAGCCACTGGAACAAAACAGACCTTAGTATCTGCATTGGCAAATATTTGAAAGCTCCCGATCGAGTTCTATATTCCTTGATTTGTCCTGACACAGGACTCGGACCGCACATTACAGGACATGTGCATCTAGACAAGCGATAACGATTCGCGATACATGCGTGGGGAAGTATAGGAAGATATACCACTCTAGGTAGTGTGTCCTAGACTTGGGGGCATCGTTCGACAGGTAGCATAATACCTAGTTGGACTAGGTGGCATAAATCCTGAATCCGAGAAGCGTTCAGCAGATAACGTAAACTCTAGTTAAAACTAGAAGGCACTTAGTAGAAAACCCTAGATTAAATCTAGGTAACAAATAATAAATGTATGCCTGAAGGCGATGAAAACTACAGGGATTGGTATCACGTTATCGTTACTAGTTGGGACACTAGTTAGGTGGTGCAGAGATATAGAAATCAGTATAACAAGGAAAGAGCAAAGCGGCGAAAGTATGAGAGCATACCCAGTTTATCTTATCTTAGCATATCTTGTGATTAACTTGTCTAATCTTGCCAGCCCTATCATCATGGTGTTACCTTGTATTCAGTTAATTCATGTCATTTTTTTTCCATGTTCACATGCTAGAAGTTACTGAACTTACTCAGGCTTTATGTCTGACTCCGTTTTTCTTTCGTCTTCTTTTCTTCCGTTCCCCCCAGGTAGTAGAGGAGGGAATAGTATAGCTCAGGTTAAGTTGGATTGTCACTTTTTCCCAGCTTGAAGATTTGTCGAAGTTTGCTTGGATTCTCTTTTCAGATACTATGGCTGGCTCTTGCTAAAATTTAGGGAATATAAATGTTGTTTTATGCTTCTTTATTTTGTAAGACAGATGATACTCTGATATTGTAAAGAAACCATTGTACAAACTATTTTATCAATAAAGCAAAGTTTTATTTTCCGCTGTTTAATTTCTGTCTGTCTTGTAATTTATCTGCATCTTTTACCCAAAATGCTCCATAGAACTTAGTGCATTCCCTTTGTGAGTGACACTAACGGATGTGGGGTGTTACACGTGGTATCAGAGCTGAAGGTTACCAGATCAGATAAAGGATTTGAAAAATTATTTTCGAAACGGTTTTAAAAGAAGCATTTTCAAAAGAAAAGATTTGTTTTAAAGGCATATTCCCCAAAGCCATATGCACTAGCTTCTCTTCCTCTGTTTGAATTCTTGTCTCCCTCTTTCTTGAGTCTCTGGGGCTCCTGGCTTTCTGGGAGGTAACCTCATCGAAGGGCGAGGTAGTGCCTGACTTCCATCCATAGCCGTAGTTGTTTCACTTACAGCCAGTTTTCTTTCAAAGCTTATAGGATTTTCTGTACGATGGAAGCAGCTTTCGAGAGATTTGTCAACATGACTACACACAGAAGGGGATGAGGAGTTTGGCTAAGGAGCACAACCCTAGGATGAGGAATTCATAGATATAGATTTAGCTCACGAAGGAAGAAGAAATTATAAAACCTAAGACAAGGGGGAGTATCTTTACTAGGGTATGATAGGACAAGGGCAAGAACGAGGAACAAGATTTTCAGAAGGGCAAGTACATACTTTCGTCACCAAGCGTACCTAGGAGAAAGGTAGTAAAGTTCTGATGGAAGATTCTAGTTTTGCTATTCGTACTATTTCCTTTGGCTTTAGCGCTTCTCAGTTGTTCATGTCCACTTCCATAGTTGAGTCTCTGCACCATAGTACTTAGAAAGATCCCACTAGAGTCTCAAATCCAATTGGTGGTCCGACTAGTATATTTTTGGTTAGTAGGGATTTGAGAATAGCTATCGAGTTTGCTTATATCATCTCACGTAGATCATCTAAATTCGGAGGAGATATTCCTTGGGTGCTTGTCTGATATTGGTTTAGGCCTTTGGGGCTTGTACTTGAGGAATGTCGAGTTCAACTAGGATGGTTTGCGTGAGAGATGAATAGTTGTGGCAGGCACTCTAAAAAGTATGGAGTGATCTTTTGACTCTCATAGTTATGGTGTGATGGATAAGCTAAGAGGAGAGACCTCAAGCCATCTTGGTATGTGCACTTGCTACCGTGGTTAACATCTGTTTATTTTGGAAATGGAGATCGGAAACTTCACAATCGTGAAGTAAAATTAGTTAAGATACAAAGGAGTAAAGCTCAAGAAGGATAAATACTAGCATCATACCCTTTTCCTTAAGGGTGCATCCTTGATTTCTTTTTTTTTTATAGGAGCATTACGCATAATTGTTTCTCTCTTTCCAAAGTATATCCTCTAGGTCGTATCTTCGATCCTTAGGTAGAAGCCAATAGATGCAAACATGTGTTTGAAACATGTTATGGTTGGTGGTTGCAAGTGGTTGCTAATGGTTGCTCATGAATGCATATGCATACGTATTAGGCACTAAGTCAAGTTCGGACGCTTTCTTCTTGCATTTTACAAATATGTATTTGTTTGTAAGTTGAACTTGTTATGTTAACATATGGGTGTTGCATATGAATGAATGGCTGTGCACACATGTAGTATTTACATGACTAGGGATGCTTGCATACATGATTGGACGCATGACACTGACATAATTCGCATTAACGAGGTCAACTGAATCAGTAGATCGCCTGATTTTGCATTAGATAAAGACATGCACACACACTATGCATATGAACATGAAAGCATTAGAAATCTTTTAAGGACAATGGATGACTGAGAGTGAATGGTTGGGATGATGGGTGATTGGATGGTAGGACACATTCTTCCAAACTTGAAGATTTCGGGGACGAAATCCTTTTAAGTGGGGGAGAATGTAACACCCCGTAATTCTGCAACACTAGGATTCACAAATCAAGGCAGAATTAAAAGTTAAAATCAAAATCAAGGGAAACGGGCTACGCCATTGCATTCGTCTCGGAATTCTGCATGAGAACGAGTCCGAGTTTGCATAAATCGGAGTCCGTATGAGGAAGATATGGCCTCCGGAAGATTCAGCAAAGTTCAAATTTCAAAACAGTTCAGAAAAACGAGTTCGAAATTCAAAACAGACCCAGATTGGGCTGGGCGGGAATTTTCCCGCCCAAGGCACCCAGGTCGAATGGGTAGTCGACCTAGGGCACCCAGGTCGACTGGGTAGTCGACCTGGGGGTCGAACCCCCCTCCCCCCCGCTTTTTCCAGCTTTCTGCACCTGGTTCGTTCTGATGTATTTGGTCACGTTTTCTGACTAGGTTCGTCCACCTAACACTATATAAACAGCCCTAGTCTCCTTCTCTATTCACAATTCTTCTCTACCCTTATGCTGCAAAGATTCTTAGTGAACATGGCTTCTTCTCCTCCTCTTAATTAAATAATGCATAGAATAATATATATAAAATAAATCAAGACGAGGAGATGTTGCTAAAAGACTTTCAAGAAGAGGTTCAAGTCAGGCTAGGATTGCAAGTGAAGAATCAAAGGCTAGCTCAAACGGTTTCAGCAACGACGCACGAATCATAGCAACGCCATCTTTCTTTTCTAATCTAATCTCTGTAAGTAAGTTATTTCTAGATTTGAACGCTTTTTCTGTTCGTGACATGAAATTAAAGGAATAAAAGAATATGCCAAGTCTTTCTATTCGAATCTGTGCCTACGTCTTTGGACCTAATTAAGAACTGTTATGATTCGATGACCAATTAGGCCTTGCCTATGACTTTGAACATTGCCTATGACTATGAACATTGCCTATGACTATGGACATTGCCTATGACTATGAACATTGCCTATGACTGTGACTGTGACTATGAGAATTATTTCCTTGACTGAGCCTATGCAATTGATTAGGAAACATAAACTATTGCCTATGACATAAAAAGGACATCTGTGATTAAACACCTGTGATTCATGACTAGGAAAGTGTTGCTTAAGTTTTGTGACTATGAAATTGGGTCTAAACCTGATTATCTATTCTATATGTTCTTGGTTTTCTTTGATTTTAGACCTTGGGAATTTACCTATTAAGTTAGGTCTACCCATGTTCTTGAACATACGTCGTTATCCAAACCTTTTATGCCAGTTATTATGTCCATCCTTTTTCATAGCATCTTGGGTTCATTCCCTATTTTCTACGAGTCTAGATTTATTCATAATCTAGATTGAATCGCAATTATACGAACGGTGGGAATACGATTTGGGCATAATGTGAAATGTACTAAAAACGTAGTTATAAACTTGGAATTTGGCATAAATTGGGAACATTAATTATGGCATGTTCATAGGAATACAAATTGGAAAAATTTAACATGAATTATAGGATGTGTAATTTGAGTCTAGTATCGACTTGTAAATCTAGCATTTACATGAGTTATGAACTAGGATAGTAAGTCTAGTTTGACGTGAACTGTAATTAGAATGTTAAATCAGGATTGGATTAGCTAATTTGTCGTAATAAGTATATTGGTATAAATTTGAAATTGGCCATAATTGGGAATAACCGCCAGGTTTAGCAAAATCATGGTTAGTGACACTTAATTGGTATAGTTTACATAACAAAAGGCATAAATATGATATAGAGGGGAAAATGAGCCATCAGAATAAATGTTGACAATTTATATTAAAAGGGTAATTAGGAAATAAATAAATTAGGAATAATTTACTTATAGAATTTGGCTTAAATGAGGAAATGTAAATTTAGGCAAATTAAAGGTTTATTAACGACATTTCTTTTAATGACACACCAGAAAGTTCTAGGGTGACAGAGAGGATAGTGTCTAGGCTTGAGTTTGGAAAATACAAGTTTCCTGCTCTCCCTAACTGATCCGACGAACGGGATGGTTACTTTCAAAACTTGATTTTGAAAATAAATTGAAACCCTTTGAACTTAGAAAACACGAATATGCCTAACCTGAGGTTAGACTGAGTTGCGATGTAAACCTGCCCGGAACCAACCGGCACATCCAGTATTCGCAACAATATCTGTCTAGTGTGAGTGGTCGTGGCTTTAATTTATTTAGTTAAAGCTAGAGCAAGAATGGTAGGGTTAAGTTAACTAAGACACTTAACCAGTTCAACATGATAACTAAACTGATGGGTGGGGTTAGGTTCAGACTGGCACTTAACACAGTTAAGCTAGAATGGGAGGGATAAGTCCATAGGAACACCTAACCAACTTAACACAGTTAAGCTAGAATGGGAGGGTTAAGTCCATAGGAACACTTAACCAACTTAACACAGTTAAGCTAGAATGGGAGGGCTAAGTCCATAGAGACACTTAACCAAACTCAAGGTAGCAAGACAAGATTTGTAGGGGTTAAGTAAAGTTAATACGCTTAGCCAAATTAACATGTTAACTAGACTTGAGGTTGGGGTTAAGTAAAATCTAATACGCTTAGCCAATTTGATATGTTAGCTGGGCTAGACCGTAGGGTTAAGTAAACTTGAACACTTAACCATCAGGTTGTGATAAAGGAATGGGGTTAAGTCTCAAACATGAAGGGATAATACTTAACCATTAATAATAACATGTTAGTTAAAACAGACGGGCAAAGTTAAGTTAAAAAGGAACACTCAGCCAATACAGGGTGAATGGGTAGGGTTAAGTAATAAATACTTAACCAATATAACTTGGTTTGTGGTAGGGTTAAGTCAACATGAGTTACTGACAACACTTAACCAGTTTAACAGGGTAAATGAAGAGGGTTAAGTTGGCTTGAATTGACTAATGACACTTAACCAATCCAAACTGACGGGAAATAGAACTAAGTAGTAAACCTTAGCTAAGAAAACAACGATTCTGGAAACTAAGTGGTAAATCTTAGTTATTTAAACTAAGTAGTATAACACGGAAAGGAGTGAATGTCCGTCTGAGTAAAAAGGAGGCTCCAACGAATTGGGTTACGAAGCCCGGGGCTTCGAGGGGACGTGAGGGTACTCTTGGTATCCCTCTGTGAGGCTGCAGATGATCCTCCTGGGCTCACAGAGGTTAAGGTCTGCGTTAGAAGAACAAGGGGTATGCCTTGGTTGCAATACATGGCAACCTAAAGACTAGGATGGACCGGCGTGATTCGGCGAGAAAACGGTAGCCCTGTGATAGCAACTCGTCGTCTTCCATCCATCTTCAGTCAATCGAGATACATGAAGCGGAAAGGCAAAGAACTCCAAAAGATCATATACTTGCTATCTAGTTATGGGTGAGGATGGCCATAGGATAGTGGGACACCGGGGGCCGGCGTATAGTTCTCATTTTTCAAGGTGTGCCTTTCATTAGTTGAGGGAGGGGTCAAGTGGGACCGTAGCCATTGGAACAAAAACAGACCTTAGTATCTGCATCGGCAGATATCTGAAAGCTCCCGACCGAGTTCTGTATTCCTTGATTTGTCCTGACACAGGACTCGGACCGCACATTACAGGACATGTGCATCTAGACAAGCGACAACGATTCGCGATACATGTGTGGGGAAGTATAAGAACATATACCACTCTAGCTAGTGTGTCCTAGACTTGGGGGCATCGTTCGACAGGTAGCATAATACCTAGTTGGACTAGGTGGCATAAATCCTGAATCCGAGAAGCGTTCAGCAGATAATGTAAACTCTAGTTAAAACTAGAAGGCACTTAGTAGAAAACCCTAGATTAAATCTAGGTAACAAATAATAAATGTTTGCCTGAAGGCGATGAAAACTACAGGGATTGGGATCACGTTATCGTTACTAGTTGGGACACTAGTTAGGTGGTGCAGAGATATAGAAATCAGTATAACAAGGAAATAGCGAAGCGGCGAAAGTATTAGAGCATACCCAGTTTATCTTATCTTAGCATATCTTGTGATTATCTTGTCTAATCTTGCCAGCCCTATCATCATGGTGTTCCCTTGTATTTAGTTAATTCATGTCGTTTTGTTTTCCATGTTCACATGCTAGAAGTTACTGAACTTACTCAGGCTTTATGTCTGACTCTGTTTTTCTTTCGTCTTCTTTTCTTCCGTTTCCCTTCCCCCAGGTAGTAGAGGAGGGAATAGTATAGCTCAGGTTAAGTTGGACTGCCACTTTTTCCTAGCTTGAAGATTTGTCGAAGTTTGCTTGGATTCTCTTTTCAGATACTATGGTTGGCTCTTGCTAAAATTTGGGGAATATAAATGTTGTTTTATGCTTCTTTATTTTGTAAGACAGATGATACTCTGATATTGTAAAGAAACCATTGTACAAACTATTTTATCAATAAAGAAAAGTTTTATTTTCCGTTGTTTAATTTCTGTCTGTCTTGTAATTTATCTGCATCTTTTACCCAAAATGCTCCATAGAACTTAGTGCATTCCCTTTGTGAGTGACACTAACGGATGTGGGGTGTTACACTGTTGCTTCCAAATTTGTTGTTCAGGTACAATATATATAATTTGGTATATATACTCGGTTATTATGAAAGGGAAAACTCACCGCACCGTGGACAAATCCATTATTACGAAGAAATCTGAAATTGGGCTTAAAGACTCTGGCTTTTAATCATCACCGACTAATTTCCAATTTAGAAAAATCTCCACCATCAAAACAGATCTGGCAGAGGAAAAATGGGTACGTCCAGATCTACAGAATATAACATTAGTGAACAACAATAAGTTAAAGTAGATGAAGTAAAATCTGATTTTACCTTGGATGATGTCGTCTCAGTGTGAAAAGAGGCCGTGGAGGGAGGAAACTTGCAGATCTGGAGAGGAGGCTGCTATGGAAGGCCTGGTAAGGAAAAAACCTATCGCAGCATGGAAAGGAAAACTAAATGGAGGTCAAGAGGAGATAAATCCCAGTTAGGTGGCAGATAATCGAAGAGCTGTAGAGGCGGAATAATTAGCAGTTGCGGGGAGATGGAATAAAGGGGTGACGCAAGTGTGTAGTTAGTTTTTTTTTTCAGAAAGTAAAGAAGAAGATGGAAGACGGGAAGACGGGAGTGGGAAAATGGAAGACAAAAAAAAAGAGCGTAGATGTTTTGACCAACCGACAATGTAGTGGGTCTGGAAATGCGCGGGTGCAAGTACAAACTTGCCCTTGTTTTAAATGCGAAACTTGAGAGCAGTAGGATTGAGAGCAAAGGGTTTTTTTAACAATCCTAAAAAGCTTCACACTGGGAAGGTATTTGTATTACTTGTAAAGATATATATATATATATATATATATATATATATATATATGACTGATGATTGATTGATAGAATTTCCATCTGGAAATGATATCGTTGTTTGCACACGTATTTTTCTTTAATAGTTAACTCACCGACTATCGAAGTTTTTGACCATTTTAACATTGTTAATATAGAGAGACCAGTTGGAATATTATCCAAAGAACCACTCTGTATTGACATAAGCGTTGCGAGTCATATATGCCAAAGATAATTAAAGATGGAGTAAAGTGCAAGGGCTATTGTATAAGCCTTAGATAACAATGCCTAATATGGATGTACTGAATAGTGCCTTCGGTTTATCCAGTCCTAGGACAACTTGTATGGAAGAAGGTCTGATAGAGTATATCCAATAGATCGCGTAAGTTGATCTCTTCAAACGTATTCACGTTTGGTGGCGGAGGAATTCGTTTCTCTTAGCTGTATACCCGTATTATTTTTGGATAAATCAATTTGTGATTTAAAGGGTATGACGATGTGAAATTCTAAGAGAATGAAGATGTGGTATGTGAAAAGATAAGCGTAGCTTCTAGCCTCACATCCGGTAAATGACAAAAATTGGGCAGGCAGCATGGCTAAGTCGGTCGCACCGAAGTAGGGTGTATAATCATGTAATGACCCGTATTTTTACAGTGAAATAATTAACTTATTTAATTATTTAAATAATGAATATATTATTTAATCGACGACGTTAGAACGTATAATTTATATTATAATTAAAAATCGAGCTCGAAATGGCGCTGCAGTTCGCGATTTGGCGATTTGAACTTCAATTGTATATATAGAAGCCGTTTTAAATCGGATTTCTGTGAAACAAGAAACGTTAGGAGTTGGTGAAGTATATTTTTCTAGTGGATGAGAAAAATCGGGATTTTGTCGTGTAGATTTTGATTTATGTCCAAATCAAATTTCAGAAAAGTTGCTGTGGAATTCCTTTATAATTTGCAATGCTTTATATATGTTATAAAAGGGAATTTCAATATAAATTGAAATTCGATTCAACCTGGACTTAGAATATCGAATATATAATTACCCTGGAGCTGTACGATATTCTACTGTGAATATACACGATAATATAAATTTATTTATATTTAATTTTATTTTATTTAAATATATTTATATATTTAAAAGGGCTATTTAGAGCTTTAAAAATAGCCACTTTTGCAAACGACATCGGAATTCGACGAAACTAATTTTGTTGGATCCGCAACATCAAATTATTGCTAGATTCCAAGTTTCGTTATTTTTAGAGTCAGTATGTGGCCGTACGGATTTTTAGAGTGAAAAACAATCAGTATTTTAACGGTTAAAAATACGCTGTGTGAGCAAACGGAGTCGGAATTCGACGAAACCAGTTTCGTTGGGACCGTAATGTCGAACTCTAGCTGCATGTCAATTTTCATGATTTTTGGGTATTGTATGTGATCATGAGGATTTTTAAAGCCACACAGAAGTAGCGTTGGCTTAAATATTAATATAAATATCAAATAAAAAAAATATATTTTTCCTATAAATATAGGATTAACTTCCTAAACCTAATTCCTTAGTCAATGTTCTCTTTTCCGCCTCCATTAGTTTTTCCAACGTGAAAATCCTCTTTTCAAAAATCATAATCAAATCATGGAAAATCCTAAAAATCTCAAACCAAATCTATATGTGATCCTGGCGAGTTCCTCTTCGTTTCAGCAGGACTTTTGTGTTGCTCGACGACAATTTATGGAGTCACGGAAGCCAATGCGAAAGCTAGGGTTGCTGATTTTTTTTGGATTTATGGAGTTTTTGCGAAATTCGAGGTTGCGATGGGATTTATGGCATGAAGTAGTATCGGTTTTGATTTTCTTGGATTTTGAAAAATAAAATAAAAAGCATCGGTGACTTTCCCTATAGCCGAGCTGAGTGGGTCGACGTTGCACATTCCATGGTGGATGCAAGTTTCGAGTTGATGGTATGGAGAGAAGCGGGTATCGAAGAGAGGAAGTGTGGTATTGTTAGATTGATGTTTAAGTGGAAGTAGGAGGTGACTTGAGCAAGCCAAGAATCGGTTATGGTACTTACTGTGAGGACCTTGCGTTCTGTTGGGAGAAAGAAAGGCAGGAGGAATGGGTCTGGTAACTTAAGGGTGAATGGGCCGGAATGGTTCGGGTAAGGCCCGAGTTGATTTTAATTAAAGTAAAGGTTATTTAAATGTTAGTTCGAACTTGTAAACATAATAACTTGGTCATACGATATCAGATTGACGAACCGTAAGTTGCGTCGGGATGGTATGGACGGTGGCTACGCACTGGAACTGACTGGGTATGGATTAAAGCTAGTTTGAATTTATGGCAAAATAAATTGTTTGGTTCAAATCAAAAAACAGTTTATCGTTCTTTAACGATGAACTGCCAAAGTGAGGAAAACTCACCAACTCTGAACAGTTATATTTTTATAATGTATTTTTAGAACTGTTAATCATCTGTTGATTGCTGTGTATTGGTTGATTGATTGAACTGCTAGTCAGTTAGTGGAAATTATATATATATATATATATAAATATATATATATATATATAAACCGTTGAATATTTATATTTTGATTTTGCTACCATAATATTTCCTATCGAACTGAAAGTGATGTTGATTTTATTGTTTAACATCTATGATGTAGGGAAACAGGTTGGAGGGACCCAACTGGGTTCCTCAATATTTATAATACCGTTCTGTTCATATATTGTAATATATGATGTGGTATATAATCTGTTGTCGATTATATGTGTTTGAACGATATTTGTCATCGTGATTTGATATGATTGAATACCATAATATACCGGAATGTTGATAAGGGAATTTTCAAAGTGATATTGAAAATAGAATATTTATAAATGGAATATTTATAAATAAGAGATATTTATATATTAGAATATTTATAAATAAGAAATATTTATAAATTGGAATATTTATAAATAGGAGATATTTTGAAAGGAAATAATTTCAAACTTTTTTCTTTTTGAATGGAAAGGCCTGTGTGGTGGTTTGGGGATTATCCCTATGCTCCCGTTACAAAGGAGGTTATGGCGAATTTTTTCGAGAATTTAAGGAGTTAGAATATTTTTAAGAATAAAATTGAAAAGGAAATATTTAGAAAATAAATAGAGTTAAAAAGGGAAATTGTTTATAACGGGATATGATGTTATAAAAAGGAAAACGTTATTAAAAGGAAATCTGTATAAGTGGGGAAACATTATTAAAAGGACATTTTTAAAGTGAAGAACCGTTACTGAAAAGTAAATCTTTTTAAATGAATAAACGTTGTTAAAAGGAAATCTTTATAAACTGAACAAAGTCAGTTAAATCGAATATGGTATTCTAAAGGAGTTAAATCGAATATAGTATTCGAAACGAGTTAAATCGAGTATGGTATTTTGAAATGAGTTAAATCGAATATGGTATTCGAAAGGAGTTAAATCGAATATTGTATTCGAAAGGAGTTAAATCGAATATGGTATTCGAAGGGAGTTAAATCGAATATGGTATTCGAAAGGAGTTAAATCGAATATGGTATTCGAAAGTTAGTAAAACGAATATGTTATTCGAAAGGGGTTAGTCGAGTCTAGTTAGTTGAATAGAGTTAATCGAATATTAGTTATTCAAATAAGAGTTAACCAGTTAGAGTTAATCAGTTAGAGTTAATCAGGTAGAGTTAATCAGGTAGAGTTAACCAGTTAGAGCAAATCAGTTAGAGTTAATCGATTAGAGTTAAAACGAACTAGAGTTAATAAAATATAGTTATCTGAGACAGAGTTAGTCAAACATAGTATTCAGGGTAAGTTGCCTTCTCGTACGACTGCTAGCGTAATTCGCAGGGTTGTTAATAGCCTAAGGCGGTCGGATGTTTCCTAAGGGAATCAGGCGTGACCATTGTGATCACTGCAATCTAGAGTCAAGCGAATGGAGTTAAATCGAATATTAGCTATTCGAAATAATGTTAAAACAGACATAGTTAATCGAATATAGTTTATTGGGAAAAGAGATAATCGAATCAGAGATATTCGAAGTAAGTTAATCGAATCAGAGATATTCGGAGTAAGTTAATCGAATCAGAGATATTCGAAGTGAGTTAATCAAATCAGAGATATTCGAAGTAAGTTAATCGAATCAGAGATATTCAAAGTAAGTTAATCGAATCTAGTTATTAGATTGGAGTATTCGAATAAGAGTTACAGAATAAGAGTTAACCAAATAGGAGTTGATAAATTGGTTGTTCGTTATTTGTTCGAGTTAGGAAATAAGAGTTAGGTTAAAGTTATTATATTTCAGAAGCAGGAAATTATAACACCACTGTTATAATCAAATGATTCTGTAAAGGAGTTGGACTCGTAAATTATATCCGAAAGTTACGTAAGGAAGTGTTAAAGAGTTAAAAGATGAACTTAACCTATTTCGAGATTTGAATGTTGTTCAGTTTAGGTCTGAGAGGTAGTTATACCCCAACTTGATTGACTTCGTTTTAAATTTAGAAATGGTTAAGGTTCGAGAGTGAAAGTGGTTAAGTGAATTTAGTAAATAAGTATAGTGGTTTGAGTTGTCGTCGCGATGTTGATTTAAACATCTGTTTAAATCCAAGTAAAGAAGATTTGGAAATGCTTTCCAAATAAAATCAGAAACGTAATCAAATATTGAAATTGGAAATATGAATTAGAAAAGGAAATGTTCATGTATAAGGAGTTAATAATACAGAGTTAAACAAGATTAGAAACTGACTAGAGATTAGTAAGTTGAACGGTTTTCTGAGTATCGATCTGATGTTGGTTTCGGCCTTCGGGGTTTATACTTAGAGAATTGTTCTCTTACTAGTTTACAGTTAGGGACTAATAATTGCGGAATGATAGTGATGCGTGAATAAACTGGAAATATTTTCCAGTGTTAATAACATACATTTTCTAAATATAGAAATTTGTATATATATATATATATATGTACATATATATATAGCTGATGATTGGATCGATAATTCCATTTGGAAATAAGATCGTTCTGTGTACACGGACATGTTTTCATTTGATAGTTAAATCACCGACTATCAAAGTTTTTAACATTTTAACGTTGTGAATATGGAGAGACCGGTTCGATTATTATCCAAAGAACCACTATGTATTGGCATAAGTGTTGCGAATCATATATGCCAAAGAAAATTGAAGACAAAGTAAAGTGCAAGGGCTATTGTATAAGTCTTAGGAAACAGTGCCTAAGATGAATGTACTGAATAGTGCCTTCGGTTTGTCCAGTCACAGGACAACTTGTATGGACGAAGGTCTAATAGAGTATATCTAGTAGATCACGCAAGTTGATCGTTTCAAACGTATTTACGTTGGTGGCGGAGGAATTCGTTTCTCTTAGCTTATACCCGTGTTATTTTTGGGGAAATCAATTTGTGATTTAAAGGTATGACGATGTGACATTCTAAGTGAATGAAGATGTGGTATGTGAAAAGATAAGCGTAGCTTCTTGCCTTACATCCGGTAAATGACAAAAATCGGGCAGGCAGCATGGCTAAGTCGGTCGCACCGAAGTAGGGTGTATAATCACCTATCTAGAGAATATTCATTTGCTTTTTTAATCTATCAATGCTTTCCCATATATATATACAGGAACAGTTGCTGATCCCAACCGTTGGTGATGTACATTCGATACACTCAAGCGAAATGAGTGGTCGGTCATTTGTTGATTTTCGGGTCACTACAATTGGTATTAGAGCTTAAGGTTAGGTGAATTACCTTGGCTCTGTGGCGTGACTCGGTAGAGATGGGGTTAGTAATACCCTAGATTGAGTTTGAGTGTATATATGAGTGCGTATATGTTATTCAATATAAAATGGTTTTATATTGTGGATATTTATTGGTTGGGTTGTTTATGAGTTCTGGTCGATCAGTTTGATCCACTGTATCGGTAGGAGTTTCTAAACACTCGAATACGATGAACCAACATGATATGTTTTGAAATAAACATAGTATAATTGGTTGTGTTGGTTGTTAATATAATCGAATAAGACTATAAAAATGTGAAATGGTTATAAATAAATAATCAGAATTCATATAAGTGAAGTATATGAAATAAGATGAATTAAATTTGAATTTAAATCAGAATTAGGAATTAAAATAAGGAAATTTTAAGTTCTTCGGAGATTTTGAAAATGTTTTTCAATTTAAAGTAACATAGTATTGAATTCACTTCGATCGCTGGAAAATAAATTCCGATGGTGCATCATCGGGGTTCATGTTCGAGTTCTTAGTGACAGATTACTACCAAGGTTTTGTTTTGAATTGTTTTGAGGAAACAAGTGGTTTAGAAATTCAAATGTTTTGAATTGGTATTATGATTTCAAATTGATTTGAAATAATCCAGAAATTTAAATGCTGAAATTAAAATTTACTTATGAAGTTAAATGGATTAAAATAGTGAAAGTGAATAAATAAATTTGAATTAAACTTAGACAAGGTTAAATATAATATGGAATTATATTGGAATGATATCGAGTAAGTTGATGTATGATATAAGAATTGGGAATCAAGAATTGTACTTAAGATTGAAATGGAATTTGGCTTGAGTATAAGCAAGTGAGTTGGTTTGAGAATGAATCGATTTGAGATTGATTGGATTGGTATGACATTGGTATATATTGAATTGGTAACAGATGGAAGGGATATAATGATATGCACGACAAAAAGGTACGAGTTTATATTCCATGAGTTTGGTGGTTTTTATGAGTCGAATTGGCAAGACGCTTGGCATTTTGATTTTCTTTTGGTTGGAGAAGGCCTAGAGAGTCGAGCTGTGGTTTGACGTATATGCCGGTACAAAGGAGACGTTGGCGAAATTTTTCGAAAAGTTAGGGCGTTAGAAAATTTTCAGGATTTTTGAAAATTTTCGTTATTTGGAATGAATTAATAATTTAATTGAAATTAAATTAGTTCAGTTGAAACCGAAGTTAAGAAGTGAACAAATAAGTGCTAACCAGTAGATAGGGTCGTCTTCTAGCTTAGCTATTTCGAGGACAAAATTATTTTTAACCGGGGGGGGGGGGGGGGAATGTAATGACCCATATTTTTACAATGTAATAATTAACTTATTTAATTATTTAAATAACGAATATATTATTTAATCGATGACGTTAGAATGTATAATTTATATTATAATTAAAAATCGAGCTCGAAATGGCGCTGTGGTTCGCGATTTGGCGATTTGAACTTCAGTTGGATATACACAAGCCGTTTTAAATTGGATTTCTGTGAAACAAGAAACGTTAGGAGCTGGTGAAGTATATTTTTCTAGTGGAAGAGAAAAATCAAGATTTCGTCTTATAGATTTTGATTTACGTCCAAATCAAATTTCAGAAAAGTCGCTGTGGAATTCCTTTATAATTTGGAATGCTTTATATACGTTATAAAATGGAATTTCAATATAAATTGAAATTCGATTCAACCTGGACTTAGAATATCAAATATATAATTGTCCTGGAGCTGTACGATATTCTACTGTGAATATACACGATAATATAAATTTACTTATATTTAATTTTATTTTATTTAAATATATTTATATATTTAAAAGGGCTATTTAGAGCTTTAAAAATAGCCACTTTTGCTAACGACCTCGAAATTCAACGAAACTAATTTTGTTGGATCCGCAACATCAAATTATTGCTAGATTCCATGTTTTTTGATTTTTAAAGTCAGTATGTGGTCGTACGGATTTTTAGAGTGAAAAACAGTTAGTATTTTGATGGTTAAAAATACGATGCGTGAGCAAACAGATTCGGAATTTGACGAAACTAGTTTCGTTGGGACCGTAATGTCGAACTCTAGCAGCATGTCAGTTTTCGTGATTTTTGGGTATTGTATGTGATCATGAGGATTTTTAAAGCCCCACAGAAGTAGCGTTGGCTTAAATATTAGTATAAAAATAAAATAAAATAAAAATATATTTTTCCTATAAATATCGGATTAACTTCCTAAACCTAATTCCTTAGTCAACGTTCTCTTTTCCGCCTCCATCAGTTTTTCCAACGTGAAAATCCCCTTTTCAAAAATCCTAACCAAATCATGGAAAATCCTAAAAATCTCAAACCAAATCTATATGTGATCCTGGCGAGTTCCTCTTCGTTTGAGTAGGACTTTTGTGTTGTTCGATGATAATTTCTGGACTCGCGGAAGCCAACGCGAAAGCTAGGTTTGCTGATTTCTTTTGGATTTAAGGAGTTTTGGCAAAATTCGAGGTTGCGGTGGGATTTATGGCATGAAGTAGTATCGGTTTTGATTTTCTTGGATTTTTTTTTTTAAAAAAAAGCATCGGTGACTTTCCCTGTAGCCGAGCTGAGTGGGTCGACGTCGCAATTTCCATGGTGGACGCGTGTTTCGATATGATGGTATGGAGAGAAGCGGGTATCGAAGAGAGGAAGTGTGGTATTGTTAGATTGATGTTTAAGTGGAAGTAGGAGGTGACTTGAGCAAGCCAAGAATCAGTTATGATATTTACTGTGAGGAGCTTGCGTTTTGTTGGGAGGAAGAAAGGCAGGAGGAACGTGTCTGGTAACTTAAGGGTGAATGGGCCGGAATGGTTCGGGTGAGGCCCGAGTTGACTTTAATTAAAGTAAAGGTTATTTAAATGTTAGTTCGAACTTGTAAACTTAATAACTTGGTCGTACGATATCTGATTGACGAACCGTAAGTTGCGTTGGGATCGTATGGACGATGGCTACGAACTGGAACTGACTGGGAAAGGATTGAAGCTAGTTTGAATTTATGGCGAAATAAATTGTTTGATTCAAATCAAATAAACAGTTTATCGTTCTTTAACGATGAACTGCCAAAGTGAGTAAAACTCACCAACTCTGAATAGTTATATTTTTATAATGTATTTTTAGAACTATTAATCATCTGTTGATTGTTGTGTGTTGGTTGATTAATTGAACTGCTAGTCAGTTAGTGGAAATTATATATACATACATACATATATATATATATAAAAACCAATAAATATTTTTATATTGATTCTACTATCAGAATATTTCCTATCGACCTGAAAGTGATGTTGATTTTATTGTTTAACATCTGTGATGCAGGGAAACAGGTTGGAGGGACCTAACTGGGTTCCTCAATATTTATAATACTGTTCTGTTCATATATTGTAATATATGATGTGGTATATAATCTGTTATCGATTATATGTGTTTGAACGATATTTGTCATCGTGATTTGATATGATTGAATACCATAACATACCGGAATGTTGATAAGGGAATTTTCAAAGTGATATTGAAAATAGAATATTTATAAATTGAATATTTATAAATAAGAGATATTTATGGAATATTTATAAATAAGAAATATTTATAAATTGGAATGTTTATAAATAGGAGATATTTAGAAAGGAAATAATTTCAAACTTTTTTCTTTTTGAATGGAAAGGCATGTGTGGCGGTTTGGGGATTTTCCCGATGCTCCTGTTACAAAGGAAGTTATGGCGAATTTTTTCAGGAATTTAAGGAGTTAGAATATTTTTAAGAATAAAATTGAAAAGGAAATATTTAGAAAATAAATAGAGTTAAAAAGGGAAATTGTTTATAACGGGATATGATGTTATAAAAAGGAAAACGTTATTAAAAGGAAATCTGTATAAGTGGGGAAACGTTATAAAAAGGACATTTTTAAAGTGAAGAACCGTTACTGAAAAGTAAATCTTTTTAAATGAATAAACGTTGTTAAAAGGAAATCTTTATAAACCGAATAAAGTCAGTTATATCGAATATGGTATTCGAAAGGAGTTAAATCGAATATGGTATTCGAAAGGAGTTAAATCGAATACGCTATTCGAAAGGAGTTAAACCGAATATGGTATTCGAAGGGAGTTAAATCGAATATGGTATTCGAAAGGAGTTAAATCGAATATGGTATTTGAAAGTTAGTAAAACGAATATTTATTCGAAAGGTGTTACTCGAGTCGAGTTAGTTGAATAGAGTTAATCGAATATTAGTTATTCGAATAAGAGTTAACCAGTTAGAGTTAATCAGTTAGAGTTAATCAGGTAGAGTTAATCAGGTAGAGTTAACCAGTTAGAGCAAATCAGTTTGAGTTAATCGATTAGAGTTAAAACGAACTAGAGTTAATCAAATATAGTTATTTGAGACAGAGCTAGTCAAACATAGTATTCAGGGTAAGTTGCCATCTCGTACGACTGCTAGCGTAATTCGCAGGGATGTAAATTGCCTAAGGCGGTCGGATGTTTCCTGATGGAATCAGGCGTAACCAATGTGATCACTGCGATCTAGAGTCAAGCGAATGGAGTTAAATCGAATTTTAGCTATTCGAAATAAAGTTAAAACAAACATAGTTAATCGAATATAGTTTATTCGAAAAAGAGATAATCGAATCAGAGATATTCGAAGTAAGTTAATCGAATCAGAGATATTCGAAGTAAGTTAATCGAATCAGAGATATTCGTAGTGAGTTAATCGAATCAGAGATATTCTAAGTGAGTTAATCGAATCAGAGATATTCGAAGTAAGTTAATCGAATCAGAGATATTCAAAGTAAGTTAATCGAATCTAGTTATTAGATTGGAGTATTTGAATAAGAGTTATAGAATAAGAGTTAACCAAATAGGAGTTGATAAATTGGTTGTTTGTTATTTATTCGAGTTAGGAAATAAAAGTTAGGTTAAAGTTATTATATTTCAAAAGTAGGAAATTATAACACCACTGTTATAATCAAATGATTTTGTAAAGGAGTTGGACTCGTAAATTATATCCGGAAGTTACGTAAGGAAGTGTTAAAGAGTTAAAAGATGAACTTACCCTATTTCGAGATTTGAATGTTGTTCAGTTAAGGTCTAAGAGGTAGTTATACCCCAACTTGATTGACTTCGTTTTAAATTTAGAAATGGTTAAGGTTCGAGAGTGAAAGTTGTTAAGTGAGTTTAGTAAATAAGTATAGTGGTTTGAGTTGTTGTTAGCCCACTTTGTGAACTGGGCAACACAAAGTCGAGATGTGAAACGTTGAAGAACTTAGAAAGCCTCATAGCGGATCGGATCGAAGAGATGTAGGGGATCGGATCGGAGAGACCCTGCTATTCGGATCGGAGAGTTGCTATTATTTAGATCGAAGAGACGCTGCTATTCGGATCGGAGGGCTACCTACTATCAGTCGGATCGGAGGAATACCTACTACCGGGTCGGAATGGAGCAGAGCGAAATGGATAAGGACTTAGTTTTAGGTTAATCCGGGTCGGATCGGATATCCCGATCCGAACCCCCTCTGCAGATTCCTCCGAACCGAACCTATAATTCACGTCACTTCCCCCACGATCGCCTGAAGATGCGGAGCGGTTATGACTAGTTCCTACCCACGATGACCACTACTCTGATGCGCTGTCAGCACTAGAATCCATCCGAACCCGAGGACGATGGGATGGAAAACACGTGGCTCCGATCCGGATCGGGTTCTGACCAAATTTTCACCTATAAATACCTTGCCTGGAGACAATTAAAGAGATCTTCTTTTTGGCACTTTGAGAGTTCAGCCACTTTCATAAACCGAATTCCAGCACTCCCAGATAATCCAAATCGTCTTTCAACATTTGTTTTAAGACAATTGAGTGAATGTATGTGAGTTGTGAGAGAAATTGAGTGAATATCTCATTGTAATTGCAACTCTATCATCGACAATAGTGATTGACAAGTGGACGTAGGCTTTTCAACGCCGAACCACTATAAATTCTATGTCTCCATTTTACTTTTTATCTTATTTTAGTCTGATTTTAGTCAATTTGGGTGTTAGAACCACTTTTTGGTCTAACATTTTGGTGCTTTCACTGAGAACATCTGAATTCTCTGTTTTTCGGGATAATCGTTCTACATTTTGGACCGTTGAGTTCAAAGAAGTTAATCCTCAAGTTTCGACGCTCCTGAATATTTGTTGATTGATTGTTGAAAAACTATGGCCAAAGGAAAAGGCAAGGTAGTTCAAACTAGTCGAGGGAACGGAGTTGGCGAAGATCAGCAAAATGCGGTTGTGACAAGGTCTCGTGGACAGAGCTCAACAGTGGAACGAACTAATGCAGGAAATCCGAACCGCACTCAAGGGGAGAGCTCCGATCTGATTCGGGTAGGAGAGTCTGAAGCAGTGCACTCCCCCAACCTGAACCGACCCGAGCAACTCGCACTACACTGACCCGAACAGTTTTCCCAGCTCCGACCCGAACCAGTCTCCCAGCTCCGACCCGAACTGGTTGTAAATCTCCGAACCGACCCGACACTTGGTGATGTTGGAACCTCTACTCGAGCCCCCACAAATGCTCCGACTCCAGCCACCAGGGTCAATGATCAGGCCAATCCATCCGCGCCTATTACTCAAGGAGATTTCTCGCGCCTACTTGATATGCTTGAGAGTATTAGGGAGGCTATGAAAATCCACGAGCGCACCAATCTCATGATGCAAGAAAACATGAGACTCATGAGCAGGGAAATTAGCGAACTCCGTAGACAGAGAACCCCATCCCCGGTTCGCCACACACCAATGGATCAGTCTTCATCTTACGAGGAAGAACGGCCCCATGAAAGAAGGCCGCCCGAATGACCTCAGAATTTGGAGCAGCTGACGTTCGGATCTTTGGGGTCCCGCGAGGATGCTGCACGAGTACTAGGACCCAATGATCCAAGCTTGAGAGAGTCTATGTTGTTACCGATGCAGGGATCCCATGTATTACCTAGAGACCCCAACCTTACCAATCCCACTCAGGGGCAGATGCTTCAGCCCCTTCCTCCCGAGATCGACCGGGAGCGTAGGGAACGAAGCAGAGCAGAAGTAGCTCAAAGAAGAAGGGCGTCCCCTGAGCAAGAGCCCAGAGGAAACCCAAACATCAGAAGAAGGGCATCTCCTGAACAAGAGCCCAGAAGAAACCTGGATACCAGGGCCAGGGAGCCTGAACGACCCCTGAATAATGCTGACATATGGGCAATGGTACGCCAGATTATGTCCGAAAGCCGGAACTACACCAATGAAGATTATGGCGTTAAGCGAAGCCATACTCCTTTCACTGATGACATCCTCAACTTTCAATTTCCCCGACGTTTTAACCTGTCGCAGATGGACAAGTACAATGGGAGAACCGATCCGGGACAACATTTGATGCGATACTCGTGGCTCGTGAATGCTGCTGCTACCCCTGACGCAGTGAAGTGTAAAGCATTCCCGATCTATTTGGAAGATGTGGCGCTGCTATGGTTTACCCGACTTCCCCCTCGTTCGATATCGAATTATAGGGAATTGAGCGAACGTTTTATGAATCAGTTCCGACTCCATACCCGAAAGTCTAAAAGTGTTATTGAATTATCAAGAATTAAGCAGGCGCCAGGAGAGTCTTTGATGTCATATCTCGACCGTTTCAACTTAGCTGTGACTGAAGTTAGTGACCCGCACGAGCCCACCGTCTTGATGGCTTTGATGGAAGGAGTTGACCCTGACTCCGAGTTTGGAGATTACCTTTCTGGGAAGCCACCTCCCACGAGAGAGTTATTTTATGAAAAGGCCGATATTCAGTTGAGACGAGAGGAGGCTAGGGAAAACTGAAAGAGAAAGTCTGGAGCGACTTCAAAAGAAAATGTTCAGAGTAATGTCGCTGTGAATCAGTCTGGAGAAAGTTCCAGAAAAGTTGAGGTGAATGTGGGAAACAAGAGTGGAAACGACAATAACGGAAACGGGGGCAACAACAACAACCGTAACGCGAATGGTAACAGAAGAAATAGAAACAGGGGAAGTGATCCTAACAAAAGACCCCGGTTTCAGACTTATGAGAATTATACACCGTTGAACGACACCCTGGAGAACATTTACTTGGATACGTACAATGTTTTGCAATATAAAAGACCGCCACCTCGCGACTCAACAGAGAAAGAAATGGCAACTGGAAAG
The DNA here is from genome assembly GCA_030737875.1 of Allium sativum. NCBI lineage: Eukaryota > Viridiplantae > Streptophyta > Magnoliopsida > Asparagales > Amaryllidaceae > Allium > Allium sativum. Next base: position 138,224,822 of record CM060922.1, on the reverse strand, counting down.
TTTTGTTTGTTTCATGGAACTCATGGGAATTCAACCAATGAATGTCGACATTTGAGAGACATGATTGAGAAGCTGCTGCACGAAGGGAACTTGGATGAATATAAGGTTGCCCCGAGAGACAGGGGGCAAGGAGAACAGGCTCCAAAACAGTTCCAATCTGCTCCCAAGCCTACAGCGCAGCAGAAAGGCAAGGGAATTGTTATCAACTCCATAGTGGTTGGGCCCCACCCAGCGATCCACAGTTTTAGAGCGATGGATCAATATGTAAACGCGGCTAAGCACGTAGATGTGGATGAATGTGATGATTTGGAAGATATCGCCCCCATAAAGCAACAGAAGACAATGTTTGACGACTTGGTATTCCGTAGCAGAGATAATACCGGGATCCAGTCACCCACCGACGATCCGTTGGTCATTACCACCACCATTGGGCCGACATTGGTTCATAAGGTGTTAGTGGACAATGGAAGCTCTGTTAATATTTTATTTAAAAAGTCATTCGATCAGATGAAGCTTGAATCTGAAGATTTGAACCCATGCGAAGGTTGGATCCGAGGCTTCAACGGAGCATCGACAGCTCCAATGGGGTACATAGAATTGCCCGTAACCTTGGGGCAAGGAGAACGCCGAAGAGTATGGATGCTTCAGTTTGTAGTATTGGACGTAGATTCGCCTTATAATGCATTTTTGGGAAGACCTGCCCTTGATGAGTTCAGGGCTTGCATCGCCCCTTGGTGTTTATTGCTTAAGTTCCCAACTGAAGCTGGAACTGGAGTAATGAGAGGAGATCAAGTCTCCGGACGGGCCTGCTATGTTTCCGAATTAAAGATGTTGATGAAGGGACTTAACATCGAGAGTAAAGATCTCGGCGTAGCAATTAGAGGGATCGGTCCCGAAGGAGTTGCCCAAAGGAATGCTTGAAGACCTGGATCCCAGAAAAGACGAGGAACCAGAGACTAGAAATGCAACTCCTAATGAAGCGACAGTGGACATTCCCATTGATGAAGCTGATCCAACAAGAGTTTTGAAGATTGGATCCCAGTTGGATCCACGTCGGGCCAAAGAACTAACTGACTTCCTAAAGGCAAACTTGGACGTGTTTGCCTGGACCCACGCCGACATGTGTGGGATATCGCCATCTGTCATAAGTCACTCACTAAATGTAAACCCGAAACACCCGCCTGTAAAGCAAAAGAGACGTATGCTGGGCCCAGAGAGGTCGGCCGCCCTGAAGGAAGAAGTGGAGAAGCTGAAACAGAATGGATTTATTAAAGATTCGACATATCCCGACTGGATATCGAATCCCGTCTTAGTAAAGAAGCCGAATGGAAAGTGGCGGACTTGCAATTATTTTCCAGATTTGAACAAAGCTTGCCCGAAAGATAGTTTCCCACTTCCCAGGATTGACCAGCTTGTAGATTCGACAGCGGGACACGAACTTCTTTCTTTCATGGACGCATATTCCGAGTACAACCAAATTCCTATGCACGTGCCAGATCAAGAACACACGAGCTTCATTACAAATTTGGGGTTATACTGTTACGTGGTCATGCCGTTCGGATTGAAAAACGCTGGAGCCACTTATCAGCGCTTGGTGAACAGGATGTTTTATAATCAAATAGGGAAGACTATGGAAGTTTATGTGGATGATATGCTTGTCAATTCGAAACAGTCCTCCAGCCATACGCAGGACTTGGCAGAAATGTTCGATATCCTACGAAAGTATCGGATGAAGTTGAATCCTTTGAAATGTTCATTTGGAGTGGCATCGGGAAAGTTTCTAGGCTTCATTGTGAGCTCCAGAGGGATTGAAATCAATTCTAGCCAAATTGCAGCGATTAGAAACATTGATGAACCAAGGAGAATCAAAGATGTCCAAAGTCTGGCAGGGAAACTAGCCGCGTTAAGTAGATTTATCTCCAAAGCAACGGACAAGGGTGTCCCATTTTTTGACTTGATAAAAAGGGGAAAGAAGAACTTCGAATGGACTCCGGACTGTGTCGAGGCCTTTCGAAATTTATTGGAATTGCTAGAAAAACCACCGATTTTGTCAAAGCCAGTGGATCACGAAGAGTTATTTGTTTACTTAGCAGTTTCGGCTCACGCTGTTAGCACAGCCTTTGTTCGAGAAGAAGAAAAAGTGCAAAGGCCAGTATATTATGTAAGCAAGAAATTGGCAGCGGCAGAACGCAGCTACCCAAAGATTGAGAAGCTCGCTTACAGCCTCCTAATCGCCTCCCGAAAACTTCATCACTATTTCCAAGCTCACCCAATAACCATATACACTGACCAACCTCTAAGGCATGTGTTGAAGAGACCTGAAGCATCGGGATGATTGATCAAATGGAATATTGAATTAAGTCAGTTTGATTTAAATTTTCAGCCGCGGAGGTCGATCAGGGGGCAGGCTCTGGCTGACTTTATAGCAGAGTTCACAATCCCAGAGGAGGAAATAATCAATGACAAAGTTGTCAAATCCGAAAATGAGTTAAAGTTAGATCCGTGGAAGCTATACACTGACGGAGCTAAGAATGACCGAAGGTCCGGAGCTGGAATCGTCTTAGTCACTTCTGAAGGACGGTCGTTATATTACGCTCTTCGATTAGAATTTTCGGCGACTAATAATGATTCTGAATATGAAGCCCTGATTGCCGGTATGAAGCTTGCTAAAGACCTCGGAATAAAAACGTTGGACATATTCTGCGAATCCAAAATCGTAGTTTGCCAAGTGCGAAAGGAGTTTGTGGCTCGGGGACCTCGACTCATTGCCTACCTCGGGAAAGTGGAAAAGCTGTTGAGCAACCTGGAGCGGTACAACATAACGCATATTCCAAGAGCCGAAAACTAGAAGGCAGACAGGCTGGCAAAGCTAGCTAGTTCCGACAACCCGGAAGAAACTGAAATAATTCCAATTGAAACGTTGGAATCGCAAAGCTTTGAATCGATGGAAATTGAGTTCGCTTTCGAAGCGGAACCGGAGGAGTCATGGATGACCCCAATTAAGAACTTCCTTAAGAATGGAACACTCCCATCAAAGAAGAGTGAGAGACGGGCTATAGTTCGCAAGGCTACCAGATACATTCTTCAAGATGATACTCTTTATAGACAAGGATTTTCTATGCCCCTGTTACGATGTATAGCACACGACGACATCAAACGTGTACTAAGAGAAGTACACGAAGGTGAGTGTGGAGATCATATAGGAGGTCAGACTTTAGCGAAAAAGATATTGCGGTATGGATACTTCTGGCCCACAATTAATAAAGATGCGGCTGATTATTCACGACGCTGCGATAAGTGCCAGAGATTTGCCAAAGTCCCCAGAGCACCGTCGACCCAACTAAAATCAATGGTGAGTCCTTGGCCTTTTTCCATGTGGGGAATTGATATCATCGTAGTTCTACCAATTGCTAAAGGAGGAGCAAAATATGCAATAGTCGCTGTGGACTATTTTACGAAGTGGGTGGAAGCTGAGCCCCTAACCAAGATCATGGCGAGAAAGGTGATAAGTTTTGTGGTTAGAAATATTATATGCCGGTTCGGGATCCCAAGGACTATAATAACTGATAACGGAACCCAGTTCGATGGTGCTGAATTCAGAAATTTCTGCCAGAAATATAAGATCGACAAACGGTACACTGCGGTTACCTATCCGCAGTCGAACGGGCAAGTAGAAGCAATAAACAAAGTTATAAAATCCATCCTCAAGAAACGGTTAGAGCGCGCAAAGGCAAAATGGGTTGACGAATTGCCCTTAGCTTTGTGGGCATATCGAACAACATTTAAGATAGCTACTGGTCATACCCTTTTCTCTCTCTCTTTTGGTTCAGAAGCAGTAATTCCAGTAGAGCTTGAGGTTCCTTCCCACCGGGTGACGTATTATGACCCGATGATGAATCGGGCGCTCTTACTCGAGTCTGTTGATGAAATTGAAGAAAAAAGGGACGAAGCAGATTTGCGTGCGGTAAGACATCGACGTCAGATGGCACGCTATTATGACAAAAAAGTTCGCCTTAGGACTTTTGAACCAGGAGATTTGGTGCTAAAGAGAGTCTTTCCATTTCTTCCTCACCTCGATCCAAAGTGGGAAGGACCCTTTGTCATCCAACGGAAACTTGAAACAGGATCCTTCAAGTTAAGGACCGTAGATGGCGAAGAAGTACCTAGGGCATGGAATGCCCAACACTTGATGCGATATTTGGATTAGAAATGTTGTACTCTTTGTTATTTTTCTTATGAACTCTGTAAAAAGGCACGACTTGCCTTAGGAAAATCAGATGATATGAATAAAGGACTATAAAGTGGATGTAGGCGACGACTTAGCCGAACCACTATAAAAATATCGTGTGTTATTTACTTTCATGCATTATATATATACCTTCATCGACTATTCTGTTGCGATTATGGAATATAAGATGATTTAAAACCTGAAAGGTTGAAAACAGTTTATACGCGAGAAAAAGCACAACGACTATTTGTCCGATAAGACATAAAAGAATGGGAAGACGACATTCTTAACTCTAACTCTCGAGAATTGAGAGAGAGTACAAATGATGGGAAGGCGACGTCCTCTAAGGCGTGAAGGTGCACCTAGACAAGAGACCACCTCAGTAAGAACTCTAACCTGAGTATAAGACAGGAGAGTATTAAAAAAAATGCCAGAGAAAACGACAGGCATTGATGGCACAGAGAATGCAATCCCGTTGAAAAATCGGGGACATTCAGACTACTTGATTAAGTCTTGAATAGTTTTTGAGATTGACTGGGGGCATATACGTATACACATATTTCCCCACCATAACTTCATTACACAACTATAGTAAGACATGCATTCTTACATAAGTGCAAAACTAATGGCTAACAGACATTGCAGAAAATGAATTATTTTTTATTTACAAATGAATGAATTTGTACAGGAAAACAGTCAAAAGGAAGGTGCAAGGGCCACCCTTATAGCGACAATTATTGGTCAACCAAATGCTAAAATAACGCAAGACAACCCACTATTTAGACTTCGAAGGAGGTTTGGACTTCTTGGCGGCTTTCTCCGTATCCTTCGCCTCTTTTTCGGCCTACGTCAAGATGCGCTTTGATTTTTTCTTTCCTGAAGCTGAGGTGCTAGAATCGGTTGACTTCTTCTCGGAGGGCGGAACGCTGGAATCAAGAGAAGACTTTTTAGCAAGTTCCTCTGTAATAGATCTAGTTGAAAGCTTAACAACTAACCTTGATCCCGCATCCACAACTGCGAGAGGCTTGAGGCTTTCAGGGTCTAAGTCTTTATCTTTTAACTGCAAGCGTTTATCTTGGTCAGCTTTCAGTGCAGCTAAAGTAACATCATCAGCGCTTTTCGACTCCCCGACTATGGCCACCTCCGGATCTTCCTCATGTCCCCCGTCGCCGCAATCATCCTTTAAGGCATCTATCATTTCGTCATCACGAGGAGTGTCATCCTTAGACAGTTCGCTTCCTTCTCCCAAATCTATGGGAGCAGCCTTGTCCTTTTCCCCTTTTGCCTTCTCCGTAGGCTCTGCCACAGAGGCGGTTCCCTGGGACACATCTGTCTTTCCGGACAGCTCAATACCTACAGAGTGAGAAGCAACAGTTATCAACTCAGGAGAAAATAATGGGTTTATCATCGATTGCTCAATCACGTGGCGAAAGGTAGAGATAACCTTGACGAATTGAGGTGAAAATGTAGAGATACCTTCCGAAGACTTCTCGGCTGGAGTAACTGCTGTCTCCGATGCCGTTTCGGGAATAGGGGATAGAAGAGTTGTTCGAGGGATCCCCGGGTTTTCAGGATCATATCCCTCTACTTCAGAAGTTACGGGGGCAGTAGAAGAGGAACCAGCCTCGGGGACGTTCTTTTGCTTAGTCCTCCGCCTTTCTTCGTCCATAGCAGCAGCAATGAGGCGGCGCCCTTCAGCTAGGCGTTCTGGCTCATCATCTCTTAAATATTTCTCCATCAGCTTGTCCTCGTCAATGGAGTCAACCTTGAGGTCCTCTTTCTCCCACTCAACGATCTGACTCCATACTTGGACTAGAATAGATGGATAGTCTTCAATCCACGAAATGTTCCGGCGGCGGATGATATGCGCAAAGAATTCAATCATTAATTTGCCGAAACCCTGAATCTCTCCCTCAGCCTCTGACAGTTGTCTGCGGGCCTCCTCAGTGGATTTAATAGCACATTCGACGTTACCCTCCGCTAGGGCAGCTCTGTTCTCCACCTCCATTAGCTTAGAAGCCAAGTCAACATTTTTCTTTTCTAGTTCAGCATACCTCCTTGCTAACTCGGTATTTTTCCGTTCAAGGTCAGCATAAGCAAGGCGCGTTTTAGCGGCATCTGACTTAGCATCTTCGACTTGCTTTTTTAACTCAGAACGCTCTTGAGTATGAGATTCAAGCAAATCATGGTAACATTTTTGCATATCTTCAAATTGTTGTTTGAAGCTAGTAGTGTCCCTTCGAGCAACAGCAAGCTGGGCCTGTGTGTCCTCCAAATCTTTTCCTAGATTCTTTAAGGCCTTTGCATCGCCTTCAGCGGTTTTTTGCATCGAGTCAGCATTCGTTATTAAAGTGCGGATAATTCTGGAAAGGTTGCGTGAATACTTGAACATTTCCGAATACTGTCTCTCGACCGCGTCTATCTTCGCTTTGGCCTCGTATGCCCACCTTGAAGAAATAGGCTCAAGGGCAGGTAAAAAAGTCAGATTTTCGAAGTAATGTTCAGGAAATTTCTCCTCCAGATACGCCCGCTTAACTGCAGTTTCAGCATCTAGTGGTGGAGGGGCGGGGATCGTCAGCTCAGTATCCCTGTGCGTGGAGGATTCAATAGCCTCTTTATCTGTTCTAGGCCGTTTAGCAGAGACCTTGCGTTTGCTTCGCGACTCATTATCTTTTGGCGGACTCCTCTCCCTGCTGCGCTTTTCTCGAGAAGAGGTTGAGTCTTTTGGTTGCGACCTGTCCACTTCCCGACGACCTTGGTAACCTTTATATTTCTCTGGGTCCGTCCGTACAGGAGAGCGAGAACACGAGGTTCGAGAGCGATAGGGTTCATAGGGCCTTCTCTCCTCCCTACTACGATCGTCGCAGCGATCATACTCAATATCATAGGGTGGATTGGACATGCTGCGGCGGAGTTTCCTGATATCATAGTAAGATCGGGACATCGTGCCAGCACAATAAGACAAATGAAATTCAGAATCAATATTTTCACAAAGAGAAAGATGCAATGGGTTGTAATGTTATTGTGTAAAGTGTGTCCTAAGTGGTGTTTTTCCCCCCCAACCAACCCGAGTCCGAAGCTAGACTAGTACGGGCGGGCTCTTTGGCCTTAGCAGGAGTGGTCTCTTCGGAAGAGGTGAAAACTAAAGGATTCTTCCTAAAATCCTCTGAAGTGTAAATGGTTTCAGGTAAGAGGAGATCCCCCAAACCCTGAAACAGTGGGTCATCAGTGCTAGGGGCATCTCCCTCAGAAGCATCAATCAGAGACTCTTGGGAAGACGTCGACCTTTCCGGAGAAATGGCAGCCTCGGGAACAATATACCCTTTGCGATGCTTTTCGGCCATGTTAGCCAATTCGTCATCTTGGGTAGAAGAATGAGAGGGTGAAGCTTGAAGAGGCACTGTAGGAGCTCTCGAACTTTCGCCCGTTTCAGGGATTACGTCCACGGGGGGAATATATACATTTGGAGCCGTCCCGTGACCAATGCTACGAGTAACAGATAGCAACCCATGAAAATGAAGATATTCGTCCTTAAGGACTTCATCAATAGTCAAAAACTTCTGATCGCCATTAAGGAGTTGGTGCATCCGGTCAAAGAATACTTGATCTGATATTTCTTTTGGGTTATCGACTGCAAACAAAAAGAAAAACGAGTTAAGGCGGTGACTTGAATGTGTAGAGTCGAAATTTGGAAAACCAGTGCTTTACTTGATTTCGTCCACCTCCTAGCACACCCTGGTTGTCGCTTCACATAAAACCATTCCAGTCTGGAATCTCCAGCTTTACTACTGAATGGCGCTGAAATTATTTTCCTCTTAGGGACAGACTCAAAGTAGCAGAAAGAAGGAGTCTCTCGAGTCCGATGCTTGAAGTTGTAGAAGAAATGAACGTCATCGAAAGTGAGCTCTAAGCCTAAGATCTCACGGTACGCAACATATAAGGTGTACAAGTAAGCATAAGAATTGGGATGCAGCTGCATGGGGGCAATCCGCATTTTTCTTAAAAAATCGGCGATGAAAGGAGAAAATGGAGGGATAGCACCGACCATGCACATCAACCGAGTAATTGCCATATACCCTTCTGGAGGGTTTTGGGGACGGTCAGTTCTCGAAGGCACCAGGGTGTCCCTTTTTAGTATCCCGTATTTTAAACAAATTCGGATAAGTCTGTCGTTGTCGATCGCCGATTCAACAGAATCTTGGGGTGATTCCAATATGACAGAAGATTCAAACTCATCAGGAGCTCGGTCGTCACCAATCCCTCCTTCCTCTTCAAAACCTAGGGAAACTCCACCCTCCGAAGATACATTGTCGCTTTCGCGAGTTCCAACCTCGTAATCTGAGCCCTCATCATTCCATTCTGGATCTGAAGAAGAAGATATGTCTTCAAGAGTAATTTTGTTGGATGTCTCCGGGGCCTCCTTCTTCCCGGCTAGTCTAGAAGAGCGTCTGGGTCTCATGGTCACAAAACTATTGAAGAAGCAATTGCATAAGTTAGAGTAAATTAGTTCGTATCCCCCCGTGCATGTGTGCAAACTAAAGTGTAAACAGTGTATGCGGAAAGTGTAAAGTTAATATTTGAAAGTGCGATGCAAAATTATGGCAAAGTAATAAGGATCAAGGCAGTTCTTGATGTCCAGTTATATTCGCAAGGCACTATCCTAACTGTCCATTAAGTTGAAGATTATGCAAAGAGTTGATTGGGCAAGTTAAACGAGTTTTTATGCCTTAAGATGGACCGCCCTTCGGTATGGTTCGGGCGCATTCATTGGGATCGGATCAGGGGCATAGCTCGGATAAACATTGAAGCTCAGAAATCAAAATCGGATCGGCTCGGAAGTAGATTCCCTGAACGGTTCGGGTCGGATCACGTAGTCATGCCTCTCCTCCTTTATCTTACGGACTGACCCGATCCGGTTAGGTGAGCTCCATTCCCCCTTCTTTAACTACTTGCCCCGACCCGATCCGACCTTCTGGACTTCTTTTCTTTTTTCCTTTCTCTACTTTCCCCGACCCCATCCGACCTCCTGGACTTCTTTTCTTTTTCCCTTTCTCCACTTTCCATATTCCACCACCCGAACCGACTCCCTGCGATCTTCTTCTTCTTCCTCTTCGTTAGTTTTAGACCCAATATCATCTCCAACGCCCCAGTCATGATCGAACGAACTACAACTCCCTCTCCCAATGCCTCGAAGCAGCAACGAAGCCACCAACAACAATGATGAAGGGAGAGGGTGTTGTAGCATGGAAGCCACATCTAAGTCAGTCGAATTGACCGTAGATTTCGATTAAAACCTATTATCACGAAGTCGATCAAGGATTCAAACCTACCGAGGTGTATAAGCTGAGGATTCGCAGGAGAATGGTAAAGTTCTTTTTTCTTTTTCTTTGAATTCTGGAGTTCCGAAGTAGAAATTGTAGAACGATAAAACAAAAAGAAAGTGGGAGGAAGATGAATACTGAATTTATATAAAAAAAAGGTGACTATTCGTATCCCCGTTCGGACCGGATCGACAACCCAGTAGAGTAGCCTGGCCCACTAGTCCAATGTGCAATAAAATAAGAAGGGGATCCGTTCGGGTCGGAATCCGAACCGAATAGGATGTCATATCTCAGCTTGGCATATGAATTAAATTAAAATTTAAAGAAGAGGATGAAAGCGCAAGGAAAGTCAAAAGAAAGATTACCTAGAAGGCGATATGCAATGATAATCAAAGCATGCTCCGTTTCCAACAGGAGCATCCTTTGAGGGGGCAAAATGTTAGCCCACTTTGTGAACTGGGCAACACAAAGTCGAGATGTGAAACGTTGAAGAACTTAGAAAGCCTCATAGCGGATCGGATCGGAGAGATGTAGCGGATCGGAGAGACGCTGCTATTCGGATCGGAGAGTTGCTATTATTTAGATCGAAGTGACGCTGCTATTCGGATCGGAGGGCTACCTACTATCAGTGGGATCGAAGGAATACCTACTACCGGGTCGGAATGGAGCAGAGCGAAATGGATAAGGACTTAGTTTTAGGTTAATCCGGGTCGGATCGGATATCCCGATCCGAACCCCCTCTGCAGATTCCTCCGAACCGAACCTATAATCCACGTCACTTCCCTCACGATCGCCTGAAGATGCGGAGCGGTTATGACTAGTTCCTACCCACGATGACCACTACTCTGATGCGCTGTCAGCACTAGAATCCATCCGAACCCGAGGACGATGGGATGGAAAACACGTGGCTCCGATCCGGATCGGGTTCTGACCAAATTTTCACCTATAAATACCTTGCCTGGAGACAATTAAAGAGATATTCTTTTTGGCACTTTGAGAGTTAAACCACTTTCATAAACCGAATTCCAGCACTCCCAGATAATCCAAATCGTCTTTCAACATTTGTTTTAAGACAATTGAGTGAATGTATGTGAGTTGTGAGAGAAATTGAGTGAATATCTCATTGTAATTGCAACTCTATCATCGACAATAGTGATTGACAAGTGGACGTAGTCTTTTCAACGCCGAACCACTATAAATTCTATGTCTCCATTTTACTTTTGATCTTATTTTCGTCTGATTTTAGTCAATTTGGGTGTTAGAACCACTTTTTGGTCTAACAGTTGTCGTCGTGATGTTGATTTAAACATCACTTTAAATCCAAGTAAAGAAGATTTGGAAATGCTTTCCAAATAAAATCAGAAACATAATCAAATTTTGAAATTGGAAATATGAATTAGAAAAAGAAATGTTCATGTATAGGGAGTTAAGAATATAGTGTTAAACAAGATTAGAAACTGACTAGAGATTAGTAAGTTGAATGGTTTTCTGAGTATCGATCTGATGTTGGTTTCGGCCTTCGGGGTTTATACTTAGAGAATTGTTCTCTTACTAGTTTACAGTTAGGGACTAATAATTGTGGAATGATAGTGATGCGTGAATAAACTAGAAATGTTTTCCAGTGTTAATAACGTACATTTTCTAAATATAGAAAATAAGGAAATATGAATATATATGTAGGTATATATATATAGCTGATGATTAGATCGATAATTCCACTTGGAAAAAATATCGTTGTGTTTACACGGACATGTTTTCATTTGATAGTTAAATCACCGACTATCAAAGTTTTTACCATTTTAACGTTGTTAATATGGAGAGACCGGTTCGATTATTATCCAAAGAACCACTCTATACTGGCATAAGCGTTGCGAATCATATATGCCAAAGAAAATTGAAGACAGAATAAAGGGCAAGGGCTATTGTATAAGTCTTAGACAACAGTGCCTATGATGGATGTACTGAATAGTGCCTTCGGTTTGTCCAGTCCCAGGACAACTTTTATGGGCGAAGGTCTGACAGAGTATATCTGGTAGATCACGTAAGTTGATCATTTCAAACGTATTTACGTTGGTGGCGGAGGAATTCTTTTCTCTTAGCTTATACCCGTGGTATTTTTGGGGAAATCAATTTGTGATTTAAAGGTGTGACGATGTGACATTCTAAATGAATGAAGATGTGGTATGTGAAAAGATAAGCATAGCTTCTAGCCTCACATCTGGTAAATGACAAAAATCGGGCAGGCAGCATGGCTAAGTCGGTCGCACCGAAGTAGGGTGTTTAATCACCTATCTAGAGAATATTCATTTGCTTCTTTAATCTGTCAATGCTGTCCCATATATATATATATATATATATATATATATATATATACACACACATATACATATACAGGAACAGTTGCTGGTCCCAACCGTTGGTGATGTACATCCGATACACTCAAGCGAAATGAGTGGTCTGTCATGTGTGGATTTTCGGGTCACTACAGTTGGTATCAGAGCTTAAGGTTAAGTGAATTACCTTGGCTCTGTGGCGTGACTCAGTAGAGATGGGGTTAGTAATACCCTAGATTGAGTTTGAGTGTATATATGAGTGCGTATATGTTATTCAAATAAAATGGTTTTATATTGTGGAGATTTATCGGTTGAGTTGTTTATGAGTTCTCGTCGATCAGTTTGATCCACTGTATCGGTAGGAGTTTCTAAACACTCGAATACGATGAACCAACATGATATGTTTTGAAATGAACATAGTATAATTGGTTGTGTTGGTTCTTAATATAATCGAATAAGACTATTAAAGGGTGAAATGATTATAAATAACCAATCAGAATTCATATAAGTGAAGTATATGAAATAAGATGAATTAAATTTGAATTTAAATCAGAATTAAGAATTAAAATAAGGAAATTTTAAGTTCCTGGGAGATTTTGAAAATGTTTTTCAATTTGAAAGTAATATAGTATTGAACTCACTTCGATCGCTGGAAAATAAATTCCGATGGTGCACCATCGGTGTTCATTTTCGAGTTCTTAGTGACGGATTACTACCAAGGTTTTGTTTTGAATTGTTTTGAGGAAACAAGTGGTTTAGAAATTCAAATGTTATGAATTGGTATTATGATTTCAAATTGATTTGAAATAACCCAGAAATTTAAATGCTGAAATTAAAATTTAACTTATGAAGTTAAATGGATTAAAATAGTGAAAGTGAATAAATAAATTTGAATTAAACTTAGACAAGGTTAAATATAATATGGAATTATATTGGAATGATATCGAGTAAGTTGTTTGATGATATAAGAATTGGGAATCAAGAAGTGTACTTAAGATTGAAAAGGAATTTGACTTGAGTATAAGCAAGTGAGTTGGTGTGTGAATGAATCGATTTGAGTTTGATTGGATTGGTATGACATTGGTATATATTGAATTGGTAACAGATGGAAGGGATATAATGATATGCCCGACAAAAAGGTACGAGTTTATATTTCTTGAGTTTGGTGGTTTTTATGAGCCGAATTGGCAAGCCGCTTGGCATTTTGATTTTCTTTTGGTTGGAGAAGGCCTAGAGAGGCGAGTTGTGGTTTGACGTATATGCCGGTACAAAGGAGATGCTGGCGAATTTTTTTGAAAAGTTTGGGCATTAGAAAATTTTCAGGATTTTTGAAAATTTTCGTTAGTCGGAATGAATTAATAATCTAATTGAAATTCAATTAGTTCAGTTGAAACTGAAGTTAAGAAGTGAACAAATTAGTTCTATCCAGTAGATAGGGTCGTCTTCTAGCTTAGCAATTTCGAGGACGAAATTATTTTTAAGGGGGGGGGGGGGGGGGGAGAATGTAATGACCCGTATTTTTACAATGTAATAATTAACTTATTTAATTATTTAAATAACGAATATATTATTTAATCGACGACGTTAGAACGTATAATTTATATTATAATTAAAAATCGAGCTCGAAATGGCGCTGCAGTTCGCGATTTGGCGATTTGGACTTCAATTGGATATACATAAGCCGTTTTAAATTGGATTTCTGTGAAACAAGAAACGTTAGGAGCTGGTGAAGTATATTTTTCTAGTGGAAGAGAAAAATATAGATTTCGTCATGTAGATTTTGATTTACGTCCAAATCAAATTTCAGAAAAGTCGCTGTGGAATTCCTTTATAATTTGGAATGCTTTATATGTGTTATAAAATGGAATTTCAATATAAATTGAAATTCGATTCAACCTGGACTTAGAATATCGAATATATAATTACCCTGGAGTTGTACGATATTGTAATGTGAATATACACGATAATATAAATTTACTTATATTTAATTTAATTTTATTTAAATATATTTATATGTTTAAAAGGGCTATTTAGAGCCTTAAAAATAGCCACTTTTGCAGACGACCTCGGAATTCGACGAAACTAATTTTGTTGGATCTGCAACATCAAATTATTGCTATATTCCAAGTTTTGTGATTTTTAGAGTTAGTATGTGGCCTTACGGATTTTTAGAGTGAAAAACATTCAGTATTTTGACGGTTAAAAATACGCTGTGTGAGCAAACGGAGTCGGAATTCGACGGAACCAGTTTCGTTGGGACCATAATGTCGAACTCTAGCTGCATGTCAATTTTCGTGATTTTTGGGTATTGTATGTGATCATGAGGATTTTTAAAGCCACACAGAAGTAGGGTTGGCTTAAATATTAATATAAAAATAAAATAAAATAAAAATATATTTTTCCTATAAATATAGGATTAACTTCCTAAACCTAATTCCTTAGTCAGCGTTCTCATTTCCGCCTCCATCAGTTTTTCCAACGTGAAAATCCCATTTTCAAAAATCATAATCAGATCATGGAAAATCCTAAAAATCTCAAACCAAATCTATATGTGATCCTGGCGAGTTCCTCTTCGTTTCAGTAGGATTTTTGTGTTGTTCGACGACAATTTCTGGACTGGTGGAAGCCAATGTGAAAGCTAGGGTTGCTGATTTCTTTTGGATTTAAGGAGTTTTGGATAAATTCGAGGTTGCGGTGGGATTTATTGCATGAAGTAGTATCGGTTTTGATTTTCTTGGAATTTTTTTTTAAAAAGCATCGGTGACTTTCACTATAGCCGAGCTGAGTGGGTCGACGTCGCAAATTCCATGGTGGATGCGAGTTTCGGGATGATGGTATGGAGAGAAGCGGGTATCGAAGAGAGGAAGTGTGGTATTGTTAAATTGATGATTAAGTGGAAGTAGGAGGTGACTTGAGGAAGCCAAGAATCGGTTATGGTATTTACTGTGAGGAGCTTGCGTTGTGTTGGGAGGAAGAAAGGCAGGAGGAATGGGTCTGGTAACTTAAGGGTGAATGGGCCGGAATGGTTCGGGTAAGGCCCGAGTTGACTTTAATTAAAGTAAAGGTTATTTAAATGTTAGTTCGAACTTGTAAACTTAATAACTTGGTCATACGATATCAGATTGACGAACCGTAAGTTGCGTTGGGATCGTATGGATGGTGGCTACGCACTGGAACTGACTGGGAATGGATTGAAGCTAGTTTGAATTTATGGCGAAATAAATTGTTTGATTCAAATCAAATAAACTGTTTATCGTTCTTTAACGATGAACTGCCAAAGTGAGTAAAACTCACCAACTCTGAACAGTTATATTTTTATAATGTATTTTTAGAACTATTAATCATCTATTGATTGCGGTGTGTTGGTTGATTGATTGAACTGCTAGTCATTTAGTGGAAATTATATATATATATATACATACATATATAAACCGTTAAATATTTATATATTGATTCTGCTATCAGAATGTTTCCTATCGAACTGAAAGTGATGTTGATTTTATTGTTTAACATCTGTGATGCAGGGAAACAGGTTGGAGGGACCCAACTAGGTTCCTCAATATTTATAATAATGTTCTGTTCATATATTGTAATATATGATGTGGTGTATAATCTGTTGTCGATTATATGTGTTTGAACGATATTTGTCATCGTGATTTGATATGATTGAATACCATAACATATCGGAATGTTGATAAGGGAATTTTCAAAGTGATATTGAAAATAGAATATTTATAAATGGAATATTTATAAATAAGAGATATTTATAAATTGGAATATTTATAAATAAGAAATATTTATAAATTGGAATATTTATAAATAGGAGATATTTAGAAAGGAAATAATTTCAAACTTTTTTCTTTTTGAATGGAAAGGCCTGTGTGGCAGTTTGGGGATTTTCCCGATGCTCCCGTTACAAAGGAGGTTATGGCGATTTTTTTTTGGGAATTTAAGGAGTTTGAATATTTTTAAGAATAAAATTGAAAAGGAAATATTTAGAAAATAAATAGAGTTAAAAAGGGAAATTGTTTATAACGGGATATGATGTTATCAAAAGGAAAACGTTATTAAAAGGAAATATGTATGAGTGGGGAAACGTTATTAAAAGGATATTTTTAAAGTGATACCCCGTTACTGAAAAGTAAATCTTTTTAAATGAATAAACGTTGTTAAAAGGAAATCTTTATAAACCGAATAAAGTCAGTTAAATCGAATATGGTATTCGAAAGGAGTTAAATCAAATATGGTATTCGAAAGGAGTTAAATCGAATATGGTATTCGAAGGATGGTAAATCGAATATGGTATTCGAAAGGAGATAAATCGAATATGGTATTCGAAAGTT
The DNA here is from genome assembly GCA_030737875.1 of Allium sativum. Taxonomy (NCBI): domain Eukaryota; kingdom Viridiplantae; phylum Streptophyta; class Magnoliopsida; order Asparagales; family Amaryllidaceae; genus Allium; species Allium sativum. The sequence continues at coordinate 138,208,597 of CM060922.1, read as the reverse complement.
AGTAAAACGAATATGTTATTCGAAAGAGGTTAGTCGAGTTGAGTTAGTTGAATAGAGTAAATCGAATATTAGTTATTCGAATAAGAGTTAACCAGTTAGAGTTAATCAGCTAGAGTTAATCAGGTAGAGTTAATCAGGTAGAGTTAACCAGTTAGAGAAAATCAGTTAGAGTTAATCGATTAGATTTAAAACGAACTAGAATTAATCAAATATAGTTATTTGAGACAGAGTTAGTCAAACATAGTATTCAGGGTAAGTTGCCATCTCGTACGACTGCTAGCGTAATTCGCAGGGCTGTAAATAGCCTAAGGCGATCGGATGTTTCCTGAGGGAATCAGGCGTAACCATTGTGATCGCTGCGATCTAGAGTCAAGCAAATGGAGTTAAATCGAATATTAGCTATTCGAAATAAAGTTAAAACAAACATAGTTAATCGAATATAGTTTATTCAAAAAAGAGATAATCGAATCAGAGATATGCGAAGTAAGTTAATCGAATCAGAGATATTCGAAGTAAGTTAATCGAATAGAGATATTCGAAGTGAGTTAATCGAATCAGAGATATTCGAAGTAAGTTAATCGAATCAGAGACATTCGAAGTAAGTTAATCGAATCTAGTTATTAGATTGGAGTATTTGAATAAGAGTTATAGAATAAGAGTTAACCAAATAGGAGTTGATAAATTGCTTGTTCGTTATTTATTCGAGTTAGGAAATAAGAGTTAGGTTAAAGTTATTATATTGCAGAATCAGGAAATTATAACACCACTATTATAATCAAATAATTCTGTAAAGAAGTTGGACTCGTAAATTATATCCGGAAGTTACGTAAGGAAGTGTTAAAGAGTTAGAAGATGAACTTACCCTATTTCGAGATTTGAATGTTGTTCAGTTAAGGTCTAAGAGGTAGTTATACCCCAACTTGATTGACTTCGTTTTAAATTTAGAAATGGTTAAGGTTCGAGAGTGAAAGTGGTTAAGTGAATTTAGTAAATAAGTATAGTGGTTTGAGTTGTCGTTGCGATGTTGATTTAAACATCTGTTTAAATCCAAATAAAGAAGATTTGGAAATGCTTTCCAAATAAAATCAGAAAGGTAATCAAATATTGAAATTGGAAATATGAATTAGAAAAGGAAATGTTCATGTATAAGGAGTTAAGAATATAGAGTTAAACAAGATTATAAACTAACTAGAGATTAGTAAGTTGAATGGTTTTCTGAGTATCGATCTGATGCTGGTTTCGGCCGTCGGGGTTTATACTTAGAGAATTGTTCTCTTACTAATTTACAGTTAGGGACTAATAATTGTGGAATGATAGTGATACATGAATAAACTGGAAATGTTTTCCAGTGTTAATAACGTACATTTTCTAAATATAGAAAATAAGGAAATATGAATATATATATGTATATATATAGCTGATGATTAGATCGATAATTCCATTTGGAACTAATATCGTTGTGTGTACATGGACATGTTTTCATTTGATAGTTAAATCACCGACTATCAAAGTTTTTACCATTTTAACGTTGTTAATATGGAGAGACCGGTTGGATTATTATCCAAAGAACCACTATGTATTGGCATAAGCGTTACGAATCATATATGCTAAAGAAAATTGAAGACGGAGTAAAGTGCAAGGGCTATTGTATAAGTCTTAGATAACAGTGCCTAAGATGGATGTACTGAATAGTGCCTTCGGTTTGTCCAGTCCCCGGACAACTTGTATGGACGAAGGTCTGACAGAGTATATCTGGTAGATCACGTAAGTTGATAGTTTCAAACATATTTACGTTGGTGGCGGAGGAATTCGTTTCTCTTAGCTTATACCCGTGGTATTTTTGGGGAAATCAATTTGTGATTTAAAGGGTATGACGATGTGACATTCTAAGTGAATAAAGATGTGGTATGTGAAAAGATAAGTGTAGCTTCTAGCCTCACATCCGGTAAATGACAAAAATCGGGCAGGCAGCATGGCTAAGTCGGTCGCACCGAAGTAGGGTGTACAATCATCTATCTAGAGAATATTCATTTGCTTCTTTAATCTATCAATGTTGTCCCATATATATATACGGCAACGGTTGCTGATCCCAACCGTTGGTGATGTACATTCGATACACTCAAGCGAAATGAGTGGTCGGTCATGTGTGGCCGGGTTGCAAGATGTTCTTGTTGAACTCTAGTGTATCGTTCCTAGAGTACAATGATCGGAATGTGGTTCCATACCTTGTCATAGTTGGAAATCCATTACCCAATACGTGCTTGCGGTTTTGATTGTATACTACATATGTAGAACGTGAGATGAAAGCGTTTCTGCTATATTGATATCTATTTGTATTGAGACATTATTATAATATCAAAAGGATATTGTTTACAAAGTTGTTTGGATTCTCATAAGGGAAGAACCCGTTCCACATACGGCGTGGTCTTATGGGATTTCGTTTGCTTGTTCAAACTGTTTTAAACTGTTTACTCATACCAGTCCCATGACTGACCCGGAGTTTATTTGTTTAGTTTTCCCTAAACTCTTGGGTGCTTAAATTTGTAAGGGCAGTCAAGTAGTCGGGATTTTACATATGCACTTGGACAGCTTGGAGTAGAAAGCTTCAGGATTCTATAGCTATTATTATTTCCGCTGTTGTTGTAAGTACTGTACTCTGATAAGTGCCATTGTATATATAAATGTTTGTATTTCAAAAGTTATGTTATATTTTATTCGTTCCACTGTGAGATTTGTGTTTACTCTGATGATGATGTTCTTCTTCTTCTTCTATTTTATAAGTTCTATCTTATCTTTCCTCACCCTCGGTTTTCTTTCTATTAATTTCCTGATTTCCAGTTTAATTTGGGGTTAGACTTGTGTTTTTGGTCATTTCAAATTAGACCGGATTTTCGGGTCACTACAAATCACCTATCTAGAGAATATTCATTTGCTTCTTTAATCTATCAATGATGTCCCACATATATATACGGGAACGGTTGCTGATCCCAACCGTTGGTGATGTACATTCGATACACTCAAGCGAAATGAGTGGTCGGTCATGTGTGGCTGAGTTGCAAGATGTTCTTGTTGAACTCCAGTGTATCGTTCCTAGAGTACACTGATCGGAAGGTGGTTCTATACCTTGTCATAGTTGGAAATCCATTACCCAATACGTGCTTACGGTTTTGATTTTATACCATATATTTAGAACTTGAGATTAAAGCGTTTCTGCTAGATGATTATTATATTGTGGTTGATAGACATTATTATAATATCAAAAGGTTTTGATATAATGATATTTTGGATTCTCATAAGGGAAAAACCCGTTCCGTAATACAGCGTGGTCTTATGAGATATTGTAATGTCTCGGCTTTTCCGATCCTTTTCAAATCATTTTAATGAGAGATTAAAATGAGTTGGCTTTATAAAAATCAAAACTAAAAGGAATTTTTGAAATAAATATATACGTATATAAGCATATGTATGTGAAAGTATATATATACTTCAATTATCATGAATTTGGATATAAAACAAGCATATAATATTTAAATAGAAATTCATAAGGAAATATACATAAGAGAAAATATAGTACTTCATAGTAGCATTTTGTCAAAGCAAGGAGTTTGAAATAAAAGCATAAAACATGAATAAAATAAGGAGCAATGTGTTAATTTAAAAATAAGGACTTGTTGGCAACAAAACAACAAAACATGTACAATATGCCATGATACATTTCGGCCACAACATGAAGTGTATGGCACATAAAACATTTGTGTTCGATCATGACAAATATCTTGGAACAAAGGACAAAAACAAGTCATAAGTGAGACAAGCAATTAATGTACACTACCTTAAATAGTAAACTAAGATGCTACATATAATAAGGCTAGGATTTCATAAACCATTTCCCTAACATCCTATAGTGTAGTTAGCATGTGCATTTCTTAGTGGAGAAGGAAATATCGGCCAAGAAGAGACAAAGGAAAAAAATTGTTTAAAGCTCAAAAATCCAAAGAGAGGATCTTTGCATTTAATGAAGTTAAGGTGAAAGCTTCTAGAAACCATCACCTAGGACACTCTCATTGGCTAGGAACCTAAGTAAGATAAAGTTTCAATGCATGAGTTTCCTTAAATTTTGGCTGTAGGAACTATAGAATTGAGGAGTGAGGCTAAATGTTTTTACTGTGTAAACATGTGCAGAAATTATTAGTTTAAGCCCTGAAAAACCCTATCAATACACCAAGGATCTCTCACTTTCTCCTCACATAACAAATCTAAAATTTCATCTCTAAAGTTCTGAAGCATTTTCTGGATCTTGAAAAGCTTAGTGGTGAGTGAAACACTTGAAATTTTCTGAGTTTAAAGCTTTTACTGTAAACAGTTTTTATTAAGTTAAGCTGCCATATTTTGTTAATCATTGTCTATTACTGTCGACCCATAGATCATGATGTTAGATCACTCTAATTTCATCACTATAGAATGATCTCTCCTGTAGTATTCATACTAGAATGTTTGTGTAAAATAGTTTGATGATTGATCACTTTTGTTAAAACTGTATTAGTGTTCTGTAAAAATACTGAACATGTATATTTAACTCCTGGAAATAAATAAACTTGATGCCGCACCTTTGATTGATGAAAATGTATGGATTTAGTACAATCTTATCACACATTCACCGTCTAGATCGAAGGAAAAATCATTGGGAAAAAATATTTGTCCAAAACAGAAAACATAGTAAAGTTCTCTGTAAATGCAAAATCAAAGTTAAAATTCAAATGTGACAAAAACCCACTTTGATGATATGAATAGAATCACCGATACAAATGATGATTTTTAAAACGAAAATCACGATTTTTAAGTATGTAGATTGCGAGAATTTCAGGGATGAACTGAAAATGGTCTTTGGTCAAATTCCGACCATCAGAGACACGTGAGGTCAGGCGGTTGCGAGGGGAGGATCATCAGGGACAGGGTAATTTGGGAAAAATATAAACAGATTTTTCTAATGTGTAGAGTGTGTGAATGAATCGAAAATAGGGTTTTTGGGGGTGTTTATGGGTTCGGTGGTACTCACTGTAACCGCTCATCGTCGGCGAAGAACTGGAGGTCCGGTCATGGGGGGATAGCGGCGTCAGGGGGGTGCGGTGTCGGGGCCAGAAGGGTGCAGCGCCAGATGGTCGTAGATGCGAGTACGTGGTGGTTTCTTCGATGATGTTTTCTGATGTGAAGGAGCTCGACAGTCCTTTTACTGTAGCTTCGGGGTTGAAGTGTTCCGATGGTGGAGCGTCGACCTGGAGGTGAAGCGTGACATGTTGGTATGGTCGTGGAGGCGCCACGATGGCCGGCGGTGGTGTGCACGTGCACCACTGTGCACGGCTACCTGATGAGAATTGAAGTGCCAAACTGATTTGGCACTTGCCAAAACAGGTCTGGCACTTGCCAAACCAGGTCTGGCACTTGCCAAACCAGGCTTGGCACTTGCCAAACCAGATTTGGCATTTGCCAAATCTTGGCACTTTGGTAGTGCCAAGGCTCAGCACTTGCCAAGGCCTGGCACTTTGGCAGCGCCAAAGTCCGGTACTTTGGCATTTGCAAAATCCGGTACTCTGGGAGTGCCAAAGTCCAGTATTTCAGTTTTCAAAGTAATACAAGATTTTAAAATAGTTTTAAATTTAAAATTTGAAATTTGAAATAAATAAAATAAAATAAATAAATAAAATAATTAATTAATTAGATAAAAAGAGGGTTTTTATTTAATTAGTCGAAGGCAAGTGGAAAGTAGAAGTAGAAGATCAAACCGACAAGTTCGATGGTAGAAGTTCGATCAGGTTGGAACTTGTAATAATAAGTGAATAAATAATTTAAATTTATTATTTTAATTATTTATAATTAAATAATCATAAAAAAATAAATAAAAAGGAAAGGAAGAGTTTGAAACATCGCCCGGACAGCGATGATAAAAGAAGCAAAAGTGCCGTGTACGAAGCACGTGCATTATCTGCTCATTCCCAAATAACGATTAAAATTGAACCAAACACTGTGTGTGTAACGACCCGGATTTTGAGCGACTTTGGTTATCGACATAAACACGATGTCGATAACCAAAATATCGAAAAATCCCGGTAATTAATGAAAGAAATTAGAAGGTGAGAATAGATAAGATAGAAACTTATAATAGAAGAAGAAGAAGAACACAACATCAGAGTAACACGAACCTCACAGCGGAACGAATAACATATAATATATAACATAACTTTTAAATATAATAGTTATGTATACAATAGCACTTATCAGAGTACAACACTTACAACATAGTGGAAATAAACTATAGCTACATGATCCAGAAGCCTCCTGCTCCAGCTCTTCAAGTATATCTGTAAATCCCGACTACTTGACTGCCCGTACAAATTTAGGCACCCAAGAGTTTAGGGAAAACAACAAAGTAAACTCCGGTTCAGTCATGGGACTGGTGTGAGTAAAATAGTTTAACACAGTTTAACATATATATGATATCTCATAAGACCACGCCGTGAATACGGAACGGGTTTTTCCCTTATGAGAATCCAACATCTTTGATAAGCAATATCATTCTGATATTATAATAATGTCTAAGTACAAATATATATCAATCTAGCAGAAATGCTTTCATCTCACGTTCTACATATATAGTATAAAATCAAAACCGCAAGCACGTATTGGGTAATGGATATCCAACTATGACAAGGTATGGAACCACCTTTCGCTAGTGTACCTCTAGAGAGGAATACACTGGGTTCAACAAGAACATCTTGCAACCCGACCACACATGACCGACCACTCATTTCGCTTGAGTGTATCGAATGTATATCACCAACGATTGGATCAGCACCCGTTCCCGTATATATATGGGACAGCACAGATAGATTTAAGAAACAAATGAATATTCTCTAGATAGATGATTGTACACCCTACTTCGGTGCGACTGACTTAGCCATGCTGCCTGCCCGATTTCTGTCATTTAACGGTTGATGTGGCTAGAAGCTACGCTTTATCATCACATCAGATTCACTTCGAATGCCACATTGTCAGATCCATCGAAAATCACTAATTGACGTCTACAACCATACATTACGTGTCAGCTAAAAGAAGTTTCCTTCTCCGCTTCCACTGTTGGTATGGTTGAAGAAATCGATGTACGTGACCTCTCTGGAAATACTCTGTCAGACATTCATCAACACAAGTCATCCTCATTCACTTAGAATGTCACATCGTCATACCCGCCAAATCACAAATTGATTTATCGAAAAATAAAACGGGTATACAGCCTAGAGAAATGAATTCCTCCACCACCAAACGTGAATACGTTTGAACAGATCAACTTACGCGATCCATTGGATATACTCTGTCAGACCTTCGTCCATTCAAGTTGTCCTGGGACTGGACAAACCGAAGGCACTATTCAGTATATCCATCTTAGTCACTGTTAACTAAGACTTATACAACAGCCCTTGCACTTTACTCCGTCTTCAATTATCTTTAGCATAAATGATTCACAACAATTATGCTAATACAGAGTGGTTCTTTGGATAATAATCCAACCGGTCTCTCCATATTAACAACGTTAAAATGGTCAAAACTTCGATAGTCTGTGATTTAACCATCAAAGAAAAACAAGTGTGCAAACAACGATATTATTTCCAGATGAAAATTATATCGGTAAATCATCAACATATATCTATATATATATTCACATTGCCTTATTTTCTATGTTTAGAAAATATATGTTATTAACACTGGAAAACGTTTTCCATTTGCTTATTTACAAATCACTACTCTTCCCCAACTTTTAGTCCCTGACTGTGAACTAGTATGAGAACAATCCACTAAGTATAAATCCCGAAGGCCGAAACCAACATCAGATAGACACTTAGAAAACCATTCAATTTACCAATCTCTAGTCAGTTCTAATTTTACTTAATTCTATTTGATTAACTCTGATTTATTAACTCTAACTGGTTAATTCTAACCAATCAACTCTAACTGGTCAACCTTAATAAATTAACTCTAACTGGTCAACCTTAATTAATTAACTCTAACTAGTTTTACTTGGTTTGATTAACTCAATTTATTAACTCGAATGACTAATTCAACTCGGTTAACCTAACTTGATTTACTTATCTTTATTAACTGAACTAATCACTTTGATTAACTCGACTAATTCACTTTGGTTAACTTAACCAATTCACTTAACTCCTGTCGAATAAACTATATTTGATAACTCCTCTAACTCTATTCGAATAAACTATATTCGATTAACTCCTTTACTCTATTCAAATAAACTATATTCGATTAACTCCTTTAATCTATTCGATTTGATAACTCCCCTTTTCGAATAACCAATATTCGATTAACTCACTTCGAATAACCAATATTCGACTACTCACTTCGAATAACCAATATTCGACTACTCTACTTAGAATAAACTATATTCAATCAACTCATTTGATTTAACTCTAATCGATTAACTCCATCGAATAAACTACATTCGATAACTCCTTCGATTTAACTAATATTCTATAACTCCCTTCGATTAACTAATAATCGATAACTCCTTCGAATAAACAATATTTGATAATCTCCTCTCGAATAACTATATTCGATATTCTTCCCTTTCGATTTAACAAATCGATAACTCCTTTTCGAATAACAAATTCGATTTAACTAATCGATAACTCCTTTCGATAAAACTATAATTGATAACTCCCTTCGATTAAACTAAAATCGATAACTCCTTTGTGTTTAACTCTATTCGAATAACTAATTCGAATCACTCTTATTTATTTAACTTTATTCGAATAACTATTTCGATTAACTCTAACTGGTTAACTCTAACTGATTTACTTTGACTGGTTAACCCTAACTGTTTACTCCAATCGGTTAACTCTAACTGGCCAACCCTAACTATTTAACTCCTTTGGGTTAACCTTAACTGTATAACTCTTATTTGATAACGTTTTATTCATTTATAAAGATTTACTTATAGTAAGGTTCTTCACTTTATAAATGTTCTCTTTAATAACATTACTTAACTTATACACATGTTGTGTACATATTCTATTTAAACTGTCGGTGTTAAAACCAATATCTCTACTCTATATAAGTCCAGACTTATAGATTTCATTTATCGAATAGTAAATATCTATTTAATTTATAAACTGTTATTTATAAATAAATCCTTTCTATTTGTCTGTTAAAAACAGATTTCCATTTTCTATTTATTTCTAGATATTCCTTTGATTTAGCTCTATTTATTTATCCAATAAATATCTCTTTTGTTTAATCCTATTTATTTATCAAATGAATATCTCCCTTTTCTTTTCTATTTATTCAGCAAATAAATATCTCCTTTATACTTTTATTTATTTCCCAAATAAATAAATCCTTTTAACTCTTTATTTATTCCCTAAATAAATAATTCCTTTTATCTCTTTATTTATTCCCTAAATAAATAATTCCTTTTATCTCTTTATTTATCCCCTAAATAAATAATTCCTTTTATCTCTTTATTTATCCCCTAAATAAATAATTCCTTTTATCTCTTTATTTATTCCCTAAATAAATAATTCCTTTTATATTTGCTTTCAAATATATTTCCTTTACATTTGTTTTGACAAATATATCTCTGTATATTTCATTTCAAATATATCTACTTTATATTTGATTAACAAATAAATTCCTTTATATTTCTTTTATTCAAAATCCTTTTACTTTTATAATATAAAATCCATTGATTTTTTATAAATAAATTATTTTCAAAATATACTTTGAAAATCCCTTTTTCCCATTCTGGTATTTCTTATGGTATTTAACACACCATATAACAACAATAAATATCGTCCAACACACATAATCAACGTCAGATTATATATCACATTATATATCACAATATATAAATCATAGTAAAATAAATGTTGAGGAACTCAGTTGGATTCATCCGACCTGTTTCCCTGCATCACAGATGTTAAACAATAATATTAACATCGGTTTCACTTCAATGTGAAATATTCTGATAATCAGAATCGACATATAAATATTTAACGGTTTATATATATATACAGATATATATATAATTTCTACTAACTGACTAGCAGTTCAATCAAACAATCAACACACAGTCAAACAGACAATATTTAACAGTTCTAGGAATACGTTGTAAAAATAGAACTATACAGAGTTGGTGAGTTTTAGTCACATTGGACTGTTATCGTTAAAAACGATTAACTGTCTTTGATTAAGATCGAATAATTTATTTTGCTATAAATTGTAACGAGCTCCGAAGGACTTCCAGTCAGTCTTATTGTGTTGCTCCCGTCCATACGATCCCGATGGATCTTGTTTTGCCCAATTCTGATATCGTATGATCCAGTTACGATTTTACGAAGTTATACACTATTTAAATTAAAATAAAACATGAAATATTATGTCAAATGGGCTTTAACCTTTTGTTTGGCCCATCCACAAATCCTCACCCGCCAGCCCACGCAATCCTTCTTCCCTGTATACCCCTTTTCTACCTCCAGTAAACACGTCCGAACCAAAATGGCCATTTCCGATTTCAAATCCTCCCTCATCTCCCTCTATAAACCACAGTTTGACGAACAAACACCACCATCTTTCATCTCTTCTAACACTGGTACACTCCACCCCGATCTCGACAGACTCGCCCTCGATTTATGGAATGCGACATCAGGCTTTGCCTGCACGAGTAGTTCGACGCTCGCCCTCAACCTACGCCGAACTCCACCGGAATTCAACCACACGTGCAATTTTCATCCCTGACCTCGAATCCAAGCTCAAACCCGCAAATCAATGCTCCAGGTTCGGACAAAGTCCAACCCTAATTCTCGAATAAACACGCTGTACAAAAACCCAACGACAAATGATGATGTCGAACCTCACCAAAATCACATAGAAATGGAGAGTATCATTCACTGATCATAATTATATAAATCCCATGATTTATAGTATTTTATCTTGCTTGTTTTGATTTTTGCAAACTTGCGTTTTGCTGAGGAATAACAAAGAGAGTGACGACGCAAGTTCTGGCTGTTGAGATTAGGTTTAGAAAATTTAGTTGGGGTATTTATAGAGGATATAAATATCTAGATATTTTGTGAAAGGGAATATTCCCGGTATATTCTCCATCGTTAACTCGTTTCTTACTTCTAAAAATTCGTGTGATCACACACGATACCCAAAAATCACCAAACTGGACATACAGCTACAGTTCGACATTACGGTTCCAACGAAACTGGTTTCGTCGAATTTCGACTCCGTATGCTCACACAGCGTATTTTTAAACGTCAAAATACTGATTGTTTTACACTCTAAAAATCCGTATGGCCACATAGTGACTCTAAAAATTACGAAACTGTAAATCTAACAACTATTTGATATTGTGGATCCAACAAAACTAGTTTCGTCGAATTCCGACTTCGTTTGCAAAACGGACTATTTTTAAAGCTCTGGATGACCCATTTAAATATATAAGTATATTTAAATATTATTAAATTAAATATAAATAAACTTATATTATCGTATATCTTCGCATATGATATCGTACAGCTCCAGAATATCATATCAAAATTTACAGTTTGATATTTCAGATTTTTAGATTTATCGATATTCAGTTTATATCGAAAATCCTTTTATAACGTAAATAAAGCGTTGCAAATTATAAAGGAAATTCCACAGCGACTTTTCTGAAATTTGATTGGACGTACATCAAAATCTACACGATGAAATCCCAATTTTTCTCTTCCACCAGAGAGATATACTCCACCAGCTCCACACGTTTCTTGTTTCACAGAAATCCAGCTTAAAACGAATCCTGTACATTCAGTTGAAGTTCGAATTGCCAATTTACGAACTGCAGCGCCATTTCAAGCTCGATTTTAATTATAATATAATTATACGTTCAAACCGTCGTCGATTGAATATATTCGTCAATATAATTCAACTCTAAGCTGAATTAAATCTAAGGGATGACCCCGTTCACAGAATATCGTGATTTCCAATATTTTTGATTATTTCTAAATTAAATATATTATTTAATTATTTAATTTAGTTAAATATTCACTATAATTTAATTAACGACGATTTAATTCCCTAAATCACTATTTATATAATTAAATAAATAAATTATAACCCTGGAAAATGCGGGTCATTACAGTGTGAAACACATACACCAGGGTAATTAAGTTATTCTGTTAAGAACCAAGTAAACAAACACTGTTCGTAATAAATCTGTAGACTAAATAATAATCAAGATCAAACAAATAAACATTCATCGACTATAAAAGCTATCCGTACATCATTTCGAAGAGTCCGGAATAAATATTCCACTTTGACTCGATTTATACGACGCATGTCAAGATACTGAAGACGACGATGTGCAAGAGCAATTTTAAAGAGTATCTTCGGTCTGTTCAGTCCCAGGACAAACCCGAATGGACGAGTGTCTGACAACGTATATCAGTTAGATTCTACACATCGAATTTACGTAAGTATATTACGTTGGCGGCGGAGAAATTCGTTTCTCTTAGCTTTATTGCCCGTAATATATTTGGGTAATCGAATGAGTGTTTCTGACGGATATGATGATGTGGCATTCAAAGTAATTGAAGGAAAAATCTGTCAGAAGGAAAACGTGACCTCAAACCGCACAACCCGGAAGTAACAAAAGTTGGGCTAGGCAGCATGGCTTGTTGGGTCATTCCCAAGCAGGGTGTATTGTCGCCGATCTAGAGAAAATTCATATTTGTTCTTCTTTTCGATTCTGTATATTCGGATTTTGGTTGTACAGGCAAACAACCGTGGTGGTAATATATTCTCTACACTCAAGCTAAATGAGTGGGCGGTCATGTGTGGCCGGGTTGCAAGACTTTCTTGTTGAACCTGCAGTGTATACCCTCTAGAGTACACTAATCTGTAGGTGCTCCCATACCTTGTCTGTTGGAATCCAATCTCCAATAAGCGCTCTGTGGTTTTTGATTTTATACTATATATGTGAACGTGAGATGCAAGCGTTTAACTAGATGGTTATTTAATTGATAAAAACTATTGTAATATCAAACGTTTTAATATAAAATACTTAGATCATTATCCAGATATTAGACATGGATTGATCTATGATTTCTAAAGTAAATGAACCTGTCAACATGAAAACCTAAATCCTTATTCCTTGTTTACATCTTTTATCTGTGTTTACTCACACCAGTCCCTCGACTGACTCAGAGTTTATTTTCTGTGTTTCCTAAACTCTTGGGTACTCATAATATTTACTATGAGTAGACAAGTAGTCCACGTAGGCAAGTGGAATCTGATGAAGTCAAGTTCAAGATCAGTATTATATCTACATCTGTATTATTCTAGTCATGATGTATAATTATGCTGTTGTACTATGGTAATGTATTATTATGATGTACTCTGATGTAACAAACTCTGATATGTAATATATTATATATATTTTGTGAAATTCCGCTGTGAGATTAATTCCGCTGTGAGACTCTAATATCTTCTTACTCTTCTATTCTATTAGTTCTAGCTTTTCTTTCTCACCCTCTAACTTCTTTCTATTAATAGTCAGGAGTTCAATACTTGGTTTTGTTCGACGAGTAATACATGATTTCGTATTACTGTTGAAAATTCAAGTGGTGAATTTCCCGGCCATTACAGTTGGTATCAGTGCTATTGGTTGAGGAGTAACCTTGGCTCTGTGGCGAAACTCAGCAGAGATAGGGTTAGCAACACCCTAAACTGAGTATGGATAAGTGTAGAGCGAGCGTATTTTTACTAAAAACTATTTTAATATGGGTCATCCATAGCTATCAACACTAGTTATTGACTTAAGATTATCCCTAAGAATATCTTCAGGTTGGGTATTAACTTTAAAATCGTATACTCAGAAAGTGACAATGAGTTCTCAAGGAAGACGAGGCCGAGGAGCAAGTAGGGCAACCACAACCAATGGGCACACTATGAATCCAACCCAAGTGGGAACAACTGAAGTGGTCCAAGCTCCAACGTAGCTAAACTTTGCAATGGTCTGCAAAAACAACACTACTCTGGGAGGAAAGAGTTTTAAGGGAACTGAATCACTGGTTGATGTCCAAGCAAGGACTACATCATGTGAGAAGATTTTTAAGGGACTGAAGTTGGAGGACGAATACAAATGTCTCTTGGCTTCATGGAATCTGGAGGGAGCCGCAGCAATCTGGTGGGACGCTCAGACTGCAAACACTCCTGAGGAAGATTTTACTTGGGAGAAGTTCATAGAAGCTTTTGAAGCCCAGTATCTTCCAGCCACTGGCAAGACAGGGATGTACCAGGAATTTATCGATCTAATGCAAGAAGGCATGACTGTTACCGAATATGAAAACAAGTTCAATGCATGGTCAAGCTTTGGACCAGAGTTGGTGAATACTCCACTAAAGAAGAATGAGATGTTTGTAGCTGGACTGAAGGATAGTCTGTAAGGACGTATGATGGGGCATCTGAAAGACCCATTTGTGGAACTAGTAGATCTAGCACTCAGGTATGAATCCTTGGATGCTAAGAAACCCACAGCAGCGAAGGGTCAGACTGGAGAAATCAGTGGCGAAAACTCCCGGAAGAGGAAATTCAATCCGAATTGGGAGAACAAGGAAAAAGGAAATACAGGGGAGGAGAAGTATGAAAATCGTTTCAAGAATGTTCTGTGTCACAACTGCAAACAGAAGGGGCATATAGCTAGATTCTGTAAGGAGTCAAAGGATAAGGAACCAGAACAACCCCAGCAGCAACATAAACCTCAACAACAACAGCAACAGAATCAGAATCAAAGGAATGAGATGGTGGCGAAGAACCTTCGTTTCAACTGTCATCAACCTGGACACATGGTTAGGAACTTCCCACTGATGAAGAAGGCACCACAGCCTAATATTTACACCATCATTAATGAGCCGTCAACTTCTGGGGACATGAAGGGTAAAGGAATCATGAAGAGTGCCTACATAGTGTCAGAGGAGTAGGATGGAGGAATGAGTTGGACTATATATATATATATATGTATGTATGTATATGATATGATAGTCTACAACTTGAATCAGTCAAGTGTAGCACTAGTATGGTAATATGATATGTATGCCTAGTACGAGTTGGAGTCTAATATATAATTAGAGTGTACTAAGTGATTATGATATGAAATATTTTATTTTGGAGAAAATCTTTCTATCTTCTTGACCCTAAATTTCGGGGACGAAATTCTTATAAGGGGTGTGGACTGTAATGTCCCGGCTTTTCCGACCCTTTTCAAATCATTTTAATGAGAGATTAAAATGAGTTGGCTTTATAAAAATCAAAACTAAAAGGAATTTTTGAAATATATATATATATATATATATATATATATATATATATATATATGTGTATAAGCATATGTATGTGAAAGCATATATATACTTGAATTATCTTGAATTTGGATATAAAACAAGCATATAATATTTAAATAGAAATTCATAAGGAAATATACGTAAGAGAAAATATTATACTTCATAGTAGCATTTTGTCAAAGCAAGGAGTTTGAAATAAAAAGCATAAAACATGAATAAAATAAGGAGCAATGCGTTCATTTAAAAATAAGAAGGACTTGTTGGCAACAAAACACGTTTAATATGCCATGAAACATTTCGGCTCCAACATGAAGTGTATGGCACATAAAACATTTATGTTTGATCATGACAAATATCTTGGAACAAAGGACAAAAACAAGTAATAATTGAGACAAGAAATTAATGTACACTACCTTAAATAGTAAACTAAGATGCTATATATAATAAGGCTAGGATTTCATAAACTATTTCCCTAAAATCCTATAATGTAGTTAGCATGTGCATGTCTTAGTGGAGAAGAAAATATCAGCCAAGAAGAGACAAAGGAAAAAGGTTGTTTAAAGCTCAAAAATCCAAAGAGAGGATCTTTGCATTTAATGATGTTAAGGTGAAAGCTTCTAGAAACCATCACCTAGGACACTCTCATTGGCTAGGAACCTAAGTAAGACAAAGTTTCAATGCATGTATTTCCTCAAATTTAGGCCGTAGGAACTATAGAATTGAGGGGTGAGGCTAAATGTTTTTACTGTGTAAACATGTGCAGAAATTATTAGTTTAAGCCATGAAAAACCCTATAAATACACCAAGAATTTCTCACTTTCTCCTCACAAAACAAATCTGAAATTTCATCTCAAAAGTTCTGAAGCATTTTCTGGATCTTGGAAAGGTTAGTGGTGAGTGAAGCACTTGAAATTTTCTGAGTTTAAAGCTTTTACTGTAAACAATTTTTATTAAGTTAATCTGCCATATTTTGTTGATCATTGTCTATTACTGTCGACCCATAGATCATGATGTTAGATCACTGTGATTTCATCACTATAGAATGATCTCTCCTGTAGTTTACATACTAGAATGTTTGTGTAAAATAGTTTGATGATTGATCACTTTTGTTAAAACTGTATTAGTGTTCTGTAAAAATACAGAACATGCATATTTAACTCCTGGAAATAAATAAACTTGATGTCGGACCTTTGATTGATGAAAATTATGGATTTAGTACAATATTATCACACATTCACCATCTAGATTGAAGGAAGAATCATTGGAAAACAATATTTATCCAAAACAGAAAACACAGTAAAGTTCTCTGTAAATGCAAAATCAAAGTTAAAATTCATACGTGATAAAAACCCACTTTGATGATATGAATAGAATCACCGATACAAATGATGATTTTTAAAATGAAAATCACTATTTTTAAGTATGTAGATTGCGAGAATTTCAGGGATGAACTGAAAATGGTCTTTAGTCAAATTCCGACCCTCGGAGACACGTGAGGTCAGGCGGTTGCGAGGGGAGGATCATCAGGGATAGGGTAATCGGGGAAAAATACAAACAGATTTTTCTAATGTGTAGAGTGTGTGAATGAATCGAAAATAGGGTTTTTGGGGTTGTTTATGATTTCGGTGGTACTCACTGTAACTGCTCATCGTCGGCGAAGAACGGGAGGTCCGGTCATGGAGGGATAGCAGCCTCAGGGGGGTGCGGTGTCGAGGCTAGAAGGGTGCGGCGCCAGATGGTCGGAGGTGCGAGTACGTGGTGGTTTCTTCGATGATGTTTTCTGATGTGAAGGAGCTCGACAGTCCTTTTACTGTAACGTCGGAGTTGAAGTGTTCCGATGGTGGAGCGTTGACCTGGAGGTGAAGCACGACATGTTGGAATGGTCGTGGAGGCGCCACGATGGCCGGCGGTGGTGTTCACATGCACCACTGTGCATGGATACCTGATGAGAATTGAAGTGCCAAACTGATTTGGCACTTGCCAAATGCCATGGTTTGGCACTTGCCAAACCAGGTCTGGCACTTGCCAAACCAAGGCTTGGCACTTGCCAAACCAGATTTGGCATTTGCCAAATCTTGGCACTTGGCACTTGCCGCCTGACACTTTTGCAGTGCCAAAGTCTGGTACTTTGGCAGTGTTAAAGTCCGGTACTTTGGAATTTGCCAAATCCGGTACTCTGGCAGTGCCAAAGTCCGGTATTTCAGTTTTCAAAGTAATACAAGATTTTGAAATAGTTTTAAATTTAAAATTTGAAATTTGAAATAAATAAAATAAAATAAATAAACAAAATAAATAAATAATTAATTAGATAAAAAGAGAGTTTTTATTTAATTAGTCGAAGGCAAGTGGAAAGTAGAAATAGAAGATCAAACCGACAAGTTCAACGGTAGAAGTTCGATCAGGTTGGAACTTGAAATAATAAGTGAATAAATAATTTAAATTTATTATTTAAATTATTTATAATTAAATAATCATAAAAAAAAACGGAAAGGAAGAGTTTGAAACATCGCCCGGACAGCGATGATAAAAGAAGCAAAAGTACCGTGTGCAAAGCACGTGCATTATCTGCTCATTCCCAAATAACGATTAAAATTGAACCAAACACTGTGTGAAACACATACACTAGGGTAATTAAGTTATTCTTTTAAGAACCATGTAAACAAACACTGTTCGTAATAAATCTGTAAACTAAATAATAATCAGGATTAAACCAATAAACATTCATCGACTATAAAAGATATCCGTACATCGTTTCGAAGAGTCCGGAATAAATATTCCACTTCGACTTGATTTATATGACGCATGTCAAGATACGGAAGACGACGATGTGCAAGAGCAATTTTAAAGAGTATCTTCAGTCTGTTCATTCCCAGGACAAACCCGAATGGACGAGCGTCTGACAACGTATATCAGTTAGATTCTACACATCGAATTTACGTAAGTATATTATGTTGGTGGCGGAGAAATTCGTTTCTCTTAGCTTTATTGCCCGTAATATATTTGGGTAATCAAATGAGTGTTTCTGACGGATATGACGATGTGGCATTCAAAGTAATTGAAGGAAAAATCTGTTAGAAGGAAAACGTGACCTCCAAACCGCACAACCCGGAAGTAACAAAAGTTGGGCTAGGCAGGCTAGTTGGGTCATTCCCAAGCAGGGTGTATTGTCACATATCTAGAGAAAATTCATATTTGGTCTTCTTTTCGATTCTGTATCTTCGGATTTCGGTTGTATGGCCAAACAACCGTGGTGGCAATATATTCGCTACAGTCAAGCTAAATGAGTGGGCGGTCATGTGTGGCCGGGTTGCAAGACGTTCTTGGTGAACCTACAGTGTATACCCTCTAGAGTACACTGATCGGTAGGTGCTCACATACCTTTTCTGTTGGAATCTAATTGTAACGACCCGGAATTTGAGCGACTTTGGTTATCGACATAAACTCGATGTCGATAACCAAACATCGAGAAATCCCGGTAATTAATGAAAGAAATTAGAAGGTGAGGATAGATAAGATAGAACTAATAGAATAGAAGAAGAAGAAGAATATCATCATTAGAGTAAACACGAATCTCACAGCGGAACGAATAAAATATAACATAACTTTTGAAATAAAAATAGTTACGTATACAATAGCACTTATCAGAGTACAACACTTACAACAATAGCAGAAATAATAATAGCTATAGAATCCTGAAGCCTCCTGCTCCAAGCTCTCCAAGTGTATCTGCAAACTCCCGACTACTTGACCGCCCGTACAAATTTAGGCACCCAATAGTTTAGGGAGAACACAACAAAATAAACTCTGGGTCAGTCATGGGACTAGTATGAGTAAAACAGTTTTAACACAGTTTGAACAAGTAAACGATATCTCATAAGACCACGCCTTATAACGGAACGGGTTTTTCCCTTATGAGAATCCAAAATATCTTTATATCAAAAACCTTTTGATAATATAATAATGTCAATCAACCACAATATTATAATCATCTAGCAGAAACGCTTTCATCTCACGTTCTACATATATAGTATACAATCAAAACCGCAAGCACGTATTGGGTAATGGATTTCCATCTATGACAAGGTATGGAACCACCTTCCGATCAGTGTACTCTAGGAACGATACACTGGAGTTCAACAAGAACATCTTGCAACTCAGCCACACATGACCGACCACTCATTTCGCTTGAGTGTATCGAACGTACATCACCAACGGTTGGGATCAGCAACCGTTCCAGTATATATATGTGACAACATTTATAGATTATAGAAGCAAATGAATATTCTCTAGATAGGTGATTATACACCCTACTTCGGTGCGACCGACTTAGCCATGCTACCTGCCCGATTTCTGTCATTTACCGGATGTGAGGCTAGAAGTATCTTTTCACATACCACATCTCCATTCACTTAGAATGTCACATCGTCATACCCTTTCAATCACAAATTGATTTATCCAAAAATAACAGGGGTATAAGCTAAGAGAAACGAATTCGTACGCCATCAACGTAAATACGTTTGAAGTGATCAACTTATGCGATCCATCAGATATACTCTGTCAGACCTTCGTCCATACAAGTTGTCCTGGGACTGGGCAAACCGAAGGTACTATTCAGTACATCCATCTAAGGCACTGTTATCTAAGACTTATACAATAGCCCTTGCACTTTTACTCCGTCTTCAATTATCTTTGGCATATATGATTCGCAACGCTTATGACAATACAAAGTGGTTCTTTGGATAATAATCCAACCGGTCTCTCCATATTAACAACGTTAAAATGGTAAAAACTTTGATAGTCGGTGATTTAACTATCAAATGAAAAATGTCCGTGTGCAAACAATGATCTTATTTCCAAATGGAAATATCAATCCAATCTTCAAACATATATATTTATATATATGTATATATATTCACATTTCCTTATTTTCTATATTTAGAAAATGTATGTTTTTAACACTGGAAAACATTTCCATAGCTTATTCACGCATCACTACCATTCCACAACTATTAGTCCCCAACTGTGAACTAGTAAGTGAACAATTTCTCTAAGTATAAACCCCGAAGGCCGAAACCAACATCAGATCGATACTCAGAAAACTATTCAACTTACTAATCTCTAGTCAGTTTCTAATCTTGTTTAATTCTGTTTGATTAACCCTTCTTTGAATGACTTATATTCGATTATCTCTCTTCAAATAACTTATATTCGATTATATCTCTCCTTCGAATAACTAATATTCGATGAACTCTATTCGATTACTACATTCGATTAACTCCTCTCGAATAACTAGATTCGATTAACTCCCCTTCGAATAACTAATATTCAATGAAATCTATTCGAATACTACATTCGATTAACTCCTCTCGAATAACTAGATTCGATTAACTCGACTCGAAGAACCTAACTCGACTTACTTAACTTATTTAACTCAACTTGATTAACTCCTATCGAATAACTAATATTCGATTTAACTCCATTCGGTTGACTCTAGATCGCAGCGATCACAATGGTTACGCCTGATTCCCTTAGGCAACATCCGACCGCCTTAGGCTATTTGCAGCCCTGCGAATTTCGCTAGCAGTCGTACGAGATGACAACTTACCCTGAATATTATGTTTGACTAACTCTGTCTCAAATAACTATATTTGATTAACTCTAGTTCGTTTTAACCCTAGTCGATTTACTCTAACTGATTAACTCTAACTGGTTAACCCTACCTGATTAACTCTACCTGATTAACTCTAACTTGTCAACTCTAACTGATTAACTCTAACTGATTAACTCTAACTCGATTAACTCGACTTGATTAACTCGACTTACTTAACCCAACTGGTAAACTCGACTTACTTAACCCAACTGGTAAACTCGACTTACTTAACCCAACTGGTTAACTTGACTTACTTAACCCAACTGGATAACTCGACTTACTTAACCCAACTGGACAACTCGACTTACTTAACCCAACTGGTTAACTCGACTTACTTAACCCAACTAGTTAACTCGACTTACTTAACCCAACTGGTTAACTCGACTAACTTAACCCCACTGGTTAACTCTAACTGAACTGGTTAACTCTAACTGAACCGGTTACCTCTAACTGAACTGGTTAACTCTAACTGAACTAGTTAACTCTACTGAACTGGTTAACTCTACTAAACTAGTTAACTTTACTGAACTGGTTAACTCTAACTGGTTGACACTACTGAACTGGTTAACTCTAACTGAACTGGTTAACTCTACTGAACTGGTTACTCTACTGAACTGGTTAACTCTAAATGAACTGGTTAACTCTAACTGAACTGGTTAACTCTAACTTAACTGGTTAACTCTAACTGAACTGGTTAACTCTACTGAACTGGTTAACTCTACTGATTTACTCTAACTGGTTTACTCTAACTGGTTAACTCTAATGATTAACTCTTCTCGAATACCATATTCGACTAACTCCTTTCGAATACCATATTCGACTAACTCTTTTTGAATACCATATTCGACTAACTCTTTTCGAATACCATACTCGACTAACTTTATTCACTTTATAAATATTTCCTTTTAACAACGTTTTATTCATTTGAAAACATTTACTTTTAAATAACGGTTCTACACTTTAAAAATGATTTCCTTTTAATAACGTTTTCCTCTTTATAACGGTTACTGCTTTATTACGTTTTCCCTTTTTGTAACGTTTCCTTTTCAATTCTATTTGTAAATGGTTTAAAAATATTTCCTTTTCAAATTTATTCTTGAAATATTCTAACTCCTTAAATTCCCGGAAAAATTCGCCATAACCTCCTTTGTACCGGGAGCATTGGGAAAATCCCCAAACCCGCCACACAGGCCTTTCCACTCAATAAGAAAAATGGTTTGAAATTATTTCCTTTCGAAATATCTCCAATTTATAAATATTCCAATTTATAAACATTACTTATTTATAAACATTCCAGTTTATAAATATTCTGTTTTCAATATCACTTTTAAAATCTCCTTTTTCCATTCCGATATTTTATGGTACTTAACACATCAAATCACGATGACCAATATCATCCAAACAGATATAATCAACCACAAATTATAAACTGCATCATATATTACAATATATGAAAAATAATAAAATAACTGTTGAGGAATCCAGTCGGATTCCTCCAACCGGTTTCCCTGCATCCACAGATGTTACACAATAAAATCAACATCACTTTCAGTTCCATATGATATATTTTGTTAAACAGAATCAATATAGAAATTCAACTAACTGATTAGTAGTTCAATCAAACAGTCAACACACAATCAATCAGCCAATATTTAACAGTTCTAAAAGTACAACATGAAATTATAAACTGTTCTGGGTTAGCGAGATTTACTCACTTTGGACTATCATCGTTAATAACGAGAATTGTTGTAACACCCTGTATTTTTTTTAATATAATTAAAAATGAAATAAAATATATGAAAATATGCTTATGATAGGTAAATAATGGTGACGCATAAGGAGAATTAATTAATGCATGGAAGAGAAGAAAAATTAGTTCGATAACGACGTATGTAACGGAAAAGATAGTAAAATAAGGATAACTAATTCAAGAATTAGGAATTAGGTAAAATGGACATCACCATTGCGTTCCTCTCGGAAAAATACGCGAAATAGAGTCCGAGTTTTGGAGTCCGTATGACCAAGATATGGCCAAAACAAGATTTCAGCAGACTTCCTGGCAGACTGACCCAGGTCGACCATAGTGTCGACACTATAGTCGACCTGCCCCCTAGGTCGACTATAGTGTCGACCCCCCCCTCTGTACAGGTCGACCTGGTCGGCCTGGGGTGGCCCAAAACCCATTTTTGAGGCCCGTGATGAGTTTTGATGGTCCGGATTGACTCTAGGGTTGATCTAATGGCCTAAATGAGTTTCCTACACCTATAAAATAACACCTAGACCTAACCTAATTCATATCAAATCATTCTTACACCTAAATGCTACTGGAATCTCTCTTGAGCCATGGCCTCCGTCTCCAAATTAAAGCATAAGCGTTCAATCCCAAATCAAATCAAAGATCAATGCTTCTACAACAAATTCAAGAGGATAGATCAATGACACTGCAACTTTCTACGACAAATTCACTCCCTAATTCATTTGCCGTTCTCTGTAATTTCTAGTTGCTTTCCGATTTAAATATTTAATTATAATGTGGCCATGAATTAAAGTGGAATTGGATTAAGTATGATCTATTCCTGTTGCTTTTTGAATCTTTAGTTTTGAGACTTGTCTAACTCTATTTTCATGACAAGTTTGTGATTTATTCAGCAGTTTCCTTGATTCGTAATGATGTTATCATCAAGTTGTAATCTTTATGCCTATCATGATGTTGTTTTCTCTCTGATCTAAATATTATGCAAATTTCTACCTTCCCTTATTTATTTTCTTTTGATGAACCTTGGTCAACTTCGGACCTTGGCCTAAAATTGCGGTTCGCATACGAGATGTATACGGGGGAATAATGGGATTATTGCCTATAAGAATATGATTAATAATTGGCAACATGAAATTGGATGTTATCATTTTATTTGCAAGTTTGGGGTAGATTTGTAAATTTTGGTATAATCCTATTATGATAAAATTTGCATAAATATTATATACATGGAATTCGACACCAATTCGATCTATGTAATGTAACATGAATTTTGGTATATATAACATGTATGTAATTTGGCATGTAAAATAAAATTATGAGTTTTGGAGCCTATGTAAATTAAATCAAAAGATTGGGCTTATGTTAATTAGGCATGTGTAGACTTGGTAATTTGAGCATGAAAGCGATTGTAAACTTTATAATTGGCATAAACATGTATTATGAACTTAGGCAGCTGGCACGTATTGAAATAAAAAGATTACAGTTTGGGATAACTACATCATGAATCATCGGATTTGGGTTTATTGGGTATAAAACTTGATACATGTAATTTTGGCTAGATCTTGACATATGTAAAAAGGCATGAAATTTGGTATATATGTAAACTGACTAGAATTGGGTACATATATTAGTTGGCATGTAATAGCCTTAAAAGAGGGATAAATATAAATTGAGATAAGTTGCCTTTAATGGCCTAAGATAAATTGTGGTAAAATTGGAATGATTTTGCATACCATTAATTGATGGACATAATTGAGTCAATTATGGACATCGTTAAATTAGGGATAAATTGATAATTTGAATAGGGGAAATAAATTCAAATTGGGGTAAAAGATTATAAGTAATAATCAATGCTTAGGACATGAGGTTGGACTCATTTGTGACGTAAACCTGCCTGGAACCGCCCGGCGAATCCAGTAGTCACAAATGTCAGCCCAATGTGAGAGGTCCTAGGCCCAAATTAAAAGCGTAACAGTTGTAAAGACACGAGATTAGACTCTTTTATGGTGTAAGACTGCCCGGACCTGCCCGGCAAATCCAGCTGCTATAAATGTCAGTCTAATGTGAGAGGTCTTTATAAGGTTACGGCCTTCATGAATTAAGAAATACTTAACTAGATAAACATGTGGTGGGACATGGGGGTTAAGTGGGTGACATGTGGATGACATGTGGAAATACGAATAGTAATACTTACCAACGTAACATGGTAATTAGACCAGTGGGTAGGGTTAAGTAAATAAGAACACTTAACCAATATGATATAAATGGGTGGGTTAAGTAATATGATTAGGTTAATCTGGACACTTAACCAATTTAATAAGTTGACTACGGGAGTGGGTAAGTTTAAGCAAATGTTTAACCACTATAACATGATTAAACTGGACTAGAGAGTGAGGTTAAGTTAATGAGAACACTAAATTAATACAATGGGTTAATTAGACAAGTGGTTGCGGTTAAGTAGTAACACTTAACCAACATAACAGGACAAGCGGGTGGGTTAAGTTAACTTGAATAAGTTGATAACACTTAACCATTATAATATGACTAGTGGATGGGGTTAAGTTAACATGCACTTAACCAATCTGATGTGATGTGTGGTAGGGTTAAGTAACACATGAGGTTAAGTTAACAAGAAAATTCTTAGCCAATGTAACCAGATAGACGAACGGGGTTAAGTTAATAAACCACACTTAACCAATCAAACATAATAAGCAAGAAAGGTTAAGATAACTAAGGTAAACACTTAACCATGGTAACATAACGAGTAGAAGGGTTAAGTACATATCGGGTTGGTGGGTAATATCAGTAAATATAGGCCCACATACACTTAACCATTAAATACACATGCTTGAATTAGTAGCGAGGTTAAGTACACATCAGGGTTGGTGGGTAATATCAGAGAATATAGGCCCACAGACTTAACCATTAGAAAAACCTAGTAACGGGGACCCATTTCAGCAGTAACCCACATTAGGTATCAACGGAACCCTGAGCTAGGCAGGGTGGGGCACGATTACTGGGCTGATTATAAGAGGTCAAATTAGCGGCGGTTGGTGCAGCAGTGCAGGTTCTAACGGAGTGCGGGCGTGCACACACTTCGGCGCAGAAAATTTAGCCACTGGGCATCAGTAGGTATAAAGCTGTGCATCTCGATTGTGTCAGGGTTGCCACCATGGGACTTGATACACCCCATGGTGGGACCAACACAGGTATCTACAAGTAGGGGGCCGCGTGACACAAACGAGAACTAGGTCAAGTAGGGAGCCGATCGATAATGTAGTAAGGGTGCATCGAATATATACATGGCCATTGGGGTGATCGAGGTGGAATCCTCATAATCGATGTACACCTTAAGGCTACCATAATTGCGGGGATTGGGACCACGTTGTAATTATTATATAACACGGGCTACTAGTTGGGACACTAGTAGGGGGTACGGATCCTTGTTACACAGGACACTAGTTGGGACACTAGTAGGAATACGGATCATTCAATGTAAGCCACTTATGAGGATGCTAGTTAAGTGGTGCAGAGCAAATAGATATCGTTTTAATGGTAAAGCTTAGAAACCTTGCGATGTTATTCTTGATAGAAACCATACGGTGGGATACTTGATAGGAATTATGGGATGTTATACTTGTTTCATCGTGCCCGAAGTTTATCTTGTTACCTTAGTTTATCTTGTTATCATAGTTTATCGTGATATCTTAGTTTATCTTGCCTACCTTGTTATCATGCTTATGTTTACTTTCAGTTTATTCATGCCATGTTATCTTTACCTATTTTTATGCTGAAAGTCACTAGGACTTACTCAGTCTTTATGACTGACCCGTTTTGTTTCGCCTCTTTTTCTTTCATTCCCCCCCTCCCCAGGTTCACAGGGTGGGAATACACCTTAGTTCGGACCTTACTAAGCTCCAAGGCTCTTTCATGTATGGCTTGGATTTCTCTTGGCTATGGCTTGCTTTGCTTTATTGGGGAATACTACAGTTTGTTTTTATTCTTCTTTGTTTTTGAGCAAGACAGATATTTTAACTATGAAATTGGGTATTGGAAGTTGATGGGCTTTTCTTGTAAACATTTATATTTAATAAATGATTTGAAGTACTTCCACTTTATTTTCCGCTGTTTTATATATGTCTGTCTTGTAATATTTCTGTTCCAGTACCCATAATACTCCATTGAAGTTAAGGCATTCCCTTTGTGAGTGACCTTAACAGATGTGGGGTGTTACAATTGTCGTTGATTCAGATCGACGTTTTGTTCCATCATAATTCCAGACAAGCTCTGAATCATTTCGAATCACTTCCAGCGTGTAGTGTGAGTCCATACGATCTGGTCGGATCCCGGTTTGCGAATTTCTAATCACGTATGTGTATGATTTGTATTACAATTCATTATACAATATTAATTAAATTTAAACTAAATTAATTTAATTCATTTGGGCCTTTACCATATTTTCTTCTAATGCTGGCTCAATTTCGTCCTTAGCCCATTAACCAATTAAAACCCGCACCATATCCCCTTTCTTCCCAAACTAAAAATCACGGCTCCAGGAAGCAAATTCGAACCCCATTTCCCCAATTCATCCCATTCGTTCTACCTCCACACTTAACGATTTCACAAACTAAACATATCATTAAACTTCCCTTCCCAGCCACTATCCTCTCCACATAAGCTCACAAAGCTCGCATGCTACTCTCAAAACTCGTCGGTTCCCTTTCACGCTGCAGGTCACGGCAAGTATCGGACTTCACAATCACCTAAACTCGAAACAGACCACACCACAAACATTCTTTTCGAAATCACTTCATCTTCTACCTCGCGTTGATCCCCTAATACAAAAACAACTCACACAGTAAAACACTTTCTTGTAGCCGGTTCAAGCTTTACTGTTCACACCATAAATCCAGACAAACCCACATAATCACTTACCTAATCACTTGATTTACGTGGTTAAATCCTTCCTTATCCCAGACAAACCCGACTCGCCCTTTTCACTGGCCTGCTATCGACGCCAGTACCCCATCCGAATCCCGTCCCTTAGCCTCCCAATCCTCCACGAAAAACCACCAGAACACCACCCTACCAAGGCTGACCCACTTCCTCAAACCGCGACATCAGCGGATCTTCCACTAGCACAGCTCAAGACGGCCGACATCAGGAACTCGCATCCCCGTTTACTGCATCGCGACTTCTCGAACTGGTGCTGGGTTGAAGACGATAAAACCAGGGATTCAAAGAAGTTGTTTTAGGATTTTATATATTTCCTTTGAATTGATTTTGCTTCACGTTTTAAGACAGAGGGAAAAATAGAAACCGCGGCCGGTTACTCAGTTTTGGTTTTAGGTCTTAAGGAAGGTTATAGTGGGGTATTTATAAGGATCGAGTGGGTACATGGATCATTTTAATAATATTATAACTTTACGAGTAAATACCCCTTAAAACCAACTCATACGATATTTTGACAAACTAAGTCAATCTTAGCATAGAAAAATATTCCGTACCCAATGGGACAGGTTTCGTCGAATTCCGACACCGTTTGCGAAAATCCCTTAGAAAATATCGATGAAAAACACCGAGCATTAATTCATTAAAATTACATAAAAAATTCTAAAAATATGAGGCCTTGACGTTCACAAGACCACTTCCTAAGGTTTCGTATGAAATTTGTTTCGTTGAATTCTGAGTTCGTTTGACCAGTTAACCATTCAAATAAAGTTACCCCTGTTTAAAACGTATAAATGGTTAACTCAACATAAGGCATTTTTGGCCATCAAAGCCACATACGTCATCGATTTGCCGCGAAACTTGACTTTCTTATAACGATAAATTAATACGAACCCAATGGCACACAGTTCGTCGCATTCCGAGACTGTTTCCCGGTACGCTATTTTCTACGCACCCTTAGTGCTCCTTTAGACACCAAATTTTCCAATGTTCAAGAATAACAAACTATATTTGTTTTCTGACTATAAATGACGATACGAACTCAACGGAACTGGTTTCGTGGCTTAATTCAATCATCTGCTCCAGTTATGGTCAAAACCCCTTTTAAATCGAATTAAATTATTAATAATTCCGTAGCGACTTTTCTAAAATTTGATTTGGACGTAAATCAAAATCTACACGACGAAATCCCGAGTTTTCTCTTCCACTAGAAAGATATACTCCACCAGCTCCATGTGTTTCCTGTTTCATAGAAATCAGGCTTAAAACGAATCCTGTACATTCAGTTGAAGTTCAAATCGCCAAATCGAGAACTACCGTGCCCTTTCGAGCTCTATTTTAATTATATTATAATTCGATGTTCAAACTGACGTCGATTGAATATATTCATCAATATAATTCAACTCTAAGCTGAATTAAATCTTAGGGATGACCCGGTTTACAGAATATTGTGATTTCCAATATTTTGATTATTTCTGAATAAAATATATTATTCTACTATTTTAATTTAATTAAATATTCACTATAATTTAATTAACGACGATTTAATTCTCTAAATCACTATTTATTATCTCGCTAAAATACGGGTCATTACGTTCCTCCCCCCTTAAAATAATTTCGTCCTCGAAATTGCTAAGTTAGGGGACGACCCTATCTACTGGGTAAAAATTTATCTGTTTACCTCTTATCTCCGGTTTCAACTAAACCAATTAATATCGACTAAAATTTTAATCTATTCCGACTAACTAAATTTTCAAAAATCATGAAAATTTTCTAATGCCTTATATTTTCGAAAAATTTCGCCAACGTCTCCTTTGTACTGGTCAATATCCCAAACTCCAACTCGCCTCTCTGGGCCTTCTTCAACCCAAAAGAAAATCAAAGAGCCAAGCGACTTGCCAATTCGGCTCATAAATTCCAAACTCATATATATATAAAATAAATTTGTACCTTTTGTCGGGCAAATTCTTATATCCCTTCCATCTGTTATCAACTCGGCATATCCAAATGCCATCCCAATCAAATCCAACCAATTTATTCTTAACACAACCATTCGCTTATCCAAGCCGAATTCAATTTCAAATTCGAGTTTCAAATTCCAAACTCTCAACTTATCATTTCAATTCCAAACCAGATTATTCTCTAATCACTTCCAGTTTTTCTTAACCTATCATCTCACGTTAAATTCTGGTTTATTATTTACTTTTACTATCCCATTCGAATTAACTTCACAAGTTAAATTTTAATTTCTAGAATATAAATTCCTGAGTTTTATCTCAAATCAATTTGAAATCAAAATACCAATTCAAAACATTTGAATTTCTAACAACTTATTTTCCCAAAACAACTCAAAAACAAAACCTTGGTAGTAATCCGTCACTTAGAACTCGAAAATGAACACTGATGATGTCACGAGTCATCATCAGGGTTATTTCCCAGTCATCGAAGTGAGTTCAATACTGTATCACTTTCAATTTGAAAAACGTTTTTAAAATCTCCCAGGAACTTAAAATTTCCTTATGTTAAATCCTGATTCATTTATCAACACTTACTCAAATTTCAGGAATTTTTAAATTCCAATTCTGATTCAAATTCAGATTTTATTCATCTTATTTCATATACTTTACTTATATGAATTATGATTAGTTATTTATAATCATTTCACTTTTATAATCTTACTCGGTTATAATAACAACCAACATAACAAATTATACTATGTAAATTTCAAAACATATCATGTTGGTTCATCGTATTCGAGTGTTTAGTAACCCCTATCGATACAATGGATCAAACTGATCGACCAGAATTCATAAACAACTCAACCAATAAATCACCACAATACAAAACCATTTTATATTGAATAACAAATATGGACTCGTATATATACACTCAAACTCAATCTAGGGCATTACAAACCCTATCTCTAACGAGTTACGCCACAGAGCCAAGGTAATAACTTAACTTAAGCTCTGATACCAACTGTAACGACCCGGATTTTGAGCGACTTTGGTTACCGACATAAACTCGATGTCGATAGCCAAACATCCAAAAACCCCGGTAATTAATGAAAGAAATTAGAAGGTGAGGATATATATGATAGAACTAATAGAATATAAGAAGAAGAAGAACATCATCATCAGAGTAAACACGAATCTCACAGCGGAACGAATAACATATAACATAACTTTTGAATAAAAACAGTCACGTATACAATAGCACTTATCAGAGTACAACACTTACAACAACAGCGGAAATAATAATAGCTATAGAATCCTGAAGCCTCCTGCTCCAAGCTCTCCAAGTGTATCTGCAAAATCACGACTACTTGATAGCCAGTGCAAATTTGGGCACCCAAGAGTTTAGGGAGAACACAACAAAATAAACTCCGGGTCAGTCATGGGACTGGTATGAGTAAAACAGTTTTAACACAGTTTGAACAAGTAAACGATATCTCATTAGACCACGCCGTATAACGAAAGAGGTTTTTCCCTTATGAGAATCCAAAATATCTTTATATCAAAAATCTTTTGATATTATAATAATGTCTATCAACCACAATATAATAATCATTCAGCAGAAACGCTTTCATCTCACGTTCTACATATATAGTATACAATCAAAACCGCAAGCACGTATTGGGTAATGGATTTCCAACTATGACAAGGTATGGAACCACCTTCCGATCAGTGTACTCTAGGAACGATACACTGGTGTTCAACAAGAACATCTTGCAACTCAGCCACACATGACCGACCACTCATTTCTCTTGAGTGTATCGAATGTACATCACTAACGGTGGGGATCAGCAACCGTTCCCGTACATATATATGGGACAGCATTGATAGATTAAAGAAGCAAATGAATATTCTATAGATAAGTGATTATACACCCTACTTCGGTGCGACCGACTTAGCCATGCTGCCTGCCCGATTTCTGTCATTTACCGGATGTGAGGCTAGAAGCTACACTTATCTTTTCACATACCACATCTCCATTCACTTAGAATGCCACATCGTCATACCCTTTAAATCGCAAATTGATTTATCCAAAAATAACACGGGTATAAGCTAAGAGAAACGAATTCCTCCGCCACCAACGTAAATATGTTTGAAGAGATCAACTTACGCGATCCATCAGATATACTCTGTCTGACCTTCGTCCATACAAGTTGTACTGGGACTGGACAAACCGAAGGTACTATTCAGTACATCCATCTTAGGCACTGTTATCTAAGACTTATACAATAGCCCTTGCACTTTTACTCCATCTTCAATTATCTTTGGCATATATGATTTGCAACGCTTATGACAATACAGAGTGGTTCTTTGGATAATAATCCAACCGGTCTCTATATATTAACAACGTTAAAATGGTAAAAACTTTGATAGTCGGTGATTTAACTATCAAATGAAAAATGTCCGTGTGAAAACAATGATCTTATTTCCAAATGGAAATATCGATCCAATCATCAAAGATATATATACATATATATATATATATATATTCACATTTCCTTATTTTCTATATCTAGAAAATGTACGATATTAACACTGGAAAACATTTCCATAGCTTATTCACGCATCACTACCATTCCACAACTATTAGTCCCTAACTGTGAACTAGTAAGTGAACAATTTCTCTAAGTATAAACCCCGAAGGCCGAAACCAACATCAGATCGATACTCAGAAAACTATTCAACTTACTAATCTCTAGTCAGTTTTTAATCTTGTTTAATTCTGTTTGATTAACTCTTCTTCGAATAAGTTATATTTGATTATCTTTCTTCGAATAACTTATATTCGATTAACTCTCTCCTTCGAATGACTAATATTCGACGAACTCTATTCGAATACTACATTCTATTTAATCCTCTCGAATAACTAGATTCTATTAACTCATCTTCGAATAACTAATATCCGACGAACTCTATTCGGATACTACATTCGATTAACTCCTCTCGAATAACTAGTTTCGATTAACTCGACTAGACGAACCTAACTCGACTTACTTAACTTATTTAACTCAACTTCATTAACTCCTATTGAATAACTAATATTCGATTTAACTCCATTCGCTTAACTCTAGATCGCAGCGATCACAATGGTTACGCCTGATTCCCATAGGCAACATCCAACCGCCTTAGGCTATTTATAGCCCTGCGAATTTCGCTAGCAGTCATACGAGATGACAACTTACCCTGAATATTATGTTTGATTAACTCTGTCTCAAATAACTATATTTGATTAATTCTAGTTCATTTTAACCCTAATCGATTTACTCTAACTGATTAACTCTAACTGGTTAAACCTACCTGATTAACTCTACCTGATTAACTCTAACTGGTTAACTCTAACTGATTAACTCTAACTGATTTACTGTAACTCGATTAACTCGACTTGATTAACTCGACTTACTTAACCCAACTGGTAAACTCGACTTACTTAACCCAACTGGTAAACTCGACTTACTTAACCCAACTGGTTAACTTGACTTACTTAACCCAACTGGATAACTCGACTTACTTAACCCAACTGGATAACTCGACTTACTTAACCCAACTGCTAAACCCTACTTACTTAACCCAACTGGTTAACTCGACTTACTTAACCCCACTGGTTAACTCTAACTGAACTGGTTAACTCTAACTGAACTGGTTAACTCTAACTGAACTGGTTAAATCTAAATGAACTGGTTATCTCTACTGAACCGTTAAACTCTACTGAACCGTTTAACTCTACTGAACTATTTAACTCTACTGAACTGGTTAACTCTACTGAATTGGTTAACACTGAACTGATTAACTCTACTGAACTGGTTAACTCTAACTGGTTAACTCTACTGAACTGGTTAACTCTAACTGAACTGGTTAACTCTACTGAACTGGTTAACTCTACCGAACTGGTTAACTCTAACTGGTTAACTCTACTGAACCGGTTAACTCTAACTGAACTGGTTAACTCTCCTGAACTGGTTAACTCTACTGAACTGTTTAACTCTAACTGAACTGTTTAACTCTACTGAACCGGTTAACTCTAACTGAACCGGTTAACTCTAACTGAACCGGTTAACTCTACTGAACTGGTTAACCCTACTGATTTACTCTAACTGGTTTACTCTAACTGGTTAACTCTACTGATTAACTCTTCTTGAATACCATATTTGACTAACTCCTTTCGTATACCATATTCGACTAACTATTTTCGAATACCATATTCGACTAACTCTTTTCTAATACCATATTCGACTAACTCTTTTTGAATACCATATTCGACTAACTTTATTCACTTTATAAAGATTTCCTTTTAACAAAGTTTTATTCATTTGAAAAGATTTACTTTTAAATAACGGTTCTACACTTTAAAAATGATTTCCTTTTAATAACGTTTTCCTCTTTATAACGGTTTTTGCTTTATAACGTTTTCCCTTTTTATAACGTTTCCTTTCCAATTCTATTTGTAAATGGTTTACAAATATTTCCTTTTCAAATTTATTCTTGAAATATTCTAACTCCTTAAATTCCCGGAAAAATTCGCCATAACCTCCCTTGTACCGGGAGCATCGGGAAAATCCCCAAATCCGCCACACAGGCGTTTCCACTCAAAAAGAAAAATGGTTTGAAATTATTTCCTTTCGAAATATCTCCTATTTATAAATATTCCAATTTATAAACATTTCTTATTTATAAACATTCCAGTTTATAAATATTCTGTTTTCAATATCACTTTGAAAATCCCCTTTTTCCATTCTGATATTTTATGGTATTTAACACATCAAATCACGATGACCAATATCATCCAAACAGACATAATCAACCACAGATTATAAACTACATCATATATTATAATATATGAAAAACAATAAAATAACTGTTGAGGAATCCAGTCGGATTCCTCCAACCTGTTTCCCTGCAACCACAGATGTTACACAATAAAATCAACATCACTTTCAGTTCCATATGATATATTCTGTTAAACAGAATCAATATAGAAATTCAACTAACTGACTAGCAGTTCAATCAAACAGTCAACACACAGTCAATCAGCCAATATTTAACAGTTCTAAAAATACAAAATGAAATTATAAACTGTTCAGGGTTAGTGAGATTTACTCACTTTGGACTATCATCGTTAATAACGATAATTGTCGTTGATTCAAATCGACGTTTTGTTCCATCATAATTCCAAACAAGCTCTGAATCATTTTGAATCAGTTCCAGCGTGTAGTGTGAGTCCATACGATCTGGTCGGATCTAAGTTTGCGAATTTCTAATCACGTATGTGTATGATTTGTATTACAAGTCATTATACAATATTAATTAAATTTAAAATGAATTAATTTAATTCATTTGGGCCTTTACCATATTTTCTTCTAATGCTGGCCTAATTTCATCCTTAGCCCATTAACCAATTGAAACCCGCACCATATCCCCTTTCTTCCCAAACTAAAAATCACGGCTCCAGGAAACAAGTTCGATCCCCATTTCCTTAATTGATCCCATTCGTTCTACCTCCACACTTAACGATTTCACAAACTAAACATATCATTAAACTTCCCTTCCCGGCCACTATCCTCTCCACATAAGCTCACAAAGCTTGCATACTACTCTCAAAACCCGTCAGTTCCCTTTCACGCTGCAGGTCACTGCAAGTATCGGACTCCACCATCACAGAAACTCGAAACAGACCACACCACAAACATTCTTTTCGAAATCACTTCATCTTCTACCTCGCGTTGACCCCCTAATGCAAACACAACTCACACAGTAAAACACTTTCTTGTAGCCGGTTCAAGCTTTACCATTCACAACATAAATCCAGACAAACACACATAATCACTTACCTAATCACCTGATTTACGTGGTTAAATCCTTCCTTATCCCAGACAAACCCGACTCCCCCTTTTCACTGGCATGCTATCGACGCCAGTACCCCATCCGAATCCCGTCCCTTAGCATCCCAATCCTCCACGAAAAACCACCGGAACACCACCCTACCAAGGCTGACCCCCTTCCTCAAACCGCGACATCAGCTGATCTTCCACTCGCACAGCTCAAGACGGCCGACATCAGGAACTCGCATCCCCGTTTACTGCATCGCGACTTCTCGAACCGGTGATGGGTTGAAGACGATTAAACCTGGGATTCAAAGAAGTTGTTTTAGGATTTTATAAATTTCCTTTGAATTGATTTTGCTTCACGTTTTAAGACAGAGGGAAAAATAGAAACCGCGGCCGGTTTCTCAGTTTTGGTTTTAGGTCTTAAGGAAGGTTATAGTGGGGTATTTATAAGGATCGAGTGGGTACATGGATTATTTTAATAATATTAAAACTTTACGAGTAAATACCCCTTAAAACCAACTCATACGATATTTGTTTTCGACAAACTAAGTTAATCCTAGCATAGAAAAATATTCCGAACCCAATGGGACAGGTTTTGTCGAATTCCGACACCGTTTGCGAAAATCCCTTAGAAAACATCGATGTAAAACACCGAGCATTAATTCATTAAAATTACAAAAAAAATCCTAAAAATATGAGGCCTTGATGGATCACTAGACCTCTTCCTACGGTTTCGTATGAAACTTGTTTCGTTGAATTCTGAGTTCGTTTGACCAGTTAACCATTCAAATAAAGTTACCCCTGTTTAAAACGTATAAATGGTTAACTCAACATAAGGCGTTTTTGGCCACCAAAGTCACATACGTCATCGGTTTGCCGCGAAACTTGACTTTCTTATAACGATAAATTAATACGAACCCAATGGCACACAGTTCGTCGCATTCCGAGACTGTTTCCCGGTACGCTATTCTCTACGCACCCTTAGTGCTCCTTTAGACACCAAATTTTCCAATGTTCAAAAATAACAAACTATATATGTTTTCTGACTCTAAACGACGATACGAACTCAATGGAACTGGTTTCGTTGCTTAATTCGATAGTCTGCTCCGGCTATGGTCAAAACCCCTTTTAAATCGAATTAAATTATTAATAATTCCATTGCGACTTTTCTAAAATTTGATTTGGACGTAAATCAAAATCTACACGACGAAATCTCGATTTTTCTCTTCCACTAGAAAGATATACTCCACCAGCTCCACGCGTTTCTTGTTTCATAGAAATCCGGCTTAAAACGAATCACGTACATTCAGTTGAAGTTCAAATCGCCAAATCGCGAACTGCCGCACCCTTTCGATCTCTATTTTAATTATATTATAATTCTACGTTCAAACCGACGTCGATTGAATATATTCGTCAATATAATTCAACTCTAAGCTGAATTAAATCTTAGGGATGACCCAGTTTACAGAATATTGTGGTTTCCAATATTTTGATTATTTCTGAATAAAATATATTATTCTATTATTTTAATTTAATTAAATATTCACTATAATTTAATTAACGACGATTTAATTCTCTAAATCACTATTTATCATCTCACTAAAATACGGGTCATTACACCAATCTCCAATAAGCACTCTGCGGTTTTTGATTTTATACTATATATGTGAACGTGAGATGCAAGCGTTTCACTAGATGGTTATTTATTTGATAATAACTATTATAATATCAAACGTTTTGATGTAAAGTACTTAGATCATTATCCAGATATTAGACACGGATTGATCTATGATTTCTAAAGTAAATGAACCTGTCAACATGAAAACCTAAATCCTTATTCCTTGTTTACATCTTTTATCTGTGTTTACTCACACCAGTCCCCCGACTGACCCAGAGTTTATTTTCTGTGTTTCCTAAACTCTTGGGTACTCATAATACTTATTATGAGTAGACAAGTAGTCCAGGTAGGCAAGTAGAATCTGATGAAGTTAAGTTCAAGATCAGTATTATATCTACATCTGTATTATTCTAGTCATGATGTATAATTATGTTGTTCTACTATGGTAATATATTATTATGATGTACTCTGATGTAACAAACTCTGATATGTAATATATTATAGATATTTTGTGAAATTCCGCTGTGAGATTAATTCCGTTGTGAGACTCTGATATCTTCTTACTCTTATATTCTATTATTTCTACCTTTTCTTTCTCACCATCTAACTTCTTTCTATTAACAGTCAGGAGTTCAATACTTGGTTTTGTTCGACGAGTAATACATGATTTCGTATTACTGTTGAAAATTCAATTGGTGAATTTCCCGGCGTTACAAATATCGTTTACTTGTCCAAACGGTTTTAAACTGTTTACTCATTCCAGTCCCATGACTGACTCGAAGTTTATTTTGTTTTGTTTTCCCTAAACTCTTGGGTGCCCAATTTTGTACGGGCAGTCAAGTAGTTCAAGTATTCTCAGATATTCTTGGAGGAGCTTGAAGCAGGAGGCTTCAGCGTTAGTTATCTAGTGTTATTTCTGCTGTATTGTAAGTGTTGTACTCTGATGATGATGTATGTATATACAGTTAAAATTTTGTATTGCAAAAGTTGTTATATATTATATTTTATTCTGCTGTGATGTGATATTCTGTGTTTTGTTTATGTTCTTCTTCTTCTATTCTATAAGTTCTATCTTATCTATTCTCACCCTCTGTCTTCTTTCTATTAGTTTCCTGGTTTCCAGTGTAATTTGGGTTGGACTTGTGTTATTTCGTCTGCTCAAATTCTACCGGATTTTCAGGTCACTACAGTTGGTATCAGAGCTTAGGTTGAGCGAACACCTAGGCTTTGTGGAGTTGTGCTCATTAGAGATAGGGTCAGTAGTACCCTATAATGAATTGAGTGTATATATATACGAGAGAGCGTATTTGTAGTTGATATAAAAACTGTTTTATATTGTGTTGACTAGTCTGTTGAGTGAATTAGGAATTCTGATCGAATCGTGGGATGTCACGACATCGGTAGGAGTTTATAAAACTTGAACAGAAGATTGGACATGATATTGTTTTAAATAGTTGAGTTGATTGTTAGAATTATAATCGAATGAGATTATAAAATGAAAATGGTTATTTATAACCAAATAAGAAGTTGTATGTGAGTAAAACATACATATAAGATGAATTAGAATTGAATTCAAACCAGGATTCAGAATTTAAAATCCTGGGAGTTGGAAAATATTTGTTCTAGATGAATATCAAGTAATATAGCACTGAGCTCACTTCAGTGGCTGGAAAATAATTCTGATGATGATTGCAACATCATCAGTGTTCATTTTCGAGTTTCAAAGTGAAGGATTGCTACCTTAGAAAAGTTTTTGATGGGAATTGTTTTAAAGTAAACAAGTTGGGGTTGAAAATTCAAATGTTTTGAATTTGTGATGATTTATAAATATAGGTATATGTTTATATGATTTCAAAAGGATTTGAAATGGAAACCCGGGGATTTGAATTATGGAATTAGAATTTAACTTAAGAAAGTAAATCGAAGTAAATAAATTGAGTTAGAATCAATTTGAATGAATTCGAATGGAACGTGAATTGGTGATAAATCATTCAGAATAAATGAATGTGAAAATATATGATATGCAATACGAGTGAAACCAAAAGTTCTGTTGGAACTAAAATTGTATAAGTATGAAATGTTGAGTTCAACATAAGTAAGTTTTTGAAAGGGTAATAGGTTAGTAGCACTTTTTCTACCTTAGTAATTTTGGGGACGAAATTCTTTTAAGTGGGGAAGCATGTAATGACCCAGATTTTTGAATCAACTAATTTTAAATATTTAATCTGGATTTAAATATTTAGTTAATAATATAAATGAATTATTTATATTAAGTCATCAATTCTTAGTAATCAATTTCGATTTAATATTTGTAATATTAAATTATCAGAATATGTAACACCCCGTATTTCAAATAATAGTGATGTTCACAAATTAAGGAATAATTAAGATGTAATAATTATGGGAAATGGGTCGTGCCATTGTGTTCGTCTCAGAATTCTGGTTGAGATAGAGTCCGAGTTTACATGTATTGGACTTTGTATGAAGAAGTTATGGCCATCCGAAGTTTCAGAAATTCAAAACAGATTCAGAAAATTCAAATTTTGAAAATTCAGCCCAAACAGGCTGGGCGGGAAAAATTCCCGCCCAGACCAGGTCGACCTGCCCACCAGGTCGACATGGGTGACGACCCTAGGGTCGACCTGGGGGTCGACCTCCCTGGTCGAGCCCAGGTGACCTGGGTGCACCTGAATGGGTTTTTGGGCTGGGTTTTGGGGGCTGTGACGAAATCTAACAGCTCTAATCTATCCTAGGGTTTATCTAAAGGCCTAAAACAACTAACTACACCTATAAATACACCCTAAGAGCTAGCCTCCTCTACACACAATTCTATTCTGCTTTTTCTCTGCCTCTGTTCTAAATAAAAATGAAAATGGCGTCGCTACTCTGCTGGAATCAAAACTAATCAACATCAACCTAAGCAACTCAATTCAAATTAGAGATTAAAGCTTCTGCAATAAGTCTACAACAATTAAAGTTCTTTCTTTAATCTAATCAGGGCTAGTACAGTTATTTTCCGATATAAACGTTAATTCTGATTGTGACATGAATTGTAAATCTGAATTTGAGGTTATATCTGTTCTGTTCTGTTTAGATCTATCTTATTTTGTATCTCTTTCCTCATTCTGTTCTATAGCCAGGCTACCACGAGCCTGAGCCGATCTCATAAGAGATTAACATACGCTAAATTGTTTGGGACAGTAAAATGAATGATGCATAAATTGGGCATGACCAATAGGTGACTGATTGGAGGAAAGAACATGGACTGTAGTTAGAGCATAAATTTGCGACATATGACTGGACATGTTGTATTTATAACATAAATGGGTATTGAACATATGATTTGTGATAAAAAGAATATGGCTTAGGTGTAAAGATTTACATGAGAGTAGGGTATCTATTAGTGTAAACAAACACCTAAGTAAGGGATCTTTGGGATATATGACATGCATAGTAATAGATGGCTATATTTGGTATATAATCATATTGTGAACCATGACAACTATTTAGGCATGCAAACTTAGGCGAAATGTATAATTAGGCAAGATGGGTCAATGAAACCTTAAGGAATAATAAAATCCGCTATATTTGCCTAATTTAGTTTTGCTATATTTGCCTAATCTGCTAGTCTGTTACATTGCTTAATCTGCTAGTTCTACTCTACTGCCTAGTCTGCAAGATTTGTTCATTTGCCAAATCTGTCATTTGTTAAGTCTGTTGAAAATGCCAAATCTGCTAAACTAAATCTGTTGAGATGCCTAATCTGTTATCTGCTAGTTTGGTTAATCTGCTAAATCCATTAAGACGCCTAATCTGCGAAAATCTGTTATCTACTATATCTATTAAGCTGAGATATTCAGTCTGTTATTGACATAATCTGAATTACCTATGAATAATTGACATGTATATTAGGCGTGGGTATAAATGGTGAATCATTAATTAATTGCCCGCAAAGATAAACATGGCTAACTCGAGGTTAGAATGAGTTTGCGGCGTAATTCTGCCCAGAACCGCCCGGCATATTCCAGTGGTCACAAACAATAGGTTCTAATGTGAGAAGTTAGTCATAACATGCTTGAAACCCGAGGTTAGACTCAGTTTGTGACAGTAACCTGCCCGGAACCAACCGACCTAACCAGTAGCCGCAAGCTGTTAGTCTAATGTGAGAGGTTTGGGCATTAATATTTAATTAATGAAAATCTGAGATAATTATGATGTCTAAAACGTGTTGGGTAAGGTTAAACCAATTGGACAAATGAATCTGATAAACCCGTTTCGTGAATCCGTGGGCCCAATACAAAGTTAGATAATCTGTAACCAGGTAATCTGTAAGTTTGTTAATCTGTAACCAGTTAATCTATAAGCCTGTTAATCCGAACATCTGATCCGTTAGTCTGAAAACCTGTTAACCTGATTGTCTGATCTGTGAACTAGTTAATCTAAACTTTGTATGTCTGAAACTTGTAGACAAGTTAAGCTGAAATCTGTTAGTCTGGGGACATAAGGTTAGGAGGGAATTTACTTGTGTTATCTGTTGTTTGGGACCCATATTAATCAGTAACCCTTTCTGGTATCAAAACTTTGACCCAACAGTAAGTAGGGTCCGGGCACGCTTACTGAACTAATTATAAGCGGTTCATTCTGATAATGGAGAGGGGTGTTGATGGTGCGTTCCAACCGGGTCATGTGCATGCATGGATCTCGGTCTGTCTCTAAGGATGTAAGACGCCGTGACATATGTAAATAGGTCTGTGCCAATTGGTTCTCAATTTAGGGAGTGATACACCCTACTGTGGGGCCGACACAGGATATTTATGTATTAGGGAGCCGATCGCTTGGGGTAGGGTTTTAGGGTACACTTAGTTCTGTCTGTTTCTGTTGGTACCGTCTGTTTCTGTTGGGTGGTAACACCTGTCTGTTTCTGCGTGGTACCGTCTATTCGGGTGGTAAAGGCCCATTACTAGTGTACACCTAATTCTACATTCTGTTTTCATAGGGATTAATCTGTTTCTGCTTTTGTCTGTTTCTGATCGGGTAGTAAAGGCCCATTATTAGCATTCTGTTTCTGTTAAATTATTCTGTACCCGTTTCTGTTTCAGTTTAGAAATTAGGGTGACACCTAATTCGGTTATACTAGTATTAGTGCAGGGAAGTGTAAAGCAATAGCTTATATCAATCTGTTCTTCTGTTATATTTGTTACATCTGTTACAGTTATCTCTCATCCAGTTTTATTTTCATGTCATGTTATTATTATCTGTTCATAACTGGAAATCACTGGACTTGCTAGACTTTTGTCTGACCCTTGTTGTTTCGCCTCCTTTCTTCCGTTTCCCCCCAGGTTTTGTAGAAGGGAATACTCTAGCTTGATCCAGATTTCTTTCGCTTGAAGTGCTCAAAGTATGGCTTGTCTTCTTCTGTGGGGATTATGATTTTAAACTATGCATTCTTAAGGCTTTTGTACAAGACTGATATTTTGTACTTGAATTCTGATATTGTGATTTGAAAGGATGTAACCAAGCTTATTTCGGTTTCTGTTGTAATAAAGTTATAAATTTTTCAAGTACTGTTTTATCTGTCTTGTAAGTTTCTATTCTGTTTACTAAAATGCTCCACCAAAGTTAAGGCATTCCCTTTGTGAGTGACCTTAATGGAGGTGGGGTGTTAGACTTGGTATCAGAGCTGAAGGTTACCAGATTGGGTAAAGTTTTTGAAAACTATTTTCAAAAAGGTTTTGAAAGGAAGTATTTTCAAAAATAAAGCTTATTTTGAAAAACATGATCCCCAAGAGCCATATATCTTTTCTTCAGTCCTTTTTGTATTGAACCTTTCCTTTTTCGTTTCAGGATGTCTGAAGCATCTGAGATACCAGAGGGTGTTCACGTACCCAGTTGGTTTCGTCAATATCTTGAGGCTAGGACCGCCGCCGCAGGTCCAGCAAATGATCCCCCTCCTCCACCCCCTCCTCGTGCAATTACTTTTTCAAAGGTCTGTAGAGATTTTAGGGCCATGGGTGGGAAGGATTTCAAAGGAACTGAATCATTCGTAGAAGTGAGGAACTGGCTCAAAGAAACTGAGGATCTATTCGTTATCTTCGAGGTGGACGATAGGCAGAAGGTACAGTTGGCGGTATGGTTGCTCAAAGACGAAGCTTCCTGCTGGTGGGAAGTAACTAACGCCGAGAGGCTGGTTGAGGCATGGATGGATTTCAGAACAAGGTTTGAGACAAAATTCCTCTCGCAAGCTGAACAAAGTTTACAATTGGAAAAGTCTTATCTCTTAAGCAAGGAAGTATGACGGTCAAGGAATACGTCAACCAAT
This sequence comes from Allium sativum, assembly GCA_030737875.1. Classification (NCBI taxonomy): domain Eukaryota; kingdom Viridiplantae; phylum Streptophyta; class Magnoliopsida; order Asparagales; family Amaryllidaceae; genus Allium; species Allium sativum. The sequence goes on along the minus strand of CM060922.1, from coordinate 138,165,075 downwards.
TCAACCAACTAGCTAGGCTCGGATTGGATTTAGTCAAAATTCAGCATAAAAAGGCTATCCGCTTTGTTAAGGGATTAAACGAGCCACTGCAAAGCCTAGCCATGACCCATGTACCCATGGGGGCGACTTACGAGAGATTGGTGGATATGGCGCTACTGCACGAGGAAGACAAGGGCCCAAAAGAGACAAAGAAGGATGAACCACAGAATAAGAAAGCAGGGCCCAAAAAGGAAACGCAAAGGAAGGATGAGAAGTCTGAAGATAAGAAGGGGAAAAAGTGCTTTACTTGTGGAAGCTCGACTCATCTGAACAAGGATTGCAGAAAAAGGAAGGGCGCTTGCTTCAACTGTGGGGAGATGGGACACTTCACTAGGGACTGCCCGAAGGGACGAGGACAAGGAGGGCAGGGGAACACTCTTGAGGCTGGTGACTAGGATAGAAATAGGAAAATTCCTATAGTAGGTTTAATTTCTTTATCTGATTTTGGAGTTAAGACTCTTTCTGATTCTGGTATTTTGATTTTGTAATTGATACTCTGCACTTTAATACTAGTATTGTTTCTGATTCCGTTGTAGACTCAAACTTATAAGGGTTATGACTCATCTGTTTATGATAGATTGGGGTTTGAGGGATATCTGTGTTAGGCGTCAAGTATGACGCATACATTCTGAGTTTTTGTGGGATATGTTTTTATCATGCTTAGCTTCCTAAGAATCATTAGGGAACCTGATCTGTACCAGTAGTCTGTAAATATTTGAATAATTCTGCTTTCCAGTTTTGACATTGGCTAAAGGAGGTGATCCTCTGGGTGTCAATCTGATGTTGATTTCGGTCTTCAGGGTTGATACTTAGGGGAATTATTTTCCCAACTAATGTCTAATGGGAACCAAGTCTTTGTCTTATCTGTACTCGCTTCCATCATTCGACTGTATCCTATCGATCGAATCTTCGAACTTTAGGTAGAAACTAATGGGTGCAAACATGTGTTTGAGACATGTTATGTTTGATGGTTGCAAGTGGATGCAAGTGGTTGCTAGTGGTTGCTCGTGGATGCATATACACACACTAGGCACTAGATCGGCTCGAAAACATTCTCATACTGCATATGGATGTGTGAGCATTTTTTAAATTTTTGTGGATGCAAAATGATTGACTCAGCACATGGATGTTGTATATGACTGAATGGTTGTGCACTCATATAGAAATGATATGTATCAAGTAGGAAAATTGCATACATGTTGGACTCATGGCACTGGCATAATTCACATTAAGGGGGTCAGCTGAATCAGTGGACCGCATGATCTTTGCATTAGATGAGGAACTTATACACACACCTTTGCATATGTTCATACAACATTAGAAGTTTCTAAGGACAATGGACGCCAGTGATTGATGATTGAGTAGATGGATGTTGGATGGTAGGACACATTCTTCTTAACTTGAAGATTTCGGGGACGAAATTCGTTAAGGAGGGGAGAATGTAACACCCCGTATTTCAAATAATAGTGATGTTCACAAATTAAGAAATAATTAATTACAGATGTAAGAATTAAGGGAAACGGGTCGCGCCATTGTGTTCATCTCAAAATTCTGGTTGAGATAGATTCCGAGTTTGCATGAATTGGACTTCGTATGAAGAAGTTATGGCCATCCGAAGTTTCAGAAAATTCAAAACAGATTCAGAAAATTCAAATTTCGAAAATTCAGCCCAAACAGGCTGGGCGGGAAAAATTCCCGCCCAGGCCAGGTCGACCTGGGGGTCGACCTGCCCACCAGGTCGACATGGGTGTCGACCCTAGGGTCGACCTCCCTGGTCGACCCCAGGGGACCTGGGGTGCACCTGAATGGGTTTTTGGGATGGGTTTTGGGGGCTGTGACGAAATCTGACGGCTCTAATCTATCCTAGGGTTTATCTAAAGGCCTAAAACAACTAACTACACCTATAAATACACCCTAAGACCTAGCCTCCTCTACACACAATTCTATTCTGCTTTTTCTCTGCCTCTGTTCTAAATAAAAATTAAAATGGCATCGCTACTCTGCTGGAAATAAAATTAATCAACATCCACCTAAGCAACTCAATTCAAATTAGAGATTAAAGCTTCTGCAACAAGTCTGCAGCAATTAACGTTCTTTCTTTAATCCAATCAAGGCAAGTACAGTTATTTTCCGATATAAACTTAATTCTGATTGTGACATGAATTGTAAATCTGAATCTGAGGTTATATTTGTTCTGTTCTGTTTAGATCTATCTTATTTTGTATCTCTTTCCTCATTCTGTTCTATAGCCAGGCTACCACGAGCCTGAGCCGATCTCACAAGAGATTAACATACGCTAAATTGTTTGGGACAGTAAAATGAATGATGCATAAATTGGGCATGACCAATAGGTGACTGATTGGAGGAAAGAACATGGACTGTAGTTAGAACATAAATTTGAGGCATATGACTGGACATGTTGTATTTATAACATAAATGGGTATTGAACATATGATTTGTGATAAAAAGAATATGGCTTAGGTATAAAGATTTACATGAGAGTAGGGTATCTATTAATGTAAATAAACACCTAAGTAAGGGATCTTTGGGATATATGACATGCATAGTAATAGATGGCTATATTTGGTATATAATCATATTATGAACCATGACAACTATTTAGGCATGCAAACTTAGGCCAAATGTAAAATTAGGCTAGATGGGTCAATGAAACCTTAAGGAATAATAAAATCTGCTATATTTGCCTAATTTAGTTCTGCTATATTTGCCTAATCTGCTAGTCTGTTACATTGCTTAATCTGCTAGTTCTGCTCTACTGCCTAGTCTGCTAGATTTGTTCATCTGCCAAATCTGTCATTTGTTAAGTCTGTTGAAAATGCCAAATCTGCTAAACTAAATCTGTTGAGATGCCTAATCATTTATCTGCTAAATCTGCTAGTTTGCTTAATCTGCTGAATCCGTTAAAACGCCTAATCTGCGAAAATCTGTTATCTACTATATCTGTTAAGCTGAGATATTCAGTCTGTTATTGACATAATCTGAATTAGCTATGAATAATTGACATGTATATTAGGCGTGGGTATAAATGGTGAATCATTAACTAATTGACCGCAGAGATAAACATGGCTAACTCGAGGTTAGAATGAGTTTGTGGTGTAATTCTACCCGGAACCGCCCGGCATATTCCAGTGGTCGCAAGCAATAGGTTCTAATGTGAGAAGTTAGTCATAACGTGATTGAAACCCGAGGTTAGACTCAGTTTGCGACAGAAACCTGCCCGGAACCAACCGGCCTAACCAGTAGCCGCAAACTGTCAGTCTAATGTGAGAGGTTTGGGCATTAATATTTAATTAATGAAAATCGGAGATAATTATGATGTCTAAAACGTGTTGGGTAAGGTTAAACCAATTGGACCTATGAATCTGATAAACCCGTTTCGTGAATCCGTGGGCCCTATACAAAGTTAGATAATCTGTAACCAGTTAATCTGTAAGTCTGTTAATCTGTAGCCAGTTAATCTGTAAGCCTGTTAATTCAAACATCTGATCTGTTAGTCTGAAAACCTGTTAACTTGATTGTCTGATCTGTGAACTAGTTAATCTAAACTTTGTATGTCTGAAACTTGTAGACAAGTTAAGCTGAAATCTATTAGTCTAGGGACACAAGGTTCGGAGGGAATTTACTTGTGTCATCTGTTGTTTGTGACCCATATTAGTTAGTAACCCTTTCTGGTATCAAAACTTTGATCCAACAGCAGGTAGGGTCCGGGCATGCTTACTGAACTAATTATAAGCGGTTCATTCTGATAATGGCGAGGGGTGTTGATGGTGCGTTCCAACCGGGTCATGTGCGTGCATGGATCCCGGTCTGTCTCTGAGGATGTAAGACGCCGTGACATCTTTTAATAGGTCTGTGCCAATTGGTTGTCACTTTAGGGAGTGATACACCCTACTGTGGGGCCGACACAGGATATTTGTGTACTAGGGAGCCGATCGCTTGGGGTAGGGTTTTAGGGTACACTTATTTCTGTCTGTTTCTGTTGGTACCGTCTGTTTCTGTTGGGTGGTAACACCAGTCTGCTTCGGCGTGGTACCGTCTGTTCGGGTGGTAAAGGCCCATTAGTAGTGTACACCTAATTCTACATTCTGTTTCCGTAGGGATTAATCTGTTTCTGCTTCTGTCTGTTTCTGATCGGGTAGTAAAGGCCCATTATTAGCATTATGTTTCTGTTAAATTATTCTATACCCGTTTCTATTTCAGTTTAGACATTAAGGTGACACCTAATTCAGTTATACTAGTATTAGTGCAGGGAAGTGTAAAGCAATAGCTTATATCATTATGTTGTTCTGTTATATCTGCTACATCTGTTACAGTTATCTCTCATCCAGATTTATTTTCATGTCATGTTATTATTATCTGTTCATAACTGAAAATCACTAGACTTGCCAGACTTTTGTCTGACCCTTGTTGTTTCGCCTCCTTTCTTCCGTTCCCCCCCCCCCCCAGGTTTTGTAGAAGGGAATACTCTAGCTTGATCCAGATTTCTTCCGCTTGAAGTGCTCAAAGTAGGGCTTGTCTTCTTCTGTGGGGATTATGATTTTAAACTATGCATTCTTAAGGCTTTGTACAAGACTGATATTTTGTACTTGAATTCTGATATTGTGATTTGAAAGGATGTAACCAAGCTTATTTCGGTTTCTGTTGTAATAAAGTTATAAATTTTTCAAGTACTGTTTTATCTTCTTGTAAGTTTCTGTTCTGTTTACTAAAATGCTCCACCAAAGTTAAGGTATTCCCTTTGTGAGTGACCTTAATGGAGGTGGGGTGTTACAGAATACGAAAATGGATTTAGTTGCATTCAAAAATTTAATTTGAATTAAATACAGTTCAAATAATTAATAGGAAATTTTATTTGAATTTCTAACGATAATAATATTTATTTATTATCGAGGAGAATAAATTGTCTGAAATTAATTTATATTGATTTAAATTAATATCTCCTTCAGATGATCAAATTGGACTTCATGACCTACCCCAGTGTCCAGAATGGTGGTTAAACCCTAGAATTGATTGTTGTTGGGTTCAGAAAGGAGTTCGAACACGCGAGGTATTTTAAATTAAATAAAAACCGATTTAAAATAAAACATGTGGCTCCCTTACCTCCACAATTTAAAACATGGCGTGCCCTCCACTCAACCATAAAACAAAAGGAATCGTGGCCTTCTTTCTTCCTCTAAAACCATGAATTCCCTTTATAAAATCAAAGCCGCTGCTTCTCTCTTTGGAATCACTTCATTCCTTTTTCGAAAATCCAAGCTTCTGGAAACCAAAAACAATTTCTGCCCTCTTATGCAAAACAAAATTCACGAAAGCCCAAACCGTGAACCACGAGTTGGAATCGCGATTCCTACCTAAAGCTCAACATGAGATTTAGGAAATGAAGTTATGCGATAACGGATGCGAACCGGAGTACAACCTGATGTCAATTTAGGGGTGCACTGATGGACTTGAATGAGAAGACGAGGTTCGAATCTGGTGCGATTCATTTTTGGGGAGTTCGTCGATGAACTCGCGGATCTAGGTTGGCCGCGACAAGCACTACCTGGGGATGGCGAAAACTATGAGTGAAAAACCAGAAGCTTTTGTTAGACCAAAAAATGGTCCTAACACCCAATTGATCATGTTTTGCAGAGAATAATGAAGAATCATAATCTAAAAGCATAGAAAAGCAATCAACACACGAGATTTTTATTGGTTCGGCATTAACAAGCATACATCCACTTTATAGTTTCTCAATTCATCCAGAAATTATAATTACAATGAGTATAGACACACAATCACTCAATAACAATGAAAAATGCTCTCCGAATTCATTGATTTTGTCGAAGAAGATCTTAATTCTTCATTGGCAGCCATGGCCGAAATATGTAGAGTTTCCTTAGGCCAAAAGTCCCCTTAAATGATGTGTTGTATGTGTATTTATAGGTAGAAATTCGGTTAGGGTTGAGTGGCCACGTGGCAGCTTCAGAGTAAATCTCGGAAGTAGTGGAGAACATGGGGAAATGGTCTTTAACTGCCCAGAATTCGGTTAGGGGTAGAGACCCGATCCGGTTGGCCCGATCCGGACAACCCGATCCGGATGACCCGATCTGGCTTGGTTGGTCAGAAATATTCGCTTTAGCTTGATCCAAAATGGTAGAATCCAACCCGAAGCTTATGTGCACAGAAATACGAGTTTTCCCATCCTTCATTACTTCGTCCAAGCAGATGTCGATCTCTGGCAGTTCATACTCAAGCCCTGAGTGGCCTTCCTGATAGAGTTCTTTGGCTTTGGATAGTCTGGTCACAAAGCAGGCTAACATTTTGCCCCCCAAAGTACATCTTGTTGCAAATAAGATGTGCTTTGAATAAGTCGAGATGAATCTTTTTGGATCTTTTTCTGTATAAATGGCTTGTCATATACCGCATTGCTTCCGTTGATGCTTATCGGGCCAAATTTCATGGCTAGAGTGGTCAAGATGATCAAGTAATCGTTTAGACTTCGTCGAATCAAGAGGTAGAATTCCTTCATCATATGTCATGCGGTAGGTTTGGCTCCCGTGTGAGATCGTACATGTAAAAGTTGATGCCAAACGACGCCATCTTCCTAAACAAGTCAAGTGCATTACTAAGCTAAGATTTCTTTAATGTATAACTCAATGTATACAATAGCCGTCTAAGTCATAGTATGGTGTCAGAATCTTCGTATCTTGAGCTAGCATCTAGACCGTTCGGATAGAGCGCATCAGAGTCGGCATATGAATTTGTCATTTTTGCCTGGATTTGGACTATCTCGATATCAGTATATTAATCTAGGACTCCATGATTGCATCTAATCGTAATAATAGTGCATCCGAAAGCCATGATCACTTCAGATTGTTTTATAGTCCCGTGATCACATACGAGTCAGTACGAGATGTTGTTGAAAACATGCAAGCCAATAGCTGGTAGGATTATCACAATTGTAAGGCAGCAGAGGAGTTCATCATACTCTCCATTTAATGCAGTTGCAGATCAAGTCTTTGAATTCTTGCTTGATCTGTAATTTCACTCACTTGGATGGTCGAGATGAATCACGTTATATTCTAAAGATATAATGTATATGTTCTGAATCATGCATTGAGTCAGGGTCATGTTTAAAGTCAATATGTCGGTTGAAGTTGATGTTCCTAGCATTAGTGGAGGACGAGCGAAGTCAGTGCTTATGCCCCCAGCATTGTTGGGGGTTATGATAGGTCAATCGGACATCCAATCTTTTAGCCTTTATATTTTTTTCTGCCGCATCGGGTTAGATATGTAGGTTCAACAATCTTAGTCACCCTGCGTCGTTATGTGCACATTCCCAAGTCATCAAGGGTTGGAGTTGTATATGCGAATGGTCGAATCACATTCGCGTTGGGGTCAACCCATCTGTTTAGCCAGAAAGCAGTGATCGCCTTATTGAGTATATCAGCAAACTTAGATACTCTCCTCGCATCAGCTGCAGAGTTGAGTAAGCTCGTCAATCTTGCAAGCGAGCAAACATCGTTAGTGAGTTATTTGAGCTCCTTTGTTCATGCTTTGGCATAATCCGAAATAGTCATCATAGTCTTGTTGAGTCTATCTCCCATGCTTGGTTCCATTAAGCTTGACAATCAAGACCGCGGGCCCGATTAATGACATTGGTCATTTCCAGAATTGTAAATTCCTGTTAGTCTTTCCTGGGGCTTTTCTTTTTCCTTTATTATTTCAAGAGTCAGATGGTGCTCCATTCTGTCGTGAAGACATTGAGATCATCCATTTCAACATTAGCACACTCTTATTGCACGAATCTGTCTGTCTCAGGATAGGATTTTCCAACGTTTCTAGGAGAATCTCATGGTAGGGAGATACCGAGGTTTGTTTCAGAGGTGAATCCTCCAAGTCCTCTTGGTGGGTCTCGATGCAAAGAGATTTTGAAGTTTGAGATATCCAGAATACCGGATACTACAGCAATCAACACCATATATGGTCCAGGTCGATTTACCGATGCCACTGCGGCATTGAATCTTTCAAGGAATGCATGCAGGGTCTCGCCTGATCTCTGTTGAAGCATCAATTAATGTTGCCAATTTGGCCCTCATCTTTGAGAAGTTGTCGCTAATTACCTAATTTAGCGCTAGTGCCCCCGGTATGAAGTCTTAAATTGGGTGGAAGTCGGTTTCTGGCTTCTTGGTTGCGCATATGTAATAGTCGTCATTCAGGCTTTTGTTTTTTAATTCTGGATGGTGATCTGCTACTTGGATGTATGCAGGTTGTTCTTGAGGAGCCATTCTTTTGCTTATAGTCTGGGTTATTGTGAAGCTCAGATAATCGTAAATGTGCCTAAAGCTGGCAGATAGTCAGATGATGATGTTCGAAGCTCTTATCCTGTACTCCCCATCCATGGGGATTTTACTAAATGGTGGTCATCAAATCCACGTATTCTCTGAATTCATACTCCCTCATCGAGCTGTGAGTTAGAGTTTGATAGAAAATGATTTATTTGTGTCCAGCTCATGTTAGTCCTTGGTCTCCCATCCGAGCTTTGAGGTTCGGAGTCGGATGGCAATGAAGTTAGACTATAGCTTTCTCGAATGCTCTCGTCTTCCCCCTACATGGTGAGCCTCATGTTGAGGTTGAGCTGGATTTTAAACATTCCTCTGAATTGGAGCAAAGGTTTGTCGGGCTTCGTTTAATTTTTCGGTGGCTCTTGCATATCCATCGTTTTCATCCAAAATTTTACAGTCAGAAGTTGCATGCTACAAATGCCTGGGAGGAGGTTGGTTGCATCTTGTTTCATTAAAGACGACTATACCAACTTGTCCTAGGGTCCCATATGATCTGGACCATGGAGCAGGGAGTGTTTGAGCCAAGTTCGTTGTCGCTTGAATTTCCATGGTGCTCGCTCCAGCGAGTAAGCCGTAGTTACTCGGCCTTCCATCTATTCAAGTAAAAAAGTTATCCATCATATTCTGTCGTTTCCAGAGAAGTTTGTCTCACTGAGCCATCTGAGTTCTCAAATCAGCGAGGGTACCATCTATTTCATATCTAGCTTGACTTGCTGAGGGATCATTGCAAGAAGAAATTTGCTGACTTCCTTTGTTCCAAGCGCCTTCTGCGCCAATATCATCAGCACGGAAGAAATTTCTATCTTCCTTCTCCTTAGCCTTTGAGTTTGAGTGTCAGGCAAATTGCCTCCTCGCAAGTTAAAGGTCAAAGTAATGGCGTCCTCCTTTATATGGGGTCTTTCAACCGGGAATTCGGTCTGGACTAGCAAATGGACGTTTATTCTGCATCCATTTCGTGGTCCTCAATAGCAATGTGGCCCCAGTCCAGGGGTAATGGCGAAAGGTCGGTAGTTGTATCACATCCCATTCAAATTTAGACATGGATGCATGGAAAAGAGACATTGCTTTATAAGCTTATGTGACTGAGTTATCCAAGTGCTCGAGTTATCACGTTTTCCATTCAACGTATTTGTGAGGTAGCACTCGTCGTTGCACTTGGGCTATGGCCAGTCACACATGGGTGTGTATGTTGATTTGATATATCACTCTTAGGGCCTCCTTTCTGTCATTGCCTTAAGTCGTGTGACACGTCATTGAACAATTCACTCTCAAGGCCTCCTTTTTGTCATCGCCTTGAGTCTCCTGAGAAGTTTATCATTAGGCATCAATGTCAGCCTTCTGGACGTAGCCCTTTGTTTGTTTTCCACCGGCCTGCTGCAGTTGTCGCGAGTGCGGGCCTCGCGCTCTTCACCAATTATCCTTTGTAAATCTGCAATCATCAAATAAAGTGATATTCTTGCAATATCATACATTTGCAAGTTTGTTATATATTTCAATTGAATATACTTGTAATCGAAACATTACTAATCCAAGTAATGAACAACGAATCACATCACAGAACGGATGAGAGTTTTAACATAGTGACCCTGCAAGCCAAAAATTCTGCAAATAAATAGCATTGCATATTGCAGCTACCGTAGGGGTGTGATGTGTGAGTATGCCCCCAATCAATCGCAAGTAAAGTGCCTGGCCAGGGCTTGTTCGAGATTGATTAGGATCGACAGTGCATTCCCCCCATGTCCAGACATGAAGGGCTCGGGCTCAGCTTTCACTCTTTCCCCGATACTACAGCGGGGTAGGAGCCCTTTTGTGGCATTTAATCAACATGTCTTTATACTCTCCTGTCGTATGCCCAGGATAGAGTTCGAACACATCTTTCAGTCTACTGCCCGATCCTTCTGCACGGTAGGAGTTCTTGTGGCGCCAGTCCCTAGCGCCATTATACTCTCCCGTCGAATGCCAAGGGTAGAGTTTGGTCAAGGCGGTCTTTAGTCGTGGTGCACATTCACACCCTGTGGACGTCGTCTTCTCGTCCTTTATACTCTTCCCCAAGTCATGGGGTTAGAGTTATTTAGGCGAACAGTCGCATCATTCGCCCTGGCGCTCCTTCTACACTCTATTTCCAAGAGCGGGAGTCCACCGTGTCGAGTGTCATTCTCAAACTCGGTTTTAGTCCTTACTCCACGCTTCACTCTGGCGGATGGAGTTTTTTTTGGGCAAGCGGTCGGATCACACTCGCTGAGGCACTACCTCATAATCCCTGATTCATGGGTAGAGGTGGCCATTTGCAATAATCAAGTCTCTCTCATCCCGTCGACTCGTGGGATGGAGTTTTGTCGGACATTGCAGCATCGTCCTTTAAACGCTCTCTCAAATCATGAGAGTTTGAGTCATGGATCAATTGGTCTTTAATCCTGGAGTGCCCCTCACACTCGTCTTTGGTTCATTCATCTATCCAATCTCTAAGGATTAGAGTTAGTTGGGCAAACAGTCAGAAATGTTTGCCAAGGCTCTGCGTTCCTCCAATCAATCCATGTGAGGAGTGATTGGCACTGAATTTCGGGTACCTGCATCATTCATATCGCATGAGTTAGTTATGTCAATAACTCGAGAAGCAGGTAAAAGTAAATTGCATGATTTAAAAATAAGCATATCAAGGGGCAGTGCTGCCTCCTTTATTTGGATTCATGTAGTCGGGTGGCATCAAATATAGGATCGAGCCATGCAGACAATCGAACTGCATCTATTTGAAATTGAATTCCCACTTTGAAATGCTAAAGTCAGTGCATAATTATCTCTAGCTCTATCACGTGTGAGTCTAGGTGCGGATGGTCATCTCAGATCCACCTTGAGCTATACAACCTCTTTTAGGCAGAAGGCGTGGCCTTGTCAACGAGCGGTTCAGTCAAGCTTGTCATGATATTGCTTAATAACTCTATATGCAGGTGTTAGAAGTCTGATCGGTATCAAATCCTAGGTACCTACACCATCCAGTATTATTTCATCTGAGTTAATTACATCAATAGCTCATAAAGCATGCAAATATAAGAGTTATGGTTAAAGAGTAATCCTGTTAAAGGAATGAATATCATCTTATGCGAAAATGGCTCTGCGTGCTCTTTGCAGGTCTATTTTGCCTCGACAATCTCTGTCGAAGATGGCTGCCAAAATCTTTAGCTGGTGATGAACATCTTTTTAAACCATCATGGGATGGCAATCCCGTGAATGAACAGACCTTGATTAGGGTCTTGGAGCGAAAAAGGCAGTTAGGTAAATACTGTAAGTGAATGACGAGGTTGCATCTCCTTCGAATCGCCTTCTTACCCCCTTCACACTCCATCTCACTGGGAGGGGAAGCGTTTTTGTGTCCCCTACCATCTTTGTCACGTAGCATATTCCATCCAGCCAAATAGCAGGCTCTTCCAGTGACTTGGTCATCATGGACCATTCCCGTTCAAGCTTCGGTTGGGACTGAGCAGTAGACACTAGAATGCAATGTAAGGTATGAATTCTGCTGGAGCTGGTAGGTCCAGACCTTTATCAGATAAGCTTGAATACGACAACATAGCTTGTGGGACTTCAAGTAATATTCATGCGTTATGTCACAATGGAAATAAGAAGCAGAGAGCTAATGGCTTATTCATATTTGCTTTAATCTCGAGCTCTCACGACTAGACCAAGGTCATATGGCGGCGGATGAGCAGTCAAGTTGCTATAATCCGGGAAAAGATCCATAGGTCAAATCATGACGTGGGGTGGTTCAACTAGTACCTAACTCTTATTCGATGAAAACCAGTCATCTTCGATGCGGTTGACAACAAATAACCATTGCAAAGGTTAGCCAAGTTCTTCGAGAGGTAAACCAAGGACATATTTCATTCATCACATCATACAATTAAAGTGTAGCTTTAGGATATTGGGATCCTTAGCTGCTCTCTGGCATCCCATTATTGACAGTCATGGTCACTAAGATCATATGAATCATCTTTGGAGTAATGATTGGACTATTCCATTTAACCGTCATTCGATGCTCCGCCGATCGGACAAGTTTAAGTCACATAAATAAGTTGGTCACTACTCGTTAGGGAACAATATCAGTTGCATCGGTGAAATCTATACACCATCGGAGCTATGGAAGAGGAAATAGTTATGAGACAATCATTGTCTCGTATATTATCGTTGATAGCAAGTTGAATCTGATCGATAACTCCTCACATTATCTTACTGATGTAAGTAGGTGTCATGCCTCTGGGATGAATCCCCGTCATTGCCATCTTTTTATGACATTCTCAGACTATCCGTCTAATCTCCATTGTCAATCTTTGATGATTGTTGTTGACCAAAATATATGCCGAGCCGAAGGCGATCCGTGCTCCGAGCCGAAGGCGAGGCCGTCAGCGGGTCCGGGCGCAGCGCCGGCGGGGGTCCGGGGCCCCGCAGTCCCGGCGGCGATCGACCTAACCAGTTAGGTCGAAAATGTGGGCACCGCACGATTTTTTTGATTTTGGAAGATGGAGCCTTTTCTGAAATGATCATAAAAATGTATTTTTTCCAAAAATAGTTGTTTCGGGTTAGATCGGATCATCCCTTCAAATTGCGGCTCGGGAGTGCCTTCAGGCTGGGTTGGATTATGGATGCACCATCAGTAACATTCATTTCCTCGGTTCGGTTCAGGGCACCCTCTACGGTTCGGTTCGGAGATGCATCACTGGGTCGGATCGGGATATCAATAGCAGCTGGATTCGAGTCTTGCTCAACAAGTCGGGTCGGAGCACTGTCCCCGGGTCGGTTCGTGGTGCCACTCCTTTATGGCTCTGGTCGGGGGTACACATCCGATCCGACGATAAAGCTTGCCAGGAACTTGATGTACTTGGCTCTCATTCGAGGTGATAGGGGATCGGGTCAGATTGAGGTGTCGGTATCGGGTCGGTTCGGGTCCGATCCGACCCGGGCACACTTGAACCAGTGACTGGAATGAAACCTGCAGCCTGCTTGTCATCTTGTTCTATACTCACTTCATTTCTGCGAGAAGCCCGTCGCTTTTTATCTTTTCTTGTAGGCATGGAAAACGTGGATTATCTCTTCGGATTTGGTGATCCAAACAGTAGAATAATAATCCAGAAAGCTGAGGATTCAATCTTCTCAGTGAAAGAACCAAAATGTTAGACCAAAAAATGGTCCTAACACCCAATTGATCATGTTTTGCAGAGAATAATGAAGAATCATAATCTAAAAGCATAGAAAAGCAATCAACACACGAGATTTTTAGTGGTTCGGCATTAACAAGCGTACATCCACTTCATAGTTTCTCAATTCATCCATAAATTATAATTACAATGAGTATAGAGACACAATCACTCAATAACTATGAAAAATGCTCTCTGAATTCATTGATTTTGTCGAAGAAGATCTTGATTCTTCATTGGCAGCCATGGCCGAAATATGTAGAGTTTCCTTAGGCCAAAAGTCCCCTTAAATGATGTGTTGTATGTGTATTTATAGGTAGAAATTCGGTTAGGGTTGAGTGGCCACGTGGCAGCTTCAGAGTAAATCTCGGAAGTAGTGGAGAACATGGGGAAATGGTCTTTAACTGCCCAGAATTCTGTTAGAGGTAGAGACCCGATCTGGTTGGCCTGATCCGGATAACCCGATCCGGATGACCCGATCCGGTTTGGTTGGTCAGAAATATTAGCTTTAGCTTGATCCGAAATGGTAGAATCCAACCCGAAGCTTATGTGCACAGAAATACGAGTTTTCCCATCCTTCGTTACTTCGTCCAAGCAGATGTCGATCTCTGGCAGTTCATACTCAAGCCCTGAGTGGCCTTCATGATACAGTTCTTCGGCTTTGGATAATCTGGTCACAAAGCAGGCTAATAGCTTTTCACTGGTATTCGATTTGAACGGTGCTCGAACAGTGGATTAGGGGTTGCGGTATGGTCGAGTTGGAAGAGGCGATGGGTTCAATATAGGGTCTGCGTTGATTTTTGGAGGGTGGACTATCGATCTTGAATGGAGTTGGCGGTGAATGTGATGTCAGAGTTTGGACTAAGTTGTACAAGATCAATTTAGGACAGTGGCAGTGTTGAGGTTAGTACGACAGTGTTGTTGAGGTATTGAGTTGAAGAGGCAAGCCGATGGGGTTTGGCATGGTACAGATCTGATGGTGGCCTGAATTTCAGTAATTTTGGGAAACTTTGATCAAGATGGGTTAAGGTATAACTTTAATAAATTAATTTAAATTTATTCACTTAATTTTTATATCATCAAAAATAATTATAGTACGATATATTTAATGATTACAAGGTTCAACAAATAATGAAAAGAGGAAAAATACAAGACATGTTGGACTATAGTGGAACGATATGCAAGTGAAGTTGATCGAAGGCGATTATGGAATTTCAATTTAAATCAATAGTCATTTGATTTAAACTGAGATGAAGCAGATCACAGTAAAATCACGGTGAGTAAATCTCACTCACCTTTTATTTAGAATTATTTTTATCAGTTAAAAATAATTGTCTGTTGATTGTTTGGTTGCATAAAAATATTACTGTGGCTGTTAAAAATATATATATATATATATAGTTATATAGGCTTGCTATTATATATATATTGGTTTGGTGATTGGTTGGATTCCCGCCGTCTCATTAGCGGATGCCCGCGGTACCATTAGCGGATGATTACCCTATACGCCCCCACGCTATGATAGTGGATGACCTTCTATACCGCGATATCCTACCTTGAAGAAGAATGTTATTATTTATGTGCTAACGTCTATGATGCAGGAAAAACAGGTTGGAGGAATCCAACTGGATTCCTCAAAATATATTATCTATTTGTTTATTTATACACTGTCATATATGTTGTGTTGGAAATCCTGAAATAAATAATTGGTTGTTCGATGTTTAAATATCACTGGATCTAAGTGTTAATTTATAAAAATATCCTGAAAGGGATATTTGAGATTTAAAAGGGAAATTCTATTTTTTTTCTATAAATAGAATTTGAATAAGAGTTTTGAAATATAATTCAAATATGAAATTTGAATTAGAGAATTTGAAATGGAATTCAAATATGAAATTTGAATAAGAGAATTTGAAATGGAATTCAAATATGAAATTTGAATAAGAGAATTTAAAAATGGAATTCAAATATGAAATTTGAATAAAAGAATTTAAAATGGAATTCAAGTATGAAATTTGAATAAGAGAATTTAAAATGGAATTCAAATATGAAATTTGAATAATAGAATTTGAAAGGGAATTCGAATATAGAATTTGAAAGGAAACTCGAATATAGAATTTGAATAAAGGAAACTCGAATATAGAATTTGAATAAAGGAAATTCGAATATGGAATTTGAATAAAGGAAATTCACATATAGAATTTGAATATAGAAATTCAAATGGAATTTGAATACAGAATTCAAATAAAACTGAAATGAAATTTGAATATAGGAAATTCAGATAGAATTGAAATGAAATTCAATTAGTTGATAAACAAGTTAAACTTATATTGGAACATGTTATATTCAGATATAAAGGTGAAATAGTTAAACCAGACAATTAGCCATTAGTTAATGGAAATCTTGAATTGAAGTTGAACTTTAGATAAGTAAACGGGGTTAGTGAATTCATATTCAAATCGAATATGAAACTGAGTTTGAAAAAAAGGGGAATTAAATTGGTTTATAAGCAAGTTAAAATATATTTGAACATGTTATGTTCAAATATGAAAGTGAAATAGGCAAAAGAGTTAATTAGCAAATTAATTAACGAATTGAGTTAAAACGATTGGGTTGAGTTGGAATAAAGTGGAAATGACTAGATATATGCTAAGCAGGTATGAAATAAAGTGTTAGAAGAGATATAATTAGAGTGCTCGACAAAAGGTACGTATTTAATTCATATATGAGATTTTATGCGCCGTATCGGCTAGCTGCTTGGCTTTCCCTTTTTCATTTCAAATAGAGAGGCCTGTGTGGCGGTTTGGGGATTTTCCCGTTGCTCCCGTTACAAAGGAGGTTATGGCGAATTTTTTCGGGAATTTAAGGAGTTAGAATATTTTTAAGAATTAAATTGAAAAGTAAATATTTAGAAGATAAATAGGGTTAAAAAGGGAAATTGTTTATTACAGGATAGGATGTTATAAAAAGGAAAACGTTTTTAAAGTGAAGAACCGTTACTAAAAGTAAATCTTTAAAAATGAATAAACGTTGTTAAAAGGAAATCTTTATAAAGCGAATAAAGTTAGTTAATTGAATATGGTATTCGAAAGTTAGTAAAATCGAATATGTTTTTCGAAAGTCGGTTAATCGAATATGGTATTCGAAAGGAGTTAAATCGAATATGGTATTCGAAAAGAGTTAAATCGAATATGTTATTCGAAGGGAGTTAATCGAATATGATATTCGAAAGTTAGTCAATCGAATAGGGTATTCGAAAGTTAGTAAATCGAATACGTTATTCGAAAGGGGTTAGTCGAGTCGAGTTAGTTAAATAGCGTAAATCGAATATTAGTTAGTCGAATAAGAGTTAACCAGTAGAGTTAATCAGTTAGAGTTAATCCATTAGAGTTAAAACGAACTAGAGTTAATCAAATATAGTTATTTGAGACAGAGTTAGTCAAACATAGTATTTAGGGTAAGTTGCCATCTCGTACGACTGCTAACGTAATTCGCAGGGCTGTAAATAGCCTAAGGCGGTCGGATGTTTCCTGAGAGAATTAGGCGTAACCATTGTGATCACTGCGATCTAGAGTCAAGCGAATGGAGTTAAATCGAATATTAGTTATTCGATAGGAGTTAATCAAGTTGAGTTAAATAAGTTAAGTTAGTCGATTTAGGTTCGTCAAGTCGAGTTAATTGAATTTAGTTATTCGAAAGGAATTAATCGAATATAGTATATTCAAATAGAGTTAAAGGAGTTATCGAATATAGTTTATTCGAAAGGAGTTAAGTGAAAAGAGTTAATCAAATAGAGTTGATCGATTAGAGTTAAATCAAAGCGAGTTAATCCAATAGAGTTCATTGATAAGAGAATTGATAAGAGCTAACTGAATAGAGTAATCAAATATAGTTTATTCGAAGAAAGGTTTTCGAATCTAGATATTCGTAAGAAAGATTATCGAATATAGTTATTCGAAGGGAGGAATTATCAAATAGAGATTTTTCGAAAGAGAATTACGTAAGGAAGTGTTAAAGAGTTAAAAGATGAACTTACCCTATTTCGAGATTTGAAATGTTTTTCAGTTAACGTCTGAGAGGTAGTTATACCCCAACTTGATTTACTTCGTTTTTAATTTAGAAATGGTTAAGGTTCGAGAGTGAAAGTGGTTAAGTGAATTTAGTAAATAAGTAGAGTGGTTTGAGTTGTCGTCGCGATGTTGATTTAAACATCTGTTTAAATCCAAGTAAAGAAGATTTGGAAATGTTTTCCAAATAGAATCAGAAACGTAATCAAATATTGAAATTGGAAATATGAATTAGAAAAGGGAATGTTCATGTATAAGGATGTAAGAAATGGAGTTAAGCTAAATCAGAAATTGACTGGAGACTTGTTAAGTTGAATGGTTTCCTAAGTGTCTATCTGATGTTGGTTTCGACCTTCGGGATTGGTACTTAGGGAATTGTTCTTATACTAGTTTACAATCAGAGAGTGATAGTTGTAGAAGAATAGTGATACGTAAATAAGTTATGGAAATGTTTTCCAGTGTTAACATACATTTTCTAAACATAGAAAATAAGGAAAATATGAATATATATATACATATATAGATATATATATGACTGATGATTGATTGATAGAATTTTCATCTGGAAATAATATCATTGTTTGCACACCTATTTTTCTTTGATAGTTAACTCACCGATTATCGAAGTTTTTGACCATTATAACGTTGTTAATATAGAGAGACCGGTTGGATTATTATCCAAAGAACCACTTTGTATTGACATAAGCGTTGCGAATCATATATGCCAAAGATAATTAAAGACAGAGTAAAGTGCAAGGGCTATTGTATAAGTCTTAGATAACAGTGCCTAAGATGGATGTACTGAATAGTGCCTTCTGTTTGTCCAGTCCCAGGACAACTTGTATGGAAGAAGGTCTGACAGAGTATATCCAATAGATCGCGCAATTTGATCTCTTCAAACGTATTCACGTTTGGTGGTGGAGGAATTCGTTTCTCTTAGCTGTATACACGTGTTATTTTTGGATAAATCAATTAGTGATTTAAAGGGTATGACGATGTGACATTCTAAGTGAATGAAGATGTGGTATGTGAAAAGATAAGCGTAGCTTCTAGCCTCAAATCTGCTAAAGGACAAAAATCGGGCAGGCAGCATGGCTAAGTCGGTCGCAACGAAGTAGGGTGTATAATCACCTATCTAGAGAATATTCATTTGCTTCTTTAATCTATCGACGTTGTCCCATATATATATATATATATATATATATATATATATATATATATATATGTATGTATATATATATATGGGAACGGTTGCTGATCCCAACCGTTGGTGATGTACTATCGATACACTCAAGCGAAATGAGTGGTCGGTCATGTGTGGCTGAGTTGCAAGATGTTCTTGTTGAACTCCAGTGTATCGTTTCTAGAGTACACTGATCGGAAGGTGGTTCCATACCTTGTCATAGTTGGAAATCCATTACCCAATACGTGCTTGCGGTTTTGATTGTATACCATATATGTAGAACGTGAGATGAAAGCGTTTCTGCTAGATGATTATTATATCGTGGTTTGTAGACATTATTATAATATAAAAAGGTTTTGATATAAAGATATTTTGGATTCTCATAAGGGAAAAACCCTTTCTGTTATACGGCATGGTCTTATGAGATATCGTTTACTTGTTCAAACTGTTTACTCATACCAGTTCCATGACTGACCCGGAGTTTATTTTGTTTTGTTTTCCCTAAACTCTTGGGTGCCCAATTTTTTACGTGCAGTCAAGTAGTTCAGGTATTCTCAGATATTCTTGGAGGAGCTTGGAGCAGGTGGCTTCAGCGTTATTTATTTAGTGTTATTTCCGTTGTATTGTAAGGGTTGTACTCCAATGATGATGTATGTATATACAGTTAAAATTTTGTATTTCAAAAGCTGTTATATATTATATTTTATTCCGCTGCGATGTGAGATTTTGTGTTGTGTTTATATTCTTCTTCTTCTTCTTCTATTCTATAAGTTCTATCTTATCTACTCTCACCCTCCGTCTTCTTTCTATTAGTTTCCTGGTTTCCAATGTAATTTGGGTGGGACTTGTGTTATTTAGTCAGCTCAAATTCTACCGGATTTTCGGGTCACTACATCAAACTTCAATAATATAACAGTAACGTAAATTTGTAAAAGAGTTCGATGGGTATTAGTCATATCGATGCAGCAAACATTAATAGGTAAATTCTATTTCCATACACATTTTCGATCACCTAATCCACCCTATAAAGTAAGATCTTTCACTTTTAACATGTAAAACTTAATTAATTTATCCACCTAATATATTATATGATTCAATTCTCAAATAATGTGATCCACCTAAGAGTTTATATGCCTTAATTATCAAATAATTTGACATGTTACACACATTGACTGAAAGGTGATTTTTTTTTACAGTTTACCACTCTGGTTTTTTTCCAGTAATGTTAAAAATTGGAAGTGATCTCATAAAATTCCACTATATTTTAGAAGATAAAGCAGTTCCTGCATATAAAAAGAACATTATACTCCATGATTACTTTTTCTCTAGCTTAATGACAATATTCTTTGATAATTTATAAAGTGGCCACCCACAAAAGTTCTATGCATTAGGGTGTTTGAAGAAAAATTAATAAACTCCTTAGTTCATGGTAGCAGTGAACATGGTTGAAGTTATTATTCAATTGGTGAAATGATTTTTTTTCATGGTAGCAGTTTACCACATCTGATGGAAATTCAAGCCATACAATAACAGTGTCTCAAATTCAAGCCATACAACCACATCTATGTACAACCAACAGAGCACTAGTTTGTATTATTATTTCAGAATCTTGGGTGGGGCATTATAACCTTGTATGTATGTATGTGAGTGTGTGCATGTGTGGTTGTGTCTGACTATAAGGCTGTTAATGATAGAGCATAGTTGAATGAACACTTTGTAATTATGTTCTTTGGCAAATTTACCTTGATTGGCTAAACATATTGTGGATTAACTAAAAGAAACTGTGGATGGAAGTAAAATTTACCTATGATAAAAAAAATGGTACCACCGGTTCCTCCCTATTTCTGACAAACAAAATTTCAGGCCTTGTCCCAGGATGAGCATGTGTGGTGCGCTGAACCCTAATGAGGTAAACCTTGTTGTCGAATCGAGCAGCAAAAGTATTCTCCAAGCCAATGCCTTCATAAAATTCCATTTTCAGGTATAATGATCTATGGTCAATTCGAGGCCAATGATAGTCGTCAATTTCACACACATTTCCCATTGGCGTCATTAAATTTTTAATTGCAGGAACATTTTTCTTCAGGAACTCGGGAAAGTCAACAACTCTAACCCATGATTCTGCCTCGAACGCTGGTTCAGACTCAAATTCATCATCAGACCATTGTTGCACATAAAAAGCACCTCCACATTTTGTGAAAAGTTTCAACATTAGCGCATGATCATGCTTATTGGAAGATGGGCATATTATTAGAAAAGATTTTTTGGGTATAACCCGTATAGTCCACTCCTCATTATGCTTCAGAGTATGCCTAAGTGTGAGATGCACAAATTCGTAAGTCCAATGTCCTGAAAGAACAGTGGCAGTGATGCATAGTGAAGAGTCCTCCATTGTTTTTTTTTAACTTTTGACGATGGAGTATTGTTTAGGAGTTGAAGATGTAGACAACGATATGCTTCTGAAACTTGACAGGATATGAAGTGACACACTGTACGTGGTAGTAATAAGCAAACCGAAAACTTTTTGCTCAGAAGACGAAGCATACTGAAATTGCTTATTTGTTGGGCTTGGTTGACTTGAGTGACCAATAGCCAATGGTCAGTAAGTAAATTGTAATTATTGTGTTCATAACATTTTGTTAAGAAAGCCAATGGTCATTCGATGCCACCACTTATCAAATAACTTGTTATCATGTGATCAGGTGCATATTTAATTCTGGAAGGCAGAGGGATACATTTTGCAGATGTGACACACATATATATATTCGATGCCACCCTCTTGTATAGGTACATACATATATATTTCCTATTGCAATCGGATTGCTGCATATATATGATTCATATATATAAATGAGTAATACATTTTGCAGATGTGGACAATTGTGTACATGTTTAGAATGCGCTAAAGAATTGGCCAGGAATGGATAAGGATAATGTCCGTTATGTCGTGCACCTATTCTTGAAGTAGTTCGAGCTTACTGTATACAATGAAGAAAACGGTGTAGCTGATTTTTGATTTTTGATATTTGGATAATTAAAACAATTGCTTTGGATGAGTTTCTTATACAAAACCTGTATTGCAAAATTTTTAATTAAAGCATTGTATTTGCTATCAAATTAGTGTTGCATTTGCCTTCTTCTACTGTTGCGTTAGCTTTTATTGATATTGCATTTCATGATAATGGTGTTGCATTACATATTGAAGTTGTGTTGCATTACATTAAATATAATGGCTTACCCGTCGCATGTGGACCCCACAGCTGACGTGGATAACTGGTGTGACATGTGACACGTGGAGTGCTGACATGGAGAGATGACGTGTCGTGTGACATGTAGACAACTGACATGGAAAGCTGACGTAGCCCCACTGGAAGCCAGGCCCTAACTAATGCTTAAGGCAACGCTGAATAGTGTTGCATTATGTGTAAATAGTGTTGCATTACGGCTATAATGCAACACTTTCTGTCCGTGGCCGTAGATGGGCAAAAGCGTTGCCTTAGATGGCTAATGCAACGACCACGGATGCCACGTCCCCTGGTGTTGCATATTTGAAAAAAGGACCTACGGCAATGCTTTTTTGATCTACGACCATAGCAAATTAGTGTCGAATATGCCTACTTTTGTAGTAGTGTTATGCGTATACAAACTTCTAAGGCTTATAACTTCTTCATACTGTATCCGTTTCACGCAAACTCAGACTCTATCTCAAGCAGAATTCCGACACGAACGCAATGTCGTAGCCCGTTTCCCTTAATTCTTCTTCTAAAAATTAAGTATTCTTTAATTTGTCAATATTAATATTATAAAATTACGGGGTGTTACAAGTTCCCTCTCCGGTATATGTTCCGTCACTAATAAGGGTCGCTACTCGGACTTCCTATCACGAAATCGGAGTTAGCAAATTTTCTGGAAATCCCAACCATCCTATCGGACCCGCGGGATTCAAGAATATAGTTTTTAGAAAAGACGTGAATTGGTTCCTAAGGGTTTGGAAGCCAAGGAGAAGGACCAAGATTGTTGATAATCTTAGCTGTGGGGGAGTGTCTTCTTCAAATCCCTTTACAATTCTATCAAATTTTAACGAAGATAGAGAGGAGCGGTCAAGCGAAGATGAAGAGGAGGTTTTCAGTTTTGAAGATGGTGAAGAGAGAGGTGACGTTATTAATATGGTGCTCGAAAATGTGAGTTTTGGTGGCAACATCGAGGAGAGTTTCACTAGGAAGACAAGCAAGGGCAAAGAGGAAGCATGTCCTTCGGGTACAACAGAATCGGGGCGCGACGATGTGGAAAGCTCAGGTCTTGAGCACCTCCTGGGGGAGCTGGATCATTGTAAATTTACCGAATTACTGCATGGCCGCATGGGCAGCAGAACACGCAGCAGGTGGACAGTGTAGTTGGGGTTTGGTAAGTGTTTTTCTCGTTTTGCATGATAAATTTCAGCTCCTCTATAGACCCCGTTTTTGTGCACATTTTTTTATGTACTGTAATGGAAGTATTACTATGACTCTGATTGTTTTATGTATTTAAGTGTAGCACCACATTCTGTTATACCTCATTATCCTAAAAAAAATCATTAGGGCTTCCGTGTTAAAAACTAATGCGGACCTCGCAAAGAAACGCCAATTAAGACTTCAGTCGAAAGAGATCAAAGGATACTGCGGAAAGGACAGGAAATTTGAGTAGAAAAGTCAAAGATACTCCTTCATTAGAGGCGAGGCAAATGCTACTACTCAAAGATTGACAGTGAAAAAAGGATGATGGCGAAGGGGTATCAGGTAACCATAAGCACTTGATGGTCTTTTAGGAGGCGAGACCGAGAGCTAAGAAGAGGCGATGATAAGAAGAAAGGTTCCGAAGGGAAAATATCAACCAAAACACACCCTCACTACCAGCTAAGTAATAAGACGGGTATTTAATGAACATAAGTGCAAAAGGATGATCTAAAAGCCACACAAACTCCGCCTCCTTAAGGGAATAGAATTCGAACTCCACAGATTTCCTACATAGACTATCCGGCAAAGCATATCCGATAAGGATACCCTGTGACGAAGGAAGAAGGGCCCAGGTTAACAAACTAAGAAGAAGAAGGGAATCCCGATAACATGGACCTAGGAAGGTGAGAGGATATGCCTACATTAGCCCCTCGGATGTTGACACGACGAGACGGGGAAACATCGGGAAGATGAGCTTCGCTGAGTATTCGTAGAATGGCCGGAAGTCAACTGCCGAGAGCATACAACCGAAAGCAACCATTAAAGCAACCAGGAGCCCGATGTCCAAATCCAAAGAAAAAGGCGGCCGACAAAACTCTTATGGGCCCAATAACCCAAGAGCGGAAGGATCCTCAAGCCTCCTATAAATAAGACCCCAGGGGTAACGCCAAAAGGGGACTTCCTCTCGGACAATCTTTTTCACTTACTCTAGAAAGTAAAATCCCAAATTCGTAAACCATTTTTGGGATTCCTCATGTAACTTCCCCCATAAATAAAATCAGAAAAGCTCTTAAAATGGAAGTAGGTTCCCATGGAACTGAACCACTATAAAATTGTGTGTCTTTTCTTTTCCTACAAGTTATGCTACATTACAGTACGCTTTTGTGTGAGTTCTGCGATGAAACGGGATCATCAAAATACCCCGGCTCAAGCCGTTAGGTTCTAAATCAGCTGACGCTTCCTCCATGATCATTTCCACAGACCTATCTCCGGTGTTGACAAAAAATATCGTTAACACCTATCATCTACTAAATCAAATGCGCAGATGAAACACCCCACCTCCGTTAGGGTCACTCTCAAAGGGAATGCCCTAATTTTGGTGGAGGTTTATAAGTACAAGTCACAGATATACAAGACAGATATAAGAACACATATTTGTAAACAGCGGAAGAACAACAAACTTTTATTTCATAAAGTCAAATACGTGTTACAACAACATCCTTTCCAAAAACATGGCATAACATTTTCATAATCTGTCTTGAGTACATGATTTAAAGAAGCATAAATAAAACATAGATAAACTGCCAAAAGTCCCCATAATGGATTGTCCAAAGCCATAGTTCAAAAAAGGAAAGTCCAAGCAATACATTTCTCTTCTTCAAGCTGGATGTCAAGGCTGATCAAGCTGCTGTGTTCCCTCCCTGAGGACCTGGGGGGGGGGGGGGAAACGGAAGAAAGAAGACGAAAGAAAAATAGAGTCAGACATAAAGCCTGAGTAAGTCTAGTACTACTTTGTCTATGAATAAAGAACTGGGTATGATAAGTAATAACAAGAAGTGGGCATGCACTATAAACTTGGTTAAGTTGTCTAGGGTCAAATAGACCATCGTACCCCATGTCAATCTCTGAACCCATATAAACTAGTTTCCAACTGGCACCCCATAATCAGGGTGATGTGATCCATTCAATGATGATCGGCTCCTACTCGCATAGTTACATGTGTCTTACGGCCCCCAATGTCTGTAGTTACCTATGCTGGTCCCACCATGGGGTGTATCAAGTCCCATAGTGGCAACCCGACACAACCTTAGAGTGCACAGGTATGCTACTGGTGTCCAGTGCCTTATTTTTCTGCGCCGGAGTGTGTGCACGCTCACACTCCGTTAGAACCTACACTGCTACACCACCGCCGTCGCTTTGACCTCTTACAATCAGCCCAGTAATCGTGCCCCACCCTGCCTAGTTTCAGGGTATCCTGATACACCTTTTAGGGTTACTGCTGAAAAGGGTCCCCCGTTACTAGGTTTTCTATCTCTAGCCAACATGCTAAGTTGGTTAAGTGTTTCTAACCTAACCCCCACCAGTCCGTTTAGTTTAGCATGTTCCATTTTGATTAAGTCTTTAGTCCACTTAATCCTAACAATCCTGACTCAGCCTTAATTGTCTTATTAAGGCCCTGACCTCTCACATTAGACAGGTATTGTTGTGGCTGCCTGTTGCCGGTTGGTTCCGGGCAGTCTTACGCCACAACCCAGTCTAACCTCGGGTCCTTGCTGGGCTCCATGTTTAACCTCTCACATTGGATAGGTATTGTTGTGACTACTGGACAGCCGGGCGGTTCCGGGCAGGTTTACATCACAACTCAATCCAACCTCGGGTTAAACACATCGTATTTTCTACATTTACATATCTTGTCATTCTTCTTTATTTATATGTAAATATTTGCGGCCCATTATTAGGTTAATGGTGTAAAGGTTACACCAATCATGGGCCCAACCCATACTTGAACTTGGGCCCTTCTATTTTATATTTTCATTCATTAATTAATTTTAACCCAACGTTATTTTCCCCCGTTTTTCATGTCCGTTTATATATATATTGGGCTTAGCCTTTTAAAGCCCAATTTAGCCATGCGAAAAGGGGAGGCTTATGGCGTATACACAAAGAGGGGAAGGTGAGCGCATGAACTTGCAATACGACGTTGAAAATACAAAATAGAAATTGGTGTACTTGCATAGTGGCAACATAGGTGACATGAATCAAAGCATGTGAACTTGCATAGGTTTAACTACAACATGAACCTATATTCTTATTTAGGCATAATGTCAAGCATAAGCATGTCACAAATATTTCTAGCATAAGCATAGCATAATGTCAAACATAAGCATGGCATAAATACTTTTAGCATAAACATGGCATAAACATAAACAAGTCATGTTCATAAGGTTTCTTCATGTTTACAAAGGGGATACTTTGTTAATAACACAAAAACATAGATCAACTTAATTATGGTTTAAGTCTAATCACATAACGATGGTATAAATATACTTATGCACAAATATTCCTAATCATAGCGTTTGCTTTAAACTTGCAAAAAGGGATTTTTGAGTCTAACCTAGCCATGTCTCACATATGTCATCATATAATTCTTTTAAACAAGATAAACTTAATCATGGATTTCAATTATGCCAAATATCATTCATAGCCTAGCCATATTCATAAGCATGACTTAATACATGGATTATGGTGTCAAAATTCCAACATAGTTTCATATGAACTATAACAACCAAACTTGTCTCAATTGCTTGCAAAATGATTTATGCACAAAATATGCATCATGATGACATAATAACAAAGCCCCAAACTTGCATAAATTTCACTCAACTACATACATGTAGCTTCAACATAGATTACATAATTTGCGCAATATTCCAAACGTATATTTGCATAGATGTGACGGCCCGCCTCGCACCAGCCTGCATTTCCTCCAAAAGTGCGCTGTACACATGCCCGACTAGCACAAGACGGTCGTCAGAAGAAAGGAAAGAAGGGAATGAACTAATCAAAGAACCTGTAGAATGTCTCACAGCGCATGGAATAAAATATAATAATAACATACTTGACATAAAACAGGCGAGACAGTGCATAAGCTGATAACTAAAACCAACATCAATCTCAAAGCAGCGGAAATCCAAATACAGCTTATTACAATTTTTTCCAAATTTACTGTCTCTAAACAAAAGAAAGCTAAAGTAGAAGATACACCAACAATGCCCAAGCAGTGATCTTCAACAACACAGGGAGAATATTATGTATATAGTACGTGGAAGCCTCCTGCTCGTCTCCGGATCATCTACCCGTGCATCACCAGCTAACCTGTCTCTAGTCTGCTCGTGTGAGCACCCAGAGTAATAAGAAGAGAAATAAAACTCTGGGTCAGACATAAAGCCTGGTATGAGCGATAAGCATCTAAACAGAGTAATAACAGGTATACTAAACCATACCTGAACCTGGACCTGCAACCAAAGAGTTAGTACCACATACCGTACAATACTCCAAGGTGCCAATAGTAAATAGTGTAAGAATACGGGGGTGGGGTGTGCATGTCACAATGATAGCAAGCAAATCATCCATAGCAACCATCCTCACATCTCTCACTCAGTGCGTAAAGCGTACGACATCTACCACTTTGGAGCACTAGACAAACTGAGGCAACGACGAATCCCGACTTGTAGAAACCCTGCTGTGACCAAGCCAAACACTTGGAGTCATGACCAAACATTTCAATGGCCCACTTCATTGGTCGTAGCCCTTGGTTCTACCGATGCCATAATGGCCCTGAATCCGCCTTCGTACCTCCTACCATAGTGGTCCAAAGCTATAGACGTCGATAACTCCTTGGCACGCGTCTCGCAGCAAAGCCCAACCATGAAGCGAACTCGTTGATTCCCATCTGAATCCTGAGCTCTAACTTCTCATTTGGACTTCCTTTGCATCTCGGGTTTGGTCATCATCTTCACCAGATCGGTTCGGATCCCTTCTCTTGGCTTGGATCGGATCGCTGCCTTCTCCTTGTTTCGGTTCGGATCATTGCCCTCTCATCGTTCCGGTTCGGTTCGTAGTGCTCAACTGGTGGCGGTTCGGTTCGTGATGCTCAACTGGTGGCGGTTCGGTTCGTGATGTCCAGCAAATGACAGTTCGGGTTATGACGTCCAGCCTACGATCCGTCCCTCCTCTCCATCTCCGATCCAATCCTTTGCTTCTACCAGCTCGCGTGTCCATATGCCAACTCCGCTCTGATCCGTTCCTTCCCCTCCGACCCGATCCGTACCTTTTCCTCCGATCCGATCCGTACCTTTTCCTCCGATCCGATCCGTACCTTTTCCTCCGATCCGATCCGTAACCTGTAGTTTCCAGCAGCTTTCCAGCGAGTGTTTATACACCTCTCGACGGCGTTTTCGACCGATCTAACTATTGAAATCAATCACACAACATACCAAAGAGTCATAGCAACATATAACAGCAACCACAAGTAACAAACAACAATTTAAATGAACCAAAATGGATCAAAAGTGGCCAAAACCTCACATTTTCCTATAATCCCTCTTAATCATGTTTAAGCATATGATTAGCAAAACACATCGAAATTAACCCAAATTTCTAACAGAGCCTTAAAACATTATTTTAGAATTTTAAGAATTTTTCCAGAATTTATTTACGTATAAATTCGCTAATCTTCACTAATTACCCTTAATCACCGTAATTAGTGCAAAAACTATGCAAATCACTCACCTTTGCCACAACTAGATCCCCAAAACTGAAATATGCTCTGATTTGGCGCTGTTCCCAATCTTATACAGCAGCTCCAACCTTGCTTTGGTGCTTTTTCTTCTTAATTTAATGTTTGCTAAGCCTAATCTTCAATTAGAAGGTGATTTTTGGGTGTTTTAGAGAGATTTAGAGAGTGGAGGCCATGACTAGGTTAAGAGGAATGAAAGTGGCGGCTCAAAACTGAAATGGAAGTGATAACCTAACCCTAATCAGTCCTCCTATACCTCTAAACCCGAAATTCCCCTGTGGGCCTAGCTGCTAATCACCCGGTTAAGCCCAATTAAGCTGTTTTTCACCATCTGAAACTTGTTTCAGCCATATCTCCCAAACGGTAAGTCCGTTTGGCTAATGTGACCACTCTACGGAAAGAGAAACCATCATCCGAAGCCAATGGAAGTGGTTTCAGGTCAAAATTCCTTTCCAGTCAAAAGTTATGGCCAAAACAGTGCCAACAAGGGGTAAAATGGTCATTTAAAAATTGGGAAAAATCATGAACATGGGAAATGACCCCAATAGTCGTCTCCCAAAGTTACATGACCATACGACTTCGTATGTGAAAGAAATAAATATCCTACGATCCTATGATGCGTAGAATGCGGGTCGTTACAATAGAACTACCGCATGTAGTTCTTTATAATGAATAACATAATTTTGCACAAACATGAATTACTTCCATTGCCACAATTCAAGCATACACATCAACACAGTTGTTTATTCATACCAAAGTAATACTCTACTTACAATGGTTGCGGCGAATTCTCTAATTAAGAGACACGATTCCTTTGTTGAATTGATTAGCTTTAGGTTGCTTGAATTGCTTTAGGCTTTAGAACTTTCTTCCTAACTCTCTCTCTAGTCGGCGGCTACTCTTTGTCGTTCCTCAGCAACATGGCGGCTATAATCTTATTTTGAATGAATAGATTAGGGTTTAGTCTAGGGTTGTTTATATAGAGGTTAGGAATTGATTAGGACCCTTGATGTTGCTAGGTTAGATCGTAGCCATTCATTAGGAAGAGAGACCAATAAAAACCCGCCACCTAGCCCTAATGACAAAGCAGACCACAGAAATTCGACCACACACCGACCTGGCCAGCCAGGGCTAGACCAGACCTGGCCAGCAGGTCATTTTTGACCTGGGCGCACTTGGCAGGTGCGCCAGGTCAAAAATGTACTGGCGCACTTCACAGGTGCGCCAGTTCATTTTTGTTCTGGCGCACTTCCCAAGTGCGCCAGTGCATTCTGGCCCTTTTTCGGTTTTTCGCCCAACTTCGTTCGTCCATAACTTCTTCATACGATATCCGTTTTTCGAAAACTCGGACTCTATTTCGCGTATTTTTCCGAGACGAACGCAATGGCGTATCCCGTTTCCCTTAGTTCTTTGATTTGAAATTAATTATACTTTAATTTGTGAGTTTCACAGTCATAGAATTCACGGGGTGTTACATTCTCCCCCACTTAAAAGGATTTCGTCCCCGAAATCTTCAAGTTAGGAGGAATGTATATCCTAACATCCAATCATCCATCTACTCATCCATCAAACACGAGCATCCATTGTCCTTAAAAGACTTCTAATGCTTCATGATCATATGCGAGGTGTGTGTGTACATGAACTTATCTAATGCAAAATCAGGCGGTCTACTGATTCAGTTGACCTCCTTAATGCGAATTATGTAAGTGCCATGAATCCATTATGTATGCAAATTTTTCTATTCATGATTCTACATGAGTGCACAATCATTCAATACAAATGCAGCATCCACATGACAACACATTAAAGTTCAACCACATACGAATGCAAACATATATGCATATGCAATATGAAGTGACTGAGCCGATCTAAAACCTAGATTGTGTGTGTATATGCAACCACGAGCAACCACTAGCAATCACTTGCAACCACTTGCAACCATCATACATAACATGTTTCAACTACATGTTTCCGTCCAAAAAGATTCTACCTAAAAGATAAGGTCGAGGAAATATACCTAAGAAGATAGATAAAAGCGCAACTTAAGGAAAATGAAAGATCAAGGATGTACCCTCGAACAGAAAACGGTAGGCTGTATGGATTCTAGCTTCAGTTTCCCAAGTCGCGTCTCCCTCGGCGTCGCTCCACTGAACTTTGACGAGATTGACTTCGCGGTTGCGTAGCTTCTTCACTTCCGTTCCTAAGATGCGGGTTGGAACTTTTCTTATGGTTGCTTCGCGCTCCACTTCGACCTCTTCGAGGATATTTGGCTGTACCACTTCAGCAGACTCATGTAGACATTTTCGGAGATGTGAAACGTGAAAAACGTTGTGGACTCCAGCCAACTTCTTGGGTAGCTCTAATCTATAGGACATTTTCCCAATTGTTCCTATCTAAAGGTATAGTCGAATGATAGAAGCAAGTAAAAACTTTGTGCCCATTAGGCAATGTCAAAACTGAAAACCTATGCCACATATATATTGATTAGGAGAAGAACTCTCTAAGCATCAGCCCCGAAGACCGAAATCAACATCAGACTGACACCCAAAGAATTACTCAACCCAACCACCATATATGATTCTAGGCAACTAAGCATGATGGACTCCTTTTTGGTCATAAGGGAGTCCCTTCCTAAGACCAATCTGTATCCTATAAAACCCAAAAACTTTAGTCAAACCAATGAACACCCTCGAGCCCCAACATGTGTTACTAACAGATGAGTCATACTCCCTATGTGGTTTGCAACAGAAATTGGATTGAGAATGGGACCGAGAGGATATACTCTTAAGAAGAGATATTATGCACGAATCTAGTCTTCAATCTTCTAAGTCGCACTTCCTTGAGCTTAACTCCATTATGCTTTGTCTGTCTTTAACTTCACAATTTCGTAGTTTCTTAATCCTTGTTTCCAAAATATGAGTTGGAACCCTTGGCTCTCGTTCCTCTTTCACTCATTCTCCTTCTAGAATACTTGGCTCAAGCCTAACTGCGTACTCATGGTTCCATGCAAGCTCTCCAAAATTCATTAGTGAATCTTGGATCTTGTTCACTTACTAGAAGGTATTCCACATAGATGAATTATCTCTTGAAAATAAACAAATGTCAACTATGTTGCCAAATGTACTTACTAAGGTGATTCTTTACAACTCATGCATCAGCGAAATGAACCTTCAGCCTTAGTGGCGAACACTACTGGAGTGCCCTATTCTGAAATGCTCCTCCTAATGAACCCCTTTTCTAGAAGCTCTTTAATATGTTTATTGAGCTCTTTCCTTTCTCGTGGAGCCATGTGTCTAACGGGCAACGCAACGGGCTTTGCATTATCTACAAGATATATGCGGAAGCCTATTTCCCGCTTCGGAGGCAAGCCCTTCACCTCTTCAAAGACATCCGGATATTCCCGGACCACTCTAACTGATTTCAAATTTTCAACAGAGGCATCTAGCGATTCAAGATAACTAAGCATAACCGCATACGAGGGGTTACAAGAAATTCCCAAAGTATTACCGAGCTGGGTTAGGAGCCTAACAACCCTTTTCTCACAATCAAGGATGGCCCCATTACGGGATAGCCAATCCATACCCAAAATCAAACCATACCCCGAAAAGCCCAAAACAAAGGCACTACATTGAAATTCAACACTTAGAATAGAAATTTTCAATCCCACACAGATCATAGACAAATGAGCTGGGCCCCCAATTGGGTTTGAAACAATTAAGGGGTCCTCTACTATACTAGTTTCTAGGTGCAGAGATTCTACTAAAGCAGACGAGATAAAGGAGTGTGATGCGCCAGAATCAAATAAAGTGCGAACGGGGTGATCATAAAGATAAACTACACTTTCTACAGAAGTGTTTGTACCTCGCTGTTGCAAAGGTGGCGCTTCCAGCACATGAACCTGTGCCCCTGGGGTGGATCCAACCCCCTGCCCCTGTCCTCGTTTCTTTGGGCAGTCCTTCGCCCTATGGCCTGTCTCACCACAAGAAAAGCACCCACCATTCTCCTTGGCCTTCTTTTTCCAGCAGTCCTTTACTAAGTGCCCCACTTTGCCACAGAAATTACACGTCCTCTTCTCTTTGTTGCCTTCCCCGCCCTTCTTAAAGTCTGTCTTCTTGGGCTGCAAACCCTCTTTCTTCTTGCCCTTATCCTCTTCATTCAGCAATGCCATTAGCACTAATCTTTCATACGTGGCTCCCATGGGTATATGGGTCATGGCCAAACTGTGTAATGGCTCATTCAACCCTTTGACGAAACGGAGAGCCTTCTTGTGCGGGGTGTTGACTAGGTCAAGTCCAAACCTAGCCAGCTCATCGAACTGATTCACATATTCTCTGACTGTCTTGTCCCCTTGTTTAAGAAATAGGAATTTTTCTAACTGCAAACTCCTTTCCGCATCTGAGAGAAATTTGGTCTCAAACCTTGCCCTAAAGTCCTCCCATGTCTCCACTGGTCTTTCAGCATTAGTGACTTCCCACCAGTAGGAAGCCTCACCCTTCAATAGCCACACTGCCAACTGTACTTTTTGTCTATCTTCTACCTCAAAGATGATGAATAGGTCTTCAGTTTCTTTCAGCCAATTCCTAGCTGCCACGAAGGACTCGGTTCCATGGAAATCCCTTCCTCCCATAGCTTTAAAATCTTTACATATCTTAGCGAATGTGTTTCCCCGAGGAGGAGGTGGAGGAAAAGGTGCTGCCGCAGCTGGATGGTTTCCTTCAGCTGGGGGAGGAGGAACGGTAGGACCTGGCTGAGTGGCCCTTGCTTCTAAGAACCGTCTAAACCAACCAGGTATTGGCACCCCTTCAGGCAAGTTAAGATCTTGGGACATGCTGAAACAAAAAAGGATAGATTCAAAACGAAGGATAAGAGATAGTTCCTATGGCTTTGGGGAGTGGACTTTGCCTTTTAAAAATAAAATAATATTTTTCTTTTAAAAATGCTTCTTTAAATTTCCTTTTTGAAAATAATTTTTCAAAACTTTTTATCTTATCTGGTAAACCTATGCTCTGATACCAAGTGAAACACCCCACCTCCGTTAGGGTCACTCTCAAAGGGAATGCCCTAATTTTGTTGGAGGTTTATAAGTACAAGTCACAGATATACAAGACAGATATAAGAACACATATTTGTAAACAGCGGAAGAACAACAAACTTTTATTTCATAAAGTCAAATACGTGTTACAACAACATCCTTTCCAAAAACATGGCATAACATTTTCATAATCTGTCTTGAGTACATGATTTAAAGAAGCATAAATAAAACATAGATAAACTGCCAAAAGTCCCCATAGTGGATTGTCCAAAGCCATAGTTCAAAACAGGAAAGTCCAAGCAATACATTTCTCTTCTTCAAGCTGGATGTCAAGGCTGATCAAGCTGCTGTGTTCCCTCCCTGAGGACCTGGGGGGGGGGGGGGAACGGAAGAAAGAAGACGAAAGAAAAATAGAGTCATACATAAAGCCTGAGTAAGTCTAGTACTACTTTGTCTATGAATAAAGAACTGGGTATGATAAGTAATAACAAGAAGTAGGCATGCACTATAAACTTGGTTAAGTTGTCTAGGGTCAAATAGACCATCGTACCCCATGTCAATCTCTGAACCCATATAAACTAGTTTCCAACTGGCACCCCATAATCAGGGTGATGTGATCCATTCAATGATGATCGGCTCCTACTCGCATAGTTACATGTGTCTTACGGCCCCCGATGTCTGTAGTTACCTATGCTGGTCCCACCATGGGGTGTATCAAGTCCCATAGTGGCAACCCGACACAACCTTAGAGTGCACAGGTATGCTACTGGTGTCCAGTGCCTTATTTTTCTGCGCCGGAGTGTGTGCATGCCCACACTCCGTTAGAACCTACACTGCTACACCACCGCGTCGCTTTGACCTCTTACAATCAGCCCAGTAATCGTGCCCCACCCTTCCTAGTTTCAGGGTATCCTGATACACCTTTTAGGGTTACTGCTGAAAAGGGTCCCCCGTTACTAGGTTTTCTATCTCTAGCCAACATGCTAAGTTGGTTAAGTGTTTCTAACCTAACCCCCACCAGTCCGTTTAGTTTAGCATGTTCCATTTTGATTAAGTCTTTAGTCCACTTAATCCTAACAATCCTGACTCAGCCTTAATTGTCTTATTAAGGCCCTGACCTCTCACATTAGACAGGTATTGTTGTGGCTGCCTGTTGCCGGTTGGTTCCGGGCAGTTTTACACCACAACTCAGTCTAACCTCGGGTCCTTGCTGGGCTCCATGTTTAACCTCTCACATTGGATAGGTATTGTTGTGACTACTGGACAGCCGGGCGGTTCCGGGCAGGTTTACATCACAACTTAATCCAACCTCGGGTTAAACACATCGTATTTTCTACATTTACATATCTTGTCATTCTTCTTTATTTATATGTAAATATTTGCGGCCCATTATTAGGTTAATGGTGTAAAGGTTACACCAATCATGGGCCCAACCCATACTTGAACTTGGGCCCTTCTATTTTATATTTTCATTCATTAATTAATTTTAACCCAACGTTATTTTCCCCCGTTTTTCACGTCCGTTTATATATATATTGGGCTTAGCCTTTTAAAGCCCAATTTAGCCATGCGAAAAGGGGAGGCTTATGGCGTATACACAAAGAGGGGAAGGTGAGCGCATGAACTTGCAATACGACGTTGAAAATACAAAATAGAAATTGGTGTACTTGCATAGTGGCAACATAGGTGACATGAATCAAAGCATGTGAACTTGCATAGGTTTAACTACAACATGAACCTATATTCTTATTTAGGCATAATGTCAAGCATAAGCATGTCACAAATATTTCTAGCATAAGCATAGCATAATGTCAAACATAAGCATGGCATAAATACTTTTAGCATAAACATGGCATAAACATAAACAAGTCATGTTCATAAGGTTTCTTCATGTTTAAAAAGGGGATACTTTGTTAATAACACAAAAACATAGATCAACTTAATTATGGTTTAAGTCTAATCACATAACGATGGTATAAATATACTTATGCACAAATATTCCTAATCATAGCGTTTGCTTTAAACTTGCAAAAAGGGATTTTTGAGTCTAACCTAGCCATGTCTCACATATGTCATCATATAATTCTTTTAAACAAGATAAACTTAATCATGGATTTCAATTATGCCAAATATCATTCATAGCCTAGCCATATTCATAAGCATGACTTAATACATGGATTATGGTGTCAAAATTCCAACATAGTTTCATATGAACTATAACAACCAAACTTGTCTCAATTGCTTGCAAAATGATTTATGCACAAAATATGCATCATGATGACATAATAACAAAGCCCCAAACTTGCATAAATTTCACTCAACTACATACATGTAGCTTTAACATAGAGTACATAATTTGCGCAATATTCCAAACGTATATTTGCATAGAACTACCGCATGTAGTTCTTTATAATGAATAACATAATTTTGCACAAACATGAATTACTTCCATTGCCACAATTCAAGCATACACATCAACACAGTTGTTTATTCATACCAAAGTAATACTCTACTTACAATGGTTGCGGCGAATTCTCTAATTAAGAAACACGATTCCTTTGTTGAATTGATTAGCTTTAGGTTGCTTGAATTGCTTTAGGCTTTAGAACTTTCTTCCTAACTCTCTCTCTAGTCGGTGGCTACTCTTTGTCGTTCCTCAGCAACATGGCGGCTATAATCTTATTTTGAATGAATAGATTAGGGTTTAGTCTAGGGTTGTTTATATAGAGGTTAGGAATTGATTAGGACCCTTGATGTTGCTAGGTTAGATCGTAGCCATTCATTAGGAAGAGAGACCAATAAAAACCCGCCACCTAGCCCTAATGACAAAGCAAACCACAGAAATTCGACCACACACTGACCTGGCCAGCCAGGGCTAGACCAGACCTGGCCAGCAGGTCATTTTTGACCTGGGCGCACTTGGCAGGTGCGCCAGGTCAAAAATGTACTGGCGCACTTCACAGGTGCACCAGTTCATTTTTGTTCTGGCGCACTTCCCAAGTGCGCCAGTGCATTTTGGCCCTTTTTCGGTTTTTCGCCCAACTTCGTTCGTCCATAACTTCTTCATACGATATCCGTTTTTCGAAAACTCGGACTCTATTTCGCGTATTTTTCCGAGACGAACGCAATGGCGTATCCCGTTTCCCTTAGTTCTTTGATTTGAAATTAATTATACTTTAATTTATGAGTTTCACAGTCATAGAATTCACGGGGTGTTACAGCAGACCTATTGAATTCAACCTACCCTAATTTAAATCAACAGATGACATATGAAAAGAAACATACCTTAATTCTTCTGCATTCCTCAAGCCTATGCACATTCTATATTTTGATGTACTCACCTACCCTAAAACAACTAACATCTACAATATGCATATGCTCTGTTTGAAATTGCCTACAACCTTCTACCTACATGCACATGTATTGTCTGAATCAAATTAAATTTACACACTCTCTATATAACCTTAGAACATGCCTATTCCACATATTGAAATAACCGTGTTCTTATCCATCTCTTCCTTCAATATATATATATATATACGGCCTCCCTCAAATTCCTTTGCCAACAAACAATGAAAACTGGAAGCTTTCCTTTACATACAATACCAAACTCCTCATTTTCTTTCAAGTAAAAATAAACTGCACCTACATTACAACATAAATTTTCGGCTCCTTAGCTGTTTCAGATCATCCCACGATGTCGGGCGAAGCTCAGAGGGTCGGGGTGAGATGATGTGCCTCTTCCACGCAAACCATGGATAGGTTGTGTGGGTTCAAGTTCTTCATGTAAGAGGAGGACCTGCTGAATCAAGAAGAAAGCATTGGAGAGTGAGAGGTGGGCAGTGATGCTTCAATGGAGGAGAGGGGATGTGCGATGATGTGTTGCAGTGTACTGCATGGGGGATTAGTTTGAATAATAGTGGCAGGAAGAGGTCGTGGTTCATGCCAGAGTCAAGGAGGCGCGCGGTGCTCAGGTGGTTGGAGATGTGGTGGTGACGGTCGAAGCAGCATGGGTGGTGAACTATTGAGGATTAAGTCGATCGGGTAGCAGAAGTAATAGTTCGAGGAAGAATAGAAGTAGCAAGTGAAATATGCAGCAGGTAGGAGAGAGATTAAATATGCCTAATCAAGTAGTAAATGGGCCGCATTTTATTTATAATTTAATTAGATTAGCTTAATAAATTTAATTAAGGGTTAATAAAGTTAATTTAAACCATACACATAATTACTTATAACTCGCTCGTACGTTTATAGAATTAGACCAAATTAGAGATATTGGAACCTTGTCGACGAGAACTTCATGGTAGAGCCGATTTGGAAGGAGATCGAAGCAGCTGAGATTTTTAATTAAATTAAATAGATGTTTAATTTAATTAAAAACGAACTGTTTTAATATCAAATGGGAATCAAAGTGAGTTTACTCACTCCGGTTGTCCCACTTATATTTTATGTAAGTCGGGTTTAACATTTGTGTGCTATCCTTGTTTACTGTTGAATGATTACTGTAAATACATTTATATATATTGAATGAACTAATTAAATTAAACGTTCATTTAATTTAATTAAAAAATCATTCGTTATTTTTAAGGAATGTAACCAACTGAGGTAACTTACCTCATCGGTCACGTTTATAATAATATAAATGTGTAAAATTTATATTTGGATGTTTGGATTGTCGATATTGGTTGATGGTTAAAATTTATCAGTTGAACTGATAATTTAATTCTATCGTGACGAAAATATATTGCCGTATTAAATGGATGATTTTATTTGAGGTAACCTATTTGTATGTAGGGAAAGACAGGTTCGAGGGATCCAACTGAATTCCTCAAATTTTTTATTTATTTTCATATCATCATTATATGAACTGTTTAACCAATCTGATTGGATTGACTGGTTTGATTATCGATTGATGAATTAGAATCCAATGTTTGTTATGATTATTAAGCAATGGGAAATATTGATTGAGTAATTAGCAGTATATGGCCTAAAAATTCATCATTTCATAGACGTGGATTTATCGTCTGATGAATTGACAGCAATGAAGTTATAAATTCATTTTATAATTCAAAAAAGATTTTCAAAATCTATTTAGATGAGTTATTTTGAATAAAAAATTTACTAAAAGAAAACCAATTATTTTATTATTTATAAATAATTATAAATAAATTTTATAAAGAAAATTCTTGTGTTTAAACTAGTTTTATAAGCAAGTAAGTTTGGGATTAACCTAAGGGTTAATAGCTGGGATTAATTATTTTTAAGAAACAATTAAGTGAGATTATTTAAATTAATTATATTGTTAATTTATTTAAATGGAAAGGCTAATTGGAATTAGATTATAATAGTTCTAGTTGACCGAGTCAACTTCTTAAACTGGAATTGATTTACTAAAGTAATTTGTTAATAAACGATAGTTATGACAAATAATGGTCATAATATAATACGATTTCTCAAGAGATTTAACAATCTTTTTAATTAGTTGATTTTAAAGACAATTATTGAATGGTTAATTATTTAATGAAGTTAATTATTATTTTAATAACCTTAAGAAAGATTTATTACTATATTAATAGTAAATGATGAAGTAAACTATTTTAAATAATAGTTAAATTGATTATTATTTAATAATCAAGGAAATAACCCTAAATTTCATTCAATGGAGTTTAATGAGGTCTTAAGACCCTGTTTATAGTTAAAAGAAAGTTAATCAAGAATTTATAAATATAAATAGGGTTAAAGATGGATTCTTATTAAGAATTCAGACGATTTGATTTGTATAAAATCAAAATTGAGCAAAGTATGAAGCCAAGTCATAAATGCATTAATGTTGTAAATGATACCAAAAATTAGAACATGTTTATAATTTTATTATAAACTTAAGGAAACTAAATAAAATTTAAAAGCCTAAAGGCGAGAAAGTATGAAGCGAGGATGAAATAAGAACCTAAAATAGTTTGGAATTGGGGATGCAAGATAAGTTTAATAAATCAATATTAGTTTAAATAATATGAGAGGAAGTTTTACTTAGATAAAATCAAAATAAGTTTGAAATAAAATTATAAGAAATATTATGAAGAATTCTATTTATAATAAAAATCAAGGCTTGTATATAATGTTGAGAAGGATGTTTACAGATAATGGTTACAATTTTAAATTGTGTAAAGATGTTTAAGACTGAAATAGGATTTTCTAAAGAAAGATTATGGTTTTAAAAACCATTTTTAATCAAATAATATATGGAAATTTTCATGATATTTACTGAAGGTTGAATTCTTGTTAACAAACTTTTATTTATTTTTAAGGTAAGAATGTCGTTAAATCAAAGTCTGAGAGGTACATAAAATACCCATTATTACCCAAATGATGATATCATTTTGGGTAATGAGGGTTGATGGGGGTAATTAATCTATTATTTCCATTAATGATCATTAAATCTCGAGTTTTAATCTAAATAAAAATGATTTTGAGAATATTCTTGTTTTGAGATAAGAGTAAAAAGATGTGTTCCAAATATTAGAAGAACTAAGAGTTTTGATTAACTACTGATAAATTAAAAAGCCCAAGTGAGGCTGTAAATTAAACCAGTAGATCTGTAACAACAAGGAATTTCGCTCAATCCGAATCAATCGCTAAATCGACCAAGACCGTTCGAAACCCCTGATTGTTTGAGAACAGGACAAATCCGAATGCAAGCAGAAGAACATTTCATTGCTTATTACAACAATTCCATCAGAATACAAGAATATACAGAGTATGAATAAATATTATACATCAGAAAATATCAGAGATTCAAATACATTACTACAGCGGAAAAATAGTACAAAACATAACTGAAAGAAATACAAGGATACAGAGCTTTCCGAATATCACTTCAGCTAAAAACCATGATCCTATGAATATAAATCTGCAAAACAAAAACTACTAGCTGCTCATGCGGAAAATAAGGGCACCCAGAGTTTAGGTTAAAAAAATAAACTCCAGGTCAGTCATGTGACTGGTGTGAGAACTAAAACAATTATTATTCTTTATTTTTAAAGTTAGGTAAATCAAGGGACCACGCGTATAACACGGAACGGGTTTCCTCCTAAGAATACCAGTGCATAAAACAAACAGCGCAATGCTAAATAAAGAACAATTTAGCTATTATAAGACCCAGGTCCCATCACACAATGCAACGCAAGCCGGAGGATAGGGTTTTACCATGTAATAGCCAAAGAATGCTTGATACGCTAAATTTCATCTTTTATTATTGTTATAAGTGAAGAAATCAATTTCAATCATAAGTATCAATCATAGGCAACATGAGCGTCCCATGCCACTATGCCGCCAATATAGGTTTACAATTAAAACCGCAAAATGTCGTATTGGATGTTGGATTTCCATCTGTGAACCGAGGCGAAAGATAGCCCTCTACCGATTCGAGACTCTCTAGCCCAAGCCTCAGGCAAGTACTCAGTCAAGCCTTTGGATCGTCAGGGATGGTCCACCGATGTGGATTAAACTTAAACCCTGGAAACTGCGTTTCCCCGCCGTATGGGGCGTAAATGAGCCAACTAATGACTCCATCGGTTTGAGAACGACCGATATATCCGAGGCGCCTCGAATTCCAACAACCACATGAGTCAATCTCGTCAGCCAGTTTAAGCACTGGCGCCACTCCTAACTAGAAAGAAACACATGCTCTCCATGAAGTCCTTCTCCAGTTTTTTGTTCACACCGGGGTGTGAGGCTCGCGAATTAACGTTACCACAAGACCCTGCTTTTCAACAGAAGCCTTGATCACTGCATCTCAGCATGCCACACAGGCAATTCACTCCATGCAACCGATGTCTATCAATCACACAGAATGAAATCCTATGTCAGACACACAATCCATTTACAAGTCCGTTCTGGGTCTGAACGAAACCGGAGGCACCTTGTACCTCGCATATCCATCAATCTCCAAGTACGTCTGGACGATCACCAACGTATTCCCTCCTCTTGGGTGTACATCCCAATCAAGATCATCATGAATCATTCAAACGACGTGAAGACCTCTGGTCTTCAACCACCGTCTTCATCTTCGACATATCGTCGTATCAGTTATTCAGAATGGGATAAACCCGGTCTTTTCGAATAACTCGCGTATATAATAAACAAGTGTTACACGAACACAACATACGCCTCATTCCAATTCAGAATATTCTTTTATTTAGATATTCTAATTTCCAGGGTAAATGTTCCCATTATTTTTATCAAAGATAAATTCTTTTAAATTTATTCTTTAATCTACCCATCAGTTTCTAATTTTCTTCACTCCGTTGGATTTAAGAACAATATTATTAAAGATATCATTCACGACAAACCCAACTCTTATTCCATTAATTATGGAATCTTCACGGAAAACAGATCAATATATATAATCGATATAAACTTCTGTATCCAACCAATAATATAAATGGAATAACGGCGAACCCTTTTTAAATTCCATATATAGTAACGGTCTTCCTCCACAGAAGCTCACTTCGATCATTACCAAATCGAATTCCATTCCATTCCAATTTATATATTGGAAAACTTTACTCTGGAAAA
Source organism: Allium sativum (assembly GCA_030737875.1). Classification (NCBI taxonomy): domain Eukaryota; kingdom Viridiplantae; phylum Streptophyta; class Magnoliopsida; order Asparagales; family Amaryllidaceae; genus Allium; species Allium sativum. The sequence continues at coordinate 138,122,635 of CM060922.1, read as the reverse complement.
TTCCCATTAAATCACAAAAAAAAGATTTATAAATTCCAAATCACATTTCACTGTTAATCGGGTTAAAGAACGAATGTCGTTTAAAACACAGTTCACGATAAACCCAATTCACAATCCATTTCAATTCCAATTAACTGTCAATCAATTGGTAATTCTTCTTTAAATCTTATTAAAAAGATTTATTCTTTTCCCTACTGGGTTCAAGAACAGTGTTATTTAAGTCACCGTTCACGACAAACCCAAAATCCAATTCGATATTAAATACGAGGCTTTGAATAGAAAATATATCAATTCAGTACCAAATTCTGAAACCAACCAATATTGTATTGGAAATAATGATATATATATATATCTTCCAAACTTCCATAACGATATTCATATAATCACGCAATCCAATATCGAAAAATTCCGAAGATAATTTCGATTCAAATCCATTCCAGTTCATCTATTGGAAATTTTGGTTCTGTTAAAACCCATTCTCAATCCATCTTATTTATTTAAAAATATTGGATTTCAAATCTAGTTAATAACTAGCTCATTTTGATAAAAATATATTTTTATCTTTACAAACGTGGAATTTTTCATCTCAAATTCTTCTAAATCATTTATTATGATTTTACACAAATTATTAATATTTTTAATAATTTTATCAAGGCCAGCACAGTCGATTTCCATATACGGTCATCGAACTGCACTTACAACGACCTTTTCTAAATTTGATTTGGACATAATTCCAAATACAACCGTTAGATTTAAAAATTTTAATATTCGTTAGAAAGCTCTTTTCGATACGAACCCAACGGTTTTGGTTTCAGGAGAATCCGACGGTCGGATCTCCCGTAATCGCAATTCGAAGTCAATGGTCGAAATTCGGGAACTGCCACGGCGTGGCGTATTCTATTCAGGCCACTAATATATATATAATATATATATATATATATATTATATACTTCGTCGATTTCCTTTCAAAACGTATTTTATAAATCGTTTTAAATTCATTTTCAAAACGGTTTCAACTTCATATTCAATTTTAAATCAAAATTGAATATTCCATATCATTAACATATAAATGATAATATTTTCAAATATCAGGTTTTGAAATCACTTCATTTTTAATATTCATTATAAAAATGAATAAAATCGATATAAATATCGTTCACGTCAAAATGGCGCAACTCTAATCAACACGGCTTTATATTTTTCCCTCGCTATTCTCTATATAAAGATTTCGCCTTTTCAAGTATAAAGATTTCGCTTTTCCAAATACAAATTATATTTCTATATCGTTTTCCATATTTTTAACACTCTACTATAAAAAAAATATATTTTTAACCCGTTGCTTACATAAAAATCGAATCTTTATTCTTGATAAAAATCTAAACTTTATCTATATAAAAACATGAACTTTATGTTGATAAAAGAAAAAAAAACCTTGATGTATATAAAAATTCACTTTTTCATCATATGAATATCCTATTTTTCATCATATAAAAATATAATCTTTTATATAAATAAAAATCCCATTTTCATATATGAAAAATCATATCTTTCGCCATCTAAAAATCATGATCTTACCCGCCTAAAAATCATATCTTTAACCTCATAAAGATTACCTTTTTATCGACTCTAAACTCATTTAAAACTGAAATTAAAGTAAAACAAATGTAAATAAATATAAAATCTCACTTATTTACGGATCTAGGGGTCGGAGGAGAGTCGTTGGGTGATGTTGGTGTTGAGGAAGTCGCGGTGTTGGTCGGTGGAGGTGTTAATTGCAAAACAAACATTAAAAATCGGGTTTTCAACAAGGAGGGGGACCCGCGGGGCTTGTGGTGGTCGGTGGATATGCGGGGAGGTCGAGGAAGGTGGTGGCTGTCGGCGGTGGGTGGCCATTGGCCGTAGGTGGGCGGATCCGAGGTGGTTTGGGCGCTAGGGTTTCTGGTCGACAAAAGGGGAAGAGGGAAGGGAGGAAGAAGGAGGAGGAGGGGGATACCGATCGCCGTCGGTGCAGGGGGAGGGGGTAGCGTCGCGCGCAGGCGGAGGGGGGAGAAGGTAGGTTATGGGTTTTTTCTGTTCGGAGGAATTGAAATGAAGAGAGGAGAGAAAGTAAGGGATAGAGGGAATTATATATTTAATTATTTTAATTTTTCCAAGAGTTGACTTTTCTTTTGAACCCGAAACGATGCTCAACGACTGTCGTTCCTAGCTAATTACCCCTATTTTGAACACAATGGGATATGGTTCGTAACCCAATTCGGCCGTTACGATCAGTTTTCGTTAAATTTAAAATATAAATCTTTATATATTCAATTTAAACGTACATTTCAAATTACCGGGGCCACATACATCCTCTAAAAAATCCAGAAAAATATTTTCTAGATTTGTATTGACGATATGGTCCTAACAAAACTAGTTTCGTCAAATTCTGAGAACGTTTGAAAAATGGCCATTTTCCAGTCGATTAAATTCAACTAAAACTGGTCAAATGCGTTTAAGTGTGCCATGCTCACATATTGATTCAGAAAATTATGAAAACTGACATCTAGCAATAATTTGACATCACGGATTCAACAAAACTGGTTTCATCAAAAACAGAGGTCGTTTGCAAAATGGCTATTTTTAAGGGCTTCATATATATTAAAATATATATAAATTCCACAGCGACTATTTCAAATTTTAAATTGGACATATCTTCCAAATTTTAAAGTGAAATCTCAGTTTCTTACATCCGTTAGAAAGTTGTGGTTAGACAGATTCAAATATTTTTGGTTTCGTTCAATTCTGACTTATATTGAATCCTGTATATTCATTTGAAATTCGAAATCGAATTTTCGAACTATAGCGCCTTTTCAGGCTTGTTATATAATTAAAATAAATTTATTCATTTTCACTTCGGCGAACATAAATTTTCTAGTCGTTATTATTTAAAATAAATCATTTTAAATATTCAAAATTCATTAAAAATGCCAAAATAAAATTTTTTAAATTGGCTCAGATTTTCCGAATGGTTACAAGATCCATTCTATTTTCATGGATTAGTGATTGTTTATTTGATAGTTAAATAACTAACTGTAAAATCTGGCTAATACGATTGTTGCAAGGAAAGAAAAGGATTAAATTTATATTCGAAAATCATTCCAAACTAGCGAATACGTGGAAGATGTGGATTGTAGATAGAGCATTGAAAATTGTTGATCTTCATGAGCAGAAGAACTACTTATTGAATTTCTGAGGGTAACTCCCAAAGATATTTTGACTTTTGATTCTGTCTTGATTGGAATCTATGGATTGCAAGTACAACCTGCTACTGATCCATAGGGCGATTCCTAGGATATGGCAAGAAGGTGCCTTTAGTTCATCCTGTTCTTGGATGAATTGTATGGGCGAATATATGATAGAGTATTTCCAAAAGGGTCATGCACGTTGACTTCCTCAAACGTACCAAGTTTGGTGGAAAAGACGGCAACTTATTTAGATAATAGCCAGAGTATTTATGTGGAAACAATTAGTGATTTCTGGCAGATCTAACGATGTCGCATTCTAACTGAATGGTGGTATGCCATCTTAAAAAGGTAATTGTAACAACAAGCCTCATCAACCGGGAAATGATATAAAATTGGGTAGGTCGCATGCTATGTAGGTCGCTGCCATTAGGGTATATTGTAACCATCTAGAGAAAATTCATTTGTTATTCATTCGATTTGTGTATCTCCTGGGAATACGGTGGCTGTAGCCGTAGGGTGACAATATATTCGAAACGCTCAAGCGAAATGAGTGGTCGATCATGTTTAGCCAGGGTTGCAAGATGTTCTTGTTGAACCCTAGTGTATTTTCTATAGAGGTACACTATCGGAAGGTGGTCCCATACCTTTCCTTTTTTGGAAATCCATTGTCCAATAAGAGCCTATGGATTTTAATTATAAACTATGTATGTATAACATGAGATGCAAGCGTTCTGCCAGATGGTTATTTATTTGATTTAGATATTATTATAATATCAGAATATATATGATTTCAAAATATTTTGGATTATCGTAAGGTAAAACTGTCCATATTTATTGTGGACTGGTCTTACGATTATCCTTTACTTTCGAAAGAATATTTAATTTTAAAATCTAGTTGGATGATACCTATAAACTTAGTGATTTTTCTCACGCTAGTTCATAGATTGATCCGTGACATTTGCAATGCTCGGGTCAGATCGAGTTTTACAAGTTCAAGCTATCAGATCCTGTGATGTCCAGAGACGAGCTAGAGAAGTCCAGGCGTATGATACATATTCAGTATTTATTCTGCTGTGTGTTGTTTATGAGGACTATTGTTATAATAGTCCAGATGTATTGTTTATATGTTGTACTCTGATGATTGTAAGAATTTTTTTAAGCTCTCAATAAAGATTTATTTCTATATTATATTTTGTTCCGCTGTGATGTGAGATCCTATGTTATGTTGTTACATTGGTTCTTCTTCTTTTCTTCTATTCTAAACTTGTTTTCTTATCTCACCCTCTAATTTCTTTCTTTTAACTTTCCAGGTTTTTGGTACTTGAGTTGGACATGAGATGTATTTGTGTCGAAATTCAAGCATTGAAGTATCCGACATGTTAAAGTGGTATCAGAGCTAATAATTTAGTACTAACCTTGACACTATGGCGTAACTCAATAGAGATGGGGTTAGTAAGACCCTTATTGAGTTTGAGTGTGTTTTTGTGTGTATATATGAGGGCATATTTGTAGATTTTATATAGAAATGTTTTCTATTGTGCTGTTTGATCGGTTCAAGTAGAACTGGAAACTGGCACAATATTGTTTTAAGGAGGGTAATGAAATAATTTTACCCAAGTTATATTTTTGTATAAAAAAGGAAATTTTTTATCAAATTATATTATTGAAAAACTGATGTGTTTAATTGATTTGAATGGAACACAAATGAGATTATAAATTTGAATGGTTTAATATAACCAAAAGAATATTTCACATATAAAATTGTGAATGAAAATTTTAAAATGGAATGAATCAGAATTTAGTTTAAAGATAAGTTAAATAAAATTAGAAGGAAAAATGGATGATTTTTGAAATAAAATCAGAATTGGATTATGTAATGAAAGTGAAATTGTAGAAGATCAGTTTATTAATTGAATATGAAATAAAACTTAACTTGGTTAAGTAACTAAATGGGTGAATTTAATTTGTTTATTTTATGATTGATTGGTAAAATAAGATTCATCAACAGTCTAATAGAATTTGAATGAATTAAAAATTATGGAATTAAATTTTAGTATAATAATTTTAATAAATTATGATTATGAAATGAAATTAAATGATTTAACCCTGTATTTATAGCCTGCATTGTAAATTGAGTTAAGAACAGTTTGGAATGAGAAAGAGCTGTTAGTTGCTTTGCTTGGTAATTAGAGTTTGATTGCCCATCAAATAGGTAAACCTTAATATCGTTGTTTAGGTGATTGATTTTATACCCTTGAGATGGGTAGCACTTGGCTTTTGTTTTCTTTCACTACAACAATATGTGTTATTAATAACACCATTTAATAATGCTTTATTCTAAAAAGTTATTATTTACACTTAATTGTTTACATCTAAAGTCGAATAGTCTTCACAATCACGTGTAATGCTAAAATGTACATAAAAGTTCATCTCCCTCCAAAATAATTCTATCTCCTACCTAAAACATAATTATTCTTCTATTTTCTATCACGAAAACCATTTCGTCTCCCTCCAAAAATGGAAAACTTTTCTTCAATACTCTGGAAAGAAAGCAAACTTCCCTCGTTTGCACACGATCTTTAACTAATTTGCCTCCACCTTTGTCTGCAAACCCAATCCCCCTTTGCTCCTCCAAAAACTACAACAAAAACCTTTTTTGCAATTGGAAATTTCTGTTGCAGTACACCAATTGCAACAAACTCGCGCTCGTCTATTTAGCCGGAGTTGTAATAGGTCGGTCGCATTTCGCTACAGTTATTGCCAGTTGTTATAGTAGGTTGCGGTAGACTTTTTTGCAACTAGCCTCTGTTGTTCCAACAAATCATTTTGCAACAAATGCCACTTGCAAACAAGCAATAGACGTTGGTAAAGTGAGATAATAAAACTAATTCTGACATTTGTAATACATCATTTTACAACTATTAGTGCCCGATGTAAATCTGTAACATTAATTGGTGCAACATGTTTTCTGCAATTTCAATTATTTCCAATTTCCAATTTCCAATTTCCAATTTCCAATTTCGAAAATTTGATTGTATAAAATTCATCAATTCAAATGCATAAAAAATATATATTCATTCAAATAATCACATTTCTATAATTTGCTTGCGTTCAAAATATGATAACATTGTTCTAACACAAAGTAGCATAAAACACTAACAATGTTCTTCTACACCCTTAGCACAACACACTTAAAAATTTGAAATCCATTCATGAAAAAGAGTAAAAAAACGTAACTGCTTCAAAAATCAAACTCACCCAAGCCAAAGCATTCTAGTATCCAAAACTACAATAGCCTTCGACTTTGATTTGTTTCGACCACCGACCTGCAATCTTCAACAATCCTTCATCTTTCCACTCAAACATCATCTCTACTATCAAAATCGACATCCGTTCACAAACACTTTTGATACCATCACCTAACTCAAGAAAAGATTAAGCAGTAACCCGAACAAGTATCATTAATCCATATCACTCATAAACCATTAAACTAAATATGCCTGGTTATAAAGCTATGGTGACCTATAAATTCATGCTTTATAATGTGCGCGAGAATCTCTGGCCATGCTGTTCTTCGTAGCACTAGATCCTCTTCACTTGGAACTGTGCATAAGAATGAAGTTGTTTGCACACATGTTTATCTAATGTTTTATTCAATATATGACCTAGATGTGATTTACGCCTATAGCTTAATACAAAAATGTAACACATGTTAATTGATTTTTTTTAATCTTACATATAAACACATGACACATTCAACTAATCAACTTCAAAATTTCAATCTCCAAAATGCATTTGAATTTATATTTATGTGCAATACATACTTGTTTCCATGCAACTGCAGTTAATGAATATTCCCAACTAGAAGAAAAATAAGTAAAATGAACCTTGACAACACAATTATCAGTCAAAAAACTAACTTCAATTGTAAATCAGAAGATATGTGGACAAAGACTAGTAAAATATACCTTGGTGCATAATCATCTGTCAAATAAATTTTGCTTAGTCTCCTAACCCTTAAGTGGCTTCTGCTTCAGATCAGTCTTGGCGACAAGTTGCTTCAGTTTTATTTTGATGAACTTTTACTTAGCAATCCTCAAAATTCATGATCTGAGCTCAAGCGAGGATTAAACATCAAACTAAGGTTTCCTAATACATTGGCAAGCTCAGAAGCTCACAATACATTGGCAAGCACAAAAAGATGTCGCCAACAAAGTAGAAGCTTCTTGTGCGACAATAAAAATCAGAGGAACTCAACAAAGTTGATAACATCTAGCTTGAGAAGTTTGTGATGACCTATGGTATGGGGGCAACACAACCACATTGGAATGGAACAATAGTTAGAAAACATACCACATGCTCATCACGACATTGCGATAAACAAAAGACTTGCACTTAGCAAGAAGTGGATACATGGAAATGCACGTGCTAAATTACAGCAAATAAAGAGCATTTTTATTACATCAAGCAAGTTTTTTAATAGGTTCATAAGCGAGGGAAGGCACTCGCACAAAATCCGACCAAAATAAACCATAATTGAGAAAGAAGAAAAAGTAGTCAAAGAAGCCTCAATCATTCTTCTTCCCGCATTTGGAAGAGCTGTCGGACCTTAGTGTGATTTTTCCAAGCCAGGCTGAAGGAGGTGTAGTGGCAGATTAGCTTGCATCCTGTTAGACCAAAATTTGGCTCTAACACCCAAGTTGTTCTGATTCGTAGATAATTATATCTAGAAAATGAAGAAAAAGTAGAAAACACACAAAGTTTATAGTGGTTCGGCGTTAACGAGCCTACGTCCACTTTATATGCTATTGATTATACGTTGAATGCTAGTACAATCAATGATTTCACTCAATCTCACTTTTACAATTATGATTCTCTCAGTAATTTCTAGATAGTACTTATAAGAAATAATGACAAGACAGTAATGGTGGAAACAATACTCAGAACTGCCAAAAGATCCTAAAAAATGCCAAGTCTGGGGCCATTTATAGGTGATTTCTTCAGGTGGATCGTGGTCACACGTGGCACAAATCCCGAGGATCTCGAACTGATTCGTAGCTTGATGGAGAAATGGTCAATATGACAGTTGTAAACAGGTGTCGTTAGATCCTACATTTACGGATCGTGGTAGACCAAGTCGTGGTCACTATCCTTTGGTTTCTGAGATCGGGACGTGGAGAGCTGGCATGGATGGATCGTGGGTAGCGTTATGAATGGGTCGTGACAGAGCATCACGAGGTAGAGACAACAGGGTGGCCACGATCCATTAATGATGAGACTATCACAATCGAGTTTCCAAGGATTTGATGAATGAAGCTTCATATTGTTTTAGTGTGTGAACCTGGGCGGCTTGATCAAAAAGCTAGCCAACATTTTACCCCCTCGAAGTATGTTTTATCAAGGATGGAACATGCTTCGAAAGTACTGAGCTATCTTTTCATGAATTGATGGGAATCAAAAGTCGTGTCAGTCTGAAATGTCATACTGTTTCAAAGAGTCGCATTCTTTTGGCGGGTATAAATACCAAGTTGAGTCCTTTAATCATTTCTTCATATTTTTTTGGTAATTTTCATTTCTTGAATTCCAGAAGATATCGCCATCAACCCGCCAAGAAAGTTTTTTCCTTTTCTTTCTTCTCTTTTTTTTTTACTCGGCTCATGGTGATGTAGCACAATCGGGACGGTCACCAGAGGCCTATGGCCAAGTGGGCCGCCTACCATACGTGATGGGCCTCCTTGCGCGTTCGTGGTCCAAGTATCTTCACGGATCAGAGTAAAACAAAAAAGGTGAGCCGAAAAGTCTTCACTTCAGCTGTATAAGCTGGCCGCCTCCCCCACCCTTCCTTTCCTTCTTTCCTTCGCAGCCGCCGCCCACTTTCTCAACCGAAACCCTAATTTAGCTTTCCCCAAAAATCAAGATTTTCTTACAATTAAAAGGTAACGGCGTTAGGCTCATTTCCCATTTTGTTTGGTTTCCTTTCCGCGCCTCTTTATTCCCTTGAATATTCATCAATATGGTGAGTGCTTTGGGTTAGGCGGCGATGGTAATGGGTTCGATTTTATGTAGTTATGAATGGAGAGTTAGGGAACGGCGAGGAAGAAGTTGTAGAAGAGCAGGTCGTCTCATGGAAAAGGTTACGGCTCGGGTCGTGGTGATAGTGGGATGGAGGAAAGCAAGATGGAGTTTGTGTCAATACAAACAACGGATCAGGTCATGGAACATTTTGGGAGTACTGGCTCGTGGAGTCCTGGAGTGGAACGGATCGGGGTATCCTTTTCACGAGCTGTTCGGGTAAAGGAAAATTGTTACGAGTCGGATCGTTCCGCGATCCAGAGCCTAGTTCACGAGCCGATGCTCCCTTAATGGCATAGCTTGTTAGCGATCCGACATCCACGATCTGACCCATGTTCAATACATTGGCATCTGTACCACGGTCCGATCCCCAAGACTTCAATGAACTAGTTTTGTTGACGATTCCATGCACATATTAACTAGAGAATCACTATGCAATCAATATATATCGATGGACAGTTAGGTTAGAGCCTTCGAGATGAACTTTTTTGAATTAAACAACAACATAACTCAACAGCAGACCATGGCCAATATCTATTTATTAGATTAACTTCACACTTTCCTTATTGTATGCACATGCACACACTTGCACTTACACCACGGGGAACGGGTAACGGTGTTCTAACTTATCATGTTTACTCACCAACACAGCTATGTTTGATAGACGATCAACTGAGATGTCAGAGAAAGATACTGAAAAAGAGACATCAAAGCATTATGATCCCAATGTGCTTCCCTCAGACTTGGATTGGGATAATTCTGACTCAAATATGAGACAGATACCAATGTAGAATCAACAGCTTCTGAAAGTACATCTCTTGAAGAGGAGGACGATCGAGCTCCTGATGAGATTCCAGGTGTTAAGGAAGTAGAGGAAGAGAAACTCACTGATTCTCTAGCTTCCAAATTAGACGATATAAAACTCAAGAAGATATGTTTAAGACAAGGGATTCCTTGGGACGATGTAAAAACTCCAGAAGATGGAGATAGGCCTCATTCTGCCCGTGAAGGGTACATGACAGTCAGCCGACTCATGTGTTGGGTATGTGCTATTCCTCCATTTCCTCCAATTGTTGTCGATCTCCTCAAGCAATTACGAATTTCCCCTATGCAACTCCATCCCAATGCTTACGCAGCTCTGTATACTATGTACATCGCGTACGCGGAGGTCCTAAAGACTGAGCTTACCTTCAAAGATCTGAAATTCTATTACCATTTCAAGCACTGTTCCGCAGGGACTCCCAAATTTTCCTTCTTCAAATCAGTTTCCAACAGAAAAGTTATATCGGACAGCCGTAGCAATATAGGGGATGTCAAATCTGATTGGTTTTACATAAAGAATCAAGCCGGATGTGCAAGGAAGTGGCTATAAGAAAGTATGCTTTCAACTACTCAACGTATACTTCGAATGCATATTTACAGTGCTAATGTGTCATTTTGTTCCATGCAGATCACAACTTTGCAAGAACAGAAGGTTCGATATATGAAGACCGACTATCCCGTTTCCTCAACAGTAAATCAGATTTTTTAAGAGTCAAGAAGTGCATCATCGACGAGAATCTTCACAAGCATCGTCTTCTGAATGTGAGATTCGGACTTGGTGCGGGTGGCAAACCTTACAAGTATGTGCCCCTATTGAGGAAGAAGGGACCTCGGGAGTCGCTAAGATGACTGAGTTTCGCAAGAGTCCTGCACCGATGAGTATTCAGGATGACGAGGCTTTAAATGTGTATAAAGGCGGTGAAGTCCAAGCAGACGAGCCAAAGGAAGTCCCATCCTCTAAGGGGCAATCTCCCTCAAGGACTCCACCACCTGTACAGCCTGTCGCTCACGATGAATTAACAAAGGAGCAGATACTCGACGAATTAAACTAGATTCCTTTACCAGACGATATCTATATACAAGAAGACATCCAAGGGGAATCATTCTTCCCTATCTCCGAGGAAGTCGATGCCCCAGTAGGAGAAAAAAAGTCACACAGACGAGCCTAACTCTTGGCCCTGGTCCGTTAGAGGGGATTTCACGGGATGCACAAATCACACGCACCACTTCTCACAACACTTTTACACCATTAGTATTCATGGTTCTAATATATACATGTTTCCTTTGCAGGGGAGATGCATTGTAAACAGTCTTATTCTTATCGTTCCCTCCGCGGGAGCACACCAAGGCTTCTTTCAGATCCCACGCACGCTCGCAGTGACAGTCGGGGGAGAGATAGCCATTGGACCTCCGATTCTCATCAATCTTACTCCACACGATCTCGCTCTCAATCGAAGCAAGACCCTGGGAAGTCCCACAGTCGTCAATTTCCACTGACGGGGTGGGGGGGGGGGGGTAACCAACTTCCCAAAGACTTAACTCCTCCGAAAAGTACGCCTTCTTATAGCAAGTCTTCTAAGAAGCACCACGAGTCAAAAGACAAAAACAAAGATCTAAGCAAGGATTCAGAGAAGTAGAAAATAGCCATTATCCCCTCTATTCAACACAATTTAGATACCCCCGTTGCACGAGACATTGTCCATGGACCTGACAATCAGGCTAAGCTGGAGCGCTTACGAAAGAAATTTCCTGATATTTTCTTTGAACGGATGATGTTCGTTCTAGATCTTGAACCGGTCCCCAAGGATTGGGACACCGAGGTCATAGGGTACGTGTGCCATGTGACCAAACAACATGGGGTGATGAAGAAGCACGACGTTCATCTTTCAGATGCCATCCGTCGCTTGGAAACGGAAGCAGCCAGATCCAAAGTGAAAATTGACAACGATGCTAGGGCCAGAAATAAAATTGAAAAAGAACTGGAGGATGCACTGTCCCAACTCTCTTTAGCTAAACGGGATGCGGAAAATTACAAAACAGAGCTGGAGAATGCCAGGAAGCATTTTCAAAGTGAACTTGATTCAAACAGCCAAGAGCGTGTGGCTCTAAAGAAGGAAGTGGAGGATCTCAGGACGATCAATACTGATATGAAAATGGCACAAGATCATTTTTCTACTGAGAAGGCTGCTTGGGAGAAAGAGAAAGCGAGCTTAATGGACAGTCTAGCTCTTGCCGAGAAAGAAAAAGCCAATCTAAATGACCAACTTGTTCGCGCTGAGGAGCGTACGGCTCTTGCTGAGAGTAACGCCGATAATGCTCTTGAATCGGCCTTCGCCACTGCTGATAAGCTTGCTGAAAAAGAGGAAGAGATAGCTGGTTTTGAGGAACTGCTATTCGACTTCTTTTGTCAAGTCATCAAGACTCGGGACATCTCTTGGATTCCAGACTATCATGTCACTCTGGCCAATGTATGGGATGCGATTGTTGACGGCGAGAAGCGGCGGTTGAAGGTCGATGACATTGATGAAAACCAGTTGATGCAGACCTTTCTCAGAGGTGAAGAACCAGAGGCTTTGGAGAAGGGCAGACGCCTAATCCAAGAAGAGATTGAGAGGGATAATGTTAAGGTCAAGGTCAACAATAAAATCGATGAATGCTCCAGTTCAGCGGCAGAGCCCAAGGCCTTCGAAGTTGAGGATTACAACCCTGATGATCCGTTGATTCCCTTGGTTCCAACTCCTCTATCTGTTGGAGCTTCTGTTGTAAACCTGGGTAAAGAGTCGGCTGAAGGTATCTCCATATTCTCTCCGCAATTTGTCAAAGCAATTATAACTTGTCGTCGTCTTGTGAAGTAGCCAATTGAAAAGACCACATTCTCTCCCGAATTAATAACATGTGCTTCTCATGTTACAGGTGGCAAGCCGGCTGAGAAAGATGCGAAAAGGAAGAAGAGGCTGAGAAGACCGACATATCTTCAAGTGCTGAAGTGTCTTAAGCTCTGAAGGAGACCGGAGACACAACAACTGAGAAGATCATCTTGGCTTCAAGCACTGACGTTCCCAAGGATGCTGAGACCATTCATGCTCTAAGGGATAAGGACGGTAGTCACAGGGATGACGAAGAGGAGGTCACCATTACAGAGGAAGTCAAGGGTGGCGATGACGAGACCTTGGCTGACATGCGGACTAAGCAAGAGAAACAATTGGCCTTAAAGAAAGAGGAACAAGACCCTTTATATGTGCCTCCTATTTCAGAGGTTGACCCCGAAACGGGGTTGGTCATGAAATTCTCTGCCAAATCAATACCCGCACAGCTCGCATCCCAGCCTTCTAACCTTCTGCAGGATCCCCCTTCTGATAAGAGGAAGAGGAAGAAGCATGAACAGTCTGACGCTGACAAGGGAGGTTCGGAGAAGTAGAAGAAGGAGAAGAAGTCCAAATCATCCCCCAAGCATAAGCAGAATGTATTTGTTAGCCCACATTATGCTTTTAGGCTTTCACACTGGCCAAGAAATGTAGTTGTGAGAATGGCCCTCACTTTTGTTTAGCTTTTTGTCTTTAGACCTGCATTTAATGAATGAAAATTTGATTCTTTTGCATCATTGTGCACCTGCAAGTTTAACTTATCACACTTAATCACAAACATTTAAATCATAACTAATTTAGAATCAAATCATTAATCACTTTTGTAACAACCCGTATTTTCAATAACCTGTTATAACGTAAATCGAGGCAGAAATTAATTATAAAATCGGAATCAAGGGAAACGGGCTATGCCATTGCGTTCGTCTCGGAAAAATACGCGAAATAGAGTCCGAGTTTTCGAAAATCGGAGTCCGTATGACCCAGTTAAGGCCCATTGAAGTTTTCAGAAATTTCCATGTTAAAAACAGATTTAAATTTTAAATTAAAAACAAGGATTAGGGCTAACTGGCGTCAGGCGGGAAAACTCCCGCCAAGATCCCCATGTCGACAGGCATGTCGACAGGGGTCTTAGGGTGTCGACTGCCCTGTCGACAGCCCTGTCGACACAAGGTGGCCGGGCAGTTTTGCCTAGCGCACCATTTTGATTTGGGCTTGGTTGTGTGGCTTGGTTCTAGAGAATTCCTAAATCTGACAGACCTAAACTAACCTAGGGTTAATCCTAGGGCTAAAAACACTCTAATCTTCTATAAATAAGCCCCTAATCCTACCCTAAAACCTCATTATTCATTCTAGCAACCAAACTATGTCAAATTGAATTCTCAAATGGCCTCCACCTAAAAACCCTAGCCTCCACCCTCTTCAAAAATCATTTCTATGAAGATTTTGATGTTCATACAAGCTTTTCTAAGTTGTATGAATGATCATTAGCTTGCATACATCATCAAGTTGCAAGCTTTATTTGCTAAGCTAGAGTTTTTGGGATTTTTGTTGATTGGAGCTTTGTTTTGGGTTTTTATATGCTTGCATAAAGGGCTTCTCAATCTTTATTAGTAGATTTGTGTCTTCATAATATTTGTAAGCCCTCTTACCTTCATTTTAGAAACTCTAAAGTTAATATGTGATGAAAGTTGGGATTTATGCATGTTTAATGAGTTATGCATGCTTATGCGAGTTCACTATGCTATGTTATGCATGTTTAATGAGTTATGCATGCTTATGTGAGTTCACTATGCTATGTTACACATGTTTGATAAGTTATGCATGTTTATGCAAGTTCACTATGCTATGATTTGCAAGTTTAACAAGTTATGCATGTTTATGCAAGTTCACTAAGCCATGATTTGCAAGTTTATTGAGTTATGCATGTTTATGCAAGTTCACTATGCCATGATTTGCAAGTTTAACAAGTTATGCATGTTTATGCAAGTTCACCATGCTAAGTTATGCAAGTCCAACATGTTATGCATGTTTATTATGATATGTAAGATTTATCATGTATGTTGTGCCAAGTTCCCTCTTTCTATCCTTTATGCGTTATGACGAATATTTAAGCGATAGAATGACGTTGGGGGGTTTTTGGGTAAAACTTAAAATACATGAAAATATAAGATTGGGAATTTACCTATTAAGTTAGGTCTACCCCTTGGGAATTTACCTATTAAGTTAGGTCTACCCAAGTATTTGTTAAACTTGTGATTATGTTTTGAAAAATAAAGTGGACATGACACTTAGAAAACATAAGTGTGGCCAACTCGAGGTTGGGTTGAGTTTTTGTAGCGTAAACCTACCCGGAACCGACCGGCTTAACTAGTTGCTACAAACAATAGGACCCAATGTGAGAAGTTGGTCATGTGTACCTTGGACCCGAGGTTAGACCAAGTTGTGGTGTAAAGCTACCCGGACCCGCCCGGCTTAACTAGTAACCGCAACAAAGTCTAATGTGAGAGGTTAAGGTACAATTAAATTAATGCCTCATGATTAGGGTTAAGTCATGGTCCACTAATACTTAACCAATATTGGGGATACGAGGGATTAAATGGGGTTAAGTGGTGAACTGTTGGTTACACTTAACTAATTTAATCCATGATTAGTGAGGGGTTAAACCACACTTAACCATCTTAGAAAACCCTAGCAAAGTGGTCTGTTCCAGCAGTAATCCCAGTTGGGTATCATTCACAACCCTAGAGGCTAGGCTAGGGCGGGGCACGATTACTGGACTGATGTAAGCGACCAAAGCGACGGCTGAGTGGTACAGCGGTGCGGGTCCAGGCGGGCTACGGACGTGCACGTAGTCCAGTGTTGGACAAATTCGAGGCACGGGTACCAGTAGGTTTAGACTTTGCATTATTGCTTAGGTGTCTGGGGGTTGACACCCGAGGGCTTGATACACCCGAAGGTGGACCCAGCACAGTCTGAGTACAACCATATGTGGGCCGTATGGACACCAACACTTGACGTGTTAGGTTTATAGGGAGCCGATCGACTAGACCGTTGGGCTGGACCTTGTATTAAGGTCACCTCATGCTATTGGGCCAAAGTTTGGGCTGAGGGATCAATACCTGTTATGTTAGTTTGCTTGTACACTGTGGTGCAAAGCTTAATCTTCTCTATGTGATGACACCTTTATCTATTGCCAGTATGTTCATCTCAGTTTCCATCATGATGTTAACTTTATTAGTTTATAGACTGATCGTAGTAGGGCTTACCAGTCTTTTTGACTGACCTGTTTTCTTTCGCTTCTTTTCTTCCGTCCCCCCCCCCCAAGGTTCTCAGGGAGGGAACAGTGGTGCTTAGCTTGGATCGCTTGCTTGTTTGCTGGATAGCTCATGTATGCCTGGACATTGAGCTCGCTATGGTTTATCATCTTTATTTTCGGGGATAGCACTATGTATTTCAGTATTTCTGTTTATGATGTACTAGACATGTTTATTTTGGAAGTTGACTTTATGATGTACTAGACTTGTTTTGAGATGGATTGAGATATTCCGCTGTTTTATTCTCACTTACTCTGTTTTACATATATATTTATGTTCTTGTTCTGCCTTGATATATCATTATGCATGCTTACCCAGTTCTAACGCCCCCCAGAAGCTAGTGCCCCCGATAGAGTGACCCTAGTGGAGGCGGGGTGTTACAAATTTGGTATCAGAGCATATGGTTTACAAGAAAGAGCAAAAAGTTTTTAAAAGACTTTTGGAAAACTATTTTCAAAACAAGTATAAAGTATTTTCCAAAGAAAAGTCTAGTATTTTAAAGGGCTATTCCCCAAAAAGCCATTAGCGTTATCCTTCGTTCCCTTGACCTAATCTTATCTTATCCTTCGTTTCAGTATGGCTGAGGATCTTGCCATCCCGGATGGAGTAAATGTGCCACTCTGGTATAGGAGACTTCTAGAAGCTAGGGCGGCAGCCGGCCCCGCAAACCCTACTCCCACTCCTCCTCTTGTAGTTGAGAATCCTCCCCCTAATGTCCCTCCTCCGGTGGTCCCTCCAGTGGTTAATATTCCTCCTCCCGTTGCTAATGTTCCTCCTCCTCCAGTTGCTGAGGCTCCTCTTCCTCCTCCTCCCCCTCAGCATCCTCAGGTTGAGTTCACGAAGGTTTGTAAAGACTTCAAGGCGATGGGAGGCAAGAATTTCCTAGGCACGGAATCTTTTGTTGAAGCTAGGAATTGGCTGAAAGACACTGAGGACCTGTTTGCTATCTTTGGGATTGATGACAAGAGGAAGATCTTATTGACAGTGTGGCTTTTGAAGGATGAAGCGGCCTATTGGTGGGAGGTCACCAATGGGACGAGGCCCGTTGAGAATTGGGCCGATTTGAGGGCTAGATTTGTGGCCAAGTTTCTATCTTCTGCTGAGGCGAATTTACAGATGGAGAAGTTCATTGCATTAAAGCAAGGTGATATGTCTGTCAAGGAGTATGTGAACAAGTTTAATTAGCTGGCCCGTTTTGGTTTGGATATGGTGAACACTCCTGAGAAGAAGGCTCTTCGATTTGCTAGAGGGTTGAATGAGCCGCTGCAGGGTTTGGCAATGTCCCACATTCCGCATGGGGCTACTTTTGAGAGTTTGGTCAATATGGCTCTGCTTCAGGGAGATGGAAAGAAAGAGGTCAAGACGAGTGATACTCAAGCAAAGAAGACTGATTCTCAAGGTAAAGGCAATCAAGGTGGTCAAAGCAGTCAGGGGAATCAGAGCAAGAACAAGAAGGGGAACAACAACAAAGGCAAGGGAAAGTGCAATTACTGTGGTGTGCCTGGACACTTTGCTAAGGATTGTAGGAAGAAGAAAAGGAAGCTTAGTGGTGGATGTTTTTCCTGTGGTGAGACTGGACACTTCAGTAAGGAATGCCCGAAGAAGAAAGGGCAGGCTGGACCTTCAGGGGGGCAAGTTCATGCTCTCAATACCGCTCCAGTTCCAGATCGAGGTAGTGTTTCTGTTGAGAACCTTGTTTATGTTTCTGATCTTCCAGTTCGTACCTTGTTTGATTCTGGTGCATCACATAGCTTTATTTCATCTGATCTTGTTGATAGTTTGCACCTTAGTACTAGCTTAGTGGATGATCCCGTTTGTGTTTCGAATCCCATTGGGGGTTCTGCTCATCTATCTATGATATGTGAGGATCTGAGGATCTCTATACTCAGTGTAGAGTTCTTGTGTAGTGCATATGTTCTTGGTTTCAGGGGATACGGATTGATATTGGGCATGGATTGGCTGTCCAGATATGGAGCCATTCTTGATTGTGAGCATAGGGTTGTGAGGCTTGTGACTCGCCTTGGCAACACCTTAGAGATTTCATGCAATCCGAAGGATCCCGTCATGTTGTGCTATCTTGAATCTCTCGACTCGTCAGAGGAAACCCTTCAGTCTGTAAGGGTGGTCCGAGATTATCCAGATGTTTTTGAAGAAGTTAAGGAATTGCCCCCTAAACGAGAGTTTGATTTTCGCATTTATCTGGTGGATAATGCTAAGCCTGTTTCTTTGCCCGTTCGGCACATGGCTCCGCGTGAGAGACGGGAGCTCAGCAAGCAAGTAAAGGAGTTGCTTGAGAAGAACTTCATCAGACGAAGTATATCCGAATGGGGAGCGCCTGTGGTGTTTGCTACTAAGGCAGATGGTTCTCTTCGACTATGTGTTGACTATCGAGAATTGAATAAGCTGACTAAGAAGAACAGACACCCGTTACCGAGGATCAATGATCTCTTTGACCAGCTTGTCGGTGCTTCTGTTTTCTCTCAGCTTGATCTTGCTACTGGATTTCATCAGCTCAGGGTGGCTGAAGATAGTATAGACAAGACTGCATTCAGAACTCGAGATGGATTCTTTGAATGGCTTGTTATGCCGTTCGGTTTGACGAATGCACCCGCATATTTCGTGGACTTGATGAGTAGGGTGTTTCGGGAGTTCTTGAACAAGTTTGTCGTGGTCTTTGTGGATGATATTCTGATCTTCTCCAAGGATGAAGAAGAGCACGCGAGGCATCTTGTAGAGGTGATGGATACGCTTAGAGCGCATCAGTTAAAGGCCAAGTTCTCCAAGTGTCACTTTTGGAGAAGGGAAGTTAGATTCCTTGGGCATATCGTATCCAAGCAAGGCTTAGCGGTTGATCCCGCTAAGGTGGTTGCAGTTCAGGATTGGAAGACTCCAAGGAATGCAACCGAGGTGAGAAGTTTTCTAGGTCTTGCGGGTTTTTACCGAAAGTTCATCAAGGACTTCGCGAAGATATCCGCTCCTCTTACTAAGTTGACGAAGAAGAACTTAGTTTTTGCTTGGGATATGGATTGTGAGCTTGCTTTTCTGAGACTCAAGAGAGCCCTTACCTCAGCACCAGTTCTAGCTTTACCCGATGGTGGTAAAATGTTTACCGTGTACACTGATGCTTGTGGCACGGGATTGGGCGCCGTTCTGATGCAAGAAGGCAGGGTTATATGTTTTGGTGGTAGGCAACTCAAGGTGCATGAGAAGAAGTATCCTACTCATGATCTAGAGCTTGCAGCGATTGTATATGCACTCAAGGCTTGGCGTCATTATCTTCTGGGAGAGAGATTTGAGCTGTATACTGATCATAAGTCTTTGAAGTATCTCTTTTCGCAGAAGGATCTGAACTTGAGGCAGCAAAGATGGATGGAATTCTTGGCGTCCTATGATTTTGATATAGCCTATACCCCTGGCAAGGGGAATGTTGTAGCGGATGCGTTGAGTAGAAAAAGGTTGACACTAAGTCCTCTATTTGTTGAGATGAAGAATTTAGAGTTCTTGGCAACCTTTGATTTCTCTTTGGCGGCTGAGTCGATGACCGGTTCTTTAGCATCTCTTGAGCTCAGGCCTACCCTTCTGGATCAAGTTGGGGCTTCGCAGAAGGAAGACCCTCAGATAATTGAGATCATGGATAAGCTGATTCGAGGGGAGACATCTAGTCACCTTGCTCGATATTCTATAGATGATAAGGGTTGGCTGAGGAGAGACGGAAGGCTTTGTGTTCCGATGGTGGAAGACTTGGTGAGGAAAGTTCTTGAGGAAGCACATCGTTCCAAGTTGACTATACATACAGGCGGTGATAAGATGTATAAAGATATAAAGCGTATTTTCTTTTGGCCTGGGATGAAGAAGGATGTGGCAGAGTTTGTCTCTAGATGTATCATTTGTCAGCAAGTTAAGGCCGAGTCAAAGAAGCCCGGTGGGCTATTGCATCCTCTAGATGTTCCACTTTGGAAGTGGGAGAGTATCTCCATGGACTTTATTGATGGGATTCCAAGGTCAAGGAAAGGGAATACGAGCATTTGGGTTATTGTAGATAGGCTTACGAAGAGTGCTCATTTCATTCCGGTGAAGTGCAAAAGGACCGCATTTGGACTAGCATCAGTATATCTTCGTGCGATAGTACGACTACATGGAGTCCCTTCCAGCATAGTCAGTGACCGAGACCCCATCTTTACTAGTCAGTTCTGGAACAGTTTGCAGGAAGCTATGGGCACGAGGTTGAACCTGAGTACGGCCTATCACCCACAAACGGACGACCAAACAGAAAGGGTGAATAGGGTACTTGAGGACTTGTTGAGGCTTTGCATTCTGGATTTTGGTGGTGCTTGGGAAGACCATCTTCCTCTCGTTGAGTTTGCATATAATAACAGTTATCAGGCAAGCATAGGGATGGCACCATTTGAAGCTTTATATGGGAGGCCGTGCAAGTCACCTACATGTTGGTGGGAGACTACAGATAAACTCATACTTGGGCCTGATATGATCAGAGATACGTCCGAGAAGATCGAGTTGATTCGGAGACGTATGAAAGCGGCCCAAGACCGACAGAAATCCTATGCTGATAAGCGAAGATCCGATTTGGAGTTTGATGTTGGGGACATGGTTTTCGTAAAGGTTTCTCCTTTGCGGAATGTGGTCCGATTTGGAGCTGTTGGGAAGTTAGCACCGAGATTTGTTGGACCCTTCCCTATCATAGAGAGAATTGGGAAGATGGCTTATAAAGTGCAATTGCCCGAGAAGCTGTTCGGAGTGCATAATGTCTTTCATGTCTCGCATCTCCGAAAGTGCCTACATGAGTCCGCTGAGGTGGTTGAACCTAGCGTTCTTGAAGACGTGGAAGTAGAGAAAGAGGCAACTTTGAGGAGAGCTCCGATTCGTATCTTGGGGACGGAGACCAAGAAGTTAAGGAATCGAGAGGTCAAGTTGGTGAAGGTTCAATGGGGTGAAGCCGAAGAAGACGCAACTTGGGAAACCGAGAAGAAGATGCGTGGGCTTTATCCATTCCTTTTTGAGGGTACACTCTCAATCCCTTTCCTTTGCTAGCATATCTTTCTCTTTGCTATCTATGTTTATCTAGTTATCGTGCTAATCTTGTCATGAGAACCTTAGGTAGAAACCCTTTGGATGAAACATGTGCTTGAGACATGTTATGTTTGATGGTTGCAGGTGGTTGCAAGTGTTTGCAAGTGGTTACTCGTGGATGCATGATACACATTAGGCACTAGATCGGCTCACACACTCCTCATATTGCATGTGCATGAGTGCTTATGCTTATTCTTGGATGAAATTTGTATGCAATCACATGGATGTTGCATATGGATGTATGATTGAGCACGCATGTAGATATTATACATTATGTTAGGGATTTGCATACATATGGATACATTTCACTAACATATTCTACATTGATCTTTGCATTAGATAAGTACATATACACACACTTTTGCATATGTTCATATAGCATTTAGAATCTTTTAAGGACAATGGTTGCTCGTGGATGATGTTTTGAGTAGATGGATGTTGGACGGTAGGATATGTTCTTCCTAACTTGAAGATTTCGGGGACGAAATCCTTTAAGGAGGGGAGAATGTAACAACCCGTATTTTCAATAACCTGTTATAACGTAAATCGAGGCAGAAATTAATTATAAAATCTGAATCAAGGGAAACGGGCTATGCCATTGCATTCGTCTCGGAAAAATACGCGAAATAGAGTCCGAGTTTTCGAAAATCGGAGTCCGTATGACCCAGTTAAGGCCCATTGAAGTTTTCAGAAATTTCCATGTTAAAAACAGATTTAAATTTTAAATTAAAAACAAGGATTAGGGCTAACTGGCGTCAGGCGGGAAAACTCCCGCCAAGACCCCCATGTCGACAGGCATGTCGACAGGGGTCTTAGGGTGTCGACTGCCCTGTCGACAGCCCTGTCGACACAAGGTGGCCGGGCAGTTTTGCCTGGCGCACCATTTTGATTTGGGCTTGGTTGTGTGGCTTGGTTCTAGAGAATTCCTAAATCTGACGGACCTAAACTAACCTAGGGTTAATCCTAGGGCTAAAAACACTCTAATCTTCTATAAATAAGCCCCTAATCCTACCCTAAAACCTCATTATTCATTCTAGCAACCAAACTATGTCAAATTGAATTCTCAAATGGCCTCCACCTAAAAACCCTACCCTCCACCCTCTTCAAAAATCATTTCTATGAATATTTTGATGTTCATACAAGCTTTTCTAAGTTGTATGAATGATCATTAGCTTGCATACATCATCAAGTTGCAAGCTTTATTTGCTAAGCTAGAGTTTTTGGGATTTTTGTTGATTGGAGCTTTGTTTTGGGTTTTTATATGCTTGCATAAAGGGCTTCTCAATCTTTATTAGTAGATTTGTGTCTTCATAATATTTGTAAGCCCTCTTACCTTCATTTTAGAAACTCTAAAGTTAATATGTGATGAAAGTTGGGATTTATGCATATTTAATGAGTTATGCATGCTTATGCGAGTTCACTATGCTATGTTATGCATGTTTAATGAGTTATGCATGCTTATGTGAGTTCACTATGCTATGTTACACATGTTTGATAAGTTATGCATGTTTATGCAAGTTCACTATGCTATGATTTGCAAGTTTAACAAGTTATGCATGTTTATGCAAGTTCACTAAGCCATGATTTGCAAGTTTATTGAGTTATGCATGTTTATGCAAGTTCACTATGCCATGATTTGCAAGTTTAACAAGTTATGCATGTTTATGCAAGTTCACCATGCTAAGTTATGCAAGTCCAACATGTTATGCATGTTTATTATGATATGTAAGATTTATCATGTATGTTGTGCCAAGTTCCCTCTTTCTATCCTTTATGCGTTATGACGAATATGTAAGCGATAGAATGACGTTGGGGGTTTTTTGGGTAAAACTTAAAATACATGAAAATATAAGATTGGGAATTTACCTATTAAGTTAGGTCTACCCCTTGGGAATTTACCTATTAAGTTAGGTCAACCCAAGTATTTGTTAAACTTGTGATTATGTTTTGAAAAATAAAGTGGACATGACACTTAGAAAACATAAGTGTGGCCAACTCGAGGTTGGGTTGAGTTTGTAGCGTAAACCTACCCGGAACCGACCGGCTTAACTAGTTGCTACAAACAATAGGACCCAATGTGAGAAGTTGGTCATGTGTACCTTGGACCCGAGGTTAGACCAAGTTGTGGTGTAAAGCTACCCGGACCCGCCCGGCTTAACTAGTAACCGCAACAAAGTCTAATGTGAGAGGTTAAGGTACAATTAAATTAATGCCTCATGATTAGGGTTAAGTCATGGCCCACTAATGCTTAACCAATATTGGGGATACGAGGGATTAAATGGGGTTAACTGGTGAACTGTTGGTTACACTTAACTAATTTAATCCATGATTAGTGAGGGGTTAAACCACACTTAACCCTCTTAGAAAACCCTAGCAACGTGGTCTGTTCCAGCAGTAATCCCAGTTGGGTATCATTCACAACCCTAGAGGCTAGGCTAGGGCGGGGCACGATTACTGGACTGATGTAAGCGACCAAAGCGACGGCTGAGTGGTACAGCGGTGCGGGTCCAGGCGGGCTACGGACGTGCACGTACTTCGGTGTTGGACAAACTCGAGGCACGGGTACCAGTAGGTTTAGACTGTGCATTATTGCTTAGGTGTCTGGGGTTTGACACCCGAGGGCTTGATACACCCGAAGGTGGACCCAGCACAGTCTGACTACAACCATATGTGGGTCGTATGGACACCAACACTTGACGTGTTAGGTTTATAGGGAGCCGATCGACTAGACCGTTGGGCTGGACCTTGTATTAAGGTCACCTCATGCTATTGGGCCTAAGTTTGGGCTGAGGGATCAATACCTGTTATGTTAGTTTGCTAGTACACTGTGGTGCAAAGCTTAATCTTCTCTATGTGATGACACCTTTATCTATTGCCAGTATGTTCATCTCAGTTTCCATCATGATGTTAACTTTATTAGTTTATAGACTGATCGTAGTAGGGCTTACCAGTCTTTTTGACTGACCTGTTTTCTTTCGCTTCTTTTCTTCCGTTCCCCCCCCCCCCCCCCAGGTTCTCAGGGAGGGAACAGTGGTGCTTAGCTTGGATCGCTTGCTTGTTTGCTGGATAGCTCATGTATGCCTGGACATTGAGCTCGCTATGGTTTATCATCTTTATTTTTGGGGATAGCACTATGTATTTCAGTATTTCTATTTATGATGTACTAGACATGTTTATTTTGGCAGTTGACTTTATGATGTACTAGACTTGTTTTGAGATGGTTTGAGATATTCCGCTGTTTTATTCTCACTTACTCTGTTTTACATATATATTTATGTTCTTGTTCTGCCTTGATATATCATTATGCATGCTTACCCAGTTCTAACGCCCCCCAGAAGCTAGTGCCCCCGAAAGAGTGACCCTAGTGGAGGCGGGGTGTTACAACTTTAGCAATAATTTTTAAAATTTCTGTACTGCATAAAAAGTATATGTATTTATATGCCCCCAATCAATCGTTAATATGATGCCTGGCCAGGGCTTATTGAAGATTGATTAGAGTAATATGTGTGTCGCACCCCATTCCAAAAAATGAGGGGTTAAGGCTCCACTTTCACTCTTATTTCTATTCGTGTAACGGGATAGGAGCCCTTGAGTGTCATATTACACTGTGCCTTTATGCTTTCCCGATCCTTCAGCAGGAAAGGGGTTCTTTTGGCGCTAAGTACCTAGCACCTTTATACTCTCCCGATCCTTCAGCGGGTTAGATTTCGAGCTCGGTTCTTAGTCTCCTCACCGATCCTTCAGCGGGGGAGGAATTCTGGGGGCGCTAAGTCTCTAGCGCCTTTATACTCTCCCGATCCTTCAGCGGGATAGAGTGTTGCCTAGGCGGTTTTTATCATGGTGCACCTTCACGCCTTTTGGACATCATCTTCACGTCCTTTATACTCTGTCTTGAATCTTGAGAGTTAGAGTGTCAATAGTGGTGTGATTCACTTCATCGCACCTTCAGAGTTTTGACTCTTGGTCACCTTTCATTCTGATGGAAGGCACTTTGAATTACGTGTTTCGAGATGGTTGCACAATTTATAGCAAATTTCATAATGGTAATGACTTATGTTAAAAAAGGACAGATAAATAACAGTGCAGTAAAGGTAAATGACACACGATGTTTTTATAGTGGTTCAAGCGAATCATGACCTACGTCCACTTTATAATCCTTTGCTCAAGTAACCAGACTGTTCTAGGAAAGTCCCGCCTTTTTACATGGTCCTAAAAACAAAAGAATAAAACTGCCAATTTCATGTCAGATAATGTCGCAAATGCTGGGCATTCCACACTATGGGGATTTCATCTCAATCCACGGTTGTTAGCTTGAAAGTTCCTTTATCAAGCCTTCGCAGAATGGAATATGGTCCTTCCCATTTCGGGCCCATATGCGCTGCGGTTGGAAAGACACGTTTCAGAACCAAGTCTCCGGGTTTGAAGGTTCGGGCTCGGACTCTTTTGTTGTAATACCAAGCGACCTGCTGTTTATGCCTTAAGGCGTGTAAGTCGGCTTCATCCCTCTTTTCTCCAACCATGCCCAGGGATTCCAGGAGCAGCTCATTGTTGGTCATCGGATCATAATAAGTGACCCGGTGAGATGGTACTTCTAACTCGACCGGGATGACCGCTTCGGCTCCGAAGGTGAGGGAAAAGGGTGTGTGACCTGTTGCCGACTTATACGTTGTTCTGTAGGCCCATAAGGCCAAGGGTAATTCATCGAACCACATGGCTTTGGCCTGCTTCAATCTTTTCTTCAGAATTGATTTAATCACCTTGTTTGCCGCTTCAACCTGTCCGTTTGCTTGCGGATGCGCCACAGAGGTATACCTTTTCTCGATGTGGTATTTGTGGCAAAAATCTCTGAACTTAGTTTTGTCAAACTGGGTTCCATTGTCTGTTATGATGACCTTTGGAATCCCGAATCGGCATATAATATTCCTAACGATGAAGTTGATCACTCGCTTGGTTGTGATCGTGGTGAATGGCTCTGCTTTGACCCATTTAGTGAAGTAATCCACGGCCATAATAGCGAACTTTGCTCCGTCCTTTACTATGGGGAGGCTTATAATGATATCAATCCCCCATGTAGCGAAGGGCCACAGACTCGTCATTGTCTTCAAATGGCTAGGTGGTGCCGTGTGAATCTTGGAAAACCTCTGGCAGGCGTCACAACATCGTGTGTATTTAGCTGCATCCTTGTTTATTGTGGTCCAGAAATAGCCATACCGTAATATTTTCTTTGCCAGTGTCTGTCCTCCCGTGTGATCACCACATTCGCCTTCATGTACTTCTGGCAATACGCGCTTGATGTCATCATGGGCGGTACACCGGAGGGGGGCATCGAGAATCCCTATCTTAATAGGACTCCGCCCTGCAGAACATATTTGGAGGCCTTTCGAATAACTGCACGCCTCTCACTTTTCTTTGTAGGAAGCGTTCCATTCATCAGAAAATACTTTAAAGGAGTCATCCATGACTCCCTCTCGGGTTCAATCTCAAGTACCGGATCAATTTCCATCTGATCTATACTAGGGAACTGTAGCACTTCAATCGGGACCAACTCTGTGTCTTCAGGATTATCAGAACTAGCCATCTTCGCTAACTTGTCTGCCTTTTGATTCTCCGCTCGAGGAATATGAGATATGCTATGGTGATCAAAATCATTCAGCAACTTCCTCACTTTTTCTAAATATGGTATCAGCCTTGGACTCTTGGCCTGAAACTCTCCAGTGACCTGGTTCACGACTATCTTGGAATCGCAAAAGATGTCTAGCTTCGTGATCTCCAACCCCTTTGCAAGCTTCATCCCGTCAATTAGAGCTTCGTACTCGGAGTTGTTATTAGTGGCGTGGAACTCCAATCTAAGAGCATAGTATATTAGCCGTTTTTCGGGAGTTTCAAGCACCACTCCAGCACCAGATCGTCTATCATTCTTAGCTCCTCAGTGTACAATTTCCAGGCACTGGGATCCAGAAGTAATTTTGGTGGATTAGCTTCTTCGTTTACCACATCATCCTCCGGGATAGTGAACTCTGCTATACAGTCTACCAGCACTTGCCCCCTTATTGACCGTTGGGGCTGAAAATTCAAATCAAATTGACTTAGCTCAATGTTCCATTTAAGCAGACTTCCCGATGCTTCGGGCCTCTGCAGAACTTGTTTAAGCGGGTGATCAGTGTACACAGTAATGGGACGAGCCAGGAAATAGTGGCGAAGTTTTTTGGATATGATCAGCAAGCTATACGCAAGCTTTTCTATTCTTGGGTAGTTTCGTTCGGCTACCGCCAATTTCTTACTCACATAGTACACTGGTCTCTGAACCTTATCTTCCTCTCTCACCAAAGATGAACTGATCGCATGGGGTGACACTGCTAAGTACACAAATAAATCCTCATGATCCACTGGCTTGGACATAATCGGAGGTCTTTCCAGACGATTCAAGAGGTTCTGGAACGCTTCAACACAATCAGGGGTCCACTCGAAATTGTGCTTTCCTCACTTTATTAATTCAAAGAATGGAATACATTTGTCCGTAGCTTTAGAGATGAATCTGCTCAGTGTGGATACTTTCCCAGCTAGGCTTTGCACATCTTTTTGTCTTGGTTTCTGAATATCTCTGATTGACGCAATTTGATCTGGATTAATCTCGATTCCACGCGAGATGACGATAAATCCTAGGAATTTCCCAGATGCCACCCCGAATGAGCATTTCAAAGGGTTTAGTTTCATCCCATATTTCGGAAGAATCTAAAACATCTCTGCTAAATCGGCAGTATGGTCGGATGATTGTCTGGACTTTACCAACATGTCGTCGACGCACACCTCCATTGTTTTTCCAATTTGGTTGTAGAACATTCTATTCACCAATCGCTGATATATTGCACCGGCATTCTTCAGACCGAAAGGCATCACTATGTAACAGTATAATCCCAAATTCGTAATGAAGCTAGTGTGCTCCTGGTCCGGGATGTGCATGGGGATTTGGCTGTACCCCGACTAGGCATCAATGAAAGAAAGAAGTTCGTGACTCGCCGTTGATTCCACCAGTTGATCAATTCTAGGTAGCGGAAAACTATCTTTTGGGCAGACTTTGTTTAGATCTGAGAAGTCGATGCATGTACGCCACTTTCCATTAGCCTTCTTTACCAAAACTGGATTTGAAATCCACTCAGGGTATGTTGAGTCTCTGATAAATCCATTGCTTCTCAATTTTTCGACTTCTTCCTTCAAGGCAGTGGACCTCTCTGGGCCAATCATTCGCCATTTCTGTTTGACAGGAGGATGCTTCGGGTTGATGCATAACGAATGACTCATAATTGAAGAGGATATTCCACACATGTCAGCATGGGTCCAGGCAAATACATATAAGTTAGCTTTCAAGAAATTCATTAATTCTCTAGATCAGAATGGGTCCAAGTGGGATCCCATCTTAAGGACGTTCTCTGGCTCACTATCATCGATTGGTACATCCATAGTCATTTCATTGGGAGTCGCCATCCTGCCCCAGGCTCTTCATCCTCTCTGGGATCTATGTCCTTGGGCCGTTCTCAGGGTGACACTCCTACTGCTATCTTCTTTAGTTGCTACGACGTCTCCTCCCTTGCAGGGGAGGAAGTGCCTTTTGTCTCTACATCTCTTCCTTTGTGGAGAAACTTTATTTCTGCGATGTAGCATGCTCATTAAACAACTTGATCTCCTCTGACTATGCCTACACCAGCATCCGTCGGGAACATCAAAAACAAGCACCAGGGTGCAATGCCAACCCTGAATTTGGCTAGGGCCGGTCGGCCGAAAAAGGCATTGTACGGCGACTCAATGTCCAGAACCACAAAGGGGAGGATTATCACTCTCTCGCGTTCTCCTTCCCCGAGGGTTATTGACAGTTCTACGCATCCCATCGGTATAGTTGAGGCTCCGTTGAATCCGCATATCCAGCCCTCACACGGTTTCTAATCCTTCGGCTCGAGTTTCATTCGATCAAATGCTTTCTTAAAAAGAATGTTAACCGAACTCCCGTTATGTACTAGAACTTTATGGACCATAGCCGGGCCGATGGTGACAGTGATCACTAATGGGTCTTTAGTTGGAGAATGGACTCCAATACTCTCTCGATCGCGAAATATGACGTCATCAGACATCGTCTTTTGTTGCTTAACCAGAGAATTACCCTCAGGATTGCTACATTCTCCTACTTCGAGGTATTGCTTAGCTGCGTTCACATACTGATCCATCGCTTGAAACTATGCCCGGCAAGATAAAGCCCTCCGACTATGGTGTTGATTATGAGGTTCTTTCCTTTCTGCTGAGCATTTGGTCTGGCAGCAGGTTGGTTCTGGTTTTGTTTCAGGGCCTATATGGCTTGCGCCTTGTCTCTGGGAGTCACCTTATATTCATCAAGCTTTCCCTCTCGGAGTACCTTTTCGACCACATCCCTCAGGTGGTCACATTCATTCGTAGTGTGACCATGAGTCTGGTGAAAAAGGAAGAATTTCCCAGTCTCACATTCCTTCTCTGTCGAATCTCTCAGATGAGGCCTCTGATACTGGGGGACATTATATTTGTCCAAGAAGATAATCTCCAACGTATCGTTTAAGGATGTGAAGTTCTCGAATGGCCTGGGCCGAGATCTTCTCTGAGAGTCATTCCCTCGATTTCTCTTCCGGTTATTGTTATTGTTGTCATTCCCTGATTGGCGGCTACTGCCTTGATTCTAGTTCTCGATATTGACTTCAACCTTTCACGAGCTGTCACCTATCTGCTTGATGGCCACATTACTTTGGATATCCTCTTTGTTAGTAGCTTTCCTTTTCCGGTTGGCGTATATTTCCTCCTGACGTAAGCGGATATTTTCTTTTTCATAAAATATTTCTCTGGTGAGCGGTGGCTTGCCAGCCAGATATCTTCCGAACTCGGTATCTTTGTCTACTCCATCGATCAAGGCCATCAAAACAGTTTGCTCATGAGGTTCCTTGACCTCTGTGACAGCTAAGTTGAAGCGATCCAAATACGACCTCAGGCTCTCGTCCAGTCGCTGTTTGATAAGCGATAGCTCGATCACATTCTTGGTCCTCTAAGCATGAAGCCAAAACTGATTCACGATTTTTTCACTCAATTCCCTGAAACTGGATATCGATCGTGCTGGCAAGCGGGTGAACCACAATAATGCCACATCTTCCAGGAATATAGGGAATGCTTCACACTCGACCACGTCGGAAGCTGCAGCGGCAGTCATGGACCAAGAATACCTCATCAATTGTTGAATCGGATCGGTCCTACCCGCGTAGCAGTTAATGGTTGGCATGTTGAAGCGCCTCGGGATTGTGACATCCAAGATGTCATCAATAAAGGGAGTATGGCTACGGTCAATACCCCAGTCTTCGGTTCTCTGCCCACGGCTATCTGCCATGATATGTCTGACCATTACTTCAAGGTTTTCACTTGTTAATGTGGATTCAGGGTCGACACTCCTTGCTCTGCGGTATCCTCCTACATCTCTTCTGGGTGCAGGCGCAAAATCTAGAGCCCAAACAGGGCTTCGTTGCCCCCTGTTACCGCGGTCATCCATGCGACGAAAGGGTTGAGGTGGTCTGTTTTCAACAGGGTCATTAACAACTTGAGCTTTGGGAAATGCTGTAGGATTATTCAGATTACGGTTGATGGGCCCCAAGTTGAGTGCCTCTTCTTCTCGCGAAGGAAGTGATCGAAATCGAAGCTGTTCTATGTTTTCATCCATCTCCAATGGTCGCCGTGGAGGTCTTGGAGATTCCCCGTACGAAGAGGAATACTCTGGGGTAAGCAGACGAGCTGGAGGAGGTTCCCTCTGCCTTAGAAGATCATCGATCCGCCTATCCATAGCAGTCAGATTCTGTCGTAATACGGAACTCTCTTGCCTCTGAGTGTCTAATTCGTCATATAGTTTATCCCACATTTCAATAACGCGAGAAAGATCTCCTTCAGTAGCTAGGGCAGGAGGTTTGAACTGATCATCAACATTCTCTCTTATACGTAAAGAACTCGAGCCAGGTCGAGTAGATGAACCGGCACGAGAAGAACGAGCCATTCCTTTCCGGGTCGAGTTGTAGTCAGATTGTCATTTCGGGTCGTGGTATCCTTATGTGGATGGCTCGTGGTGGCCCCTTGGGTTCGGATCGTGGAAGCATTAGCAAGAAGGATGGCGGCGATTTCTTGAGACCAGGTCGTGACGCCTTCAGCCGCTCAGGTCGTGACATCCTCTTCGGTCGGGTCGCCCCGTCTTCACTGTGATCCGAAAGCCCCTCCTCGACCTGCTCGTGCAAACTTTCTTCAATTTCTTCGTTTGCAGCTTCGTTTGCTGCGAAGCTTGTACTCCCTTAGACTTCTTTCCAGCCATGATATCTGGATTTCGCTGAAATCTTCAAAACTCGAAATAGTGGGGTTTTGGACTGTTTTCTTCGGATTTGAATATCCAACAATAGATCAACAATCCAATATGTTGAGACATCGGTTCTCGGTGAGAGCACCAAAATGTTAGACCAAAATTTGGCTCTAACACCCAAATTGTTCTAATTTGTGGAGAATTTGTGACGGCTCGCCCCGTACCAGTTGACATTTCTCTGAAATGCGCTACGCCAATGTCCACCTAGCACGGGACGGTCGTTAGATGAAAAGAAAGAAGACGAAAAAAACTAAACAAAGGACCTGTAGAATGTCTCACAGCGCATGGAAATAAAATATAATAAAAACATAACTTTGACATAAAACAGGCGAGACAGTGCATAAGCTGAAAACTAAACCATCATAGCAGCGGAAATCCAAAATACAGCTTATGATCCATAACCATCATTATTACAACTCTTAGAATACTGTCTCTAAAGCAAAAGGAAAAGGTGCACTACTAATGCCCAAAGTAGTGACCAGCAACAACACAGGGAGAATATCTATATATCAAACGTGAAAGCCTCCTGCTCGTCTACGGATCTGCTACTCGTGCATAACCAGCTAACCCGTGTCTAGTCTGCTCGTGTGAGCACCCAGAGTAATAAGAAGAGACATAAAACTCTGGGTCAGACAAAAAGTCGGGTATGAGCGATAAGCAACAAAACAGAACAACAATAGGTATAATCCAATCATACCTGAACCTGGACCTACAACCAAAGAGTCAGCACAACAAGATGTACAATACTCTAAGGTGACACTATCATATGGTGTAAAGAATATGGGGGAGGGGGTGTGTATGTCATATTGATGGCAAACAATCAAGCATAACAACCATCATCACATCTCTCACTTAGTGCGTAAAGAATACGATATCTACCACTTTAGTCATCTAATCTTTGGGCCGTGACGGAGTCCAACCCCGTACAACTATCACTACGAGCCCCAAATCATTCTCTCAGTGGTGAACCAAAGTTATAGGTATCGATAACCCCTTTGCACACGTCCCGCAACAAAGTCCAATTGTAAAGTTAACTCGTTTGTTCCCATCTAGATCCTGAGTTCTAACTCCTCATTTGAACTACCTTTGCATCTCGGGTTTTTGTCTTCTCCGGATCGGTTCGGTTCTTCACTTCTCTTCACTTCAAATCGTACTCCCCGTTCAGTTTGTAGTCCACGCCTCAAGTCCAAGCTCCTCAGTTTAGATCGGTCATGCATGCTCCAAGTCATTTCGTAGTGTATACTCTAGTTCCGGTCGTGCTCCTTGCTCCAACGGTTCGGGTCGTGACATCCTTCCTCCAACGATTCGGTTCAGAGTAGCACCCTTGTTCGTGATCGACTCGTGCTCCGGTTCGTGGTCCGCCAAGCTGGAGCGGTTCGGGTTGTGACATCTTCACTCGAGCGGGTCGGGTCGGGTCGTGAACTTCAGGTGCGAGTGGACTGATTCATGACACATGGATCAGCTCGCAGATCTCACTTCGGTTCGTGGATAGCACATCAGGTCGGTCCCATAAGGGGGCGATCCGATCCGTTTCTGGGTCATTTTCCTACAACTTTTCCAGCGAATGTTTTACGCCATACGACGGCGTTTTCGACCAATCTAACTTTTCTAATCAATCACAAAGCATACTATACAGTCATAGCAACATCTAACATCAACCATAAACACCAAAACAATAAGATGACATGTTTATATGGATCAAACATACCCGAAACTCATGTTTTTCCCTTAATCCCTCTTAATCATGTTTAATCATACAATTAGTAGAACTTATCCAAATTAGCCAAAATTTCTATCAGAGCCCTAAAATAATATTTTAGAATTTTACAAATTTTTCCAGAATTTTATCATGCTTAATTTAGCTAATTATCACTAATCACTCTAATTAGCCGTAATTAGTGAAAAACAATGCAAATCACTCACCTTTGCCACAAATTAAACTATAGATCTGAAATATCCTTTGTTTTGGGTCAAATTCCAATGCTTAGCAGCAACCCCAACTCTGATTTGTCACTAATCTTCCTTAGTTTGGCGTAGATCTTCTTAATTAGTGATTAGAAGGTGATTTGGGGTGTTTTTAGAAAGTGGAGGCCATGGCAACGGTTGAAGATATGTTTGTGGCGGCTGGGAAATGACTAAAAAACTAATTTCCTAACCCTATCAGCCTTTAAATACCTCTAATCCCGAAATCCCCATTGGGCCTAGCTGCTAATTGCCCAATTAAGCCCGGTTAAGCTATTTTTCACCTTCTTGACCTTATTTCAGCCATATCTCCCAAACGGTAAGTCCGTTTGCCTAATGTGACCACTCTACGGAAAGAGAAACCATCATTCGAAGCCAATGGAAGTGTTTTCAAGGCAAAACTCCTTACCAATCAAAAGTTATAGGCGAAACAAGATTCGCCAGGGGTAAAACGGTCATTTAAAAATCGGCAAAAATCATGAACATGGGAATTGACCCCAATAATCGTTCACCAAAAGTACATGACCATACGACTTCACAAGAAAAAGAAATAATTATTCTACGATTTTCCGATGCGTAGAACGCGGGTCGTTACATTCTCCCCCCTTAAGAAATTTCGTCCCCGAAATTCCTTAACCAAAACATACAAAAGATTCTGCATTCCTACCAATCATTTACAAACAATAAAGCATAAAAACAACACAACAAGCCTATCCTAGCATGCGGTTTACTAACAAGGGAGTACTATATCGATACATAAAACCTTACCAGGCAAAGAGTTCTGGATACTACTCCCTTATGTCCTCCTCTGTTTCCCAGGTACAGTATTTCTCATTCTCACCCCACTGGACTTTGACTAGTGTCACCACCTTCCTTCGTAGCTGCTTCGTATCGTTCCCAACAATACGCATAGACTTGCGGTTCCCAACCGCCTCGGGTTCAACCTCGATATCGTCCAACTGATCCAGCGAAATAATCATACCGGGGTCATGCACAAACTTCCTTAACTGGCAAACAGGAAATACGTTGTGAACTCCTGCCATCTTGTCTAGTAATCCAACCTTATATGCTAAGCTTCCAACTTGTTCAAGAACTGGAAATGGACCAACAAATCTTGGTGCCAACTTGCCTTTCTTACCAAAACGAATCACACTCTTCAACGGAGATATCTTGACGAACACTAAGTCTCCAATGGAGAATTCCAATTCTCTTCGTATCTTATCAGCATAACTCTTCTGCCTATCTTGAGCAGCCTTCATTCGTTGTTGAATAACCTTGATCTTATTCGAAGTTTCTCTTATTACATCTTGTACAAGCACAAACTTCTCACTGGTTTCCAGGCAATATGATGGTGAGTTGCACAGTCTTCCATACAAAGCATCAAATGGAGCCATACCAATACTAAATTGGTAACTATCATTATATGCGAACTGAACTAGATGCAAACGTTCATCCCATGATCCTCTAAAATCCAATATACAAGCTCACAAAAGATCTTCTAATACACGATTAAACCAAATACCATCATAACTTGATCCAATCCATTATGACTTGTTCCCATTTCCATTCGGGAATTTCCAACGGTTGTGACAAACCACTAGGCTTCTTTTGCTCAGTTTTAAATAACTGGCAATTCACGCACTTGGAGATAAACTTCCCAACGTCTCTCTTCATCAGTCAATCCTTTTACATTGGGTACAAACAACCTTTCATTCTTTTAAAGCCATCCGTCTCGACCAAGTCCTTACTTAATCATTTTCTCGTCATCGATACCCATCTCTTCCTTAGAGATGATTTCCAATAGGTTAGGATCGTCCCTCTAACTGGAATCAATGCGCTTAATCAAAGTCGGTCTAACCGTCAAACTTGCTAACATCTCTGGATCTAATCCCTACTTAGGTCTGAAATCATATTCCGTGATATATTCCAATCACATTCATTCAAGAAACATAGCATCTAAATTGGCATGTCTCCTATTCAATGTATCAGCTATCGCACCTAGTCCGGTAGCACAGGCATCCGTGTATATCGTCATCTCTTTGTTCTCTATTACCAGAATCCTATAGGTGATAGTCGACTCAAGGGAATAAAAACAGGAACAATCATAGCAACCATATCATCCATCAAACATGTCCTAACTATCACCTGCTAAAGCCATACATACGTTGATACCCACTTGACTGGTCCAACCAATCCAAGGCTGATGGAAGCCCCGCCTCCATACATACATCGATCCCTACTTGACTGGCTCAACAAATCCAAGGCTAACGGAAGCCCCGCCTCCATACGGACTACCGTACGTCCAACATACGTTTATCCTGCATGGATAACTAGATCACGTCCAACGGATCCAAGGTAACGGGCGTCCCCAGATACCCCTGCTTTTAGTCCGCCTAAAACACTTGAGTCCCACCCAAGTCTATCCATTATCTTGCTGCCCTCTCGAGTCCAACTTGAGCCAATCCAATACTTGCAGCCTCCTCGAGTCCACCTCGAGCCAATCAATCTTCTTGCAGCCTTCTCGAGTCCAACTTGAGCCAATCTATTACCTTGCTGCATCTTCGAGTCTAACTCGAGTCAATCTATTACCCATTAAACTCAGGCCCAGCCTTGAGAATCTATTACCGAGAAACGCTAATCCAACGTCAGTCGTCTCCCTATTCGTTGCATCTCCAAGATCAATGAACACCTATTTTTTTTACGAGTTCAAGTCCAACTTGAATCGTCCTAACCTTCGGTACATCTTCCATGATCAACGAACACATCTTATTCCTTCAAAAAGAACATCAACATAGGATCCTAAACAATCCATTACTTTGCATCTTTCTCGAGTCCCACTCAAGTCATCTCCTAACCCTATTGAGTCTAACTCGGGGCAGTCCATACCATCAAATAGTCTTATCATGTCTCGGTTGCCTTTCACTCCTTGAGTAAACCAAGATATCATCCAATGAAAAATCGCCGCAACTATTTATCTCTCACGCAAACCATCCTAGTCAGACTCAACATTCCCCAAAAACAAGCCCCAAAGGCCTAAACCAATATCAGACAGGCACCCAAGGAATATCTCATCTGAATTCAGACAATCTACGTGGGATGATACTAGCAAAACAACCAAACAATTGAGCACTTAAATGACTCTGGCTATCCTCGCCAATCTTGCTCCAAAACTATCGTTGATCGCACAACGGCCCATGCGACATGTCAAGGGTAAATGGCAATCCAAGTCCTAACCAAACTACTGTACGTCCAACTACTCCATAAATAATGCCAAACCCAGTAAAGCCCAAAACAAAGCGATCACAAGCAAACATACATCCAGGACTCGATAAGACCACATTACAACAAATCATACTAAGACTAGTCGAACCACCTATCGGGTTTGTCTCAACTAAAGGTCTACCGACAAGCTCGGGTTCCAATTCCAACCTATCTACCAGGTCACTAGATATGAAGGAATGGGAAGCTCCATTATCAAACAAAACTAGAACGAGAACATTCTAGAAAGCATACCTTGATTAACAACACATTTCCTTTCTCCGCCGTTGTTGGGGCATTCGACGAAGAAGGAACAACACTGATAGCATATGCTTTCGCGATCTTCTTCTCTCTAAGAGGTTTTGGATTTTATCCTTATGATGTCCCGCTTGTCCACAATTAAAGCACTTCCTTTCCGCAGGCTTTCTCGACAATCTCTGCCATAGTGGCCCTTCTTGCCACAACTAAAGCACCCTTTGTCTTTCTTGTCCTTCTTTCTCTGACCACCCTTGGTATGATCACGTTTTCTCTTATTTTGAGACTCCTTCTTACCCCCACCGCTTTTTTGAGGCTTTGGTTCCTCTACAGATGTAATAGCAACCTCGGTCTTTGACTTAGGGAATAGGCTTTCTGACCTTAATGCCTTTCCTACAATAGACTCGAACGTCTCATCGATATGATTTATAAGTTCTTCCCCCAAGTACCTATCTAAGCCAGTTATGAACTTCTCGTTCTTCTTCTAAGAAGTATCAATAAGGGACAATCCATATTTCGAAAAAGTATCGAATTCAGCAATATACTTTGAGACTATCCTACCATTCTGCTTAAGCTCCAAGAACCTCTTAAACAATACTGACTTTTGAGCAGCTGGGATAAACTTGTCGCTAAAGCGAGTCTTAAACTGATCCCAAGTAATCTAATCCTCGGGAGTAGCTTCCTTGATAGCATTCCACCAATTCATCACCTGTCCTTGCAGCTGACGAGATGCTAGCCTTCTCTTCATCGCATCCTCGATACCTGTTGTGACCTGAAATTCCGGTACAATTTGAGCTGACCAAATAACACAAGTCCAACCCAAATTGCACTGGAAACCAGAAAACTAATAGAAAGATAACAGAGGGTAAGGATAGATAAGATAGAAACTTAGAATAGAAGAAGAAGAAGAACATACACAACACATAATCTCACATCGCAGCGGAACAAAATATAATATATAACAGATTTTGGAATACAAAATTTTAACTATATATACATACATCATATTAGAGTACAACACTTACAATACAGCGGAAATAACACTAGATAACTAACGCTGAGGCCTCCTGCTCCAAGCTCCTTTAGATAAATCAGTAAATCCTGAACTACTTGACTGCCCGTAAAAAATTGGGCACCCAAGAGTTTAGGGAAAACATAGAAAATAAACTCCGGGTCAGTCACGGGACTGGTATGAGTAAACAGTTTTAACACAGCTTGGGAAAAACAAATGATATCTCATAAGACCACGCCGTAAACATGGAACGGGTTTTTACCTTATGAGAAACCAAAACACTTCATTAAAATTTCAAAATCCTTTTGAAATTAATGATAATCTTTATATCACTCTTTTGATATTATAATAGTGTCTAAATCACATAAATAGAAATCTAGTGGAACGCTTTCATCTGACGTTCCACATACATAAATACAATCAAAACTGTGGGCGCTTATTGGGTAATGAATTTCCAACTATGACAAGGTATGGAACCACCTTCCGCTAGTGTATCTCTAGAGGAGAACACACCGAGTTCAACAAGAACATCTTGCAACTCAGCCACACATGACCGACCACTCATTTCTCTTGAGTGTATCGAATGTATATCACCAACGGTTGGGATCAGCAACCGTTTCCCGATAAGGGACAGCATCAAATAGATTAAGAATGAAATGAAATTTCTCTAGATAGGTGATTATACACCCCACTTCGGAGCGACTGACTTAGCCATGCTGCCTGCCAGATTTTTGTCATTTCCCGGTTGTTGAGGCCTGAGGCTACGATTACTTACCTTCCATCGAAAGCACAATTACTTTAAATGCCACATTATCAGATCTATTAATCATTAGTTTGGTTTGCACAAATATTCTGGATATTATGCCAAGGGAATAAATTCGTTGCCACCATATACAAGTGTACAGCCCAACATATGCGATCATTGGAAATATTCTGTCAGACATTCGTCTGTATACGTTCGTTCTAGGACTGAACGAAACCAAAGGCACTATTCAGTACATCCATCTTAGGCAATCTTTACCTAAGATTTATACAACAGCCCTTGCACTTTATTCCGTATTCAATATCTTTTGCATATATGATTTGCAACGCTTATGCCAATACAGAGTGGTTCTTTGGATAATAAACCAACCGGTCTCTCCATATTAACAATGTTAAAATGGTCAAAACTTTGATAGTCAGTGATTTAACTATCAAATGAAAAATGTCCGTGTACACACAACGATCTTATTTCCAAATGGAATTATCGATCACAACATGAAACACACACACACACACACACACACACACACACACACATATATATATATATATATATATTCATAGTTCCTTATTTTCTATATTAAGAAAATTTATGTTATTAACTCTGTAAAACATTCCCATTTCATATTTACATATCACTATTCTTCCACATCTATCAGACTCTAACTGTAAACTAGTAAGAGAACAATTTCCTAAATATAAACCCCGAAGGCCGAAACCAACATCAGATCGATACTCAAAAAGTCGTTCAACTCAACTAATTTCCAGTCAGTTTCTAATTCTGCTTAACTCTATTTCTTTAACTCCATTTGATTAACTTCTTATCAACACGATCATTTTAAACCTGCAAATCATTTTCTTTTAAATCATCGTTCACTTTTAAACGTATATCTCCCATGATTTTATTTATAAAATTCCCTTTCGTTTATAATATTCGATTTTAAGTTGTTTTCATTATCGAATTCTATATATATCGATATATCGATTTCTAGTTTATCAAATCTTCTTAAAAATATTCTAACTCCTTAAATTCCCGAAAAATTCGCCATAACCTCCTTTGTACCGGGAGCATCGGGAAAATCCCCAAACCGCCACACAAGCCTCTCTAATCAAAAAGAAAAAGGAAAAGCCAAGCGGCTAGCTGATACGGCGCATAAATCTCATATACGAATTAAATACATACCTTTTTGTCGGGCATTCTAATATATATCTTCATTAACTTCATTCCATACCTGTCTCATGTATATCCATACATTTCTAATTCATTCAACTTAATACACTCGTTTTAACTCAACTTGTTAATTAATTCGTTAGTTAACTCTTTGTCTATTTCACTTGTATATTTGAATATAACTTGTTTCAAATATATTTCAACTTACTCATAAACTAATTAAATTTCATTTTCCAACTCAGGTTTCATATTCGATTCGAATATGAAGTCACAAGTTAAATTTACTTATTCAAAGTCAACTCGATTCAATCGTTTTAACTTAATTCATTAATTAGTTTGCTAATTAACTCTTTTGCCCATTTCACTTGAACATGATATGTCAAATATATTTTAATCTACTCATGAACCAAATATAATTCTATTTCTAAGCTCGTTTCCTTATTGACTTCTATATTCAAATTCCAATTCAATTCAATTTGAATTTCCCATATTCAAATTGCATTTCAATTCTATTTGAATTCTATATTCAAATACCAATTCAATTCTATTTGAATTATATTTATTCAAATTCCATATTCAATTCTATTTGAATTTCCCATATTCAAATTCCATTTCAATTCTATTTGAATTCTATATTCAAATTCCATATTAAATTCTATTTAAATTTCCCATATTCAAATTCCATTTCAATTCTATTTGAATACAATATTCAAATTCCATATTCAATTCTATTAGAATTCTATATTCAAATTCAATTCTATATTCAAATTCCATATTCAATTATATTTGAATTCTATTTATTCAAATTCCATATTCAATTCTATTTGAATTTCCCATATTAAAATTCCATTTCAATTCTATTTTTAAATACCATTTTATATTACATGTTTGTATATTTAAACAAGTCTCGATTTCAGTTCTATTTGAAATTAAATCCCTACTTTGGAAAATTAAACCTACCTCTTTAAATTTCATATTTGTATTTACATTTCCCGAGTTATCCAATGATAATTCATTTTACTTTATTTATAAACAACGATGATAAATGAACTACTTGTTTTATTTTTCAAAACAAGTTTATATTTCAAATCTATTTAAAAATTCCAATTCTATTTTTGAAAAAAATTAGAATTTCCGTTTTAAATCTCAAATATCCCTTTCAGGACATTTTTATAAATTAACACTTAGGCCTAGTGATATTTAAACACCAAACAACCAATTATTTATTTCAGGTTTTCTAACACATCATATATGGCAGTATATATGCAAACAAATAAACAAACAGATAATATATTTTTGAGGGATCCAGTTGGATCCCTCCAACCTGTTTTCCTGCATCCAAATATATTAGTCAACATAAATAATACCCATCCCGCTTCGAGGTAGGACATCGCGGTATGAAGATCATCCACTAATATATATTTGTGGGGCGCATAGGAAAATCATCCACTATGAAACTACGGGCATCCGCTAATGAGACTGCGGGAACAATCCATTCCTCAAACCAATATATATATATATATATATATAATAGTCAAGCCTAAATAACTATATATATCTAAACATGCCACAGTAATATTTTAACGCAACCAAACAAGCAACAACAATTATTTTTAACTAACAAAAATAATTCTAAATAAAAGGTGAGTGAAATTTACTCACCAGGGTTTTTAATTTGCTGAATATCCCAATTTAAATTAATTCGAAGACCATTCGATTTAAATTAAATTATAACCGGTTCTGATTACTCTGAGGATCTCAAAATGTATCCATCTCTATATGAATCCCATTTGCTTTATTTTCGTGAAATCCTGTTATCATATGAATTACATAAAATGTTCTTAAGCTTTGGCAGAACTAAATTGTCATTATATAATTTAATTGGAAATTAATTAATTTTAACTAAAAATAGATAAATTCCGCACCTGCGTTTTAATTCCTTTCTGCCTGAAATCTACCCAACACTACCGTTCACTTCCATTAGCTTATAACCGAAGCGCAACAGCCCCTTCCTCACATACCCAGTAACAACACCACCTTCTTGATATAATTTAAATCACTATCCACTTCCACCCCGAAGGCCAGACCACTCGCACACATCCTTCATTGTTGCAACTTCATCATAAACACCTCACTTCCCATTCGATAACCTCATAGTTCGCCCAGAAGCTCCAATATGTACAGGGAGATTGAAAACACACCAAAATCGACTTCCAATACATCATGCTTCAGCCCTGTGAACCCATCGCAACTTCCCAGGTTACTGAATCCATTACGCTGCCACAAATCCTCTGCCACCAACGTTCAACGCAAAATCAGATCAAAACTCCTCATCCTTGCTTCTCCATGAACCAGCGCCTACCCCCTTTCAACTCGCGATGGCTCAGTTCGACGGGTTCGGACAACGATCAAACCCAAACTCGTGAACTCTCTCCCTCCTGGTTCACGCAACATGTCAATCCACTCTTCGATTCACCAATTCCTTTTTCCGACGCCTCCTGCAACAGTAGCGTGACTCGAAGAACACGGCTCCAGGAAATGATCGAGCCCAACCTAAAGCGAAACATCGTGAAGCCCATGCCCTAAGGAGTTCAACGAATCCGATGTTGAGTGCTCTCGTGGAGGATTTGATTTCAATTTGGATTAATTGATTTTAAGAGGAAAGCTTCGGTCATTTTCATTTTGCTAGAAAAGGATATATTTTGAAGAAAGAAATCCTATGAGTTAACAAAAGGATATCGTGTCTTATAAAGGAACGGATGGAAAAAAGGAAGCCACAAGTTGGTTTACTGAGTGGATGAGAAAGGAACACCTAACTATTTTATTTTGTGGTGAAGAAAGGGCCAACGAGCACCATATTCATTTATTTTCTTTCTTCTTTGAATTGAACCGAATCCTTTAATTAAAATTAACCCTTGATTCTGAAATCCTTACAGAACCCAACAACTGACATTCCTAGGGTAAAACCGCTATTCTGAACACACTGGGACAGGTATCAAAACTCAATTCAATCATATGGAGGAGATATTAATTTAAACTGATATAAATTAAAATCAAAACCATTACTTGCTTGAAAAATATATAATAATTATCGTTTATAACCACATAGAATTTATATTGATAATATGAATTGATTTGACTCCATTCTAATTTCGAATTGAATTATTTCAGTTCTCGTATTTCGATAATTATATATTCGAAATAAATCGTATATCGAGTATAAATCGATAATTCAATATAAAAATTCCTTTATATTATCAATTCAATATTTAAAACCATATTAAATATTTAAAATAAACTATTTGAAAATCTGGGTCGTTACATTCTTCCCCTCTTAAAAGAATTTCGTTCCTGAAATTACTAAGTTAAGAAAAGTGCTACAAGCCCATTAACTTTTCAAAATATTACTTATGTTGATACTCAACATTTAATATTTCTATAACTTTGGTTCTAACCAAACTTGTGGTTTTCATCCAAATGCATCCAAATGGATTTTTAATCAGTTTATCCACTTTGATTCATTTAACTTGCTTTAAATTAAATTTTAATTCCAGAATTCAAATCCATAGGTTTTCATTCCAAATCCTTTTGAATTAACATAAATATATACACATATTTACTTCCACCTCAAATTCAAAACATTTGAATTTTTCAAACCAAATAAATTTCCAACAAAACTTTTTTAAGGTAGCAATCCATCACTTAGAACTCGAAAATGAACACTAATTATGCTGCAGTCATCATCATAATTATTTCCCAGCCACTAAAGTGAGTTCAGTGCTTTATCACTTTCAAAATCCATCTAAAATCATTTTTATTCAAAAATCCTTTCAAACAAAGCTATATTATTCTAAATATATTTCATAAAATATTTTTCCAAACCCCTAGATTTTAAATTCCAAATTCTGGTTTGAATGTAATTTCAGTTCATCTTATTTGTATTTCATTCATATACAAGTTCCATTTGGTTATATATAATTATTTCCATTTTATAATCTTATTTGATTATAATATTAACAACCAACTCATCCATATAATATAATAATTTCAGAAAATTATTCCTTCTATATCAAAAATAAAATTTTGGGTAAAATTATTTCATTTAC
The DNA here is from genome assembly GCA_030737875.1 of Allium sativum. Classification (NCBI taxonomy): domain Eukaryota; kingdom Viridiplantae; phylum Streptophyta; class Magnoliopsida; order Asparagales; family Amaryllidaceae; genus Allium; species Allium sativum. The sequence continues at coordinate 138,078,326 of CM060922.1, read as the reverse complement.
CCTCTTTAAAACAATATCACGTCGAACTCTCTGTTCAAGTGTTTATAAATTCCTATCGACTTCGTGGCATCCCAAAATTCGACCAAAATTCATAAGCCACTCAACAGACGAGCCAACACTATATAAAACTACTTTTATATCAACTAACAAATACGCTCTCTCGTATATATACACTCAACTCATTCTAGGGTACTACTGACCCGATCTCTAATGAGCACAACTCCACCAAAGCCTAGGTATTTGCTCAACCTAAGCTCTGATACCAACTGTAATGACCCGGAAAATAGTTGAGTTAGGCTTTGCAACCTTCCTCTCCAATCCTCCAAGGTAGAGGGCTATCCTCCCCCCGTGACTTACATTGGTACCCCAACTGCATGCTTTACGACCAACCTCTCGACTCGAACAATCCGCTATATTGCAGGACCTGTAAGGGTAAGAGTCTCCCGTTCGCCACCAAACCGCGAAGCGAGTACCCCCTATCAGACGTACCAGTTAAGCAACACGGACTGGTGTGAGTAAACAGTTTTAACACAGCTTGGGAAAAACAAATGATATCTCATAAGACCAAGCCGTAAACATGGAACGGGTTTTTCCCTTATGAGAATCCAAAACACTTCATTAAATTTTCAAAATCCTTTTGAAATTAATGATAATCTTTATATCACTTTTTGATATTATAATAGTGTCTAAATCACATAAACAGAAATCTAGTGGAACGCTTTCATCTCACGTTCCACATACATAAATACAATCAAAACTGTGGGCGCTTATTGGGTAATGAATTTCCAACTATGACAAGGTATGGAACCACCTTCCGCTAGTGTATCTCTAGAGGTGAATACACCGAGTTCAACAAGAACATCTTGCAACTCAGCCACACATGGCCGACCACTCATTTCTCTTGAGTGTATCGAATGTATATCACCAACGGTTGGGATCAGCAACTGTTTCCTGATAAGGGACAACATCAAATAGATTAAGAATGAAATGAAATTTCTCTATATAGGTGATTATACACCCTACTTCGGAGCGACCGACTTAGCCATGCTTCCTGCTCGATTTTTGTCATTTCCCGGTTGTTGAGGCCTGAGGCTACCATTACTTACCTTCCATCGATAGCACAATTACTTTAAATGCGACATTATCAGATCTTTTAGTCATTAGTTTGGTTTTCACAAATATTCTAGATATTATGCTAAGGGAATAAATCCATTGCCACCATATACATTTGTACAGCCCAACATATGCGATCATTGGAAATATTGTTTCAGACATTCGTCCATATACGTTCGTTTTGGGACTAAACGAAAACGAAGTCACTATTCAGTACATCCATCTTAGGCAATCTTTACCTAAGATTTATACTACATCCCTTGCACTTTACTCCGTCTTCAATATCTTTGGCATATATGATTCGCAACGCTTATTCCAATACAGAGTGGTTCTTCAGATAATAATCCAACCGGTCTCTCCATATTAACAATGTTAAAATGGTCAAAACTTTGATAGTTAGTGATTTAACTATCAAATAAAAAATGTCCATGTACACACAACGATCTTATTTCCGAATGGAATTATCGATCACATCATCAAACACACACACACACACATATATATATATTCATACTTCCTTATTTTCTATATTAATAAAATATATGTTATTAACTCTGGAAAACTTTCCCATTTCATATTTACATATCACTATTCTTCCACACTAGTAAGAGAACAACTTCCTCAGTATAAACCCCGAAGGCCGAAACCAACATCAGATCGATACTCAAAAAGTCGTTCAATTCAACTAATTTCAAGTTAGTTTCTAATTCTGCTTAACTATGTTTCTTTAACTCCATTTGATTAACTTCTTATCAACATGATCATTTTAAATCTGCTAATCATTTGCTTTTAAATCATCGTTCACTTTAAAACGTATATCTCCCAGGATTTTATTTATAAAATTCCCTTTTGTTTATAATATTCTATTTTAAGTTCGTTTCATTATCGAATTCTATATATATCGATATATCGATTTCTAGTTTATCAAATCTTCTTTAAAATATTCTAACTCCTAAAATTCCCAGAAAAATTCGCCATAACCACCTTTGTACCGGGAGCATCGGGAAAATCCCCAAACCGCCACACAGGCCTATCTAATCAAAAAGAAAAAGGAAAAGCCAAGCGGCTAGCCGATATGACGCATAAATCTCATATACGAATTAAATACATACCTTTTTGTCGGGCATTCTAATATATATCTTCATTAACTTCATTCCATACCTGTCTCATGTATATCCGTACATTTCTAAATCATTCAACTTAATACACTCATTTTAACTCAACTCGTTAATTAACTCTTTGTCTATTTCACTTGTATATTTGAATATAACTTGTTTCAAATATATTTCAACTTACTCATAAACTAATTAAATTTCATTTTCCAACTTAGGTTTCATATTCGATTCGAATTTGAAGTCACAATTTAAATTTACTTATTCAAAGTCAACTCGAGTCAATCATTTTAACTTAGTTCATTGATAAGTTTGCTAATTAACCCATTTGCCCATTTCACTTGAACATGACATGATCAAATATATTTTAGTCTATCTAAGCTCGTTTCCTTATCGACTTCTATATTCAAATTCCAATTCAATTCTATTTGAATTTCCCATATTCAAATTCCATTTCAATTCTATTTGAATTCTATATTCAAATTCCAATTCAATTCTATTTGAATTCTATTTATTCAAATTCCATATTCAATTCTATTTGAATTTCCCATATTCAAATTCCATTTCAATTCTATTTGAATTCTATATTCAAATTCCATATTCAATTCTATTTGAATTTCCCATATTCAAATTCCATTTCAGTTCTATTTGTATGTTCAAATTCCATATTCAATTCTATTTGAATTCTATATTCAAATTCCATATTCAATTCTATTTGAATTCTATTTATTCAAATTCCATATTCAATTCTATTTGAATTTCCCGTATTCAAATTCCATTTCAATTCTATTTTTAAATACCATTTTATATTACCTGTTTGTATATTTAAACAAGTCTCGATTCCAAATCTATTTGAAATTAAATCCCTACTTTGGAAAATTAAACCTCCTTTAAATTTAATATTTGTATTTACATTTCCCGAATTATCCAATGATAATTCATTTTACTTTATTTATAAACATCGTTTATAAATGAACTACTTGTTTTATTTTTTCAAACAAGTTTATATTTCAAATCTATTTAAAAATTCAAATTCTATTTTTGAAAAAAATAGAATTTCTCTTTTAAATCTCAAATATCCCTTTCAGGACATTTTTATAAATTAACACTTAGGCCCAGTGATATTTAAACACCAAATAACCAACTATTTATTTCAGGTTTTCTAACACATCATATATGACAGTATATATGCAAACAAATAAACAAACAGATAATATATTTTTGACGGATCCAGTTGGATCCCTCCAACCTGTTTTCCTGCATCCAAATATATTAGTCAACATAAATAATACCCATCCTGCTTCGAGGCAGGACATCGCGGTATGTAGTTCATCCACTAATATATATTTGTGGGGCGCATAGGGAAATCATCCACTATGAAACTGCGGGCATCCGCTAATGAGACTGCGGGAGCAATCCAATCCTCAAACCAATATATATATAATAGTCAAGCCTAAATAACTTTATATATTTAAACATGCCACAGTAATATTTTAACGCAACCAAACAAGCAATAAAAATTATTTTTAACTAACAAAAATAATTCTAAATAAAAGGTTAGCGAGATTTACTCACCAGGGTTTTTAATTTGTTGAATTACCAATTTAAATTAAATCGAAGACCATTCGATTTAAATTAAATTATAATCGATTCTGATTACTCTGAGGATCTCAAAATGAATCCATCTCTATACGAATCCCATTTGCTTTGTTTTCGTGAAATCCTGTTATCATATGAATTATATAAAATGTTCTTAAGTTTTGGCAGAACTAAATTGTCATTAAATAATTTAATTGGAAATTAATTAATTTTAATTAAAAATAGATAAATTCCTCACCTGCGTTTTAATTCCTTTCTGCTTGAAATCTCCCCAACACTACCGTTCACTTCCATTAGCTTATAACCGAAGCGCAACAGCCCCTTCCTCACGAACCCAGTAACAAAACCACCTTCTTGCTATAATTCAAATCACCATCCACATCCACCCCGAAGGCCAGACCACTCGCACACATCCTTCATTTTTGCAACTTCATCATAAACACCCCACTTCCCATTCGATAACCTCATAGTTCGCCCAGCAGCTCCAAGATGTACAGGGCGATTGAAAACTCACCAAAATCGACTTCCAATACATCACGCTTCAGCCCTGTGAACCCATCGCAACTTCCCAGGTTACTGAATCCATTACGCTACCACAAATCCTCTGCCACCAACGTTCAATGCAAAATCAGATCAAAACTCCTCATCCTTGCTTCGCCATGAACCAGCGCCTACCCCCTTTCAACTCGCGATGGCTCAGTTCGACGGGTTCAGACATCGAACTCTCTCCCTCCTGGTTCACGAAACATGCCAATCCACTCTTCGATTCACCAATTCCTTTTTCCGACACCTCCTGCAACAACAGCGTGACTCGATGAACACGGCTCCAGGAAATGATCGAGCCCAACCTAAAGCGAAACATCGCGAAGCCCTTGCCCTAAGGAGTTCAACAAATCCGATGTTGAGTGCTCTCGTGGAGGATTTGATTTAAATTTGGATTAATTGATTTTGAGAGGAAATCTTCGGTCATTTTCATTTTGCCAGAAAAGGATTTATTTAGAAGAAAGAAATCCTATGAGTTAACAGAAGGATATCGTATTTTATAAAGGAACGAATGGAAATAAGGAAGCCACGAATTGGTTTACTTAGTGGATGAGAAAGGAACATCTAGCTGTTTTATTTTGTGGTGAAGAAAGAGCCAACGAGCACCATATTTATTTATTTTCTTTCTTCTTTGAATTGAACCGGTATCCTTTAATTAAAATTAACCCTTGATTCCGAAATCCTTACAGAACCCAACAACTGACATAACTAGGGTAAAACCGCTATTCTGAACACACTGGGACAGGTATCGAAACTCAATTCAATCATATGGAGGAGATATTAATTTTAACTGATATAAATTAAAATCAAAACCATTAATTGCTTGAAAAAAATATAATAATTATCGTTTATAACAACATAGAATTTATATTGATAATATGAATTGATTTGACTCCGTTCTAATTTCGAATTGAATTATTTCAGTTCTCATATTTCGATAATTATATATTCGAAATAAATCGTATATCGATTATAAATCGATAATTCGATATAAAAATTCCTTTATATTATCAATTCAATATTTAAAACCATATTAAATATTTAAAATAAACTTTTCGAAAATCCGGGTCATTACAATACCCAAGTCTTCGAAGATACGCTCGCAGCTATCCAACCAATCTTGAACATCTGTAGCCAATCGGTGGAACGGCTTCCCACCAAGACTAGTATAATCCTTGTTAAGCTTGGGGAAATCGGCTCTAGGCGCCTGCACCGCTGCACCACCACCGTTAGCAGCATTTGGAGCTGCTCTCTGAACATCTCTAAGCATCTCCCTCATGTCACGGGCATTCCTATTGTTAGCCCCTAATCCCGTACTCCTTCTATCTTGACTCGTTGTCTAATCTATAAAGATAAATGGTTAACCATTTTCTTGGTAGTGCCAGTGCAGTGCGACTTCGACCTTATATATACTAATAATATATATTTATATATAACTTTTGAAAACTAAAATATCACAAATACGCGCTCTCATATACGTATACTATCTCTCTCTAGTGACTTCCCTAGGTTAACTACCCAACCTAGAGCTTTGATACCTAATGTGACGGCCTGCCCGGACCAGCCGACATTTCTCTGAAACGCGCTGCGCCAAAGTCCAACTAGCACGGGACGGTCGTCAGAAGAAAATAAAGAAGACGAAAAAACTAAACAAAGAACTTGTAGAATGTCTCACAACGCATGGAAATAAAATATAATAAAAACATAACTTTGACATAAAACAGGCGAGACAGTGCATAAGCTGAAAACTAAACCATCATAGCAGTGGAAATCCAAAATACAACTTATGATCCATAACCATCATTATTACATCTCTTAAAATACTGTCTCTAAAGCAAAAGGAAAAGGTGCACTACTAATGCCCAAAGTAGTGACCAGCAACAACACAGGGAGAATATCTATATATCATACGTGAAAGCCTCCTGCTCGTCTACGGATCTGCAACTCGTGCATAACTAGCTAACCCGTCTCTAGTCTGCTCGTGTGAGCACCCAGAGTAATAAGAAGAGACATAAAACTCTGGGTCAGACAAAAAGTCTGGTATGAGCGATAAGCAACAAAACAGAACAATAACAGGTATAATCTAATCATACCTGAACCTGGACCTGCAACTAAAGAGTCAGCACAACAAGATGTACAATACTCTAAGGTGACACTAGCATATGGTGTAAAGAATACGGGGGAGGGGGTGTGCATGTCATAATGATGGCAAGCAATCAAGCATAGCAACCATCCTCACATCTCTCACTCAGTGCGTAAAGCATACGATACCCTACCAATTTGGTCATCTAATCTTTGGGCCATGACGGAGTCTAACCCCGTACAACTATCACTACGAGCCCCTGATCAGTCTCTCAGTGGTGAACCAAATTTATAGGTATCGATAACCACTTTGCACACGTCCCGCAGCAAATTCCAATCGTAAAGTTAACTCGTTGGTTCCCGTCTGGATCCTGAGTTCTAACTTCTCATTTGGACTACCTTTGCATCTCGGGTTTTAGTCTTCTCCCGATCGGTTCGGTTTTTCACTTCTCCTCACTTCAGATTGTACTCCTAATTCAGTTCGTAGTCCACGCCTCAAGTCCAAGCTCCTCAGTTCAGATCGGTCATGCATGCTCCAAGTCGGTTAGTGGTGTATACTCCGGTTCGGGTCATGCTCCTTCCTCCAATGGTTCGGGTTGTGACATCCTTCCTCCAATGGTTCGGTTCGGAGTAGCACTCTCATTCGTGATCGACTCGTGCTCCGGTTCGGGGTCCACCAAGCTGGAGCGGTTCGGATCGTGACATCTTCACTCGAGCGGGTCGGGTCGTGAACTTCAGGTGTGAGTGGACTGATTCATGACACATGGATCAGCTCATAGCTCTCACTTCGGTTCGTGGATAGCACATCAGGTCGTTCCGGTAAGGGGGAGATCCGATCCGTTTCTGGGTCATTTTCCTGCAACTTTTCCAGTGACTGTTTTACACCATACGACGGCGTTTTCGACCAATCAAACGTTCCTAATCAATCACAAAGCATACCATACAGTCATAGCAACATATAACATCAACCATAAACACCAAAACAACAAGATGACATGTTTATATTGATCAAACATGTAACAACCAGAATTTTAATAATATATTAAAATCATAAATTAAGGCAGAATTAACTTTTAAATTCAGAATAAGGGAAAACGGGTTGCGCCATTGCGTTCGTGTCGGAATTCTGCATGAAATAGAGTCCGAGTTTTCGAGAATCGGAGTCCGTATAAGGGAAATATGACCCTCCGAAGTATTAGGAATTTTCAGATTTCAAAACAGCTCGAAATTCGAATTCGAAACTCAAATTCAAACCCAGAAGCAGGCTGGGCGGAAAATTTCCCGCCCAGGCCCAGGTCGACTGGGGAGTTGACTGGGCAGTCGACCCCCCTGACCAGGTCGACTGGGCAGTCGACCTGGGGGTCGACCTGGTCCCCGAACGTGGATTTGGGCTTGGGTGCATTCTGATGTACCTAATCTCGTTTTCTGCCTAGGTTCGTCCTCCTGATCCTATATAAACAGCCTCCTAGCCTTATTCTCTTTACACCATTCTTCTATAACGTTTTGCTGCTGAAATTCTAGATGGACATGACTTCTTCTTCCTCCTCTCAATCTAAATAATAAAATTAAATAAAACAAGAGGACTATTGCTTGAAGACTACGACTAGGAATTGCATACTTGGGGATTTGCTTCTACAATCAAATCAAGATCCAACGATCCAGCAACTCGACGACTAGTTCTAGATCTCAGTTTCTTAGATCACGATCTGTAAGTTCTAGTTACTTTTTAGATTAAAATATTTAATTTTAATATGGCTATGGAATAAAGTGTAATTGGATGTAAGCATGTTCATCGATTCAAGTCTAATTATGTTTCCTCTTGAATCTTGAGTTTTGGGCTTTGCTATCTTCATTCTCATGTCAAGTTGTGATCTATTCAGCCTGTTGTAAATCAGTTCATGTTGATATTTTTCTCAAGATCTATCTTTTATGCCTGAGATGATGTTTTTATGCCAGTGCCTATTGTTATACAAACTCTACCTTTCCCTACTTATTTTATTTTGATGAACCTAGATCAATTTCGGATCTAGGCCTAAATCGCAACTTGCGTACGATTGAATACGGGGGAAATAGTGGAATATTGCCTAATTGAATACATGTGTGGGTAGAATCGAGGCATAATATAAAATTGGATATATGGGTATTATTGACATTAATATAAAATTGGATATTTGCGTATTGCCATTAAAATGGTAATTGTAAGAATGGAGATTGGCATATGTAATTTGGCAAGAACTTGAAATGTGTAAATTGGCATAAATTTGGTATACATATAAAACGGCATGAACTGAACATATGTAAATTCGGTATGAATTGGACATATGTAAAACTGACAAGTAATCTTGAACTTGAGCATATGTTAATTATGTGAGATTTGTAGTTGAAACACATATGATAATTTATGTCTTGGTAGAGGGCTAATATGAACATGCCTAAGTGGGTTTTGGGTAGTTGGCATGTAATAGCCTTAAAGGAGGGATAAATATAAATTGAGATAAGTTGCCTTTAATGGCATAAGATAAATTGTGGTAAAAATTGGTATGATTTTGCATACCATTAATTGATGAACATAATTGAGTCAATTATGGACATCGTCAAATTAGGAATTAATTAATAATTTGAATAGGGAAATTATTAAGACTGGGGTAAAAGATTATAAGTGATAATCAATGCTTAGGACACGAGGTTGGATTCATTTGTGACGTAAAACTGCCCGGACCCGCCCGGCGAATCTAGTAGTCACAAATGGTGCCCAATGTGAGAGGTCTTAGGCCCAAATTAAAAGCGTAACAGTTGTAAAGACACGAGGTTATACTCTTTTATGTTATAAGACTGCCCGGACCCGCCTGGCGAATCCAGCTTCCATAAATGTCAGTCTAATGTGAGAGGTCTTTATAAGGTTACGGCCTTAATGAATTAAGAAATACCTAAACAAATAAACATGTGGTGGGACATGGGGGTTAAGTGGGTGACATGTGGAAGTACGAATAGTAATACTTAACCAACATAACATGGTAATTAGACCAGTGGGTAGGGTTAAATAATATGATTAGGCTAATAACACTTAACCAGTATGGTATGAATGGGTGGATTAAGTAGTATGATTAGGCTAATAACACTTAACCAATATGGTATGAATGGGTGGGTTAAGTAATATGATTAGGCTAATGACACTTAACCAATATGGTATGAATGGGTGGGTTAAGTAATATGATCAGCCTAATGACACTTAACTATTATGACATGAATGGTTGAGTTAAAAAGATTTTAATTAATGCCTAGGTGGGAATGATAACTTATGGAATAAAGCAAGTTAGGTGGAACAATAGATAAGATGAGATAACTCATGTAATAAGGAAAGATGTGCTTCATTTTAGATTAAGCAATATGTAAAGACAAGAATGAATTTACAATTGAAGGCAACATAAGTTATATTGTAAAAAGGAACAAAACATTGGTTAGGTTGGATAATCCTCTGAGTATCAATCTGATGTTGATTCCGGTCTTCAGGGTTGGTATTTAGAGAATTATTCTCTCCCTCCAGTGTGTTTGTAAGTTAAGGGGTACTTGGTTGTAAAGATTGAATAAGAACATGTTATTGGACCATAACAGGGGTTAATGTATGAATCATAGGAATAACATGTTGTGGGCTTATTAATGGACTTAATATAGTTCAATTTAAGAATTGAATTAATAAGCAAGTTGAAGGTTGGTATAAATGGAAATAACCAAGTTAAATGATAAGACTGATGAGGTAGCACAAGCGCATAGTTAAGGGATAGACATAGGGTCTAATGGCGGATAAATCCAAGGCGCTTGGTTAAACCCAGTCGTTGGGGGTAATATGAATGGCATGTAAAATATAACCTTTAAGCACTTAACCAAGATAAAGCATGTATTAAGACATGAGGATGATGTAGGGGTTAAGTGGAGGACATGGGTAACATGTAAGACATAACTGGTGTATACTTAACCAAAATTTAAGCATGTAAGTGGACATGAATAAGATGGGGTTAAGTAAGAATTACTAGAGGGGACCAAGCTTTGGTGGGAAGCTTTTGTCGAGGAAAGGTTACCCTTTTCAGACCAGTAGCCCATTTCGTATCTTTGTGAGCTCGACCCATGTCGAGGACGGGACACGCATACTGGATTTGATTGTAAGAGGTCAAAACGGGTTTAGCGGTGGCAACGTAAGTCCAAAGGGGTCATGTGCGTGCATGGTCCCGGGCTGGTAGGTAAGACGTTGTTGCATCGTGTAGGTATAAGCCATGCATCCTTAAGTTGTATCGGGTTGCCACTTTAGGGGAGTGATACACCCCACTGTGGGGCCAGCACGGGTATCTACGAGTTAGGGAACCGATCGCATGGGGGTTGGTGGGTACACCTAGTGGAGATAGGGGCAAGCGGCACCTATGTAGTCAGCTAGGGGTACACAAGACTAGTATTATGATTTCTAAGTAGTGGGTGGGATCACCTTATTATATAACACGGGCTACTAGTTGGGACACTAGTAGGGGGTAAGGATCCTTGTTACATAAGACACTAGTTGGAGTACTAGGAAGAATACGGATCATTCCTTGCAAGACACTTGTGAGGACGCTAGTATGGTGGTGTAGAGCAAATAGATCTCATAGAAATAATTTAATGGCGAAGCAGAGGAATCTTGCTATGCTAGATAGGAATCTTACAAAATTATACTTAGTTTATCTTGAATGGGAACCTTGCGATGTTACTTGATAAAAATATCACATCATGTTATCCTTAGTTATCTTGCCTGTTGCTTATCTTGTCATCATGCTTATGTTTACTATCAGTTTACTCATGCCATATTATCTTTACCTATTTTTACGCTGAAAGTCAGTTGGACTTACTCAGTCTTTATGACTGATCCGTTTTGTATCGCCTCTTTTTCTTCAGTTCCTCCCCTAGGTTCGCAAGGTGGGAATACAGCTTAGTTCGGATCTTACCAAGCTCCAGGGCTCGTTCATGTATGACTTGGATTTCTCTTGGCTATGGCTTGCTTTGCTTTATTGGGGAATACTACAGTTTTTTTTATGCTTCTTTGTTTTTGAGCAAGACAGATATTTTAACTATGTAATTGTGTATTGGAAGTTGATGGGCTTTTATTGTAAACATTTACATTTAATAAATGATTTGAAGTACTTCCACTTTACTTTCCGCTGTTTTATATATGTCTTTCTTGTAATATTTCTGTTCCAGTACCCATAATGCTCCATTGAAGTTAAGGCATTCCCTTTGTGAGTGTCCTTAACGGACGTGGGGTGTTACATTTGGTATCAGAGCAGAAGGTTACCAGACTGGGCAAAAGTTTTCAAAAAACCTTCTGAAACTAGTTTTCAAAACGTTTACAAAGAAGCAAATTTTCAAGAAAATTTTGTTTTAATTAAAAGGCATATTCCCCAAAGCCATATGCACTATTTTTTGATTCTCTCTTGAAATCTCTTCTCTCTCTTTTCACCATAGTTTCGTAGGCATCCAACACATGTTGGAGGGCAAAAAAGTGCCCAACCTCCATCTGTAGCCGCAGTAGTTCCATCTGCGTCTAATCTTATTTCAAGCCGAGTAGAGTTGTCGTGCGTTGGAGGTAGCTTCGAGGGACTTGTCAGCAAACTATACAAGGACAGTAAGAATAAGAGACTAGTTGTTATAGCTTAATCCACGAAGGAGGAAAAAAAAGTTGAAAGGAAAGAGGCCAAAGTGAAAGAATAGTAAAACCCATGACAAGAGAGAGTATCTTTAGTATGGTAAGAAGGGACGTGTAGTTAAGCATTATAGGACAAGGACAAGGGCAAAAGGGCAAGATTGTCGGGATGGCAATTGTGTGCTCTCACCACTAACATACCTAAGAGAGGTGCTAACGTTTCTGTTAAAGGTTTAGCTTTTCTTTTTCTATCATCTCGCTAGAACTTTGTTTTTGTGCATCACATCCTTTTAATTCTTCTTCGATAGTTTAGACTTTGCACCTTAGTACTAGTGTAGTAGAGGATCCCATTTTTGTCTCAAATCTTGTTGGGGAATCGCCTCATTTATTCATGACTTGTTGGAGTAGATAATATCCAAGCTAAGTGTTGAGTTTAGAAGTAATGTTTATGTTTTGGGCTATGGGTTGATCCTAGCGATGGAGTGGTTATCCAGTAAGGGTGACATCCTCGGTTTTGAAAAGAGGGTATTTAGACTCTTGACTTGCCTCGGTAATACCCTCGAAGTCGCATGTAACCTTTAGGTTTCTATCATGATTTGTTACCTAGAATCTCTTGATACATTTGTTGATCCGCTCGAGTAGTGTTCGCCACTAAGGCGGATGGTTCATTTCACTTATGCATGAGTTATAGGAAAATCACCTTAGTAAGAACATTTGGCAACATGGTTGGCATTTGCTTCCAAAACATAGGTGGTCTGCATGGAATTCCTGATAGTAAGAGATCCAAGGTTCACTAGTGAATTTTGGAGAGCTTGCATGAAACCATGAGTACGCAGTTATGTTTGAGCCGAGTATACTAGAAGGAGAATAAGAGAAAGTGGAACGAGAGGCAACAGTGAAATGTGTTCCAACTCATATTTTGGAAACAAGAATTAAGAAGCTAAAAATTGTGAAGTTAAAGATGGTCAAAGAACAATGGATTTAAGCTTAAGGAAATGCGACTTAGAAGATTGAAGATGAGATTCGCGCATCATATCTCTTTTTAAGAGTATATCCTTGATCCCTTTTTCCTGTAGAGCTTACTTGCATGCTATCTTTTGTGTATATCCTCTCGGCCCTATTCTCAATCCAATTTCTGTTGCAAACCCCGTAGGGAGTATGACTCATCTGTTAGTAATACATGTTGGGGCTTGAGGGTGTTCGTTAAGTTGACTAAACTTTTTGGGTTTTATAGGATATGGGTTAGTTTTAGGAAGGGATTTCTTGTGACTTAAAAGGAGTCCATTATGCTTAGTTTCCTAGAAACATGTATATATTGGTTGGGTTGATTAATTCTTTGGGTGTCAGTCTGATGTTGATTTCGGTCTTCGGGGCTGATGCTTGGGAGTTCTTCTCCTAATCAGTACATATGTGACGTAAATTTCTAGATTTAGCATTGCCTAATGGGCACGGAGTTTTTACTTGCTTCTATCATTAGACTGTATCTTTAGGTAGGAACAGTTGGATGTAAACATGTGTTTGAGACATGTTATGATTGATGGTTGCAAGTGGTTGCAACTGATTGCTAGTGGTTGCTCGTGGATGCATATACACGCACATTAGGCACTAGATCGGCTCAGTCACCTTTCATATTGCATATGCATGAGTGTTTACACTTGTTTATGGATGAATTTGAATGTGTTATCATGTGAATGTTGCATATGGATGGATGTTTGTGCACACATATAGTGTTTATGTGACTAGGACTATTTGCATACATGTTGGACTCGTGGCACTAAACATATCTTTGCATCTAGAAGATCAATCAGGCCTGATCAGTTACATTAGATAAGGAACATATGCACACACTTCTTGCATATGTTCATACAGCATTAGAAGTCTTTTAAGGACAATGATTGCTAGTGGATGATGTTTTGAGTAGATGGATGATGGATGGTAGGACACATTCTTCATAACTTGAAGATTTCGGGGACGAAATCCTTTAAGGAGGGGAGAATGTAACAACTAGAATTTTAATAATATATTAAAATCATAAATTATGGCAGAATTAAATTTTAAATTCAGAACCAGGGAAAACGGGTTGCGCCATTGCGTTCGTCTCAGAATTCTGCATGAAATAGAGTGCGAGTTTTCGAGAATCGGAGTCCGTATGAGGGAGATATGACCCTCGGAAGTTTCAGGAATTTTCATATTTCAAAACAGCTCGGAATTCGAATTCGAAATTCAAATTCAAACCCGGAAGCAGGCTAGGCGGGAAATTTCCCGCCCAGGCCTAGGTCGACTAGGGAGTCGACTGGGCGGTCGACGCCTCCTGACCAGGTCGACTGGGCAGTCGACCTGGGGGTCGACCTGGGGGTCGACCTGGTCCCCGAACTTGGTTTTGGGCCTGGGTGCATTCTGATGTACCTGATCTCGTTTTCTGCCTAGGTTCGTCCTCCTGATCCTATATAAACAGCCTCCTAGCCTCATTTTTTTTACACCATTCTTCTATAACGTTATGCTGCTGAAATTCTGGATGGACATGACTTCTTCTTCCTCCTCTAAATCTAAATAATAAAATTAAATAAAACAAGAGGACTATTGCTTGAAGACTACGGCTAGGAATTGCATACTTGGGGATTTGCTTCTACAATCAAATCAAGATCCAACGATCCAACAACTCGACGACTAGTTCTAGATCTCAATTTCTTAGATCACGATCTGTAATTTCTAGTTACTTTTTAGATTAAAATAATTAATTTTAATATGGCTATGAAATAAAGTGTAATTGGATGCAAGCATGTTCATCGATCCAAGTCTAATTCTGTTTCCTCTTGAATCTTGAGTTTTAGGCTTTGCTATCTTCATTCTCATGTCAAGTTGTGATCTATTCAGCCTGTTGTAAATCAGATCATGTTGATATTATTCTCAAGATCTATCTTTTAATCCTGAAATGATGTTTTTATGGCAGTGCCTATTGTTATACAAACTCTACCTTTCCCTATTTATTTTATTTTGATGAACCTAGATCTATTTCGGATCTAGGCCTAAACCGCGACTTGCGTACGATTGAATACGGGGGAAATAGTGGAATATTGCCTAATTGAATACATGTGTGGGTAGAATCGAGGCATAATATAAAATTGAATATATGGGTATTATTGACATTAATATAAAATTGGATATTTGGGTATTGCCATTAAAATGGTAAATGTAAGAATGGAGATTGGCATATGTAATTTGGCTAGAACTCGATATGTGTAAATTGGCATAAATTTGGTATACATATAAAACGGCATGAACTGAACATATATGTAAATTTGGTATGAATTGGACATATGTAAAACTGATATGTAATCTAGAACTTGAGCATATGTTAATTATGTGAGATTTGTAGTTGAAACACATATGATAATTTATGACTTGGTAGAGGGCTAATATGAACACGCCTAAGTGGGTTTTGGGTAGTTGGCATGTAATAGCCTAAAAGGAGGGATAAATATAAATTGAGATAAGTTGCCTTTAATGACAAAAGATAAATTATGGTAAAAATTGGTATGATTTTGCATACCATTAATTGATGAACATAATCGAGTCAATTATGGACATCGTTAAATTAGGAATTAATTTTGAATAGGGAAATTATTAAGACTGGGTTAAAAGATTATAAGTGATAATCAATGCTTAGGACATGAGGTTGGACTCATTTGTGACGTAAAACTGCCCGGACCCGCCAGACGAATCCAGTAGTCACTAATGGTAGCCCAATGTGAGAGGTCCTAGGCCCAAATTAAAAGCGTAACAGTTGTAAAGACACGAGGTTAGACTCTTTTATGGTATAGGACTGCCCGGACCCGCCCGGCGAATCCAGCTGCCATAAATGTCAGTCTAATGTGAGAGGTCTTTATAAGTTTACGGCCTTAATGAATTAAGAAATACTTAACCAGATAACCATGTGGTGGGACATGGGGGTTAAGTGGGTGACATGTGGAAATACGAATAGTAATACTTAACCAACATAACATGGTAATTAGACCAGTGGGTAGGGTTAAGTAATATGATTAGGCTAATAACACTTAAACAATATGGAATGAATGGGTGGGTTAAGTAATATGATTAGGCTAATAACACTTAACCAATATGGTATGAATGGGTGGGTTAAGTAATATGATTAGGCTAATGACACTTAACCAATATGGTATGAATGGGTGGGTTAAGTAATATGACCAGACTAATGACACTTAACTGTTATGACATGAATGGTTGAGTTAAGTAAATCTTAATTAATGCCTTGGTGGGAATGATAACTTATGGAATAAAGTAAGTTAGGCGGAACAATAGATAAGATGAGATAACTTATGTTATAAGGAAAGATGTGCTTCATTTTAGATTAAGCAATATGTACAGACAAGAATGAATTTACAATTGAAGGCGACACAAGTTATATTATAAAAAGGAACAAAACAATGGTTAGGTTGGATAATCCTCTGAGTATCAATCTGATGTTGATTCCTGTCTTCGAGGTTGGTATTTAGAGAATTATTCTCTCCCTCCAGTGTGTTTGTAAGTTAAGGGGTACTTGGTTGTAAGGATTGAATAAGAACATGTTATTGTACCATAACATGGGTTAATGTATGAATCATAGGAATAACATGTTGTGGGCTTATTAATGGACTTAATATAGTTCAATTTAAGAATTGAATTAATAAGCAAGTTGAAGGTTTGTATAAATGGAAATAACCAAGTTAAATGATAAGACTGATGAGGTAGCACAAGCGCATAGTTAAGGGATAGACATGGGGTCTAATGGCGGATAAAGCCAAGGCGCTTGGTTAAACCCAGACGTGGGGGTAATATGAATGACATGTAAAATATAACCTATAAGCACTTAACCAAGATAAAGCATGTATTAAGACATGAGGATGATGTAGGGGTTAAGTGGATTACATGGGTAACATGTAAGACGTAACTGGCGTATACTTAACCAAAATTTAAGCATGTATGTGGACATGAATAAGAAGGGGTTAATTAAGAATTACTAGAGGGGACCAAGCATAGGTGGGAAGCTTGTGTCGAGGAAACGGGACCCTTTTCAGACCAGTAGCCCATTTCGTATCTTTGTGAGCTCGACCCATGTCGAGGACGGGACACGCATACTGGATTTGATTGTAAGAGGTCAAAACGGGTTAAACGGTGGCAACGCAAGTCCAACGGGGTCATGTGCGTGCGTGGGCCCGGGCTGGTAGGTAAGACGTTGTTGCATTGTGTAGGTATAAGCCGTGCATCCTTAAGTTGTATCGGATTGCCACTTTAGGGGAGTGGTACACCCCACTGTGGAGCTAGCACGGGTATCTACGAGTTAGGGAGCCAATCCCATGGGGGTTGGTGGGTACACCTAGTGGAGATAGGGGTAGGCGGGAGCTATGTAGTCAGCTAGGGGTACACAAGACTAGTATTATGATTTCTAAGTAGTGGGTGGGATCACTTATTATATAACACGGGCTACTAGTTGGGACACTAGTAGGGGGTAAGGATCCTTGTTACATAGGACACTAGTTGGAGTACTAGTAGGAATATGGATTATTCCTTGCAAGAACTTGTGAGGAAGCTAGTAAGGTGGTGTAGAGCAAATAGATCTCATAGAAATAATTTAATGGCGAAGCAGAGGAATCTTGCTATGCTTGATAGGAATCATACTAAAGTATACTTAGTTTATCTTGAATGGGAACCTTGCGATGTTACTTGATAAAAAAATCACATCATGTTATCCTTAGTTATCTTGCCTGTTGCTTATCTTTTCATCATGCTTTTGTTTACTTTCAGTTTACTCATGCCGTATTATCTTTACCTATTTTTATGCTGAAAGTCACTAGGACTTACTCAGTCTTTATGACTGACCTGTTTTGTTTCGCCTCTTTTTCTTCCTTCCCCCCCCCCCCAGGTTCACAGGGTGGGAATACAGCTTAGTTCGGATCTTACCAAGCTCCAGGGCTCGTTCATGTATGGCTTGGATTTATCTTGGCTATGGCTTGCATTGCTTTATTGGGGAATACTACAGTTTGTTTTTATGCTTCTTTGTTTTTGAGCAAGACAGATATTTTAACTATGTAATTGGGTATTGGAAGTTGATGGGCTTTTATTGTAAACATTTACATTTAACAAATGATTTGATGTACTTCCACTTTACTTTCCGCTGTTTTATATATGTCTGTCTTGTAATATTTCTGTTCTAGTACCCATAATGCTCCATTGAAGTCAAGGCATTCCCTTTGTGAGTGACCTTAACGGACGTGGGGTGTTACAAAACATACCCAAAACTCATGTTTTTCCCTTAATCCCTCTTAATAATGTTTAAGCATACAATTAGCAAAACTTATACAAATTAGCCCAAATTTCTATCAGAGCCCTAAAATAATATTTTAGAATTTTACAAATTTTTCCAGAATGTTATCATGCTTAATTTCGCTAATTATCACTAATCACTCTAATTAGCCGTAATTAGTGAAAAACAATGCAAATCACTCACATTTACCACAAATTAAACTATAGATATGAAATATCCTCTGTTTTGGGTCAAATTCCAATGCTTAGAAGCAATTTTAACTCTGATTTGTCACTAATCTTCCTAAATTTGATGTAGATCTTCTTAATTAGTGATTAGAAGGTGATTTGGGGTGTTTTTAGAAAGTGGAGGCCATGGCTAGGGTTGAAGATATGTTTGTGGCGGCTGGGAAATGACTAAAAAACGAATTTGCTAACCCTATCAGCCTTTAAATACCCCTAATCCCGAAATCTCCATTGAGCTTAGCTGCTAATTACCCAATTTAGCCCGGTTAAGCTGTTTTTCACCTTATAGATCTTAATTCAGCCATATCTCCCAAACGGTAAGTCCGTTTTGCTAATGTGACCACTCTACGGAAAGAAAAACTACCATCCGAAGCCAATGGAAGTGGTTTCAAGTCAAAACTCATTACCAATCAAAATTTATAGGCAAAACAAGATTTTCCAGGGGTAAAACGATCATTTAAAAATCGGGAAAAATCGTGAACATGGGAAATGACCCCAATCGTCGTTCCCCAAAAGTACATGACCATACGACTTCACAAGAAAAAGAAATAAATATTCTATGATCTTCCGATGCGTAGAACGCGGGTCGTTACAAAATTATATCTAGAAAATGAAGAAAAAGCAGAAAACACACAAAGTTTATATTGGTTCGACATTAATGAGCCTACGTCCACTTTATATGCTATTGATTATACGTTGAATGCTAGTACAATCAATGATTTCGCTCAATCTCACTTTCACAATTATGATTCTCTCAATAATTTCGAGGTAGTACTGATAAGAAATAATGACAAGACAGTATTGGTGGAAACAATACTTAGAACTGCCAAAAGATCCTGAAAAATGCCAAGTCTGGGGCTATTTATAGGTGATTTCTTCAGGTGGATCATGGTCATACGTGGCACAAATCCCAAGGATCTCGGACTGGTTCTTAGCTTGATGGAGAAATGGTCAATATGACGGTTGCAAACAGGTGTCGTTAGATCCTACATTTTCGGATCGTGGTAGACCAAGTCGTGATCACTATCCTTTGGTTTCTGAGATCGGGTCGTGGAGAGCTGGCATGGATGGATCGTGGGGAGCATTACGAACGGGTCGTGATAGAGCATCGCGAGGCGGAGACAACAGGGTGGCCACGATCCGTTAGTGATGAGACTATCATGATCGAGTTTCCAAGGATTTGATGAATGAAGCTTCATATTATCTTTGTGTGTGAACCTTGGTGGCTTGATCAAAAAGCAAGCCAACACATCTTTATCTTCTTCATCATCTTTCTGAATTTCAAGGGAAGCAAAGCAAGTGTCTTCTTACTACATGCTTCCTCCCACGCCACTTTGATGGAGACTTAGCATCTTTTCCTGAATGAACCTTAACATCTTTCTTCGGGCTCTCCTCTAGATCTTCAACGTCTTCTAATACCCCCTCCAGATAAGTTGGATGGGTCATCCAAACCCTAAAGTGCACCAATCATCTCCGATTGTGACCCGGATTGAGAAGCAGAAGTGGGGGTAGACACAAGAGCTAAGGAAGGATCGCCTAGCGGGGGAGTAACAATCAAAGCACTAGTTGCCACTAGGGTAGAAGAAGTAAAGATGGCTTCAGTTCCTATCTCTCCATCTGACAACCCGAATTCTGACAAGCCATTTTTTTTAAATTCCAATATATCGAAACTCGAGTTGGCTTGTCTGGTATCCTGTAGAAAAGACAGAGACAATAAATATATCAGAGCTCAGAAAACATCTCACAGTGGAATAAAATAAAATAAAATATTACCTTACCATGATATTAATACTGTCTAACAAGTATCCAAAGCTATCATATCTCTGCCACAAACCTAACCCATAAGTATGTTATGAGGAAGGGTTAGAACACAAGTTTTGGTGATTTGAATTAAACTACACATTTTGTAATAACCCTACATATATCGTTCCGTTAAATTTTCTTATTTTATTAGGTTATTTGGGTTAATAGCACTCAAGGCTTGCACACACGTCGTACCCATCTACCTCCTAGTAGATAAACCTAATATAGCATGCATGTTGCTACCCCCAATATCAAGGTACTTCCCAAGGTACCCTCTCGCACGATCTTTGCCATCACACCACAGAAACATACACAATCCCTCATCCTATGCCAGAGCGGCATAAGTATCTCCATATAACAAGGCTACGTTTCACATAGAACCATCATCACCATGCAACGTAAGCGTACAGACTGCCATATCCGAATTCTTCGATCGAATCAGATCTCATCACAGAGCAATGCCCTATCGTCTACAATACACCACCCGGAGCACTCATGCATGTATCCAGACCCTCATACTTACTTATCATCTACTGTACTCAATGCCCAAACATCCACGATACACCACCTGGAGAAGTCATGCATGTACCTCTTACGTACTATTTACTGTACCCCGAGTCCCATAATAGGGCTGCATCCAATTGCATGGAACTCGTTCGGGAGCCTTTTCCATATCTTTACAGGTCCCCTTGAGAGGATCCAAGGTACAGATATCTAAACCATGGTCTGAATTTTCACGGTGGCTATGGTTCCATCCGACCCCTCCCTCAACTAGTGAAGGAAATCAACGATAATTATAAGCAAATGGTTAAATAAGATAGATAAAGATAATGCTAATTTAAATAAAATAATTGTATAATAAATAGTACTGATTTACAATATAACCCAATCCGAATAAATTATCCATAATTCAAAATTTAGTTAATGTCGGTTTTCATATCGAAGTTATACTTAATTTAGCTTCAGACCCAATTCGGTAACATTTCAAAATTGAATTGAAGGTTCAAATTAGATCACATCTTGAGTCTCCCGTTTAAATCTTATTTCAATTTGAATTAAAATTTAAAAGTCAATTTTGATTACATTTCAAATTGAACCGATTGTTTGAAATTCGTATTCAAATTCAATTTCTTTTGTGCTTAAAAGGATATAACACAAATTCTAACTCCCATTTGAAATGATCGAATTTGTTCAACAAGTCGAAAAATTGAACTTTTTATCAATCGTTGGGAATTCAAAATTGGTTGTTTATTTAAGATTTTTTTTTTTGAGATGTACAAATTAGACTGTCATAATTTATAATAATATATTGCTCGGCCCAAATTCGTGACACAATTCTGGATTTTATTTCAACCATTCAAAATATACTCATATTTGTATATCCAAAAAAATTTCAGAAATTAAATTAACTTTATCAAACAAATAAGTAGCAAAGCTACCTATATTGGTCTCCCCTACTTTGAAACTCAATAACAAATCCTAATGAGAAAAAGAATTAACATCGTAATTATTTTCTAGCGACAAAGTGGGTTCTCCATTAATATATTTCCTTTCGAAAACATTTTGGATAATCATTTAAAAACACATTTTCCCAGGATTAATCATTGCTTCTAAGACAAGGATGAAATCAACAAGTTGAAATTGAGATTAAAAGGGGAACTCGAAATGGAAGACCTTGGAGAAGCAAGGAAGATTTTGGGCATGGAAATCGAAAGGGATCAAAAGCATTTTGACTTGAAATTAACTCAAAAGGAACACATTAAAAAAGGGTTTTGTCGGTTTAGCATGAAGGATGCAAAGGCATCAAATACACCTTTACTTTTGCAAGTAAAGTTTGCGTGTAAGGGATCTCCTATTGAGGAGAAAGACAAGGATTATACGGCAAAGGTGTCATATGCTAGTGTGGTTGGTAGGTACGATGTATGCCATGGTGTGTTCAAGGACCGATATTGCAAATGTCGTCGGTGTGGTTAGTCGGTTTATGGCTAATCCGAGGAAATTGCATTGGGAAGCAGTGAAGCTTATTTTGTGATACTTGAAAGGTATAACATCACACGATCTTGTTTTTTGTGGTAGTAAGAAGGATAATTACATGT
Organism: Allium sativum; assembly: GCA_030737875.1. Lineage (NCBI taxonomy): Eukaryota > Viridiplantae > Streptophyta > Magnoliopsida > Asparagales > Amaryllidaceae > Allium > Allium sativum. Next base: position 138,055,770 of record CM060922.1, on the reverse strand, counting down.
TGGTTGGTTACTATGATTCAAAATACGCTGGTGATAGGGATCATATAAAGTCAACTTCCGGATATGTCTTCACTCTTGGTGGTACGACCATAAGTTAGAGGTTTAGATTGCAAACCGTAGTTGTTTTATCTACTAAGGAGGCGAAGTTGATAGATACGGTGGAGGTGGCAAAGGAAACACTCTATTTGAAGCGATTGTTATATGGCTTAGGTTTTGAACATGATAATGTTGATGTTCAATGTGATATCCAAAGTGTTATTCATTTGTCAGGGAATCTGGTGTTTAGCTTACAGAACAAGCATATTGAATTGAGAGTGTCATTTCTAATAGCCATGGATAAAGACAAGGAAGTATGCCTTCGAAAAGGGCACACAAAGGGTAATGCAACAGATATGTTCACTAAGTCATTGTCATTTGGGAGCATTGCTCGAACTTAATTCGCTTGGTGATGTGCTAGTTGCCAAGAGGTGGAACAGTTGAGGGAGAAGCTTGGTTAGGAATGAAGGAAAGTATTGGTGAGAGGTTGGAGTTCTATCTTGTTATGTACAAGTTTCATTTTGAATTATGTTTATCATATGGTGGGACTATTTTTGGAGTTGGGTATTGATTGGCGGGTGGTGGATTTTCCTCAACTCGTTGGTGAAGTGCAATGGGAGGTGGATATGCCGAAGTTCACTGGGAAAACATTCAAGCTTGTTTGGCAGGTGGTAGAGGATGGTGTGATACCATTGGTGTTGGAGTTGGATATGGATATAGTATCAAGGTGAAGTGTTAAATTTTACGATACTGTATAGGCTAGAATTGAAGTGGTCGAATGTAATGACCAAAAAATTCTTACGTTTCGAATTGGCTATAAACCACACAAGTCCGACCCAAAACAGCAGAAACCCTCGGAACATTAACTTTGGGAATACAACACATCAGATAGAAACAAAATACATTTCATCAATATCTTTCAATGTTACATCAGAATACAAGATTATCAGAGTATATCGCAAATATTAGAGAATAATAAATTACAATACATAACGGAAGTACATAAATTAACTATCAGCGGAAGACTATCAAATACCCTGGATACAGCTTTAGCTTAGATCCAGAATGTTGCTCTATAAAATATCTGCAAAACAAAACTACCCGGTTGCCCGTGTGGAAATATGGGCACCCGAGTTTGTAAGGGAAAAAACTAAGAGTCAGTCATGGGATTGGTGTGAGAACTCAAACAGTTATTCTTAACTTATTCAAAAGTAAGGCATATCAAGGGGCCATATAATGACCCGGATATTCCGTCGATTAATTTTTGATATTTAATATGGTTTTAAATATTTAGCTAATAATATAAATGAATTTTTATATTTAGTTATCGATTTAAAAATCGAAATATGATTTATTTCTATATATATATATATATATCGAAATACGAAATTGAATTTATTCGAATTAGAAACAGTTCAGATAATCAATTCAAACTCCTGTTTGAATTAGAAACGATAATATTAATTTATTATCGCAGAATTTATTGTTTTAATTTTAATTTTTATCAATTTAAATTAATATCTTCTCCAGATGATCAAATTAAGCTTCGGAACCTGTCCCGGTGTGTCCGAAATAGTGGTATAACCCTAAAAATGTCAGTTGTTGTGTTTAGAAAGGGGTTCGGAATCATGGGGATTTTAATTAAAGGACAACCGATTCAAAGCTAATTAAAATTAAAATAAAATATCCTAATTTGTGGTCTGAAACATAACAAGAAGGAGAACTTAAAATGGCGCGTTGTTCATTTCAAAACCACAAGAAGAAAGGAAACGCGGCCTTCCTTTTTCCACTCAACCATGAAATCCTTTGTTATAAAATCACTCCTCTGTCAAATCAAAGCCGACCATTTCCTTTTCACGTTTCCTCAAACCAAAGTGAAAACAGAAATTGATTCATTCCTAGAACGCGGGAACTCGGACAATGACAAAGGAGTTCGCGATTCGGAGGACCGAAGTCAGGAAATCGCGACAATCTTGGGAAGGTGGGAGCATCTGGTATGCCATTCGATTTTGGGGCTGAGGTTGAAGGGGTAATCGTGGGTACTGGAAGAGTGCGATAAGTTATGGAGTGCAATTTTGGTGGGTTTTAACAGTAGAGGCTCGGTGTTCTGCTGGTTGTGAATTGGGCAGTAAGATGAAGGCATTGGGGGTTCAAACCAGGAGCGTTGATGATGTACAGGAGACCATCGCTGTGTACTTAGGGAGTTCAACATTTGGATGAGGGAATTCACAGTAAATGGTAAGGGTCAGATTTGTTTTTGGAGAGATGCAAGATGTTATGGAAGTCGAAATGCACATTAAGCAAGCCCAACTGGAAAGAAGAAATAAAGTGTATCAGCGGAGATGTTTGGAGTTTGAGAGGGTGGTGAGTTTGGATGCTTGACAGAAGAGAGAAGAAGGGTTAAGATAGGATTAAGGCTTCAATGAAGGTTAGGTTAATTTATTTAATTAAGGCTAGGGATGTTTAAATTAAATTAAAAATTTATGTCATCATCTTTATATAAAATAGTTAACTAATAATGTATAACCTTCGTATTCATATCCAGAATCAAACCAAATTTGATTTAGTGGCCTAAGAAGTGGAAGAAAGTCACGGCTTTTCTTTCTTCTTACTTGAGCTACTGCGTGAAGTTGGTTAAGGAAAGGGTTAAGTGACCATTTATAGATAAATCGGGATTTAAGGTATGCTTAATTAATTATTTTATTTACTAGTTAACAATTGTTTTATTCGGTTAAAATTCGTAACGTGAATATATGTCAAACCATAACAGATTCTAGTGAAACAAATTTCATTGGCTTTGTGTTTCCAATCATACGAGTCGGATTGGAATTATTGAAATCTATACAAATTAAAATTTGTATCGGATCTACAAACAAAATCATGTGAGTAAATCTCACTCACCTTCATTTAGAATTATTTTAATCAGTAAAGATAATTGTGTGTTCCTTGTTAGATGCATTGAAATATTACCATGGATGCTAAAATATATATTAGTTATTTAGGTTGGCTATTATATATATATATATATATATATATATATATATATATATATATATATATAGGTTTGGTGATTGGTTGGATTCCCGCAGTCTCATTAGCGGATGCCCACGGTACCATTAGCGGATGATTACCCTATGCGCCCCACGCTATGATTAGTGGATGACCTTCATACCGCGATATCCTGCCTCGAAGCAGGATGATATTATTTATGTGCTAACGTCTGTGGATGCAGGAAAACAGGTTGGAGGAATCCAACTGGATTCCTCAAAAATATGTTATCTGTTTGTTTATTTATATACTGTCATATATGATGTGTTGGAAAACCTAAATATAAATAATTGGTTGTTTGGTGTTTAATTATCATTGGGTCTAAGTGTTTATTTATAAAAATATCCTAAAAGGGATATTTAAGATTTAAAAAGAGAAATTCTATATTTTCTAAAAATAGAATTTGAATAAAGGAATTCAAATAGAATTTGAATAAGAGATTTTGAATAAAGGAATTTAAATAAAATTTGAATAAGAGAATTTGAATAAAGGAATTCAAATAAAATTTGAATAAGAGAATTTGAATAAAGGAATTCAAATAGAATTTGAATAAGAGAATTTGAATAAAGGAATTCAAGAATAGAATTTGAATAAGAAATTTGAATAATGGAATTTGAATAAAGGATTTCAAATATAGAATTTGAATAAGATAATTTAAATGGAATTCAAATATAGAATTTGAATAAGAGAATTTAAATGGAATTCAAATATAGAATTTGAATAAGAGTCCTGAAATGGAATTCAAATATAGAATTTGAATAAGAGTTTTGAAATGAAATACAAATATAGAATTTGAATAAGAGAATTGAAATGAAATTTAAATATAGAATTTGAATAAGTGAATTGAAATGGAATTTGAATAAAGGAAATTCAAATATAGAATTTGAATAAAGGAAATTCGTATATGAAATTTGAATAAAGGAAATTCACATATAGAATTAAATATAGAAATTGAAATGGAATTTGAATATAGAGTTCAAATAGAATTGAAATGAAATTTGAATATAGGAAATTCAAATAGAATTGAAATGGAATTAAATTATTTGATAAACAAATTAAACTTATACTTGAACATGTATATTCAAATAAGACGGTGGAATAGGTAAACCAGTAATTAGCCATTAGTTAATGGATCTTTAAGTGAAGTTGAACTTTAGATAAGTGAAAGGGGTTGGTAAAATTTATATTTGAAATCGAATATGAAACCTGAGTTTGAAAAAGTAGAATTTGATTAGTTTATAAGTAAGCAAAATATATTTGAACAAGTTATATTCAAATATACAAGTGAAACAGGCAAGAGTCGATTAACGAATTGTGTTAGAATGACTAGATTGAATTGAGATAAATTGGAATTAGATAAGTATGTATTAGACAGGCTTGGAAGGAAGTGTTTGAAGGTATATAAATAGAATGCCCGACAAAATGGTATGTATTTAATTCATATATGTTATTTTATGTGCCGTATCGGCTAGCCGCTTAGCTGTTTTCTTTTCTTTTTGATTCGATAGGGCCTGTGTGGCGGTTTGGGGATTTTCCCGATGCTCCCAGTACAAAGGAGTTTATGGCGAATTATTCCAGAAATTTAAGGAGTTAGAATATTTTTAAGAAGATTCGATAAACTAGAAATCAATATATCGATATATATATAGAATTCGATAATGAAACGAACTTAAAATAGAATATTATAAACGAAAAGGAATTTTAGAAATAAAATCCTGGGAGATATACATTTTAAAGTGAACGATGATTTAAAAGCAAATGATTTGAAGATTTAAAATCATCATGTTGATAAGAAGTTAATCAAATGGAGTTAGAGTTAACCAGTTAGAGTTAAACAGTTAGAGTTAACCAGTTAGAGTAAATCAGTTAGAGTTAATCTGTCAGAGTTAATCAATTAGAGTTAATCCAAATGGGATGCCATTTAGCACGAGTACTAGCGAAATTCGCAGGGCTGCAGATAGCCTAAGGTGGTTGGATGTTTCCTGAGGGAATCAGGCGTAACCATTGTGATCGCTGCGATCTAGAGTCAAGCGAATGGAGTTAAATTGAATATTAGCTATTCGAAATAAAGTTAAAACAGACATAGTTATTTGAATATAAGTTAATCGAATACTAGTTATTCGATAGGAGTTAATCAAGTTGAATTAAATAAGGCAAGTTAATCGAGTTACCAAGTTGAGATAATCGAGTTAAGATTATCGAGTTAAGTAATTGAGTTAAGATAATCAAGTTATAGTTTATTCGAAATAGAGTTATCGAATATAGTTTAATCGAAAGGAGTTATCGATTAGTTTAATCGAAAGGAGTTAATCAAATTTAGTTATTCGAAAGGAGTTATCGAATTAGTTATTTGAAGTGCGATAATCGAATATAATATTTGAAGTGTGATAATCAAATATAAGTTATTCAAAGTACGATAATCGAATATGAGTTATTCGAAGGGGTTAATCGAATATTAGTTATTCGAAGGAGTTAACCGATTAGAGATTATTCGAAAGAGAGTTATATGTCGAATTCGATTTTATCGAATTCGGCAAAGTACTATTACTTTCTAGTTTTTAAATCAAGATTTATTTATTTATAAATAAATTAGAGTAGGTTAATTATTAAAAGTAAGAAATAAAAAGTTAGATGTTAAATTGGATATTTCAAAAGTGGGGTTTATAACGTTAGCGTTATAATCAAATATTTTCGATAAAGAAGTGGATTCGTAAGTAGAATCCGAGAGTTACGTAAGGAAGTCTGTAAAGATTTAAAAGATAAACTTTGACTATTTCTAAGTTAAAGCGTTGTTCAGTTATGGTCTGAGAGGTAATTATACCCCAACTTGATTGACTTCCTTCTTAACTAAGGAATGGTAAGGTTTGGCAGTGAAGGAGTTTTGGAAATGTTTTCCAAATGAGAATCAGAAGTGCTTTCCGATAATAGAAAATAAGAATTTAGAATATATGGAAACAGGAGATAAGTAAATTGATGAATTAAACAGATAAATGTTAAATGATGATTGATCGCTATAATTTCCATCTGGAAATAATATCGTTGTTTGCACAAGAGTTTTTCTTTGATAGTTAAATCACAGACTATCAAAGTTTTGATCATTTTAACGTTGTTAATGTGGAGAGACCGGTTGGATTATTATCCGAAGAACCACTCCTTATTGTCATAAGCATTGCGAATCAAGTATGCTGAATATATTGAAGACGGAGTAAAGTGCAAGTGCTGTTGTGTAAATCTTAGGTAAAGATTTCCTAAGATGGATGTACTGAATAGTGCCTTCGGTTTGTCCAGTCGCAGGACAACTTGTATGGATGAATGTCTGACAGAGTATTCCTAACGAATCATATATGTTGATCTCTTCAAACGTATTACGTTTGGTGGTGGGGGAATTCGTTTCTCTTAGCTTCATACCCGTGATACCGTTAAGGAAATCGATAATGATTTGGCGGGTATGACGATGTGGTATTCCAAGTAAATAAAGATATGATATGAAAGAGATAAGCGTAGCTTCTAGCCTCACATTCGGTAAATGACAGAAATCGGGCAGGCAACATAGCTAAGTCGGTCGCTCCTAAGTAGGGTGTATAATCACCCATTTAGAGAATATACATTTGCTTCTTTAATCTATCAATGTTGCCCCTTATATATATATATATATATATATATTTATATATATATATATATATATATATATATATACGGGAACGGTTGCTGATCCCAACCGTTGGTGATATACATTCGATACACTCAAGCGAAATGAGTGGTCGGTCATGTGTGGCTGAGTTGCATGATGTTCTTGTTGAACTCCAGTGTATCGTTCCTAGAGTACACTGATCGGAAGGTGGTTCCATACCTTGTCATAGTTGGAAATCCATTACCCAATGTGTGCTTGCGGTTTGTATACTATATATGTAGAACGTGAGATGAAAGCATTTGTAACAACCCGTATTTCGATAACACATTAAAACAAGAAAGCAAGGCAGAATTAAATTTTAAAATTGGAATCAGGTAAAATGGACTTCACCATTGTGTTCGTCTCGGAAAAATACGCGAAATAGAGTCCGAGTTTTCGAAAATCGGAGTCCGTATGACCAAGATATGGCCAGAACAAGTTTTCAGCAGTTTTCGGGCAGACTGGCCTGGTGTCGACAGCCCTGTCGACTTAGCTGTCGACTTGCACCCCCTGGTGTCGACTTGCCTGTCGACTCCCCCCCTGTACAGGTCAACTTTTTCGTCCTGGGGCGGCCCAGAACCCATTTTTTGAGGCCCGGGATGGGTTTTGATGGCCCGGGTTGACTCTAGGGTTGATTTTAAGGCCCTAAATGGTTCCTACATGTGACTTCTTCCCCAAGACATGCTTTAAAGGCTAGGATTGGTTCTAGGGTTTAATCCTATGGCCTAAAACACTTGCCTAATCTATAAATAAGACCCTAACCTAACCCTAAATCATCACTATTCATTCATGCAACTAAACTATGGCAAAATTTTACCTCTCATGGCCTCCACTCTCTTCATAAAATTTCTAAATTGTTTCTATGAGAGATTTTCCATGCATACAAGTATTTTTAAGCTTGTATGAGTGTCATTAGCTTGCATTCAAGTCAAGTTTCTATCTTTGCATCATAAAGCAAGGGTTTTGATCATTTTGGCTCAAGGGTTTTTATGTTCGAGCTTGCATTTTGGGTCTATTTGATTGCATAAGGGCTTTGTCATATCTTTTGTGCCTTCATAGCAATGTAATCCCTTTCCCTACTCTTATATATTAACTATGAAGTTAAATGTTCATGTGCAAGTTTGGGTTTGATCATTGAGTATAATACATGCTATCATGTCATGCAAGTTTATGTAGTCTTCATCTTGATCTTGTGGTCATAAAGCTTTGGCCTTTATGTTAAATGTTGCATTTTGGCAACATGAGTACTATCATACCCCTTATGATAGCTTGCATGTAATGTCATATGCGAACTTCTAGCCATCTTTCTGTGTCATTTATCATCATGATTTGCTTATTTGCCTAGTTTGAACGTTATGCATGTTTTTAAGGCTTGAAAATGTAACATGCAAGTTTGTGAACACATTTATGCCTCATTTCCCACCATGTTCAACTAGTGGCTTTATACCCCCTTTTGTCATGCCTTTGACAAGTTCCTTCTTTGAATCCATTATGCGAGTTTAAAAGCGTTGGGGTCACATTATGGGAAAACGTAATGACATGAACATGATTTGGGTAAAATGGGTATAAACATGACAACATGTAATGTTAAATATGACATGTGTTTATACTTGAAAACATGACTTGAAATATAACATGGAAGTTGACATGTAAGTATGCTTGAAAACATAAGCTTGGGAATTTACCTATTAAGTTAGGTCTACCCATTGGGAATTTACCTATTAAGTTAGGTCTACCCAATTGCTTGAAAACTTGTAATATGTGTTGGAAACATAATGGACGTGACACTTAGATAATATAAGTGTGGCCAACTCGAGGTTGGGTTGAGTTTGCAACGTAAAACTACCCGGAACCGACCGGCCTAACTAGTAGTTGCAAACAATAGGACCCAATGTGAGAAGTTGGTCATGTTGTGCTTGAACCAGAGGTTAGACCAAGTTGTGGTGTAAAGCTACCCGGAACCGACCGGCTTAACTATAACCACAACAAAGTCTAATGTGAGAGGTGAAGGTGCATTAAGTAATTAATGCCACATGATAAGGTTAAGTTAATTTGATTAATGACGCTTAACCAAATATGACACGGACAAATGGGTTAAGTAATTTTATTAGGCTAATGATACTTAACAAAACATGACAAGGTTGGGTAGGTTAAGTAACTTGATTTGGCTAATGACACTTAACCATTTTTTTTTATACGGCTAGTGGACGAGGTTAAGTTAACCAACACTTAACCAATCCAACACGTGAATTTGATAAGGTTAAGTAAACTTTTTCTAATGACACTTAACCATATAATATAGTTAATGGATGGGGTTAAGTTAACTTAGACTTAACTAATCTAAACATGGTAATCAGATGGGGTTAAGTTAGCATAGACTTAACTAATCCAACTCATTAATTTGATGGGGTTAAGTTAAACACTTAACCAATCTAACACGGTGATTTGATGTGGTTAGGTGACCTATACTTAACCAATCTAACTCGTTAATTTGATGAGGTTAAGTTAACCTATACTTAACCAATCTAACGTGAAAACATGATAAGGCTAAGTCACGAATCGCTTGAATACGCTTGACCGATTTGACTCAGAAATTTGATAGGGTCAAGTTAATATATACTTAACCAACTTGACACATGGTTTGTAGGGTTAAGTCTTGAACTTGGATACTTAGCCAATTTTGACATGATTTGTAGACGGGATAAGTCATGAACTTAAGTGACACTTAATCCATTATATAAACTCTAGTTCAGAGAATTAGGTGGATAACCATAATTAACAAGAATAACGGGATTAAGCTAAGTGGTAAACCTTAGTTGGAGAATAGCTAAGTAATAATTCTTAGTCAAGGAATTTTGGACCAGTTCATAGATTGGATTAGTAACCCGATACGGTAGGTCATCGTTTAAGCACACGAGTAGGAGCAAGTTATCTGATTTAGATAAAGGCTCCAGCGAACTGGGTAACGAAGCAGCGGCTTCGGGGAACGTGAGGATATTCTTGGTATCCCTCTGTGAGCTGCCAGGTGATCATACTAGGCTCATGAGAGGTTAAGGTCTGCGTTAGAAGAACCAACAGTATGCCTTGGTTGCTATACGAGCGACCTAAAGACGGGGATGGATAGGGGATAGTCGACGATACACGGTAGTGCCCTAGATAGCATTTCGTCAGGCTACCTACCATCTTTGGTCAAGCGTGTACGTACGGAAAGGCAGAGAACACCCAAAAGACCATAATTGCTATCTAATTATGGTTGCGGTAAGGCAAGGATTGTGGGTTGGCCAGTAGTGTGTTCTCATACAGGATTTATCCTGTCTTGTCTTTCACTAGTTGAGGGAGTGGTCTCGTGGGACCATAGCCACGTATAGAAAAAAACAGACCTTAGCATCTGCATCGGCAGATAAATCTAAAGCTCCCGACCGAGTCCTGTACTTCTTGATTTGCCCTGTGACAAGACTCGGATGGCACGATGTGATACATGTGCATACAGTCATGGAAAAACGATTCATGATATATGCGTGGGAAAAAGGGCGCGGTTGGCGGTTAGCATAATCCCTAGTAGCCCTAGGTGGTTGAACCCAAACCGAGATACGAAAACGTGCAATAGGTAAGCATAATCCCTAGTAGCCCTAGGTAGCATAAGTCCTAGTTGTACAAACGATAATTCATGTTGGAAGACCCTAGCTAGGTTTAGGGTAACAGTCCAAACCGATCTTAAGGATCATGGAACTATGTTAAAGTAATATAGAATCTCATGGGAAAGCCCGTATGGTCTACGGCAAGGGACTGAACATTTACATGGAATAAAACATACAAGTTTAGTAACCTATATATGCGATATATTAGGTTGACATGGACCATTACACGACTTTTGAGTGAGGGTCATTCTTGGTTAACACATGACACGGTGGGGATACTAGTACGGTAGGTGCAGAGCTAAAATACAGGATAGATATCATGGGACGTTATACGTGATAGATATCTTGGGGATATTATACTTGATAGAAACCTGACGATGTGATACCTTGTTTTATCTTGACATCGTAATTTATCATGACACCTTAGTTTATCTGAGTTCAGTAGTTCATCCTGTTATTTGGATTTAGCTTATCTATCTTGTTATCATGCTTATGTTCATCTCAGTTTCTCATGTCAGTTAACTTTACTAGTTTTTATGCTAATAGTAGATAGGGCTTACTCAGTCTTTTTGACTGACCCGTTTTGTTTCGCCTCTTTTATTCCGTTTCCCCTCCCCCCCATTTTACAGGGAGGAAATACGGTTGTTTAGTTCGGACTTCTTCTGCTTGAAGGTCATCATGGATGGCTTGGACTTTTCTTGGCTATGGCTACTTTACTGTTTTTACTTGGGGAATAATTTATGAAAAAGTCTTTATGCTTCTTTATAATTGCAAGACAGGTTTTGATGTACTCTGATGTAAAAGGCTTTAGACCTTAATTATTAATGTTTATGAAAGTTCGATTTTACTTCCGTTATGTTCTGTCTTGTGATATTTCTGTGCATGTTTACCAATAATGCCCCACTAAAGCTAGTGCATTCCTTTGCGAGTGACCCTAGCGGAGGCGGGGTGTTACACTTGGTATCAGAGCAGAAGGTTACCAGACTGGGCAAAAGTTTTTAAAGACCTTCTGAAAACTATTTGAAAAACCGTTTACAAAGAAGCATTTTTCAAGAAAATTTTCTTTTAAAAGAAAAAGGCTATTCCCCAAAGGCCATTAGCACTATCCTTGTTTCCTTAATTGAATCTCTTCTCCTTTCTTTCCTCCATCTGTAGTCACAGTGGTTTTAACTGCGACTAGTCTTTACGATGGAGGTGGTTCTCGAGAGACAAGTGGCCGCGTTATAAGAAAGGATCGTGAGAAAGAGGATAAAGGATACGAGCTTAAGGATGAGCAACTTGTTCGTATCGCTCAACCCATAACGAGAAAGTATCTTTGGTATGGTGAAACGGGACGGATAGTTAAGTATTGTGGGACAAGGACAAGATCATCGTGAAGATAATTGTATTCCCTCACTAGAGTACCTGAGTAGGGGGATAACATCCTTGTTGAAGATCTAGTTATTCTTTTCTATCATCCCGCTAAGACTTTGTTTTGATCCCTGCATCATTTAAGTCCGCTTGGTAGTTGATTCTATGCACCTTAAGTACTAGCGTAATAGAGGGTCCCATTTTTGTCTCAAGGTCCTATTGGAGAATCGTCCATTTATACATGACCTGTTGGGATTTGAGAATGGTTATGCCAAGTGTTGAGTTTGGAAATAATGCTTATGTTTATAAGCTATGGATGGATTCTAGGGATGAAGTGGTTATCCAGTAGGGTGTGCCACTCTCGGTTTTGATAGGAGGGTAGTTAGATCTTTTGACTAGCCTTGGTAATGCCCTCGAAGTACCGTGTAACCTTTTTGAGGTTCTGTCATGACCAGTTACTTAGAATCCCTTGATGCCTTTATTGGAAATTTGAAGCCCGATCGAGTGGTGTTCGCCAATAAGACGGATGGTTTACTTCATTTATGCATGGGTTATAGAGGTCATCCTAGTAAGTGTGCATGATAACCTGGTTGACATCTGTTTACTTTCAAGAGAAAGTTCTTCTACATGGAATACCTTATAGTATGTAAACGAGATCCAAGACTCACTAGTGAATTTTGGAAAACTTGCATGAGATCATGAGTACGCAGTCATGTTTGCGCCAAGTATTCTAGGAAAAGGATAAGTGCAAGTGGAACGAGAGGCGACGAAGAAATGAGTTCCAGCTCAATAAGAAGCTACGAAATCGCGAAGTTAAAAGACGGTCAAGGCACAATGGAATTAAGCTCAAGGAAATACGACTTTGATGGTCAAAGACTAGATACGCGCATGATATCTCTTTTTGAGAGTATATCCTTGATCCCTTGATCCCTGTTTTCCTGTAGAGCTTGCTTGTAGGCTATCTTTTGTGAATATCTTCTTGGTCCTATTTTCTGTTATAAACCCCATAAGGAGTTTATCTTGTTTGTCCTCTCGATCCTATTTTGAGGATCGTAGGTAGAACCCTATGGATGTAAACATGTATTTGAAACATGTTATGATTGATATGGTTGCAAGTGGTTGCAAGTGGTTGCTCGTGGATGCTTGAATGTGCATTAGGCATTAGAACGGTTTAGTCACATTTCATATTGCATATGCATATTTACGCTTGTTTATGGATGAAATCGAATGTGTTACCATGCGGATGTTGCATATGAATGAATGATTGTGCACACATATAGTTTTTATATGACTAGGACTATTTGCATACATGTTGGATTCATGGCACTAAACATATTTTGCATTAGAAAAATCATTCAGGCCTGATCATTCGCATTAGATAAGTACATACACACACACCTTCTGCATGTATTCATACAGCAGTAGAAATCGTCTAAGGACAATGGCTGCTTGTGGATGATGCTTTGAGTAGATGGATGATGGATGGTAGGATATGTTCTTCCTAACTTGGAGATTTCGAGGACGAAATCCTTAAAGGAGGGGAGAATGTAACAACCCGTATTTCGATAACACGTTAAAACAAGAAATCAAGGCAGAATTAAATTTTAAAATTGGAATCAGCTAAAATGGACTTCACCATTGTGTTCGTCTCGGATAAATACGCGAAATAGAGTCCGAGTTTTCGAAAATCGGAGTACGTATAACCAAGATATGGCCAGAACAAGTTTTCAGCAGTTTTCGGGCAGACTGGCCTGGTGTCGACAGCCCTGTCGACTTGGCTGTCGACTTGCACCCCCTGGTGTTGACTTGCCTGTCGACTCCCCCCTTTACAGGTCAACTTTTTCGTCCTGGGGCGGCCCAGAACCCATTTTTTGAGGCCCGGGATGGGTTTTGATGGCCCGGGTTGACTCTAGGGTTGATTTTAAGGCCCTAAATGGTTCCTACATGTGACTTCTTCCCCAAGACATGCTTTAAAAGCTAGGATTGGTTCTAGGGTTTAATCCTATGGCCTAAAACACTTGCCTAATCTATAAATAAGACCCTAACCTAACCCTAAATCATCATTATTCATTCATGCAACTAAACTATGGCAAAATTTTACCTCTCATGGCCTCCACTCTCTTCAGAAAATTTCTAAATTGTTTCTATGAGAGATTTTCCATGCATACAAGTGTTTTCAAGCTTGTATGAGTGTCATTAGCTTGCATTCAAGTCAAGTTTCTATCTTTGCATCATAAAGCAAGGGTTTTGATCATTTTGGCTCAAGGGTTTTTATGTTAGAGCTTGCATTTTGGGTCTATTTGATTGCATAAGGGCTTTGTCATATCTTTTGTGCCTTCATAGCAATGTAAGCCCTTTCCCTACTCTTAGATATTAACTATGAAGTTAGATGTTCATGTGAAAGTTTGGGTTTGATCATTGAGTATAATACATGCTATCATGTCATGCAAGTTTATGAAGTCTTCATCTTGATCTTGTGGTCATAAAGCTTGGGCCTTTATGTTAAATGTTGCATTTTGGCAACATGAGTACTATCATACCCCTTATGATAGCTTGCATGTAATGTCATATGCGAACTTCTAGCAATCTTTCTATGTCATTTATCATCATGATTCGCTTATTTGCCAAGTTTGAACGTTATGCATGTTTTTGAGGCTTGAAAATGTAACATGCAAGTTTGTGAACACATTTATGCCTCATTTCCCACCATGTTCAACTAGTGGCTTTATACCCCCTTTTGTCATGCCTTTGACAAGTTCCTTCTTTGAATCCATTATGCGAGTTTAAAAGCGTTGGGGTCACATTATGGGAAAACGTAATGACATGAACATGATTTGGGTAAATGGGTATAAACATGACAACATGTAATGTTAAATATGACATGTGTTTATACTTGAAAACATGACTTGAAATATAACATGGAAGTTGACATGTAAGTATGCTTGAAAACATAAGCTTGGGAATTTACCTATTAAGTTAGGTCTACCTATTGGGAATTTACCTATTAAGTTAGGTCTACCCAATTGCTTGAAAACTTGTAATATGTGTGGGAAACATAATGGACGTGACACTTAGATAATATAAGTGTGGCCAACTCGAGGTTGGGTTGAGTTTGCAACGTAAAACTACCCGGAACCGACCGGCCTAACTAGTAGTTGCAAACAATAGGACCCAATGTGAGAAGTTGGTCATGTTGTGCTTGAACCCGAGGTTAGACCAAGTTGTGGTGTAAAGCTACCCGGAACCGACCGGCTTAACTAGTAACCACAACAAAGTCTAATGTGAGAGGTGAAGGTGCATTAAGTAATTAATGCCACATGATAAGTTAAGTTAATTTGATTAATGACGCTTAACCAAATATGACATGGACAAATGGGTTAAGTAATTTTATTAGGCTAATGATACTTAACAAAACATGACAAGGTTGGCTAGGTTAAGTAGCTTGATTTGCCTAATGACACTTAACCATTTTTTTTATACGGCTAGTGGACGAGGTTAAGTTAACCAACACTTAACCAATCCAACACGTGAATTTGATATGGTTAAGTAAACTTTTTCTAATGACACTTAACCATATAATATAGTTAATGGATGGGGTTAAGTTAACTTAGACTTAACTAATCTAAACATGGTAATCAGATGGGGTTAAGTTAGCCTAGACTTAACTAATCCAACTCATTAATTTGATGGGGTTAAGTTAAACACTTAACCAATCTAACACGGTGATTGGATGTGGTTAGGTGACCTATACTTAACCAATCTAACTCGTTAATTTGATGAGGTTAAGTTAACCTATACTTAACCAATCTAACGTGAAAACATGATAAGGCTAAGTCACGAATCGCTTGAATACGCTTGACCGATTTGACTCAGAAATTTGATAGGGTCAAGTTAATATATACTTAACCAACTTGACACATGGTTTGTAGGGTTAAGTCTTGAACTTGGATACTTAGCCAATTTTGACATGATTTGTAGACGGGTTAAGTCATGAACTTAAGTGACACTTAATCCATTATATAAACCCTAGTTCAGAGAATTAGGTGGATAACCATAATTAACAAGAATAACGGGAATAAGCTAAGTGGTAAACCTTAGTTGGAGAATATCTAAGTAATAATTGTTAGTCAAGGAATTTTGGACCAGTTCATAGATTGGATGAGTAACCCGATATGGTAGGTCATCGTTTAAGCACACGAGTAGGATCAAGTTATCTGATTTAGATAAAGGCTCCAGCGAACTGGGTAACAAAGCAGCGGCTTCGGGGAACGTGAGGATATTCTTGGTATCCCTCTGTGAGCTGCCAGGTGATCATACTAGGCTCATGAGAGGTTAAGGTCTACGTTAGAAGAACCAAGAGTATGCCTTGGTTGCTATACGAGCGACCTAAAGACGGGGATGGATAGGGGATAGTCGACGATACACGGTAGTGCCCTAGATAGCATTTCGTCAGGCTACCTACCATCTTTGGTCAAGCATGTACGTACGGAAAGGCAGAGAACACCCAAAAGACCATAATTGCTATCTAATTATGGTTGCGGTAAGGCTAGGATTGTGGGTTGGCCAGTAGTGTGTTCTCATATAGGATTTATCCTGTCTTGTCTTTCACTAGTTGAGGGAGTGGTCTCGTGGGACCATAGCCACGTATAGAAAAAAACAGACCTTAGCATCTGCATCGGCAGATAAATCTAAAGCTCCCGACCGAGTCCTGTACTTCTTGATTTGCCCTGTGACAGGACTCGGATGGCACGATGTGATACATGTGCATACAGTCATGGAAAAACGATTCATGATATATGCGTGGGAAAAAGGGCGCGGTTGGCGGTTAGCGTAATCCCTAGTGGCCCTAGGTGGTTGAGCCCAAACCGAGATACGAAAACGTGCAATAGGTAAGCATAATCCCTAGTAGCCCTAGGTAGCATAAGTCCTAGTTGTACAAACGATAATTCATGTTGGAAGACCCTAGCTAGGTTTAGGGTAACAGTCCAAACCGATCTTAAAGATCATGGAACTATGTTAAAGTAATATAGAATCTCATGGGAAAGCCCGTATGGTCTACGGCAAGGGACTGAACATTTACATGGAATAAAACATACAAGTTGAGTAACCTATATATGCGATATATTAGGTTGACATTGACCATTACACGACTTTTGAGTGAGGGTCATTCTTGGTTAACACATGACACGGTGGGGATACTAGTACGGTAGGTGCAGAGCTAAAATACAGGATAGATATCATGGGACGTTATACGTGATAGATATCTTGGGGATATTATACTTGATAGAAACCTGACGATGTGATACCTTGTTTTATCTTGACATCGTAATTTATCATGACACCTTAGTTTATCTGAGTTCAGTAGTTCATCCTGTTATTTGGATTTAGCTTATCTATCTTGTTATCATGATTATGTTCATCTCAGTTTCTCATGTCAGTTAACTTTACTGGTTTTTATGCTAATAGTAGATAGGGCTTACTCAGTCTTTTTGACTGACCTGTTTTATTTTGCCTCTTTTCTTCCGTTCCCCCCCCCCAGGTTACAGGGAGGAAATGCGGTTGTTTAGTTCGGACTTCTTCTGCTTGAAGGTCATCATGGATGGCTTGGACTTTTCTTGGCTATGGCTACTTTACTGTTTTTACTTGGGGAATAATTTATGAAAAAGTCTTTATGCTTCTTTACTATTGCAAGACAGGTTTTGATGTACTCTGATGTAAAAGGCTTTAGACCTTAATTATTAATGTTTATGAAAGTTCGATTTTACGTCCGCTATTTTATATGTTCTGTCTTGTGATATTTATGTGCATGTTTACCAATAATGCCCCTCTAAAGCTAGTGCATTCCTTTGCGAGTGACCCTAGCGGAGGCGGGATGTTACAGCGTTTCTGCTAGATTGATATCTATTTGTACCTAGACATTATTATAATACCAGAAGGATATTGTTTACAAAGTTGTTTGGATTCTCATAAGGGAAAAACCCGTTCCATTATATGGCGTGGTCTTATGAGCTACCGTTTACTTGTTCAAACTGTTTTAAACTGTTTTACTCATACCAGTCCATGTTGCGTGCTTAGTGCATGTGTCGCATGATAGGGGGTTCTCGCTTTTTGTTAGGTGGCGAACGGGAGACTCTTACCCCTACATGTCCCTTTGGTAGGGTTAGTTGTAAAGTCGAAAGGCTGGCCATAAAATATGGACTGGGATACCAATGTAGGCCACAGTGGGGTATTACCTTGCTGCTTTGGGGGGATGAAGGGATGGTTGCAAAGCCTACCAGATTTTCGAGTCACTACAGTTGGTATCAGAGCTTAGGTTTAGCGAATACCTAGGCTTTGTGGAGTTGTGCTCATTAGAGATAGGGTCAGTAGTACCCTAGAATGAGTTGAGTGTATATACAAGAGAGCGTATTTGTTATTTGATATAAAAACTGTTTTATATTGTGTTGACTAGTCTGTTGAGTGACTTATGGATTCTGATCGAATCATGGGACGCCACGACGTCGATAGGAGTTTATAAACACCTGAACAAAAGATTGGACACGATATTGTTTTAAATGATTGAGTTGAATATTAGAATTATAATCAAATAAGATTATAAAATGAAAATGGTTATTTATAACCAAATAAGAAGTTGTATACATATGAGATGAATTAGAATTGAATTCAAACCAGGAGTCAGAATTTAAAATCCTGGGAATTTGGAAAATATTTATTCTAGATGAATATCAAGTAATATAGCATTGAACTCGCTTCAGTGGCTGAAAAATAATTCTGATGATGATTGCAACATCATCAGTGCTCATTTTCGAGTTTCTAAGTGAAGGATTGCTGCCTTAGAAAAGTTTTTGATGGAAAAATGATTTGAAGGAAAACAAGTTAGTTGAGAATTCAATTTTTTTGAATTTGAGATGGAAATAAATATATATGTATATATTTATGTGATTTCAAAGGGATTTGAAATAAAAAAACCCAGAAATTTGAATTCTGGAAATTAAATTTAACTTAAGCAAGTTAAATAGAGTAAAGTATATAAATTGAATTAGAATCAATTTGAATGAATTCGAATGGAATATGAATTGGTGATAAATCATCTAGAATAAATAAATTTGAATATATATGATATGCACTAGGAGTAACACCAAAAAGTTTTGTTTGAACTAAAACGGTATAAGTATGAAATGTTGAGTTCCAGCATAAGTTGGTTTCAAAAAGTAACAGGTTAGTATAATTTTCTTAGCTTAGTAATTTT
Organism: Allium sativum; assembly: GCA_030737875.1. Lineage (NCBI taxonomy): Eukaryota > Viridiplantae > Streptophyta > Magnoliopsida > Asparagales > Amaryllidaceae > Allium > Allium sativum. The sequence goes on along the minus strand of CM060922.1, from coordinate 138,036,779 downwards.
TGGGACGAAATTCTTTTAAGAGGGGAAGAATGTAATGACCCGGATATTTCATCAGTTAATTTTTAATATTTAATATGGTTTTAAATATTTAGCTGATAATATAAATGAATTTTTATATTTAGTTATCGATTTAAAAATCGAAATATGATTTATTTCAATATATATATATATATATATATCGAAATACGAAATTGAATTTATTCGAATTAGAAACAGTTCAGATAATCAATTCAAACTCCTGTTTGAATTAGAAACGATAATATTAATTTATTATCGCAGAATTTATTGTTTTAAATTTAATTTATATCAATTTAAATTAATATCTTCTCTAGATGATCAAATTAAGCTTCGGAACCTGTCCTAGTGTGTCTGGAACTGTGGTATAACCCTAAAAATGAAACTTGTTGGGTTTAGAAAGGGGTTCGGAATCATGGGGATTTTAATTAAAGGACAACAGATTCAAGGCTAATTAAAATTAAAATAAAATATCCTAAATTGTGGTCTGAAACAAAACAAGAAGGAGAACTTAAAATGGCGTGCTGTTCATTTCAAAACCACAAGAAGAAAGGAAACACGGCCTTCCTTTTTCCACTCAACCATGAAATCCTTTGTTATAAAATCTCTCCTCTGTTAAATCAAAGCCGACCATTTCCTTTTCCCGTTTCCTCAAACCAAAGTGAAAACTGAAATCGATTCATTCCTGGAACTCGGGAACTCGAATGATGACAAAGGCGTTCGCGATTCGGAGGATCGAAGTCAAGAAGTCGCGACAAACTTGGGAAGGTGGGCGCATCTGGTATGTCATTCGATTTTGGGGCTGATGTTGAAAGGGTAATCGTGGGTACTAGAAGGGTGATATAAGTTATGGAGTGCGATTTTGGTGGGTTCTTGACAGTAGAGGCACGGTGTTCTAGTGGTTGTGAATTGGGCAGTAAGATGATGGCATTGGGGGTCCAAACCAGGAGTGTTGATGATGTACAGGAGACCATCACTGTGTACTTAGGGAGTTCAACATTTGGATGAGGGAATTCACAGTAAATGGTAAGGGTCAGATTTGTTTTTGGAGAGATGCAAGATGTTATGGAAGTCGAAATGCACATCAAGCAAGCCCAACTGGAAAGAAGAAATAAAGTGTATCAGCAGGAATGTTTGGAGTTTGAGAGGGTGGTGAGTTTGGATGCTTGACAGAAGAGAGAAGAAGGGTTAAGATGGGATTAAGGCTTCAATGAAGGTTAGGTCAATTTATTTAATTAAGGCTAGGGATGTTTAAATTAAAATAAAAATTTATGTCATCATCTCTATATAAAATAGTTAACTAATAATGTATAACCTTCGTGTTCATATCCAGAATCAAACCAAATTTGATTTATTGGCCTAAGTAGTGGAAGAAAGTCACGACTTTTCTTTCTTCTTACTTGAGCCACTGCGTGAAGTTAGTTAAGGAAAGGGATAAGCGACCATTTATAGATAAAGCGGGATTTAAGGTATGCTTAATTAATTATTACTTACTAGCCAATAATCATTTTATTCGGCTAAATTCGTAACGTGAATATATGTCAAACCATAACAGATTCAAGTGAAACAAATTTCATTGGCTTTGTGTTGCCAATCATACGAGTTGGATTGGAATTATTTAAGTCTATACAAATTAAAATTTGTATCGGATCTACAAACAAAATCATGTGAGTAAATCTCACTCACCTTCATTTAGAATTATTTTTATCAGTAAAAATAATTGTGTGTTGCTTGTTAGATGCATTGAAATATTACTATGGTTGCTAAAATATATATTATTTATTTAGGTTGGCTATTATATATATATATATATTGGTTTGGTGATTGGTTGGATTCCCGTAGTCTCATTAGCGGATGCCTGCGGTACCATTAGCGGATGATTACCCTATACGCCCCACGCTATGATTAGTGGATGACCTTCATACCGCGATATCCTACCTCGAAGCTGGATGGTATTATTTATGTGCTAACGTCTGTGGATGCAGGAAAACAGTTTGGAGGAATCCAACTGGATTCCTCAAAAATATATTATTTGTTTGTTTATTTATATACTGTTATATATGATGTGTTGGAAAACCTAAATATAAATAATTGGTTGTTTGGTGTTTAAATATCATTGGGTCTAAGTGTTTATTTATAAAAATATCCTGAAAGGGATATTTAAGATTTAAAAAGAGAAATTCTATTTTTTCTAAAAATAGAATTTGAATAAAGGAATTAAAATAGAATTTGAATAAGAGAATTTGAATAAAGGAATTTAAATAGAATTTGAATAAGAGAATTTGTATAAAGGAATTCAAATAGAATTTGAATAAGAGAATTTGAATAAAGGAATTCAAATAGAATTTGAATAAGAGAATTTAAATAAAGGAATTCAAGAATAGAATTTGAATAAGAAATTTGAATAATGGAATTTGAATAAAGGAATTCAAATATATAATTTGAATAAGAGAATTTAAATGGAATTCAAATATAGAATTTGAATAAGAGAATTTAAATGGAATTCAAATATAGAATTTGAATAAGAGTTTTGAAATGGAATTCAAATATAGAATTTGAATAAGAGTTTTGAAATGAAATTCAAATATAGAATTTGAATAAGAGAATTGAAATGAAATTCAAATATATAATTTGAATAAGAGAATTGAAATGGAATTTGAATAAAGAAAATTCGAATATAGAACTTGAATAAAGGAAATTCGTATATGGAATTTGAATAAAGGAAATTCACATATAGAAATTAAATATAGAAATTGAAATGGAATTTGAATATAGAGTTCAAATAGAATTGAAATGAAATTTGAATATAGGAAATTCAAATAGAATTGAAATGGAATTAAATTAGTTGATAAACAAATTAACTTATTTTTGAACATGTATATTCAAATAAGAAGGTGGATTAGGTAAACCAGTAATTAGCCATTAGTTAATGGATCTTGAAGTGAAGTTGAAATTTAGATAAGTGAAAGGGGTTGGTAAAATTTATATTTGAAATCGAATATGAAACCTGAGTTTGAAAAAGTATAATTTGATTGGTTTATAAGTAGGTGAAATATATTTGAACAAGTTATATTCAAATATACAAGTGAAACAGGCAAGAGTCGATTAACGAATTATGTTAGAACGACTAGATTGAATTGTGATAAATTGGAATTAGATAAGTATGTATTAGACGGGTTTGAAAGGAAGTGGTTGAAGGTATATAAATAGAATGCCCGACAAAATGGTATGTATTTAATTCATATATGAGATTTTATGTGCTGTATCGGCTAGCCGCTTGGCTGTTTTCTTTTCTTTTTGATTCGATAGGGCCTGTGTGGCGGTTTGGGGATTTTCCCGATGTTCCTGGTACAAAGGAAGTTATGGCGATTTTTTCCGGAAATTTAAGGAGTTAGAATATTTATAAGAAGATTCGATAAACTAGAAATCAATATATCGATATATATAGAATTTGATAATGAAACAAACTTAAAATAAAATATTATAAACGAAAATGCATTTTAGAAATAAAATCTTGCGAGATATACGTTTAAAGTGAACAATGATTTAAAAGCAAATGATTTGCAGATTTAAAATGATCGTGTTGATAAGAAGTTAATCAAATGGAGTTAGAGTTAACCAGTTAGAGTTAAACAGTTAGAGTTAACCAGTTAGAGTAAATCAGTTAGAGTTAATCAGTTAGAGTTAATCAATTAGAGCTAATCCAAATGATATGCCATTTAGCACGACTGCTAGCGAAATTCGCAGGGCTGTAGATAACCTAAGGTGGTCGGATGTTTCCTGAGGGAATCAGGCGTAACCATTGTGATCGCTGCGATCTAGAGTCAAGAGAATGGAGTTAAATTGAATATTAGCTATTCGAAATAAAGTTAAAACAGACATAGTTATTCGATGGGAGTTAATCAAGTTGAATTAAATAAGGCAAGTTAATCGAGTTACCAAGTTAAGATAATTGAGTTAAAATTATCGAGTTAAGTAATCGAGTTAAGACAATCGAGTTATATTTTATTCGAAGTAGAGTTATCAAATATAGTTTAATCGAAAGGAGTTATCGATTAGTTTAATCGAAAGGAGTTAATCGAATTTAGTAATTCGAAAGGAGTTATCGAATTAGTTATTCGAGGTGCGGTAATCGAATATAAGATTTGAAGTGTGATAATCGAAAATAAGTTATTCGAAGTACGATAATCGAATATGAGTTATTCGAAGGGGGTTAATCGAATATTAGTTATTTGAAGGAGTTAATCGATTAGAGATTACTCGAAAGAGAGTTATACGTCGAATTCGATTTTATCGAATTGGGGAAAGTACTATTACTTTCCGGTTTTTAAATCAAGATTTATTTATTTATAAATAAATTAGAGTAGGTTAATTATTCAAAGTAAGAAATAAAAAGTTAGATGTTAAGTTGGATATTTCAAAAGTGGGGTTTATAATGTTAGCGTTATAATCAAATGTTTTCGATAAAGAAGTGACTTCGTAAGTAGAATCCGTGAGTTACGTAAGGAAGTTTGTAAAGATTTAAAAGATAAACTTTGACTATTTCGAAGTTAAAATGTTGTTCAGTTAAGGTTTGAGAGGTAATTATACCCCAACTTGATTGACTTCCTTCTTAACTAAGGAATGGTAAGGTTTGGCAGTGAAGGAGTTTTGGAATTGTTTTCCAAATGAGAATCAGAAATATTTTCTAATAATAGAAAATAAGAATTTAGAATATATGGAAACAGGAGATAAGTAAATTAATAAAATAAAGAGATAAATGTTAAATGATGATTGATCAATATAATTTCCATCTGGAAATAATATCGTTGTTTGCACACGAGTTTTTCTTTGATAGTTAAATCACAGACTATCAAAGTTTTGGCCATTTTAACGTTGTTAATATGGAGAGACCGGTTGGATTATTATCCAAAGAACCACTCCGTATTGGCATAAGCATTGCGAATCAAGTATGCTGAATATATTGAAGACGGAGTAAAGTGCAAGGGCTGTTGTATAAATCTTAGGTAAAGATTTCCTAAGATGGATGTACTAAACAGTGCCTTTGGTTTGTCCAATCCCAGGACAACTTGAATGGATGAATGTCTGACAGAGTATTCCTAACGAATCATATATGTTGATCTCTTCAAACGTATTATGTTTGGTGGCGGAGGAATTCGTTTCTCTTAGCTTCATAACCATGATAATGTTAAGGAAATCGATAATGATTTGGCGGGTATGACGATGTGGTATTCCAAGTAAATGAAGATATGATATGAAAGAGATAAGCGTAGCTTCTAGCCTCACATCTGGTAAATGATAGAAATCGGGCAGGCAGCATGGCTAAGTCGGTCGCTCCAAAGTAGGGTGTATAATCACCTATCTAGAGAATATTCATTTGCTTCTTTAATCTATCAATGTTGTCCCATATATATACGGGAACGGTTACTGATCCCAACCGTTGGTGATATACATTTGATACACTCAAGCGAAATGAGTGGTCGGTCATGTGTGGCTGAGTTGCAAGATGTTCTTGTTGAACTCCAGTTTATCGTTCCTAGAGTACACTGATCGGAAGGTGGTTCCATACCTTGTCATAGTTGGGAATCCATTACCCAATACGTGCTTGCGGTTTTGATTGTATACTATATATGTAGAACGTGAGATGAAAGCGTTTCTGCTAGATTGATATCTATTTGTACCTAGACGTTATTATAATATCAGAAGAATATTGTTTACAAAGTTGTTTGGATTCTTATAAGGGAAAAACCCGTTCCGTTATATGGCGTGGTCTTATGAGATATCGTTTACTTGTTCAAACTGTTTTAAACTGTTTTTCTCATACCAGTCCCATGACTGACCCGGAGTTTATTTTGTTTTGTTTCCCCTAAACTCTTGGGTGCCTAATTTTGTACGGGCAGTCAAGTAGCCGGGATTTACAGATACTTGAAGAGCTTGGAGCAGGAGGCTTCGGGATTATATAACTATTGTTTATTTCCTCTGTGTTGTAAGTGCTGTACTCTGATAAGTGTTATTGTATACATACTATTTGTATTTCAAAAGTTATGTTATATTTTGTTCGTTTCGCTGTGAGATTCGTGTTTGCTCTGATGATGATGTTCTTCTTCTTCTATTCTATTCTATTAGTTCTATCTTATCTTTCCTCACCCTCTGTTTTCTTTCTATTAGTTTCCTGGTTTCTAGTTTAATTTGGGGTTGGACTTGTGTTTTTGGTCAGCTCAAATTGGACTGGATTTTCGGGTCACTACAGGCCGTGTCGTATAACACGGAACGAGGTTCCTCCACATGAATACAGATTCACAAAAACTTAAAACAAAAAAAAAGTTATTATCACATTTAGATCAATCAAATCTAATTTATTTTCGAAAAACTTTATTTTTAAAAGTAATCTGTTTAGACCTAAAATTCCGTTTCATTTTAAAATAATTGAAATACTAGATATTTCTTTTATATCAATCATACTATACTTCGGGATTTCAAAATAAATCACTTTGGAAATCTCAGATATCTATAATGCAACATATCAAAACATAAGCAACCAGATTGGGAGGTTTCTCCCAATAACAAGGCAACTGGATTCCAGCCTTCTCATATTGCCAATAATTATGTGTATGTCCCTCTCGCTAGAGGAGTCCCATACAGTATGTCGCTCCTGCAGAGGAGATACGCATACCCGTTTGTCCAAGTTTTTGTCACGAGTTACCCGAACCATAAGTAATATATTAAATAGTTTCTATCCTGAAGTGATAAATCATTTCGCAATAATAACCTCAATTACTTTCGAATCATAGTACCTTTTTTTTTCAAATCATTTAAACATTGGGGTTTAAGCCATCAAAATTCTCTTCGTTTATAAAACATCTTTTATAAACCATTTACCACTTCAAAATATTTATTTGAAAATATTTTCTAGTTCCTCGAAATCAAACTTTCATTTCACATTATTTTATGATATCATCTTTCAAAAACATTCTTTTAGACTCTCATTCACAATTAAGTGAATTAAACCCCATCGTTAAATCAACAACGTTACAAAAAGCGCTACGAATAGGCTTATATCGGCTAATTTAGTCAAAATGACTTAATATCATCCCAAACTTCATTTTATCAATACATATCCCTTTCAAACCGTTTATTTTGATTTATCAAAACTTATCCGTATTTTTAGTAATTTTAAAATGGCTCATTCCTTATAAATCCAATTTCGAGTCTTAAACTGTGAAATCCGTATTTTTCTAGAAAATTGATTTTGACTTGTCTAAAAATCTAACCATTGGATTTTAAAACTTTATATATCATTTGAATGTTATTTTCATTTCTAACCCATCTTTTTTCGTTTCATGAAGATCTGATGGTCGGATCTCCCGGGTCGATGGTCGAAATTCACGAACTATCGCCGCGCGACTAGTTCTATTCCGACCAAACTTCAATTTTTAAATAAAATCAAATTAACTATCATTTCAAATAGTTTATTAACTATATACGACTTATCAACATCCAATATAACATCCAATCCACATATAGTGGTATATACCATATAAGCCTTATTCCATTAATGCTTATATGGTTTTATCAATCAACATATTAACCACAGTATACAACAATAAATCATCATAAACATCCATCACAAACATATTATTATCACCCAATGGAGTTTATATCCATTTCAATAAATAACATTTAGTATAACTTTTATTCAACGACCATTTAAGGTTCAAATTTACTCCAGTGTCAACACTATTAATTCTAAGTGTTCTGTACCCAGGTAACTACATATAATGCACTTGAAAATCGAATCTTTTCCATGGTAAACATCATTAAACAATATTATCAACTCATATCATCAGTCACAAATCAATATATAAGCCAAGCAAGATCACAATAACAATTAAGATTCAACTAGCCTATATTTTCATTTAAAAAGTTCTCACCATAGCTATCTTACACTATGACTCTTTAAGTAGGATCTTTTCCTTCTGTATGACTTATATCTTCACTTTAAGAACCAAGATATCAAATTTGCTAGCAACTTAAGTGTTGTGACTTTCTATCCATAAAAACAACACTAACTAACTAATTATATATATACACACACACACACACACACATGTGTGTGTGTGTGTTTGTTAACACTTGGGTTTAAGAGGAAAAAGGTTGGACTTTTGGAGCTTTGGACGGCTTGGCCCAGGGTAGGGCACGGTTTGGCTTTGTATGGTAGGTAGGTGTGTATAGGGGCTGTTAGGGGTAGGGTGTAGGGATGGTATAGGGGGTGCTAGGCTGCTTGAATGGTGAAATAGGAAGTAAAGAAGGGGGTTTAGTGGAATGGAAGCGGTTTAGGGCTTAGTGGGCCTACGAAATGGTGATTAGGATGGTGCGCCTGTTGTGTTTTGTTGGAGGGAGAGGAGGAGGGGCTGAGATGGTGGTGGTAGGGTGGGTGGTTGCTAGAAGTGAGGAGGGAAGGAGAAAGGTGAAAAAAATGGATTTTAAAGAAGATAAAGTTGTAAAATGAAAATGGAAAGGTTCTCTTCTTTTCATGGTACTATAAAAAAGAGGAAAGGCTAAATTTTCATGACAATTAAGGATGGGGGAGTGGCCTTGAAGTTTGTTGTCTTATTTTGGTAAGATGTAGGAAATGGTGCATAAGAAAGCGATTACTTTAATGGAATTTTAAATTAGTACCTAAGGTTTTATGTAAAGAAGGCGTTACCTGAATTAAATAATTTTAAACCTTGGAAAATGGTGATATGGAAGTGGATGACAAGTGTGGAGGGAGCCATGTGAATGGAGGATGAGTAGTATAAATTCCTAAGCCTTGGAAAGTAGTGCTTATTTAAGTGATTTGCTCTCTTAATTAATTATACTACGTTAACTTCTTTCTATTCGTATGACCACATACTAACTCTGATTGCTACGAAATTTTAAATCCTTCTACGTTTCAAAAACACGGTACCAACGAGCCTTGTTTCGTCGAATTCAGAGACCGTTTGAAAACAGGCCTTATTTCTAGTTTTTATTGAATTCTAACTAATTTTCCAACACGCATTTATATTTCGTACGCTCTCGCACTAATTTTGATTGACATGAAATTTGGAACCTTACCATATTTTAATGTTATCGATCCGATAAAATTGGTTTTGTAGAAATACAAGACTGTTTGCAAAATGTCTATTTTTAGGTTATTATAATAATATTAAAATAACTATTTTAATATATTTACTTTTAAATCACATTTAAAAGTCCACTAACCTTATTTAAATTCATATTTTAAATTGACCTAAAAATCTTGGTCGTCATATCGAAAGTGGCATCATAATGGAGAAGAAGATTCACAAATCGAAGCTCGTAGAAGGAAGTTAGAGGTGAAAATGTGTAGGCGGTTTCGGTTGATTTCAGGATAGACATATGAGGTGAAGTGACAGATGTCTGAGCCAGTGTGTCATGCAACTAAAGAGCTATGACAGATGTTTGAGAAAAGGTGGCAGACGTCTGAACAGTGCAGGAAATTGTTCCCGAATCTCGGGACATATGTCTGGCCACATAGAACAAACGTATGAGGCAAATTCTGGGCTATTTCGAACTGTGAACATTATAGGCTGATTTGTGAAGGTACAAGGGGAAATTTGGGAAATTACCAAATATTAATCTCTCCTTATATACGCTATTCTCAAATTCAAAAGGCAATAAATAAATAAATAAATAAAAATTAATCAAGAGATTAACCTAGGTTTATTATAATCAGGGTTTTGGCAATCCTAATCTTCTTTAATTCTCATCTCCCCAAAATCAAAATTTTCTGGTGATTTTGATAATTGAATTCAATCTTTCATGCTATTATATTAGTACATAATAAAGATTCTCTCTCGAAGTGAGCATTCACTAATAAGACTTTAGTGGAAATGCTATAAATCGTTTTGTGATTTAATTTTCATTATTGCAACATTATTTCTCTTCTTTGGTGATTGTGATTGATTATCAGATAGGATTGAGATTTTTTTGAGACATTGATTGGTTGGTTTTGCATGTTTATCACGATCTGGTCTTCTGCTGTGTTTGGAGGATTTGACTTGGGCGGTCTTGAGTTGAAATTCTCCATAACAGTTGTTGCCTCTATTAAATATCATATTCAAAGTACGTAAAATTAACGTTATAAAAGGTTCTGTTGTGTTTTAGTCCATTAGGTAAAAATTTAAAAACATTCAAGTTAATAATATTAAGGGGCTAAATGACCTAAAAGTAAATGTGCCATTCTATCAAAATAGTAATGGTCAAACCAAAAAAATTGGGAAGAAAGATGGGTTTAAGTAGGATATATTCTGCAAATACTCAAATCGAAATTCAATACATAATCAAGCAATATGTAGTAAGAAAAATATAGACTGGCATAGCCGGTTGTAACAAATAAGTATAATCAGCAAGTTGTTCATTGCTTGGTAAGCCATTTCTTAAAAAGTGATAAATTATAAATTATAATTGACATGTTGGGAAAAAACATGACATAAATCATAAGATTGTTTCTTCATCATGTAGGAATTGGGCAGGATGAAGAGGAATAAAAACGGTAATAGAAAGAGACAAATAGGGAAAAGGGTAAGCTTCTTGTTTCACCTACAAGATGGGAGACCTAGCTTTGTAGTCGGCGAGAAGGCACAATAGTGGTAGTTGAAATGGGGGTTCAATTTGCATTAGTGTAGGCGTTAAAGAAAAGGAAGGATAAAGCAAGAGAAGGTATGGGATTAGGGTTAATAGGGAAAGTCAGGGGACATATTATAGGTTCTTTCCAAGTTCTGGATTCAATTTCTTTGGCACATGCCAATTTTTTCCTTCTATTCCAAAGGCCGATTCAATTCAATGGCATGGATGCGTTTATGGACATATTGTTGATGTCAAAAATGGATACCAACACACCGAAAGGTGTAAAGTACCTAAAAACAATGTAGATCTAGAAAAATGGTGGCTAAAAACACAAAAAGCAAGTAAAAACAAGGAGATTTATAGTGATTCGGCCTAGACTTGGCCTACATCCACTTTAAAGAGAGATTTCATTATCCCTTTCAATGTTACAAGTTACATGAATTCTACAACTTTGGTCATTCTCTCTTTTACAATGATTTTCTCTACTTTCTTCTCTTTAATGTCTTGATCCTCTAAACTTCGCTACGGAAATCACTATATAAATCTTCAACAACGAGCATATGGATGATCTTTGATGATTCCATTGATAATTGATATGTTGAATCGAAGCTTGGAAGAAGTTCAGTGCAGGATCGAATGATATGGAGTTGTTGAGGAATGATTTTGGCAGCACTTCATGGAGGGAAAATTCGGTCCCTTTAATGGTGGAAGTTTAGGGGTATTTATAGGAGTAGTTGTGAAGTGGAGAGGCTGGAAATATGATGGTCATGCTATCAGGTCGTTCGAACGACCTAGCGGGTTGAGTCAATTACAACCAAACTCGTTTCCTCTCCCACAAGACACGACATGGCCTCTTTTGACATTGGACGACCAGCCTGTTGCCTCTTCACACCGTTAACCGACTTCACTGTAACGTCCAAGATTTTCGGACGTTTATTTGGAATATTTAAATCGGTTTTAAATAACGATTTGGTAATATTAATGGAATTTAATTCAATTAAATGAAATTCGAATATATATAATTATATTATAATTAAAACGAGCTCGAAATGTCGTGGTAGTTCGTAAATTTCTAATTTGAACTTTAATTGGATATACAAGATCCGATATAAGTCGGATTTCTATGAAATAAGAACCGTTTGAATCGATTTGATTATATTTTTCTAATGAAAGAGAAAAATGGAGATTTCATATTATGGAATTGCAGAGCTGGACGCAACTGGAAGTTTTAATTAAAACAGGTCGTTTCAACGACGGACGGGAAAACCAAGGTGAGTTTAACTCACTTAGTTTATCCCGTTTGTATTTTTATTAACCGAGTTTTTATTTTTGTGTGCAATGATTGCTGGTGGTTGATGATTGGATGACTGTTTGCATATATGCTGAATATTTTTAATATTCATTGATTAAATTAAGCGTTTGTTTAATTTAATCGAATTAAATCGTTATTCTAACAATGAGATTCCAAACGAGGTAACTTACCTTGTTGGTTACGTTTATAACAATATAAACGTATTAAAAAAATAATTTGATGCTTGAATGGACGTTATAAATTGTTTGTTGACTGTGATTAGTTAAATTGTATTTCTGTTTACCGTGATAAATATATTATCGTATTGCATTTGAAGTAATCCATTGTGATGCCGGGAAGGACAGGTTGGAGGGATCCAACTGAATTCCTCAAAATTTGTTGTTTGTATTTATACGAAACCAGTATGATTGAATGATTGATTTATCGTTGAACTAAAATTCAACATTTGTTTGTTATTAACCAACGGAAGATATTGGTTGAGTAATTGGCAACAGTTGGCCTAAAAATGAATCATTTTGTGAACATTGATTAACAGTCAGGAAAATCGGTAGAAATAAAGTTATATGAAATTATTTTGTAACAAAACGGATTTTGAAATCTATTTTATATAGATTATTTCCAATCAAGGTTAATTAAAAGAAATGTTTGAACAAGATTCAATTTGAATTGAAATCGAGCGAAAGTAAGTGAATTGATTATAAAAGTAAAATCTAACAATAGGATCTAGAGATAGATATTTAAGATACGAAATGGAGTTTATTTAAAACAAACTAAGATAAGTGGTTATAAAGGAGATTCTAGGGAAAATGGAACTTTGGAATGGTTACTCAGATTTGGGATTCATTGATAAACATTTATTTATTCTGAAGATAGGAATGATGTCGTCTCAAGGTCTGAAAGGGAAATAAAATACCCCCACTTGTAACAACTTCGTGATTATCCGAGGATGATATCAGTTTAGAAACGGGGGAAGTGAGGGAACTAAATTAATATTTCTGTGAAGGATATTATAAATTTTATTTCAAAGAGATATAAGTTGAATAGGATTTGGAATAAGGGCGGGAAAGGTGGTAATCCAAATGTTGGGAGGTTTAGATATTTAATTAATAACTGTTTAACTAAAGAGGCCAAGTGATGTTGTATACTAAACCAATAAATCCACCTTATTGTTCTATGGATGATGGTTGTTTATTTTGATAGTTAAAACACCGACTATCAAAATCTGGCCAAGTCGATTCTTGGTACGGAACACTACAACAAAAACACCATATTACAACTTTAATTTTACAACGGTGGTAAACGCACCGTTGTAATAAATGGGTTTTTACAACGGTGGTAAAAGCACCGTTGTAATAAATGGTTTTTTACAACGGTGGTATAAACACCGTTGTAACTACAACAAAAATACCATATTACAACTTCAATTTTACAACGGTGGTTAAAGCACCGTTGTAATAAATGTTTTTTACAACTTTTTTCTAGAAAAGTTGTAATAAATTTATTTTTAACAACTGTGTTATTTTGACAGTTGTAATAAAAGCCTATCACAACTTTTATTTTTTGACTGTTGTAATATATGACTATATTTTAATATTAACTATTTTCATTAAATAATTTTTAATAATTAATATTAACAACTAATTAGTAATCATTAATTAATAACCTATATATTAATATTAAATATTTAATTAAAAATACTTCAATAAATAAATAATTCATGCTAATAATTAGTAATTGACAACCAATTAGTAATTATTAATTAATAATCAATAAATACATATTAAATATTTAATTAAAAATACATCAATAAATAAATAATTCCTACTAATAATTACTAATTAACAACCAATTAGTAATTATTTAATAATAATCAATGTATAAATATTAAATATTTAATTAAAAATAATTATTTATAACTACTTCATTATTAAGTACTAGTAATTAATTAGTAAGTAATAACTAATGAGCGGTTAATAATCAATTAATTAATAATCAATAAGTAAATAACAATTAATAAATATTTAATTTATAATTAATCATTCTTATTAGTAGTAATTAATATTTAGTATATAATATTTTTTAATAAGTAATCGTTGTTGAAAGTTTTTCCAAAATCTTTTGTCAAATATGATCCCTACGGAGGGGGGGTCCGGGGGGGGGGGGGGTGGCAACCCCCCAAGGTGGGGGTGCGGGGGCAACGCCCCGCTAACGGGGTTCGACCATGACTAACGGGGTAGTAACTGTTTCAACAGTTTTAATAAATATAATTTTGGCAACTAATAACAATTTTGGCTACTAAATAATAATAATTAATTTGAAATATTAAATAAGTAATTATTTGACTAATAATCAATAATTGATAAACAAATATTGAATATACAATTTAATTAATAATTAACAAACATAATTCACTATTAAATACAAGTGATTAATATATAATAATATTATATTATGTGAAAATAGTTACAAGTTAAAATTCAATATTTACCGGTTATTATAGTCTTAAATCTGAACAAAAAAGTTGACAATTTGTATGCCAGGTTTTGATCTGAGGCGTAACATGCGGAAGGAATTCTTGGCTCCAACGAAAATTTCGTTTGGCTCTAACAAAATTTTTCGTTTGGCTCCAACACAAGTTTTCTGGGCTCCAAACCAAACATTTCGGGTCTAGCACCGCTTCCAAACCCTTACCCAAATTCATTTGCCGTATAATATAATCTCCAGCCGCCAAACGTTTTCTTCCAAACCCTTTCCCAAATTCGAGAACTGCTAGAATCATTCAAACCCTAGACCCGATAAAATTATCCAAAACGACGAACTGACGAAGAACGGAGGCGGAAATTGATCTCGCGAACTGTGATACAGGGAAAAGAAGACGGAGGCGAGCTGTGACAAAGGACGGAGGTCGAACAAAATCACGCAAAACAAACTTGTGAAAAGAAGGAACAGACGCTAATCTAGGGATTGGGAAGAAAGGTAACCCTAATTTTTGATTACTCGGCAAACTGTGCTACTGTGTTTTTGATAAATGGCATGGGAGGCAGTGTCGCTACTTCATCAACTAGCGTTTGTATATCTCGAAGCTGGACAGTTGCCGCAACTAGGTCACCACTACTTACTGGAGCTAACGAACGCGAGTCTGATCCTGTTGCTGACCATGACTTTGCGACAAACATCTCAACAAAAGAAACAGGTAAAAGCCTTGATTTTTTTGGCAATGAGGGCTTGGAAGTAGGTTTAGAAACTGTGGAATTGGTTATTGAATTTAGGGAGATGCTAATACTGTTAATAGTTCAGTAGTATTACATGATGATGTGGGTATCACAGTTATTGAATTTATCTATATTAGGTGACTTTGAAGCAACATTATTCTGTCTACATTTAGTATGTATAAAGGAAATGGTGAAATTCAGTTAATACAGTTTCCATTACCATTGTAAATTTCGTTCTTTCTTGCAAATGAAAGAATGGTGCTCGTATAATATATTTGTTGTCAGTACTTGAAAATATAATCAGTAAGAAAACACCACTATCTTCTTCTTCTTTTTGAAATTTGTGTGCATTAAGGGGCTTACATGTCTTATTATATTTGGTTTCCTACATATATAGTTGATATGAATGATTAACAGACCTGTTAATGAAGTGCTTTACATTTCACTATTTGATTAACCTGCTTATGCATATTTTAAGTAAATTATACGTCACACCCACTTATTCATTATATCCCAATTTTGTGTGTTTACTTATTTATTTATTCAATTACTTGGGTTTCTGTTGTCAGTTACCGTATATGAAATACTATATGAATTGAGTACTGAATCTGCATTTCTTTCCCATAAACACTTGCAGTAAATGATGAAATTGCAAAGTTCAAGATATGGGATGCAATAGGGCAGGAGAAGTATCCTAGCTTGGCTCTGATGTATTTGCAGTAAATTTGGAAGATCAAAATAGTTGCAGGGATATTTGGAGCTTAAATTCTGTCAGCAGAGGAGGGCAAGGTGGTCATTTGAGAGCAAATCAAAGATACAGTAATTCAGCATATTCCAAGTACAGATGCAGTTCGGAAAGAGACAGTGGTGATAGATGTTAGTGACAGTGGTGATAGATGGTAGTTATGTATGTTTGAACTTTGAAGAGGGTGCGAAGGAAAAGCACGGAATGGTGTATGTCTTTTAAGATCAAATGCGGAAAGCAACTGCATATTGGGAAGTCAAGCAATGAAATATTCTTAGGATTTGTCTGTCAACTGTGACGGTTGCTTGAATTCGAGTATTCTCATATGCTTGGTGTGTCGGCTATTAGTGTTTCTAACTTTGTATTTGAGTATTTAAATAAATTATTTTGCAAATAACTGTAATATTTGTTTTGCTTGTGGAGTATCGCTATATTTAGTGTATTGTTCATTTCAGCTGCAAATGATGTTTATTTTTTTTAAACTCAACTGTCAATCACAACGGTGCATAACAGTTGTAGTAGATATTATTACAACGGTGCATAACTGTTGTTATAAACTTATTACAACGGTGGAAAAAAGTTGTCAAATATACATATTACAACGGTCTTGCAACAGTGCAGAAAAGTTGTAAAAGATATTAGGCTATTACAACTTCTTAAGACACGACGGTTTGCCCACCGTTGTAAAAACCCTATTACAACGGTGTTCTACCGTTGTAATAGGGTCATTTTGTTGTAGTGGAAAGATAGGGATCAAATTTTATATTCGAAAACCATTCCGACAAGCAAATACGTAAACGTTGAAGATGTTCAAAAGTTGGTCGAGATGGAGCAATTGAAGACAGTGGATCTTCATAAGCGGAAGCATTACTGTCGAATTTCTCTGACTTGCAACCAGAGGTATTCTGACATGATTCGATCGTGGATTGAGATTTTGCGGATTGCAAGGACTACTCGATACTGATCCTTTGGATGAGGTGGGAGGGTGCCTTTGGTTCATCATGTTCCTGGATGACTTGTATGGACGAGTGTCTGACAGAGTATTTCCAGATGGTCACGTACATTGATTTCTTCAAACGTACCAAGTTGGTGGCGTAGAAGCGAAACTTCTTTAGCTTAACAACTAGAGTATTTTTGAGGTCGTCAATTAGTGATTTGATGGATCTAAAGATGTGACATTCAAAGTGAATGGTGACTATATGTTCTAAGAAGTAAACGTAGCCTCAAGCATCATCAATTGGGAAATGACAGAAATCGGGCAGGCAGCATGGCTAGGTGGGTCATACCCAAGTAGGGTGTATTATCGCTAACTTGAGAAATTCTTTTCTGTTACTTAATCTATATTTCACTGCTGCAGCTTTCGGAACGGTTGGCTAGCTACCACCGTGGGTGATAATGCATTTAATACACTCAATCTAAATGAGTGGTCGGACATGTGTGGTCGGGTTGCAAGACGTTCTTGTTGATCCCCAGTGTATCCCCTCTAGAGTACACTGATCGGAAGCTGATCCCATACCTTGTCTAGTTGGAATCCAATCTCCAATAAGAACGCTGCGGTTTTTGATTATAGACTATATATGTAGAGCGTGAGATGCAAGCGTTCTACTACTTGGTTATTTATTTGATAGACACTAGTATAATATCATTGGATTTTGATATCAAAACTATTTGGGTTATAGTAAGGTAAAAACCGTCCGTGTTTATGTATGGGCTGGTCTTACTATTATCTTTTTCTTTCAAAAGGATTTTTGACTTTAAAATCAATATGGGTGTTATTTAAACTTAGTGAGTTTTTCTCACGCTAGTTCACCAGACTGATCCGCGGTGTTTGTAATGTTTTGGGTCAGCCCGAGTTGCAGGTTCAGGTTATCGACATGGTGAAGTTCAGAGACAAGCTGGAGGAGTCCATATGTATTAACGTTTATCCCGCTGTGTATTATATGAGGACAGGATATCATAACTGTCCAGATTTGTCTGTTGTACTCTGATGTATGTAAGTATATTTATTCAAGTTCTTTATAAAGATGATTTCTAGATTATATTTTATTCCGTTGTGATGTGAGATTCTATGTAGTGTTAGTTCTTCTTCTTATTCTTCTATTCTAATAGTTCTATCCTATCTATCTCATCCTCTTATTTCTTTCTATTAAAGATCTGTATTTTCGTACACTTTGGGTTGAAGGTTTAGGACATTAGTCAGCTCAAATAGGTACGGATTTACGGGCCTTTACAGTTGGTATCAGATCTATTAGTTGAGCAGTAACCTTGGCTCTATGGCATAACTCGATAGAGATAGGGTTAATAATACCTTAGATTGAGTGAGTGTATATATGAGAGAGCGTATTTGTAAATTTAATATAAAAATGTTTTGTATTGTGTTGAATTATCGGTTCAAGTGTTGAGAAACCATATTGAACTGGCGATTGACACAATATTATTTTATAAGCAGGGTAAATGAAATAATTTTTCCTAAAATATATTTTTATATAGAAAAGGAATTAATTTTCTATAGTGTAGTAAAATAAGTTGTCTTGTTTGATTAGAATTCAAATTTGGATTATGAGGATAATGAAATTGAATTGAATTGGTTAGAAACCAATGGGTTAATCAAATTGGATATGAAAACTAAACTTAGCTTGGTTAAGTGAATTAATTTAAGGTGGAATTAAAATGGAAATAGAATTAAATAAATTTTAGATTTGGAAATCAAATGGATGATAATGGAAAATTCATCGAATATTAATCGAGCATGTTCAACGAAAGTGAATGCAGATCAGTAAGTATCAAAATTGGATATAATTCCAATGATTTGGTTGTTTTTATTTGGATGCTGAGTTGGTTGGACAAAATTCATCAAACAGATCAATAAAGAAATTGAATGATTTGGAATAAATTTCCAGTATAATGAACTGGGAATAAAATCGGTTATGAAATGAAACCGAATTATTTAACCCCGAAATTGTTACCTACGCTGTAAGTTGAGATTAGTGCAGATTCCAGGAGGCTGTTGGACTGACTAGGTTACAGATATTGAAGTACAGCTTGGAAAACGAAGATCAATTAGTTTATTTGCTGCGGAATTGGAATTGAATTGCCCAACAAATAGGTAAACCTTAATATATTGATTGGAGTGATTGATTTTATACCCCTAAGTGGGATGGTCATTTGGATTTTGGTTTTATTTTGGAGAAATTGAGGCCCGGAGTGGCAATTGTAGCCGTACCGATCGAATCGCGTAGAGGAGGTCCTGGCGAAATTTTCGAAAATCTTTTATAGTTTGGATTTAATGTGGTAATAATTCAAAAGTAATTGGTTTGGGGAATTCTTCTTACCTTGTAATTTCGGGGACGAATTTCTCTTAAGGGGGAAGATTGTAACGTCCCAGATTTTCGGACGTTTATTTGGAATATTTAAATCGGTTTTAAATATTGATTTGGTAATATTAATGGAATTTAATTCGATTAAATGAAATTTAAATATATATATTTATATTATAATTAAAACGAGCTCAGAACGCCGTGGAAGTTTGTAAATTTCTAATTTGAACTTAAATTGGATATACAGGATCCGTTGTAAGTCAGATTTCTATGAAACAAGAACCGTTTGAAACGATTTGATTATATTTCTCTAATGAAAGAGAAAAATGGAGATTTTATATTATGGAATTGCAGAGCTGGACGCAACTGGAAGTTTTAATTAAAACAGGCCGTTTCAACGACGGACGGGAAAACCAAGGTGAGTTTAATTCACTCATCCCGTTTATATTTATATAAACCGCGTTTTTATTTTTGTGTGCAATGATTGCTGATGGTTGATGATTGGATGACTATTTGCATATGTGCTGAATATTTTTAATATTCATTGAATAAATTAAGGGTTTGTTTAATTTAATCGAATTAAATCGTTATTCTAACAATGAGATTCCAAACGAGGTAACTTACCTTGTTGGTTACGTTTACAATAATATAAACATATTAAAAAAATAATTTGATGCTTGAATGGACATTATAAATTGTTTGTTGACTGTTATTAGTTAAATTGTTTATTTCTTTTTACCGTGATAAATATATTATCGTATTGCATTCGAAGTAACCCATTGTGATGCAGGGAAGGACAGGTTGGAGGGATCCAACCAGATTCCTCAAAATATATTGTTTGTGTTTATATGAAACCAGTATGATCGAATGATTGATTTATCATTGAATTAAAATTCAACATTTTTTGTTATTAACCAACAGATGATATTGGTTGAGTAATTGGCAACGGTTGGCCTAAAAATGAATCATTTTATGAACATTGATTAATAGTCAAGAAAATTGGTAGAAATAAAGTTATATAAATTTATTTTATAACCAAACGGATTTTGAAATCTATTTTATATAGATTATTTCCAATCAAGGTTAATTAAAAGAAATGTTTGAAGAAGATTCAATTTGAATTGAAATCGAGCGAAAGTAAGTGAATTGATTATAATAGTAAAAATCTAATGATAGGATCTAGAGATAGATATTTTAGATATGAAATGGAGTTTATTTAAAACAAACTAAGATAAGTGGTTATATAGGAGATTCTAGGGAAAACGAAACTTTGGAATGGTTACTGGGATTTGGGATTCACTGATAAACTTTTATTTATTCTGAAGATAGGAATGATGTCGTCCCAAGGTCAGAGAGGTAAATAAAATACCCCAACTTGTAATGACTTCGTGATTATTCGACGATGATATCAGTTTAGAAATAGGGGTAGTGAGGGAATTAAATTAATATTTATGTGTAGGATATTATAAATTTTATTTCAAAGAGATATAAGTTGAATAGGTTGATTTGGAATAAGGACTGGAAAGGCGGTAATCCAAATGTTAGGAGATTTAGAAATTTAATTAATAACTGTTTAACTAAAGAGGCCAAGTGATGCTGTAACATCCCGTATTTTCTATGAACTTAAGAATTACAAATCTGAGTATAATTGAATTTTAACATATGAACTAAGGGAAACAGGTTACTCCATTGCGTTCGTCTCGAAATGCTGCTTGAGATAGAGTCTGAGTTTTCATAAATCGTAGTCCGTATGACCAAGTTATGACCCTTCGAAGTTTCAGAAAATTCTAGAAACCAAAACAGCTCGATTTTGAATTTGAAATTCAAATTCAAACCCAGAAGCGGGCTAGGCGGGAAATTTCCCGCCCAGGACCCAGGTCGACTGGGTAGTCGACCTCCCCCTGACCAGGTCGTCTGGGTAGTCGACCTGGGGGTCAACCTGCCCCGAAATTTCAGATCCCAAGCTGGGTTCATTTCTAGGTATCTAGACCGATTTCTGGACCAAATTCGTTACTCTAAACCTATATAAACAACCCCCTAGCCTCATTCTCTCTACACCAATTCTCTCTAGCCTTATGCTGCTCAAACTCTAATTAAAATTAGAAGAAAAAGGACTACTTCTCCATCAAAATTATGCATAGAGATTTGAAAATTTGGGGGTTTTCAACTAGAACAAGACTAAACAAACAGAGACTCAACAACCGCAACTCTTCTTCTATAAGCCAATCAAGGCAAGTACAGTTATTTTCCGAAAAAAACATTAATTATAATCTTGACATGGTTTTAAATCTGAATCTGAGGTTATGTATATTCTTATCTGTCAGATCTGTTTTTCTGTGACTATTCTCTTTCTTTCTGCTTTCTGTCTCTATGGCCAGGCTACCACGAGCCTGAGCCAAATCTCATTAGAGATTAACGCATGAACGCTAAATTTGGGACAAATATTGAATGACGCATAATTAAGCATAACTGATTTGAGGACTCAACATATGATTAGATCTGGATCTAGACATACTTTATAATGATTTGTGATTTAGAAGAAGAGGGACTATTGAATGATGACATATGACTTTTAATTTAGGGGCTTAATGTATATTATAATGCAAGATCTAATTTTGAGGACATAGTATATGTTGTACGTGAAGATCTAGATTTGGGGCTTAAATTATGTTGGACATATGACTTAGGAACTGGGCGTAAATTTGACTATAGGCATGTAACTTGTTTAGATGCACATTACATGTTGTAATCTAGATCTATAACTAATTTAAGAAAAGAACATATGTTGTAAACTAGATCTGGATCTGAGCAAATTATGTATAATAATCTGTGATTTGGAGACATAATTCAATATCTGATTTTATGAATATGAAAATGACTAAAAATCTAGATTTGTGGCACATTTTAAGAAAAGGAAGATATGTGACTTAGGCGTAAATATCTATAGGATAACTAGTAATGTGAATACGCCAAAAACTGGACTTTTGAATATTTGGCATCCAAGGATATAGTTTGGCATAATTCATATTGTTTACCATGATTTATGTGTTTTGGAAAATATTATGTACTATGCAATTTTTTACTAAAAGTTAGGAGTTTATGTTGTATTATGAATTATGACCATAAATTGGCACGCAAGTTTAGACTTAATTTATGATTAGGCAAGATATGTAAATAGAACCTGTAGAAGTATTAAATCTGCTAAATCTATCATCTGCTAAGTCTTCTGAAAATGCCTAATCTGCTAAATTTGTTGAATTTCCTAAACTAAATCTGTTGGGATGCCTAATCTGTTATATGCTAAAACTAATTAGTATGTTATTGACATAATCTGAATTTGGCTGTGAATAATTGACATGTATATTAGGCGTGGGCATAAATGGTAAGTTATTAATTAATTGGCCGCAAAGATAAAAATGGCTAACTCAAGGTTAGAATGAGTTTGCGGCGTAATCTTGCGCGGAACCACCCGGCACATCCAGTGGCCGCAAACAATAGGTTCTAATGTGAGAAGTTAGTCATAACGTGCTTGAAACCCGAGGTTAGACTCAGTTTGCGGCAGAAACCTGCCCGGAACCAACCGGCCTAACCAGTAGCTGCAAACTGTCAGTCTAATGTGAGAGGTCGTAAGCATGACTAAAATATGCTTAGACACGAGGTTAGGTCTGCGTTGTGGCAGAAGTCTGCCCGGAACCACCCGGCCTATCCAGCGGCCCCAAGCTAGCGACCTAATGTGAGAGGTCTGTGCATTAATAATTAATTAATGCAAATCTGAGATAAATATGATGTCTAAAACGTGTTGGGTAGATAGGGTTAAACCAATTGGACTAATATATTTAATAAACCCGTTCGTGAGTCTGTGGGCCCAATACAAAATTAGACAAATTTGTAAATCTGTTAAATTCATATATCTGATCCGTTGGTCTGAAACGTGTTAACTTGACTGTCTGATCTATGAACTAGTTGATCTGAACTTTGTATGTCTGAATTTGTAAACAAGTTAATCTGAAATCTGTTAGTCTGGGGACACAAGGATAGGAGGGAAATCACTTGTGTCATCTGTTGTTTGGGACCCATATCAGTCAGTAAACCTATCTGGTATCAAAACTTTGACCCAACAGTAGGTAGGTTTCGGGCACGCTTACTGAACTAATTATAAGCGGTTCATTCTGATAATAGCGAGGGGTGTTGATGGTGCGTTCCAACCGGGTCATGTGCGTGCATGGACCCTGGTCTGCCTCTGAGGATGTAAGACACCGTGACATCTGTAAATAGGTCTGTGTCATTTAAAGGTTGCCACATTAGGGAACGATACACCCTTCTGTGGGGCTGGCACATGGTATTTATGTATTAGGGAGTCGATCGTGTGGGGTAGGATTTAGGGTACACTTAGCTCTGTCTGCTTCTGCGTGGTACCGTCTGTTGGGGTGGTAAAGGCCCACTTACTATTGTACACCTAACTCTACATTCTGTTTCCGTAAGGATTATTCTGTTTCCGTTTCTGTTTCAGTTTGGACATTAGGGTAACACCTAATCCTGTTATACTAGTACTAGTGTAGAGAAGTGAAAAGTAATAGCTTATATCATTTTGTTTCCTCTGTTTAACCTAAGTATATCTGCTTCTCCTGGTACTGTTATCTCTTATCCAGTTTAGTTTTCATGTCATTATTATTATTATCTATTCATATGTTAAAAGTCGCTAGACATGCCAAACTTTATGTCTGACCTTACTTGTTTTCACCCCTTTTCTTCCGTTTCCCCCCCAGGTTTTCCAAGGAGGGAATACTTTAGCTTGATCCGTACTTCTTCTTCTTAAAGTGCTTGAAGTGCTTAAAGTATGGCTTGACTTCTTATGGCATCTTCTGTGGGGATTATGATTTTAAAGTTTTGTACTCTGACGACTTTCTGAACAAGACTGATATTTATGTACTTGAGTTTTTGGCAAAGATGTAATCATACTGATTTCTGTTTTCCACTGTAATAAAGTTATAATATTTCAAGTATTGTTTATCTATCTTGTAATATTCTGTTCTGTTTACTAAAACGCTCCACCAAAGTTAAGGCATTCCCTTTGTGAGTGACCTTAACGGAGGCGGGGTGTTACACTTGGTACCAGAGCTGAAGGTTACTAGATTTGGGTAAAGTTTTTGAAAACTATTTTCAAAAAGGTTTTAAAAGGGAGTATTTTCAAAAATAAAGTTTAAATTTGAAAAACATAATCCCCAAAAGCCATATATCTTTCTTTTGATTCTCCATTTTGAATCTTTCCTTTTTCGTTTCAGCATGGTGGAAGATCTTAACCTTCTAGAGGGTGTAACGATACCAGGATGATTTAGGAGGTACTTGGAGAATGGGGCCACCATCGTAGGTCTAGCAGATGTTCCTCCACCCCAGTTGCACCCGCTCCTCCACCTCCCCCTCCTCGCTCTGATACTTTGGTAAAGACATGCAAGGATTTTAAGACTACGGGCGGAAAAACTTTTCAAGGTTCAGAAACGTTTGTGGAAGCCAGAGACTGGCTTAAGGAGACGGAAGAATTGCTTGGAATCTTTGAAGTAGAATATGGAAGGAAAGTCCAATTAGCAGCTTGGTTAATGAAGGGAGAGGCCTCGTTTTGGTGGGAGGTCACTAATGGGAAGCGTCCTGTTGATTCTTAGGCAGATTTCAGACATAGGTTTGAGGCAAAGTTTCTCTCACGGGCAGAACAGAATCTATATATGGAAAGGTTCTTGACATTGAAGCAGAGAAATCTATTAGTGAAAGAGTACGTCAACAAATTCAACCAATTGGCAAGGTTTGGCGTAGACTTGGTGAACACGCAGGAGAAGAAGGCTCTGAGGTTCGTTAGAGGCTTGAATGAGCCGTTGCAAGGGTTGGCTATGACCCACATCCATATGGGGACCACCTTTGAGAAGCTAGTAGATATGGCATTCATGCACGAGGAAGAGGAAGACACTAATGCTAATAAGGCACCCGAGAAGAAAGAGGCAAAGAAGGAAGAACCACAAGACAAGAAAGCATGGCCCAAAAAGGAAACCCAAAGGAAAGATAAGGAGTTTGAAGATAAGAAGGAGAAAAAGTTCTTTACTTGTGGAAGCTCGACTCATCTGAACAAGGATTGCAGAAAGAGGAAGGGCACTTGCTTCAACTGTGGTGAGATGGGACACATCACTAGGGACTGCCTGAAGAAACGAGGGCAAGGGAAAAGGGCCGGATCAACTTCTGGAGGGCAGTAAAACACTCTCGAGGCTAGTGGATAGGATAGAAATAGGGAAAATTTCCGTAGAAGGTTTAATTTCTTTATCTGATTGTTGAGTTAAAACTCTTTCTTATTCTGGCATTTTGATTCTGTAATCGATACTCTGCACTTTAATACTAGTATTGTTTCTGATCCCGTTGTAGACTCAAATCCATAAGGGTTATGACTCATCTGTTTGTGATAGATTGGGATTTGAGAAATATATGTGTTAGGCGTCGAATAAGACGCATACATTCTGGGTTTTATCATGCTTAGCCTCCTAAGAATCATTTGGTAATCTGATCTGTACCAGTAGTCTATAAGTATCTGAATATTTCGAATAAAGTTAAGGTTTCTAGTTTTGACATTGTCTAAAGAGGGTAATCCTCTGGGTGTCAATCTGATGTTGATTTCGGTCTTCGGGGTTGATACTTAGGGGAATTATTCTCTCAACCAATGTCTAATGGGAACCAGGTGTTTGTTTTATCTGTACTCGCTTCCATCACTCGAATGTATCCTATCGATCGAGTCTTCGACCTATAGATAGGAATCCTAAGGATGTAAACATGTGTTTGAGACATGTTATGTTTGATAATTTCAAGTGGATGCAAGTGGTTGCTCGTGGATGCGTATACACACACTAGGCACTAGATCGGCTCGAAAACACTCTCATACTGCATATGGATGTGTAAGAATTTTAAATTTTTATGGATGCAAAATGGTTGACTCAGCACATGGATGTTGCATATGAATGAACGGTTGTGCACTCATATAGAAATGATATGTATCAAATAGGAAAATTGCATACATGTTGGACTCATGGCACTGACATAATCCGCATTAAGGAGGTCAACTGAATCAGTAGGTCGCCTGATATTTGCATTAGATAAGGAACATATGCACACATTCTTGCACATGTTCATACAATATTAGAAGTTTCTAAGGACAATGGATGCTTGTGGATGATGGTTGAATAGATGAGTGATTGGATGGTAGGACACATTCTTCTTAACTTGGAGATTTCGGGGACGAAATCCTTTAAGGAGGGGAGAATGTAACACCCCGTATTTTCTGTGAACTTAAGAATTACAAATCTGAGTATAATTAAAATTTAACGTAATAATTAAGGGAAACGGGTTACGCCATTGCGTTCGTCTCGAAATTATTCTTGAGACAGAGTCCGAGTTTGCGTAAATCGGAGTCTGTATGACCAAGTTATGACCCTTCGAAGTTTCAGAAAATTCTAGAAACCAAAACAGCTTGAATTTGAATTTGAAATTCAAATTCAAACCCAGAAGCGGGCTGGGCGGGAAATTTCCCGCCCAGGACCCAGGTCGACTAGGTAGTCGACCTCCCCCTGACCAGGTCGACTGGGTAGTCGACCTGGGGGTCGACCTGCCCCGAAATTCCAGATTCGATGCTGGGTTCATTTCTGTGTATCTAGACCGATTTCTGGACCAAATTCGGGAATCTAAACCTATATAAACACCCCCTAGCCTCATTCTCTCTACCCCAATTCTCTCTAGCCTTATGCTGCTCAAACTCTAATTAAAATTATAAGAAAAAGGACTACTTCTTCTCCATCAAGACTACGCATAGAGATTTGCAAATTTTGGGGTTTTCTACAAGAACATGACTAAATAAATAGAGACACACTCTTCTTCTATAAGTCAATCAAGGCAAGTACAGTTACTTTCCAATATAAACGTTAATTATAATCTTGACATGGTTTTAAATCAAAATCTGAGGTTATGTATATTCTTATCCGTCAGATCTGTTTTTCTGTGACTATTCTCTTTCTTTCTTCTTTCTATCTCTATTGCCAAGCTACCACGAGCCTGAGCCAAATCACATAAGAGATTAACACATGAACGCTAAATTTGGGACAAATATTGAACGACGCATAATTAAACATAACTGGTTGGAGGACTGAGCATATGATTAGATCTGGATCTGGACATACTTTGTAACGATTTGTGATTTAAAAGAAGAAGGACTATTGAATGACGACATATGACTTTTAATTTAGGGGCATAATGTCTATTATAATGCAAGATCTAAGTTTGAGGACATGGTATATGCTGTAAGTGAAGATCTAGATTTGGGGCATAAATTATGTTTGACATATGACTTAGGAACTGGGCGTAAATTTGACTATAGGCATGTAACTTGTTTAGATGCACATTACATGTTGTAATCTAGATCTATAACTAATTTGAGAAACGAACATATGTTGTAAACTAGATATGGATCTGAGCAAATTATGTATAATAATCTGTGATTTGGGGACATAATTCAATATCTGATTTTATGAATATGAAAATGATTAAAAATCTAGATGTGTCGCACATTTTAAGAAAAGGAAGATATGTGACTTAGGCATAAAGATCTATAAGATAACTAGTAATGTGAATACGCCAAAAAATGGACTTTTGGATATTTGGCATCAAAGGATATAGTTTGGCATAATTCATATTGTTTATCATGATTTATGTGTTTCGGAAAATATTCTGTACTATGCAATGTTTTACTAAAAGTTAGGAGCATATGTTATATTATGAATTATGACCATAAATTGGCATGCAAGTGTAGACTTAATTTATGATTAGGTAAGATATGTAAATAGAACCTGTAGAAGTATTAAATCTGCTAAATATGTCATCTGCTAAGTCTTCTGAAAATGCCTAATCTGCTAAATTTGTTGAATTTCCTAAACTAAATCTGTTGGGATGCCTAATCTGTTATATGCTAAATCTGCTAAATTGCTTAATCTGCTAAACCCGTTAAGTCGCCTAATCTGAAAAACCTGTTATCTGTCATATCTATTGAGTTGATATAATTAGTCCGTTATTGACATAATCTGAATATGGCTGTAAATAATTGACATGTATATTAGGCGTGGGCTTAAATGGTAAGTTATTAATTAATTGGCCGCAAAGATAAAAATGGATAACTCGAGGTTAGAATGAGTTTGTGGCGTAATCCTGCCCGGAACCACCCGACACATCTAGTGGCCACAAACAATGGGTTCTAATGTGAGAAGTTAGTCATAACGTTCTTGAAACCCGAGGTTATACTCAGTTTGTGGCAGAAACCTGCCCGGAACTAACCGGCCTAACCAGTAGCCGCAAACTGTCAGTCTAATGTGAGAGACACGAGGTTAGGTCTGGCTTGTGGCAGAAGTCTGCCCAGAACCGCCCGGCCCATCCAGCGGCCACAAATTAGCGACCTAATGTAAGAGGTCTGTGCATTAATAATTAATTAATACAAATCTGAGATAAATATGATGTCTAAAACGTGTTGGGTAGATAGGGTTAAACCAACTGTACTAATATATTTAATAAACCCATTCATGAATCTGTAGGCCCAATACAAAGTTAAACAAATATGTAAATCTGTTAAATCCGTATATCTGATCCGTTGGTCTAAAACGTTTTAACTTGACTGTCCGATCTGTGAACTAGTTGATCTGAACTCTGTATGTCTGAACTTATAAACAAGTTAATCTGAAATCTGTTAGTCAGGGGACACAAGGATAGGACGGAAATTACTTGTGTCATCTGTTGTTTGGGACCCATATTAGTCAGTAACCATTTCTGGTATCAAAACTTTGACCCAACAGTAGGTAGGGTCCGGGCATGCTTACTGAACTAATTATAAGCGGTTCATTCTGATAATAGTAAGGGGTGTTGATGGTGCGTTCCAACCAGGTCATGTGCGTGCATGGACCTCGGTCTGCCACTGAGGATGTAAGATGCCGTGACATCTGTAAATAGGTCTGTGTCATTTAAATGTTTCCACTTTAGGGAACGATACACCCTTCTGTGGGGTTGGCATAGGGTATTTATGTATTAGGGAGCCGATCGTGTGGGGTGGTAAAGGCCCACTAACTAGTGTACACCTAACTCTACATTCTGTTTCCGTAAGGATTATTCTGTTCTCGTTTCTGTTTCAGTTTGGACAATAGGGTAACACCTAATCCTGTTATACTAGTACTAGTGCAGAGAAGTGAAAAGTAATAGCTTATATCATTATGTTTCCTCTGTTTAACCTAAGTATATCTACTGCTCCTGCTACTGTTATCTCTTATCCAGTTTTGTTTTCATGTCATTATTATTATTATCTGTTCATATGCTGAAAGTCACTGGACTTGCCAGACTTTATGTCTGACCTTGCTTGTTTTCACACCATTTCTTTCGTTCCCCCCCAGGTTTTCCAAGGAGGGTATACTTTAGCTTGATCTGGATTTCTTCTGCTTAAAGTGCTTGAATTGCTTAATGTATGGCTTGATTTCTTATGGCATCTTCTGTGGGGATTATGATTTTAAAGCTTTATACTCTGATGACTTTTTGAACAAGATTGATATTTATGTACTTGAGTTTTTGGCAAAGATGTAATCATACTGATTTATGTTTACCGCTGTAATAAAGTTTTAATATTTCAAGTATTGTTTATCTGTCTTGTAATATTCTGTTCTGTTTACTAAAACGCTCCACCAAAGTTAAGGCATTCCCTTTGTGAGTGACCTTAACGGAGGCGGGGTGTTACAGATGCTGTACACTGAACCAATAAACCCACCTTATTTTTCTATGGATGATGGTTGTTTATTTTGGTAGCTAAAACACCGACTATCCAAATCTGGCCAAGTCGATTGTTGGTATGAAAATACCGGGATCAAATTTTATATTCGAAAACCATTCCGACCAGCAAATACGTAAACGCAGAAGATGTTCAGAAGTTGATCGATATGGAGCAATTGAAGACCGTGGATCTTCATAAGTGGAAGGATTACTATCGAATTTCTCTAACTTGCAACCAGAGGTATTCTGACGTGATTCGGTCGGGGATTGAGATTTTGCGGATTGCAAGGACTAATTGCTACTTATCCTTTGGATGCAGTAGGAGGGTACCTTCGGTTCATCATGTTCCTGGATAACTTGTATGGACGAGTGTCTAATAGAGTATTTCCAGATGGTCATGTACATTTATTTATTCAAACGTACCAAGTTGGTGGCGTAGAAGAGAAACTTATTTAGCTTAAAAACTAGAGTATTTTTGAGGTTGTCAATTAGTGATTTGATGGATTTGACGATGTGACATTCAAAGTGAATGGTGACCGGATGTTCTAAGAAGTAAACATAGCCTCAAGCCTCATCAACGGGGAAATGACATAAATCGGGCAGGCAGCATGGCTCGGTGGGTCATACCCAAGCAGGGTGTATTATCACCATCTAGAGAAATTCCTTTTTGTTTCTTAATCTATATTTCGCTGCTGTAGCTTTCGAAACGGTTGGCTAGCTACCACCGTGGGTGATAATGCATTCGATACACTCAAACTAAATGAGTGGTCGGTCATTTGTGGCCGGGTTGCAAGACGTTCTTGTTGAACCCCGGTGTATCCCCACTAGAGTACACTGATCAGAAGGTGATCCCATACCTTGTCTAGTTGGAATCCAATCTCCAATAAGAACCTCGCGGTTTTTGATTATAGACTATATATGTAGAGCGTGAGATGCAAGCGTT
The DNA here is from genome assembly GCA_030737875.1 of Allium sativum. Taxonomy (NCBI): domain Eukaryota; kingdom Viridiplantae; phylum Streptophyta; class Magnoliopsida; order Asparagales; family Amaryllidaceae; genus Allium; species Allium sativum. The sequence continues at coordinate 138,005,785 of CM060922.1, read as the reverse complement.
CTACTACTTGGTTATTTATTTGATAAATACTAGTATAATATCACTGGATTTTGATATCAAAACTATTTGGGTTATAGTAAGGTAAAAACCATCCATGTTTATGTGTGGGCTGGTCTTACTATTACCCTTTTCTTTCAAAAGGATTTTTGACTTTAAAATCGATATGAATGTTATTTAAACTTAGTGAATTTTTCTCAAGCTAGTTTACCAGACTGATCCATTGCGTTTGTGATGTCTCGAGTCAGCCCGAGTTGGAGGGTCAGGTTTTCGACATGGTAAAGTTCAGAGACGAGCTGGAGGAGTCCAGATGTGTTAACGTTTATTCCGTTGTGTATTACATGAGGACATGATATCATAACTGTCCAGATTTGTCTGTTGTACTTTGATGTATGTAAGTATATCTATTCAAGTTCTTTATTAAGATTATTTTATATTATATTTTATTCCGCTGCGATGTGAGATTCTATATAGTGTTAGTTCTTCTTCTTATTCTTCTATTCTAATAGTTTTATCTTATCTTTCTCATCCTCTTATTTATTTCTGTTAAATATCTGTATTTTCGTACACTTTGGGTTGAATGTGTAGGATATTAGTCAGCTCAAATGGGTACGGATTTACAGGTCTTTACATTCACGTGCACGACCTAACTTAGCCTTGAATCTTTGTTAGATCATTTGAACGATCTAACTCTAATAAACAGCCTCCCACGACATTATCACCAATGGCTTGACCTAAACACGAGGACACGACCTAGCTCACACTTTGACATGTTCTTAGATCATTGAATGATCTAACTCCCGTCATCTGATGGCTGGCGGCTTAGGCCATAGCTTTATTCTTACGCAACGATCTAGTTAGGTCGTGGGTACATGTATATAGACGACCTAAGGAAACTTTACTGAACGATCTGGACCTTGAATAATCTAGATCTTGGACAGTCTAATGAATGACGACCTGGTCTTGCTTTTGAGAACCAACGACTTGTGACTTAGCGACCCTGTGATACTCTTATTGGCACAGTGACAATCTGAAACTTGGTAGCTAAAAATGATCTGGCTGAGCTAAGTAATGTGAACGACCTCACTCTAAGCCATATTTTTATGGGTTAACACATGTGTAGATTGCACAATTTTTTTTAGTGGACTGGATATGAAATATTTTAATGCATTTACTGTTTGTGGAAAGGTATTATTTCATGTACCCATTTGCTATTTATATTAATGTCTATCTAAAATATTTTGAGAAAATGGATTAACCATTGGATCATTTGTGTTTTTCTCACCATTTAAATGCGTACTATTGGATCTTTGAAAATTTACCCTTTTATAAATCCATTTACTTCAATCTTATCGGATTTATATTCACTTGTGAAATCTATCTTCTCCTCATACTCTCTAGCCATATATTACTTTTCTCTATTTAGTATTTACACCGTTAGATTTATATGCTTTATTCTTCTCTCTTTTTTGAACTAAAGTTGAGTGATCAAAGGGCTTGCACAGCGATTTAGTCTGTTTATATATTAAGGTTTTTGTTCTTTTATGTACGCTTGTTTTTCCACCCTTAATTTTTTTTGGTTAAATTCATGTTCTATGTTTAGATCCTAGAATGACTATGAAAATCAACTGAGCATAATTTTTTTTTTTTCAAAAACTATCGTGTTAGTAATCATCATTGGGAGCATTAAGAAAATATTAGCTTTGCTAGTAATATTGTGTTAGTATGGATTTGTCTGTTTCTTTGATCGATCTTTAGCTATCACCTTTTTCACGTATAGTTTATTGATTTAACAACCAAATAATTTCTATTGGTTTTAATATTTACAATTCTCAGTTACTTGTGGAATTGGATATTATACGAAAATTTTATTTTAGCAGATTAATTGCTCAATTACAAGTTGATCTCGTGACAAAAAAAGATATATGTTTGCTTTACTATTACTTTGGACAATAACTGACAGATTTAAGAAATTCCAATTGTTTATATTGCCTATTGTATATTCTTTAATTATATGTATAATTCCTTTAAATGGTCCAAGAAAATCTTATTTGTATGCTTAGTTTATATGTAAATGTCCTTTCATTATATATTCATAATTTCACAAGCATGTCTTTTACCTATTAATATGCTTAGTATATTTTTTTGGCTTGGATTACTAAGTAATGCTAATAAACTCTGAGAAATCATATTATTTAAGAAAAAATTGTTATTTTAAGTTATTGAGCAAATATGATTTTTTTAGTAAGTAATAGATGAACAACAATAAGTCTTTATTAACAAAATATGCACCACGAACAAATTTCTTCCATTATTGTCTATGGGTAAGGAAATGGTTAATTTTGTTCTTAATATCGGTGAAATATTTGAGAAATTGTAGAAGAGTCGAATAAGATTAATATATGGTTTTGCTTTTGATGTGCATGTTTTGCTTGATTGGGTTGTAGAAAATATTGGTTATTTTCATATTTTGGAGTGTTGTGCACACGATTTTCCGATAGTTAACTACATGAGTTATTTATAAATATTGATTATGGAAATCATGAGTAAGTGGAAATTTGGTTGAACTATAGTAATTTATGTTGTTGAAGGTTTGACAGTCTTAGAAAATCAAGATGTTCCTTACCATGTATAAATGTGTACATTTACCGAAACATGCATTTATATATACATAAGATTAGAGTATTCAATGGTAGCCCTATTTTGTAGCTGTTAGACCAAAAAGTGGTTCTAACACCCAATTGACTAGTAAATACAGAAAATAGTAATCTCAAAATGGATAAAAAGCAGTCAGCACACAAGATTTATAGTGGTTCGGCATTAACGAGCCTACGTCCACTTTATAGTTTCTTGATTGGTTAACAAATTGCAAGTACAATGCAAACAATCTCTCGATCTCATGATTACAATAGAATATCTCTCCAAACATATGAAATTATAATCAACACTCCGGAATACAATCTGAATAAAAGAAAAAATATATGGTAATAGTGGAGTTGGAATATGCAGAGTACCAAAAGATACCTTCAAATGATGAGTTCTGGTGTATTTATAGGCCTAGAGGGCAGGTAGGTCGGGTGCCACGTAGGTCCCATCCAAAAAATCTTGGATTTGAACGTGGAATAGTGGAGACAACATGTCTGAGTCGTGGGTAGGTAGCTGTTACCGGTCCGCTTTTATAGGCGCAAAACTCAAAACAAGGTGTAACTACTTCAGTATGATGCATGCAGATCGGGTCAGATATGGGGGTACCCCGAACTGATCGGATGTCTCCTCCTAGCTGCCTTTATCTGTCATGCGGATCAGATAGTGGTGCCCCGATCCGACCCGCTAATGGTGTTCTGGAGCTTAGCCTCTTGTGTTTGGGGATCGAGTCATGGTTTCTCTGACCCGCTCGGGTCTTACTTAATGTGTGTTGATGCATAAACTCTCCACTTGGACTAGGGATTCCTTCATCGATTCGGTTTGACTTCGTTATTTACAACAGACCATCAGGACATTGCGTGGCCCGGTCATGAAATGGGCCAACATTTCCCCCTCGAAGTACGTCATATTGGAGATGTGACGTGCTTCTAAATGACCAATCCATCTATTCTCAAACCACTATGTTTGATCGATTGGAACCTTCAATCAAGGTACACGAGAGTCTCCAGGTAAATACATTAACTTTGGATGATTTGGAAAATTTGAATTGTTTCATTAAGTCACATCACAATAGTGATTTGATTCTTTGTGCTTTAATTGATTTCATTTTCACAAACAAAATGTCAGATGTTCAACAGCGGGTCGAGTCAAACTTCTCCGACCCGTTCCTTCTATCTTCATGATTGCGCGGATCGGGTTCAATTCTTTTTATCTGCTACCGCCTTTGGTTCAAAATGTGGTAAAGTACTTCAATTGCTCTTTCGTCGTAGCGGGTCAGATTAGGCTGTCATTTCATCAGAATACGAAAAGCCTATTACTACTTTATTTAAACCGAGTTAGGATTCACCCTCCCTCTTCATCTAATTTTTCTTACCGAATTGATTTTCCCCAAATCAAGAGAAAAAACCTAATTTTGAACTCTAGAAACTTGTTCAATCTTCAGATCCAATCTGAAGGTTGGTTAAGATTTATATTTCATGTCCTTTCTTATTTGGTTTCCATCAAATAAGATCTGATTTTCATGTAAATTAGCATCGCTTCACTTTTATTAACCTCGGCATTGGCATTGGAGTTATTTTTTGTCTACCACCATTGTTAGTGACATCATCGTCACTTTAAGACGACGATTCCAACATTCTATGTCCAGCGCTGAGGTTTTCGATGCATAGGGTTGTTTCAGACTTCAATAAAAAGGAGATAATGGAGATGTGTCCCTTGACGGAGTAGAAGAAGAAGGAGGACAATGAGCTGAATGGAATGAGTGGGACATAGTTGGCGTATCTGGTTAGGTGATGTTTTAGAAAGGTTGGAGTTATTTGGATGGACGGAGAGGAACACGCCAAAGGAGGGCCGGGTCGGGTTAAGATTCTCCGACCCGCTCCGGTGACTCGAAATCACCCTGCTCCGACCCAGTGCATCCTAACCAGAAATCCTAATTCAACATACGCGTCTTCAATAGTGAACATACATGCTTTTGCATATTATCGAACTTGATTGGAATGAGGACTTAAACAATATGGATTCATTACATAAAGTTGCATGTAATTCAACTAAAGCCCATTATAATTTTTTGATTTGCGGACAATTAGGATAGAGCCCATCTAAATTGAATACCTTAGACTCTACGAACATATAACTACTAGACCATTCAATGCATAATGATTAACTGTTTTCTTTTCTACTTAATTTATGTCTCATTTTAGCACTGGACACACTAACACATATTAGTTCACATACACATACATGGGGAAACGGGCAACTACACTCTCTTTGCAATCTCTTGGATAGTACAACAAGCAATTTTGAAAGACGCTCAGCAAGATTGTCTGAAAAGATTGCATTTTCGGGATCGTCTAATAACCCCAATCGCAAAGCTATCTCATCAACTTCTTATCTGGATTTGTACAACATAGGTTCACACTTTGAGATAGAAATCCATGAGAGTGCAGAGTCATTTGGAGGTGAAGTCTCAATGGATGAGGAAGAAGAAGGGGGAGCAGGAGACAATCGAGCCCCTGATGAGTTTGGAAGTGCGACCATCCTAGAAGCCCCCAGTGATTCTGTGGTTTCAACAATCGACAAACCCCTACTCAGGTGTATATGTCTGAAGTATGGAATCTCTTGGGAAGAAGTGAGAATTTCCACTGAAACAGATAGGCCCCATAATCCTCTGGAGGCCGACTAATGTGCTATGTAAGTATTATTCCTCCGTTTCAACCGGTCATCGTCGACTCTCTAAGATGAATGTAAATTGCCTCCATGCAACTCCATCCCAATGCATACACCTACCTGTATACATTATATATCGCATACATGGAAATATTAGACGTATGGATCACTTTCTTAGATATAAACTTCTTTTATCACTTCAAGCATCGAATAAAGGAAACTCCGTAATTCGTATACTTCGAGTCTGTGCCAAAAAGGAACATTGTCAACGAAGGTTAAAACAAAGTAGGTGACATAAATCCTGAGTGGTTTTACATCAATCATCAGACTGGATGCGCTAGAAGATGACATCAGTCGAGTAAGTTTCAAACTATGACGCTCTCATTTTAACCATCGTAGCGAGTGTGCTAAGTTATCTTATTTTTTTGCAGTTACGAACCCGAGGAAAGAGGTGAACCAAGTATACTGGGATCGTTTCAGCCGTCTGCTAGATGGTAATCCATATTTCTTAAATGTAAGGAAGTGTTTGGTGGACAAATATCTTCATCGTCATCATCTTCTTGTGATGAATCAGAGTGTAGGCCACGGGGGCAGTACTTACATATATGTGTATCCTGCTAAATTTCCTTCTACATCCACAGAAACCAGTCAGGTGCCCCCAGTCGAGGGGCAAGTTATAACTTCAGTTGAGGAGAAGGAAAGCTCCAGAATCTCGGAACTTTGGGTCCTGGGAAAGTACCACAGTCGGGAGATAAAGAGATGACTCCCGGTCAAGACCCAATCACTTTTCTCGAAATTCCTTCTCCAATGCATATCCTAGATGATGAAATTATGAATAGGTCAATCGGATGAGAGCCTCAAGGCACTGACCCGAAGGGAACTTCTGTTTCGGAAAGACAATCCTCTTCAAGGACACCATCTCCCATTAGGTCTCATGTTGGTGGGTTCCATTTCGAAGATCCCATATTTTATTGGTTTAGCGAAACTTCCTTTGCCTGACGAGATCTACACTTCCATGGAAATCGGCACGGAATCCTTTTTACCTTCCTCCGGAGAAGAAGCCACTTCTGTAAAAGCTAGGGAAACTACACAGACAAGCCTCACTTCGGGCTCTGATCCGTTGGGGGATTAATTAGGACATGTACTACACTTACACTGCATATCACAACACTTGTGCAATATACCAATCCTGACACGTGATACTTATTTGTATTATCTTGCCAGAGAGATTCCTCATTGAAGCTACAGCCTGAGGAGGGTCCGTTCAAGCCTACCTCGATATGAATCTGATATTGAGCATGATCAATATGAAAGCCGCGAGAGGGATGACAGGATAGGCCATCTATCTCAGTTCCATCGATCGTACAGCTCTCTGTCTCCAACTCGCTCGGATTTAGAAAAGCACAAAGGTCATTATGTTCATCGTGAGGGAGACAAGCATATTCCCAAAGCTTCATCTCCTTCCAAAGGTCCATATCCTTAAGAGAAGCAACTGAATAAACATTCTAAAATGAGGGGAAAACGAGAGGATTTGGGCAAAGATCCAGAGAAGTGCAAAACAACCATTATACCCGCTAGGAGTCATAACATCGACATTACTACAATAAGACCAATTATACTTGATTCTGGAAATGAGGACAAACGAAAGGTCTTGAAAAAGCAATCTCCAGACCATCATTTCGGGAACATGAATTTTTTTTCGGCCTTTGAGCCGATACCTTCAGACTGGGCGGGCGAAGTCAAAGCTAAGATAGACCTTGTGGATAAACATTACAAGGATATGCCCAAGTACTCCCGAAATCTTTCCAAGATCATTCGCGACATGTTGGCAGATGTTGATAATATGAAGAAGATGGCTGAATCTGACGCGAAGTCTATAAAAACACGAAGAAAGAGATTAAGGATGCGCAAGCCAAGCTTACCCTTGCACAGCGTGATGCTGAGGATTGCAGGAAACAACATTAAGAATTGCATAAGCGATACTATATCGAGCTTGATTCCCATAGCCAGGTTCGCACAAGGCTGAAAAAGGAGGTTGAGGATGCTAAGTCGAAAAGCACCTAGTTGAAGCTATCTTGCACCTTCCTCAAACAGGAAAAATGGAGTTAGAGAGGAACAACACTAGTCTGGAAGCCAAGTTGGAATAGGCTGAGGCAAGGCAGCCTTAGCTAAGGAAATGCTAATATCGCCATCAAATTTGTTGCAGATGCTAGTGTGCAGCTTGCCGAAGTCTAGAAGGAGGTAGACGACTATAACAAGCTTATGAGCGAATTTTTCACCCAAGTGATTAGAACTCATGACAACTCTTAGATTCAGGACTACTCTAAAAGTCTGGTTAATGTGTGGGATCGGATAATTGATGACAAGAAGAAACGACTGAAGGTTGACACAATCAACAAGGAGGAGCTGATGAAGACATATTTAAGAGGCAAAGAGCTAGAGCGTTTAGCTGAGGGACACAAATTAATTCTGGAGGCTTTAGAGGAGGAAAAGCACCAGGCAAAAGGAAAAATACTATCGAAGGTGGTTCCAGTTCCTCTTCCGACATGCCTAGAGTTGCGAATACCGAGGGGTACGATCCCAAACATCCAGAAATCCCCAAGTCTCAACGTTTATCTTCGATTGAGGAATCAACGACCCCAACCACTCCCTGAGACAAGTCTACTGAAGGTATCCCTACCTTTTCACCTCAACTTGCTAAATCTATTGTCACATTTAATCGTAGTGTGAAGAAAACAATTGAAAAGCCCATTACCCTCCAGAATTAACAATTGTTGCTTCGCATTCTCTAGGTGCTAAACCTTCCGAGGAAACTGACAAGAAACAGGAGGAGGCCGCTGATAAGAAACAGGAGAGGCTACTGACAAGGCCATAGTGATCTCCGGCAGTGAAGTTTCTAAAGATGGGGAAATCATTGATGCTTTAAATGATATGAATAGCAAAGAAGATGCAGAGGATGTGGATGCCACCATCACTGGAGCAATTGATGAGAGAGAAAACTTGACACTTGCCAAGATGAAATCTAAATCTGAGGCATTCTTGAAGGCCAAGAAAGAAGAGGAACACATCTCAGTCAATCCTCTTCAAGCAATTTCTCCTGGTGGAAAAATAATTATTAAGATGTTAATTCAATTGATCACTAGAGATTTGTCTGGCAAGTCCTATGTTGATTCGCTGGATTCGCCTGATGGAAAGAAGAAGAAGACTAAGCGTATTCTCCTCGATGCTGAAAAGGAGGAGAAAGATAGACTTAATGAAGCCAAGAAAGCTAAGAATTCTCCCAAATCTAAGTGAAGTGTGGTTTTGATTTCTTTTGTTTTCGACTAGCCTGTGGCTGTTGTTGCAAGTGCGGCCCTCGCGTTTTTGAAAAGTCGTCTATGTAAACCTGCACATTATTAATAAAGTGGTTCCCCTGCAATATCATATATTTGCAAGTTTATCATTTGTTTCAACCAAATGTAACTATGATCGAAACGTTGTTATGCTAGGTAATAAACAATAGACCGTATCACATATCAACTAGGATTGCTTTTCAGCATCCCTGTAAATCCAAAATTTAAATTTCCATATCAAAACGATAAAGGATGGAGTGATACATATGTATGCCCTAATCAATTTTGAATAAAGTACCTGACCAGGGCTTATTAGGGGATTGATTCGAATCAACATTATGCACTCCCAATCCTTCAGTGGGGAATGCAGGCTCAGCTTTCAATCTTTCCCCTAATCCTTTAGTGGGGTAGGAATCCTTTTTCTTTGACTCTTGATCTCAATGTCTTTATACTATCCTGGCGTATGTCCAGGTTAGAGTGTGATTAAGGCGGTCTTTAATCATGGTGCACCAGTCACGCCTAGTTTTATACTCACCCTCATATCGAGAGGGTTGGAGTCGGTTAAGTGAACAATCATGCATTCACCCCGGCTTTCCTTCTACACTCTATTTCTAATTGCGGGATTCTTCCGGTTCCAGTGTCTTTCTCGCACTCGATTTTAATTTGTACTTCACGCTTCGCCCAAAGATAAAAACAATCACAGAGCATGGGAAAATAAATGTAGGAAAAGTAAATGACACGCAATGTTTTTATAGTGGTCCAGCCAAATCATAGCCTACACCCACTTTATAATCTTTTGTTTATATCAACTAGACCGTTCTACGCAAGTCGTGCCTTTTTATATAGTTTAAAAAAAAGAATCAGTAAAATCTCAAGTCAGATAGTGCTGCAGATGTTGGGCATTTCATGCTCTGGGGATTTCATCGCCACCCATGGTCGTTAGCTTGAATGCTCCTTTGTCAAGTTTCCGCTAGATGACATAGTGTCCTTCCCATTTTGGTCCCAGAAAGATGGGGTTCAGGAAGACGCGCTTCAAAACCAGGTTTCCATGTTCAAAGGTTCGGGGTCGAACCTTCTTGTTATAGTATCGAGCAATCTGGTGTGCGTTCCTCGAGGCACGCAACTCTTCTTCATCTCTCTTTTCCTCTATAATGTTCAGGGACACAAGAAGAAGTGTTTTATTTATCATCGGATCATAGTATGTCGTTCTATGAGAGGGAACCACTAATTCTACTGGAATGACCGCCTCTGACCTGAATGAAAGAGAGAAAGGAGTGTGGCCTGTCGCCGATTTGTAGGTCGTTCTATAAGCCCATAATGCCAAGGGTAATTCATCAACTCACATGGATTTCTACTACTTCAATCACTTCTTTAGTATGGACTTAACGATTTTGTTTACTGCTTCAACTTGCCCTTTCGATTGCGGGTGAGCTACAGCGTTGTATATCTTCTCGATTTTGTATTTTTGATAGAAACCTCTTAATTCTGCGTTGTCGAATTGGGTTACATTGTCGGTTACGATGACTTTAGGGATCCCAAATCGACAAATGATATTTCTAACAACAAAATTAATCACCTGCGTTGTCGTGTTCGTGGTCAATGGTCCAGATCTGCCCATTTTCTGAAGTAATCCACAGCCATGATTGCATACTTTACACTGCCTTTGGCGATTGGTAGGCGAAGTGCCACGGGCTCACGATTGATTTGAGTTGATTGGGAGGCGCTCTGGGAATCTTTGCAAATTTCTAGCACGTGTCGCAGCATTGTGAATAATCAGTTGCATCCCGGTTTATGGTTGGAAAAAGTATCCATACCGCGTATCTTTTTCGCTAGTGTAATACCTCCGGTGTGATCTCCACATTTACCTTTGTGTACTTCTCACAATACACATTTGATGTCGTCATGTGCAATGCATCGGAGGAGGGGTATTGAAAATCCTTTTCGGTAAAGGATTTCACCTAGCATAATGTATTTTGAAGCTTTGCGAACTACGACACACATTTCACTCTTTTTCGTTGGAAGCATTCCGTTTTGCAGGAAGTTCTTTATCAGTGTCATCCATGACTATCTCTGGCTAGATCTCCAGCACCGATTCAACTTCCACCTGATCGATGCTTGGGGTTTCTAGTATTTCGATTGGGACCATTTCTGTCTCCTTTGGACTATCGGAACTTGCTAACTTGTCCAGCTTATCCGCCTTCTAATTCTGTTCGTGGGATGTGGGATATGCTGTAGTGCTCTAGGTCGTCAAGCAACTCTTCTACCCACTTAAGGTAAGCTGCAAGCTGTGTTTGAAATTCCTTCTGAACTTGACAAACGACAATTTGAGAGTCACAAAAGATGATTAATGTTGCTACTCACAACTCCTTAGCGAGTTTTAACTCGACAATCAGGGCCTCGTATTCGAAATCGTTATTAGTAGCAGAAAACTCTAATCACAAAGCATAATTAATTGACCGTCCTTCAGGAGTAACCATCATAACTCGGGCGCCGTACCATCGATCATTCCTAGCTCCATCTGTATACAACTTCCATGTGCCTGATTGTAACTTCTATTCTGAGGGTCCAACTCCTACATCTAACACATCCTCTTCAGGGATTGTAAACTCACCGATGAAGTCGGCTAGTGCTTGCCCCCGTATGGATTTTCTGGGGTAGGAAATTGAGGTCAAACTGACTCTGCTTGATGTTCCATTTGAGCAGTCTTCCCGATGCTTCAGGTTATTGCAGGACCTGTCGTAGCGGTTGATCTGTGTATATAATGATCGGGTGAGCTTGGAAATACTGACGAAGATTCCTAATGGAAATCAACAAGTTGTAAGAAAGCTTTTATATCTTTGGGTAATTGCATTATGCTGCCGCTAATTTCTTGCTCAACTTTATCCTCTTCTCATACCAGTACTGAGCTGATAGCATGCGACGATGCTGCCAAATATACAAATAAGTCTTCATGATCTACCGGATTAGACAATATCAGGGGCTTATCTAAAAGATTCAGTAGGTTCTAGAAGGCTTCAACATAGTTTGGTGTCCATTCAAAATTGCATTTCCCTCGTTTTATGGGATCGAAGAAAGGAACGCAATTATCGGTGGCCTTGGAAATAAATCTGCTTAATGCAGTAACCTTCCCTACTAAGCTCTGTACATCTCTGATCTTCTGTGGCTCATTAATAATTCTAATGACTGCAATCTGATCGGGATTAATTTCAATTCCGTCTGAACTGACAATAAAACCAAGGAATTTCCCTGATACCAATCTGAATAAGCACTTGAACGGGTTAAGCTTCATTCCATAACGTCTAAGGATGTTAAGCATCCTAGCCAAATATGCGGTGTGGTCAGACGATCGCTTAGCTTCACAAGCATATCATCCACATAAGATTCCATGGACTTCTCTATTTGATTGTAGAACATATTATTCACTAAATGCTGATACGTTGCTCAAGCGTTCTTCAATCTGAATGGCATTACCACGTAACAATACAATCTGAGGTCAATGAACAAACTGGTATGCTCTTGATCTGGCATGTGCATGAGAATTTGGTTGTAACCCGAGTATGCATCTATGAAAGAGAGGAATTCGTTTCCTGCCGTTGAATCAGCCATCTGATCGATTTTTGGCAACGGGAAGCTGTTATTTAGGCAGGCTTTGTTCAGAACCGAAAAATCAATGCATGTACGCCATTTCCCATTTTCTTTCTTGACAGGGACGGGGTTCGATAACCAGTCAGAATATGTAGCATCTTTGATAAATCCATTGTCTCTCAATTTCTCTGGTTCCTTTTTCAAGGCGGCTTACCAATCCGAGTCCAACATACGCCACTTTTGCTTTATAGGATGATACTTCGGGTTTATGCTCAGTGAATGACTCATAATTTATGGTGAGATTCCATGCATATCGGCATGGGTCCAAGCGAACACATTCAGGTTTTCCCGTAGTACGTCAGCTCCTTCGTTCGGAAAGAATTTAATGAGATATAATCTTCAAGACCTTTGTCGGGTCTTTGTTGTTGATCGGAATATCCACGGTCTGTTCATTAGGTGTCGCCCTTCTACACCCGAATTCACGTCCTCTCTGGAATCTATGTCTTCGGGCAGATCATTGGGCGATCCCTTTAGCAATATCTCCTTTCTTTGCTTTGTTGAACCCTCCTTTGCAGGAGGATAGGTATTATTCGATTATATGCTGTCTCCTTTGCATGGCATTTTTATTTCGGCCATATAACAGGTCCTTTCATTGACTTGGTCACCACAGACCATTCCTACTCCAGCTTCGGTCTTGAATTTTAACAATAAACACCAGGGCGCAATGTAGGCTCTGAATTCCGTGAGAGCCGGTCAACCCAAAAAAGCATTGTTCAGTTAGCCAATATCCATCACAACAAATGGAAGGATACGTACTCTCCTACGTTCTCCTTCCCTAAGCTCCACAGAAAATTCCACTACTCCGATGGAGTTGTTTTTGAGCCGTTGAAGCCACAGATCCATCCTGTGCATGGCTTCAAATCTTTAATTTCCAATTTTATCTGGCCGAAGGCTTTTTTGTACAAGATATTGACGAAACTCCGGCAACAACCAAGGACTTTCGGTATAAGAACTGGGCCAATAGTTGCAGTAATTACCAATAGGTCATCACTCGGAGTCTCTACCCTCACACTTTCTCTTTCTCTGAAGATAGCATCTTCTGTTATCGACTTCTGTTGCTTCGCGGGAGTAGTATCTTCGAGGAAACTACACACTCCCACTTCTAGATGCTTAGCAGCATTGACGTATTTCTCCATAGATCTGCTTCCATATCCAGCTTTATACGGTCCTTCGACCATGGTTTTAATGACTATCCCTTTCCCTTTCTGCTTAGCCATAGGCCTAGGGGCAAGCTGATTCTGATTCGGAGCTGATCCTCCTTACCCCTATCCCTAGGGGCAACTTTATCCTCGTCCAACTTCCCTGCTCGGAGTAGCTTCTCTACAACATCTCTTAAGTAGCAGCACTCATTCGTAGAGTGGCCATAAGTTTCGTGGAATAAATAAAATTTCTCGGTCTCACATTTTTTTCAGTCGAATCTTTCAGTGATGGCTTCTTAAATTGAATAACTTTGTAAATATCCAAATAAATGCTCTCTAAGGTGTCGTTCATTGGTGTGTAATTCTCAAAGGACTAGAATCGATTCCTATTTTTTGGACAGTTTCTTCGATTCCTGTTTCTCTTGTTGTCATTTACACCTTGACGATCGTTACCTCCTCCCTTGTTGCCGACATTAACTACGACTTTTCCTGCACCATCAGCAGATTGTTTGATGGAGACATTACTTTGGATATATTCTCTCGGGTATCATTGGATTTTATTTTTTTGGTTGGCATATATTTCTTCTTGTCAAAGTCGAATGTTAACCTTCTCATAAAACAACTCTCTAGTCAATGGCAACATTCCGGCCCAGTATCTCCCAAATTCAGTACTTATATCCACTCCCTATATCAGTGCCAGAAGAATAGTCTGTTACTGCTAGATTGAAACGATCCAAATACAATTTAAGAGTTTCCCCCAGAGCTTGTTTAACGACATAGATATCGATAACACTCTTGGACTTTCGGACGTGAAGTCGAAACTTATTTAGGATACTCTCACTTAGCTCTTTAAAACTAGAAATTGATCGAGTGGAAGCTAGGGAAACTGCATCATTGCCACATCTTCAAGGTATATTGGGAAGAATTTGCACTTTATGGCATCAGGTGCCCCTACGGCGTTCATATACTAGGAGTTTCTCATTATGTGTTGTCTTGGATCAGTTCTTCCTCCATTATTATCCAGAGGAAAAAATTGAATCATCTTGGAAACAGGATATCCAATATATCATCGGTGAAGGGCATGTGACTGCGATCAATTCCCTGATCTTAGTTAGTGTAACCCCTGCAATCCGCCATTATTTGGTGTACCATAGCTTCCACTTTAGCAATGGTTAATGTTGGCTCGAATTCTGCACCTCTGGCTCTCTAACACTACCAGTTCCAACATTAGGCAACGTTCCCTAGTTCATGACAGGGGCAGAATTCCCTTTCCCTCTATGGTCCCTGTCATTCACAGGACGAGTAGGCTCAAAAAGTTGGCATTGGGTAGAATTGGTAACATTTGGATCCCTGGGAGGACATGGGATCCATGCATCGATAGAAACATTGGTTCTCTCAGGATAACATCATTAGGTCTCAGGCTACAAGTAGCATCTTCACGGGATCCTATTGAACCAAACCGGAATTGCTCGAGGTTTTCTGCTCTCTCATATGGCTTTCTATGATGTGGGAGCCTTTCATTTTCTTCAGAAGAGGATGAGTAGTTTGATGCAAGGCAGCGAGTTGGAGAAGGCACCCTCTATCTATGAAGCTCATCCATCTGCATGTTCATTGCATTCATGTTCTCTTGGATTGCAACAGTATCACCATCTTTGGGCCTCCAGATCTTTATTAGTTTTCTCCATCATAACAATTAAGTGCATGAGATCCATCTACGAGATAGGGACATATGTAGGGGGTTGATTACTGGTTGTTGCTGCTAAAGTTAGATCATTTGCATTAGCTCGTGTAGAAACACCAGCACCAATTGCATTCGGGCTGGCACTATCTTATCGGGTCGCGACATCATTATAAGGACAGTTTATTGTGGCACCATCGGGTCAGATCAGGGATGTATTCTCTTTGCGGGTCGGAGGCGTATCCCCAGTCCGGATAGTGACATCACCACCGGGTCGGACCCGACCCGGTCCCCCACGAGCCGGTTGTATTGAGCGTTTGCATGCCTTTTTGTTGATCTTCATTTGTCTCGTTTACTTGGGTGGTTTGCAGTTTCTTACCTTTCCTTTGAGCCATGGAATCTAAGCATGTTGGAATCGATGAAAACTTCAAAAACGATAGAAATATGGACTATCTCTTCGGACTTGAAGATCCAAATAGTAGAATGACAATCCGAAAAGCTGAGAATTCAAATTTACCAGTTAGAGCACCAAAATGTTAGACCAAAAAGTGGTTTTAACACCCAATTTACAAGTAAATACAAAGAATAGTAAACTAAAAATGGATATAAAGCAGTCAGCACATAAGATTTATAGTGGTTCGGTGTTAACGACCCTATGTCGACTTTATAGTTTCTTGATTGGTTAACAAATTGCAAGTACAATGCAAACAATCTCTCGATCTCACGATTACAATAGAATTTTTCTCCAAATATTTGAAATTATACTTAACACTATGGAATAAAATCTGAATAAAAGAAAGAAAATTTGATAATGGTGGAGTTGGAATATGCAAAGTGCCAAAAGATCCCTTCATATGCTGAGTTCTGGTTTATTTATAGGCCTTGAGGGCAGCCGGGTCGGGCGATACATGGGTCCCATCCACGAAATATTTGATTTGAACATGGGATAGTGGAGATAGCATGTTTGGGTCATGTGTAGGTAGTGGTTACTGGTCCGCTTTTACAGGCGCAAAACTTAGAACGTGGTGTAACTGCTTCCGTATAGTGGATGCGGATCGGGTCGGATATGGTGGTACCCTAACCCGATCGGATGTATCCTCCTAGCTTCCTTCATGTGTCATGTGGATTACATAATAGTTCCCCAACCTGATCCGTCGATGGTGTCATGGAGCTTACTCGCTTATGTGTGGGGATCAGGTCATGGTTTCTTCGACCCGCTCCGGTCTTACTCAGCGTGTGTTGATGCATAAACTTTCCCCTCCTATTCGGGATTCCTTCATAGATTCGGTCTGACTTCATTACTCACAAGGAACCATTATGAACTTGGTAGCCTAGTCACGAAATGGGCCAACAGTAGCACTCCTCAAACCCCTTTATTTTCATTATATAACATGATTTAAATATTACTTGTTTCTCGCTCTTCGATGTCTACCAAGTGTTATTGAATATTCCTCATCATATATGTTACTACCAAAATTACTAATGAAGCGAGCTGGCGGGGAAGGGGTATCAGACAACTGAAGGCTCACCAAAGGCTCAACAAAAAGTGGCACCCAGTATTAGGAAAGGCTAAGAGCAAGAAAGAATAACCCGAAAAGATGCACCAACCGGAACCCTCCTGGGGAAAAAGATCGTGAAAGCTACGGGTGTATCTGGCGGGATTTAACGGCCTGGGTCAGTCCAACAAGAACTCTCCAAGTAGCATCAGTCCGAGAAAATAATTCTATGGCAAAGATTCATCCTAACCCGAAACCAAGTCAGTCAGAAGAAATAAATCCGACAGATGAATCTTCGATGATGACATGTCCAAATACCGATACATCTGAAGATGCGAGCGTCGAAGGTACTAAACCAAGAGAACGCAAAGACCATCCAGAACCAACTTCTGGAGCACCTACTGCACGAGTACCGAGAGGACAAATTCACAAATAACAGGAAGGACATCAGAAGCCATCATCCGGGAATCCAGGCTACCACAAAAGCCTCACCGAAAGGCTAACCGAGACCCAAGCGGATGTATAGGCTACCCGTACTGATTTATAACTTAGTACCGAAACCTATGGCGTCTTCGAACCGGCAGTTATCAACATACATCATGAGGGCATGCCTCTCTAAGTATTCACGATAAAGACGGAGGCCTTCATCTGAGAGCTTATGTCCGAGAGCCTCTATTCGGGAGTTGTTTCCAAAGACTCGAATATCATCCGAAGACCATAATTGACACTCCAAGGAAGGCCAAAAGGCAAGCGCCTGAAACTTAGGAAAAAGCAGCCAGTGAAGACCCCTACATGCCCAATAGCCCATCAGCGAAATGAGCACTGAACCACTATAAATACAACCCTAGGAGTCACACTTGGGGAGGATTTTACCTTTTTCTACATTTATACTCTTAAAAAAATAAGCTGAGAGCTGAGATTAATTTAGGAATTCTCTCTACTGCATCCATGTACTTCCAATGAAAGTTCAATAAAAAGGCGATCTTCTTATATGAAAACTGCTCTGTAAGTGTGTATTATTATTTCTCTAATCATAGCTGTTGTAGTTTACCATTCATTCTCCAGATAAGCATGGGTTTTCACCCCTAAATGTTCTCGAATTGTGGAACATACCTCAATCACTGAGTTTAGATCTAACCAGATAGTCCTCAGCGATCCCGCACCTCTGAGCATCAGTATCTAAAGTAGACACCTAAATCGATAGGTAAAGTAAGCCAATCCACCTAATTCCTCTTTATATCAGTCCCTGTTGACCCATCTCCGGTGTTGATGAAAAATATCGTTAACATTTTGGCGCTAGAAGGAGGGACCTGAACCTCCGACCTTGTGGTTAACAGCCACAAATATCTATTTGAGCTATTCTGCCTCGGATCGGACTAGCTTTGAAAAAGCAAGGTTATGAGTATGAGACCCCAATAAAGGCTTTCAGGATCCCGAGCAGATAGGTCAAAAACTACCAACCCCAGTGTGAAGGAGGAGCAAAAATTAAGAGCGAAAGCCTTACGCGTGATAAAGCGGAAAAGAAAAATGGAACTACATGCTTACGATATTGGGAATAATAGCTCTTCCCAAATAGGACAAATTGTGGCATTCCCAACCAGTGGATCTTCATCATAGGACACTAGCTTTTCTTCCACCTAAAGGATGCTCTCTACGGGCAAGTTAAAGGAATGGCACTTGAGCGGGATATAATGGAGGATTTTAACCACTTCGCCAACAAATGGTATAAAGATATGTCAACTCGATTCCATTATGTTCCGGAAAGAAAGGACGAATGTTAGGCACACCTACTAGGATGACTCGCAGGAGGATTTGACACCGACAGCAAAAAGTGGAGTGTACGTCGAAGATACCCAAGGAATGCTACCTCAGTACTTCGATGGAGGACGTTTACTTCCTAACCAAACACGAACTCGACTATTGGACGTCCACGAAGAGGAAGCCTAAATATGAAAGAAAGACAGGAGGGCTCTACTGCCATTGCCACTTGATGAATGGACACGAGACTAATTACTGCAGAACTCTCGGGGAAACCATCGTTAAATTCGTCAGCCAAGGCCAGTTACGAGATTTTATCAAAAAGTCAAGATGAATTCGGGAAAATCCTTAGGAAAAGGATCAATAAATATGAGCCAGGGTACAGAGAACTAATCTCTCAGAATTTAAAAGGAAAACCCAATAGGGGTCCAATTACAAACGGATTAATTCCCTATTCATCGCCAAATTGGCCGGGGCGAGGCATCCCCTGGAGGGGAATGGTGGGTTAGTCTTTCTCCATGCCCAAATGTTATCCAAGAAATCATAAGTCATTTCATGGATCGATATCAGCTCTGCCTTTTGGTCTGTTCTCTTCTCCCCATAAGTTTAGGTCGGTTTTGTTTTCATGCTAGTTCACAGCGCTGGTCGGTCGAGATGTTTCACAGGGAAAAAGGGTTTAGTCAGTTCAACCTCCTGGTCGTCCCTTTCCTACATCAGAGCCTCCAGGCCGGTTCTGCCAAAGGCAATCGGTCTCATACTTCTGCAAGGCCTGCTCCGCCCTATGTTGAAGACAGCTGGTCGTCCCGCTTTACCAGTTTAGCCTCCTGGTCGGTCCTGCCTTCCCAGGAACCTACTCGGCCTCGCTGCTTCAGTTCCATGATCGGTATTGGTGAACCTGGTCGGTCGGTGCTGATGTAGTCGGTTTTGGATCATGACAACTAGCAATGGAAGTTCTGTAAATACCCAAAAATACCGACCCAACCCCTGCACTCCATAATTACAAGCCTGCCATTACCCTCAAACTTCACCTAGAAATAGCCCCTTTCTCCACACTAAGGGGGAGGGAGGAGTGGACAACCCCGAAGGGCTGCAAAAATCACTTCTCTAAGCTATCCTCAAGCTTCATCCATGGCTTTCATAGCTTCGCTTTCCATTCGTCATTAAATCCTCATTTCCATTTAGAATTCTTATAAAATTCTATCCAAAAGAAAGGAAAGAGAAAATTGGATGTAAAGAAAGTTTATGCATATTGTAAATGGAATCTCGTAATGAAAATGCTTAGAAAGTGGATGTAGATTCATCTCGAATCGAACCACTATAAAAATTCCCTTGTTTTTACTTTGTATTTTTACTTTTGTGATTACGGCTTCACGTTTCTTCATACACGCTTTCATAGTGCCTTGCCCTTGATCAGGTGACGTGCTTCCTTAGCACCTTACCTCTAATTGGGTAACGTGCTCTTAAGACACCGTATTTGGTGTTTGATCATTCTGTGATTAAAACATTTGGCACCCACTGTAGGGCGGTGATCACATTTTCAATCTCAGTCACCCATTCAGAGTCGAGATCCCTGGAGAGGTACTCTTCGAAGTTTAGATCTATAGCCGAAGTAATGGCGAAATCCAAAAAGGCGGCTAGCAAATCTGTTGGAGGAGATGAAGATGTCGCCAACAACGAAGCTACACCTCAAACTGATCTTCTGGAGGTTGGCCAAAATTCCATAAGCGGAGCCGGTGTCACAAAAGGCGAGCTAAATGTTGTGGTTGCCAACATAAACCAATGCATTGATGCCGCTACCAAAGCTATGATGGAAAAATTGGATGCCATCCTCGGTGTTCGCCCTAATCCTACTCTTCCAAGGGCTCAAGTCAATCTCGATAAGAAGGAAGGTTCTTCCGCTCCTAGCCAAAATCTTAACAT
Source organism: Allium sativum (assembly GCA_030737875.1). NCBI lineage: Eukaryota > Viridiplantae > Streptophyta > Magnoliopsida > Asparagales > Amaryllidaceae > Allium > Allium sativum. Next base: position 137,985,507 of record CM060922.1, on the reverse strand, counting down.
TGACATGGAGGATGTTGAAGGACAAGAATGTGAGAATAATGGAGCCAAGGTTGTGGACGCCAAGCCACATGCCAACAATCATTCTGCCCGATGTACTCGAAATGTTGTTAGTCCTGCAGTGGCACCTCCTACATCCTTGAACCATGTTGACTTGCTAAGGAAAAGATCCGGTAAAGGGATCGAAGTTGGTGCCGCGGAACAACGCAACACTGAAGAGTATATTGCAGGAATGATTGAGCAGGCTATGAAAAAGAACCAAGCTTGCAAGGATGACGAAAGGGACTGGGACTTCTCTCCAAGTCGAACTCCATTCACCGAGAAGGTCCTGCAAGCAGACTGTCCAAAGAATTTCACTCCTCCCACTTTACCTCCATACAATGGTCTTACTGATCCCAATTACTTCTTGTTCAAGTATGAGTGGGGAATGACCGCAACTAAGGCTACCGACGGGATGAGATGCACTTACTTTCCCCTTTATTTGGAAAGAGTTGCCTCACTATGGTTCACCAAGCTGCCACCAGAATCCATTGATCAGTTTTCGGATCTGACCAAAAAGTTTAAGGAGCAGTTTCGCTTATATGCTGTTAAGGCTAAAGATGCTATAACTCTTTCATCGATGAAACAAAATCCCGGAGAAACGGTCAAAGTATTTCTCAGTCGCTTTAATGTTGCTCTTTCCGAAGTACGAAATTCGGAGCCTCGCATAATCCTCATGTCTCTTCTCAGCGCAATAGATGCAAATAGTGAATTTGGCAAATGGATTAAAATGAAAGAGCCAACCACGTTTTATAAATTTTATAAGAAAGCGGAAGAATACATGAGGATAGAAAAAGATCCTTTGGCTGGCCCAAGTAATACTACAGAGGATAAAAGGAGTGATAATGCCCACAAACCTCGGTGGCAAAAACGATTCAATGATGGGGATGGGAACAAAGCTAACAAGAAATCTCGCCTCCCCGATCTTCCCAAACTGACTCCTTTGAATGACTCTATTGCAAACATCTACTCGGCCACGAAGGATACCGAAGATTATCCAGAACCTCTCCCGATAAAGATGAACGACTATTTGCTCAAATCTGGGAAGTACTGTATTTACCACAAGCAATCTGGCCACGATACCAATGATTGTAGACAACTAAAGTTGTTATTTGAAGAACTAATCAAGAAAGGTCATTTGCAACAGTACATAAAAAGCCCTCAAGCTGCAACATCTCTAGGGCAGGGAGCTGCTCAAAATAATTCAAGACCAATAATCAATTGACAACCATTGTCATTCTTAATGGGAAAAGAATAAGCGATCATCATCGCTCCCCTTTTACTTACCATTTTATTGCTTTACTTTTACTTTCTGTTACATTTAAAATTTCATGTAAACAGTTTGTAATAATTGCTAAGTAAAGCACTGAACTATAGTCCTGTGATCAGAAGCATATATGCTTAGTCGAATTCCTTGCTTACAATGCTATGAACAATTCAAAATTAAAACTTTGCTAAGGAATGATTTCTCATTACAGGTCATCTAATAAATGCTTGATTTCTTCAACAATCTGACGAAATATGGCTAACCCCAATGATACCAAATTTCATAATACAAAAATATCGGTGCAACGATGAAAGGCACATCATGGAACATGAGCAAGGGAAACTGCCAAAACTCAAATGGATAAAATTCAGCAAATACAAAGTGAAATCTCATGGAGGTCCGGGCTCCTTCAGTTGGGATGCAAAACACTCATAACAATGAGCGGAGTAACCAATGACTGATGCTCACTTCATGAGGTTAAACCAAAGATCTCTCCGGGGGCAAAAAACCAAAGACCTCTCCGGTGGCAAAAAACCAAAGACCTCTCCGGGGGCAAAAAACCAAAGACCTCTCCGGGGGCAAATAAACAAAGTCCCTCCATAGCAAGGGTCAAAAACCTCCCATAGCAGTGGAAAAATAACAACCCCAACCTTCAAAAGTTCATGGAGGTCCAGGTTCCTTCAGTCGGAGGACGAAACACTCACGACGATGAGTGGAGTAACCAATGACTGATGCCCACTCCATGGATCAATACCTTAACTTTAAAACCTCACGGAGGTCCAGGCTTGTTCATTCGGGAGACGAAACACTCATGAAGATGTGTGGAGTAACCGATGACTGATGCCCGCTCCATGAGGATGAATCAATCCCTCCAATAAAGAAGATTAATAGCCACCTCTTATACAGGGGCATCAATATTGAGGATTTCTCCAGAAGGAATCAACAACAGAGGTATTCTCTACATGATAAAATAATGTTTAAAGTCTGCTGTCAATTTCAGTCGATTAGTTAACTTTAAGCATTTATTCGAATTAGAATAGTATATTTGTGAAAATGAATTACGACGAGTTTCAAACCATCAAATAAAACAAGTTTAGCATGAATGTGTTATTTTAGTTCGGAGGGAAAATTCATCATGAATCACTAACTAATCCACTATCGACACGGGCAATCGATAGTGAGTATAAGTCCAATACCATGCATTTGCTTGTTTAAAACACAGCAAAGGCAACGCAAGACGCATAAGGTCAGATAATAGAGTAAGCATAATAAAGCTACTATGCCATCAGTCACGATTATTCGAAAATACATAAAGTATCAAGTGAGGACTGGTACTCGCATACTACATCCAGTCTCATAACAACAGAAAGCCAAAAGAGAGAACGGTCAAGGCACAAGATTGTTGTATATAACGTAGTTGTATACACAATTATATGATTTTTGTTTGACGATAACAAACAAGTATATTTTACTTTAAATGTGTTTGTTACTATTATATCACATCTCAGATAGAAATATAATATTTATGTTTAAATAGAATACGACTGTACATGAATTCAAATATTCAACTGTATTTTATTTAAATAGAATATTTTATTTCAATAATTAAACAGTACAAAAATATAAACTCCACTATTTGTACATTTCACAGATATTCATTATTGTACAATCAATTTTAGTATACACAAAGCTCCTTTCTACAGACACTCGATTATACAAGCATACACTCAGACGCTCATTTACAGTTTCACTGTTACACACACTAATATACTTTCACTGTCATCTTCTGTCTTTGTGTTCTGTCAGTCCAGTCATTCTCAGTCCAATCATTATCTGCTTACCTGTCACATGAAACACACACAGAGTACACTGCAATAGAAATGAATATGGTGCTGATTTATGTCAAGTGTTTAGGTCAAGCAAACTCAGCATCATGGCAGCTTAATTAAAAAAAAAAATTAACATATGGGAACAAGCATGTATGCGACACAGTGGAGCTACAGTCTATACATGTCCATATTAATGAACAAGTTTTTAATGTGCTAAGAATCAATCAAGAAATCAATTCATGTTTCACAGATTATGTGTTGATTATGGAAAGTTTCAAGAGCATGGCAAAATGTTTCAGATTTTCAAATGGTACATGCAAATGAAGTTAATGTATATAACCATTATGACCAGGTCAAAACAAAAGAGAGCATGGCAATAATCATGGAAGGAATACATTTTCTCATTCATTCATGGACCAGTTTAAGCAACATGATAGAAGCATTGCATTTGCTCGTATATGGGAGGTGTTCAGTTTTTTAGCAAGGAGATCTTTGCTAAAATATTCCAGATTTCAATGGTTTCCAATTATACAGTGGGAAATAAATGTGCTAAGATTTTATTCAAGAAATCTAAATTCACATTTGACAGGACAATCATTCTTTTAGGGCAATTTATTTTCAGAAACTCAATTTGTTTTTGGCAACAGGTTAAATGACTGAAGTTCATAAGCCAACATTGAAGAGAACCAAATTGGCAGCAAAACAATTGTTCTACAGCAGTTCAATAGATCAACATGAGCATTCAGTGTTCAAGTGCAATTCATCTCACAAACAAATGGCAAGACTCAAGCATGTGTGAATTAATGTGCCAGATGTGCAAGAATAATACATGAGCAAGTGCATGCAAGAGCTTTTGGAAAGAAATCACAAACATTTCTTTTTGAAATTCTACTAAATGTGGCAAGTGTTATCTGTCCTCTAGAAATTCAAATTATGTCTTTCCAGAAATTACAGGAATCAGGTTTGGCAAGCAAGCATATATTTGTCAAGCTTTAATGACACTCCAAAAATCCATTCATGATTTTCTGTAACTGTTTTTAAGAGTCAATGTTGGCAAGGAATCAATTTTTTTGGAAAAACAAAATTCAGCAAAACCATGTTTAGCAAGTAATAAATAATTTCTTTCCAAGAACATAAATCAGCTTTCCAGAAATTCAGAGTAAACATTTATGCAATCAAATCTTTGTGTTTCAAGAATTTTATCAATGAATTCATCAATTCATGTTCACAGCAAGTTTTCAAGGCCAAGGATGTCAAAAGAGGAAAGCATCAATATGTTTTCAGATTTAAAACAAATCAATATGTATTTGTTTGGCAATTTTTTCTAAGGGGACAGCTAATGAAATATATTTTTCCTGAATTGCTATCAATGCTGATTCAATCAATAAATCATTTAAAGGCAGAGCAGCTATCATGCAAAGAGAATGTTGAATTTCCAAGAAATATCATTTAAACCTTTTTTTGGCAAGCTTTATTCATTTTCCAGAAATGATTTCATGGCATAATATCAAGTGGGCCAAAGATTTTATTTCATTATTTTACAAAGGTGTTATAAGGCAACAATTCAAAAAGGTTTCCAGAAAATTTTCAAGGGCGATTCAATCAAGGCACCAAAGGGAAGAAATCACGCAACGCAAATCAGTCAAGTCATTCAGTGAAATCAGAGCAATAAAAGGATTATATTATCCTATATTAACACCTATCCTCATCAGCAATTTGCATCAAAAACAAAATCCAAAATTTCAAGAGAAAAAATCTAATCAAATTCAGAGAACTCACAAAACGTTTTTGATCGCAATCCAAGACTGAATCGAGCAGGAGCATAAATTTGAAGAAGCTTTGGAGATTATTTCTTTCAGAACATCAATCAATCGATTTGAGTTGGAGGATTTCAAAGAAACCCGAAAATTCCTTTTTCCCATAGCCTCCATGTTCATTTCCTTAGAAGCAAAGGATCAGGCTGAACAAATAAAGAAAATGGGCAGCCAACATAAGTCAAAAGGGATTAGTTTGTATTAAAGAGGGGGTTTCTTTGCTTTCTTTTTATTTATTTTGTATTTTCAATTCTTTTGTAAACTTTCAAAACAGTTTCTAGAATTATGTAAAAATCTAGGGAAAACCAGTTAGGTGTTTAACTGGCAGTTGGCAGAGTTTGTAAAATCTGGGTTACTGGTTACAGGGTTGTAATCAGGGGAAATCTAATCGAGGGGATATCGATCAGTCTAGGGTTTTGAGCATAGGGTTAGAATAGGAGCAGGTTTTGCGAGTGTACATGGTCTTGTATGCGAGAGCTGTTCTATCACCTAGTAGAAACCTTAGAAATGCAGCAGTAAGCAGGGTTTTGCCGAAGCTGGGTAAATCTATGTGTAATTTATTTTCTACAGTTCTGTTTCTGCTATATTCTGTGATGTGTTAATTATTATATATCTCGTTAGAATTTTAATTCTGTTAAAAACTGTGATAAACCCTATTCACCCCCCCCCTCTAGGGTTAATCTAGATCCAACAATTGGTAACAGAGCAGGTATTCTGTTAGCTTTAGAGTAATGGGTCATTCTAGTTGTCAGTCCGTTGAGAGTCAGTCCAGTCGTATTCCATCTATTTTTAACGGTACAGATTTTTTAAATTGGAAATTAGAAATGGAGTTATATTTAAAATATATTGATATTAAATGTTGGAGTACTGTTATTAATGGATTTGATATAGTTAGTAGAAATGATATTGGGTTTAATTCTCGTGCTATTCATAATTTATATTCTTATATTGATGATGTCCAATATAGCCTTATCTCCCATTGTTTGACTGCGCAGGAAATCTGGACAACTCTCAACACGCTATATGGAAAAGAAGACAACAGCTCAAAACCCCAGAAGGTCAACTCAGTTTTAGATCTGTGCTTAACAGGTTATACAGATGGAAATCCAGATGGAGACTCAACAGGAGATCTTTCTTGTAAAGATTTAATTTCTCGCTTAAATGATTTAACTGAATCTGTTGAGAACCTGAAGTCTAAAAATAAAATTCTGAAATCTGAAAAATTTGAATTGATTTTCAAAAATAATCTTTTGTAATCAAAGCTTAAAAATGTCAAGAAGTTTTCAAATTCTAATTGCAAAAAATGTTTAAATTTGAAAAATGATCTTGTTCGTCAAAATAAAAATGTTCAAAAACTTGAGGATGAAATTCTGTTTTTAAAAGAGAACAAGATAGAGTTTGAAAGCACAAACAATTGTTTGCAAAAGTAATTTGAAAATTTCAAGAAGATTGAAAATTCCAAATATATTTTTGCTGAAGAACAAAGCTTGTTGAAAACTGAGTCTATTTTGAATGAGCTAGAAATTGATATTAAAAAACTCAAGAATTTTGAATCAGAAAGTCAAAAATATTTTGAATTTGAAATTGGTGATTCCCAAGCCAAAGTTAAATTGCTTGAAAAATGAGAATTTGGGTTTGAAACAGTCCAATGCTGAACAGAAGATCGCTATAAATAATTGCTCAAATCTATTAAAAGAAAATAGCGATCTAAAATCTGAAATTCAACGATTAGAATCAACCTTGGATAAATTTTCCAATGGGGAAAAATCGTTGAATATGCTATTACAAAACCAAGTTTCTATTTGAAATAAATCTGGACTTGGCTTTGGGAAAAAGGATGTTTTTGGAAAACAAAATTCAAATGATTTGAAAAATCTCTCAAATTGCTTTGGAAAGAACTGCTTTGAAAAATTAAACTCTAAAAATTTCGAAGGATTTTTGAATCGTAATTGTGATGAGAAATCGTTTTATAATAAACCATTTAAACATTCTTGGATCCTAAAAAATAAAACAGGCTTTGTTAAGTTCAGACAGATTTGGGTTCCTAAGGGTACGAAAGTTAATTCTAATGGTTTGTTATATAAACAAGTTTGGGTACCTAAAACTATGAACAAAACTGTGAGTGGTTTTACAAATTTTGTTAGACCACTTGATTCTCTAACGATTAGGTACCAGAGGTGGCTGAGGAACTGCTAGACAAAAGAGATTTGGATTAAAGTTGCTCAGTACTTCTGTAATCATTCACAGTTCCTTAGCCAAGCTTGTTATGTTGGAGAGTCTGATTTACATTGGATTCTGGTATTATCTCTAAACTCACCTTTGTAAATATTCTCAGTTTTTATTTTTTTTTCTTTGTTTATTTCTCCTTCTACCTCCTTTTGTTCTTTTGTTTCTGTTTTTGTCACTGTTGTATCTTTTATTCTGGGCTTTCTTAACTTCAAATTGCAGAATTCATGATTTTCTGGAAATTTGCTTTATGTGAATAAAACTCTCTTATTTTTAATCTTTTCCATATCTTGAATTTATTTCTGTAAATATCTGCAATTGTTTTTTGAAGTTTTTTTTCTGAATTCTTAACAGTGTTGAAGCATTAATATCATATCTTGAACACTGTTATTTTGGATTCTAAATTTTTGAAGATCTGAATAATTAATGAAATTTCACACTTATGCTGTTATAAGTGTCTTCCAATTCATTTTGGAAACGCTTAAAATACTGTACTCATTACAGTACCTCTTGTAACTTATCAGTTGTGATAATTTCAGAAATTTTCAGATTGGCTTGAATATGTTAAATTGTCTTGAATCAGTGATACATTGTGAAATCTATATTCATTCGTGATCATTTTATTTTGAAATCTGTTTATTTGAAATCATATGAAATTCTTGATATTTTGAATATCACACACCACTTAAATTTGAAATTTAAAAAAATATACCAATCTTATTGAACGGATTCATTATATCTCAAAAATCGACATTGATTCATGTGATTTCAAATAAATAATTTCTTAATTTTAGGATCTTGAATAATTCTCAAACTTGATGTAAATGATCTGAATATTTCACTTGTGCTTGACAGAGATTTCTTGTGAAAAATTCGTCAAAAATCTAATTTTGTAACTCACTGTTATTTCATGATCAATTGGCTTGAATATTTGTCTGAAATCATTTGAAATTACTGATTTCTTGGATCTCGCACACTTCCTAAATCTGAATTATACAAACTGGTGTGATCGATTCATTTAATCTTGAAATTTTCATATTCCCTCAAGTGATTTCGAATAAATCGAATTCTTGGATCATGATTTTTTTTTCCATCATCTTTACAAGTCTGACTTGATATTTTTCTTGTGCTGCTCTGATACTGATATGAATTTTTTTTGATGACTGCTTGCTTTGGTATAAACTGTTTGTTGCTCTGATGAATATGCCTAAGGCCTAATGATTGTACTTGGATGTCTAGGTCACTCGTGTCATATTTCAAATCCTTGATTGTTGTGACATAAACATGTGGTATCAGTTTTGATGTGTTGTTCTCTTTGATCTATTCTCATCATCTACATATATATATTTTTTAAAAAAAAACCCTCATGTCTTGTATAAATCTTTCAATTTCCTCTTGTAAATATTTTTCAATTTTAAAATTATTTATTGATTATTCATTCAGAAATTGAAATCAATAACCAAACTGGACTGTAGTTAAATTCATCAAAATTATTATCAGATTTTGAAACTGTGACGAGTTATGACTACATACTTTACAACAAGAGGAGATTCTATTTAAATTTTCATGATGATTGAACAGTTATTATAATTTCTTTGGATTGGCGCTAATTTCACGAACATCTTCTATGTCTATCATCCTTCTGTCATCCATCATGATTTTATATCAATGAGGAGAGTTTTTTCTTATGTAAACAGTGAAAATATTGGTGATGGAAATGTGACTGCATTATTTTTCAGATTTAGTGATGATTGAAAATTATCGAAAATCCCAGTACAGCCGAGCATATTTCATAATATGATTAATTTAGAAATTTATTTCACAAATCATCTCTGTACCTACCACCTTTCTATCATCCATTTTGGTTTTATATTCCGAGGAGTTTTTTCTTTTGAAAGCTGAAAATGATAAATATACATAAGTATGTCTCTAACCTCATTTAAAAATCCAAGCACTGGTCATGCACGGTTAAGAGACAACTTATAATATAAGCGAATGATCTCATTTAAAAATCCGAGCTCCTGTTATGCATGGTCAGTGTGCTCTTGAATAAAAAGAAAAGAAATGAAAAATAATTTGAAATAAATAAAAAATTCTTATATGAAATTCTCCTTTGTGTATAATAACCTGCCTATCAATCCATATTCTAACTTGTGAAATGTGTTATTATTTTATGACGTATTATGTTTTGTTGATTGATAGCTACTGGGATTTGAGAGTATTCGATTTTGTCACTTAAGTTGAACTTATAATTATAGGACAAATCCATCACTGTTTTTGTGCTTAGTTTAAAAAAAAAGGTCTATTTTGAAAATAACTGAAATTCATCTTTTAAAAAGCTCTCTCCATTATTATAATTTCACCATAAATCCTTCATTCTCAAATGTGAAATTTGCCACTGATTCTTAGAATATTATGATTTTTGTTGGATTTTTTTTTGAGAATTGTGGTGAACATTCTCTCTTAAGCTGATTTTTAGTCATATTTTCATCGTTCTTTTATAATCTGTATCCTTTTGATGATAACAAAAGGGGGAGAATGGTTGAGATTTTGGTTTATGAGTGAATTTTTTTTTTAATACTTTTGAAAAATCATTCGATTTATTTTGTTCACTCTTGCACATATGTATCAGAGCTAGGGGGAGTTAAGTTGTAGGGGGAGCATACATTTAGGGGTAGTTTCACTGTTCACGAATAAACACATTTAATATATTCAAAATCTTTTATTTGTTTGTCATCATCAAAAGGGGGAGATTGTTGTATATAACGTAGTTGTATACACAATTATATGATTTTTGTTTGATGATAACAAACAAGTATATTTTACTTTAAATGCGTTTGTTACTATTATATCACATCTCAGATAGAAATATAATATTTATGTTTAAATAGAATACGAATATACACGAATTCAAATATTCAACTGTATTTTATTTAAATAGAATATTTTATTTCAATAATTAAACAGTACAAAAATATAAACTCCACTATTCGTTCATTTCACTGATATTCATTATTGTACAATCAATTTTAGTATACACAAAGCTCCTTTCTACAGACACTCGATTATACAAGCATACACTCAGACGCTCATTTACCGTTTCACTGTTATACACACTAATATACTTTCACTGTCATCTTCTGTCTCTGTGTTCTGTCAGTCCGGTCATTGTCAGTCCAATCATTATCTGCTTACCTGTCACATGAAACACACACACAGTACACTGCAATAGAAATGAATATGATGCTGATTTATGTCAAGTGTTTAGGTCAAGCAAACTCAGCATCATGGCAGCTGAATAAAAAAAAATTGACATATGGGAACAAGCATGTATGCGACACAGTGGAGTTACAATCTATACATGTCCATATTAATGAACAAGTTTTTAATGTGCCAAGAATCAATCAAGAAATCAATTCATGTTTCAGAGATTATGTGTTGATTATGGCAAGTTTCAAGAGCATGGCAAAATGTTTCAGATTTTCAAATGGTACATGCAAATGAAGTTAATGTATATAACCAGTATGACCAGGTCAAAACAAAAGAGAGCACGGCAACAATCATGGAAGGAATACATTTTCTCATTCATTCATGGACCAGTTTAAGCAACATGATTGAAGCATTGCATTTGCTCGTATATGGGAGGTGTTCAGTTTTTTAGCAAGGAGATCTTTGCTAAAATATTCCAGAATTCAATGGTTTCCAATTATACAGCGGGAAATAAATGTGATAAGATTTTATTCAAGAAATCTAAATTCACATTTGACAAGACAATCATTCTTTTGGGGCAATTTATTTCAGAAACTCAATTTGTTTTTGGCAACAGGTTAAATGACTGAAGTTCATAAGCTAACATTGAAGAGAACCAAATTGGTAGCAAAACAATTGTTCTATAGCAGTTCAATAGATCAACATGAGCATTCAGTGTTCAAGTACAATTCATCTCACAAACAAATGGCAAGACTCAAGCATGTGTGAATTAATGTGCCAGATGTACAAGAATAATACATGAGCAAGTGCATGCAAGAGCTTTTGGAAAGAAATCACAAACATTTCTTTTTTAAATTCTACTAAATGTGGCAAGTGTTATCTATCCTCTAGAAATTCAAATTATGTCTTTCCAGAAATTACAGGAATCAGGTTTGGCAAGCAAGCATATATTTGTCAAGCTTTAATGACACTCCAAAAATCCATTCATGATTTTCAGTAACTGTTTTTAAGAGTCAATTTTGGCAAGGAATCAATTTTTTTGGAAAAACAAAATTCAGCAAAACCATGTTTGGCAAGTAATAAATAATTTCTTTCCAAGAACATAAATCAGCTTTCCAGAAATTCAGAGTAAACATTTATGCAATCAAATCTTTGTGTTTCAAGAATTTTATCAATGAATTCATCAATTCATGTTCACAACAAGTTTTCAAGGCCAAGGATGTCAAAAGAGGAAAGTATCAATATGTTTCCAGATTTAAAACAAATCAATATGTATTTGTTTGGCAATTTTTTCTAAGGGGATAGCTAATGAAATATATTTTTCCTGAATTGCTATCAATGCTGATTCAATCAATAAATCATTTAAAGGCAGAGCAGCTATCATGCAAAGAGAATGTTGAATTTCCAAGAAATATCATTTAAACCTTTTTTTGGCAAGCTTTATTCATTTTCCAGAAATGATTTCATGGCATAATATCAAGTGGGCCAAAGATTTTATTTCTTTATTTTACAAAGGTGTTATAAGGCAACAATTCAAAAAGGTTTCCAGAAAATTTTCAAGGGCGATTCAATCAAGGCACCAAAGGGAAGAAATCAGGCAATGCAAATCAGTCAAGTCATTCAGTGAAATCAGAGCAATAAAAGGATTCTATTATCCTATATTAACACCTATCCTCATCAGCAATTTGCATCAAAAACAAAAATCCAAAATTTCAAGAGCAAAAATCTAATCAAATTCAGAGAACTCACAAAACGTTTTTTGTGACACCCCGTATGTTACATTTTAAAAAGTAAGAAATTTACGTACGTATACGGTGATACGCAAAGCATATAAACCAGTAAAGCATGAAGATAAAAGATGTTTTGTTTAAACTTCTAGAATTAAGGTAAATGGGATTCACCATTGCGTTCGTCTCGGAAAAATACGCGAAATAGAGTCCGAGTTTTTGAGAATCGGAGTCCGTATGACCCGTTAAAGGCCCAAGGAAGATTAGTGAAAATTTGAAATTCGGAAATCAGTTTGAAAATCTAGATCTGGGGCTAGGCGGGAATTTTCCCCGCCTAGGCCATGTCGACAGGACTGTCGACAGGCTTGTCGACTTGGGCCCAGACCAAGTCGACAGCCCTGTCGACATGCCAGTCGACAGGGGGTGGCCGGGCTAAATTGCCTGGTGCACCTGCTTGTCTCACCTGGGCTTGCTCTTGGGCTGATTCTGGAAGCTTCCGAGATCTGATGGTCCTAATCTATCCTAGATCTAATCCTATGGCCTAAAACACTCCTAATCTCTATAAAAACACCCCTAAGCCCCCTCTAAACCCTCATAACTCACCCTCTCCACGAAGTGCTGCCCAAACGCAAAGTGATCATGGCCTCCATCTCAAATCCCTAGAGCCTATGCATTCAAATCGGGTCCAAATCAAAGGATGCAAGCTTGCTACACCAAATAGAGGCCAAATCAACATTTCTAGGCGAGTTTCGTGATGGTTCTTCATCAAAGGAGCCACCTTTCTTCGTCATGATGATGCATGGTCCCTTTCCTAAGCATTGCCTAGGTAAGCTCTAGCTACTTTTAGATGGAAACGGTAGTTTTGATAATGACATGGGATAAAATGTGGCTAAACATGATTATGCGAACCTATATGAGCCTTACCTTGCCTCTTGTGTCCATGTTTATGGTTTTAGGCCATGTGAGTGACTTAATCATGCCTCTCATGCTATGCATAACCTAGTTTGACTTGCAAGTTTGGATCTTTATGCATGAAATGCTAGCATGAACCTTTAGGAACCATTTTTACTTGTGAAACATTGGCTAAGATTATAGTTTGGGGCTTATGCATGTTTATGAACCTAAACCCCTAGTGTTAACATGCAAGTTTGTGGCCAAATCCTTTATGACATTATGCAAACTTATGGCCAATTCCCTTTGTTTTCATGTTATGCATGCTTGTGGCCAAACCTTTATGAACCTATATATGTCTTAAGCCAAACCCTCATGATGCTATTCATGTTTGGGGGTCATGGTGTAGCATAGTACCTTTGTGATGTGACTCGTCCATTCTTGCGTTGGAACACGATTTGGGTTGAGGATATACAAGCGCGATTGTAGCATGAAAAACTTAACGTGAAGTAATATGAAAATATGTTAGGCGAGCTAAACTGGGCATGAACCATAATTTGGGAAAAGGGGTATAAACATGATAACATGCGACGATAAATATGACATGTGAATACTTGAAAGCATAACTTGTAATGTAACATGGAAATCGACATGTAAGTATGCATAAAAACATAAGCTTGGGAATTTACCTATTAAGTTAGGTCTACCCATTGGGAATTTACCTATTAAGTTAGGTCTACCCAATTGCTTGGAAACTTAACTATGAACATGATACTAGACTAAACATGAAAATGGCCAACTCGAGGTTGGGTTGAGTTTGCAACGTAAAACTACCCGGAACCGACCGGCCTAACTAGTAGTTGCAAACAATAGGACTCAATGTGAGAAGTTGGTCATGTTGTGCTTGAACCCGAGGTTAGACCAAGTTGTGGTGTAAATCTACCCGGACCCGCCCGGCTTAACTAGTAACCACAACAAAGTCTAATGTGAGAGGTTGGGTGCATTAAATAATTAATGCCACAGAATAGGGTTAAGTTAATTTGATTAATGAGGCTCAACCAAATATGATATGGACAAACGGGTTAAGTAATTTGATTAGGCTAATGACGCTGGACCGATTTGACTCGGTAATTTGACAGGGTCAAGTTAATTTATATAATTAACCAATCTAAAATGGTAATTAGACGAGGTTAAGTTATGGATTACTTAGCCAGCTTGACACATGGTTTGTAGGGTTAAGTCTTGGACTTGGATACTTAGCCAATTTTGACATGGTTGGTAGACGGGCTAAGTTATGAACTTAAGTGACACTTAACCCATTTGATAAACCCTAATTCAGAGGATTAGGAGAATAACCATAGTTAACAAGGGTAATGGAAATAAGGCTAAGTGGTAAACCTTAGTTAAAGGAAACTAAGTAATAATTCTTAGTCAAGGAAATCTGGACCACTTCTTAGACAGATTAGTAACCCAATACGTTAGGTCAACGTTTAAGTATGCGTGGAGGAGCAGGCTATCTGATTTAGATGAAGGCTCCAACGAACTGGGTAACGAAGCAGCGGCTTCGGGGAACGTGAGGATATTCTTGGGATCCCTCCGTGAGCTGCCAGGTCATTATACTAGGCTCACGGGAGGTTGAGGTCTGCGGTAGAAGAACCAAGAATATGCCTTGGTTGCTATGCGAGCGACCTAAAGACTAGGGTGGATAGCAGTGAGTCGACGAATACATAAGGTGCCCGAGATAGCAAGTTCGTCGATCATCTACCATCTTGAGTCAAGCGTATACGTACGGAAAGGCAGGGAACACCCAACAGACCATAATTGCTATCTAATTATGGGTGAGGTAGGCCGTAGGATGTGGGCTGGCCGGAGTGTAGTTCTCATGCAAGATTTTCTCTTGTGTTGCCTTTCACTAGTTGAGGGAGGGGTCTCGTGGGACCATAGCCACGTGTAGAAAAGCAGACCTTAGTATCTGCATCGGCAGATAAATCTAAAGCTCCCGACCGAGCCCTGTATTTCTTGGTTTGTCCTGTGACAGGACTCGGATGGCACGATGTGATACATGTGCATACAGTTATAGAAAAACGATTCACGATGAATGCGTGGGAAAAAGGGCGCGGTTGAGGGTTGGCGTAATCCCTAGAGGCCTAGGTGGTTTAACCCAAACCGAAATACGGAAGCGTGCAATAGGTAAGCGTAATCCCTAGTGGTGCTAGGTGGCGTAGGTCCTAGTAGTTCAAACGATGATTTATATGGAAGAGCCTAGCTAGAATAAGGGTGACAGTCCAAACGAGTTCAAGGATAATACGACATGAGGAAGACCGTACGAGGTACGGCAAAGGACTGAACTTATATACATGGGAAGGAACATATGACTTGAGTAACCTATATACATGCGATATATTAGGTTGACATGGACCATTCACGACTTTGAGTAAGGGACATTCCTGGTTAACACATAACAAGGCTGGGATACTAGGGCGGAGGGTGTAGAGCAGATATATGTGTTAGAACTAGGAAGAATATCCATAATAGATTCCGGGGAATGTTAGACGGTGCAGATACCTTGGGATGATGTGATATCTTGGCTTATCATAACACCATAGTCGTCATGATACCTCAGTTCACCTTGCCACAGGAGTCAACCAGCTACCCTGGCTTAGTTTATCTATCTTGTAGTTATCCTTATGTTTACTTTCAGTTTATGCATGTCATGTTACCTTTACCTGTTTTTATACTGGAAGTAGATAGGACTTACTCAGTCTTTTTGACTGACCCGTTTTGTTTTGCCTCTTTTCTTCCGTTTCCCCCCCAGGTTACAGGGAGGAAACAATGCTGTTTGGTTCGGACTTCTTCTGTTTGAAGGTCATCATGGATGGCTTGGACTTTCTTGGCTGTGGCTACTTTACTGTTTTATTTGCGGAATAATTTATTAAAAAGTCTTTATGCTTTTCTACTATTGCAAGACAGGTTTTGATGTACTCTGATGTAAAGGCTTTAGACCTTATTTATCCATGTTTATGAAGGTTTGAGTTTACTTCCGCTATTTATATATGTTCTGTCTTATGATATTTCTGTGCATGTTTACCAATAATACCCCTCTAAAGCTAGTGCATTCCCTTGCGAGTGACCCTAGCGGAGGCGGGGTGTTACATTTGGTATCAGAGCAGAAGGTTACCAGGTTGGGCAAAAGTTTTTTTTTTTAAAAAAAAACCTTCTGAAAATTAATTGAAAAACTGTTTATAAAGAAGCATTTTTCAAGAAAAACTTTGTTTTAGAAGTTATTCCCCAAAATCCATTAGCAATGTCCTTGTTTTATTAGTTGAATTCTCTTTTCCTTTCTCTCTCCCATCGATAGTCACGTCGGCTTCGGTTACAAGTAGTTTTTGAGTTAGAAGAGTGTTTTCTGTATGATGGGGGAATAGTTCTCGGGAAAATGGAGTTGGGTCAGGGGGGAAATAAGGAAATGGAAGGGTGGAAGGACAAGCAAGAAGAGAGGGAAAAAAAAAAAAAGAATGGGGCCAGTCGACAGGCCTGTCGACAGGGCAGTCGACATGCCCCCCCCTGTCGACAGGGCTGTCGACACGTCGAGCCTGCAGGAGAAAAAAAATATATAAACCCGAGGCCGAGAGCTTCGGCTCATAACCCCAACCCCTTTTCTCCTTCCTCCCAGCCACCAAAACCGAAATTCCCCAACTCCACCACCTCCCATCACCTCGTTTCTCCACCGTTCTTCATAAAATTAAGCTTAAATCGAAGCTAGAGGCCCTCTCCATCCGGATCTATAGTTCCCCTCTTCCAATTCGTGCTTAAATCGCCATGGCCAATCAACCCAATCCCTACGAGCTTTACCCTCAACTAACCGCGCAAGAGGTTGAGTGGTGTGACGAGCAACCAGGGATAATTGAGCACTACATGCAGCTTGCCACTAGGAATTTGTTTCTAGGCCGACCGGTGAGGTTTGCGGATTTTGCGGGAACCGCCGTGGAAGGCTTGTTTGTTAATGCGGGTCTTATTCATATTCTGGATACGCACACAGCCGAGAGGAGGGGCTACAAGCGTATGGTAAGACTTTTTGATGCTCGTTTGCAAATTGATGTGGATGATAATGGGTTGATAACTTATGGTTCATGGGTTAAGGGTACCCATATATTTGTGAATGAGGTCCAATTTGGGGAAATTTTGAATATCCGGGGTACGGGACTTGATATAAATGACCTGGAGATGGATGATTTGAATGTGTGGGGAAGGATTTTTTTTAATGGCCTGGATAGGCAATGGGATAGTACGCATTTGCGCCCCCTAGCTAGGTTTGTGACTAGGATATTGCAATATAATATTGCGGGGCAGAATCATGGGTTTGACAGAGTCCCCGTAGTCGTTAAGGCCGCCACTTATGCTATTTTTGGGGGCATACAAATAAACTGGGCAAGGACCATCTTGCAGCAATACCAGATCTTTAGGGGAGCAAGACACTCCAATATTTGTTTTGGGAACTTATGGACTATAGTTTTCCGCTGGTTCGGGGTGGATTTGCATGATGAGGATTATGTGACGCTTTCTAACCATCCCTCTGTTATCATCACTGAAGCCGCACTAGGGAGGATGAGTATAGATATGCAGGAGCTGCAAGGGGAGCCTCAGCCTATGGAGCATGAGGGATTAGATGAGGAAGAGGATGAGGGTAACGAGGAGGAAGAGCAAGAGGAGGAGCCACATGATGATCAGTTTGGACACTTTGAGGACCCCCATCAGGCACCACAGCATGATGGTGAGCAGGCTGGGGATGGAGCCTGGGCTCATCAGGGCCCGGCACAGGGGGCTCCGGACACAGGTGCCTGGGATCCATGGGCTACTAGGGATCCAGACTGGAGGACCGAGCTGAGATATATTTCACAACAGCAGGCTCGCTTGATGAGGAGCCACCAGGATATTTTGAGGTCACAGCAGCAGACCCTGGAGTCACAGGTAGCCATGGCTCAGACACAGCAGCAGATGCTTCAGGATATGAGTTCCTCTTATGACCAGTTAGGGGCTGGGATGCAAGACCTACAGTTAGAGCTTAGGCAAGGGAATCGACGGCAGGAGGAGAGGCTTGATAGCTTAGAGGAGCTCATCCGTAGCTATTTTCATCGGGATTGACCTCTATCAGTTATCCGTGGGATGGTATTTTATTTTCAGTATTGTTTAGCTGTTCCTTTTGTTGTCTAGTTGTAACGATGTACTAAAACTATCTTAATAAAGTTTGTACGTTGTTTGTTTGCGCAATTTGTTGTGTCTAATGTAATTATGAAATATTGAACGATAACGTCTGATAACGAAGAACAATGAAAACAACAAAACGGGATATCTCTCCGTTACATAAAAATTTAGAAAATTAGATTTTTCTAAATTAATAATGGATGGTAGGATTCTGGATGCTCAAATTGGATGAACTTCACTCTTATTTTATAAGGGTGCGGGAAAATTTGGATGGAATTACTTTTTCAAAATTTTGCATTCATATAGAACTGCAAGTATATTTAGGATGAGAGCATCATGGTTTGAAAAAGAAATTTTTAAAAAAATTGCATTCATGTAGGTGGTACCACAAGTTAGGCATACATATTTTTCTATGATGTGATTCACTTTTGCACATGTGCACATGTTTGCAACAATTGGCTGAACACTTCTGGATGCTAATATGGGGACAAAAATCCTACTACTATTGAATTTCGGGGACGAAATTCTTTAAGGGTGGGAGGATGTGACACCCCGTATGTTACATTTTAAAAAGTAAGAAATTTACGTACGTATACGGTGATACGCAAAGCATATAAACCAGTAAAGCATGAAGATAAAAGATGTTTTGTTTAAACTTCTAGAATTAAGGTAAACGGGATTCACCATTGCGTTCGTCTCGGAAAAATACGCGAAATAGAGTCCGAGTTTTCGAGAATCGGAGTCTGTATGACCCGTTAAAGGCCCAAGGAAGATTAGTGAAAATTTGAAATTCGGAAATCAGTTTGAAAATCCAGATCTGGGGCTAGGCGGGAATTTTCCCCGCCTAGGCCATGTCGACAGGACTGTCGACAGGCCTGTCGACTTGGGCCCAGACCAAGTCGACAGCCCTGTCGACATGCCAGTCGACAGGGGGTGGCCGGGCTAAATTGCCTGGTGCACCTGCTTGTCTCACCTGGGCTTGCTCTTGGGCTGATTCTGGAAGCTTCCGAGATCTGATGGTCCTAATCTATCCTAGATCTAATCCTATGGCCTAAAACACTCCTAATCTCTATAAAAACACCCCTAAGCCCCCCCTAAACCCTCATAACTCACCCTCTCCACGAAGTGCTACCCAAATGCAAAGTGATCATGGCCTCCATCTCAAATCCCTAGAGCCTATGCATTCAAATCGGGTCCAAATCAAAGGATGCAAGCTTGCTACACCAAATAGAGGCCAAATCAACATTTCTAGGCGAGTTTCGTGATGGTTCTTCATCAAAGGAGCCACCTTTCTTCGTCATGATGATGCATGGTCCCTTTCCTAAGCATTGCCTAGGTAAGTTCTAGCTACTTTTAGATGGAAACGGTAGTTTTGATAATGACATGGGATAAAATGTGGCTAAACATGATTATGCGAACCTATATGAGCCTTACCTTGCCTCTTGTGTCCATGTTTATGGTTTTAGGCCATGTGAGTGACTTAATCATGCCTCTCATGCTATGCATAACCTAGTTTGACTTGCAAGTTTGGATCTTTATGCATGAAATGCTAGCATGAACCTTTAGGAACCATTTTTACTTGTGAAACATTGGCTAAGATTATAGTTTGGGGCTTATGCATGTTTATGAACCTAAACCCCTAGTGTTAACATGCAAGTTTGTGGCCAAATCCTTTATGACATTATGCATACTTATGGCCAATTCCCTTTGTTTTCATGTTATGCATGCTTGTGGCCAAACCTTTATGAACCTATATATGTCTTAAGCCAAACCCTCATGATGTTATTCATGTTTGGGGGTCATGGTGTAGCATAGTACCTTTGTGATGTGACTCGTCCATTCTTGCGTTGGAACACGATTTGGGTTGAGGATATACAAGCGCGATTGTAGCATGAAAAACTTAACGTGAAGTAATATGAAAATATGTTAGGCGAGCTAAACTGGGCATGAACCATAATTTGGGAAAAGGGGTATAAACATGATAACATGCGACGATAAATATGACATGTGAATACTTGAAAGCATAACTTGTAATGTAACATGGAAATCGACATGTAAGTATGCATAAAAACATAAGCTTGGGAATTTACCTATTAAGTTAGGTCTACCCATTGGGAATTTACCTATTAAGTTAGGTCTACCCAATTGCTTGGAAACTTAACTATGAACATGATACTAGACTAAACATGAAAATGGCCAACTCGAGGTTGGGTTGAGTTTGCAACGTAAAACTACCCGGAACCGACCGGCCTAACTAGTAGTTGCAAACAATAGGACTCAATGTGAGAAGTTGGTCATGTTGTGCTTGAACCCGAGGTTAGACCAAGTTGTGGTGTAAATCTACCCGGACCCGCCCGGCTTAACTAGTAACCACAACAAAGTCTAATGTGAGAGGTTGGGTGCATTAAATAATTAATGCCACAGAATAGGGTTAAGTTAATTTGATTAATGAGGCTCAACCAAATATGATATGGACAAACGGGTTAAGTAATTTGATTAGGCTAATGACGCTGGACCGATTTGACTCGGTAATTTGACAGGGTCAAGTTAATTTATATAATTAACCAATCTAAAATGGTAATTAGACGAGGTTAAGTTATGGATTACTTAGCCAGCTTGACACATGGTTTGTAGGGTTAAGTCTTGGACTTGGATACTTAGCCAATTTTGACATGGTTGGTAGACGGGCTAAGTTATGAACTTAAGTGACACTTAACCCATTTGATAAACCCTAATTCAGAGGATTAGGAGAATAACCATAGTTAACAAGGGTAATGGAAATAAGGCTAAGTGGTAAACCTTAGTTAAAGGAAACTAAGTAATAATTCTTAGTCAAGGAAATCTGGACCACTTCTTAGACAGATTAGTAACCCAATACGTTAGGTCAACGTTTAAGTATGCGTGGAGGAGCAGGCTATCTGATTTAGATGAAGGCTCCAACGAACTGGGTAACGAAGCAGCGGCTTCGGGGAACGTGAGGATATTCTTGGGATCCCTCCGTGAGCTGCCAGGTCATTATACTAGGCTCACGGGAGGTTGAGGTCTGCGGTAGAAGAACCAAGAATATGCCTTGGTTGCTATGCGAGCGATCTAAAGACTGGGGTGGATAGCAGTGAGTCGACGAATACATAAGGTGCCCGAGATAGCAAGTTCGTCGATCATCTACCATCTTGAGTCAAGCGTATACGTACGGAAAGGCAGGGAACACCCAACAGACCATAATTGCTATCTAATTATGGGTGAGGTAGGCCGTAGGATGTGGGCTGGCCGGAGTGTAGTTCTCATGCAAGATTTTCTCTTGTGTTGCCTTTCACTAGTTGAGGGAGGGGTCTCGTGGGACCATAGCCACGTGTAGAAAAGCAGACCTTAGTATCTGCATCGGCAGATAAATCTAAAGCTCCCGACCGAGTCCTGTATTTCTTGGTTTGTCCTGTGACAGGACTCGGATGGCACGATGTGATACATGTGCATACAGTTATAGAAAAACGATTCACGATGAATGCGTGGGAAAAAGGGCGCAATTGAGGGTTGGCGTAATCCCTAGAGGCCTAGGTGGTTTAACCCAAACCGAAATACGGAAGCGTGCAATAGGTAAGCGTAATCCCTAGTGGTGCTAGGTGGCGTAGGTCCTAGTAGTTCAAACGATGATTCATATGGAAGAGCCTAGCTAGAATAAGGGTGACAGTCCAAACGAGTTCAAGGATAATACGACATGAGGAAGCCCGTACGAGGTACGGCAAAGGACTGAACTTATATACATGGGAAGGAACATATGACTTGAGTAACCTATATACATGCGATATATTAGGTTGACATGGACCATTCACGACTTTGAGTAAGGGACATTCCTGGTTAACACATAACAAGGCTGGGATACTAGGGCGGAGGGTGTAGAGCAGATATATGTGTTAGAACTAGGAAGAATATCCATAATAGATTCCGGGGAATGTTAGACGGTGCAGATACCTTGGGATGATGTGATATCTTGGCTTATCATAACACCATAGTCGTCATGATACCTCAGTTCACCTTGCCATAGGAGTCAACCGGCTACCCTGGCTTAGTTTATCTATCTTGTAGTTATCCTTATGTTTACTTTCAGTTTATGCATGTCATGTTACCTTTACCTGTTTTTATACTGGAAGTAGATAGGACTTACTCAGTCTTTTTGACTGACCCGTTTTGTTTCGCCTCTTTTCTTCCGTTTCCCCCCCCCCCCCCCCAGGTTACAGGGAGGAAACAATGCTGTTTGGTTCGGACTTCTTCTGTTTGAAGGTCATCATGGATGGCTTGGACTTTCTTGGCTGTGGCTACTTTACTGTTTTATTTGGGGAATAATTTATTAAAAAGTCTTTATGCTTTTCTACTATTGCAAGACAGGTTTTGATGTACTCTGATGTAAAGGCTTTAGACCTTATTTATCCATGTTTATGAAGGTTTGAGTTTACTTCCGCTATTTATATATGTTCTGTCTTGTGATATTTCTGTGCATGTTTACCAATAATACCCCTCTAAAGCTAGTGCATTCCCTTGCGAGTGACCCTAGCGGAGGCGGGGTGTTACATTTTTGATCGCAATCCAAGACTGTTAATCGAGCAGGAGCATAAATTTGAAGAAGCTTTGGAGATTATTTCTTTCAGAACATCAATCAATCGATTCGAGTTGGAGGATTTCAAAGAAACCCGAAAATTCCTTTTTCCCATAGCCTCCATGTTCATTTCCTTAGATGCAAAGGATCAGGCTGAACAAATAAAGAAAATGGGCAGCCAACATAAGTCAAAAGGGATTAGTTTGTATTAAAGAGGGGGTTTCTTTGCTTTCTTTTTATTTATTTTGTATTTTCAATTTTTTTGTAAACTGTCAAAACAGTTTGTAGAATTCTGTAAAAATCTAGGGAAAACCAGCTAGGTGTTTAACTGGCAGTTGGCAGAGTCTATAAAATCTGGGTTACTGGTTACAGGGTTGTAATCAGGGGAAATCTGATCGAGGGGATATCGATCAGTCTAGGGTTTTGAGCGTAGGTTTAGAATAGGAGCAGGGTTTGCGAGTGTACATGGTCTTGTATGCGGGAGCTGTTCTATCACCTAGTAGAAACCTTAGAAATGCAGCAGTAGGCAGGGTTTTGTCGAAGCTGGGTATATCTGTGTGTAATTTATTTTCTGCAGTTCTGTTTCCGCTATATTCTGTGATGTGTTAATTAATATATATCTCGTTAGAATTTTAATTCTGTTAAAAACTGTAATATGCCCTATTCTCCCCCCCCCCCCCCCTCTAGGGTTAATCTAGATCCAACAAAGATCACTCCTCATCATCAGGAAGACATGGACCAGCATTCTCCTCTTGTCCTAGAAGCTCTGCAATCATCCTATCTCTGGATTTGAGGGCATGAATGAGATGATCTTTGTCTTTCTCCATGAGGAATATGTGTTTGACTTGTTCACGATTTAATCCTTGAAGATCGCTAACCAGGTCGCGCCACCCCGTCAATTCTTTGGCTATATAATTGCTGAGCATATCAAAATGCTTCTGTACCCAGTTTTTTGTTTTATCAAGCTGTCCAAGCGCTTCATTTTGGAGGGAGTTAACGTCATCTGAAAGTGCTCGGTAATCTGATGGATCAATATCAGGGTTGGTCGATACTCCACCAAAGTACCATCCTTCGAATCTGATCGCGGGTTCGGGCTGGCAAAGCTTGACGCAGTAAGGAGGCCTATTGATGATAACTTGGAGTTCATCCAAGGAGAGGGCTTTTGTGACAAGATTGTTAGCTGAAGAATGAGTTTCCGGCACGGGATATTTTCCATCTCAATATCGCTTCCTCAAATTTTCCACATCCTCTGAAGGGCTTCCTGTAACATTGCGATTGCCTGCCATCCTGCACAAGTGCATCATGTATGTCAGACCTTAAAAGGGGATCCAAGTTTTGATTCATCTATTAATCGGCTGCGAAACATAGAAAGAGTCGGTTTAAATAGATCCCATCTAGGTCGGTTTTGGGCAATCATGGTTTAGATAAAGTAATAAACCGACAAGGTCCTGATCAGTTCGAAGTTAAGCACGAGTCTGTTCAACAACATAATAGGTCGGTCCTGGAAGCTGATCTGGTCGGTCAAATGAAGACCGACCCTAAATTCAGTTGTGTAAAAAACCGACTCAAACATAAACAATACAATGATCATGAAACATGAATAGTACAACGTGATAGTTTTAACAGAAGATTGGGTATTCACTACAAGTTGTTGGGGCTGTTTTATCTACTCGAGCATACAAACAAACATATGGTGAGCGTTATTGCAAAACAAAGGCATTATGAAGTCAAACATTTCAGGTTAACTATCCACTATCCCCAATCAAGCTGAAATCCAGGTTTGGGGGTGTGCTCAGTTGATTAACCATTCTAAACTATCACATCAAAACATATCCCAATCCACTAGGTTTTCTCCAAATTACCCCAAATCAAAATCATCTCAATTCAGTAACGTATTATTCCAGAAAAGTCCCAACTTGCAATAACCAGATCAGGCATTAACAAGATTTAAAACATACATATCTGCGGTTAGTCGAGCTCTCTAGACTCTGGAAGAGATTACGAGTTTTGGGAAGCTGAATTTGAGATGCGGGCGCACAGTGATTCGAACTGAAGAACAAGATCAGTATGGATCAGGCTTGGATTTTGAAAAAAAAAGAACGAGACGAAGTTGGTAATTTACCTTAGAGAAAAGCTTCCGCCATTAAACAGATTTGTGCTGGAATTTTGAGGAATGGGAAAGGCCACCGATGAAAAGAGATTTAAATAGCCAATGGGCTAACATAACCCGCTTCCAATGAGTCCACAAAAGTCGACCCGTATGATTTGAATTCTAAACCGACCCCTGGCCAAAAGCACGCAATTGCAATCGTCAGCATATTGTATTTTGAAGTTCTTAAGATAAAATATCATGAACTTCGAGGGGCAAAATGTTATCTAAGAAATCATAAGTCATTTCATGGATCGATATCAGTTCTGCCTTTTAGTCGGTTCTCTTCTCCCCATAAGTTTAGGTCGATTTTGTTTTCATGCTAGTTCATAGCGCTAGTCAGTCGAGATGCTTCACAGGGAAAAAGGGTTTAGTCAGTTCAACCTCCTGGTCGTCCCTTTCCTACATCAGAGCCTCCAGGTCGGTTCTGCCAAAGGCAATCGGTCTCATCCTTCTGCAAATCCTGCTCCGCCCTATGTTGAAGACAGCTGGTCGTCCCGCTTTACCAGTTTAGCCTCATGGTCGGTCCTGCCTTCCCAGGAACCTACTCGGCCTCGCTGCTTCAGTTCCATGATCAGTATTGGTGAACCTGGTCGGTCGGTGCTGATGTAGTCGGTTTTGGATCATGACAACTGGCAACAGCTGGCAATGGCAGTTCTATAAATACCCAAAAATACCGACCCAACCCCTGCACTCCATAATTACAAGCCTGCCATTACCCTCAAACTTCCCCTATAAATAGCCCCTTTCTCCAAACTAAGGGGGAGGGAGGAGTGGACGACCCCGAAGGGCTGCAAAAATCACTTCTCTAAGCTATCCTCAAGCTTCATCCATGGCTTTCATAGCTTCGCTTTCCATTCATCATTAAATCCTCATTTCCATTAAGAATTCTAACAAAATTCTATCCAAAAGAAAGGAAAGAGAAAATTGGATGTAAAGAAAGTTTATGCATATTGTAAATGGAATCTCGTAATGAAAATGCTTGGAAAGTGGATGTAGATTCATCTCGAATCGAACCACTATAAAAATTCCCTTGTTTTTACTTTGTATTTTTACTTTTGTGATTACGGCTTCACGTTTCTTCATACACGCTTTCATAGTGCCTTGCCCCTGATCAGGTGACATGCTTCCTTAGCACCTTACCTCTAATTGGGTAACGCGCTCTTAAGGCACCGTATTTGGTGGTTGATCATTCTGTGATTAAAACACCAAACCAGAGGGGGCATGGTTAAGGCATCAAAAACATAAGCCACTGTTTCATACCAGAAATGGTCGTGGTGGTGCATCTGAAACTAGCACGCCCTGCCTATGCTCGCAGAAGAGTACGCCCTGCCTCTGCTAGAACTAAGCATGTCCTACCTCTACTCACAGAAGAGCACGTCCTACCCTACTTATGTTCCATGTTACCTGCAGAAGGGAAAGCAAACCACTATAATCACCTACGATGGTCAGGATAGGGCACCCCTCGGAGGGGGGTGGTGTATAAGCCTCTATCAGAACCTACGATGGTCCGTATAGAGCATCAAAAGAGTAAACTTTAGTTTTGTGACTACAATGGCCCAGTCTAAGTTTCTAAGACCTTATCATCGCCTACAATGGTCAGGATAAGGCACCTCCTGAAGGGAGGTCAGGTAAGTCCTTGGGCCCTGCTTGTGGATAAGCTAGCCAAGCGCTTCGGACGCACATGCCCATAGAGTGGCCATCAAAGCACATACATCCTCTTCTTTGACATCGAAAGTGTAACATCCCAGAATTTTAACTATGTTTGATTTAGATTTTAATATATAATTTTTTATTTTTTGAATATAAATTTGATTTTTTAAGGTATGAATATGAATCTTATTTTTTTGAATAAGTATCTTGTTTTATTATATATGATTTTGTATGAGAAAAACATATTTTAAAAGTTACATTTAATTTATAAGATTTTATGTTTAAGTAATGATATTTTCTGATTTTGGTAATATTGATTTGTAAACATGAATTTGGTAAAGGATAATTTATTTTTAAAAGATTTCACAGGGATAATTTTTATTTTTGAATATCAATAAGTAAGAAAATTTATAATGATGTTTATAAAATTTGTTAAGCATTTATTTTAAACCATTTGTTAGTAAATTTTGATAAATTATATGTGTATATATATTTGATAAGTATTTTTGAAATATTAATAAGTTATACAAATTTTGATATACTTTAAATAATAAGGTAGTTACACTTATAAGCATTAAAACTTGGCTACAATTAATTTAGATGAGGTGTCCCTCTTATGTGTCCCTCTTATGTGTCTAAACGCATGATATATGCCCCATGAAAGTATCCAATTGTCCATTTAGTTGTCATCATGCATGTTCTAAGCTACACGAATTGATCCATGTGTACATGAGAAATTTTACTATTTTACCCCTGAAATCACTCTATATAAGGAGAGCTAAACCATTGAATTTCCCACTTCAGCCATTTTCAACCACATATGAAGTTTCCTCACGACATTGTTCTTTTGATTTCATGTTTTCTATTTCCAGTAAATGAAAAATTTACATTCCCACTGATTCAAAAATCTTTTTCTCTTGATTCATTCATAATTAGCTGAAATGACCTACACGAATGTTGTTTAGATCGTCATTTCTGATTTTTAAAAATTGACGGATCCAGATTTCATCATGTAACGAAGGAGAAATCTCAGATTTACAGTACAATGTGAAATTTGTGTAGAAACTTCGAAAAATAAAATCTCTTAATCTGGAAAGAATCGATTTATTCCATCTACGCCATTGCAATCAGTAGGAGATGTAGTATTTTTTCATGAGAATTTGGAACGATTATGCATCAATGATCTGAAAAGTTCGAATCTAGGGTTGGGTTTGGTCGGAGAATCGAGCATCGATAGACGAATTGGAGCATGGCGTGATGACGAGGGAAGAGAGAGCTTCGATGTGGTATATTTTGGTGAAGATCGACGATAAAAAGTGTCGATACTTTTGTTGGTTCACTCACGCTCCAGTCTTCGGCAATGGGTTCGGATTTTGCAAGGGGGTTCCGGGGATTGGGCGAGTAGGTGCAGTCGGATGAGGATGTGAAAAGGAATATTCGTTGGTGAAGTCAATTTGTGGATCGGTTGGAGATTGTAGGTTTGCACGTGCACGGGTTTGCACGCATGAATGGGTTTTTATAGGGAAGCAAAGAGGAGGAGGTGCGTGAAGAAGAAGAAGAGAGGAGCGGGCCGGTTATGGTTTGTGAAGAATAAAATGGTCTTTGGGCCAAAAGAGATTGGGTATGTTATTTATTTTTAAGTTCGATTTAGTTTAAAACTTTAAACATCTCTAGATTGTTCAATATAAATCCGTTTAAGTTGTCGTTGGAGCCGTTGGACTCATATAATTAAATAGAACACATCGAAATATAATAGTGAAATTTTTTATGTAAGTATAAATTATAATAAGTAAATAAAAATCCGTGTGTAAATTATATATCGCTTGCATCGTTATTAATTCAATTTCGATATAAAATTAGCAGAGGAATTACCAGCTGCTAATAAAAGTGGATCGAGAACAGTACGAGTAGTGGTGGCAGTGTTCGTTGGTCTGTTCGTCTTGGTAATGAAGATGTTGGAGCTATTATGGTGATAACTTCTAATTTAAATTGCTAATTTATATTAGTTAATTATAATTAGCTGAAATTAATTATAATTAGTTAATGATAATTGTGTGATGGATGTTGATGTTTGAATGGTTGTTCATGTAATTAGATAATACACTGAACACTGGTAAGAGTTATTGACCGTAACGCTTGTGCACAGTTAAAATGTTTGTTTGTGATGAATGAATTCATGTCCATCTGATCATATGGTTCATTTGGATAAATATGATTGCATTGCATGATATCACACACACACCGTGGTTGTGGAAATATATGGGTGATCGAATCAAAATCTCCTTCCTATATACGATTTGATTTATTTATTAAACAATATTTAAAATTTTAGTTTTGAATTAAATATTAACTTTTAAATATTGAATTAGGATCGGAAAATGATTTGAATTATGTATTGATTTTGTATAACGATCTTTATATCTATCTGAAACTAGTTTTGGTAAAAATATTATTTTCAAATTAAATTCGAAATGAGATTTTGAAATTGGAATATGGTTTTATATATATTAATGATGTCTCTTTATAATAATTTATATTTAAATCATTATATGGTTTGAATAGAACGCACTATGATGCGATAATTCGTAAATATCGATTTCAAGTTTTGAATGGTTTTAACTTGATTGTTTGAAATTAATTTGACTTGAAATAAGAAACGTTGAATTGCAAATGATAAATGTTTTGAATAGCAAAGGAAATTTCAAAATTTCAACGTATGATTTCAAGTTATATTTAAACAAATTTGGAAAAGATCGTTATACGTGCGGTTGGCGATCATAACTAAAAATCGAATAAAACAAGTTTATTATATTGGAGAAATTTATGATATTTACTATTTTATAAATTTAAAGGTGATTAGAATTGGAATATTTGAATTTCAAATAATTTTAAATCTATTTGATTTAAATGGCTATTTTTAATAGCAGTACTTTTGGTAACAATTCAAAATGTTGTTATTGGTTTTGAAATTTATAAACGTGAACTATTATTTGACAATAAGAATGATTTATAAAATAGTTCGAAGGTTATTAAAGTATTGGTAATATTTTTTATGGAATCGAAATGGGTTTTCCAATTTTTTTTACAAAATTTGGATATGGTTGGAGATAAAGTCTTCGGATGTTTGATATTAATTTGTTAAATGAAAAACTCTTATTATTTGAGGAATTTAAAAGGTAATTCACCGTTATTCCGCTTATAATATGAGTTGGATACAAAATTTATATTGAAGATAAGTTGATGGTATTTCTATCCAGATCTAATGTCAAATAGTTGAATAAATCTTTTATTTAAGATACGGGTTTCTCAACCTGATTGAAATAAGTTAGATAGAAATAATCTTCGATATTTGGTATAAAATTTCATGATGTAAACGTATACTATCTGGGGAATTTGGAAGATATTATTATATCGTTATTCCACTTATATTATTCGTTGATTATGAGAATTTATATCGAATATAAGTGGATACAATTTCTGTGTAACTTATGATTCAATATCGATTGATTAGGGTTTTGTCGTGAATCGTATCTTTAATAATATCATTCTTGAAACCCAATGAGATTGAGTTGTGGAAATTCATATCGTAATTTAGGGATTTAAACAAATCTTTGATTCGAGGAAATTAAAGTGAGAAAATGAAGCGAAAGTATAATCTTTGATTTCAAAGGAGAGTTAAGATGATAACGAGATGTATGAAATTCTTCGTAAATCATATCTTGAGTCGTAAAGGAATTGACAAATATTTGGAAGGAGATTGAATTGAAAAGCAAACCATAACTACTGTTTTAAAGTACGCTTATTATTTGGAAAGACCGGGATCGAGGATATGTTCGAAAACCATTCCAAGTAATAATACGACATTATGAAGCAATTCAAGACTCGGTAAACGACGAATGAAGACCGAGAATATTTGAATTGTTTAGATTGATTGCTGATGTCTCGGTTGGGTAGGCCACCCGATACGAGGTTATGAGTGGCATGAGACCTGAACATATTTGAATATTTTCGGGTTGTTGTTCCGTTCAGACCCAGAACAGACTTGAATGGATGGTGTGTCTGACATTGAAATTGACCAAATAGCACTGATTTCCGTTAATATATATCGGATTTGTGGCAATATATTATCCTCGTCTCTAAGTCATATGAACTTAGAGGGTAGGCATTGATTGAAATCAGTGATATGTCGTGAATTGTCAATGTGGCATACCCGAGTTATGAAACGAGCTAGTGATGATCAAAGCATGGTCTATTGAAGCATAGCTTTGTGTATGACCTGACGTCGACTAACCTCACACCCCGGATTGATGAGAAACTGGAGGTTAGGTTTCATACTTATATATGAATTGATGATGAAGCTGCAGCAGTGGGAAACCACTTATGAACTTGGGGAAATTGGGTATGTTCGGGGGGCCGTGTCTGGTCGAAAACCGTTGATCTGCCTTGCGATTTGTTGTTGGTGTCCGAGATGGACGAAAAATTCGTGTTACACTTCGCTTCGTATCCCTGATCGATCTTTCGTGCCAGGAATCATCAAGTTGGAAACCCAAATATCCAATACGAGCCATACAGATTTTGATTGTATACATATATGTCAATATAACCAATTGGGGTTATGGGGGCTATGATTCTATATTTATTTGCGGAATGATTTTTCCACACACTGTATTAATGATAATATTAGAAGAGGATTTTCACGTATGAAAGCATTTTTGGTTAACATAAGATAGAACTCGCCCATCTGGTGTGCGCTTGCATTGTGTGATATGGGAGGAGCTTATGATAGCTTCATTTTCCAAAGTCATAACGAATTTCGATGCGCTGGAATTCACATGGAGTAAACCTATTCCGCGTTAGCGGCGTGGTCCGGTGAAATTTCCTAACTCTAAAATGAACCTAATAATAACTTTTTTGAGTTCTCACACCAGTCCCACGACTGACCAGGAGTTTATTGTTCCCACACCTAAACTCTGGGTGCCCATAATTTTGCATGGGCAGCTAGTAGTTCAGTTTTGCAGTTATAGTCATTGGAGCATGATTCAGAGCGCTTCTAGAGTTGGAGTTCACGCAAGAGTTTGGAGCTTCTGCTATATCATACGGTTTCTTCCGCTGGGAGTATATTTTCGTTTCTTCCGCTGTATATGTTGTAACTCTGATATTCTATGTAACTCTGATGTAAAATCGTATTTTGCATTGAAAAGTTTTGTTATTTTGTTCAATATATGTATGTACCCATAATAATTCGTCTTTATGAGCGGTTTCAGTCGGTTTAATTACCGGCAAGAACTGGGGAAAAAGGCAGGTCGTTACAACGTGGTATCAGAGCTTTGGTTATACAAAGCTATGGGGTATGACATATTTGAACAAAAGATAGGACTCATCAGAGTTATATTATCTCATTAGAGATAGGGTTAGAAATGCCTTAGAATGAGGTTCTGGAATATTATGATCGAGAGAGCATACTCTGAAAATAGATTATTTTGAAACAAAGTAAAGTGTTTGAAAGAACGGAATCATTTTGAAAGATAGCTTTAGTAATAAATTTTTGAATATTTTATTCAACCTCACGGTTGGACTATCGAGTATGTAAGGGCTTTGAATATACGTCTGATCAACGTATATGCGAAGCCCAATATATACTAGGTAGATGTAGGGTCACACTCTAGTCGCTCGAGGATGATTTTACTGATGACCATGGGACCATCAGTAGTTATTTTCGAGTTTCGAAAGTGGGATGACTATATGGTTTCAATTAAGACATCGAGGAATACTTGAACCGTTCGATATGTTAGAAATATTAAAAGAAATATTGTAATAACCCGGAAAATGTGAACCAGTTTAAAATTTTTAAATCAGGTTATTACCAAAGAATTTAAATAATTGAAATAGCCTATTTCAATAAGATATAGAATTTGGTATGGTATTGCAGTTTGAAATTTTGAATACAAAATTTGTCTGACTGTACCGGGTGGAAAATATAACGGATTTTAGCAAAACTAAAAATATTTAAATCTGTTTATCAATACCTTTCTAATGAATCCGAAAAATCGAAGTTTCATAGCGGAAATCAAAAGTTATGGCCAAATGAATTTTCAGAAAGGTCGCTATATAGAATATATAGCCCTTGAAAATTGATATTTTGCATACGACCTCGGAATTCGACGAAACCACTTTTGTTGGGTCCGGGATGTCAAATTATTGCTAAGTTTCAAATTTCGTAATTTTTGAAGCTAGTATGTGAGCGGGGCAAAAGAAAATGTGATTTGTCAAATTCTGTTAAAATGGGTCGACCTAAAAATAGCTGTTTTTCAAACGAGCTCAGAATTCGACAAAACTGGTTTTGTTAGGACCGTATCGTCAAAACAAAGCTAGATTTATTTTTCTGGAATTTTTCGATTCAGTTTGTGGCCCTGGCAAATTGAAATGTACGTTTAAATTAAATATCGAATGTTTTATATTTTAAATTGAAAAATAACTGACTGTAACAGCCGAATTGGCCAACGAAACATATCCCATTGTGTCCGGAATGGGGGTATATAGCTAGGGGCGACAGTCGTTGGGTTTAAAAAGGAGTCCGTTTGCAAAAACACTATTTAAAACTTCCTATAAAGCTCTGGCCAATAGGAATTTTTCTTTTTAAAAAAATACGAAGAAACCCTAGCCGCCAGCGATCTGGACGACGTAGGGAGCTCGAAACTTCTCGTCCATTTTGCTGCCGCCTCAGTCGATTTCGCCGCTTCCTCCTGTTGAAGCTTCTGACCGCCTTCGCCTCCTCTATCAATCCGACCAAGCCACGCCTCCATCCATCTACCGTAGACGTCGGAATTCGACCAGGAAGTCGCGCCTTTTAGAGCGCCGCCGTGACCAACAGGAGCCACCGAACCCATCGCCACCACCGCCGATCTGAAGGTGATTCGTAGCTCTCTGACACATTGTGGTCTGATCGAAGCAACGAGGTACGGTTTGGCTTAAAAATCGAGACCTAGTTTTGAAGTTTTAAAAACTTTTCTGATGTGAATTTCTGAAATGAAAATAACACTTTTAAGTGTTGCAAAACTTTGAAAAATAATATCTTTTTCGTTCTTTAACGAAATTCGATGAAATAGGAGACACCGTGACCGCAAGGAGGATCTCTACATTCTAGAAGAAGCCGCGGATTTTTCTGACCTTCCTACGATTTTTAGCACGGCAATAACCAATGTGAGGAATCTAAACTATTTGTGTGAATGAAATCGCGTTGTATAAATTATATAAGCGAAGTGTAAATTATATACGCATTGTATACCTCATGTACATGTGTTGTATAAGTTATATTAGCGATGTATAAATTATACAAGCGTTGAATGAAACATATATGCTTTGAATTGTGATGAAATGCAAGTGAATTATTATATATATATATATATATATATATATAATCCCCTCGTCCACAGACCATGGACGATATTTATTGCTTGTGATTGACGTGATATTATATAGTATGACGAATGGTTGGAAATAATTGTTTGTGGTTGATTTTATGGTTGAAAAATGCCTTTGTGGTTGAAAAATACCCTCTTGTGGTTGAAACAAATTAGAATAGGATTGTGGAATTGGAAATAAAACATGCCGCCTGCGTGCGAACTAGATGCATGATCCCCATTGTCAAAAACCGCGAGGTTTTAAGGTAGAGCGAGGAGCCGTATTAGGGACGGTCCCGGTTTTAACTACCCTGCAGTTATGCTGCCGAAATTTTCTGATATATTTATGTGTTAGAATAATTTTCATTCGTTGAAATAAATTACATATGCTATAGCGAATATTCATGTGTTGAGTTGCAATTCATTCGTTGAGTTGAAATTCATGTGTTGAATATTATTTGAATTTAAACAAATGGCTTTAGCGATAAAAATCACATTTTTATATATGCACAAACTATATAGAATATTCATGTGTTGAGTTGCAATTCATTCGTTGAGTTGAAATTCATGTGTTGAATATTATTTGAATTTAAACAAATGGCTTTAGCGATAAAAATCACATTTTTATATATACACAAACTATATCGAATATTCATGTGTTGAGTTGCAATTCATTCGTTGAGTTGAAATTCATGTGTTGAATATTATTTGAATTTAAACAAATAGCTTTAGCGATAAAAATCACATTTTTATATATATACAAACTATATAGAATATTCATGTGTTGAATTGCAATTTGTTCGTCGAGTTGAAATTCATGTGTTGAATGTTATCTTCTTTTAAAAATAAAATGAATCGACAATAAAAACTACACCTTTATTGTAAATATGAAGTGTTAAAAATACACACGTGTCGAATAAATATTTTTGAAGATAAAAATATTTCTTTTATCATGTATACGCTTAGTTAAAAATACACACGTGTTGAAATAAATAATAGTTTGCTAGAAATATTATTATTAGCTTTGTTCTGCATATATATACATGTGTTGAACAGGAAAAATGGATTAGCTATAGAGTAAAGAAATTATTGGCGTGCCCGACAAATAAGTAAACCTTGATGAGTTGGCTGCGCGATTTTATTTATATATCAACTCCTGTGAATGCCATTGGATGCGGAGTGCTGGTTATTCTGTGTAAAATAATAAACAACGCCATAGGATAGTAACAATTAATTTTGAACTACACTACATGGCATACTTCATGACGATAGGCATACTTCATCATATTCCACATAAGCAATAGGAGCTTGTGTGATGAGGTGGAAGATTTACCATACAAGCAAGAGGCTTGTATGGCGATGACTATATACTACAGGTTGAACTGATGACTGATATGGACTATATAAAATATAACGATAAATTGCCAGATTAATAAAAACCCCACATGGGTCTGGAGTTGACAATAATCAAATCGCTCTAGTTATTAGATACGGCACATGGACTATTTATTTCCACACGGAAACGGGGTGACGGGAATTTATTCTCTGGAGTGATTATCAGTACATGCTCCCCCGTAAACACCAGAATATATCACTATAAATATGTGAATGCTTTTTAGGATTTATTGGGTACCTAACACGGCCCAATAAATTTCCAAACCCCTCCCCGTACAAAGGAGGTTATGGCGAAATTTTTCGAAATATTAAGGCGTTAGTGAAATATTTGAAGTGAAAACGAAGTTGAAAATATAGTATGAACTATAGTTGAAATTATAGAATGAACTATGTTTATATATATATATATATATAAGTATAATTAAAGGAAATAGAGGCCGTGCAGTTCGTGTTTCAGAATCATAATTTGAAACGATTAGTACGAGAAATCCGACCATCGGATTTTCCCGAAACCGCAACCGCTGGGTTCGCCTTGGAAATATCTTTCCAAAGGCACCAACCTTGTAAAAATCCAACGGTTGGATTGTCCAGAATGTTTAATTCAAATCTGAAGAAAAACAGCGCCAGAATCGTTTATATTTATATATAAATATAAATATAATTAACTTAAATCGAATAACGACGCTTCAGTTCGAATTTTGAAACCGTAACTTAAAACGACTAGTGTGGAAGATCCGACCGTCGGATTCTCACGAAACTGGAACCGTTGGGTTCGCTTTGGGAATATCTTCCCACTGATATAGACTTTGTCGAAATCCAACGGTTAGATTTTCCTATATGTGTAAAACAAATTAAGGGAAAAACAGCGCCAGTGCCACGACACGACCTGAAACGTCGTTTAATTAAATATGGCCATTTTTAAATAAATAAAAATGGTGAAAAATCGTTATAAAATATTATAAGCAACATTGATTGAAAATAAACCAATTGGGCTTGAATTGTTTGATATTTGATGGTTGTATGTGTTTGACTCGAAAATAACTCTAAAGAACTGAAAGATGGATGTCGAATAATATAACCATAGAAAGAATCGATTTAAATTCTAATGACGTGAATTATCTGAAAAGGCCAAGCTAACCCTCATTTCAAATAATTTATCGAGCGATTCGAATTGGAAAATGCAAAGACGATTCAAGACCGACGATCTTCGTATCGGTTGGATGGGCGCTACTGAGGTTCCTGACCGGAGTAGCTACCGGAAGGTGACGGAAGTAGTAGTCGTCTGAACGTATGTGTTGATTGGACGGATATACGAGGAATTTGACGCCTCCGGTTTCGTTCAGACCCAGAACGGACTTGTAAATGGACTGCATGTCTGACATTGGATTTTGTTCCATACTGATTGATCTCTATTAAATATATATCTGATTGGCGGTGGAGAATTTATTCTTTTGCTTAACGCCCATCTCTGAGACGTACGAGCTCAGAGGTTATATATCGATGGAAATCAATCGTATGGAGTGGACTGCCTATGTGGCATGCCAAGATGCTATGATCAAGGCTTCTGTTGCAAAGCAAAGTCTTGTGGATGATGATCAAAGCACGGTCTGCGTGACCTAGCTTTGTGTATTTCGTAGATTCGCGAGCCTCACACCCCGGTATGAGTTAAAAAGGGATACGGACTGCAGGGAGAGCACAACGTTTCTTTCTACCTATGGTGGTGTCAGTGACTTAACAGCCCTGACATATATATCTACTTTTCACCTTTGTGGTTGTTGGAATGCGAGGCGCCTCGATTATAGGTATGTAAGGACCGGGAAACGTGTGTTCAAGAATTGCCAATTCTCAAACGTAAGAGAGGACCGACCCTGAAGCATCCAGGGGTTACCCAGAGTGTGTAGTCCTGAGGCATTTGTTAGAGTGTCTCGAAGCGGAGAGGAGCTTGCCCCTTGCCTCGACTCATGACGGAAATCCAATTTCCAATACGAAATAACGAACTTGATTGTAGAACTAGTATGGCGACATAGTAGATGGTAGTTATGCCGCCTATGATTGATATTTATGATGTTATTCATTTTTGAAACATATATGCACTGGTAATAATATCAAATGATTTCGCTTTATACGTATCAAGCATATTTGGCTATTATAAGGTAAAACTCTATCCTTCGGCTTGCGTTGCATTGTGTGATGGGACCTGAGTCTTATAATGGCTTCATCCTTTCCTAAAGCATTGCGTTGTTTTAAAAGAATTTACTATGTTTTAAATGCACTAGCAATCACAGGGGTAAACCCGTTCCGCGAAAGTGGCGTGGTCCTATGATTTGCTATTACTGTTGTTTAACTGTTAAATAGATTCCTCATACCAGTCCCCATGACTGACTCGTTGTTTGTTTCACTTTGCAAACGCGGGTGCCCTTATTTTCACACGGGCAGCCTAGTACACAGGTGACAGGTTGTTTTTGGCTCTGCACTGCTGCATAGAGTGCATTTTTGGCTCATGGCAAGGCTGACTTCACAGAGATGACTTTGACTTTTTCTGCCATTACTATACTTATGTTATGATTCTGCCACTGGCGATGCAGACTGATTTACTTTCCGTATTTCTTATTGTATGTATATGTACCACCTTCGGCGATGCAGACTGATACCCTTATTATGTCTCACTGCATGTATGTATTCCGCCTCTGGCGATGATGACTGATCACTTTCCTTTTTATTTACTAAGTTATATCCCACGCTATGCTATTCTGATATTATTACATGTTGTGATTCCACTTTCATATCCATGTAAATTTACTCTATTTATTGTTTTTTGCTATTATCTATTCTCTGCTATGATGATTAATGTGTTATATTCCAATGATTATCCTTAATACCGCCACTCGGATTTTGGGATCGTCACAGTTGGTATCAGAGCTTTGGTTAATCTTAGCTCCGGGATCTAACACATTAAACACCTCGTCAGAATAGAATCAGCATTGTTCTAATGCGAGAAGCTCATTAGAGATAGGATTAGCAATGTCCTAGAATGAGCTAAGCAGATTAGCAAAACAATTTGATCAGTACATCATCATTATCTTTCCTTGTATTCCCCTGCTTTATCATATATGAAAATTATCAAATCTGTGAGCTTGACTCTTTTCTTGCTTATACAGTATTCTCTTAGATGGCTACACGAGCAGCAGCGGCTAGAGGAGGCCGTGGAGGCCGAGGATAGGCAGTAGGAGGACGGGGGAATATCCCCGTAGTTGTGGAAGGCCCTATTGTTCAGCCACCAGCACCTGAGGACTTTGAGCTAGATAAAGTAGCAAAGAGGTACAGGAATATTGGGGGAAAACCCTTTACTGGCACTGGTACAGTGACCGAGGCTATAGCTTGGTTAAAGACCTGTGAGAAAATCTTTGAAGGCATGGGTATGGGAACCAACAACAAAGCACGACTTGGCATTTGGCTCCTTCAGGAAGAAGCAGAACTGTGGTGGGATGCCATTACCTCAGAGGATGCAGCTGGTACTGTCAGGAGCTGGGAGCAATTCAAAACTATGTTCAATGAGAAGTTTGTACCTGAACAGGCTCTAGAGAGGATGCGAGAGTAGTTTGCTAATCTCCCGCAAGGAGATCTCTCTATTCAGGATTATCTAAATAAGTTCACCCAGTTGTCGCGCTATGCTCCAGAGCTTATTATGACCAACAAAGCAAAGAACAAGAGATTCATATTTGGGCTAAAGCACAAGTACCACGACAGAGCTATGAGCAACATCAAACTCTCCTTTTCAGAACTAGTAGAAATGTCTTGCAATTATGAAGACATGGATGAAAGGCACGCTAGCCAAGACCGCGCCAAAAGCCAAGCTGGAAATAAGCGCAAGGCCTCAACAGATCAACCCGAGTCTAGCATTACCGCGGCCGCTACTCAGAAGCCTGCAAAGATCCCCAAAGGAAATTGCTACAACTGCGGGAAGCCAGGTCATTTTTTTAATGTATGCAAAACCCCAAGGAAGCCGAAGGCAAATGACTCAGCCGAATGTTACAACTTCCATAAGAAGGGGCACTATAGCAGGAACTGTCCTCTGAAGCAGAATGCACAAGTGGCTCATGTCTATGACGGGAAGACCCCGCCAGCTACCACCGATGGATCAGGTAAACCCGACGTCTTGGGAGGTACCCTTACCATTAAAAATATTCCTGTTTCTGTACTTGTTGATACTGGTGCATCACGTAGCTTCATTTCTGGTAACATTGTTCACAAGTTAAAATTGAAAAGAAGAACTCTAAAAGAACCAATTAAAGTTCAAAACCCGAAAGGAGGTTCTGTTAGTCTCAGTTCGTACTGTAGGGTGCCTGTCTCTTATTCTTGCTACAAGTTCTCCTTTGATTCGATTGTTATGGACCTTTCCGAATTTGATGTTATACTGGGGCTGGACTGGTTGACAAAATATAAGGCCGAAGTTAGATGTGCCCAGAGGATCGTTAAAGTCGAAACGAAGCTTGGGCCTATATATATACCATGCCACGGTTCAGAAATAAATAGAACAGAATTTTGGTCTTCTTTAGAAGTTACTCCCCCTTCATTAGAAAAGATACCGGTCGTTAAAAACTTCGCGGATGTGTTTGAAAAAGTAGAAAACTTACCGCCGCAAAGAGAGATTGAATTTAGAATAGATCTAATTCCTAACGCCCGACCGGTAGTACATCCAATTAGAAGAATGGCCCCGAAAGAAAAAGAAGAGTTAAGTAGTCAAACCCAAGAATTGCTTTGAAAGGTCTGATCAGACCGAGCTTCTCAGCATGGGGAGCAGCAGTAGTATTTGTCCCGAAATCAGACGGTACTCTAAGACTTTGCGTTGATTACCGAGATCTCAATAAACAGAAACTGAAGAACAAATATCCCTTGCCCCGAATATATGATCTGTTGGATCAATTAAATGGAGCAACGGTATTCTCCAGAATGGACCTAGCTACAGGTTTCCACCAATTACGTATAGCCGAAGACTGTGTTCCTTTGACAGCCTTTAGGGGTCCCGATTTATTCTACGAATGGTTAGTGATGCCGTTCGGCTTGTGTAACGCTCCGGCATACTTTGTTGATCTTATGAACAGAGTGTTCCGTGGTGTATTGAATAAATTTGTGCTAGTCTTCATCGATGACATTTTATTCTACTCTAAGTCGGAAGACGAGCATGCAAAACATTTAGAACAAGTGTTAAAAATCCTAAGGAGAAATGTCTTGAAAGCTAAATTTTCTAAATGTGTCTTCTGGCGGAATGAAGTTAAATTCCTAGGCCATGTCGTATCAAAGGAAGGGATTGCTGTAGATCCAAGCAAAATTACAGCGATTCAGAACTGGAGACAACCTACTACCCCCACGGAAGTTCGAAGTTTCCTTGGATTGGCTAGCTATTATCGGAAATTCGTTCAGGATTTTTCAAAGATATCTGGTGTATTGACAAAGCTTACAAAGAAGCATGAGAAATTCAAATGGACTCCCGAATGTGAAGAAGCTTTCCAGGAGCTGAAACGGAAGTTGACAACCGCTCCAGTATTGACAATTATAGATGGCAATCAAGACTTGACTGTATGGACCAATGCTTCTATTAGAGGGCTAGGAGCAGTACTAATGCAAAAAGGCCAAGTGGTCGCTTATGCCAGTCGTCAGCTAAAGCCGCATGAAAGAAACTATGCAACTCACGATCTTGAGTTATTAGCTATCGTGTTTGCTTTAAGGATCTGGAGGCATTATTTATTGGGCGAGAAATTCGAACTATACACCGATCATCAATCCTTGAAATATGTATTCACTCAGAAAGATCTAAACTTGAGACAACAGCGTTGGTTAGAGTTCCT
The DNA here is from genome assembly GCA_030737875.1 of Allium sativum. Classification (NCBI taxonomy): domain Eukaryota; kingdom Viridiplantae; phylum Streptophyta; class Magnoliopsida; order Asparagales; family Amaryllidaceae; genus Allium; species Allium sativum. Next base: position 137,944,274 of record CM060922.1, on the reverse strand, counting down.
TGCAGCATATGATTTTGAAATTCTATACACTCCAGGGAAAGCCAATGTTGTAGCGGATGCGCTCAGCAGAAAGAATGAAATCATCGCCAGTTTGTCATCACGTCTTCATTAATAGACAGGATCTCGACCCTTCAGAAAGACGATGAATTTATTCAAAGAATCAGTCAGAGAGTCAAAGGAGGTGAATCCACAAGTTTCCGACTCGATGAAAAAGGAGTTCTGTGATTAAAGGGCAGAATTGCATCCCAAACCTCCTTGAACTCAGAAGAGAAATACTTGATGAGTGCCACAAGTCCAAACTAAGTATCCATCCCGGTGTGAGTAAAATGTATAACGATATCAAACACACATTCTGGTGGAGAGCTTTGAAAAGAGATATCTCATTATATGTTAGAAGATGCCCCACTTGTCAGCTAGTTAAGAGTGATCAGCAGAAATTGGCTGGATTATTACAACCCTTAGAAATTCCAGGATGGAAGTGGGAACAAATTTCGATGGATTTCATCGATGGCTTGCCTCGAACTAGAAAAGGAAACGACAGTATATGGGTAATCGTAGATCGCTTCACGAAGACTACCCATTTCATACCTGTCCGATCCAACAGAACGGCTGAAAGTCTAGCACAGATTTACTTCAAAGAAATAGTTAAACTACATGGAGTGCCGCTCAATATAATCAGCGATAGAGATCCCCTATTTACTAGCAAATTCAGGGAAGCATTCCAGGAAGAATTGGGAACCAAATTAAATCTAAGCACCGCTTATCACCCTCAGACAGACGGCCAAACTGAGCGGGTGAATAGAATTCTGGAAGATTTACTGCGGGCTTGCGTTATCGATTTTGGAGGATCATGGGAAGATCACTTACATTTAGCTGAATTCTCTTATAACAATAGCTATCAAGCAAGTTTGGGAATGTCTCCATTTGAAGCATTATACGATAGACCGTGCAGATCTCCCGCATGTTGGGTAGAACCTGGCAACAGACTTGTGTTAGGGCCCGATATGATTCAAGAAGCATCGGATAAAGTCGATTTCATTAAGAAGCGATTAAAAACCGCGCAGAGCCGACAAAAAAGTTATGCTGATGCGAGAAGAAGGGACATACCGTTTGCCGTTGGCGATTATGTTTATTTAAGAGTTTCTCCAATGCGGGGAGTAATCAGATTTGGCAAGACCGGGAAGTTGGCACCGAGATTTATTGGTCCCTTTCCTATACTTGAACGGATTGGAACTCTTGCATATAGGGTTTCATTACCTAATTAGTTGCCTGGTATACATGATGTGTTCCACGTATCTCAACTCAGAAAACATGTTCATGATCCAGATCTTGTTGTGGAAGAAGCAGCGCAACATGATATTGACATAACTCCAGAATTAGCACTCAGAAGAGAGCCATTAAAGATAGTGGGCAAAGAAACTAGAGAGCTAAGGAGGAAAAAGATTCATTTGGTCAAAGTGCAGTGGAGTAGTGATCCTAGAGACTGTACTTGGGAAACTGAGGAAAGCATTAAACAAGCCTATCCCAAATGCAGAGTGGACATCTCTGACTAACTTCGGTGCAAGGTACCTTTACAATACTTTGCATTTACATTTTATTTCCTGCTTAGCTGTTATTTCCTTTTCGAGGACGAAAAGTTTTAAGTGGGGGAGATTGTAATAACCCGGAAAATGTGAACCAGTTTAAAATTTTTAAATCAGGTTATTACCAAAGAATTTGAATAATTGAAATAGCCTATTTCAATAAGATATAGAATTTGGTATGGTATTGAAGTTTGAAATTTTGAATACAAACTTTGTTTGACTGTACCGGGTGGAAAATATAACAGATTTTAGCGAAACTGAAAATATTTAAATTTGTTTATCAATACCTTTCTAACGAATCCGAAAAATCGAAGTTTCATAGCGGAAATCAAAAGTTATGGCCAAATGAATTTTCAGAAAGGTCACTATATAGAATATATAGCCCTTGAAAATTGATATTTTGCATACGACCTCAAAATTCGACGAAACCACTTTTGTTGGGTCCGGGATGTCAAATTATTGCTAAGTTTAAAATTTCGTAATCTTTGAAGCTAGTATGTGAGCGGGGCAAAAGAAAATGTGATTTGTCAAATTCTGTTAAAATGGGTCGACCAAAAAATAGCCGTTTTTCAAACGAGCTCAGAATTCGACGAAACTGGTTTTTTTAGGACCGTATCGTCAAAACAAAGCTAGATTTATTTTTCTGGAATTTTCCGATTCAGTTTGTGGCCCTGGCAAATTGAAATGTACGTTTAAATTAAATATCGAATGTTTTATATTTTAAATTGAAAAATAACTGACTGTAACAGCCGAATTGGCCAACGAAACATATCCCATTGTGTCCGGAATGGGGGTATTTAGCTAGGGGCGATAGTGGTCGGGTTTAAAAAGGAGTCCGTTTGCAAAAACACTATTTAAAACTTCCTATAAAGCTCTGGCTAATAGGAATTTTTCTTTTAAAAAAAAAATACGAAGAAACCCTAACCGCCAGCGATCTGGACGACGTAGGGAGCTCGAAACTTCTCGTCCATTTTGCCGCCGCCTCAGTCGATTTCGCTTCCTCTGCCTGTTGAAGCTTCTGACCGCCTTCGCCTCCTCTATCAATCCGACCAAGCCACGCCTCCATCCATCAACCGTAGACGTCGGAATTCGACCAGGAAGTCGCGCCTTTTAGAGCGCCGCCGCGACCAACAGGAGCCACCGAACCCATCGCCACCACCGCCGATCTGAAGGTGATTCGTAGCTCTCTGACGCAGTGTGGTCTGATCGAAGCAACGAGGTACGGTTTGGCTTAAAAATCGAGACCTAGTTTTGAAGTTTTAAAAACTTTTCTGATGTGAATTTCTGAAATGAAAATAACACTTTTAAGTGTTGCAAAACTTTGAAAAATAATATCTTTTTCGTTCTTTAACGAAATTCGATGAAACAGGAGACACCGTGACCGCAAGGAGGCTCTCTACATTCTAGAAGAAGCCGCGGATTTTTCTGACCTTCCTACGATTTTTAGCACTGCAATAACCAATGTGAGGAATCTAAACTATTTGTGTGAATGAAATCGCATTGTATAAATTATATAAGCGAAGTGTAAATTATATACGCATTGTATACCTCATGTATATGTGTTGTATAAGTTATATTAGCGATGTATAAATTATACAAGCGTTGAATGAAACATATATGCTTTGAATTGTGATGAAATGCAAGTGAATTATTATATTATATATATATATATATACTGCCCTCGTCCACAGACCATGGATGAAATTTATTGCTTGTGATTGACGTGATATTATATAGTATAACGAATGGTTGGAAATAATTGTTTGTGGTTGATTTTATGGTTGAAAAATACCTTTATGGTTGAAAAATACCCTCTTGTGGTTGAACCAAATTAGAATAGGACTGTGGAATTGGAAATAAAACATGCCGCCTGCATGCGAAGTAGATGCATGATCCCCATTGTCAAAAACCGCGAGGTTTTAACGTAAAGCGAGGAGCCGTACTAGGGACTGTCCCGGTTTTTACTACCCTGCCGTTATGCTGCCGAAATTTTCTGAAATATTTATGTGTTAGAATAATTTTCATTCGTTGAAATAAATTACATATGCTATAGTGAATATTCATGTGTTGAGTTGCAATTCATTCGTTGAGTTGAAATTCATGTGTTGAATATTATTTGAATCTAAACAAATGGCTTTAGCGATAAAAATCACATTTTTATATATACACAAACTATATAGAATATTCATGTGTTGAGTTGCAATTCATTCGTTGAGTTGAAATTCATGTGTTGAATATTCTTTGAATTTAAACAAATGGCTTTAGCGAGAAAAATCACATTTTTATATATACACAAACTATATCGAATATTCATGTGTTGAGTTGCAATTCATTCGTTGAGTTGAAATTCATGTGTTGAATATTATTTGAATTTAAACAAATAGCTTTAGCGATAAAAATCACATTTTTATATATATACAAACTATATAGAATATTCATGTGTTGAATTGTAATTTGTTCGTCGAGTTGAAATTCATGTGTTGAATGTTTTCATCTTTTAAAAATAAAATGAATCGACAATAAAAACTACACCTTTATTGTAAATATGAAGTGTTAATAATACACACGTGTCGAATAAATATTTTTGATGATAAAAATATTTCTTTTATCATGTATACGCTTAGTTAAAAATACACACGTGTTGAAATAAATAATAGTTTGCTAGAAATATTATTATTAGCTTTGTTCTGCATATATATACATGTGTTGAACAGGAAAAATGGATTAGCTGTAGAGTAAAGAAATTATTTGCGTGCCCGACAAATAGGTAAACCTTGATGAGTTGGCTGCGCAATTTTATTTATATATCAACTCCTGTGAATGCCATTGGATGCGGAGTGTTGGTTATTCTGTGTGAAATAATAAACAACGCCATAGGATAGTAACATTTAATTTTGAACTACACTACATGGCATACTTCATGACGATAGGCATACTTCATCGTATTCCACATAAGCAATAGGAGCTTGTGTGACGAGGTGGAAGATTTACCATACAAGCAAGAGGCTTGTATGGCGATGACTATATACTACAGGTTGAACTTATGACTGATATGAACAATATAAAATATAAAGATAAATTGCCAGATTAATAAAAAACCCACACGGGTCTGGAGTTGACAATAATCACATCGCTCTAGTTATTAGATACGGCACATGGACTATTTATTTCCACACGGAAACGGGGTGACGGAAATTTATTCTCTGGAGTGATTATCAGTACATGCTCCCCCGTAAACACCAGAATATATCACTATAAATATGTGAATGCTTTTTGGGATTTATTGGGTACCTAACACGGCCCAATAAATTTCCAAACCCCTCCCCGTACAAAGGAGGTTATGGCGAAATTTTTCGAAATATTAAGGCGTTAGTGAAATATTTGAAGTGAAAACGAAGTTGAAAATATAGTATGAACTATAGTTGAAATTATAGAATGAACTATATTTATATATATAAATATAAGTATAATTAAAGGAAATAGAGGCCGTGCAGTTCGTGTTTCGGAATCGTAATTTGAAACGATTAGTACGAGAAATCCGACCATCGGATTTTCACGAAACCGCAACCGCTGGGTTCGCCTTGGAAATATCATTCCAACGGCACCAACCTTGTAAAAATCCAACGGTTGGATTGTCCGGAGTGTTTAATTCAAATCTGAAGAAAAACAGCGCCAGAATCGTTTATATTTATATATAAATATAAATATAATAAAATTAAATCGAATAACGACGCTGCAGTTCGAATTTTGAAACCGTAACTTAAAACGACTAGTGTGGAAGATCCGACCGTCGGATTCTCACGAAACTGGAACCGTTGGGTTCGCTTTGGGAATATCTTCCCACTGATATAGACTTTGTAGAAATCCAACGGTTAGATTTTCCGATATGTGTAAAACAAACTAAGGGAAAAACAACGCCAGTGCCACGACACGACCTGAAATGTCGTTTAATTAAATATGGCCATTTTTAAATAAATAAAAATGGCGAAAAATCGTTATAAAATATTATAAGCAACATTGATTGAAAATAAACCAATTGGGCTTGAATTGTTTGATATTTGATGGTTGTATGTGTTTGACGCGAAAATAACTCTAAAGAACTGAAAGATGGATGTCGAATAATATAACCATAGAAAGAATCGATTTAAATTCTAATGACGTGAATTATCTGAAAAGGCCGAGCTAACCCTCATTTCAAATAATTTATCGAGCGATTCGAATTGGAAAATGCAAAGACGATTCAAGACCGACGATCTTCGTATCGGTTGGATGGGCGCTACTGAGGTTCCTGACCGGAATAGCTACCGGAAGGGGACGGAAGTAGTAGCCGTCTGAACGTATGTGTTGATTGGACGGTTATACGAGGAATTTGACGCCTCCGGTTTCGTTCAGACCCAGAACGGACTTGTAAATGGACTGCGTGTCTGACATTGGATTTTTTTCTATACTGATTGATCTCTGTTAAATATATATCTGATTGGCGGCGGAGAATTTATTCTTTTGCTTAACGCCCATCTCTGAGACGTACGAGCTCAGAGGTTATATATCGATGGAAATCAATCGTATGGAGTGGACTGCCTATGTGGCATGCCAAGATGCTGTGATCAAGGCTTCTGTTGCAAAGCAAAGTCTTGTGGATGATGATCAAAGCACGGTCTGCGTGACCTAGCTTTGTGTATTTCGTACATTCGCGAGCCTCACACCCCGGTATGAGTTAAAAATGGGATACGGACTGCAGGGAGAGCACGACGTTTCTTTCTAGCTATGGTGGTGTCAGTGACTTACCAGCCCTGACATATATATCTACTTTTCACCTTTGTGGTTGTTGGAATGCGAGGCGCCTCGATTATAGGTGTGTAAGGACCGGGAAACGTGTGTTCAGGAATTGCCAATCCTCGAACGTAAGAGAGGACCGGCCCTGAAGCATCCAGGGGTTACCCAGAGTGTGTAGTCCTGAGGAATTTGCTAGAGTGTCTCGAAGCGGAGAGGAGCTTGCCCCTTGCCTCGAATCATGACGGAAATCCAATTTCCAATACGAAATAACGGACTTGATTGTAGAACTAGTATGGCGACATAGTAGATGGTAGCTATGCCGCTTATGATTGATATTTATGATGCTATTCATTTTTGAAACATATATGCACTAGTAATAATATCAAACGATTTCGCTTTATACGTATCAAGCATATTTGGCTATTATAAGGTAAAACTCTATCCTCCGGCTTGCGTTGCATTGTGTGATGGGACCTGAGTCTTATAATGGCTTCATTCTTTCCTAAAGCATTGCGTTGTTTTAAAAGAATTTACTATGTTTTAAATGCACTAGCAATCACTGGGGTAAACCTGTTCCGTGAAAGTGGCGTGGTCCTATGATTTGCTATTACTGTTGTTTAACTGTTAAATAGATTCCTCATACCAGTCCCCATGACTGACTCGTTGTTTGTTTCACTTTGCAAATGCGGGTGCCCTTATTTTCACACGGGCAGCCTAGTACACAGGTGACAGGTTGTTTTTGGCTCTGCACTGCTGCATAGAGTGCATTTTTGGCTCATGGCGAGGCTGACTTCACAGAGATGACTTTGACTTTTTCCGCCATTACTATACTTATGTTATGATTCCGCCACTGGCGATGCAGACTGATTTACTTTCTGTATTTCTTATTGTATGTATATGTACCGCCTTCGGCGATGTAGACTGATACCCTTATTATGTCTCACTGCATGTATGTATTCCGCCTCTGGCGATGATGACTGATCACTTTCCTTTTTATTTACTAAGTTATATCCCACGCTATGCTATTCTGATATTATTACATTTTGTGATTCCGCTGTCATATCCATGTAAATTTACTCTATTTATTGTTTTTTGCTATTATCTGTTCTCCGCTATGATGATTAATGTGTTATATTCCAATGATTATCCTTAATACCGCCACTCGGATTTTGGGATCGTCACGATGTAAGGACAATATGTTATAATGCAAAACAAACTATTTTGTTAATTACAAAAAGGGATATTGTAGAAGTAAACTATACTTAAGAATTAGAAAGAACACGTAAGTGTGAAAATTCATTAAGAAATTATATCAATACCACCTCTTAAGGAATCTGAAGATGATTTAGACTTAAGTTAAGAATTTGTTTAAAGGGATGATTTTGACTTAAGTTAGGAATGAGTTTAAAAAGTTAATTTAAATCGTAACAAACATCGAAGTAGAAAAAATTTTGGATCTTTGAAATATTAAATTTGAAGAAGTGAGTTCGGAAAATGTTAAGAATGATATTTGAAACAGCCCTAGCTTGAACTTGTGTACGCATAATCAGAGTGCGCAGAGGAAGCGTGATGGTATTTTAAATAAAATTGTTTTAAGAGATTTTCCAGCTAGTTGAGTATGAAAAATTTTCTGAACAGGATTTGATATTTAAACAAGAATGAAAAAGAGTTATATATATTTTGAACTTTAAAGTGGATTTAGAGAAAGTGTTATTCGATTAGGTGAATATGACAACTAAAATATGAATATTAAATGAGTATAAATTTAACTTATAAATGGGTTAATATGAGATTGAAAACGATTAGAATAAAAAATTGAAATAGAATGAGTATTTCGGAAGTATAATTCTATCTCTTCCTTTGTCGCTGGGTTTTGCTCGACCCATTGTCATCTTTTGAATATCACCCCAAATGGTCGTGCTTGAAATTTTAAATGTCCAACTTTATTTCTGAATTCTTCCTTTTGCCCTGCTCGAATAAAGCCATGGAAACGTGAATTAATTTAGATTTGAGACCAGTATTTTGAATTATCTCTTAAATTGAACTTGAATTTGTATTGAGAGCAATAAAATTTCTAATACTGGATTTAGCCAAGATGTTATTTTGCAAGATAATTGAATTATTAAGGGAAAAGATTATTTGAGAATTTATATTTGAATTTCTAATTTAAGCACTTAGTCTTATAATTGATAAGAAAATAAAGGGTTCCGTAAGAGTAAGTTAGAAAGATAATTTCCAAACTTTTAAATTTTCTTAGGGGCGTAGACCTCTAAGTACTAGACAGTATCTATCCTAGTTTCTCCTTAGTGGTAGTGGTAGTAGCTCTCAGTCTAACTCAGAAAATTCGATTATATACATGACCTGAGAGGACCCTAGTAATCACGAGATTATAGAAATTTCCTTAGACTCTACCTTTAACAGGAATAAGACGGAGTATCCTGAGAATGATATGAGCCTTGGTTCTGACCATTGCATTTCCAATAGGTTAAGAAAGAAATTCGAATTTAAAATTGGTTAAGGAGTTTAAATTTACTAGACTTCCTTTTCAAGGACGAAAAGTTTTTAAGGGGGGTGAATGTAACATCCCAGAATTTTACCTATGTTTGATTTGGATTTTATAATATAATTTTGTATTTTCTGAATATAAATTTGATTTTTTTAAGGTTTGAATATGAATCTTATTTTTTTGAATAAGTATCTTGTTTTATTTTATATGATTTTGTATGAGAAAAACTTATTTTAAAAGTTATATTTAATTTATAAGATTTTATGTTTAAGTAATGATATTTTCTGATTTTGATAATATTGATTTGTAAACATGAATTTGGTAAAGGATAATTTATTTTTAAAAGATTTCACAAGGATAATTTTTATTTTTGAATATCAATAAGTAAGAAAATTTATAATGATGTTTATAAAATTTATCAAGCATTTATTTTAAACTATTTGTTAGTAAATTTTGATAAATTATATGTATATATATATTTGATAAGTATTTTTGAAATATAATAAGTTATACATATTTTGACAAACTTTAAATAATATGGTAGTTACACTTATAAGCATTGAAATTTGTCTACATTTATAAGTGTTACAACTCATGTTTCTAAAATAAATTAATTAATTTAGATGAGGTGTCCCTCTTATGTGTCCAAACGGATGATATATGCCCCATGAAAGAATCCATGTAACACCCCACCTCCGCCAGGGTCACTCTTGCAAGTACACTAGCTTTGGAGGGGTGTTGGGCAAGGTAAGCATGCATGCAGATATCACAAGACAGAACATATAAGTAAAACAGAGTAGTAAAGCAGCGGATAAAACTAACATTTCAAAACCATAGTCAAGTTACATCAAAGTACTTGGTCATTATTTTCCTACAAAACAAAGTCTAGAACATAAACTGAAAACTGAAAAAAAAAACATAAGGTAACTATCCCCAAAGTAGAATAAAGCCATAGCATGCTCAAGTCTAAACCGTACATGAGCTATCCAGAAAAGCAGCTAAAGATCCAGCTAGGTACCAGTGTTCCCACCCTGCAAACCTGGGGGGGGGGGGACGGAAGAAAAGAGGCGAAAGAAAACGGGTCAGTCAAAAAGACTGGTAAGTCCTATCTACTATTAGTATAAAAACTAATAAAGTTAACTGGACATGTAAAGCAGAGATGAAACATAGGGTGATAACTGGCATGGTGAAGAGACAGATCAAGTGTGGCATCGCATATACAAGGTTAAGTTGCACCAAGTGTGTACTAGTAATCTATGTCAAGTATCAACAAGAAAAGATCCTTTGGCCCAATCTTGGCCCAATATCCCGAGATGACCTAGTTCAAGGTCCAACAACACGGTCTAGTCGATCGGCTCCATAAAAGCCTAACTCGTCAAGTGTCGGTGTCATACGGCCCAATCACGAAGTGTAGTCAAACTGTGTTAGGTCCACCCTAGGGTGTATCAAGCCCTAGGGTGCCAACCACGGACGCAAATCAAGCACGCACAGTATAAACCTACGAGTGTCCGTGTCTGCTTTTTCAACTCCGGACTATGTGCACGACCATAGTCCGCCTGAACCTACACCGGCGCACCTACTGAGCCGTCGTTTTGGTCGCTTACTTGTCAGCCCAGTAATCGTGCCCCACCGTAGCCTGGTCCCTAGGGTATCATGATACAATCAAGAGGGTTACTGGTGAAAAGGACCACGTAACTAGGGTTTCTAACGGGTTAAATGTGGTTAACCCTACCCCATCAAGTTGGTTAAGTGTACCCAAGGTTCATGACTTAACCCTATCAACCCATCGTGTTTAATCGGTTAAGTATTCAAGTGGTCCATGACTTAACCCTATCATGTGGTATTAATTAATTTAATGCACCCAACCTCTCACATTAGACCTTGTTGTGGTTACTAGTTAAGCCGGGCGGGTCCGGGTAGCTTTACACCACAACTTGGTCTAACCTCGGGTTTCAAGTGCGACATGACCAACTACTCACATTGGGTCCTATTGCTTGTAGCCACTAGTTAAGCCGGTCGATTCCGGGTAGATTTACGCTACAAACTCAACCAAACCTCGAGTTGGCCATTCTCATGTTTTCTAGAAGTCATGTCCAAGTTCATGTTTCAAGCATAATCACATGTCATATTTCATGTCATCTTTTCACGTCATGTTTTTATGTCATTTTAGTTTACCCATAACGTAACCCCATCGCATGTAAGTTCACATAAACGCAAATAGATCTCAAAGGGGAAACTTAGAAGCATGACATAATTAATAAGGTTTGGGCCACAAGTTAAACATGGTGGCATATGAGGCAAATGTGTTCATAAACTTGCATATTACATTATAGGCCTCAAAACATGCATGATATCAACTTTAGCAAAATAGATGAAACATGGTCATAAATGACATAGGATGATAGCAAGTGATTCGCATATAACATCATATGCAAGATAGCATAAGGTAGATCATAAACTTGCATATTAGATTATAAGCCTCAAAACATGCATGATATCAAACTTTAGCAAATAGGTGAAACATGATCATAAATGACATAGGATGGTAGCTAGTGATTCGCATATAACATCATATGCAAGATAACACAAGGTTTATGAGAGTTTATATGTTGCTTTATGCAACATTTCCAATCAAAGCTCATAGCTTTCTATGCATAAGGTAAAGGTGATAGCTTTACAAACATGCATAGAATAAATCTATGCATAACATGATAGGATCAAAGCACATATCATACTTAGGCCCAAACTCAAACTTGCAACATGTCATATTTAACTTCATAGTTAGAATCTAAGAGTAGTATATGGCTTACAATGCTATGAAGACTTATAAAATATAAATAAGATTGAGACGAAGCCACTAGCAACTCTAAAGACCCCCAAATAGAAAGCTTCAATGAAAACCCTTGAGAAATAAGAAGAAGATCCTTGCTTTGATGAAGAAAGATTGAACTTTGGCCTTAGAAACTCTCAAACAAGCTTAGGAACTCTCATATGAATGAAGATGGAGGCTATGACAAGAGGGTGGAGGCCATGATTAAATATTTTGGCATAGTTTAGTTGTAGGATTGATTTATGATGATTTAGGCTAGGTATTAGGGTCCTTTTATAGAAGATTAGGTTAGTTTAGACCATAGGATTAACCCTAATTCAGATCTGGGCCATCAATTCATGTCACTAGCCTCCAAACATGTCTTGAGAAACAAGTCAGGTGCACCCAGGCCAGACTGGCCGACCACCCAAGTCGACAGGGGTGTCGACTGGACAGTCGACACAGCCTGGGGTGTGTCAACTCCCAAGTTGACTACCCTGTCGACTTGGGGAGTGGCGGGATCTTTTCCCGCCTACCTGCCCAACTGAATTTGAAATCTGTTTTTAAATTTGAATTTTCTGAAAACTTCCATGGGCCTTAACTGGGTCATATGGACTCCGATTTTCGAAAACTCGGACTCTATTTCGCGTATTATTCCGAGACGAACGCAATGGCATAGCCCGTTTCCCTTGATTCAGATTTTATCATTGAATTCTGCCTTGATTTACGTTATAACTTGTTATTCAAAATATGGGTTGTTACATCCTCCCCACCTTAAAGGATTTCGTCCCCGAAATCTCTAAGTTAGGAAGAACGTATCCTACCATCCATCATCCATCTACTCAAAACATCATCCACGTGCAGTCAATGTCCATAACAAATTCTAAATGTTGTTTGATTATATGCAAAGGTGTGTGTATATGTACTTAACTAGTGCGAAAATCAGGCGGTTACTGATCCAGTAAACCCCCTTAATGCAAAATATGTTGGTGAAATGAGTCCATATGTATGCAAAATCCTAACATAATTTATAATCTCTTCATGAGTGCACATAACATTCATCCATATGAAACATCCACGTGATAGCATAACAAGTTTCATCCATGAATAAGTATAAACACTCATGCATATGCAATATGAAAGTGTGTTAGCCGATCTTAGTGCCTAATGTGTATCATGCATCCACGAGTATCCACTTGCAACCACTTGCAAACATCAAGCATAACATGTTTCAAATACATGTTTCATCCAAAGGGTTTCTACCTAAGGTTCTCATGACAAGGTTAACGAGATAACAAGATAAACATGATAAACATGGATAGCAAAAAGGAAGATATGTAAAAGGAAAAGAGGTCGAGAATGTACCCTCAAAAAGAAATGGATAAAGCCCACGCATCTTCTCCTCGGTTTCTCAAGTTGCTTCCTCTTCGGCTTCACTCCACTGAACTTTCACCAATTTGACTTCTCGATTTCTTAGCTTCTTGATCTCTATTCCCAAGATACGAATCGGAGCTCTCCTCAAGGTTGCCTCTTTCTCTACCTCCACGTCTTCAAGAATGCTAGGTTCAACCACCTCAGCGGACTCATGTAAGCACTTTCGGAGATGCGAGACATGGAAGACATTATGCACTCCGGCTAGCTTCTCGGGAAATTCCACCTTATAAGCCATCTTCCCAATTCTCTCTATGATAGGGAAGGGTCCTACGAACCTTGGTGCCAGCTTCCCAACTACTCCAAAACGAGCAACATTACGCAAAGGACAAACCTACACGAAAACCATATCCCTAATTTCGAATTCCAAATCTGTCCTTCGCTTGTCAGCATAGGATTTCTGTCTGTCTTGGGCCGCTTTCATCCGTCTTCTCACCAATTCAACTTTCTCGGATGTGTCCCATATCATATCGGGCCCAAGTATAAGCCTATTCGTTGTCACCCACCACCAAGATGGTGACCTACACGGCCTCCCATATAGAGCTTCAAATGGTGCCATCTCTATGCTAGCTTGGTAGCTATTATTATAAGCAAACTCTACAAGAGGAAGGTGGTCTTCCCAAGTACCACCAAAGTCAAGAACACAAAGCCTCAAAAGATCTTCTAGCACTCTATTCACCCTTTCGGTTTGGCCATCCGTCTGGGGGTAATAGACTGTACTCAGATTCAATCGCGTACCCATTGCTTCTTGCAAACTATTCCAGAACTGGCTAGTGAAAATTGGGTCACGATCACTAACTTTGCTAGAAGGAACTCCATGCAACCGCACTATCTCTTGAAGATAAATAGATGCTAGCCATGATGCGGTCCTCTTGCTCTTCACTGGAATGAAATGAGCATTCTTCGTAAGTCTGTCAACTATGACCCATATGCTCGTATTCCCTTTCCTTGACCTAGGAATTCCATCCACAAAATTCATAGAAATACTTTCCCACTTCCATTGCGGGACCTCCAATGGATGTAATAGCCCTCCGGGTTTCTTCGACTCGGCTTTCACTTGTTGGCACACCATGCACTTTGAAACATACTCTGCCACATCTTTCTTCATTGCAGCCCAAAAGAAAATGCGCTTCATATATCTATACATCTTATCTCCTCCAGGATGTATAGTCATCTTCGAGTGATGCGCTTCTTCGAGAACTTTATGCACCAAGTCTCCTACTTGTGGAACGCATAGCCTTCCATCACGCCTTAGCCAACCCTTGTCATCAATAGTATATCTAGCAAGGTGACTAGACGTCTCACCACGAATCAACTTGTCCATGACCTCGACTATCCGCGAGTCTCCTTTCTGGGAAGCCCCAACTTGATCAAGAAGTATAGGTCTAAGCTCAAGGGATGCTAACGAACCCGTCATCGACTCAACAACTGTTGTGAAATCAAAGGTTGCCAAGAACTCTAGGCTCCTCATCTCAACAAACAAGGGACTCAAAGTCAACCTACTTCAGCTTAATGCATCTGCCACAACATTACCCTTGCCCGGGGTATAAGCTATCTCGAAGTCATAAGATGCCAAGAATTCCATACACCTTTGCTGCCTTAGATTCAGATCCTTCTGCAAGAAGTGGTACTTGAGCGACTTATGATCAGTATATAACTCAAACCTTTCGCCTAAAAGATAGTGGTGCCAGGATTTGAGTGCAAAGATAATCGCCGCCAACTCCAAATCATGAGTGGGATAGTTCTTCTCATGAACTTTAAGTTGCCTACCCCCATAACATATCACTCTTCCCTCTTGCATCAGAACAGCACCTAACCCCGTGCCACATGCATCAGTGTACACGGTAAACGTCTTACTGCCATCGGGTAATGCCAAAATTGGAGTTGTATTAAGGGCCCTCTTGAGCCTTTGAAAAGCAAGCTCACACTCTAAGTCCTATGCAAAGAATAAGTTCTTCTTCGTCAACTTAGTAAGAGGGGCTGAAATCTTAGCGAAGTCCCTGATGAAATTCCAATACTAGCCCGCCAGACCGAGAAAGCTTCTTACTTCGGTTGCATTCCTAGGAGTCTTCCAGTCTTGAACTGCAACCACTTTCGCGGGATCCACCGCTATGCCTTTCTTAGAAACTATATGTCCAAGAAACCGAACTTCCCTTCTCCAGAAATGGCATTTGGAGAACTTGGCTTTCAACTGATGAGCTCTAAGCGTATCCATCACTTCCTTGACATGTCTGGCATGTTCTTCCTCATCCTTTGAGAAGATCAGAATATCATCCACGAAGACAACCACGAACTTGTTAAGGAACTCCCTGAACACCCTACTCATCAAATCTACGAAGTAGGCGGGTGCATTAGTCAAACCGAATGGCATGACAAGCCATTCAAAGAATCCATCTGGAGTCCTAAACGCAGTCTTATCAATACTATCCTCAGCCACTCTAAGCTGATGGAATCCGGTGGCTAGATCGAGCTGAGAGAAATCAGAAGCACCAACAAGCTGGTCAAAGTGGTCATCAATCCTCGGTAGTGGATGCCTATTCTTCTTTGTCAGCTTGTTCAACTCTCGATAATCAACACATAGACGAAGCAAACCATCCGCCTTAGTAGCGAATACCACAGGAGCACCACATTCAGAAATGCTTCGCCTAATAAAATTCTTCTCAAGCAACTCCTTGATTTGCTTACTGAGCTCTCTTCTTTCTCGTGGGGCCATGTGCCTAATGGGCAATGAAACTGGCTTGGCATTATCAACGAGATAAAGGCGGAAATTTATCTCTCGTTTAGGGGGTAACCCCTTATCCTCTTCAAAGACATCAAGATATTCTCGGACCACCCTTACAGATTGCAGATCATTGATGGACGAGTCAAGAGATTCAAGATAACATAACATGACGGGATCTCTAGGGTTACAAGAAATTTCTAGGGTATTACCGAGGCGAGTCATGAGCCTCACCACCCTATGCTCACAATCGAGAATGGCTCCATAACTGGACAACCAATCCATGCCCAAGATCAACCCGTACCCCGTGAATCCGAGAACATAAGCATTACACGTGAATTCTATGGTCAAGATAGAAATCTTCAAATCCACACAAATCATAGATAGATGGGCGGAACCCCCAATTGGATTTGAAACACTAACGGGATCCTCAACTAGACTAGTACTTCGGTGCAAACTTTCAACATGATCAGAAGAAATAAAACTATGCGATGCGCCAGAATCAAATAAGGTGCGAACAGGATAATCAGAAATATAAACAAGGCTTTCTACATAAATACTACCTCTGTCCTGAACTGGAACAGTGTTGAGAGCATGCACTTGCCCTCCAGAAGTAACTGCACGCTGAGTCTGCCCTTGCCCTTGTCATTGCTTCTTGGGGCAATCCTGGCTAAGGTGTCCAGGCTCTCCACAGTGAAAGCATTCGCCCAACTTCCTCTTCTTCTTTCTGCAATCTTTGGCTATGTGCCCAACAATCCCACAGAAGTTGCATTTTCTTGGGTCTTTTTCATTGTTGTTGTTGGCCTTATTGCCCTTGTTGTTCTTGTTGTTATGATTGCTCTGATTTCCTCCCCACTTGGAGTCCATCTTCTTGGTTTGAGTCTCATTAGGCTTGACTTCTTTCTTGCCATTCTTATCATCTCCTTGAAGCAATGCCATGTCCACTAGGCCTTCAAAAGTGGCCCCATGGGTATATGAGATAGGGCTAAACCTTGTAATGGCTCATTCAACCCTCGTGCAAAGCGTAAAGCCTTCTTCTGGGGAGTATTAACCATGTCCAAACCGAATCGAGCGAGCTGGTTAAAATTATTCACATACTCCCTCACTGTCTTGTCCCCTTGCTTCAAAGATATAAACTTCTCCAATTGCAGATTCGCCTCAGCTGATGATAGAAACTTAAGCCCAAACCTCGTCCTAAAGTCGGCCCAAGTCTCTATAGTCCTACTAGCATTGGCGACCTCCCACCAATAAGCAGCTTCTTCTTTTAATAGCCATGCTGCCAATAAAACCTTTCTATGGTCTTCCACATCAAAGATAGCGAAGAGATCTTCAGTTTCTTTCAACCAATTTCGTGCCTCTACAAAAGTCTTTGTCCCAATAAAATTCTTGCCACCCATCGCCTTAAAGTCCTTGCAAACCTTTGCGAAATCTGCTTGTGGATGCTGAGGAGGAGGAGGAGGAACCTCAGTTACGGTGGGGGTATTTGCTGGGCTTGCATCATTGGCCCAAGCTTCCAAGTACCTCCGGAACCATCTGGGATCGGTTACTCCCTCGGGAAGGTTAAGATCGGCCATGCTGAAAAAGGAAAGGATAGATTAAGAACGAGGAAACAAAGGATAGTGTTAATGGCTCTTGGGGAATAGCCTTTTAAAATAAACAAGACTTTTCTTGGAAAATAATTATTTGGTTTTGAAAATAGTTTTCCAAAAAGGTAAGTTTTAAAAATACTTTTACTCAAATCTTGTAAACCTTATGCTCTGATACCAAATGTAACACCCCACCTCCGCCAGGGTCACTCTTGCAAGTACACTAGCTTTGGAGGGGTGTTGGACAAGGTAAACATGCATGCAGATATCAGAAGACAGAACATATAAGTAAAACAGAGTAGTAAAGCAGCGGATAAAACTAACATTTCAAAACCGTAGTCAAGTTACATCAAAGTACTTGGTCATTATTTTCCCACAAAACAAAGTCTAGAACATAAACTGAAAACTGGAAAAAAAACATAAGGTAACTATCCCCAAAGTAGAATAAAGCCATAGCACGCTCAAATCCAAACCATACATGAGCTATCCAGAAAAGCAGCTAAAGATCCAGCTAGGTACCAGTGTTCCCACCCTGCAAACTTGGGGGGGGGGAACGGAAGAAAAGAGGCGAAAGAAAACGGGTCAGTCAAAAAGACTGGTAAGTCCTGTCTACTATTAGTATAAAAACTAATAAAGTTAACTGGACATGTAAAGCAGAGATGAAACATAGGGTGATAACTGGCATAGTGAAGAGACAGATCAAGTGTGGCATCGCATATACAAGGTTAAGTTGCACCAAGTGTGTACTAGTAATTTATGTCAAGTATCAACAAGAAAAGATCCTTTGGCCCAATCTTGGCCCAATATCCCGAGATGACCTAGTTCAAGGTCCAACAACACGGTCTAGTCGATCGGCTCCATAAAAGCCTAACTCGTCAAGTGTCGGTGTCATACGGCCCAATCACGAAGTGTAGTCAAACTGTGTTAGGTCCACCCTAGGGTGTATCAAGCCCTAGGGTGCCAACCACGGACACAAATCAAGCACGCACAGTCTAAACCTACGGGTGCCCGTGTCTGCTTTTTCAACTCCGGACTATGTGCACGACTATAGTCCGCCTGAACCTACACCGGCGCACCTATTCAACCGTCATTTTGGTCGCTTACATGTCAGCCCAGTAATCGTGCCCCACCCTAGCCTAGTCCCTAGGTTATCATGATACAATCAAGAGGGTTACTGGTGAAAAGGACCACGTAACTAGGGTTTCTAACGGGTTAAATGTGGTTAACCGTACCCCATCAAGTTGGTTAAGTGTACCCAAGGTTCATGACTTAACCCTACCAACCAATCGTGTTTAATCGGTTAAGTATTCAAGTGGTCCATGACTTAACCCTATCATGTGGCATTAATTAATTTAATGCACCCAGCCTCTCACATTAGACCTTGTTGTGGTTACTAGTTAAGCCGGGCGGGTCCGGGTAGCTTTACACCACAACTTGGTCTAACCTCGGGTTTCAAGTGTGACATGACCAACTACTCACATTGGGTCCTATTGCTTGTAGCCACTATTTAAGCCGGTCGGTTACGGGTATATTTATGCTACAAACTCAACCCAACCTCGAGTTGGCCATTCTCATGTTTTCTAGAAGTCATGTCCAAGTTCATGTTTCAAGCATAATCACATGTCATATTTCATGTCATCCATTCAAGTCATGTTTTTATGTCATTTTAGTTTACCCATAACGTAACACCATCGCATGTAAGTTCGCATAAACGCAAATAGATCTCAAAGGGGAAACTTAGAAGCATGACATAATTAATAAGGTTTGGGCCACAAGTTAAACATGGTGGCATATGAGGCAAATGTGTTCATAAACTTGCATATCAAATTATAGGCCTCAAAACATGCATGATATCAACTTTAGCAAAATAGATGAAACATGGTCATAAATGACATAGGATGATAGCAAGTGATTCGCATATAACATCATATGCAAGATAGCATAAGGTAGATCATAAAATTGCATATTAGATTATAAGCCTCAAAACATGCATGATATCAAACTTTAGCAAATAGGTGAAACATGATCATAAATGACATAGGATGGTAGCTAGTGATTCGCATAAAACATCATATGCAAGATAACACAAGGTTTATGAGAGTTTCTATGTTGCTTTATGCAACATTTCCAATCAAAGCTCATAGCTTTCTATGCATAAGGTAAAGGTGATAGCTTTACAAACATGCATAGAATAAATCTATGCATAACATGATAGGATCAAAGCACATATCATACTTAGGCCTAAACTCAAACTTGCAACATGTCATATTTAACTTCATAGTTTGAATCTAAGAGTAGTATAGGGCTTACAATGCTATGAAGACTTATAAAATATAAATAAGATTGAGACGAAGCCACTAGCAACTCTAAAGACCCCCAAATAGCAAGCTTCAACGAAAACCCTTGAGAAATAAGAAGAAGATCCTTGCTTTGATGAAGAAAGATTGAACTTTGGCCTTAGAAACTCTCAAACAAGCTTAGGAAAACTCATATGAATGAAGATGGAGGCTATGACAAGAGGGTGGAGGCCACGATTAAACATTTTGGCATAGTTTAGTTGTAGGATTGATTTATGATGATTTAGGCTAGGTATTAGGGTCCTTTTATAGAAGATTAGGTTAGTTTTGACCATAGGATTAACCCTAATTCAGATCTGGGCCATCAATTCACGTTACTAGCCTCCAAACATGTCTTGAGAAACAAGTCAGGTGCACCCAGGCTAGACTGGCCGACCACCCAAGTCGACAGGGGTGTCGATTGGGCAGTCGACACAGCCTGGGTGTGTCCACTCCCAAGTCGACTACCCAGTCGACTTGGGGAGTGGCGGGATCTTTTCCCGCCTACCTGCCCAGCTGAATTTGAAATCTGTTTTTAAATTTGAATTTTCTGAAAACTTCCATGGGCCTTAACTGGGTCATACATACTCCGATTTTCGAAAACTCGGACTATGTTTCGCGTATTTTTCCGAGACGAACGCAACGGCACAGCCCTTTCCCTTGATTCAGAATTTATCATTGAATTCTGCCTTGATTTACGTTATAACTTGTTATTCAAAATATGGGTTGTTACAATCCAAGTGTCCATTTAGTTGTCATCATGCATGTTCTAAGCTCCACGAATTAATCCATGTGTCCATAATTTTTTTTACTATTTTAGCCTTGAAATCACCCTATATAAGTAGAGCTAAACCATTGAATTTCTGACTTCAGCCATTGTCAACCTCATATGCAGTTTCCGTACGACATTCTTATTTTGATTTCATGTTTTCTATTTCCAGTAAATGAAAAATTTACATTCCCACTCATTCAAAATTCCTTTTCTCTTGATTCGTTCATAATTTGCTGAAATGACCTACACGAATGTTGTCTGGATGAATTTTTGATTTTTAGAAATTGACGGATGCAGATTTCATCAAGTAACAATGGAGAAATCTAAGATTTACAGTAAAATGGGAAATTTGTGTAGAAACTTCGAAAAATAAAATCACTCAATCTGGAAAGAATCGATCGATGCCATTTGCGCCATTGCAATCAGCAGGAGATGTAGTATTTTTTCACGAGAATTTGGAACGATTCCGCGTCGATGATCGGAAAAGTTCGAATCTAGGGTTGGGTTTGGTCAGAGAATCGAGCATCGACAGACGAATTGGAGCATGGCGTGATGACGAGGGAAGAGATAGCTTCGATGTGGTATATTTTGGTGAAGAACGACGATAAAAAGTGTCGATACTTTTGTTGGTTCACTCACGCTCCAGTCTTCGGCAATGGGTTTGGATTTTGCAAGGGGATTCCGGGGCTTGGGCAAGTAGGTCCAGTCGGATGAGGATGTGAAAAGAAATTCGTTGGTGAAGTCAATTTGTGGATCGGTTGGAGATTGAAGGTGTGCACGTGCACGGGTTTGCACGCATGAATGCGTTTGTACAGGGAAGCAAAGAGGAGGAGGTGCGTGAAGAAGAAGAAGAGAGTAGTGGGCCAATTTTGGTTTGTGAAGAATAAAATGGGCTTGGGGCCAAAAGAGATTGGGTATGTCATTTATTTTTAAGTTCGATTTAGTTTAAAACTTTAAACATCTCTAGGTTGTTCAATATAAATCCGTTTAAGTCGCCGTTGGAGGCGTTGGACTCGTATAATCAAATAGAACACATCAGAATATAATAGTGATATATTTTGTTTAAGTAAGAATTATAATAAATAAATAAAAATCCGTGTGTAAATTATATATAGCGAGCATCGTTATTAATTCAATTTCGATATAAAATTAGCATAGGAATTACCAGCTACTAATTAAAGTGGATCGAGAACAGTACGAGTAGTGGTGGCAGTGTTCGTTGGTCTGTTCGTCTTGGTAATGAAGATGTTGGAGCTATTATGGTAAGAACTTCTAATTTAAATTATTTGTTCAAATTAGTTAATTATAATTAGCTAAGATTAATTATAATTAGTTAATGATAATTGTGCGATGGATGTTGATGTTTGAATGGTTGTTCATGTAATTAGATAATACATTGAACACTGGTAAGCGTTATTGACCGTAACGCTTGTGCACAGTTAAAATGTTTGTTTGTGATGAATGAATTCGTGTCCATCTGATCATACGGTTCATTTGGATAAATATGATTGCATTGCATGATATCACACACACACCGTGGTTAGGGAAATATATGGGTGATCGATTCAAAATCTCTTTCCTTCATACGATTTTATTTATTTGTTAAATAATATTTAAATTTTTAGTTTTGAATTAAATATTAACTTTTAAATATTGAATTAGGATCGGAAAATGATTTGAATTATGTATTGATTTTGTATAACGATCTTTATATCTATCTGAAACTAGTTTTGGTAAAAATATTATTTTCAAATTAAATTCAAAATGAGATTTTGAAATTGGAATATGGTTATATATATTAACGATGTCTCTTTATAATAATTTATATTTAAATCATTATATGGTTTGAATAGAACGCACTATGATGCGACATTTCGTAAATATCGATTTCAAGTTTTGAATGGTTTTAACTTGATTGTTTGAAACTAATTTGACTTGAAATAAGAAACGTTGAATTGCAAATGATAACTGTTTTGCATAGCAAAGGAAATTTCAAAATTTCAACGTATGATTTAAAGTTATATTTAAACAAATTTGGAAAAGATCGCTATACTTGCAGTTGGCGATCATAACGAAAAATCGAATAAAACAAGTTTTTTAAATTGTAGAAATTTATAATAATTCCTATTTTATAAATTTAATGGTGATAAGGATTGGAATATTTGAATTTCGAATAATTTTAAATCTATTTGATTTAAATGGCTATTTTTAATAGTAGTACTTCTGGTAACATTTCCAAATGTTGTTGTTGGTTTTGAAATTTATAAGCGTGAACTATTATTTGACAATAAGAATGATTTATAAAATAGTTCGAAGGTATTAAAGTATTGGTAATATTTTATATGGAATTGAAATGGGTTTTCCGATCTTTTTTTTAAATTTTGGATATGGTTGGAGGTAAAGTCTTCGGATGTTTGATATTAATTCGGTAGATGAAAACTCTTATTATTTGAGGAATTTAAATGGCAATTCGCCATTATTCCACTTATAATATGAGTTGGATACGAAATTTATATTGAAGTTAAGTTGATGGTATTTCTGTCCAGATCTAATGTCAAAGAGTTGAATAAATCTTTTAGTTAAGATACGGGTTTCTCAACCTGATTGAAATAAGTTAGATAGAAATAATCTTCGATATTTGGTATAAAATTTCATGATATAAACGTATAATATTTGAGGAATTTGTAAGATATTATTATATCATTATTCCACTTATATTATTCGTTGATTATGAGAATTTATATGGAATATAAGTAGATACAATTTCTGTGTAACTTATGATTCAATATCGATTGATTTGGGTTATGTCGTGAATCGTATCTTCAATAATATCATGCTTGAAACCCAATGAGACTGAGTTGAGGAAACTCATATTGTAATTTGGGGATTTAATCAAATCTTTGATTCGAGGAAATTAAAGTGAGAAATCGTAGCGAAAGTATAATCTTTGATTTCAAAGGAGAGTTAAGATGATAACGAGATGTATGAAATACACAGTAAATCAAATCTTGAGTCGTAAAGGAATTGACAAATATTTGGAAGGAGATTTGAATTGAAAAGCCTATGTAAAACATAGCTACTGTTTTAAAGTACGCTTATTATTTGGAAAGACCGGGATCAGGCATACGTTCGAAAACCATTCCAAGTAATAATACGACGTTATGAAGAAATTCAAGACTCGGTAAACGACGAATGAAGACCGGGAATATTTGAATTGTTTAGATTGATTGTTGATGTCTTCGTTGGGAAGGCCACCCGATACGAGGTTATGAGTGGCATGAGACCTGAACATATTTGAATATTTTCGAGTTGTTGTTCCGTTCAGACCCGGAACGGACTTGTATGGATGGTGTGTCTGACATTAAAATTGACCGCATAGCACAGATTTCCGTTAATATATATCGGATTTGTGGAAATATATTATCCTCGTCTCTGAATCATATGAACTTAGAGGGTATGCATTGATTGAAATCAGTGATATGTCGTGAATTGTCAATGTGGCATACCCAAGTTATGAAACAAGCTAGTGATGATCAAAGCATGGCCTATTGAAGCATAGCTTTGTGTATGACGTGACATCGACAAACCTCACACCCCGGATTGATGAGAAACTGGCAGTTAGATTTTATACTTATATATGAATTGATGATGGAGCTGCAGTAGTGAGAAACCACTTATGAACTTAAGGAAATTGGGTATGTTCGGGGGGCCGTGTCTGGTCGAAACCGTTGATCTGCCCTGCGATGTATTGTTGGTGTCTGAGATGGACGAAAAAGCCATGTCGTACTTCGCATCGTGTCCCTGATTGATCTTTCGTTCCAGGAATCATCAAGTTGGAAACCCAAATCTCCAATATGAGCCATACGGATTTTGATTGTATACCTATATGTCAATATAACCAATTGGGGTTATGGGGGCTATGATTATGTATTTATTTGCGAAATGATTTTTCCACACACTGTATTAATGATAATATTAGAAGAAGAATTTCACGTATGAAAGCATTTTTGGTTATCATAAGATAAAACTCACCCATCTGGTGTGCGCTTGCATTGTGTGATATGGGACGAGGTTATGATAGCTTCATTTTTCCAAAGTCATAACGAATTTCGATGCACTGGATTTCACATGGAGTAAACCCATTCCGCGTTAGCGGCGTGATCCAGTGAAATTTCCTAACTCTAAAATGAACCTAATAATAACTGTTTTGAGTTCTCACACCAGTCCCACGACTGACCTGGAGTTTATTGTTCCCACACCTAAACTCTGGGTGCCCATAATTTTGCACGGGCAGCTAGTAGTTTTGTTTTGCATTATAGATCGTTGGAGCAGGATTCAGAGCACTTTTAGAGTTGGAGTTCACGCAAGAGTTTGGAGCTTCTGCTATATCATACGGTTTCTTCCGCTGAGATTATATTTTCTTTTCTTCTACTGTATATGTTGTAACTCTGATATTCTATGTAACTCTGATGTAACATTGTATTTTGCAATGAAAAGTTTTGTTATTTTGTTCAATATATGTATGTACCCATAACAATTCATCTTTATGAACGGTTTGAGTCGGTTTAATTACTGGCAAGAGCTGGGCAAAAAGGCGGGTCGTTACAGAAAGCCCAAGAAGAGACTCGAGAAGCACGTACAACCTCTGCTTCACCAATTGAATCCTAAAAGTGATACTGGAATAACAAATACCGGAGGAGGTTCTGGTCTTCTATGCTAGTACCCGAATCTCGGTTGATTCGGCTCCCCACTAATACCGGAGAGGGTTCTGGTCTTCTATGTTAATACCCAAATCTGGATCGATTCGGCTCTCCACCAATACCGGAGGGGGTTCCGGTCTTCTATTTTAATACCCGAATCTGGGTCGATTCGGCTCTCCACAAATACCGGAGGGGGTTTCGGTATTCTATGCTAATACCCGAATCTGGGTCGATTCGGCTCTCCACAAATATCGAAGGAGGTTCTGGTTTCTATATATATACTCGAATCAGGGTCAACCCATTTATTTACAAATGTTGGAAGAATCAATCCAACTCTGTCTCGACGTCGAACCACGGTAAAAATCACGATCAGATATAGAACCCCAGGCTCAATACAAGGCATCCGGATCTGGATCGGTTCAAATTCTTAGAACTGGACAAGGAGGAACTAGTCAACCCTTATCCCGATTCAAATCTGGCTCGAGAGCACATTTCCACTGTTATTAAGCAAACACCGGTAGCCCTTCTCATTTCCCCTTTGTGCTAAGAAGAGTATCTTTGATTTACACGGGCGTACCAAATATTCGCGCTAACACACAAAACACAAGCAAGCATTATGGATCCTTTATGATTGAATGCACTATGGTACTATTTATCCCAAAAAGAATATGGGACATTGTTTAAAGGACCATTAGACGGACTCCTAACATAGCATTCTGCACCTTGTCACAATATAGCAATGGCTAAAGGGAAAGCGTTTAGATTTAAATACACAATTGCATACCAAGTCACATCATTATAGGTCCTACCCTTATTCGTGTGTGTTGTCTATATAAAATGCTACACTCCATTGACAAAATGCAAGGTGCTTCATGCATTAAATAGTTACTTACGAGAAAGATTGAGAAACGAAAACACTCTCTTTTTTAAGAAAAAGGAGAAGGGGGAAGAAAACATGACCCGAAACAACAACTCCCGTATGAGCAATAGACCAACCCCTGATGGGATGCGCTCTATTCATAAAGCTAGGAAGAAGTGGAAGAACGATGAATCGCAACACTCAAAAACTTGTCGACCTTTTGTACCTTTTTCATAACCATGCAAGGGTCACCCGAAGGTTTAGGTTGCCAGTTTAAAGCTTGATTGAAAGCCTTTCCCATCACGCAGAGGTATTTGTTATCCTTCCTCGGGTCGAAAGCTTCTCCGCGTAAGAACTGTTTCTCCTTTTGTAATTTCTTAAGTTTGGAGATATAAAAGTCGGCACGACGAGTGCTGCCCTTAATCTTCTTCCTGTCATAAGGACTTCTCATGCTTGCCTTAACCCGTCTATGCCACCGGGCAGCAAAGGAATGATCTAATCCAGGGGGAGGGTTCGCAATCTCAAATTCTGAAGAAATTGTTTCCGTCGAGGTCAGTGACACGTAGGGGGCAGAGACCCTAAGAGCGCATCCAAATATAGTCTCCTATTCTTTGCATTCTACTAGTACGCCTTTGCATCTCACCTCTAAGTCCATAGATTGACGCTGCAGCTTGTCCCTTTCTTCATCAAAATCGACAGAAGGATTCGTTTTTATACCCTTCTTTAACTCAAGGATGTCTTTATCCTTTTCCCCTATATGAGTCTTTAGCACACCTATTCTTTCTGCCAAACATTGCGCAAATCGTTCCCCGGACAGGGCACATCTGCCGCTAATGTTGGTAGGAGAATTTCCCGAAAAATCTCCTAAATGGAAAGTAAGCAATGCATCTCTATCTATGAAGTGTCTTCAGGTAAATCTTCCTGTTTAAATAAACATATAACCTGAGTTTTCTGATATTTATTACTAGAAGACATCATTATTTGAACCCGGGAAAAGCATGCGACAAAAAGAAGGTAAAAACGAATACAATTCACATTCATACGCATTATTGTCAAAAAAAATTATACAAAAAGTTTACTTCTTTCCCCGGTATTCTTTTCCATCATGTTACATATTAACTTTGCATGATGAGTCCTAAGTTTCGTTAATATTATCTCCTTGTCATTCCCCAAGAAGTTGGAAGATAACCGAGGGTACTTCATATAAAAATGTTTGAGTTCTTTCAAGAAGTGTTCCCTACCAGATTTAAAAGGGGGCTTTGTGAGAAATTCCCTCTTCAGCTTAGAAAGAGAATGAAGGTCATCCTTGAAAAAAAAAAGAAACAAAGGAGGGGGTGATCAACAAGGACATAATTCCCACCACCACGAGAACAAGTCATCAAGGGTCAACTTCTACAAGTAAAGAAAAAATTCAGAAACTGGGATTTATACCTGGAGAATGGGGGAAGATGTGTGCTCCACCCGCTCTCTCTCGTCAAGCTCCAAAGGATTTACCCCTCCGCAAATCCATCATCTCCACGCGAGTTGCGAACATTACCACCTTCTTTATGCAAGATCATATTTTCATCATCCCCAGATAACGGGTGTAACACCCCATATTTCTATTAATAATAATGTTCACAAATAAAAGAATAGCTAATATCAGATGTGAGAACTAAGGGAAACAGGACGCGCCATTGTGTTCGTCTCGGAATTCTGGTTGAGATAGAGTCCGAATTTGCATAAAACGGACTTCGTATGAAGGAGATATGGCCATCGGAAGTTTCAAAAAATTCAAAACAGCTCGTAGGAAAATTCAAAATTCAAAGTCAGAAGGGCCAGGCGGGAAAATTCCCGCCCGCCCCCGGTCGACTGGGGTGTCGACTGGGGAGACGACACGCCCTGGGCCAGGTCGACTGCCCAGTCGACTTGGATGTCTACCTGGTCAGGTCGGCCAGGTTTGGGCTGAGCCCAATTTTGAGCTGCTGATGTGTCTAAGGGCTGAGTTGGCTGGTTTAAATGGTTCAGGTTGGTTCTGAGTTGATCTAACGGTCTAAATAAATCCTAAATCCTATATATACATGCCTAGTCTCTCACTCTAAACTCACATGAAAAATAGAAGAGCCGTCGTCATGCCGTCACCATGGAACTCAGCATAGCCGCCGCAAACTAAAGAAGAAGAAAAGCTAATCTAAACTAATTCTACTCAACTCTAAAGCAAATCAAGACTCTCTTTCTTCTATAATTGTGAGTATGATGATTTTAATAAAATTATCATCAAACTAATTAGACAAAGTTATGATATGGATTAAAAGAAAATGATGTGAATTATTGTTTATATATATGTTGTAAATCTTATGCTATCATGTATGTTGTGGATCCAATTTCATGTGATGATGATATTATATATATGTTGTAATTCCCTATGCTAAGTTGTGATGAATCATACATGTTACAAAATCATGATGTTATTATCTATGCTAATTAGATCATGTTTAATCAAATCATAAAGCTGATATTATTTTGGGCTAGGTTGATTATATGTTAATTGGGTTATGTGGATCTATATGATGAATCATAAGTATATATGCAAGTTTAGGCATTAATTTATAAAAATTGTGTAGATCTCATGACACCTATTTCTAGATCTAAAATTATACTATGACATGTGTGAGTTCTATGTTTAAGATGTATAATCTCACATATCATATGACATCTATTTAGATCTGAAATTGGGCTATAACATGTGTGAGTTCTATGTGTTAGATGCTAGTTTACACCATCATTATGTTGCATAAACCACATATGCAAGTTTATACATGAATTTGGGTTATGATCATATTATGTAAATTGTGACATTTAACCAAACAAGTTGACACCTTTAGATCCATGACATGTTTTAGTCTATGCAATTTTAGGCGTAGATTATCAATCACATATGCAAGTTTCACCCTTTTTATGATTAGATCTATTTCAGTCATATACATATATGTGGTTGTTGTGATAATTTATCTTTGTGCTATGAGTTAGACTATTCGAGTCTAACATATGTTTTTGTGTTTAACGAACAAACGTACCACGTAGGGTAGGGGTAATATTAAGGAAGTAATATTGAAAATTGGGATGCAATTGATACGATTTTGCATACCATAAATGGATGGACATAATTGAGTCAATTATGGACATCGTTAAAATTGGTATTAAATAATTTGAATAGGGAATTATTAAAACCGGGGTAAAAGATTATAAATGATAATCAATGCTTAGGACACGTGGTTGGACTCGTTTGTGATGTAAAACTGCCCGGACCCGCCCGGCGAATCCAGTAGTCACAAATGTCAGCCCAATGTGAGAGGTCCTGGGCCCAAACTAAAGAATGACATTTGTAAAGACACGAGGTTAGACTCTTGTATGGTGTAAAGCTGCCCGGACCCGCCCGACGAATCCAGTCGCCGTAAATCTCAGTCTAATGTGAGAGGTCTTTGTAAGGTCATGGCCTGAATGAATTAAGAAATACTTAACCAGATAAACATGTAAAGTGGGACATGGGGGTTAAGTAGGTGCCTTGGGTGACATGAGGAATCTAGTGGTTGCCTTTAGTGGCATTTGAAATATGATTAGTATGACTTAACCAAACACACATGTAAATGAACATGACTAAGAAGAGGGTTAAGTGGGATGAACTAGAAATGGGACAAGCCTAGGGGGATAGCTTGTGGTAGGTAAATGGGGGCCCATTTCAACCGGTAACCCAAACGTATCCTTGTGGGCTCGACCCAAGTCGAGGACGGGACACGCGTACTGGGCTTGACTGTAAGAGGCCAAAACGGGTTAGCGGTGGCAACGCAAGTCCAACGGGTTCATATGCGTGTGTGGGCCCGGGCTGGTAGGTAAGACGTTGTTGCATGGTGTAGGTATAAGCCGTGCACTCTTAAGCTGCATTGGGTTGCCACTTTAGGGGAGTGATACACCCCACTATGGGACTAGCAAGGGTATCTACGAGTAGGGAGACGATCGCAAGTGGGTAGTGGGGTACACCTAGCGGAGTTTGGGGCAGGCGGCACCTACGTAGTCAGCTAGGGGTACACAGGGCTATTTATATGACTTCTTAGTGAAGCAGTGGGATCAACCTTTAGGGTAACTGGTGTGGTGCAGTGTAGTAATTATTCGTTGGTAGTTAGGTGTGCCTTTTACGTTATCTTTATCTGCTCTTCCATACCCAATAGTTCATAGGCATTTCCTTATTTTCCAGCTTATGCCTTAGTCTAGTTATTTTGATAATAGTATTGTTAGAATTATCATACTCGCCAGACTTATGTATGACCCCCTCTATTTCTATCTTTTCCCCATCCAGGTCCGTAGGGTGGGGCCAGCTCTAGTGGAGTTTGATTGGATTGCCTTATCTCTTTTGGAAAGCTTGGACCATTGAAGTAAAGTCCAGCTTGTTATCTTCTTTAGTGGCTATTTATGTAATGGGATTAGGTATTTTCTCTTATCAAGATGGATATTGTACTTGACTCTGATTTATGGTTTTTATGATGTAACAAAAATGTTTAACTTCTACTACAATGAAATAAAGTTTTAAATTTCAAAGTACTATTAATATCTGTCTTGTTGTAATTTTTCTGTTCTATATTCACTTAAAACCTCCATGAAAGTTAATGCATTCCCCTTGTGAGTGACATTAATGGACGTGGGGTGTTACACGTGGTATCAAAGCTGAAGGTTTCCAGAACAGATAAAACCTTTAGAAAACTAATTTTCTAAAAACATTTTTGGAAGGAGTATTTTCAAAAACATGTTTTTTTAAAGAGAAAAGTTTTTGGGGAAAAACATAATCCCCAAATAGCCATATCTTTGTCTTTCGAATTCTCCATTTTGAATCTTTCCTTTTTCGTTTTAGTTTGGCTGAAGATCTTAACCTTCCGGAGGGTGTAACCATACCAGGATGGTATAGGAGGCTATTAGAAGCTAGGGCTGCTACAGGTCCAGCCAATGTTCCTCCACCACCAGTCGCACCCGTTCCTCCTCCTCCTCCCCCTCCTCGCGCAAATACTTTTGCAAAAATGTGCAAGGAATTTAAGGCTATGGGCGGAAAAGCTTTTCAAGGATCGGAGACGTTTGTGGAAGCCAGAGACTGTCTTAAGGAGACGGAAGAATTGATTGAAATCTTTGAAGTGGAAGAAGAAAGGAAATTCAAATTAGCTGCTTGGTTAATGAAGGGAGAGGCCTCGTTTTGGTGGGAGGTCACTAATGGGGAGCGTCCTGTTGACTCTTGGGCGGATTTCAGGCATAGGTTTGAGGTGAAGTTTCTCTCACGAGCGGAAGAAAATCTATATATGGAAAGGTTCTTGACATTAAAGCAAGGAAGCTCATCAGTGAAAGAATACGTCAACAAATTTAATCAGTTAGCAAGGTTTGACATGGACTTGGTTAACACGCCGGAGAAGAAGGCTTTGAGGTTCATTAAGGGCTTGAATGAACTGATGCATGTGTTGGCTATGAGCCACATCCCTATGGGTGCCACCTTTGAGAAGCTAGTAGGCATGGCACTCATGCATGAGGAAGAGAAAGGCGCTAATGCTAATAAGGCACCCGAGAAGAAAGGGGATCAGAAGAAACCACAACAGCAAAACAAGAAGGGTGGTAAAGACAATAATTGCAAAGGAAAGAAAAGATTCTTTAACTGTGGGACACCAGGCCATCTCAGCAAGGATTGTAGAAAGAAAAAGAAGACTGGTTGTTTTCACTATGGCGAAGCAGGACATCTGGTGAACGACTGCCCAAAGAAGGGACAGAGGGCAGGGTCTACCTCGGGAGGACAGGTGCAGGCTCTTATGGCACCAGAGCAGGCAAGGGGACAAGTTCAAGCTCTCGCGGTCCAACCGCTGCAAGAACGAGGTAGAACAATTTCCGTTGAAAGTCTAGTTTTTCTTTTTGATCATCCTGTCCGTACTTCATTCGATCTGGCACATCACATTCGTTTATCTCTACATCATTAGTTGAGTCACCACACTTAAACACCAGTTTAGTAGAGGATCCCTTGGTTGTTTCGAATCCAATTGGGGGCTCAGCATATTTGTCCATGATGTGTTTGGATTTGAAAATTTCTATACATAGCGTTGAGTTTAAATGTGATGCTTATGTTTTGGGCTTCACGGGATATGGACTAATTTTAGGAATGGACTGGTTATCCAGTAATGAGGCCGTTCTTGACTGTGAAAGGAGAGTAGTTAGGCTCATGATTCGCCTAGGGAACGCTCTCGAAATCTTTTGTAATCCCATCAATTCTGTTATGCTAAGTTATCTAGAGTCGCTTGACGCGTCGGTTGAGAATCTACGATCTTTTTCAGTGGTCCGGGAATACTCGGATGTGTTTGAGGAGGTGAAGGGCTTACCTCCGAAGCGGGAGATAGATTTTCGAATATATCTTGTGTATAATGCAAAACCATTATCTTTGCCAGTGCGCCATACGGCTCCTCGCGAAAGGAGGGAACTCAATAAGCAAGTGAAGGAGTTGCTTGAGAAGGGGTTCATAAGACATAGTATATCGAAGTGGGGTGCTCCAGTAGTGTTTGCCACGAAGGCGGATGGGTCCCTTAGACTTTGTGTGGACTACAGAGAAATTAATAAACTTACTAAGAAGAACAGACACCCACTGCCGAGGAATGACGATCTCTTCAATCAGTTAGTTGGCGCCTCAGTATTTTCGTAGTTTGACTTAGCCACTGGTTTCCATCAGTTGAGAGTGGCTGAGGATAGCATAGACAAGACTGCCTTTAGGACTCCGGATGGTTTCTATGAGTGGCTAGTGATGCCCTTTGATTTGACAAACGCCCCCGCATACTTTGTTGATTTAATGAGTAGGGTGTTTAGGGAGTACCTTAACAAATTCGTGGTGGTCATTGTAGATGACATCCTGGTCTTTTCTAAAAGAGAAGAAGAGCATGCCCTACATCTTAGGGAAGTGTTAGAGACCCTTTGAGCGCATAACCTTAAAGCTAAATCTTCTAAATGTCACTTTTGGAGGAAGGAAGTGCGATTCTTAGGGCACGTAGCTTCCAAAGAAGGGATAGCTGTGGTTCCCGCGAAGGTAGTGGCCATCCAAGATTGGAAGGTCCCTAAAAATGCTACCGAGGTGAGAAGTTTCTTAGGGTTGGCTGGCTACTATAGGAAGTTTATCAAAGACTTCGCAAAGATATCAGCTCCATTAACACGTTTGATGAAGAAGAACCTAGTTTTCACGTGGGACGTAGATTGTGATGATGCGTTCCAACGTTTAAAGAGAGCTTTTTCCACAGCCCCAGTCTTAGTGTTGCCGGATGGGAGTAAGCCATTTACTGTTTATACCGATGCTTGTGGGACAGGAATAGGCGCGGTCTTAATGCAAGAGGGAAGGGTAATAGCCTATGGGGGAAGACAGTTGAGAGCGCATGAGAAAAATTACCCGACGCATGACCTAGAGTTTGCCGCTATTGTTTTCGCGCTTAAGTCTTGGCGCCATTATCTTCTTGGCGAGAAATTCGAATTGTTCACTGACCACAAATCGCTAAAATACTTGTTCTCTCAGAAGGACTTAAACTTAAGGCAGCAAAGGTGGATGGAGTTCTTAGCGTCCTACGATTACGAAATAGCATATACCCCTGGCAAGGGTAACGTGGTGGCTGATGCCTTAAGTAGAAAAAGGTTGTCCTTGAGTCCATTGTTTGTTGAGCGACGAAGCTTAGAATTCATTTCGATATTTGACTTTAGACCTTCCATTGACTTTATTCCCGTTTTGCTAGCATCCTTAGAGGTCAGACCTACACTTCTGGGACGGACTGGTGAGGCACAACGAGATGACCCACAGTTGGTTGAGTTAGTAGAAAAGCTCATAAGGGGGGAGTCGTCTAGCCATCTCAGTAGGTATAACCTAGATGATAAGGGTTGGTTACGTAGGGACGGTAGACTTTGTGTACCACAAGATGAGAGTTTGAGGAAGGCTATTCTTGATGATGCACATCGTTTGAAAATGACCATTCATCCCAGCAGGGACAAGATGTACAAAGACATGAAGCGAGTTTTCTTTTGGGCCGGTATGAAGAGGGATGTGGCCGATTATGTCGCTAGATGCTTGGTGTGTCAAAAAGTAAAAGCGGAGCAAAAGAAACCCGATGGGTTGCTTCACCCATTGGAGGTTCCGCAATGGAAGTGGGATAGTGTCTCGATGGATTTTGTCGATGGGTTACTGAGATCGAGGAAGGGTAATACGGGGATTTAGGTTGTGGTAGACAGACTTACTAAGAGCGCCCATTTCATTCCCATGAAAAGTAAGAGGACTGCTACATGGTTATCTTCCGTATACATTCAAGAGATAGTTCGGTTGCACGGTGTTCCTTCTAGCATAGTGAGCGCTCGAGATCCTATCTTTACTAGCGAGTTTTAGAAGAGCTTGCAAGAGGCGGTAGGGACTCGGTTATGTTTGAGCACCGCATATCATCCTCAGACGGACGGCCAGACCGAGAGGGTGAATCGTATTCTAGAGGACCTTTTGAGGCTATGTGTCTTAGACTTTGGAGGTACATGGGAAGAGAATCTTCCATTGGTAGAGTTTGCATATAATAATAGCTTTCAGTCTGGCATTGGCACGGCACCTTTCGAAGCTCTTTATGGAAGGCCTTGTTGTTCGCCTACACGTTGGTGGGAATCTACAGATAAGATCTTACTTGGGCCCGATATGATTAGGGAGACTTCAGAAAAGATCGATTTAATTCGAAGGAGGACGAAAGCAGCGCAAGATAGGCAGAAATCTTATGCGGACAAGAGGAGGACAGATCTTGAGTTTGATGTCGGGGACATGGTCTTTATCAGGGTGTCTCCATTACGGATTGTTGTTCGCTTTGGGCCCGTTGGGAAGTTAGCACCAAGGTTCGTAGGGCTGTTTCCTATTAAGGAGAGGATTGGACAGATGGCGTATAGGGTGGAGTTTCCCAAGAGACTTAGTGGTGTACACGATGTATTCCATGTATCACATTTGAGGAAGTGCCTACACGAGACCGCGGAGGTGGTAGAGCCGAGCTTGCTTAGAGAGGTGGAGATAGAACGTGATGCTACGATTCGACGAGCTCCTACATGCATTCTTGGGTCAGAGATCAAGAAGTTGAGGAATCGAGAGGTCAGACTAGTCAAAGTACAATGAGGAGATGATGAGAGCAACGCTACTTGGTAGACGGAAGAGAAGATGCGTTCATTGTACCCTTTTATTTTTGAGGGTATGTCCTTTAATTTCTCCTTTATCGCTTATCTTGTACTTATCTTACCTTTAGAGTATCCTCTCGCTAGTATCCTTGACCTTTAGATAGGGTAATCCTATGGTTGAAACATGTGTTTGAGACATGTTATGTATGATGGATGCTTGTGGACGCAAGTGTCTGCTAGTGGTTGCTCGTGGATGCATATACACACACTTTAGGCACTAGATCGGCTCAGTCACTTCATATTGCATATTGCATATAAATGTGTGTACATAGTTAAGTTAATGGATGTATAATGGTTGTGCTATCATATGGATACTGCATTTTGGTGAATGATTGTGCACACATGTAGAAATAATATGTATCGATAGGGTTCTTTCGCATACATAATGGACGCATGGCACTATCATGGTTTGCATCAAGGAGGTCAATTGAGTCAGTAGAAAGCCTGATTTTGCATTAGATAAGGAACATATACACACATTTCTTGCATATGTTCATACAGCATTATAAACTTTAAGTACAATGGATGCCAGTGTTTGATGGTTGAGTAGATGGTTGTTTGGATGTTAGGATATGCATTCTCCCTAACTTGGAGATTTCGGGGGCGAAATACTTTAAGGAGGGGAGAATGTAACACCCCATATTTCCATTAATAATAATGTTCACAAATTAAAGAATAACTAATATCAGATGTGAGAATTACGGGAAACGGGTTGCGCCAATGTGTTCGTCTCGGAATTCTGGTTGAGATAGAGTCCGAGCTTGCGTAAAACCGACTTCGTATGAAGGAGATATGGCCGTCGGAAGTTTCAGAAAATTCAAAATAGCCCGCTGGAAAATTCAAAATTCAAAGTCAGACGGGCCAGGCGGGAAAATTCCCGCCCGCCCCAGGTCGACTGGGGTGTCGACTGGGGAGTCGACACGCCCAGGGCCAGGTCGACTGCCCAGTCGACTTGGGTGTCGACCTGATCAGGTCAGCCAGGTTTGGGCTGAGCCCAATTTTGAGCTGCTGATGTGTCTAAGGGCTGAGTTAGCTAGTTTAAACGGTTCAGGTTGGTTCTGAGTTGATCTAACGGTCAAAATAAATCGTAAATCCTATATATACATGCCTATTCTCTCCCTCTAAACTCACATTAAAAATAGAAGAGCCGCCGTCATGCCGTTGCCATGGAACTCAGCATAGCCGCCGCAAACTAAAGAAGAAGAAAAGCTAATTTAAACTAATTCTACTCAACTCTAAAGCAAATCAAGACTCTCTATCTTCTATAATTGTGAGTATGATGATTTTAATAAGATTATCATCAAACTAATTAGACCAAGTTATGATATGGATTAAAAGAAAATGATGTGAATTATTGTTTATATATATGTTGTAAATCTTATGCTATCTTGTATGTTGTAGATCCAATGTTATGTGATGATGATATTATATATATGTTGTAATTCCCTATGCTAAGTTGTGATGAATCATACATGTTACAAAATCATGATGTTATTATCTATGCTAATTAGATCATGTTTAATCAAATCATAAAGTTGATATTATTTTGGGCTAGGTTGATTATATGTTAATTCGGTTATGTGGATCTATATGATGAATCATAAGTATATATGCAAGTTTAGGCATTAATTTATAAAAATTGTATAGATCTCATGACACCTATTTCTAGATCTAAAATTATACTATGACATGTGTGAGTTCTATGTTTAAGATGTATAATCTCACATATCCTATAACATCTATTTAGATCTAAAATTGGGCTATAACATGTGTGAGTTCTATGTGTTAGGTGCTAGTTTACACCATCATTATGTTGCATAAATCACATATGCAAGTTTATACATGAATTTGGGTTATGATCATATTATGTAAATTGTGACATTTAACCAAACAAGTTGACACCTTTAGATCCATGACATGTTGTAGTCTATGCAAGTTTAGGCGTAGATTATCAATCACATATGCAAGTTTCACCCTTTTTATGATTAGATCTATTTTAGTCCTATACATATATGTTGTTGTTGTGATAATTTATCTTTGTGCAATGAGTTAGACTATTCGAGTCTAACGTATGTTTTTGCGTTTAACGAACAAACGTACCCCGTGGTGTAGGGGTAATATTAAGGAAGTAATATTGAAAATTGGGGTGCAATTGATATGATTTGGCATACCATAAATGGATGGACATAATTGAGTCAATTATGGACATCGTTAAAATTGGAATTAAATAATTTGAATAGGGAATTATTAAAACTGGGGTAAAAGATTATAAATGATAATCAATGCTTAGGACACGAGGTTGGACTCGTTTGTGACGTAAAACTGCCCGGACCCGCCCGGCGAATCCAGTAGTCACAAATGTCAGCCCAATCTGAGAGGTCCTGGGCCCAAACTAAAGCATGACATTTGTAAAGGCACGAGGTTAGACTCTTTTATGGTGTAAAGCTGCCCGGACCCGCCCGGCGAATCCCGTTGCCATAAATGTCAGTCTAATGTGAGAGGTCTTTATAAGGTTATGGCCTGAATGAATTAAGAGATACTTAACCAGATAAACATGTAAAGTGGGACATGAGGGTTAAGTAGGTGCCTTGGGTGGCATGAGGAATCTAGTGGTTGCCTTTAGTGGCATTTAAAATACGATTAGTATGATTATCCAAACACACATGTAAATGAACATGACTAAGAAGAGGGTTAAGTGGGATGAACTAGAAAGGGGACAAGCCTAGGGGGATAGCTTGTGGTAAGTAAATGGGGGCCCATTTCAACCAGTAACCCAAACGTGTCTTTGTGGGCTCGACCCAAGTCGAGGACGGGACACACGTACTGAGCTTGACTGTAAGAAGCCAAAACGGGTTAGCTGTGGCAACGCAAGTCCAACGGGTTCATATGCGTGTGTGGGCCCGGGCTGGTAGGTAAGACGTTGTTGCATCGTGTAGGTATAAGCCGCGCACTCTTAAGCTGTATCGGGTTGCAACTTTAGGGGAGTGATACACCCCACTATGGGATCAGCACGGGTATCTACGAGTAGGGAGCCGATCGCAAGTGGGCAGTGGGGTACACCTAGCGGAGGTAGTGGGAGGCGGCACCTACGTAGTCAGCTAGGGGTACACAAGGCTATTTATATGACTTCTTAAAGAAGCAGTGGGATCAACCTTTAGGGTAACTGGTGTGGTGCAGTGTAGTAATTATTCATTAGTAGTCAGGTGTGACTTTAACGTTATCTTTATCTTCTCTTCCATACCCAATAGTTCTTAGGCATTTCCTTATTTTCCAGCTTATGCCTTAGTCTAGTTATTTTGATAATAGTATTGTTAAAGTTATCATACGCGCTAGACTTATGTCTGACCCCCTCTATTTCTATCTTTTTCCCCCTCCAGGTCCTTAGGGTGGGGCCAGCTCTCGTGGAGTTTGATTGGATTGCCTTTTCTCTTTTGGAAAGCTTGGACCATTGAAGTAAAGTCCAGCTTGTTATCTTCTTTAATGGCTATTTATGTAAAGGGATTATGTATTTCGTCTTATCAAGATGGATATTGTACTTGACTCTGATTTATGGTTTTTACGATGTAACAAACATGTTTAACTTCTGCTGCAATGAAATAAAGTTTTAAATTTCTAAGTACTATTTATATCTGTCTTGTTGAAATTTTTCTGTTCTATATTCACTTAAAACCTCCATGAAAGTTAATGCATTCCCCTTGTGAGTGACATTAATGGACGTGGGGTGTTACAATGGGCAGTCAAACATCTTCTCGACGAACAATAGATCCTCAACCCTCGCTTTCTTTCGATCAAAAACTACAGTACCCTGATCTAAGTCAATAGCAACCCTCAAGATCTTGTTTCGAAAGGACGAAGGAAGAGAAGGAAGGTCCATGTCAGGGAACTTGCCACAGTTATCACGATAAACTAAGAGGAGGACCTTCTCATAACAATAAAACATCATTTCTGGAAAATGAACCTTCAAGAACAAAGAAATCCGATCTCGAGCTTCGTAAATTATCCGTATGGCATCAGAAAGAGTTGCTTCCCTTGTTTTCAGTCTCCCCTTATGCTTCATCAGCATATCCGACTACTCACGCCTGAGGGTCGAAACTTCAGCAGTTAAGGAACCATTGGCAGCCCTTTCCCTCTCTAGGGACTCCTTCAGTTGACTACAAACCTCTTCGTTGCTACTCTTAGCTAGGTTAGATCGTGGAACTTAGACTCTAATACGGCCTTCTCTCTCTGGAGTTCTTCCTTATCCTGGAATAGGGAGGCAGCTGTAGACCTAGAAACATACCAATTCTTAGATATCTAAAAAAGGAAAGGGGAGGCAAGAACGTTACAATGTTAGTCCTTACATCAATAAGGAGAATGAAGAGCCACATGGGAATACAAGGACGAACCAAAAGTTGTCGTTTAACGAAGTTGTGGTAAAACTTTAACCATCCTTCACATGCAAGTTCCAGAACATCAGAGACATCAATAAAGGGTAAATCAGATCTGATAATTGTATCAAAGTCCAAGGCCTAAAAAGAGGGACCCGCTGGGTCAC
Source organism: Allium sativum (assembly GCA_030737875.1). Taxonomy (NCBI): domain Eukaryota; kingdom Viridiplantae; phylum Streptophyta; class Magnoliopsida; order Asparagales; family Amaryllidaceae; genus Allium; species Allium sativum. The sequence goes on along the minus strand of CM060922.1, from coordinate 137,904,450 downwards.
ACAGCCGCTAAGGGGAAAGAGAAGGCTCACGCTCTCTTAAATCCAGATCTCCTTAAGAATCAGATCTTAGGAAACCAGTAACAAAATCACTTCCAATGGTCTCCACAGAGGAGGGGCGGACGTTGTGAAAACCTCCAGAAGAAAGTATGAGAGGGGTATGCAGTAGCCGACGATAAGATGACTCAACAATTTCACCTTTAGAAGAACGGGTAACAGAATTTTCCCTTTTATGATCCCGAAAGGGATTGCTATTGAAAACTGAAGCAGATCTCTTCTTAGGCAAAAGTTCAGGAGGAGAAGAAACCACGGAGGGTTGGAATGAACCATCTCCAAGAAACGCAGAACAATGGAGAGAAGGTTGTTCTAGACGATCTTGTACCAAAAACGAAGGGGCGTGACCGTAAGGAAGGTTCGAGAATAACATTTTGGAATGTTGGTTCAAGACACCTGGGATTTCACTTATAACAATGCTCTCACTTGGGATTCCTTCATTCCAAGTTCCTCCTCTGTCAAACAAAATTCGGACTTACTCAGAATGGAATCGCCAATTCGTGTGAACTCATACATAGTCCTGCCAGGTGATACCATAACATATGTATTTTAATCTAATTTCTATTTGATGGTTATACACAAACAACACATAGGCATACAAGCTACATGGAATTTCATTATCCTACGGAACAACAACCCTAGCCAGGAAAAATGATGTCAGCATGATGAGTTACCCTCTGTTTCGCGTTTTTCGTTTATACTGACTTTACTTTCCAAAGCCCTAGTAGTGAACACGGATGGGTATTACTTCATAACAGGTCACCATTAATTGTCAGTTTAGACGATTAATGAGAGTTCAATCTACATTGGAATTATCAATTCCCGACTCAAAGCATGATCCAAATTGGTAATTAGAATTTGTAACACCCCACCTCCGCCAGAGTCACTCACAAAGGAATGCACTTGGTTTGGAGGGGCATTATTGGTAAACATGCACAGAAAAATTACAAGACAGAACATATAAAACAGCGGAAGTAACACAAATTTCATTACTTTATAAAACATCAAGGTCTAAAGCCATTTTACATCAGAGTACATAGAAACCTGTCTTGCAAATAGTAAAGAAGCATAAAACCTTTTCATAAATTATTTCCCCCAAAACAAACTGGTAAAGCAGCCATAGCCAAAGAAGTCCAAGCTATATATGATGGCCTTCAAGCAGAAGACGTCCGAACTAAACAATAGTGTTTCCTCCCTGAAAACCTGGGGGGGAAACGGAAGACAGAGAGGCAAAACAAAACGGGGTCAGTCAAAAAGATTGGTAAGTCCTATCTACTTCCAGTATAAAAATAGTTAAAGTTAACATGACATGCATAAACTGAGAGTAAACATAAGGATAACTACAAGATAGATAAGCTAAACCAAGATAACAGGCTGAACTACTGTATCAAGATAGACTAAGGTATCATGATAAACTACGCTGTCAAGATAAGTCAAGGTATCACATCGTCAGGTTTTTATCAAGTATACTATCCCAAGGTATCTATCATGTATAACATCCCGAGGTTACTATCAAGTATATTCCTCATGGTTCTAACATGTATATTTGCTCTGCACATCTCGTAATAGTATCCCAACCCGCGTCCAGTATTAACTACGAATGTCCCTTGCCCAATGTCTTGTGATGGTCCATGTCAACCTAAAATATAGCCTATGTAGGTTTTCCCAACTCATATGTTTCTTTCCATGTATAAGTTCAGTCCTTTGCCGTAGGCCGTACGGGCTTTCCCATGTAAATCTATACCACCTCAAAGTAGTAACATTTTATCCTTGATGTTGTTTTGGACTGCTACCCTTGATCTGGTTATGTTTTCTTACCATGAACTATTGCGTGTTCACTTAGGATTTATGGCACCTAGGACCGCTAGGGATTATGCTACCTAATGAACGTTTCTGTGTCTCGGTTTGGGTTCAAGCCACCTAGGGCCACTAGGGATTATGCCACCCGTCAACCACGCCCTTTTATCCCACGTATGTATCGTGAATTGTTTTCTATGTCTAGACGCAAATGTATCACAATGTGCCATCCGAGTTCCGTGCCAGGGCAAATCAAGAAATACGGAACTCGGTCTGGAGCTTTAAGTCATCTACCGGTGCAGATATCAAGGCCTGTTTTTGTATCCGTGGCTATGGTCCCACGTGACCCCTCCCTCAACTACTAAAAGGCAATCCAAGAAAAACCATGTATGAGAACTACATCCCGGCCCCACTATAGCCCCACTTTTCTATTGGCCAACCTCACCCATAACTCGATAGCAAGTATATGGTCTGTTGGGAGTTCTCTGCCTTTCCGTACGTACACGATTGACTAAAGATGGTAGGTAGTCGACGACGCGCTATCCAGGGCAAAAATCAAGTATCGTCAACTCTACGCTAATCCGTCCCCGTCTTTAGGTTGCTCGCACAGCAACCAAGGCATACTCTTGGTTCTTCTACAGCAGACCTCAACCTCTGTGAGCCCAGGCGGATCATTTGCAACCTCACAGAGGGATACCAAGAGTATGCTCACGTCCCCCGAAGCTTCCGCTTCGTTACCCAGTTCGTTGGAGCCCTTATCTAAGTTAGATATTGCTCCGCCTCATGTATTTGTTTAAGCGATGACCTATCGTATAAGGTTACTTATCCGTTCGCGAACTGGTCTAATTCCCTTGACCAAGAATTATTTCTTAGTTATCTTCAACTAAGGTTTACCACTTAGTTTCCCTTCCCGTTATCCTTGTTAGATACGAGTCTTCCACCTAGCCTCCTGAACTAGGGTTTTGCATAATGGGTTAAGTGTTGTCATTCGAGTTCATGACTTAAACCGCCTACGAATCATGTCAAAATTGGCTAAGTATCTAAGTTCAGGACTTAGCCCCACAAACCATGTGTCAAGTTGGTTAAGTATAGGTTAACTTAACGTCATCAAATTATCGAGTCGGATTGGTTAAGTGTGGGTTAACTTAACCCCATTCACTAGTCATGTTACACGGTCAAGTGTCATTAAGTAGCCAAGTCCGGTTTCACTTAACCTACCCATTCCTGTCATATTGTTTAAGAGTCATTAGTCAAATTAACTTAACCTTATCATGTGGCATTAAGTAAATTAATGCACTCCCAACCTCTCACATTAGACATTGTTGTGGTTACTGGTTACGCCGGGCGGGTCCGGGCAGATTTACACCGCAACCCCGTCTAACCCCAGGTTTTCAAGCGCGATGTGACCAACTACTCACATTGGGTCTTATTATTTGTAGCCACTGGATTTGCCGGGCGGGTCCGGGCAGATTTATGCTACAAACTCAACCCAACCTCGAGTTGGCCACTCCCATGTTTTTCTACGTGTCATGTTCATGTCAAATTCAGACCCCTTTTTAAGTCTTTGTTTTCATGTAGCCCCATGTCAAGTTTTCGTATCATATTCACGTTATTTATCATTTCATGTTCCATGTAATTTCACGTCAAGATCATAGCCAATTTTCAAATTTGCCTAAGCTACCCAAAGCGTGTCCCTAATGCACATGAAAGCGATAATATGACAAAGATGGGTACAAGATGGAAAAGATGAATCACAAGTTAAACATGGTGAAAATTGAGGCAAAGATGTTCGCATAATTAGCATATTGCATATTGTCCTCTAAACATGCACGATGTCATAAAGGGATTGGCCACAAACGTGAATAATATCACAAAGGATTTGGCCTCAAGCATGCAAAATATCATAAGGGGGTTTTGGTCTCAAACATGCATAATATCATAAGGGGTTTGGGTTCATTTATGTGCTTAAGCCCCAAGTCATGTTCAAGCACATATTTCACAAGTCAAAGTGGTTCCAAGTGTTCATGCCAACATCCCACAAGTAAAGGTTCAATCTTGCATGGCAAACTAAGTCCAATGCAACATGAGTAACTTGATTTAGTCACTAAACATAGCCTAAAGTCATAGGTTCAAGCAAAAGAGACATGACAAGGTTCATATAGGCTAGCATACGTAGTTTAATCTCGTTTTATTCCATGCCATCATTAAAACTACCGTTTAGATCTAGAAGTGGCTAGAACTTACATAGCGTGGCTAAGGTATTAAGGGCATGAATCATCTCGTCGTAGAACCCATGTTGAGATGATGAACAAAACTCTTGATTTGGTGTAAAAAGCTTGCTCCTTTGCCTTGAATCTAGTTTGCAGGCATAAGGTTTTGAAGATGAAGGTGGAGGCCATGATCAAGAGAGATTTTGGCACCACTTAGTTGCTAGAATGATTTTTAGTGATTTAGGTTAGGTCCTAGGGTGTTTTTATAGAGATTAGGAGTAGTTTAGGCCCTTAGATTAACCCTAGGATAGATCTGAACCCTCAAAAACCGTCACAGGCCAATAGACCAGACCCAAGTGAGCAACCAGGTGCACCAGGTCGTCCAGACCCAAAATGGGTTTTTGGGCCAGGTCGACACCCGTGTCGACTGGGCAGTCGACACGGGGGAGGGGGGTGGTGTCGACTACACAGTCGACACCCCTGTCGACTTGACCTAGGCGGGAATTCTCCCGCCCTTCCCCCCGTGTGTTTGAATTTGAATTCTGCCCTAGTTTTTTTTTCTTTTTTTTTTAAACTGTTTTGCACTTGGAATTTTCTGAAAACTTCGACGGGCCATAACTTGGTCATACGGTCTCCGATTTTCGAAAACTCGGACTCTATTTCGCGTATTTTTCCGAGACGAACGGAATGGTGAAATCCGTTTAACTTAATTCTTAGAATATAAACAAAATATCTTTTATTACCATAGTTCTTTAATTAACCCGCTCGCGTACCCCTATTTATATATATATATATATCTAATTTTCAAAGCTAAAAAAAATGCGGGGCGTTACATTCTCCTACCCTTAAAGAATTTCGTCCCCGAAATTCAATAAGAGTAGGATTTATGTCCCCTCATTACCACCCAAAAGTGTTCAACCAATTGTTGCATCCATGTGCACATGTGCAAAGTGAATTACATTGTAGTAAAATATGTATGCCTAACTTGTGGTACCACCTATATAGATGCAATTTCCTTGAAAATTTCTTTTTCAAAACATGATGCTCTCACCCTAAATATACTTGCAGTTCTAAATGAATGCAAAAATTTACGAAAACATTTTCATCCAAATTTTCCCACACCCTTATAGAATAAGAGTGAAGTTCATCCAATTGGCGCATCCAAGATCCTACCATCCATTTTTAATTCTAGAAAAATCTAATTTTCTAAATCTTACACAACGAAAAAATTTACCTTTTTCCCGTTTATTTACTTTCCTGTTTTTCTTCGTCTATATATATTACTGTGCAATATTTTCATGGTTATTTCAAGCACAACAGTTTTCATTAAGCTAACAACGTGCTGATTACATTAAGATAATATCAGTACATGGCTACAACTAGATAACAATAAAATACTACCCTACGGATACACTGATAGAGGTCAAGCCTAATGGAAGTAGCTACGAATGAGCTCCTCTATGTTATCAAGCCTCTCTCCCTGTCGTCGATTCCCCTGCCTAACCTCTAACTGTAAGTCCTGAAGTCCGGCTCCTAACTGATCATAGGAGGTACCCATATCTTGTAGCATCTGCTGTTGAGTCTGAGCTAGGTCTACCTGTGCCTGTAGCATCTCCTGCTGTGTCCTCAGTATGTCATGGTGGCCCCTAACTATACGAGCTTGCTGCTCCGAAATATACCTCAACTCAGACCTCCAATCTGGATCCCTACTAACCCATGGGTCCCATCCGTACGTATCTGCAGCCCCCTGTGCCAGGGTCTGGGAAGTCCAAGCTCCTTCCCAAGCCTGCTCTACATGTGCTTGCCCAAACCCCTCTGTTGTCGTCTGTTGGGGTTCCTCGAAATATCCGAGCTGACTATCATGTGGCTCGTCCTCTTGTTCTTCCTCCTCGTCACCCTCATCCTCCCCATCATGTTCCATAGGCTGTGGCTCTTGCAGCTGTTGCAATTGTATACCCATCCTTGTCAGTGCAGCCACGCTAATAATACTAGAGGGATGAGAAGAAAGTACTACAAAATCCTCGTCGTGTAGATCAATGCCACTCGGCATAAAAACCGTAGTCCATAAATTTCCAAAGAAAATATTGGAAATCCTTACTTCCCTAGTGGTATGGTACTGCTGTAAGATAGTTCGTGCCCAGTTCATCTGTATACCATCAAATATAGCATAGGTAGCAATCTTAATGACGTGTGGAATTCTATCGAACCCAGCATTCTGCCCCACAAGATTATACTACAATATCCTAATAACAAATCTAGCTGGTGGGCGTATATGATCATAATCCCAATGTCTTTTAAGCTCATTAAAGAAAATCCTACGCCATATAGTATTATCATTCATCTCAAGATCCTCTGTATCCATTCCCGTACCGCGGATATTTAACATTTCACCAAACTGGACCTCATTAATATAAATATGAGTACCCTTAACCTTTGAACTATAGGTTACTAAACCCTCATCATCCTCACCAATTTCTAAAAATGCGTCAAAAAGCCTTACCAAACGCTTGAGGCCCCTTCTCTCGGCGGTGCATGAGTCCAAGATAGAAATCAAACCCGCTTCCGCAAATAAACTTTCCACGGGGGTCCCCGCAAAATCAGCAAATCTCACCGGACGGCCTAATAGTAACTTCATGTTGGCGCTCTTCGCGTATTGCTCAACTATCTCCTGTCGCTCATCGCACCATTCTATCTCTTGTGGTGTTAATTGAGGGTAAAGCTCAAGAAGGTTAAGTGGGTCTTCCATGGCGATTTGAGCACAAATTGAGAGAGGAAAATTATAGATCTGGATAGAGGATGGATTTAGCTTCGATTTGAGACCGGTTTTATAGAAAATAGCGGAGAAACGAAGCGGTGGGAGGTGGAGGAAGTGAAGGGGTTGTTGAGTTTCTTGGTGGCTGGAAGGGAGACGCACAAAATGTGCTTTGGAGCTAAAGGCCATCGGCCTTCGTGCCATTATAATTTTTTTTTTGCTATAGGGGGTGGTGTCGACAGGGCAGTCGACTTGGGGGGGTTGTGTCGACTGCGCAGTCGACACCCCTGTCGACTTGCCCCCTTCAGATTTTTTTTTTTTTTTGCACAGTGATCCTTTTTCTTACCATCCCTCCTTATAACACGGCTACAGGCCTCTCGGGAACTACCTCCATCTTACAGAGAACACTTTCGTAGCTAGAAAAGACTAGTCGTAGTTGAAACCACTGCGACTACAGATGGAGGAAAGAAAGGAAAAGAGATTCAACAAGGAAACAGGGATAGTGCTACTGGACTTTGGGGAATAGCTTTTTAAAATAAAACTTTTCTTGAAAAATGCTTCTTTGTAAACGGTTTTCAAATAGTCTTTCAGAAGGTTTTAAACACTTTTTCCCAGTCTGGTAACCTTCTGCTCTGATACCAAATGTAACACCCCACCTCCGCCAGAGTCCCTCACAAAAGAATGCACTAGGTTTGGAGGGGCATTATTGGTAAACATGCACAGAAATATTACAAGACAGAACATATAAAACAGCGGAAGTAACACAAATTTCATTACTTTATAAAACATCAAGGTCTAAAGCCATTTTACATCAGAGTACATAGAAACCTGTCTTGCAAATAGTAAAGAAGCATAAAACCTTTTCATAAATTATTTCCCCCAAAACAAACTGGTAAAGCAACCATAGCCAAAGAAGTCCAAGCTATATATGATGACCTTCAAGCAGAAGAGGTCCGAACTAAACAATAGTGTTTCCTCCCTGAAAACCTGGGGGGGGGAACGGAAGACAGAGAGGCGAAACAAAACGGGGTCAGTCATAAAGACTGGTAAGTCCTATCTACTTCCAGTATAAAACAGGTAAAGTTAACATGACATGCATAAACTGAAAGTAAACATAAGGATAACTACAAGATAAATAAGCTAAACCAAGATAACAGGCTGAACTACTGTATCAAGATAGACTAAGGTATCATGATAAACTATGGTGTCAAGATAAGTCAAGGTATCACATCGTCGGGTTTTTATCAAGTATACTATCCCAAGGTATCTATCATGTATAACATCCCGAGGTTACTATCAAGTATATTCCTTATGGTTCTAATATGTATGTTTGCTCTGCACCTCTCATAATAGTATCCCAACCCACGTCCTGTATTAACTACGAATGTCCCTTGCCCAATGTCATGTGATGGTCCATGTCAACCTAATATATAGCCTATGTAGGTTTTTCCAACTCGTATGTTTCTTTCCATGTATAAGTTCAGTCCTTTCCCGTAGGCCGTACGGGCTTTCCCATGTAAATCTATACCACCTCAACGTAGTACCATTTTGTCCTTGATGTTGTTTTGGACTGCTACCCTTGATCTGGTTATGTTCTCTTACCATGAACTATCGCGTATTCACTTAGGATTTATGCCACCTAGGACCGCTAGGGATTATGCTACCTAATGAAAGTTTCCGTGTCTCGGTTTGGGTTCAAGCCACCTAGGGCCACTAGGGATTATGACACCCATCAACCATGCCCTTTTATCCCACGTATGTATCGTGAATCGTTTTCTATGTCTAGATGCACATGTATCACAATGTGCCATCCGAGTTCCATGCCAGGGCAAATCAAGAAATACGGAACTCGGTCGGGAGCTTTAAGTCATCTTCCGGTGCAGATTTCAAGGCCTGTTTTTGTATCCGTGGCTATGGTCCCACGTGACCCCTCCCTCAACTACTGAAAGGCAATCCAAGAAAAACCATGTATGAGAACTACATCCCGGCCCTACTATAGCCCCACTTTCCTATTGGCCAACCTCACCCATAACTCGATAGCAAGTATATGGTCTGTTGGGAGTTCTCTGCCTTTCCGTACGTACACGATTGTCTAAAGATGGTAGGTATTCGACGACGAGCTATCCAGTGCAAAAATCAAGTATCGTCGGCTCCACGCTAATCCATCCCCGTCTTTAGGTTGCTCGCACAGCAACCAAGGCGTACTCTTGGTTCTTCTACCACAGACCTCAACCTCTGTGAGCCCAGGCGGATCATCTGCAACCTCACAGAGGGAAACCAAGAGTATCCTCACGTCCCCCGAAGCTTCGGCTTCGTTACCCAGTTTGTTGGAGCCCTTATCTAAGTCAGATATTTCTCCGCCTCGTGTATTTGTTTAAGCGATGACCTATCGTATCAGGTTACTTATGCGTTTGTGAACTGGTCTAATTCCCTTGACCAAGAATTATTTCTTAGTTATCCTAAACTAAGGTTTATCACTTAGTTTCCCTTCCCGTTATCCTTGTTAGCTACGAGTCTTCCACCTAGCCTCCTGAACTAGGGTTTTGCCTAATGGGTTAAGTGTTGTCATTCGAGTTCATGACTTAACCCGCCTACGAATCATGTCAAAATTGGCTAAGTATCTAAGTTCAGGACTTAGCCCCACAAACCATGTGTCAAGTTGGTTAAGTATAGGTTAACTTAACCTCATCAAATTATCGAGTCGGATTGGTTAAGTGTGGGTTAACTTAACCCCATTCACTAGTCATGTTACACGGTCAAGTGTCATTAAGTAGCCAAGTCCGGTTTCACTTAACCTACCCATTCCCGTCATATTGGTTAAGAGTCATTAGTCAAATTAACTTAACCTTATCATGTGGCATTAAGTAAATTAATGCACTCCCAACCTCTCACATTAGACGTTGTTGTGGTTACTGGTTACGCGGGCGGGTCCGGGCAGATTTACACCACAACCGCGTCTAACCTCGGGTTTTCAAGCGCGATGTGACCAACTACTCACATTGGGTCTTATTGTTTGTAGCCACTGGATTTGCCGGGCGGGTCCAAGCAGATTTATGCTACAAACTCAACCAACCTTGAGTTGGCCACTACCATGTTTTTCTACGTGTCATGTTCATGTCAAATTCAGACCCCTTTTTAAGTCCATGTTTTCATGTAGCCCCATGTCAATTTTTCGTGTCATATTCACGTTATTTATCATTTCATGTTCCATGTAATTTCACGTCAAGATCATAGCCAATTTTCAAGTTTGCCTAAGCTACCCAAAGCGTGTCCCCAACGCACATGAAAGAGATAATATGACAAAGATGGGTACAAGATGGAAAAGATGAATCACAAGTTAAACATGGTGAAAATTGAGGCAAAGGTGTTCGCATAACTAGAATATTGCATATTGGCCTCTAAACATGCACGATGTCATAAAGGGATTGGCCACAAACGTGAATAATATCATTAAGGATTTGGCCTCAAGCATGCAAAATATCATAAGGGGGTTTTGGTCTCAAACATGCATAATATCATAAGGGGTTTGGGTTCATTTATGTGCATAAGCCCCAAGTCATGTTCAAGCACATATTTCACAAGTTAAAGTGGTTCCAAGTGTTCATGCCAACATCCCACAAGTAAAGGTTCAATCTTGCATTGTAATAACCCGTATTTTTAAATAACATGTTATAACATGAATCAATGCATAATTAAATGATAATATCTGAATCAAGGGAAATGGGCTGGGCCGTCGCGTTCGTCTCGGAAAAATACGCGAAATAGAACCCGAGTTTTCGAAAATCGGAGTCCGTATGACCAAGTTATGGCCCGTCAAAGTTTTCAGAAAATTTCAAGTTCAAATTTGAATTCAGAATTCAAATTCAGCTGGGTAGGACAGGCGGGATAAAAATTCCCGCCACCCCAAGTCGACTGGGGAGTCGACTTGGGAGTCGACACACCCCAGGTTGTGTCGACTGCCCAGTCGACACCCCTGTCGACTTGGGTGGTCGGCCAGTCTGGCCTGGGTGCATCTGACTTGTTCCTCAAGACATGTTTGGAGGCTTGTGACGGATTTTAAAGGCTCAGATTTGAATTAGGGTTAATCCTACGGCCTAAACAAACCTAAACTTCTATAAAAGGACCCTAATACCTAGCCTAAACCATCATAAATCAAACCTACAACTAGATTATGCCAAAATGTTTAATCATGGCCTCCACCCTCATGTCATAGTCTCCATCTTCATTCATATGAGAGTTCCTAAGCTTGTTTGAGAGTTTCTAAGTTTGATTCAAGGCCAAAGTTCAATCTTTCTTCATCAAAGCAAGGATCTTCTTCTTTTTTCTCAAGGGTTTTCATTGAAGCTTGCTATTTGGGGGTTTTTAGAGTTGCTAGTGGCTTCGTCTCAATCTTATTTTTATTTTATATGTCTTCATAGCATTGTAAGCCCTATACTACTCTTAGATTCTAACTATGAAGTTAAATATGACATGTTGCAAGTTTGAGTTTGGGCCTAAGTATGATTTATGCTTTGATTCTATCATGTTATGCATATATTTATTCTATGCATGTTTGTAAAGCTATCACCTTGACTTTGTGCATAAAAAGCTATGAGCTTTGATTTGAAATGTTGCATAAAGCAACATAGAAACTCTCATAAACCTTATGTTATCTTGCATATGATGTTATATGCGAATCACTTGCTATCATCCTATGTCATTTATGATCATGTTTCATCTATTTTGCTAAAGTTGATATCATGCATGTTTTGAGGCCTATAATGTAATATGCAAGTTTATGAACACATTTGCCTCATATGCCACCATGTTTAACTTGTGGCCCAAACCTTATTAATTATGTCATGCTTCTAAGTTCCCTCTTTGAGATCTATTTGCGTTTATGCGAACTTACATGCGATGGGGTTACGTTATGGGTAAACTAAAATGACGTAAAAACATGACTTGAAAAGATGACATGAAATATGACATGTGATTATGCTTGAAACATGAACATGAACTTGGACATGACTTCTAGAAAACATGAGAATGGCCCACTCGAGGTTGGGTTGAGTTTGTAGCATAAATCTACCCGGAACCGACCGGCTTAAGTAGTGGCTACAAGCAATAGGACCCAATGTGAGTAGTTGGTCATGTCGCACTTGAAACCCGAGGTTAGACTAAGTTGTGGTGTAAAGCTACCCGGACCCGCCCGGCTTAACTAGTAACCACAAAAAGGTCTAATGTGAAAGGTTGGGTGCATTAAATTAATTAATGCCACATGATAGGGTTAAGTCATGGACCACTTGAATACTTAACCAATTAAACATGATGGGTTGATGGGGTTAAGTCATGAACCTTGGGTACACTTAACCAACTTGATACTTGATTGGATAGGGTTAACCATGTTTAACCCGTTAGAAACTCTAGTTACGTGGTCCTTTTCACCAGTAACCCTCTTGGTTGTATCATGATACCCTAGGGACTAGGCTAGGGTGGGGCACGATTACTGGGCTGACATGTAAGCGACCAAAACGACGGCTGAGTAGGTGCGCCGGTGTAGGTTCAGGCGGACTATGGTCGTGCACATAGTCCGGAGTTGAAAAAGCAGACATGGGCACCAGTAGGTTTAGACTGTGCATGCTTGATTTGTGTCCGTGGTTGGCACTCTAGGGCTTGATACACCCTAGGGTGGACCTAGCATAGTTTGACTACACTTCATGGTTGGGCCGTATGACACCGACACTTGACGAGTTAGGCCTTTAGGGAGCCGATCGACTAGACCGTGTTGTTGGACCTTGATTTAGGTCATCTCGTGGTATTGCCCAAAACTGGGCTAAGGGATCACTTCTTGCTTATACTTGACATGGGTTGGAATACTAGTACACTTGGTGCAAAAACTTAACCTTGCATATGAGATGCCACACTTGATCTATATTGTTAACTTTTCACCATGCCAGTTATCACCCTATGTTTCATCCCTATTTCACATGTCCAGATAGCTTTATTAGTTTTTATACTAATAGTAGATAGGACTTACCAGTCTTTTGACTGACCCATTTTCTTTCGCCTCTTTTCTTTCGTTTCTCCCCCCCAGGTTTACAGGGTGGGAACACTAGCACCTAGCTTGGATCTTTAGCTTCTTTTCTAAATAGCTCATGTACGGTTTGGACTTGAGCTTGCTATGGCTTTATTTGACCTTGGGGATAGTTACTTTATGATTTTCTTTTCAGTTTTCAGTTGATGTTTCTAGACTTTGTTTTGTGGAAAATAATGATCAAGTACTTTGATGTAACTTGACTATGGTTTTGAAATGTTAGTTTTATCCGCTGCTTTATTTACTCTGTTTTTACTTATATGTTCTGTCTTGTGATATCTGCATGCATGTTTACCTTGTTTAACGCCCCTCCAAAGCTAGTGTGCTTGCAAAAGTGGCATTGGCGGAGGTGGGGTGTTACATTTGGTATCAGAGCATAAGGTTTTACTAGACCGGACAAAAGTTTTAAAACCCTTTTGAAAAACTATTTTCAAACCCAATTAAGTATTTTCAAAGAAAAGTCTAGTTTATTCTAAAAAGGCTATTCCCCAAAAGCCTATAGCACTATCCTTCGTTTCCTCGTTCTAAATCTATCTTTTTCTTTTTCAGCATGGCCGATCTTAACCTTCCCGAGGGAGTAACCATTCCCGGATGGTTCCGGAGGTACTTGGAAGCTAGGGCCAACGATGTGGGCCCAACAAACACTCACACTGTAACTGAGGTTCCACCTCCTCCTCCTCAGCATCCACAAGTAGATTTCGCAAAGGTTTGCAAAGACTTTAAGGCAATGGGTGGCAAGAATTTTATTGGGACGGAGACTTTTGTTGAGGCGAGAAATTGGTTGAAAGAAATTGAAGATCTCTTCTCCATCTTTGATGTGGAAGACCGTAGAAAAGTTCAGCTGGCAGCATGGCTTTTGAAAGAGGAAGTTGCTTATTGGTGGGAGGTCACCAATGCTGCTAGGCCTATAGAGACTTGGGCCGACTTTAGGACGAGGTTTGGGCTTAAGTTTCTATCATCTACTGAGGCAAATCCACAATTGGAGAAGTTTATATCTTTGAAGGAAGGGGACATGACAGTGAGGGAGTATGTGAATAAGTTTAACCAACTTGCTCGATTCGGTTTGGACATGGTCAACACTCCCCAGAAGAAGGCTCTACGCTTTGCGTGAGGGTTGAATGAGCCGTTACAAGGTTTAGCCATGTCACAAATACCCATGGGGGCCACTTTTGAAAGCCTAGTGGACATGGCATTGCTTCAGGGAGACGATAAGAATGGCAAGAAAGAAGTCAAGCCTAATTAGACTCAAATCAAGAAGGCGGACTCCAAGTGGGGAGGGAACCAGAGCAACAAGAACAACAAGGGTAACAAGGCCAACAACAACAAGGCAAAGGACCCAAGAAAGTGCAACTTCTGTGGGATTGTTGGGCACATAGCTAAAGATTGTAGGAAGAAGAAGAGGAAGCTGGGTGAATTCTTTCATTGTGGAGAGACTGGACACTTTAGCAAGGATTGCCCCAAGAAGCAAGGACAAGGGCAAGGGCAGACTCAGCGTGCAGGACCTTCTGGAGGGCAAGTGCATGCTCTCAACACTGCTCCAGTTCAGGATCGAGGTAGTATTTCTGTAGAAAGCCTTGTTTACATTTCTGATTTTCCTGTTCGCACTTTATTTGATTCTGGCGCATTGCATACCTTTATCTCTTCTGACATTGTTGAAAATTTGCACCTAAGTACTAGTCTAGTTGAAGATCCCGTTAGTGTTCCAAATCCTATTGGGGGTTTCGCCCATCTATCTATGATTTGTGTGGATTTGAAGATTTCTATATTGACCGTGGAATTCACGTGTAATGCTTATGTTCTCGGGTTCACGGGATACGGGTTGATTTTGGGCATGGATTGGTTGTCCAGTTATGGAGCCATCCTCGATTGTGAGCATAGGGTGGTGTGGCTCATGACTCGCTTCGGTAATACCCTAGATATTTCTTGCAACCCGCTGGATCCCGTCATGTTATGTTATCTTGAATCTCTTGACTCGTCCATCGACGATCTGCAATCTGTAAGGGTGGTCCGAGACTATCCTGATGTCTTTGAAGAGGTTAAGGGGTTACCCCCTAAACGAGAGATAGATTTCCGCATTTATCTTGTTGATAATGCCAAGCCAGTTTCATTGCCCGTTAGGCACATGGCCCCACGAGAAAGAAGGGAGCTCAGTAAGCAAATGAAGGAGTTGCTTGAGAAGAATTTTATTAGGCGAAGCATTTCTGAATGGGGTGCTCCGGCGGTATTCGCTACTAAGGCGGATGGTTCGCTTCGTCTATGTGTTGATTATCAAGAGTTGAACAAGCTGACAAAGAAGAATAGGCACCCGTTACCGAGGATTGATGACCTCTTTGACCAGCTTGTTGGTGCTTCTGTTTTCTCTCAGCTCGATCTAGCCACCGGATTCCATCATCTCAGAGTGGCTGAGGATAGTATTGATAAGACTGCGTTTAGGACTCCAGATGGATTCTTTGAATGGCTTGTCATGCCATTCGGCTTGACTAATGCACCCGCCTACTTCGTAGATTTGATGAGTAGGGTGTTCAGGGAGTTCCTTAACAAGTTTGTAGTTGTCTTCATGGATGATATTCTGATCTTCTCAAAGGATGAGGAAGAACATGCTAAACATCTAAAGGAAGTGATGGATACGCTTAGAGCTCATCAGTTGAAAGCCAAGTTCTCCAAATGCCATTTTTGGAGAAGGGAAGTTCGGTTTCTTGGACATATAGTCTCTAAGCAAGGCATAGCTGTGGATCCCGCGAAAGTGGTTGCGGTTCAAGACTGGAAGACTCCTAGGAATGCAACCGAAGTAAGGAGCTTTCTCGGTCTGGCAGGCTACTATAGGAAGTTCATTAGGGACTTCGCAAAGATTTCAGCCCCTCTTACTAAGTTGACGAAGAAGAACTTAGTCTTTGCATGGGACTTAGAGTGTGAGCTTGCTTTTCAAAGGCTCAAGAGGGCCCTTACCACAGCTCCAGTTTTGGCATTACCCGATGGCGGTAAGATGTTTACCGTGTACACCGATGCATGTGGCACGGGGTTAGGTGCTTTTCTGATGCAGGAAGGAAGAGTGATATGTTATGGGGGTAGGCAACTTAAAGTTCATGAGAAGAACTATCCCACTCATGATTTGGAGTTGGCGGCGATCGTCTTTGCACTCAAATCCTGGCGCCACTATCTTTTAGGCGAAAGTTTTGAGTTGTATACTGATCACAAGTCACTCAAGTACCTCTTCTCGCAGAAGGATCTGAATCTAAGGCAGCAAAGGTGGATGGAATTCTTGGCATCATATGACTTCGAGATAGCTTATACCCCTTGCAAGGGTAATGTCGTGGCAGATGCACTAAGCAGAAGAAGGTTGACTTTGAGCCCCTTATTTATTGAGATGAAGAGCCTGGAGTTCTTGGCAACCTTTGATTTCACAACGGCTGTTGAGTCGATGACGGGTTCATTAGCATCTCTTGAGCTTAGCCCCACACTTCTTGATCAAGTAGGGACTTCACAGAAGGAAGACCCGCAGATAGTCGAGATCATGGACAAGTTGATTCGTGGTGAGACGTCTAGTCACCTTGCTAGATATGATATTGATGACAAAGGTTGGCTAAGGCGTGATGGAAGGCTATGCGTTCCACAAGTGGGAGACTTGGTGCATAAAGTCCTCGAAGAAGCGCATCACTCGAAGATGACTATACATCCTGGAGGAGATAAGATGTATAGGGATATGAAGCGCATTTTCTTTTGGGCTGGAATGAAGAAGGATGTGGCAGAGTATGTTTCAAAATGCATGGTGTGCCAACAAGTGAAAGCCGAGTCGAAGAAACCCGGTGGGCTATTACATCCATTGGAGGTCCCGCAATGGAAGTGGGAAAGTATCTCTATGGATTTTATGGATGGATTGCATAGGTGGAGGAATGGGAATACGAGCATATGGGTCATAGTTGATAGACTTACGAAGAGTGCTCATTTCATTCCAGTGAAGAGCAAGAGGACCGCGTCATGGCTAGCATCTGTTTATCTTTGAGAGATAGTGCGATTGCATGGAGTTCCTTCTAGCATAGTTAGCGATCGTGACCCAATCTTCACTAGCCAGTTCTGGAATAGTTTGCAAGAAGCGATGGGAACGCGATTAATCCTAAGTACAGCCTATCACCCCCAGACGGATGGCCAAACCGAAAGGGTGAATAAAGTGCTAGAAGATCTTTTGAGGCTTTGTGTTCTTGACTTTGGTGGTACTTGGGAAGACCACCTTCCTCTTGTAGAGTGTGCTTATAATAATAGCTATCAAGCTAGCATAGGGATGGCACCATTTGAAGCTTTGTATGGGAGGCCGTGTAGGTCACCATCTTGTTGGTGGGAGACAACGGATAGGCTTATACTTGGGCCCGATATGATACGGGACACATCCGAGAAAGTTGAATTGGTGAGAAGACGGATGAAAGCGGCCCAAGACAGATAGAAATCCTATGCTGACAAGCGAAGGACA
This sequence comes from Allium sativum, assembly GCA_030737875.1. Lineage (NCBI taxonomy): Eukaryota > Viridiplantae > Streptophyta > Magnoliopsida > Asparagales > Amaryllidaceae > Allium > Allium sativum. Next base: position 137,887,105 of record CM060922.1, on the reverse strand, counting down.
GATTTGGAATTCGAAGTTGGAGATATGGTTTTCGTGAAGGTTTCTCCTTTGCGTAATGTGTTCGTTTTGGAGCAGTTGGGAAGCTGGCACCAAGGTTCGTAGGACCCTTCCCTATCATAGAGAGAATTGGGAAGATGGCTTATAAGGTGGAATTGCCCGAGAAGCTGGCCGGAGTGCATAATGTCTTTCATGTCTCGCATCTCCGAAAGTGCTTACATGAGTCCGCTGAGGTGGTTGAACCTAGCATTCTTGAAGACGTGGATGTAGAGAAAGAGGCAACCCTGAGGAGAGCTTCGATTCGTATCTTGGGAACGGAAATCAGGAAGCTAAGAAATCGAGAAGTCAAATTGGTGAAAGTTCAGTGGAGTGAAGCCGAAGAGGATGCAACTTGGGAAACCGAGGAGAATATGCGTGGGCTTTATCCATTTCTTTTTGAGGGTACATTCTCGATCTCTTTTCCCCTTTTAGCATATCTTTCTTTTTGCTATCCTGTTTATCTTGTTATCTCGTCAACCTTGTCATGAGAACCTTAGGTAGAAACCCTTTGGATGAAACATGTATTTGAAACATGTTATGCTTGATGTCTGCCAGTGGTTGCAAGTGTTTGCAAGTGGATACCCGTGGATGCATGATACACATTAGGCACTAAGATCGGCTCACACACATTCATATTGCATATGCATGAGTGCTTATACTTATTGATGGCTGAAACTTGTTATGCTATCACGTGGATGTTGCATATGGATGGATGTTCTATGCACTCATGTAGAGATTATAAATTATGTTAGGAATTTGCATACATATGGACTCATTTCACCAACATACTTTGCATTAAGGAGGTTTACTGAATCAGTAACCGCCTGATTTTCGCATTAGATAAGTACATATACACACACCTTTCCATATAATCATACAGCATTTAGAATCTTTTAAGGACAATGACTGCTCGTGGATGATGTTTTGAGTAGATGGATGATGGATGGTAGGATACGTTCTTCCTAACTTAGAGATTTCGGGGACGAAATCCTTTAAGGAGGGGAGAATGTAATAACCCGTATTTTTAAATAACATGTTATAACATAAATCAAGGCAGAATTAAATGATAAAAAATTAATCAAGGGAAACGGACTATGCCATCGCGTTCGTCTCGGAAAAATACGCGAAATAGAGTCCGAGTTTTCGAATATCGGAGTCCGTATGACCAAGTTATGGCCCATCAAAGTTTTCAGAAAATTTCAAGTTCAAATTTGAATTCAGAATTCAAATTCAGCTGGGCAGGACAGGCTGGAAAAAAATTCCCGCCACCCCAAGTCGACTGAGGAGTCGACTTGGGAGTCGACACACCCCAGGTTGTGTCGACTGCCCAGTCGACACCCCTGTCGACTTGGGTGGTCGGCCAGTCTGGCCTGGGTGCATCTGACTTGTTCCTCAAGACATGTTTGGAGGCTTGTGACGGATTTTAAAGGCTCAGATCTGAATTAGGGTTAATCCTATGGCCTAAACTATCCTAAACTTCTATAAAAGGACCCTAATACCTAGCCCAAACCATCATAAATCAAACCTACAACTAGATTATGCCAAAATATTTAATCATGGCCTCCACCCTCTTGTTATAGTCTCCATCTTCATTCATATGAGAGTTCCTAAGCTTGTTTGAGAGTTTCTAAGTTTGATTCAAGGCCAAAGTTCAATCTTTCTGCATCAAAGCAAGGATCTTCTTCTTGTTTCTCAAGGGTTTTCATTGAAGCTTGCTATTTGGGGGTTTTTAGAGTTGCTAGTGGATTCGTCTCAATCTTATTTTTATTTTATACGTCTTCATAACATTGTAAGCTCTATACTACTCTTAGATTCTAACTATGAAGTTAAATATGACATGTTGCAAGTTTGAGTTTGGGCCTAAGTATGATTTGTGCTTTGATTCTATCATGTTATGCATAGATTTATTCTATGCATGTTTGTAAAGTTATCACCTTGACTTTGTGCATAAAAAGCTATGAGCTTTGATTTGAAATGTTGCATAAAGCAACATAGAAACTCTCATAAACCTTATGTTATCTTGCATATGATGTTATATGCGAATCACTTGCTATCATCCTATGTCATTTATGGCCATGTTTCATCTATTTTGCTAAAGTTGATATCATGCATGTTTTGAGGCCTATAATGTAATATGCAAGTTTATGAACACATTTGCCTCATATGCCACCATGTTTAACTTGTGGCCCAAAACTTATTAGTTATGTCATGCTTCTAAGTTCCCTCTTTGAGATCTATTTGCGTTTATGCGAACTTACATGTGATGGGGTTACGTTATGGGTAAACTAAAATGACGTAAAAACATGACTTGAAAAGATGACATGAAATATGACATGTGATTATGCTTGAAACATGAACATGAACTTGGACATGACTTCTAGAAAACATGAGAATGGCCAACTCGAGGTTGGGTTGAGTTTGTAGCATAAATCTACCCGGAACCGACCGACTTAACTAGTGGCTACAAGCAATAGGACCCAATGTGAGTAGTTGGTCATGTCGCACTTGAAACCCGAGGTTAGACTAAGTTGTGGTGTAAAGCTACCCAGACCCGCCCGGCTTAACTAGTAACCATAACAAGGTCTAATGTGAGAGGTTGGGTTAAATTAATTAATGCCACATGATAGGGTTAAGTCATGGACCACTTGAATAATAAACCAATTAAACACGATGGTTTGATGGGGTTAAGTCATGAACCTTGGGTACACTTAACCAACTTGATACTTGATTGGATAGGGTTAACCACGTTTAACCCGTTAGAAACCCTAGTTACATGGTCCTTTTCACCAGTAACCCTCTTTGTTGTATCATGATACCCTAGGGACTAGGCTAGGGTGTGGCACGATTACTGGGCTGACATGTAAGCGACCAAAACGACGGCTGAGTAGGTGCGCCGGTGTAGGTTTAGGCGGACTATGGTCGTGCACATAGTCCGGAGTTGAAAAAGCAGACACGGGCACCAATAGGTTTAGACTGTGCGTGCTTGATTTGTGTATGTGGTTGGCACCCTAGGGCTTGATACACCCTAGGGTGGACCTAGGACAGTTTGACTACACTTCGTGGTTGGGCCGTATGACACCGACACTTAATGAGTTAGGCCTTTAGGGAGCCGATCGACTAGACCGTGTTGTTGGACCTTGATTTAGCTCATCTCGTGGTATTGGGCCAAAACTGGGCCAAGGGATCACTTCTTGCTTATACTTGACATGGGTTGGATTACTAGTACACTTGGTGCAAAAACTTAACCTTGCATATGCGATGCCACACTTGATCTATCTTGTTAACTTTTCACCATGCCAGTTATCACCCTATGTTTCATCCCTGTTTCACATGTCCAGTTAGCTTTATTAGTTTTTATACTAATAGTAGATAGGACTTACCAGTCTTTTGACTGACCCATTTTCTTTCGCCTCTTTTCTTTCGTTTCTCCCCCCCCCCCCCCAAGGTTTACAGGGTGGGAACACTAGCACCTAGCTTGGATCTTTAGCTGCTTTTCTGGATAGCTCATGTATGGTTTGGACTTGAGCTTGCTATGGCTTTATTCGACATTGGGGATAGTTACTTTATGATTTTCTTTTCAGTTTTCAGTTGATGTTTCTAGACTTTGTTTTGTGGAAAATAATGACCAAGTACTTTGATGGAACTTGACTATGGTTTTGAAATGTAAGTTTTATTCGCTGCTTTATTTACTCTGTTTTTACTTATATGTTCTGTCTTGTGATATCTGCATGCATGTTTACCTTGTTTAACGCCCCTCCAAAGCTAGTGTGCTTGCAAGAGTGGCATTGGCGGAGGTTTGGGTTCAAGCATGCAAGTTTGGGTTCAAGCATGCAAAATATCATAAGGGGGTTTTGGTCTCAAACATGCATAATATCATAAGGGGTTTGGGTTCATTTATGTGCATAAGCCCCAAGTCATGTTCAAGCACATATTTCACAAGTCAAAGTGGTTCCAAGTGTTCATGCCAACATCCCACAAGTAAAGGTTCAATCTTGCATAGCAAACTAAGTCCAATGCAACATAAGTAACTTGATTTAGTCACTAAACATAGCCTAAAGTCATAGGTTCAAGCAAAAGAGACATGACAAGGTTCATATAGGCTAGCATACTTAGTTTAATCTCGTTTTATTCCACGCCATCATTAAAACTACCGTTTAGATCTAGAAGTAGCTAGAACTTACATAGCGTGGCTAAGGTATTAAGAGCATGAATCGTCTTGTCATAGAACCCATGTTGAGATGATGATCAAAACTCTTGATTTGGTGTAGAAAGCTTGCTCCTTTGCCTTGAATCTAGTTTGCATGCATAAGCTTTTGAAGATGAAGGTGGAGGCCATGATCAAGAGAGATTTTGGAAGCACTTAGTTGCTAGAATGATTTTTAGTGATTTAGGTTAGGTCCTAGGGTGTTTTTATAGAGATTAGGAGTAGTTTAGGCCCTTAGATTAACCCTCGGATAGATCTGAACCCTCAAAACCCGTCACAGGCCAATAGACCATACCCAAGTGAGCAACCAGGTGCACCAGGTCGTCCAGACCCAAAATGGGTTTTTGGGCCAGGTCAACACCCGTGTCGACTGGGCAGTCGACACGGGGGGGGGGGGGGGTCGACTGCTCAGTCGACACCCCTGTCGACATGACCTAGGCGGGAATTCTCCCGCCCTCCCCCTGTGTGTTTGAATTTGAATTCTTCCCTAGTTTTCTTTTTTTTAAAACTGTTTTGCACTTGGAATTTTCTGAAAACTTCGACGGGCCATAACTTGGTCATATGGACTCCGATTTTCGAAAACTCGGACTCTATTTCGCGTATTTTTCCGAGACGAACGGAATGGTGAAATCTGTTTAACTTAATTTTTAGAATATAAATAGAATATCTTTTATTACCATAGTACATTAATTAACCCGCTAGCGTACCCCTATTTATATATATATATATATATATATATATATAAATCTCTTATTTTCAAAGTTAAAAAAATGCGGGGCGTTACAGAATTCGAGCAAAAAAACATACTATCAGATAGAGCTGAAACCCTAGGAAAATAATATGACAAATTTTGATGAACAATAATCTTGCTTTAGTGAAATGCTATGCAGGGAAAGGAGTAGGGAGAAAGAGAAAAAAACCTACCTTGCCTCTCAGCTGCACGCCTGAGACTGGATCACCTTACAAGATTCATACGTGGAAAGTTGAAATACTTTCCGGGGGTAAAAAGTAAAAGAAAGTAGAATTTGTATTCAGAATCCGGAGACAATCTAGACCACTCAAAGCGCCCGATTGAAGGAAGGCAGGAGACACAAAGAGTAATACTTCGAAAAAATACAAAAATTCGATTTGTAAAGTCGAAAATACCCCTTCACTAGGGGCAAATGTTACTACCAAAATTAACAATGAAGCGAGCCGGCGGTGAAGTGATATCAAACAACTGAAGGCTCACCAAAGGATCAATAGAAAGTGGGACCCAGTATTAGGAAGGGCTAAGAGCAAGAAATAATAACCCGAAAAGCTGCACAAACCGAAACCCTCCTAGGGAAAAGATCGTGAAAGCTACCTGGTGTAGCTGGCGAGATTTATCCGCCAGGTTCAATCCAACAAGAACTCTCCAAGTAGCATCAGTCCGACAAAAGAAATCTGTGGCAAAGAATCATCCTAACCCGAAACCAAGTAAGTCAGAAGCAATAAATCCGATAGATGAATCTTCGTTGATGACCCGTCCAAATACAGATACATCTAAAGACGGAAGCATCGTAGGTACTAAACCAAGAGAACACAAAGACCATCCAGAACCAACTTCAGGAGGACCTACTTCATGAATACCGAAAGGACAAATTCACAAATAACAGGAAGGACATCAGAAGCCATCCTCCGGGAATCTAGGCTACCACAAAAGCCTCACCGAAAGGCTAACCAAGACCCAAGCGGATATACAGGCTACCCGTACTAATTTACTTAGTACCGAAACCCATAGCGGCTTCGAACCAGTATTTATCAACATACATCATGGGGGCATGCCTCTCTAAGTATTCATGATAAAGCCGGAGGCCTACATCCGAGAGCTTAAATCCGAGAGCCTATATTCAGGAGTTGTTACCATAGACTCAAATATCATCCGAAGAGCATAACTGACACTCCAAGGACGGCAGAAAAGAAAGCGTCCGAAACATAGGAAAAAGCAACCAACGAAGACCCCCACAGGCCCAATAGCCCATTAGTGTAAGGAGCTCTGAACCACTATAAATACAACCCCAGGAGTCACACTTCGGGAGGATTTTTCCTTTTTCTACATGTATTCTCTTAAAAAAATAAGCTGAGAGCTGAGATTAATTGAGGAATTCTCTCTATTGAATCCATGTACTCCCAATGAAAGTTTAATAAAAAGGGGATCTTCTTATATGAAAAACTGCTCTGTAAGTGTGTATTATTTTTCTAATCATAGCTGTTGTAGTTTACCATTCATTCTCCAGATAAGCATGGGTTTTCACCCCTAAATATCCTCGAATGGTGGAACGTACCTCACTCACTAAGTTTTGATCTAACCTGATAGTCCTTAGCGATCTCGCACCTTTGAGCATCAGTATCTAAAGTAGGCACCCGAATCAATCAGAAAAGTAAGCCAATCCAACTAATTCCCCTTTAGATCTGTCCCTTTTGACCCATCTCCGGTGTTGACGAAAAATATCGTTAACAATATACTTATACAAATTTATACAAATATATGTAACAAATCTTTTTCCATCTCAAGAACTTTTGGTGATTCATTATTTAGTTTATGTGGTTCATTAAAAGTGTAGTGGCCTTTATTTATTGCATATGTTTTAATTTCTCTATAGTTATTGTCTTTGGATTGTGTTGTTCCTGGATTGCTTTAGGAGATCATTCCATTATTTATATTGCTATCAACTCTTTTTTCCTTGTAATCGTAGGCTGGTGATTGTAGGTTGTATATTTTGGCTAATGATTTGATGTTTACTTTTATAACATTTTTTTCCATCGATACAAAAAAGGACATATAAAGTTCTCAATTATTAATGGTTATTAATTTATTTTAATTTTTGATTATATTACACTTGACACAATATTTGTTGGGACTCATTCTATATGCTCTATGTCAATCCGAATAGAGTATTAAACGATTAAACAAATTTGGTTGCTCAAGGATCATTTTTCGTAGAATAGTGCAAACAGTGTTTAGTGTGGTTGAAAACACGCTAACTCGTTTAACAATACGGGAAGTCATTTTTTATTTTATGTGCATACAATGAAGGAACATTCATATTAGAAATATAAACTTACATAAGATAATGCAGCTTGATTTTTTTATTTATATATTTCAAATACATATAGTTATTCAGAGCTATATTTTAATATTCTTGTGCCTTTATGATTAATACAATATACGCTCCTACAAAGCATTTGATAGGCACCGTGAAGAGTCCGCTACACAAGGGCGCCTGATGAAATGTCAAATAAACACGGCCTGGGAAAAACACCAACCATTGTTGGTTGATTAGAAATTCGAAAAAGCAAAGGCATGAGATGAACAATGAAGTAAGGAAAAATAATCCACTCTTCAAGATCAGCGTGTCCAAAAGAAATATCACAACTTTTGAGCAAGGATCCTCGTCTCTAAACATGGGTAAACGTCAAGCTTTTGCAGATACGACTCCAAAGAAAAACCCCTCTGACACAAATTCGAGATTCCTCGATAGACATAATTGAACTTTTCTAGCAAGGAGATATTATTGATACTCGGATCGAAGTCCAACCCATTCAACAAGCACACATGGATTCGCCAAAAAATAAGCATTCTTACCCATAGTTTCAAAATGCTCCTGTAATAGACAAGTCAAACAACAGTTCCTAGCAAACCGAAATTCGTCCCCTAGAAGACATGTTGCCTTAACCATCATAGCCCAAAGTTTGGTTGTCCCAATGGCCCATCTTCTCAGAACATTTTGTTAAGCAGTTCTTGAAAGTCGATTACAAAACATAATGTAACTCGAAGCCAGTGGAGCAATCACAATACCTCGAAAACTGAGCTCAGGAATACCCACAACAATAACTTAAAGCCAAAGACAGTAAGGAGGTTAATGAGACCAATAATCACTATAAGGTGCGAGCGACGCCCAACATATATGGAGTTTATGTTCACCCTAATCTGCGATGACCCATGGTATGGAGGAAACACCACCCATAATAACCTTAAATGGCATTATGGTAAACCTTACCTTAGGCCTATCCCAACATTGTGATTAATAGGAAGCGCAATAGTAAAGAATAGAGTACTATAACACAATAGAAAGCTGAAAAGTACGAAGATTAAACGGATGCAAGGAATTATGACAAGCAAAAACAATCCTATTTGCATATAGCGTAACCTCACAAAGGTGCAATCAACTCAAAGGTAAAGGCCAATACCCCTGCATCTCCAGCTGAAGAAGATGCTACAAGAAAATAAAGTGCAACTGACACATATCGGGAATGCAGAAACTCAAACTAGATAATGCAAAACCATATAGCAAGCAACAACATCCTATTACTATGCTACATGTATATACCAACTCCCACTTATCTAGATGGCATGAACCGACACCTGCATAGTCCCGACCAAGAAAAAGTGAAATACACATTGTGCATGATCGTGAAATAAAACAGAACAAGTCATGGAAAATTCGAGACATAGTGTAAAGTGAATACTCCTATAACACGGCGGCTAGTCTACGCTCGAGCAATCAGGAAGATGAGGCTAAGATGAACTATACCGCAATGGTATTACTTCTAACAATAAATTCCGACATTGATCCAAATACAATAAAGGGCACAAGCTAATTCAACACTTTACCAGCCCACTTGAGTTGAAAATGTGGACATGTGAACTTTACACAACATGGATAAGAGCGAATAACGGAATTGTGAAACTCAACTCACTTATCGCCCCCACGTTTGTAATGCTTGTATCCAAAAGCAGTCTGCACCATTCATTGCCTCCTAAATAAAACCAGCATAGTATCGCCAATGGAAGAAGAGATAATGAATTACGACCCATACAAAACTAAAGGCTATCCCAGTACCTCGCACAAGCCTCTTTCAATAGTTCACGCTCAGGGCATCTCAAAGAACTCTAACCATGCTTAGGCTCTTCTTATGTCTCCTCTGTGACCTTCTACTATGTCACCTTGCTCGCATTCACTCTAAGTCCCATATATCCAATTCCATCACCATTTCCTGTTAATCACACTGAAGAGTCATCCAAGCTTGATAGTGCAACAACCAATTCCAAGCAAGACTCTAGTTTTAAATTAGAAACATTGATGGTGCTAACAAATGCATTGGATGTGATGGACAACAATGGATATGGTAAAGATAATGCCAGTATTGATGAATTCTGAAGATGGTAGGAAGACATCAAACTCCGAGGACTTCTGTCACAAAAGAAGCACTCTGTTATTTCATCAACGGATCTTAATAAATAAAAATCATCAAGCTTAGATGTTGAAAGAATATTGTAAACTAGTGAAATATAAGTATGAGCCTTAGTATCAACAAGTAGATTCCATAGCCGAATCAAGTGTCTACATGATTACAAATTAAAATTTGGGATGTAGTTGCATCCCAAACTCTAAAATTATGAGTGAACCATATGGCTGTCCAAAGACTGACATTACACCTATATGTTGGTTGAAAGCAAAGGGCTAGATGATCAGCTCCCGAAAAAATGAATAGACAGGCTAAGAAAACAACCAAGATGATATGCAACATCAAGAAGATGTTCCAAATCCAAACTGTCACTATGTTAATCACCAGAAAGAGTAACTGGTGGGCAACTAAGGTTGTAGCGACAAGGTGGAAAAGATGTGATCATGATAAAATTGTCAACAAGCAAGAATACTAAATTATGAGGATATGAGCAGTCAGGCAAACCAAACTGGGGGCAATTAAACAAACTTCTTAGAGTATCCAATCTCCCAAAAAAAACAAGAACACTTGTAGTCACAAGGGTTTACTCTCCCAACTGGGGCAAGCACATGAACTCAATTAAGATCCTCATATACACTGAAATGTGATGCATAGGCATGTCGCATAAAAATTGTTACCATGTGATTTAACAAACTACTAAATGGATTGTCTAGTCACCGGAACAAGTAATTATACACAACACACAAAACAAAAGAAAATTTTGCAATCATGATTACATTAGAAAAAACTAATCTTTTGTTGTTAAGATCTTTCACGTACATGAGATACTACAAGAACAACATGCGTGAAACATCCGCCAAACCTATACCGTGGAGAGATAAAAATACGAACTGCAATTTCCATTGTGTAATGGGCAATTAAACTCGGAGGAGTTCGAAATCTATGCTTCGGACTTTAAACTCCACTGAGAATGTAGTAAAACCCTCCTTATGGATGTTGAAAACCGAGGAACAGCAAGAGGTTAAGACGTAGTAAACCAAAGTAAACTGAAAGGCATAAAGCATTGCGTAGATCCAATCCTAATAAGGACTAAAGATCATCCACAGGCGAAGGAAAATGAAAAAGCCGCCTCCTAATAGTTGACCACTCTATAATCCCAGAAACCAAGCACTTAGGCGATGAGCTGAACCAACAAAATGCAGCATGCAATGTACGAAGTGGAATTGTACACCTTAAATGCTGTTCAAAGTTGCATAAGCTACAATAGGACCTCATCTTAAGAGGAGAAAGTGTTGTTTCACAAGAAATGAAAATGAATACCAAAAAGTCATTCTATACAATGATGCTCCACATTGAGATTGTCAGGTATGTTTTATTTTTCAATTACAAGCTCGTATGTATTGTTAATTCCTCTAATATCTTGATTTAAATAATGGGTCGTTGTTCAATATGCTTGGGTCGTCTGAGACCTTAGGTCATTCAGCATTCAGGTTAGTTGGCAGTAGGTCGTTGATGCTTATGCATAACACATTTGAAAGTGTAACACCCCGTATGTTGAATAACTTGCTATAATATAAAACAGGGCAGAATTAAATTTTAAAATCTGAATCAGGGGAAATGGGCTATGCCATTGCGTTCGTCTCGGAAAAATACGCGAAATAGAGTCCGAGTTTTTGAAAATCGAAGTCTGTATAACCCAGATATGGCCCGAAGAAGTTTCAGAAAAATTTAAAAACAGATTTAAAAACAGAAATTTCAAATTTCAGAAGTGGCGGGAAAATTCCCGCCAGACCCAGGGAGTCGACCTGGGGGTCGACTGGGGAGTCGACCTGCCCACCAGGTCGACTGGGGTGTCGACCCTAGTGTCGACCTGGGGGTCGACCTCCCTGGTCGAGCCCAGGTGACCTGGGTGCACCAGTTTGGCTTTTGGGCTGTGTCTGGTGGCTTGTGACGAGATCTGACGGCTCTAACCTAATCTAGGGTTAATCTAAGGGCCTAAACTACATCCTAATTCTATAAATACACCCTAAGACTACCCTAATTCATACTAAAATTGGAGACAACGTCGTTATGCCGTCAAAATGCAACTTGAAGGAGCCTCCATCAAATTAAAGAGGAAGATAGCTTCTCAAATCAATCTCTAATCAACTCTAGCAACTTAATCTTCTTCTTAGGAGTGCTAATCAACAAGTTGTGAGTTTCTATAGCCTTAATGACCAATTGTTGAAATGATTATGATAGGATATAATGAGGTTATGGCTATGAATGTGGATCAATGCAAGATTATGTTATCATATGTTATGTGTTAATGATGTTATGCATGTTATATGCTATGTGTTAATGATGTTATGCATGTTATATGCTATGTGTTAATGGTGTTATGCATGTTATGCATGTTATATGCTATGTGTTAATGATGTTATGCAAGTTATGCAAGTCATATGCTAAGTGATCATGATGTTATGCAAGTTATGCAAGTCATATGCTACATGTTCATGATGTTATGCAAGTTATGCAAGTCATATGATATATGATCATGATGTTATGCAAGTTATGCAAGTGTTAGGCTATGTGTTCATGATGCTAGTTATGCAAATCACTATGTTAAACATTGATCCATTATGACACCATGATATGCAAGTTTGGTGTATGATTATATGCAAGTTCATACATGACATGATATGCAAGTTCGGTGTTTGATTATATGCAAGTTCATATATGATATGCAAGTTTGGTGTTTGATTATATGCAAATTCATACATGAAATGATATGAAAGTTTGGTGTCCGATTATATGCAAGTTCATATATGGTATGTTATGCAAGTTTGGTGTATGATTATATGCAAGTTCATACATGACATGTTATGCAAGTTTGGTGTTTGATTTTATGCAAGTAACATGTGCAAGTTTACACCTTTGTATGATATGCATACATATGCAAGTTAACCCCTTTGTATGTCATACATACATATGCAAGTTTACCCCTTTGTATGACATAAGTAGCTTATGTAAGTTAATCTCTTTATGACATATGTGATTCATGCAAGTTTGGGTTGATTATTTATGCTAGTTGGGTTTGATGCTATATGCATGTTGACACCTTTAAAACCCATGTTGATGCTAATGTTATGCAAGTTGAACCCATTGTATTTGTGATGATGAATCTTCCCTTTTATGTCATGTTCGCGAATTACGTGGGGAACGATGGGGTTAATATACATGTTAATGAAATGGTGTGAAGTTGGTATGATTATGCATACCATAAAGTGGATGGACATAATTGAGTCAATTATGCACATCGTTAAATTTGTAATTAATTAGGGATAATTAATACAAATTATGGGTGTGATTAATTAGGTGTAATTAATCGACTAAGACACGAGGTTGGACCCTTTTGTAGCATAAGACTGCCCGGAACCGACCAGCATATCCAGCGGCTACAAATGATTGGCCCAATGTGAGAGGTCTTATGCACAAACTAAATACGTGACAAGTGTATAGACACGAGGTTAGACTCGGTTATGGCGTAAGGCTGCCCGGACCCAACCGGCAAATCCAGCTGCCATAAAAGATAGTCTAATGTGAGAGGTCTTTACAACGGTAACGTTCTTAATCAATTAAGAAACACTTAACCAGATAAGCATGTAGTGGGGCATGAAGGGTTAAGTGGGTGCCTTGGGTGGCATGTGGAGATTAAGTAAGTGCCTTGGGTGGCATGAGAAATTCTAGTGGTTGCCTTGGGTGGCAATAGAAAATACGATTAGAATACTTAACCAAAGTGGAACATGTAATTAAACATGATTAAAGGGTTAAGTGGTTGCCTTGGGTGGCATGAGGAAATCTAGTGGTTGCCTTGGGTGGCAATAGAAGATAAGATTAGAATACCTAACCAAAGTGGGACATGTAATTAAACATGGTTAAAGGGTTAAGTGGGTGCCTTGGGTGGCATGTGGGAAAATCTAGTGGGTTGCCTTGGGCGGCAATAGAGAATACGACTAGAATACTTAACCAAAGTGGAACATGTAACTAAACATGATTAAAGGGTTAAGTGGGTGCCTTGGGTGGCATGTGGAAATCAAGTGGGTGCCTTTGGTGGCATGTAGAAATCTAGTGGGTGCCTTGAGTGGCGATTGAAATATGATTAGATGACTTAACCAAACCTTAACGTGTAAGTGGGCATGATTATGAAAAAGGGGTTAAGTGGGATGCACTAGATAAAATGACAAACTTAGGTGGTAGCTTGTGGGGGCCCATTTCAACCAATAAACCCATTTGTATCTTATTGGGCTCGACCCATGTCGAGGACGGGACAAGCGTATTGGGCTTGACTATAAGAGGCCAAAACGGGGTAGCGGTGGCAACGCGAGTCCAACGGGTTTCATATGCGTGTGTGGACCCGGGCTGGTAGGTAAGTCATTGTTGCATCATGTAGGTATAAGCCGTGCACCATTGATTGTATTGGGTTGCCACTTTGGGGAGTGATACACCCCACTGCGGGGCCAGCACGGGTATCTACGTTAGGGAGCCGATCGCTTGGGGAGTAGTGGGTACACCTAGTGGAGATAGGGGCAGACGGCACCTATGTAGTCAGCTAGGGGTACACGAGACTACTATTAAAAATTACTAAGTTGTGGGTACACCTAGCGGAGATAGGGGCAAACGGCACCTATGTAGTCAGCTAGGGGTACACGGAACTACTATTAAAAATTAATGAGTACACTTAGTGGGCTCAACCTTTAAGTAGGAATTACCTTTGGGTGGGTAGATCTGGTGTGGTGCAGTGTAGGAATTACCCTTGGGTGGGTAGATCTAGGGTGGTGCAGTGTAGTATTTATCCTTGGGTGGATAGGCGCGTCTTTACCGTTATCTTAGTTCATCCTAAGTCTAGTTGGCTACTTAGTGTAGTCATTTATCCCCAGTCGTACCGTACCAGGTTTATATTATACCCTAATTACTTTAATGATTGTATTGTTAAAGTTATAGGGCTCACTCAGACTTATGTCTGACCCCATTGTTTTTATCTTTTTCCCCCAACCCTCAGGTTATCAGTGTGGGCCTAGCACTAGTGGGCTTCGATCGGATTGCTTTATCTATCTTTTGGAGCTTGGACTCTTGAAGAAAAGCTCGGTCGTCTTTTCTATTATGGCTATTAGTATGTAGTGGGATTATGTACTTATGTATTAACGAGATGGATATTTTGTACTTGACCCTTGTTGGTTTTGATATGTAACCAAACATGTTTACCTTCTGCTGCAATGAAATGATGTTTTTAAATATCAAGTATTACTTATATCTGTCTTGTTGTAATTTTTCAGTTCTATATTCACTTAAATACTCCACCGAAGCTAAGGCATTCCCTTAGTGAGTGGTCTTAGCGGGTGTTGGGTGTTACACGTGGTATCAGAGCTTAAGGTTACCAGAACAGATAAAACTTTTAGAAAATTATTTTTCTAAAAACATTTTTGGAAGAAGTATTTTCAAAAACATGTTTTTAAGAGAAAAGTTTTTGAAAGAAAAGAACATAATCCCCAAGAGCCATATATCCTTCCTTCGATTCTCCGTTTTGAATCTCTTTCTCCTTCTCTTTTTGAATTTCCCCTCCGCGTATAGATGTCTTATTAAGATAAATAAGGACTTCCGTTTGAAGGACGGAAGAACCACTTCAAGGGACTAAGTCGTTTGCCAGGCTAAGAAGTTAGTCCAAGGAGGTGGAGGGCTTATGGGTACCGTTAAGATGGACGAGAGAGGAAGGTTCAAATAGCTATTAGGTAAATAAGGGACGAAACCTCATCGTGGTAAGAAGGCCACGAAAGGAGAATGTGAAGGGGAAGGCTAGTTGTTTTGGAGAAATAGGACACCTTGGGGTTGTCCAAAGTGGTAAGGACGAAGTACAGGATCTTCTGGAGGGTAGATGTATTCCCTCACGACGGGTATACCTGATGGGGGTAGGACCGTCTAAGTTGAAATTTGGTTCTCTCGATCATCCTATTCGAACTTTATAAGACTCTGGCGCACCACATTCGTTTATCTCATCATCATTAGTTGAGTGACTGCACCTAGACACCAGTTTAGTAGATGATCCCGTGGTTGTTTCAAACCCAATTGGGGGCTCCACTTATTTGTCCATGATATGTTTGGGTTTGAAGATTTCTATACTTAGCATTGAATTTAGATGTGATGCTTTTGTTTTGGGCTTCACGGGCTATGGGTTGATTTTGGGCAAGGACTGGTTATCCAGTAATGGTGCCGTTCTTGATTGCGAAAGGAGAGTTGTTAAGCTCATGACCCGCTTGGGTAATACTCACGAGATCTCTTGTAATCCCATAGATTTTGTTATGCTAAGTTATCTTGAATCGCATGACGCTTCGGTCGGGAGTTTGCGATCTGTTAGAGTGTCCGGGAATACTCGGATGTGTTAGAGGAGGGAACTCCATAAGCAAGCAGGGGAGTTGCTTGAGAAGGGGTTCAGAAGATGAAGTATATCAGAGTGGGGTGCTCCAGTAGTTTTTGCCACGAAGGCGGATGGGTCCCTCAGACTTTGTATAGACTATAGAGAACTCAACAAGCTCACAAAGAAGAATATACACCCATTACCGAGGATTAAGGATCTCTTTGATCAGATTGGTTGGCGCCTCAGTGTTTTCGTAGTTGGACTTGGCCACGGGGTTTCATCAGTTGGGAGTGGCTGAGGATAGTATAGAGAAGACCGCCTTTAGGACTCCAGATGGTTTCTATGAGTGGCTTGTGATGCCAATTGGTTTGACAAACGCCCCCGAATACTTTGTTGATTTGATGAGTAGAGTGTTCAGGGAGTACCTAAATAACTTCGTAGTGGTCTTTGTGGATGACATCTTGGTCTTTTCTAAAAGCGAAATAAGTTTTCGTGTGTGCTTAATAGGTTAAGCAAAGTCAGTCATCTGATCAACGGTGGTTTTGGAGCGAGATTGGCAAGGACATCCAGAGTTGGACAAGGGCTTAATTATTTAGCCGTTTTTACTAGTATCATCTCATGTAGGTCGTCTGAATTCGAAGGAGGTGTCCCTTGGGTGTTTGTCTGATATTGGTTTAGGCCTTTCGGGCTTGCACTTGGGGGATGTCGAGTTCGACTAGGATGGTCTGCGTGAGAGATGGATAGTTGTGACGATTTTGTATGGGAGAATATCCTGGTTTTCTCCAGAAGAGGTGAAAAGTATGCCCTATATCTTAGGGAAGTGTTGGAGACTCTTCGAGCGCATAGTCTTGAGACAGCAAAGGTGGATGGAGTTCTTAGCATCCTAAGATTTCGAGATAGCGTATACCTCTGGCAAGGGTA
Organism: Allium sativum; assembly: GCA_030737875.1. Classification (NCBI taxonomy): domain Eukaryota; kingdom Viridiplantae; phylum Streptophyta; class Magnoliopsida; order Asparagales; family Amaryllidaceae; genus Allium; species Allium sativum. The sequence goes on along the minus strand of CM060922.1, from coordinate 137,870,342 downwards.
ACATGGTGGCGGACGCCTTGAGCAGAAAAAGGTAGCCCTTGAGTCCATTGTTCGTGGAACGACGAAGCTTGGAATTTATCTCGATGTTTGATTTCAGACCTTCCGTTGACTTTATACCCGGTTTGCTAGCATCCTTGGAGGTCAGACCTACTCTTTTGAGACGGATTGGCGAGGCACAGAGGGACGACCCACAGTTGGTTGAGTTGATATAGTGGCTCATAAGGGGGGAGTCGTCCAGCCATTTGAGTAGGTATACCCTAGACGATAGAGGGTGATTGCGTAGAGACGGTAGACTTTGTGTACCGCAAGATGAGGGTTTGTGGAAGGCTATACTTGATGATGCACATCGTTCGAAGATGACCATTCATCCCGGTGGGGACAAGAAGTACCAAGACATGAAGCGAGTTTTCTTTTGGGCCGGTATGAAGAAAGATGAGGCCGAGTATGTTGCTAGATGCTTGGTGTGCCAACAAGTGAAAGCGGAGCAAAAGAAACCTGGTGGATTGCTTCACCCATTGGAAGTTCCGCAATGGAAGTGGGATGGCGTCTCGATGGATTTTATTGATGGGTTACCTAAGTCGAAGAAGGGTAATACGGGAATTTGGGTTGTGGTAGACAGACTTACTAAGAGTGCCCATTTCATACCCGTGAAGAGCGAGAGGACTGCTCCATGGCATATAGAGTGGATTTACCCGAGAGACTTAGTGGGGTACATGGCGTATTCCATGTGTCACATTTGAGGAAGTGCCTACATGAGACCGTAGAGGTGGTAGAGCCGAGCTTGCTTAGAGAGGTGGAGGTGGAGCGTGATCCGACTATTCGACGAACCCCTACCCGCATCCTTGGGTCAGAGATTAGGAAGTTGAGAAACAGAGAGGTTCGACTAGTCAAAGTGCCAAGGGGAGAAGATGAGAGTAATGCTACTTGGGAGACAGAAGCGAAGATGCGTTCATTGTACCCATTCCTTTTTTAGGGTATGTCTTTTAACTTCTCCTTTATCGTTTGTCTAGTACTTATCTTATCTTTTGTATATCCTCTCATTAGTACCTTTGACCTTTAGATAGGGAAAACCTACGGTTGAAACATGTGTTTGAGACATGTTATGTTTGATGGATGCGTGTGGATGCAAGTGGTTGCTAGTGGTTGCTCGTGGATGCATATACACACACTCTAGGCACTAGATCGGCTCAATCACTTCATATTGCATATTGCATAAAATTGTGTGTAGGAAGCTATATTAATGGATGTATAATGGTTGCGTTATCATATGGATGATGCATTTTGGTGTATGGTTGTGCACACATGTAGAAATAGTATGTGTCGATAGGGATCTTTTGCATACATATTGGATGCATGGCACTATCATGGTTTGCATTAAGGAGGTCAACTAAATAAGTGGACCGCCTAATTTTGCATTAGACAGGGAACATATACACACACTCTTCGCATATGTTCATACAGCATTAGAAACTTTAAGGACAATGGATGCCAGTGTTTGATGGTTTGAGTAGATGGTTGTTTGGTTGGTAGGATACGTTCTTCTTGACTTAGAGATTTCGGGGACGAAATCCTTTAAGTAGGGGAGAATGTAACACCCCGTATGTTGAATAACTTGCTATAATATAAAACAGGGCAGAATTAAATTTTAAATTCTGAATCAGGGGAAACGGGCTATGCCATTGCATTCGTCTCGGAAAAATACGCGAAATAGAGTCTGTGTTTTCGAAAATCGAAGTCTGTATGACCCAGATATGGCCCGAAGAAGTTTCAGAAAATTTAAAAACAGATTTAAAAACAGAAATTTCAAATTTCAGAAGTGGCGGGAAAATTCCCGCCAGACCCAGGGAGTCGACCTGGGGGTCGACTGGGGAGTCGACCTGCCCACCAGGTCGACTGGGGAGTCGACCTTCCTGGTCGAGCCCAGGTGACCTGGGTGCACCAGTTTGGCTTTTGGGCTGTGTCTGGTGGCTTGTGACGAGATCTGACGGCTCTAACCTTATCTAGGGTTAATCTAAGGGCCTAAACTACATCCTAATTCTATAAATACACCCTAAGACTAACCTAATTCATACTAAAATTGGAGACAACGTCGTTATGCCGTCAAAATGCAACTTGAAGGAGCCTCCATCAAATTAAAGAGGAAGATAGCTTCTCAAATCAATCTCTAATCAACTCTAGCAACTTAATCTTCTTCTTAGGAGTGCTAATCAACAAGTTGTGAGTTTCTATAGCCTTAATGACCAATTGTTGAAATGATTATGATAGGATATAATGATGTTATGGCTATGAATGTGGATCAATGCAAGATTATGTTATCATATGCTATGTGTTAATGATGTTATGCATGTTATTCATGTTATGCATGTTATATGCTATGTGTTAATGATGTTATGCATGTTATATGCTATGTGTTAATGATGTTATGCATGTTATGCATGTTATATGCTATGTGTTAATGATGTTATGCAAGTTATGCAACTCATATGCTAAGTGATCATGATGTTATGCAAGTTATGCAAGTCATATGCTACATGTTCATGATGTTATGCAAGTCATATGATATATGATCATGATTTTATGCAAGTTATGCAAGTGTTAGGCTATGTGTTCATGATGCTAGTTATGCAAATCACTATGATAAACATTGATCCATTATGACACCATGATATGCAAGTTTGGTGTATGATTATATGCAAGTTCATACATGACATGATATGCAAGTTTGATGTTTGATTATATGCAAGTTCATATATGACATGCAAGTTTGGTGTATGATTATATGCAAGTTCATACATGACATGATATGCAAGTTTGGTGTCCGATTATATGCAAGTTCATATATGGTATGTTATGCAAGTTTGGTGTATGATTATATGCAAGTTCATACATGACATGTTATGCAAGTTTGGTGTTTGATTTTATGCAAGTAACATGTGCAAGTTTACACCTTTGTATGATATGCATACATATGCAAGTTAACCCCTTTGTATGTCATACATACATATGCAAGTTTACCCCTTTGTATGACATAAGTAGCTTATGCAAGTTAATCTCTTTATGACATATGTGATTCATGCAAGTTTGGGTTGATTATTTATGCTAGTTGGGTTTGATGCTATATGCATGTTGACACCTTTAAAACCCATGTTGATGCTAATGTTATGCAAGTTGAACCCATTGTATTTGTGATGAATCTTCCCTTTTATGTCATGTTCGCGAATTACGTGGGGAACGATGGGGTTAATATACATGTTAATGAAATGGTGTGAAGTTGGTATGATTATGCATACCATAAAGTGGATGGACATAATTGAGTCAATTATGTACATCGTTAAATTTGTAATTAATTAGTGATAATTAATACAAATTATGGGGGTGATTAATTAGGTGTAATTAATCGACTAAGACACGAGGTTGGACCCTTTTGTAGCATAAGACTGCCCGGAACCGACCGGCATATCCAGCGGCTACAAATGATTGGCCCAATGTGAGAGGTCTTAGGCACAAACTAAATATGTAACAAGTGTATAGACACGAGGTTAGACTCGGTAATGGCGTAAGGCTGCCCGGACCCAACCGGCAAATCCAGCTGCCATAAAAGATAGTCTAATGTGAGAGGTCTTTACAACGGTTACGTTCTTAATCAATTAAGAAACACTTAACCAGATAAGCATGTAGTGGGGCATGAAGGGTTAAGTGGGTGCCTTGGGTGGCATGTGGAGATTAAGTAAGTGCCTTGGGTGGCATGAGAAAATCTAGTGGTTTCCTTGGATGGCAATAGAAAATACGATTAGAATACTTAACCAAAGTGGAACATGTAATTAAGCATGATTAAAGGGTTAAGTGGGTGCCTTGGGTGGCATGAGGAAATCTAGTGGTTGTCTTGGGTGGCAATAGAAGATAAGATTAGAATACTTAACCAAAGTGGGACATGTAATTAAACTTGATTAAAGGGTTAAGTGGGTGCCTTGGGTGGCATGTGGAAAAATCTAGTGGGTTGCCTTGGGCGGCAATAGAGAATACGACTAGAATACTTAACCAAAGTGGAACATGTAACTAAACATGATTAAAGGGTTAAGTGGGTGCCTTGGGTGGCATGTGGAAATCATGTGGGTGCCTTGGGTGGCATGTAGAAATCTAGTGGGTGCCTTAAGTGGCAATTGAAATATGATTAGATGACTTAACCAAACCTTAACGTGTAAGTGGGCATGATTATAAAAAAGGGGTTAAGTGGGATGCACTAGACAAAATGACAAGCTTAGGTGGTAGCTTGTGGGGGCCCATTTCAACCAGTAACCCATTTGTATCTTGGCTCGACCCATGTCGAGGACGGGACACGCGTACTGGGCTTCACTATAAGAGGCCAAAACGGGGTAGCGGTGGCAACGCGAGTCCAACGGGTTTCATATGCATGTGTAGACCCGGGCTGGTAGGTAAGACGTTGTTGCATCGTGTAGGTATAAGCCGTGCACCATTGATTGTATCGGGTTGCCACTTTGGGGAGTGATACACCCCACTGTGGGGCCAGCACGGGTATCTACGTTAGGAAGCCGATCGCTTGGGGAGTAGTGGGTACACCTAATGGAGATAGGGGCAGACGGCACCTATGTAATCAGCTAGGGGTACACGAGACTACTATTAAAAATTACTAAGCTGTGGGTACACCTAGTGGAGATAGGGGTAGACGGCACCTATGTAGTGAGCTAGGGGTACACGGAACTACTATTAAAAATTACTAAGTACACTTAGTGGGATCAACCTTTAAGTAGGAATTACCCTTGGGTGGGTAGATCTGGTGTGGTGCAGTGTAGGAATTACCCTTGGGTGGGTAGATCTGGGGTGGTGCAGTGTAGTATTTATCCTTGGGTGGATAGGCGCGTCTTTACCGTTATCTTAGTTCATCCTAAGTCTAGTTGGCTGCTTAGTGTAGTCATTTATCCCCAGTCGTACCGTACCAGGTTTATATTGTACCCTAATTACTTTAATGATTGTATTGTTAAAGTTATAGGGCTCACTCAGACTTATGTCTGACCCCGTTGTTTTTATCTATTTCCCCCAACCCTCAGGTTATCAGTGTGGGCCTAGCACTAGTGGGTTTCGATCGGATTGCTTTATCTATCTTTTGGAGCTTGGACTCTTGAAGAAAAGCTCGGTTTTCTTTTCTATTATGGCTATTAGTATGTAGTGGGATTATGTACTTATGTTTTAACGAGATGGATATTTTGTACTTGACTCTTGTTGGTTTTGATATGTAACCAAACATGTTTACCTTCTGTTGCAATGAAATGATGTTTTTAAATATCAAGTATTACTTATATCTGTATTGTTGTAATTTTTCTGTTCTATATTCACTTAAATACTCCACCGAAGCTAAGGCATTCCCTTAGTGAGTGATCTTAGCGGGTGTGGGGTGTTACAGAAAGGGTTGTCAAAGGTAAGTCGCTTGTGTACACTAAATCGGGTCGGTGTCATGGATATGGAGTCGAGTCACCGAGGCGTAGGTCATTTCATAGTGGGTCATTGTTACTTTTTCGCAATACAAGTGTGTGGGTCGTTTTAAGTTATATCGCTCCACATATATGGCTTGAAGCAGGCAGGTCGTTTCTTGGTTGGGTCGCTAGCACGAATTGAAACGGCTCGTTTGCATGCATAAGCTTCACAAAGAGGCGGGCCGTCATAGCAAGGCTCGCACGCAACCCACGAAGTCGGGTCGTCCAACGACCCGAGCACATGTACACATGATTTTATGCTTCACCAATCCAAACCAATTCACCACCTCGCCTATAAATACCCCGTCCATTCCTACACGAAAAGGACCAAATTCTCTGACCATGTATTGCTTCCATTTTCATTCTCCAACGTCATAAAGCATCTCAAACTCTATTAAAGCCTCTTTCAAGCTCTGATTCATCATCCCAATCATCAAGAAATCGCCAAAGATTGTCAAAGTGCATGAATATCGAAGATCTACTTCAATAATCTTCGCAACTAGGGCGATCGATTATTTTCCACGACGAAATCAAAGAGATCATAGAAAGGGAAGATAGGTTTTGTTGTAAAAAGAGAAAAGATGTGTGAAATGATAGAAAATGTACCTTATAATCAAGAAGATGATAATGAAATCCTCCATTAAAGTGGACGTAGCTAGATCTGAGGCCAAATGACTATAAACGCTCTCTACTTTTTACTTTTTTCCACACTTACTTGCTCTTAAACTTGCTTTGATCTTTTATAAAGTGTTGAATCACACCTAGGGGTGTTAGTGCTATTTTTTGCATTAACATTTTTAGTGCTCACCGTGGGGCATAATCCACATACAAAGGTCAAGAGCTTTATAAAGGACGTCGAAGGGTGAAGCCGGCTTTTTACGATAGATCCACGAAGTCTAAAATTCAGTCCACTTGAAATATTTTCTTCAAAGTTTAAGAGCTTTTACGAGAGCCAAAGAAGGGTGGTAGTAAGTCCGCCAGAGGTTCATATACTGTTGCTAATGATCATACAACTTCACAAACCGATAATCCTAATGTTGGCCAATCTTTGGGAGTGGGAGTTGGCGTGACCAGGGGTGAGTTGGATGAAGTTGTTGCCGATTTGACTCAACAAATGAAGGTTTCGAATAAAGCTATGAAGGATAGGTTGGAAGCTCTTTTCAAAGTTCAAGCAAATGCGGAAAAAGGAAAGGCTAAGGTTAATCTTGAAGAAAATGCTAACTCTTCTACAACAGATCTCAACCGTGAATACTTTGTCCAAGAGGTTGATGATTTAGATGATGCTAATATTGAAGATTCTAAACCACATGCTAGAGATCATTCCGATTGACATACTACTTGTAAGGTTGCTAGCCCCACCGAGGGGGAACCTCCCATAGTGGAGGTAAAGGACCTAGGTCCTCTAATCGTGATCACTTGCTAACACAAGCATCCGACAAAGAGACTGAAGTATGCCCTACGGAACAACACAACAATGAGGAGTATATCTCAGAATTGATTAAAAAAATCATGAAGGAGCGTTTAGCTCGCAATGAGAATGAGAGAGAATGAGATTTTGTTCCTAGGAAGACTCCGTTTACCGAAAGAATCTGTAAAGCAGTGTTCCCAAAGAAGTTTTATCCTCCTACTTTGCCTCCTTATAATGGGACTACGGATCCTAATTTCTTTCTGTTCAAGTACGAGTGGCAATGAATGCAACACAGGCGACAGATGAGATCAGATGTTTATAATTTCCTCTCTACTTGGAGGGTGTGGCATCACTGTGGTTCACGAAGTTGCCGCCTAAATCTGTAGATCAGTTTTTCGACCTGACCAAGAAGTTCAAAGAGGTGTTTAGGTTGCATGCTACAAAGGCCAAAGAAGTTATGTAACTGTTAATAATGGAGAAAATTCGGGTGAATCTGTTAAGGCTTTTCTCAGTCGATTCAATGCTACTTTTTCTGAAGTTGGAAATCCAGAGCCATGCATGATCCTAATGGATCTAGTAAATGCTATAGACAAGAAGAGTGAGTTTGGGAGCTGGATAAAGATGAACGAACCAAATACACTTGAAAAATTCTATAAGAAGGCGAAAGAGTATATTAGGGTGGATGAGGATCCTACTGATGGCTAGGATGTTGGCAGAAGCAACGTTGTTGAAGTAAAAAAGAATGTTGATACCCAAATCAATTAAAAGAGCACTCTGGGTCAGAAGCGAGCAAATGATGGGAAAGGCAACATGAGTAATAAGAAATTTTGCCTTTTCGACTCAGAAGAGCTGACGCCTTTGAGTAATACTCTTGAGAACATTTATTTTTCCATGAAGGAGGTGGAGAATTATCCGGAACCACGACAGATAAGAATAGGGAACGAAGTGGCTAAGTCTGGAAAGTTCTGTCGATTCAATAATCGTCCGGGTCATAACACCAATGAATGTAAGCATTTGAAGACATTGATTGAAGAGCAGATTAGGAAGAACATGATGCAACAATATGTGAGGAATCCATAGTCCACAAATCCTACTTTAACTCCCTAGGAGCAAAGTGCATCTGCTAGACAATCACGTCCAAATGATAGAGCTCCGGTGCAGAGCAATCAAAGACCTGTGATCAACACTATATCTGGAAGTCCTCATCCAGCAGGAGGAAGTTGGGGGATATCGAACGATAAGCTGGAGCCTTGAAATATGTCCCAATAGAGGTGAGATATCTGATTCTGAGCAACACAAATCCCACAAAGTGGCAAAAGTTTTCTTATGAAGATATTGTGTTCAAGGAAAAGGATGCATATGGTGTGATAACTCCCACTCTAGATCCCATGGTTGTAACAGTCGGAATAGGCCCGACAATGGTCAAGAGGGTGCCTGTTGATGGCGGTGCCTCAGTCAATGTTCTATTCCGAAAGACATTCAACCAAATGAAGCTCTCAATTTCGTATGTTCAAGAATGTCAAACAAAGATCCAGGGGTTCACCGGAGAGCCCAATCAACCAATTGGGACCATTGATTTACTTGTTGAATTGGGAAAGCGGGATAAGGTAGCTATTCTAAAGCAGACGTTTGTGTCGGTTGATGAAATTTCTGCCTACAAATAATTCTTGGGTAGACCTGCTCTAGCTGATTTCAGAATTATTTTGGCGCCATGGTGCTTGACCATGAAGTTCCCCACTAAGAAAGGCGTTCGAGTGATCAAGGGAGATTAAGAGACTAAAAGGGAATTCTACCTCATAGATCTGCATGAAGCCAAGAAGAAAGATAAGGGAAATAATGTAGGGGCTCCTCTCCACATTCATGATCCCGCCTTATAGAAACTAGGGAATGACCCCTGTGATGGAGTGAAAAGTAGGGCTTACAAAGAGATTGATCCTCGAAAAGCCAGTGCAGGTGTTAATCGAGCGGCACAAGCCGAGATCACAATGCCTATATTAGTTCATCCAAAAGATCCTGATCGAGTGTTGACGATTGGATCTCAGTTGTGCCCAAAGCTGCAAGGAGAATTGGTTGTGTTTCTTAGAGAAAATCTAGATGTGTTTTCTTGGAGTCACTCTGACATGTGTGGCATATCCGCCGAACTGTTGGTTCATGCATTAAATATCGACTCTAGTTTCACACCTGTGAAGCAAAAGGGAAGGATTCAAGGCGTTGAAAGGTCAATGGCTCTCAAGGAAGAGGTGGATAAGCTGATGGAGAATCGCTTTATTCGAAAGTCAATGTATCCTGACGGGGTGTCAAATCCTGTTTTAGTAGAAAAACAAACGACAAAGAGCGAGTGTGTATCGACTATTCGGACCTTAATAAAGCATGTCCTAGTGATAGTTTCCCGTTGCCCAGGATCGACCACCTTGTGGACACACCATCAGGGTATGAGCTATTATCTTTCATGGATGCTCATTCAGGATATAAACTAATAATGATGCATGGTCTATACCAAGGGAATACAAGATTCATTACAGATGTTGGTCTGTACCGCTATAAAGTTATGCCATTTAGGTTGAAAAATGCTGAAGCGACTTTTCAGCATCTCATCAATGTAATGTTCAAGTCTCATATAGGAAAAACTATGGAAGTCTATGTCGATGATATGCTGGCAAAACCAAAAATAGAAGATGACCATTTAGAGAATCTAGATGAGATGTTTGATATTTTAATAAAGTATGACATGAAGTTAAATCCTCTCAAGTGTTCTTTAGAGTCGCATCAAGGAAATACCTTAGGTTCATGGTTAATGCCAGGAGCATCGAAGCCAACCCTACTCAGATTTCAGTGTTGAGAGAAATGCGACCTCCTAGGACAAAAAAAGAGATTCAAAGTTTGAATGGAGTCAAAGAATGACGTTGCAAGTTCCACCCGAATGGCACCTTCCCAAGTGCAAGGTGAAGAGCTCTAGTTCACTAAACTGATATAACTTGCGAAGTCAAAGCGTCCGGTAAAGGAACTGGTGACTGCTCCATGGAATGACCCAACAACAAAAATTTCAAGTTTCACCAAAGGAGGCACCTCCCCACAGTGAAGTCCAGGGCTTCAGTCCCTTAACAATGATCGCTTGTAAAGTCAAGCATCTGGTAAAAGGACCGAGCACGTCCCATGAAATAATGCAATAATAAAGATCCTCCTAATGAGTGAGGTAATGTCCACCTACAGTGAAGGCGGAAGTCCTCACAACAAGCAAGGTAAAAGTCTGTCTTCCCACAGTGAAGGCAGAAGTCCTCCCAACGAACGAGGTAAAAGTCTGTCTTCCCACAGTGAAGGCAGAACTCTTCCCAATGAGTGAGGAAAAATCTATCTACCCATAGTGAAGGCATAAGTCCTCCCAACGAGCGAGCTAAAAGTCTGTCTTCCCACGGTGAAGGAAGAAGTTCTCCCAATGAGTGAGGAAAAAATCCTTCTTCCTACAGTGAAGGCAGAAGTCACCCAACGTTCAAGGTAAAAGTCTATCTTCGCACAGTGAAGGCAGAAGTCCTCCCAATGTGTGAGTTAAAAATCTGTCTTCCCATAGTGAAGGCAGGAGTCCTCCCAAAATGAGGAACTCAAATTAAATACCTCTTCGGAGGCACTCAATGAAGTCTCTGATGCCTAATTTACTCGGCGGGAGTAGGCAAACATTGGGCCAATCAAAAGACCACCTAAGCGAGGGCGTAGGAATTAAAGGTTTCTCCAAGTAGAAGTGCGAGATCGACCAACCAAGCTGGGTTTTCTAATGAATGGCAAGCTTAGAAGTTTTAAAAATGATGGCGAGATACGAAGACTTCGCCAACAAAATAGGAGATTCTAGTGCCTTGGTAATAAGACCTCAAAGAAAGCTTACTAGCTCTCTGGAATGAGGACGAGGTGTAATAGCAGGCTAGCCCTTGTCTTGGGCTTCCTCACCATCCTGGGAACTTCGGGGGAAGATAGAGTAAGCGCCTTCTTAAAAGCACTGTGTTTTCCCTTGTGTTTCGTGGTTGGAGATTTTATCTTCTTCCCTGAGCGACTTTTAGTACTCTCCTATAGGCTCTCGTCCATGTGATCAAGGTCCTTTATCCCTTCTGGAGGGTAATCTGGGTCATCCAAATGAGCAATGGCAGCAATTTTCTCTGCCTATGAGCCAAATTCAGAAGCAGAAGCAGTGGTAAAGGCATGAGCCAAGGAGTTATCTCCTAGAGGAGGAGTGGTGATAAAATCAGAAGCAGTCATTGCCACCAGGCTTGAAGTAGTATGAATAGCTCCAATTGTTGTCATTTCGGCCACAACAGGAGATGGCTTTGGTGAAATCAGGCCTAATGCAAATGAATGATAAGAAAGGAGTTCATTATAACCATATGGAGTACAAAAGTATTCTAAGCCCGATAAGGCTTGATCAATGTCGTTTTTACCTGAGGCGAGAAGAATCCTGTACTCTATTTTGTCTAGATCCTCGGCATTGCCTTCATCGTCATCTGGATTCTCCTCAGTAGTTTCCTTTTTGTCTTCAGAAGTGGCAGCAGAATCAGCTGAATGCATAACAAAAATATGAGAATCAGAAACACTAACATCAATAGAAGTAGTGTGAGCAGTAGTGGTAGTAATGTCCAGGGCTTTCTCCCTAGAGGATACAGCTCCATCTAATAAACCACGTTCCCTCATGAGCTATTCTTTCCCCTAGCTAGAGTGTTACGGGACTCATCATCTATAAGACTCTTCAAGAGATCCTCTTCAGCATAGCTAATGCCTTCAAGTTCCTTAAGAACTGCTTTCCAAACCACAGCCAAAGTGACTGGCCATGCATCCTCTAAGAAATATAAGTTTCCACAACTCATAATGTTGAGAGTGTAGAGCCTGAATAATGTAGCATTAGCATTAGCTTCAGCTTTAACACATACTTGTTTGGCAGCCGCTTTGCCTAATAAAGTCTGATCTCTCTCCTGCTCCAATGCTTATGCTTTGGCTTTCCAAGGAGAAATCTCTATCTCATGTGAAGTGTTATGTTCGTACAAGCTAGCATTCTCCCATCTATAAGTTTTGATGGCTTGCTTCTCTATGGTCAGTTTGTCTTCTGTAGTCTTTTGAGGGGAATGTGCATCTTTGAGTTAAGAAGTTAGCACAATTTCCCTTAGCTTAGCGGCGACGAGCTCATCTTTAAGTCTTTGTTCTTACCTTCTAACTCCTTTGTTTATGAGTGAGAGGTGCAATGCTGGCATCACGTAATTGGAGAGTTCTGCTCCACTCAGTTTTATCAATTCCATTGTAATGATGGCCTGGAGGTTAAGTCCATTGACTCGTAGGTTCGTCAGCAAATTTATGCCACGAACATATCTTCTCAATGTGACCCTTAACCACATCCAGTTGCTTCTCGATGTTACTATTCACTATGTCCAGACCTTAAAGGATGTCACCCTTGTCAGTTGGATGGATGTCCAGGTTAAAGAGAACTCTCTTTCAACACCAAGTTTTAAACCGTTCCGCAAGTATGCTGGGTGAAAGATCAAGAGTGTGGCATGGCCTTATAATGATCTTTTGTATATTAGCAAGAGGGGAAGTAATCGACGGAGCCGCAAGGTGCATAAAGCTGGCAGTAGTCTGTGCAGGGGGAGCATGATCTATATTTGATTTGGAGCACTTATTTGAATCATCTTTGTTATGTTCCTTGCCACTATAATCCCTCAATATCATCCTCTTTCGTTTGTCCTCTTCTTCCCCTCTACACCGCTTATGGAGATCTTCATAAGAACTTCTGTTTCGGTCTTCTGTCTCTTGCTAATCCCGGGCCACTTGATCTTTTCTCCATCGTCTCTGCTCCTCTGTCTCTTTATAATAACGAGACTGCATATAATGCCGTGGGTTATAGGAGTTTGTGTGGCATTTGAAATCTTTCAAGTACGGTCGGCTTATGGTTGGACCTGAAAAAAAAAAGGAAAGTAGGATTTCAACGTTTAAAGCATAAATTTCTGGGGTAGGATAGAAATTGCATGCAAGATATCAAAAACTTAGAGTTTTTTTGGTGTGTGCTCTAACGCGCATCTAATTACAAAACACTCTCGCTTTTAGAGTTAACGAAGTTGCAATCTCGAAAATAGGCTTTCAGGATGAAGGAATTTGAGTTTAAGCTAATTCAGTAGCCACTTTTGTTACCAGTGAAGCCAGTTTCGAAGTCACAAAGTCGCTTGGGGCAAGCTCAATTGAGGTGTTGAGATCGCTCAAGTCCTTGTATATATCCATAAAATCTTCCTGATAAGTAGCTTGAATTGTGGGATCGATACTAGTTCTCTCAGGATTCAGGTCACCTCCGGTTGCAATTTCCCCTTCCTCCAGTTGCTCAGTAACATTCATGGGGCGCTTACCATCACGGTGTACAAATCCTTCCTCCTCGATCGAAGGCAATTGATGTTGGGGATATGTATCAATTCCACCACCAAGATCTAAGCATTTCTTTAATGACAACTCGTCAACAAGGCTTTTCGTTGCATTACCCTCTCCAAAAGCCGCAGCATCTGATGCTATGAGCATAGTCCGAGGAGTAGAAGATGTTTCTTTGGAAGGAAAAATCTGAGAGGGTTAAGGAATTTCTCTTTAATTAAGAACCTTTAGAATATAGACAAGAGCTAGAATTTATGCAACAAGGACAGAATGATTTAATGACCAAAACTTATGAGAAACCAGTTAAGAATTCTTAGCAATTATGTTCACCTTCTTCCATCCATATTCCATAGAAGTTCTCTGGACAACGAACAAAGAAAAACTGGTTCAAAAATCCCGAAGCGCTATCTGGCAAGTCAAGTATGAGCTTTTGGTTTCGTGCGCCTTCATCAAATATAATAGAAGAATGGTCCTTCCTCCTTTTTAACGAGCACAGATAGTAGATGTCCTAGAACGTAGGCTCACAAACCCTAACCTTCATTAAAAGAAAATAAATCCCTAATAAAATGGCATAGCCATTCAGGTGAGGCTGGAAGGGGAGAATGGCCAAATGCTGCAGGATCATATGTAGAAACGAATTAAAAGAAGGGACAACACCGCTCACCAACATCTATAGGTTAACTGCTACATATCGAAATGGCGGTAAGTTAGCAAATACATCTTTCCCCGGTAGTATCGCATCAGCTCAGAGATACCAAACTAAGCACACAACTGCTTAAAAGTATGTAGCTTAAGTGGTGTAGAGTGTCTCTCAGGTGGTGCGGGTACAAAGGGGACGGGGACCAAGGTCAGGCTGATTTGGAACTAACCCAGGAGCTGTAGTTGTTGTCGCCTCAAAGGCAGAGGTTGAAGTTTTAGCTTGAGTGGAAGCAGTCGTATTCTCATAATGATGACGTATCTTCCATCAGGTATCCATTGTACATAAACGGTATTATTGATAAATAAATTACAGTTACGCATTTCCTAAATATGAAGTGTCGTGCATAATTATACAAGTTATTAAAACCGAAGCTTGAAACCAACAGTCGGCGCGTATCGATCAACTTATCTCAAGCGTGACTTTGAATTTGAACTAAAGTGTCGCATCTATGCTGGCAAAGTTTGATGAGTTATATATTGTTGAACGAAGTAGCCTTGTGTAGATACGTCATTCAGTTTAAATCTAAAAATTTGTTGTAGTTCATCTTAGTTAATTAATCCGTTATCGATGTGGACAATCGTCGACGAAGTACAAGTCCAAAAACGTGCAAATGCCTGTTGTAATTGCAGAACAGGTGGCATGAAAAGCATAAATTCAACTTTTAAGTTCTGAGCTCGGGTCATGTGAAGCTCGGGTCGCGTGCATTTTTGGGCTGCATCTATGTTTAGGTCGCTATATAACTATGGACCAAAGGAATGCTTTCCGATACCAAGGAGTTAGGTCGATCAACGACCCTAAAGCTAGGGTCGTGCACCAGGGATCCGTTGGTTCAGATACGCAGGTCGTCTGTTAGATCAAGGAAGAGGGTCGTCCAATGACCTGAAGGACTTAACTCGTCACCAACCCAAGAGCATATGGTCATTCACCGACCCATGAGGACCAGCAGCCACAACCCAAAGGAAAATCCGATCAGTTTTCTTCCCTATGGATCCAGTATGAATGTTTGATCAAAACAAGAAATTTCATCAATGTATACATGCAAATCCAATTGTCACCAACTTTAGTTTGAAGACAAAGGCACAAACTTGAGTATAAAAGCAGATCATCAACCCATTACTACTTAAAGACACAAGTCGATTTAGAGAATCAAAAGGTGCAAGTCCGATCAGTACAGCATATAGATTCATCAACAATGAACATCAGACTTCACATGCCAACGCAAACAACAGATATTGAAATTCATACATCAAATTTACAAGATAAAGCCGAAACTCAAAATGTTGAAACACACAAATGATCAAAACTGTGAAAAAAAAATATGTTGTTTCAGATCCAAAGCATCATCATCCACTAAAGTATATGGTTTGTAAACATATTACAGACAATATTCGATAATAAAGATCAAAATTGCTGAATCGAATTGAAGTCAAAAGCCCCAATTCCTCAAATTGGCTCAAACCCTAAACTGATCGATATCTCGAAACTTGCCATCATCAAAAGTCCGATCTGAAGATAAATCTAGATTCGATACCAAATAATCATAATCGCCAAAACAAAGTAAAGTCAAGGATTCCAATTTCATAGCAAAAATATCCAAATCAGTTTAAAAACCTAGAAATACTTGAAATCAAATTGGCAAGAAATCTAAGGGGAGTCAATATCTACGACAGGTTGAGATAAAATTGGATGAACAGAAATGGGTTATAAAATCTTTTATTGGTTTAGCGACTTTGAAATGGGTTAGATTTGAGAAAATCAACAAAAAATTGAGTTGAACTTATGATAATTGAAGTAGCAATCGAATCAAGTCAAGATTTTGAAGTTTTGATGAATGATTAATTTGATGACGAGATCGGTAGAAGGATAGCAAGATTGAAACATGTTGGTGTGAATATACTAAAAGTCGTCATCCATTAAAAAAGTTTTTTCAGAGATGAAGAAATCAAGTGAAACAAGTGACCTAAAGGAAGATATAAAATGTTAATCGACTTTTGGTCTGGTTCCCAAAGTACACAAAGCACGCCCGACTCAACGTATCGCATGAAGTCAAAGCATGTAGTGTCTCCAAGGAGTAAAGGACACGAGCCGAGAAGGGACCATGCTGACTGGAACCTCATCACTCCTCCAAACATAGCCAAGCCAATAACTCGAACCCTAGAAGTTCACAAGTCCATTTTCCTCGACTCCTCGTATCCAGCCCCACATTCTTCGTACCCCTCGGGTGACGAATTTCGTTTCCCTTGGGGTACGAAATTTCTGTTGGAAAAATAGGTATGAATTTCGTACCTATGGGAGGGGTACGAGTACTTCGGATACGAGTTTCTGGTGGATTACACTATGGGATCAGATATTTCAGGTATGGTCCCCTACTTCTACCTATCCTACCTACTCCCACCTAACCACTCCAATATAAATACCCCTCAAGCTCACACTTCAAAGGGGTTGGAATTGGGTGATTTGACATCTTATGAGAGCTCCAAGTAGCCTCATTAGTGACATCTATGCTTTGAGGAAGAAGAAGGGCAAAAATGTCTTTTTCCTAATATTCGCATATGACAATTATGACCTCATATGACTTAGAGTTGTATGTAAAGGGATTTCACGAGATAGTATTGACCTTGTAACTCTTTGTTGTTAATAATATTCCAATGACTCTCCAAAAGTGGACGTAGGTCTCTCATGAGGCCGAACCACTATAAATCTCTTGCGTTACTTATTGCTTTCCGCACTTACTTTTCCACGCGAAACTATAATCCTAAGTAATTGGAATCTTGGGTGTTTATGACATATTTTGCCGTCAACATTTTGGTGCTTTCACTGAGAGAACTCAGATTCGCTTCTTTGTCGCACGTTGCCATCTTGACTCTGACGTGCTTTAGGTTCCTTCAGTAACCTGCCGCCAAGTTCGCTTATGATGGTAAAGCGACCGAAGAATGCAATGATCGTCTCCTCTGCCACATCCAAAGCTAGAACGTCCCACCAACCTCAACCGACGGATTTCCCGACCGCAACTGAAACCGTTCCTCCTATGGACCCAAAAGCTCCCGCAACACAAACGCAAACCCACGCGCTTAATGAAAAGTATGAGAGCACAGCTCTCAAACTCAATCAGGCATTGAGAGATAATATTGGCTTTACGCGCTAACTCCAAGAAAGTCAATGCATCATCGCTCGACTTCAACTCAATCAGAACAACGCCCGACCGAGGCGAAATATCTCGGAAACCTCCTCTTCCGAGTCAAGGAGCCCATATTTAATAAGAAGGTTCAACCTCATCAACAATGTTGCCGTCCATTCGAACGCCCATACCAATGGCAATGGCAATGGCCACGGCAATGGAAATGAAAATGCAAACAAACTACTGTCACATATAACGCGGGGGCAGACAACCGTGATCGCTCCCGGCTAATTATCAATGATGAGCCGGGCCCGAGCAATTGACCCCCTCTACGACAAAACCCAACCGTCGTCGCTCAAGATCAGAGACCTACTCGCCCCATAGCTCAGCAAGCTCAAGCACTTCCCAAACGAGTTATACACTAGCCTGCTCAACTACGCCAACCATACCAACATCAGAAGACTGCATTTAATTTACATCAAAGACTGGCTTACTCAGTAATAAACTTAACATTAGTAAA
This sequence comes from Allium sativum, assembly GCA_030737875.1. Taxonomy (NCBI): domain Eukaryota; kingdom Viridiplantae; phylum Streptophyta; class Magnoliopsida; order Asparagales; family Amaryllidaceae; genus Allium; species Allium sativum. The sequence goes on along the minus strand of CM060922.1, from coordinate 137,852,726 downwards.
AGTCATGATCCAATAATATATTAATATCAAAAATGCAACACATATCAAATACTGCATTTAATTTACATCAAATACTGGCATACTCAGTAATACATTAAAAACGCAACAAATACGAGTTTATATGCGAATATCTTTAACTGTTGCAGCATCTCATTGAAGTAAAATATAAATACAAGGTAATTTTTTACAAAAACAACGTTAGCTAAAATAAATTATAGGAGAACATGCTAAATCCAATAAAAGTCCAGATCCAAAGAATAGTTTCATGGTTAAAACATAAGATCTTCCAACTGAATTACAAGAATAACTCCAGAGATCTTCCAGCTGACTTAACCTGCATTTCAAAGCAAAAAATACACAAAAAGAAAATATCATTTATTTCATTTTTTGAAATATACTACCAACACACAGAAATGAATTGCATTTTAATTTTATCATTAATATCAAAGCAAAAAACAACGAGCATGAATTGGTAACATGACTTCATGTATTTTCTAGCACTATTTTATTTCAGTACCAACATAGGAAGGTGTTTTGATCCCAGAACAATTTAGGTAAATAATATACATAGGAAAAAACTTATCTTGATTATTGCAAAGTCACTTGTGATAAGGTTATTGATATAAGGATAGGTAATACTGTTACAATGAATTATAGTATTTTTATGTCAGATACAATTAGCGGAACTTATAATTTTACTATCAGAAACAAATATATTATTCCCAAATTTCTTGCTGCTAGTGAAGATCAAATGTACCAGTATGTACCATAGTACGGCAATTCCAGTATGTCATAATCCAATTCCAACTTTCATTGTCTAACTCGCTCCAAACAAAGTAGTTCCCATATATATTTCCCATGTAATTTACAGAACTCGGAAATTATAACACAATGATAAGAAAAAAAATCATTCTTCTCGGTTTTTCCTTTTCAAATGAAAGAACCGATATAGAACCTAACTCTTGCAAGTTCAAATTTATTTCGAAATTTCATTATTACAATATGAAAAAAATCTTAATTACCTGCAGTTCAAAGTTCGAATTAAAGATGGCTCCGCTCGATGCTCGGTGCTTGCTTCGATCAGAAGATTTCTTCGTCTAAGGTTAATTCTTTATGTGAATGTGAAGATAGAAGAGAAAGGGAAAATCGAGAGACCGGACATGGTAAACGAAGAAGAAAATAAAAGTTAAAAAGAACTAAAAAGTGAAAATAGCGGAGGATGCAGTTTTTATGTTGTATTATGTTTCAATGTTCAAAGTTCTAACCCTAGGAAATCAGCCTTAGATTTATGATCCAACCGTTTATAAAAAACTGAGTTGGTAATTTACCATTACCGATGGTTCAAAGAAATATTTACCAGTACATTTACTGCTCCTAACGGTAAAATTACCATTACCGCACTGAACTTAACGCTATACCGTTTTGTTTTCTAATCAGTAACGAATCCATCGGTAATGGTAAATTTAATGTTACCATAATCAGCCCTCCTCTTGCCTACCGCTTCACTCTGTCAACAACTTCGGCCAGCTAGCTATGTAATTGGTCAAACAATTCAGAATGCACGTCCCAACACCGAAGAATGCCCTCACCTTGTCCAATCTATACTTAGGACCCGCCGAGTCACTCAAAAGCTATCTCTCGTGGTTTAACACCTCCCTTGCCAAGGTATACGACCCGGAACCACATACCGTGGTTTTTCAACTAGCAAAGGGAGTCCTCCCCACTTCCGAATTCGGGGCCTAGATCGACGGAAAGCAGCCCAAGAGTCTCGATGCTTTCTACGAGAAGATTGGACAGTCCTTATGCTAAGAAGAAGCGAGGCGTAACCGAATCTCCCGGGCCAGTCATTCCAACAAACCAAATGCGGATATCATCTACGACAGTGTCAAGGGAAAGCAGGTTGGAGAACCCTTAAACAAAGACAAGGGGACATGTCTCTATAAATCAAAGCCGAATAACGGCAGGCAGGGTAGCCGAAACAACTACCAAGCTCCAACGGAACCTAGGAAGCCCGGCCCCTACCGTGCTTACGAGACCTACACCCCACTGAATGAAGACTTGGAAACCATCTACCTAGAAACATGTAAAACGCTGCAGTACAAGAAGCCACACACTACGTAATCCACTAACTTTGAGAAGAACATAGGCAAGTACTATCGATACCACGACATGTATGGGCATAATACTAATAATTGTCGTCAACTTAAAGACGCAATCGAAAAGCTTATCCGTGAAAAGAGCCTTGAGCAGTACATCTAAGAGCCATTTCCTCCCGAAGCAGACCCGGGTCCTCCGGCGCCTGCACCTCCCGCACCTGCCAAAGGGGCCCCTAGTTCATCCAACCCGAGGCGGGGAATTGTGATCAATACCATCTGTGACGGGCCTTACCCCATGCACGAAAGCATTCGAAATATGGAAGAATATGTGAGTTCTATAAAGCACGCCACCTATGAAGCTTGCTTCACTCCGGACAAGTCCGTTCCGGCCAAGCTTCGGAAAACCATGTAGGACGACATCGTCTTCCGCGAAAGAGAGTCTACAGGAATCGGATACCAACCATAGACCCTCTCGTGATCGCAGCTCAGATCGGTGTCGCTTCTCTCCGAAGGGTGTTGATTGACCAAGGAAGCTCGATCAACATCATTTTCAAAGCTACCTACGATTAAATGAAGTTGGAAACCAAGACTTAAAACCTTGTTATGCCATGATCCACGGCTTTAACGGATCCTCCAATCACCCAGTAGGCATGATCAACCTACCTTTTGAACTTGGCGAAGGGGATCGGCGCCGGGTCCGAATCCTCACTTTCATGGTTATCAACATCATCTCCCCCTACATTGTTTTCTTTGGACGTCCCTTTCTTACGGAGTTCCGAATCTACATGTCACCATGGTCCCTCCTAATGAAATTCCCAATAGAAAGCGGAATTGGTGCGGTTAAAGGTGACCAAGCAACTGCAAGAGATTGTTATGCAATAGAATGGGAGAACGCACGCAACAAGGACAAAGGAAAAACTACATCTTTGCCATCTTGCGCCAAGACTGTGTCGGTAAAGCAATCAAAGGCGTCTGGGCGTTGGCTCAGGCGCCACTGCCGTCTTTCCGACTATCTCGATCCCAGAAAGGACAAAGAGCCCGACTACGAGAGGGATACTCTAGTTGAACCTACGGTCTACATCCCGATCAGTCCTGATGACTAATCAAAGGTCTTAAAAATCGGATCGCACTTCATCCCACAATAAGAGAAGATCTCGTGGACTTTCTGAGGGCTAATCTAGATGTATTCGCTTGGACTCACTCGGACATGAGGTGCATCGACCCCGCAATTGCTTGCCACCAGTTAAATCTTGACTCAACGCTGCCTCCGGTCAAACAAAAATGTCGCTTCCTTGGATCAGAAAGATCCAGAGCGCTCGAGGAAGAGGTAGATAGGCTACTCAGCAACAACTTCATCCATAAAGCAGACTACCCTGATGGGCGTCTAACCCGGTTCTGGTGAAAAAAGCAAATAGCAAATGGCGAATGTGCGTCGAATTCTCCAACTTAAACAAGGCATGTTGCAAGGACATCTTTCCACTTATGAAGATCGATCGGCTCATCGATTCGATCGTCGAATACCAGCTCTTATCCTTCATGGATGCTTAATCAGGCTATAATCAAATTTTGATGTATCTCCCCGATCAGGGTCATACCTCTTTCATTACTGATCTCGGGCTCTACTGCTGTCACGTCATGCCTTTCGATCTCAAGAATGCAGGAGCCACTTATCAATGAATGGTTAATCGCTTCATTAAAACCCAAATTGGAAAATCCATGGAGGTATACGTGGAGAATATGCTGGTAAAATCTAGAATATCAAGCAACCATATACGCGACCTCACCAAAATGTTTGATGTCCTTCGCCAATATGACATGGAACTCAATCGTCTGAAGTGCTCCTTCTGAGTTGCCTCAGGAACATCTCCTGAGGCATTGAAGCTAACCCCGACATAATCAAAGCTATTTGGGATATTCAAGTCCCTCAGAACATTAAGATGTCCAAAGTTTGAACGGGAAGGTCATCGCTTTAAGTCGATTAATCTCTAAAGATGTTGACAAATGCATTTCCTTCTTTGACTTGCTTCAAAAAGGAAGCGTAACTTCGAATGGATCCCAAAATGTGTTACCACGTTCAAGAACCTATTGAATCACTTAGAGCGATCACCTACCTTGTCCAAACCCATGGACCATGAGGAATTATATGTTTATTTGGATGTTTCTATGCGCGCGATCAGCTCGGCACTGGTATGCATTGAAGACCGTGTCCAGCGATCCGTCTACTATATCAACAAAAGATTGACAGGGGCAGAAAAGAATTACCCAAAACTCGAGAAACTGTCCTACTGCCTATTAATCTCCCCTCGGAAGCTATGGCCATATTTTCAGTCTCATCCCATAAAAGTCTACACTGACCAGCCACTACGACCAGTCCTGCAATGACCAGAGGCGTCCGGACAACTATTAAAGTGGAAGATAGTGCAATTCAGTTTGAGATAATGTTCATCCCTCGTCGCGCCACCTTCGAACAAGCCCTCGTCAACTTCATAGTAGAGTTCACTGCCCCAGAGGAGTCGCCTCCCGAAGACATCAAAGCTCCTAATCTTCAATGGAAACTATTTGTAGTTGGGTCCTCAAACAGTAAATGCCCTGGAGTCGGAGTCATGTTCATCACTCTAGAAGAGTGCTCGATATGCTATGCTCTAGAGCTCAACTTCAGTACTACCAGCAATGACGTGGAATATGAAGCCTTAATAGCCAGACTCAAAATCTCTATCTAACTTAATCTAAAGGCCATCCAGATCTTTTCTTACTCACAATTCTTGTGTGCCAGGTATAGGGAGAGTTCCAAGCCAAGGGGGCACGGCTCGCGCCATATCTCGCCCAGGATCGGGAACTGCTCATCAACTTCGACCACTTTATCATCACACTCATTCCTCGAGAAAAGAGTGATAAAACAGACTCATTGGCCAAGTTGGCAAGCTACGAAAATGCACAGCTTATGGGGCTCGCCCCAGTCGAAGTGCTCGACTCACCTAGTATTTGCTAGATAAATACCGATGCGTTCATGAGCACCGGGACCGAACTCGAATCCTGCATGACACCGATCAAGAACTACATGCAACATGAGACCCTCCCGGGAAGTTACAAGGAAAGACGGGTGCTCACTCACCAGTCAGCTCGCTACATTCTCATGTATAGTGTACTTTACCATAGAGGCTTCTCTGTCCCATTATTGCGGTGCGTAGCCTACGCCGCCGCCAACTGTTTGCTAACAGATATGCACGAAGGCGAGTGCGGCGACCACACTAGAGGGAAGACCCTAACAAAAAAAATCATCAGGCATGGCTACTATTAGCCCACGCTCGATCAAGATATCGCAGGCTACGCCCAAAAGTGCGACAAATGCTAGCGTACTCAAAAATTCCAATAGCCCTGCCTACCGAATTGACACAAATGGTCAGTCCTTGGCCATTTGCTATGTGGGGGATAGACATCATTGGAACTCTTCCAATGGCCAGAGGCAAGGCACGCTATGCTATCGTCGTAGTTGATTACTTCACCAAATGGGCAGAAGTCGAAGCTCTCTCCACGATAACCATCACGAAAATAATCAACTTCGTCGTCTGCAACATCATCACCCGCTACGGGGTTCCTCAGGCCATTATCTCCGATAATGGAATCGAGTTTGAAAAAAGGTTCTCAGCGGTGCTTATCCTCAAGCCAATGGACAAGTCAAGGCTGTTAACAAAGTGATTAAATCCATCATTAAGAAGCGTCTAGAAAAGCTAGGGGCATGTGGGCAGATGAACTCCCTCTGGCTATATGGGCCTACCTAACCACCCCCAAGTCAACGACCGGACACACTCCCTTCGCACTTGCCTATGGATCTGAAACCTTCATCCCCATTGAGATTAAACTTCAATCTCATTGAGTTACCTACTTGATCCAAAGACCAATCAAGACTTTATTTTGGAATCACTCGATTTACTCGAGGAAAAGAGGGACAAAGCTTAACTAAGGGCCGCCGTCCAACGACAGCGAGTAACCCGATACATCAACTCCAGAGTCCGCCATAAGGACCTCGACATTGACGACATCGTCTTAAAATGGGTATATCCCCCACCAACTGGCCTTTCTCATCCCTGGGAAGGCTCGTACGCCATACAACAGAAGCTCAGGGATGGAACTTTCAAACTTGCAACCGTAGACAGAGCCGAGCTCCCTAGGAAAGGGAACAATGAACATCTTCGTCGCTACTTTATATAACTTAGTGTACAGTTGTCTATGCTTTCCAACAATGTTTTGTTTTCTTGCAATTCAAGGCATTGTTAGGGCTGTTACTGCAAAAGTTATCAGTAGAAGTGACGTGTAGTTTCCTGTCTCCCTTCCTTGTTTACTCCTTGCATGATATGTTTGATTGACTATCACAGCGGATTTGTGTGCACACACTTTCGATCGCCGCATTGACACCCCGTGCATGGGAGATGATGCCGCCATCCAAACCTCGAGCCAACATCGAGGACAAACACTACAGGCACCGATCGGCACCCCGAGCATGGGAACTGGCGTCACTACTCGAGTCCCCGACCTGTGAGGCGACCGAGTATAAATAACCTCTAACTTGAATCTTGGCCCAGCACCAAGGCCGAGGATAAATTGTTCTGCTCTCAAGTCCCAGAACTTGGGAGTAGCCCATCAGCAAACCTAACGCGAAGACTGTAACAACCCGCATTCTACGCATCGGAAGAACATAGAATATTTATTTCTTTATCTTGGTAAGTCGTATAGTCATGTACTTTTAGGGAACAGCTGGTAGAGTCATTTCCCATGTTCATTATTTTTGCCGATTTTTAAATGACCGTTTTGCCCCTAGTTGATCTTGTTTTGTCCATAACTTTTGACTGGTAAGGAGTTTAGACTAGAAACCACTTCCATTAGCTTCGGATGATGGTTCCTCTTTCCGTAGAGTGGTCATAATTGCCAAACGGACTTACCGTTTGGGAGATATGGCTGAATTAAAGTTTAGATGGTTAAAAACAGCTTAACTGGGCTTAATTGGGTAGTTAACAGCTAGGCCCAATGGGGGATTTCGGGATTAGGGGTTTAAAAGGGCTGATTAGGGTTAGAGGGACCTTTATTTGTCATTTTCCAGCCGCCACAAACTCTCTCTTCAACCTAACAATGGCCTCCACTCTCTAAAAACGCTCCAAATTACTTTCTAATTGAAGATTAGGCTAATCAACATCAAAGTAAGAAGAAATAGCACCAAGGCAAGGTTATAGCTGCTGTTATATATTGGGATTCGTGCCAAACAGAGATTCATTTCAGATCTGAGATTATATTGTAGCCAAGGTGAGTGATTAGCATTGTTTTGACACTAATTACAGTTAATCAGGGTGATTAGTGATAATTAGTGAATTCTTACACTATAAAATTCTGGAAAAATATATATAAATTCTGAAATAATATTTTAGACCTCTGTTAGAAAATTTAGCTAATTTGGTTAAGTTTTGCTAATCCTACTGTTAGTTGTTGTTAAACATGATTAAGGGGTAAACATGGGTTTTGGGTACGTTTGATCCATTTTTACATGTTATATTGCTGTTTTGGTGTTTATGGTCGATTTTATATGTTGTTATGACTGTTTGGAATGATTTATGATTGATTAGAAAAGTTAGATTGGTCGAAAACGTCGTCGCATGGCGTAAATAGCTCGCTGGAAGCGTTGCAGGAATTTGGATCGGATCAGATCGCCCCCCACACCTAGAGCGTGAGGAAGTATAGCAATCCGCGCACCGCGACCGTGAGGAAGTATAGCGATCCGCTCACCGCGATCGTGAGGAAGTATAGCGATCCGCGCACCGCGACCGTGAGGAAGTATAGCGATCCCCACAACTGTAGCGTGAGAAATGACCACGATCCCGACACTTGGACCGTGAGGAAATGGCGCGATCCGCACACTTGTACTGTGAGGAGGGACCACGATCCTCACATCTCGACCGTAGGGGAAGATGACGAACCGTGCACATCTGAACTGAAGTATGGACATGAATGGAAGTTTGGAGCTAGGAACCGAATGAAGACCAATCCGGAGAAGAATAAAACCCGAGATGCAAAGGTAGTCCAAAGGAGAAGTTAGAGCTCAGGATCCAGATGGGACCCAATGAGTTCACTTCATGAGTTGGGCTTCGCTGCGGGACGTATGCTAAGGGGTTGTCGATGTCTGTAACTTTGGATCACTATGTATAAGAGGGACATGAACGGGTTCAGAACCATAATGGCCTGGGTTCGACTAAAGAGTTACAAACAATGACGTGGTGTCATTTGAAAGGTTTGGACATGACCCCACGAGGTATGCTTGGTTGTAGCAGTAGTCGTACAGGGAACTCCGCCATTACCTCGATTGGTCTAGTGGTTGAAAGCGGTGGACATCGTATGCTTTACGCACTGAGTGAGAGATGTGAGGATGGTTGCCATGTTTGATTTGTTTGCTATCACTTTGACATGCACACCCCCACCCCCGTATTCTTTACACCATATGTTGATGGCACCTTAGAGTATTGTACGGTATGTAGTGCTAACTCTTTGGTTGCAGGTTCAGGTTCAGGTATGGTTTAGTATACCTGTTATTGTTCTGTTTAGCTGCTTATCGCTCATACCAGACGTTTGTCTGATCCATAGTTTTATGTCTCTTCTTATTACTCTGGGTGCTCACACGAGCAGACTAGAGACAGGTTAGGAGGTATGCACGAGTGGCTGATCCAGAGACGAGCAGGAGGCTTCCACGTATGACATATATAAATATTCTCTCTGTGTTGTTGAAGATCACTGCTTGGGCATTAGTAGTTCATCTTCTACTGTTGCTTTCTTTTTCTTTAGCGACAGTTTTAAAAGTTGTAATAAAGATGATGTTGGATCATAAGCTGTACTTGGATTTCCGCTGCTAGGATGTTTAGTTTAGTTTTAGCTTATGCACTGTCTCTCCTGTTTTATGTCAAGTATATTATTATTATATTTTAGTTCCATGCACTGTGAGACATTCTACAGGTTCTGTGTTAGTTCTTCACCTTCTTTCTTTCCTTCTAATGACTGTCCTGTGCTAGTTGGACATGTGTACAGCGCACAATTGGAGGAAATGTCGGCTAGTACAGGGCAGGTTGTTACAGTGGTATCAGAGCTCTAGGTTGCATAGTTAACCTAGGGAAGTCATCAGGGAGAGATAGTATACGTATATGAGAGCGCGTATTTGTTATTATTTTGGTTTTCAAAAGCTATATATATACTATCAGTATAGTTAAGGATGAAGTCGCACTGCACTAGCACCACAAAGAAGATGGTTAATCGTTTTCTCCGTACAGATTGAACAATGAGCCAATATACGAGGGGTACTGGTAGAGGAGCCAATAATGGGAATGTTGCTGAGATGAGGACGATATTTACTGACCTCATGGGAGAGATGCTTAGGGATGTTCAGAGGGCAGCTCCTAATGCTGCTAATGGTGATGGTGCAGCGGCGCAGGCGCCTAGGGCCGATTTCGCCAAGCTTAATAAGGATTATACTAGTCTTGGTGGGAAGCCGTTCCACGGAACGGAGTCGGCTACAGAAGTTCAAGATTGGCTTGATAGTTGTGAGCGCATCTTTGAAGATTTGGGAATCGAGGATGAAATGAAGAGAATATTAGCATCCCGTCAACTGCAAGGACGAGCTATGAATTGGTGGAACGCTATTAAGGTAGCTACTCCAGGGAATCAAGTTACTTGGAATCAGTTTATGATTCGTTTCAGCGAAGAGTTCATTCCAACTGCTCATAGATCAGAATTGTTCAGGAAGTTCTTGGAGCTTAAGCAGAATGGTAGGGCAGTCTCGGAGTATATCGTTGAATTCGATACTTTGTCGAAATATGGATTGTCCCTTATCGATACAGTCGAGAAGAAGAACGAGAAGTTCATAACTAGCTTGGATGGGTACTTGGGGGAAAGACTTGTAAACCATATTGACGAGACGTTTAAGTCTATTGTAGGAAATACATTAAGGTCAGAAAGCCTTTTCCCTAAGTCGAAGATTGAGGTTGCTATTGCGCATACAGAGGAGCCAAAGACGCAAGCAGGCGGTGAAGGCAGGAAGAATTCTCAGAGCAAGAGGAAACAATACCAAGTTAAGGATGGTCAGAAAAAAAAATAAGAAAAATGGCGAGTGCTTTAGTTGTGGCAAGAAGGGCCACTATGCCAGAGATTGTCAAGAAAAGCCTGGGGAAAGGAAGTGCTTTAACTGTGGCCAAGTGGGACATCACAAAGATAAGTGTCTGCAACCCCCTAAAAGAGAAGCAGATGGTGAAAGCATATGCCCTTAATGTTATTCCTTCTTCGTCGAATGCCCCAACTGCGGCGAAGATGGGAAAGAATGTTGTTATCCAAGGTATGCTTTCTGTTTATGATGTTCCAGTTAGAGTTTTGTTTGATACCGGAGCTTCCAGTTCTTTCATATCTAGTGACCTGGTAGATAGGTTGGAATTGGAACCCGAAATAGTCGATAGACCTTTAGTAGTAATGAACCCGATTGGTGGTTCGACTAGCCTTAGCATGCTTTGCCGTAATGTGATCTTATCGAGTCATGGATGCATGTTTGTTGGTGATTGCTTTGTTTTGGGCTTTACTGGGTTTGGCATTGTGTTTGGAGTCGATTGGCTCCAAGGATACGGGGTGGTGGTAGACTGTGAGGGCTTGTTGGTGACAGTTAGAGCGGATGATGGGCGGAGGGTAGTGTTTGGTGGTCTACCCAGTAAGAGGGTAATAGCTAGTTTTCTAAATTCCCTCGACATCCTGCATAATGAGTTGTCAGATGTGCCCGTGGTTGGCCAGCATCCGTACGTCTTCGAGGAGGTGACCGGGCTTCCACCACAGCGAGAGATTGAGTTCCGTATCGATTTGATGAAGGGTGCCAGACCTATAGTTATGCCACTTCGTCGTATGGCGCCAAGGGAGCAGCGAGAGCTTGAGGTGCAAGTCAGCGATCTTTTGAAGAAGGGATTTATCAGAAGAAGCGTTTCTAAGTGGGGAGCACCAGTTGTGTTTGCTACCAAGGAGGATGGTTCCCTTCGATTGTGTGTAGACTACCGCGAATTGAACAAGGTGACGAGGAAGGATAGGTATCCTCTGCCGCGGATATATGATTTGTTTGATCAGTTGAATGGAGCGAGAGTGTTCTCCCAGTTAGATCTCGCGATAGGATTTCATCAGCTTCGAGTGGAAGCTGAGAGTGTAGCTAAAACGACATTTCGAACGCCGTCTGGATTCTATGAATGGTTGGTTATGCCATTTGGGCTGACCAATGACCCGACATATTTTGTGGATCCTATGAATGAAGTATTCAGAGATCAGTTGAATAAGTTTGCTCTTGTGTTCGTGGACGACATCATGGCTTACGAGAGGACAGAGGAAGAACACAAGTAACATTTGAGGATAGCCATGGAGGTGTTGAGAAAACACCAATTGGAAGCGAAGTGAGATTCTTGGGCCATGTCGTTTCAGAGAATGGTATTGCCGTGGATCCTTCGAAAGAGGCTACGGCGCAAGACTGGTTTACGCCCAAGAATGTAACAGACGTAAGAAGTTTCTTGGGATTAGCTGGATATTATCTTAAGTTTATCCAAGATTTCTCCAAGATAGCAGCACCGTTGGCTCAGTTGACAAAGAAGAATCAAGCCTTTATTCGGTTGTTTTGCTAGTATCATCTCATGTAGATTTTCTGAATTCCGAGGAGATATTCCTTGGGTGCTTGTTTGATATTGGTTTAGGCCTTTAGGGCTTGTGCTTTGGGAATGTCGAGTCCGACTAGGATGATTTGCGTGGGAGATAAATAGTTATGGCAATTTTTCTTTGAGTGCGGTAATGAGTGCATTGAGTTGGATACATGCCAGTCTAGGGGTTTTGTTTCTGGGTTGGAAGCAACTAGAGTATATCACGGGGTATGATTTCAGACCCAAGTGCCAATTGTATCCAGTGATGTTAGCAAGTTTGACGATCAGACCCACTTTTGATTGAGCAGATTGGTTCCAAGCAGAGGGACGATCCTAATCTACTGGAAATCATCTCCAAATAAGAGATGGGTATCGATGAGGAGATGAACAAGTATGGGCTTGATCGAGATGAATGGTTTTGAAAGAATGAAAGGTTAGTAGTACCCAACGTAGATGGATTGAGAGATGAAGTGTTTAGAGAGTGTCATCGCTCAAGGCTGACCATACACCCCGGTGGTAACAAGACGTATTAAGACATGAAGCAGACTTACTACTGGGAAGGGACGAAAGAGACGTTGGGAAGTTTATATCCAAGTACATGAATTGTCAGTTAGTTAAAGCTGAACAAAAGAAAACTTAGTAGTTTGTTACAACCGTTAGAATTCCCAAATAGAAATGGGAACAAGTCTCAATGGATTTCATTAATGGTTTACCAAGGATTGGATCAGGTTATGATAGTATTTGGTTGAATTGTGCATTAGAAGACCTCTTGAGAGCTTGTTTATTGGATTTTGGTGGATCATGAGGTGACCATTTGCATCTAGTAGAGTTTGCATATAATAACAGTTATCAATCCAGTATTGGTATGGCTCCATTTGAAGCTTTGTATGGAAGACCGTGCAACTCACCGTCATGTTGGTTGGAAACCAGTGAGAATTTTATGCTTGGACCTGATATGATAAGAGAAACTTCATACAAGATCAAGATTGTTCAACAACGAATGAAGGCCGCTCAGGATAGGTAGAAGAGTTATGCTGATAAGAGATGAGGAGATTTGAAGTTCTCAGTTGGAGATTTGGTATTTTTCAAGATTTCTCCGCTAAAGAATGTGATTCGTTTTGGTAGGAAAGGCAAGTTGACACCAAGGTTTGTTGGTCCAGTCTCAGTTCTTGAACAAGTTGGAAGCTTAGCACGTAAGGTTGGATTACCAGACAAGATGGAAGGAGTTCACAACGTATTTCATGTTTCCCAGTTAAGGAAGTTTGTGCACGACCTCGATATGACTATTTCACCTGGTCAGTTGGACGATGTCGAAGTAGGACCTGAGGCAGTAGGGAACCGCAAGCCAATGCGTATTGTTGAGTATGATACGAAGCTACTTCGAAGGAAAGCGGTGAAACTAGTAAAGCTTCAGTGGGGAGAGAATGAGAATGACGGTACTTGGGAAACAGAGGAGAGTACTAGGGAGACGCATCCAGAACTCTTTGCCTGGTAAGGTTTGATTTCGATTTAGTTATTCCGCATGCTAGGATAGGCTTGGTTTGTTTGTTTTGTATGCTTTATTGTTTGTAAATGATTGATAGGCATTCGGAATCCTTTGTATGTTTTGGGTTAAGGAATTTCGGGGACGAAATTTCTTAAGGGGGGGGGGGGGGAGAATGTAACAACTCGCATTCTACGCATCGGAAGATCGTAGAATATTTATTTATTTATCTTGGTAAGTCGTATGGTCGTGTACTTTTTGGGAACGACTAGTAGGGTCAATTCCCATGTTGATGATTTTTGCCGATTTTTAAATGACCATTTTGCCCCTAGTTGATCTTGTTTTGTCCATAACTTTTGACTGGTAAGGAGTTTAGACCTAAAACCATTTCCATTAGCTTCGGATGATGGTTTCTCTTTCCGTAGATTGGTCATAACAGCCAAACGGACTTACCGTTTTGGAGATATGGCTGAATTAAGGTTTAGATGGTTAAAAACAGCTTAACCGGGCTTAATTGGGTAGTTAACAGCTAGGCCCAATGGGGGATTTCGGGATTAGGGGTTTAAAAGGGCTGATTAGGGTTAGAGGGACCTTTCTTTGTCATTTTCCAGCCGCCACAAACTCTCTCTTCAACCTAACAATGGCCTCCACTCTCTAAAAACGCTCCAAATTACTTTCTAATTGAAGATTAGGCTAATCAACATCAAAGTAAGAAGAAATAGCACCAAGGCAAGGTTATAGCTGCTGTTATATATTGGGATTCGTGCCAAACAGAGATTCATTTCAGATCTGAGATTATATTGTAGCCAAGGTGAGTGATTAGCATTGTTTTGACACTAATTACAGTTAATCAGGGTGATTAGTGATAATTAGTGAATTCTTACACTATAAAATTCTGGAAAAATATATATAAATTCTGAAATAATATTTTAGACCTCTGTTAGAAAATTTAGCTAATTTGGTTAAGTTTTGCTAATCCTACTGTTAGTTGTTGTTAAACATGATTAAGGGGTAAACATGGGTTTTGGGTACGTTTGATCCATTTTTACATGTTATATTGTTGTTTTGGTGTTTATGGTCGATTTTATATGTTGCAATGACTGTTTGGAATGATTTATGATTGATTAGAAAAGTTAGATTGGTCGAAAACGCCGTCGCATGGCGTAAATAGCTCGCTGGAAGCGTTGCAGGAATTTGGACCGGATCGGATAGCCCCCCACATCTGGAGCGTGAGGAAGTATAGCGATCCGCGCACCGCGACCATGAGGAAGTATAGCGATCCGCGCGCTGCGACCGTGAGGAAGTATAGCGATCCGCGCACCGCGACCATGAGGAAGTATAGCGATCCGCGCACCATGAGGAAGTATAGCGATCCGCGCACCGCGACCATGAGGAAGTATAGCGATCCCCACACCTGGAGTGTGAGGAATGACCATGGTCTACACACTTGGACCGTGAGGAAATGGTGTGATCTGCACCCTTGTACTGTGAGGAAGGACCACGATCCGAACAACTCGACCGTAAGGGAAGATGACGAACCGTGCACATCTGAACTGAAGTATGGACATGAATGGAAGCTTGGAGCTACGAACCGAATGAAGACCGATCCGGAGAAGAATAAAACCCGAGATGCAAAGGTAGTCCAAAGGAGAAGTTAGAGTTCAGGATCCAGACGGGAACCAATGAGCTCACTTCATGAGTTGGGCTTCGCTGCGGGACGTGTGCTAAGGGGTTGTCGATGTCTATAACTTTGGATCACTATGTATAAGAGGGACATGAACGGGTTCAGGGCCACAATGGCCTGGGTTCGACTAAAGATTTACAACCAATGACGTGGTGTCATTTGAAAGGTTTGGACATGACCCCACGAGGTATGCTTGGTTGTAGCAGTAGTCGTACAGGGAACTCCGCCATTACCTCGATTGGTCTAGTGGTTGAAAGCAGTGGACATCGTATGCTTTACGCACTGAGTGAGAGACGTGAGGATGGTTGCCATGTTTGATTTGTTTGATATCACTTTGACATGCACACCCCCACCCTCGTATTCTTTACACCATATGTTGATGGCACCTTAGAGTATTGTACGGTATGTAGTGCTAACTCTTTGGTTGCAGGTTGCAGGTTCAGGTTCAGGTATGGTTTAGTATACCTGTTATTGTTCTGTTTAGCTGCTTATCGCTCATACCAGACTTTTGTCTGACCCAGATTTTTATGTCTCTTCTTATTACTCTGGGTGCTCACTCGAGTAGACTAGAGACAGGTTAGGAGGTATGCACGAGTGGCTGATCTGGAGACGAGCAGGAGGCTTCCACGTATGACATATATAAATATTCTCCCTGTGTTGTTGAAGATCACTGCTTGGACATTAGTAGTGCATCTTCTACTGTTGCTTTCTTTTGCTTTAGAGACAGTTTTAAAAGTTGTAACAAGGATGATGTTGGATCATAAGCTATAATTGGATTTCCGCTGCTATTATGTTTAGTTTAGTTTCAGCTTATGCACTGTCTCGCCTGTTTTATGTCAAGTATATTATTATTATATTTTATTCCATGCGCTGTGAGACATTCTACAGGTTCTGTGTTAGTTCTTCACCTTCTTTCTTTCCTTCTAACGACCGTCCTGTGCTAGTTGGACATGTGTACAGCGCACAATTGGAGGAAATGTCGGCTAATACGGGGCGGGTTGTTACAAAGACTAACTACTCGCACGCCTTCATCCGACCCCTCGGCTCAGGATCTGGGCGTCTGCTGAATCTCGGCGCAATACCGAGACCGAACTTAAATCATTTCTACTCCTAAGCCCCAGGGCTTAGGGGCAGCCAATCGACCATGATCTGACCCTACGGGCTAAAGATTCGGGCAAACTCAGGCGAATAAATGACCCCCTTCGCTCTTAACTCGAATGAACGACGGAAGATGTAACAACCTACATTTTACGTATCGGAAGATCATTAAATATTTTTATTTTATTCCCTCTAGGTTGGATCATTCTTATATTTTAATATGTTGCTTATGGGGATGTGGTACATGCTCATAATTTTTACCAATTTTGTTTGTGACCATTTTTCCTCTGTCAGTCTTGTACAAGACATAAATTTTGACTCGGATCGAATTAGGTGTTGAGATCTGTGCCATTAGAAAGGAAATGATTATTCTCTTTTCGTAGAGTGGTCATATTAAAGATTTGGCTTAGCGTTATGGGAGGAATCGCTATTTTAAGGTTTTACAGTTGGCTATCCAGGTTTGGTAAGCCATAATAGGCTGATTTGGGGAGGCCCGTTAGTGGGCTGGTGGAAAGCTATAAATAGAGGGTGAGAGGTATGGAGAATAGTTTGCTTTCTTCATTTTCTCAGTTGGTGGCGTTGTGTTCCTCCTTCCTCTAACACCTTTACACCATTAAAATCGATATCTAAGGAAGGAAATCCAAGATCTGCACCATTTGAACATAGATCTACATCATTTGAAGTGAGAGTTCATCAAATCGAAGGATTTGGATCAAGTTCTTAGCTGTTCGAAATCTAATTTCACCGTTTTTGCTTTGATTTGGATAATTGGTAAGTGACATTCATCTCTCACACGGATTCAATCAAGTGCATGAGTGTTTGATCTTGTTTTTCATCAAATTCAAGTCGTTTTCCTTAAATCTACATCATGGTAAGCTTATTTTCATATGAATCTCCATAGGATCTAATTTAGCAACTTAAAACTCGTAATTTCTATGCTATTTCATATGTTGATGCAAGTTAGATCCATAATTATATTAATATGTTCATTTATCATGATTCTTTTGTAAATTGCGTAATTTTGGTAGAGACTGTCATATTCATGTTGTTAATGATTTCATATCGTGTTTATGGTTGAGATTGATGAGTTGGATGAATAGATTTCATCGAGATGGTTAATTGGCGAAATTTTGGTCGAAATTGGATTTGGATTAGCCTGGTGAAGGTTATGGGTCGGCCTTTTTCTAGTTGGTCGTTTAATACAGCTGTAATATAAGCTGTAGTACAAGGTGTACTACAAGTGTTCTGGTTAGTAAGCTTTATACGGGCCGGTCGAGGTGGGTCGGTTGGGGCTCGATCGGTTGGTAATGTGAAGGCGTTGGGTCGGTCATCCAGTATTAGGTCGGTCGGTCTGGTGGTTTCGGGTCGGTCAGTCTGCTCCAGATGGGTCGGTCGGCTAGGTGAATTCAGATGGGTCGGCCGGTCTGCTTCAGATGGTTTGATCGGACGGTGAGATGATGGGTCGGTCTGCTTCAGGTGGGTCGGTGTGGACTGTATTGCTTGGATGGATTGGTTGGCATGTGCATTGATGGGTCGGATGGGGTAGGACCGGTCTGTATTGCATGGATAGGTCGGTCGGCTCTAAGAGGGTGCGTCGGTCGCACAAGGTCATTTTTTGAAAAATTACATTTTTCGTATACGACCCAAATTTGGCTCGGTGATGTTGTGACTTAATTTAGCTCAGTGATGTTGTGACTTCGAAGTAAATTCAAGTGGAAATATTCGAAGTATTGTATGTGTTTGTTAATCGACGCAGAATAACGAATGAGGTGGCAACTCAAAGGTCATGAGTTGGTGGATAATGGTTGCTTGAGAAGGTTGCTTGAGCTATGAAAAATCGTCGGGTTAGATGAATAGAGATACGAAGGCCGAGAGATTATCGTTGTCATAAGTTCTAGCATGCTCAAAGCAGGGGTACAATGGGGGCACCCAAAAGACCATAAGGTTGCTGGTCGAGTAACTTATGTATCGTTGAAGGGCCTAGTTGTTAAGGTTGGACAAACATACGTATCGTTGAAAGATGTATGGAGTTTATGCTAGAACTGGGTTACCATTAGACCTTGACATATGGAAAGGTTGGTCGTCATACGAGAATATTCCCAAACGAACAGTTTCAACGAAATCTTTCATTTCTTATTTTACTATGTTCAACTCTATATTGACGATATTTTCGAAGCAGGAGTGGCAGTAATAGCCAGAGTCTATTATGGTTGATTAGTTGCCTTGTTTGAACCATCTCACGTAAATTGTCCAACGTCGAAGGAGATGTTTCTTTGATGCTTGTCCGATATTGGTTTAGGCCTCTGGGGATTGTGCTTGAGAGATGTTAAATTCGATTAGGATGGTTTATGTGAGATACATATAATCTGGATACTATGAGTGCTAGTGGATTTTTTTTATGATTTCCATGAATGAATGGTTGAAGTATTTAATGTAAATGCTATCACTGTCCGATGTGGGGAAGACCGGGTTGAGTTCTTCTCTGGCGTTTTGGGTAGATTAATATGTTTATTTATCCATTCTCATATAGTTTACCATTGATGTTTGTTATCTGTTTTATCGCTTACTAAGACTGTTGTCTGACTCAAGGCTTTATGTTTCCCTCTTATTTCTTTGGGTTGTTCATCCGGTTGTGGATGGGTAGACTTGGTGGCAGGTGGTAGGTGATAGTTTAGTGAAGACGATGTTGCAATTCTGAGGTGAGCAGGAGGCTGGCGTATTATCTTACTTACTATCTAGTATTTCTATTTCCGTTGTTTGAGTTTCTGTCTGAGTGTTGTAGTAAGGCTTCATGTGCAGACTTTGATATTTCCTATGATGTATGGATAATCTTTCAGGATGTTGTGAATGTTTTCAAAAGTTTGCTATATCATGCTCCACTATTTCTACCTGTTGTGTATGTTCTATTATATTTTATCATTGAGCTGTGAGTTCTACGACAGGTTTAGATTGTTATAATTCCTTGATGATCGTCCATAGCTGCCTGGCACAACTTTTAGCGCATTATTTCCCTTGTTTAGTGCAGGGATAATGGGTGGTCATCATAGAAAAGCCAAGCATCGGATGAATTGCAACATCCAGCGCCTTCACTCTACTTGGGACAAACTCCGCGTAGCCTAAGGAAGAAGGCGACTAGCCTTGTTCATGGTGTTCCGTAGGATTCCTGAGTTGAGGAAGACCCCCACGAACGCTACCAGCACTCGATCTCCACACAACTGGAAATTACCCAAAGCGAGATCACTGATCACATTTCTGTTAGTGTAACACTAAGTACACTTGTGCAAGTACATGACGCTGGAAAACATGAGAAGAATATTTAAACACTTAACATGTAATGCAATTTTTACTAATTAATATTTCATTTCACACACACACACACACTAAGCAAACTACTTGTCTAACACCTTTTCTTTCTAATGGCAGGGTGTACATGAGAACCACGCCATGCCTTTAAAAACCAAAAGCAAGGGTCGTATTCACATACACTATGGGCCTACATAACCAAAATAGCGGTAACATCTATTACATTTACTAATGATGCTCACGCTTCTTCTTATGCTTCTTTTTTGCATATTCAGCACTAGACGGCTCTCCCGCGGTAGGCCTCTTCTTCGCAGATCCGCTCCCGCTCCTTCCTCCTCTGCCCTTCGGAGGAGTTACCGACTCATGAGAGATCGAGAGACACCTTTCGCCTTCACCGTCACCTCTTGAAATCTCTGTGATCTCTATAGGGATAGTATATTGTAATAGCCTTGGGGCATTCTCAGCGGCAAGGGCCGCCATGGTGTCACTCTTTCCCAGGACATCATTAGCGTCTAGCTCTGCTTTCTCCTTGGCCTCTCTGGCAGCTTTTCGGTCGGCTAGCTTCTTGGATTTGAGCTTCGCGACCTCGTCGCCCTTGAGCTTCTTAAAAGTCTCTATATCTTTCTTCTCAGCATCCTCGACCTCCTTCCTCCGAGCCTCCGCGGCCGCTCTCTCCTGCTCGGCCTTGTCAGCAATCTGCTTTTTCCAAGCCTCCTCAGCAATCCTTTCCCTCTCTGCCTCAGCGTCTGCCTTCCTCTTCTCAGCTATAGCCTTGGCTATCTCCTCAGCATCCTGCCTGGCCTTCGCCTGAGCCTCCTGTCTAGCAACCTCATCCTTCCTACTCTTTTCTTCCTGCTCCTCACACTTGGCCACCATTTGGGATTTCTGGGCCTCCATCATGGCCAACACAGAAGGTGAATCAGCATCCATTGGGTCCATCGCATGGGCGCTCGGGCCATCTACCACCTCTCCTTCCTTTACAAGGCCCTCATAAATGCATGACCCTAGCCTAACATCTGAAAATGTCAAACTGACCACCTCCTTCTCCAAACTGCATCCCTTATAGTCCTAACTTAGGTTCTATCGTTTGAAGGAGCACGGGGGCAAAGCATAGTGTCATAGTAGTTCCAGGAAGGGCTGAACAGCAAAAACACAACCTTTTTGTCTACAAATTCAGTAATCACATCATCTTCGGGAATTCGTTGTAAGGAAATTTACCTTCGGTCTGGGATGGTGCGGGTATTACGGGGAATGTTCTCATCGTAGCGGACAAGGTAAATCCAGATTCTCCTAGCCTCGGGTACTCAGTATCATACTCAGTCTAGTCCCGGATCGAAGTAGTAGGATCACTGGTTGTGGCGGATCCAGGAGCCAATGGTCGGTAAGAGGTTTCTTCTGCAAATGACTCCACTACCACCACCCTTTCTGAAGGAATAAACTTCCCCTTTTCCGGGGTAAGCCTCGCCAGTCTCTCATTCTCCACATCCTCCTATAGCAACCTCTTCCCTTCCTCTAGCTTCTCATGCTCCTTGCGAGTCAGGATCTCGGTCATCAGTTGACGCTCATTTAGAGTTCCCATGTCCATCTGACGTAAATAGGCCTCATACAACACTGTCTCTCCCATGTTCGAGCCATATCTCGAGAGTAATCCTCAACCCATGAGATTCCATAAAATTTCAGAACTTTACATACATGTTCCGAATATGTTTCGCCAAGGATGCCCCTACCTGAAATTTGGTATCCTCGGTCTCCTCTCTCAATTGTTCCACCTCCCTTAGGTGCTTGGCCTTTAATCCTTTTCCTTTCTCATCGACTCAAGCTGCCTTCTCAGCTCAGTGACCTCCTCATTCTCCACCTTTAGCCTCTCGTTCTCCACTCTCAGGGTCTTGTTGTCTTTCTGAAACTGGAATACCCACTAGTTGTCTTTCTCCAAGTTAGCATTTGCTTTCTCTAGCATAGCCTTGTCCCTTTTTAGGATCATGTTTGAAGTGGTCAGAGAGGTCGTAGTATCCTTAATGGTTCAGTGGGCATGCTCTGCCTCCTTCGTCAGTATTTTGTACACGTGCTTCATCTTTATTGTAACAGCAGTACCATAAATTAGTATTTGAAGGAATAAAGGCGCACGAAGAAATGTCTACGACACAGGAAGCGGACCTACTTATTTCCTTTTCCAAGTTACCAATGGTGGTCCGCTCGGCATCAGCAGTCAACCCCTGATTCAGGAGCTCCAAGTTTTTCTTCCTAATTAGTTCCGAGAGATGGAAGTAATACCTAAGAAGCTCATCAGCCTTGAGTTACACGACCCTTACATGCATCTATACCTCCCTGGAATCCCTAGCAGGAAGAGGACCGAGATCGGGAAGGAATACCAGCTTGTCAAATTAATGTTGAGGGAATTTCTGTTTTAGCAGCGCCTTTCCTGCATCCATAGAAAGCTCTTGCCTCTCAGGCGCTACAAGATCTTTCCTCCTTGTTGTAGTCGTTCCCTTCGGCGTTGAATGGCTAAGCAACGATTCCTTGCCCTTAGTAACTTGGGTGGGAGCCAAGGGTGTTTTGCAGGAAGGGGCTGTTGACGACGTATGCCTCGGGCCCACTACATCAGGTCGGGAATCTACTCTGGATGCTCGGGTAAGAGGGGTATCGTCGAGGTCGATCTCTATGATGATATTCACTGCTGCGGTCTTGTGGAGGTGGGGAGTCATAGTATAGGCTAGACCCTCTTCTAAAGCCATCAAGAAAAGTGTTCCTGCGAAATCAATGACTTCCGTACCCATAGTCTCGTCCTTCACATCCTCTTTCCATTTCGCTTTCCAAAGAAACAAGTTCAAAGTCAGACACTTTGCGCATGCGAGCAAACTCTATGATATGCAGTGTTTATGAGTGTATGTCCTAAGTGTTCTCTCAATAGACCAGATGATGGTCCGCCCGAAGGAGTGAACCCCTCCGCAGCTAGAGCTAGCTCTTCCATGCTTTTCGTACCAAGGCAAGGAGACAAGTCTATAGAAAGTTTATTAAGACCATCAAACTGGCCTTCTTCCTCGAGTGAAACGGCGGTCTCTGAAGGAGTCACAAAAGAATGTTATCCGGCCGGCGCTCCTGCCCCTACCTCTCCCATCGGAGGTGGGACAAGAGCACTCAACAGACCCTCGTCCCTAGCAATTATCTCCTCACCGCCAGTCTCATCTCCGTCACTGTCTCCCGGGATCTTAGAAGCCTTTCGTCGTTTGGGCCTAGTAAAGGGGCATCTTTCTCTTCCGACTAGGGGCTTCTTTGTCTTTCGTCACCTCCTCTTTCTGTCCACCACCTGCAACAGCAGGCCTGATTATAGCTCGATCGTCAAGGAGAAGCCCTGCACGATGAAGGTGATCTTGACTTGTAACTGTATCGGTAGAGCGTGATGCAACCAGAATCGCTCGTAAAGCCTCAAGGCGTTGTTGGTATTCTATGTCGGCGGGCGCCTCAGGGTTTCCTCCCATGTCAAAACAAAGTCGAGTATAAGACATTAAGTCAACGAACTTTAAAATAAAATGAAGAGTTCAAGAATTCTTACTTTCTTCCAGCCATATCCTCGCAAATCCAAGAGGACAGGGCACGAAGAACCATTTATATTTGTATACAGTCAGCTTGAGCCACGTCCGGTCGAAAAACTTGGTGTTGGGCGAAGCTTCTAGAAAGTACTGAGAAGGTGATATATTATCTCTTCACTTTATTTGGAAAAGTACTGATTATCTTCCCTGGTTGGTTCTAAGTGCAAATACTCCCGATAGCGGACATAGGTGCCTAAGAGTGAAGCATACACATTTGGATGCAGTTGCGACGACGCAATGCGAAAATAATACAACATGCCCCGAATAAAGTTACTGGTCATGGGCACACACCCAGTAAAGCAAACTTGTCCATTACAAGCAGTATAACCCTAGGGCGGTGCGTGAGCGCTACCGTGCTCTCCTGGTGCACGAATGTGATATGCAGGAATATGGAACTACAACGCCATTTTCCTAACCGTCGTTGTGTCCATAAGTGATGGCACTGAATTCGATGAATTTTCCAGAATAACTGCACCGGCCAACATATCCGGTGCCACCGGTGCATCCCCCTCGACAATTTCCACATTCCCTACCTCTTCATGAACAACCGTAGAATGCTGTCTTTTTGGTTGCTCCCTATACTCAGTCGTTGCCAGTAAACTAGTTGTCTAAGAAGGAGTGGTTTTTTCGAAAGTCTCAAGCTCGCTTCCCGTCGAGCTAGCATCGCTAGTTAAGTCAGATGTATGCGACGAAGGCAAAGGAGTTTTGGCTTCCGAAGTCCGTTTGGTCAAGGATCTTGCCTACATCGCTAGCTATATTTAACACACTAGCATTAGAGACCGCAGTTGAATAAACTATACCCCTCATGTTGGTGCAAACTAATATGTGCGTGCAGTGTTATGCAATGTCAAGATATACAAAAGAAATCAAAATAGTCAGTTCATTCACAGTTCGGGTTTATGCTCTAATACTATGTGTAAACTCAATATATCGACTGTGGGATCATTAACGTATGTGTTAGTGCAGTCGCGCAAGCAACAAAAAGGTGATGCGAATCCAAAAGCAGAAAAATCAAAAAGCCAAAGCGCTAGACAAAGGATATAGTGAAGCAAGGAAGCATACACGAGGCACTTGGGCCAAACTTGGAACTCGTACACCCCTCTCGGATACGAAACTTCGAACCCCATCAGGTTTCGAAGTTTTCGTATCCCCAGAGGGTACAAAATTATGTACCCCTTTCGGGGTTCAAAATTTGGTACCTCGGGATTATGGGATTTCATAACCCTTTCTAGGTTCTAAGTTTGTACCTCGAGAGCACGAAACTTCGTAGCATTGGAGGTTCGAAGCTTCGTACTCGCGAGGGGTACGAGACCCTGAACCCGAAAGGGGTACAAGCTCCACCGGTACGGGATGAAACTCCCCGCATCTCCGACTCGTCTTCTATACATCGACACGGCGATCTCAAGCCACCTACTGCCATCCGATACCTCACCCACATGCCTCAACCTTCGATTAGAATGGGCCTTGTGCTCGAAGGCCAAGAGGTTCGGCCTGGCACAAGCCCTTTCGAACGTCGGTCTGAAGCATCGAGGTGAAACACCATATCCATGGCCAAGCTCGATCTCCGAGTAGGATTCGGGTCTATCTCTCTCCCCCTTACCTGATTTCGAATCAATCCCTCACTCAGTTGCTAAGTTTGTTTAATGGCGGCCGAGAAAGAAAAACAAAAGGAAAGGAGAGAATGGGGGAAGGAGGGGGCCTATTTATAAAGGAAAAGGACGTCTCCTTTTATTCCTAAGTGGGGCTCTTCGTATACCAGCGAGGTACGAAAATTCATAACCCACCAGGGGTACAATACTTTGTACCTAGCGGGGTATGATAATTCGTACCCCACCAGGGTACAAAATTTCGTAACCCTATTTAGGGATACGAGATTCTCGTACCCCAAACCGGGGTGCGAGATTAAAAAAAAGAGGACAAATGATGATGGCGTATACTCGTACATACATATATATATATACAATGCGCATATATACCAACAGTTACGAGAGCGGAAGCTCGATGTAACGCGAGAACTTAACGACGTAAATGCACCGTCGCACCAACAACGACTCATTTACGGCTCTACAGTAAATGAGCTCAACAACTAACGTCAATCTTTATAAGTTTACAGGAAAAGTCGACGACTCGACAACTACTTCAACCAACCCAAAGAACATCATATCAAGACAAGACGTACTTTAAGGGGAAAATGTTAACTGGCCTTTTGGTCTGGTTCCCAAAAGTACGCAAGGCACGCTCGACTCAATGTATCGCGTGAAGTCTAAGCCCGGAGTGTCGCCAAGGAGTAAAGGAAACGAGCCGAGAAGGGATCATGCCGACAGGAACCTCGCCACTCCTCCAGACATCGCCAAGCCAATAACTCGAACCCCAGAAGGTCACAAGTCCATTTGCCTCGATTCCTCCGATCCAGCTCTACATTCTTTGTAACAACCCGCATTTTCAATAACCTGTTATAACATAAATGGAGGCAGAATTAAACTGTAAAATCTGAATAAAGGGAAACGGGCTATGCCATTGCGTTCGTCTCGAAAAAATACGCGAAATAGAGTCCGAGTTTTCGAAAATCGGAGTCCGTATGACCAAGATATGGCCTCGCGAAGTTTCACGAAAAATTCCCAAATTAAAGTATACTTAATTAAGTGAAATGGGTTGCGCAGAGAAATATATATATTGATATATATATATATATATATATATATATATATATATAATTGAAAATTAAATAAATAAATATGCAAAAATGTTCAAAACAGCGAATTGGGAGAGGGGAATAACCGAACCGGCCGATTTTTGAGGTCGACCCGAGCTCGCTGGGTCGACTAGGGGTTAATCCAGGGTGTTTGGCTGTCAACCGGTGGGTCGATTCGCTCAAATGCAGATTTTGCATTTGGATGGTTCTCATGGTTCATCTTTAATCTAAAGGCCCTAGATGGTTCCTACTCTTGACTTCTTCCCCAAGACATGCTTTAATGGCTTGGATTGAATCTAGGTTTAATCCTATGGCCTAAAACACTTGCCTAATCTATAAATAAGACCCTAACCTATCCTAAATCCTCATTATTCATTCATGCAACTAAACTATGGCAAAATTGCTACTCTCATGGCCTCCACTCAACTATCCTAGCCTCCACTTCATTTCTATGAGAAGTTTCATGATCATGAGAGTATTAGAGAGTCTCTATGTTAGTATGAGAGCTTCTCAAGTTGATCTCAAGACAAAAGCTTTGATCTTTGTTCATAAAGATGGTGTTTTTAGTGATTTGGAGCATCCATCTTTGGGTTTTTGGGTGATGGCATGCATAGGCTTCATTACAAGCTTTAGTTTAATCGATTTAGGCCTTCATAGCAATGTAAGCCCTTTCCCTACTCTTAGATATTAACTATGAAGTTAAATGTTCATATAGCAAGTTTGGGTTTGATCATTGAGAATGATACATGCTATCATGTCATGCAAGTTTATGAAGTCATTATCTTGATCTTATGAGCTAAAAGCTACAACCTTTATGTTGAAATGTTGCATTATACAACATGAGAACCTTCTTACCCTTTATGTCAACTTGCATATGAAGTCATAACTCTTATATGATGATATATGCGAGTTACTAGTCATCATTCCATGTCTTTTGTCAACATGATTCGCTTATGTGCCAAGTTTGGGTTTATGCGTGTTTTTGAGGCTTAAGAATGTAACATGCAAGGTAATGAACACATTTGTGCCTCATTTGCCACCATGATTAACTTGTGGCTTAATATCCATTTTTTGTCATGCCTTTGCCAAGTCTCTTCTTTTAATCCATTACGTTGTTGCGAACATATATGCGAGTTTAAAAAGCGTTGGGGTCACATTATGGGAAAACATAATGATATGAACATGATTTGGGTAAATGGGTATAAACATGACAACATGTAACGTTAAATATGACATGTGGTTATACTTGAAAAACATGACTTGAAATATAACATGGAAGTTGACATGTAAGTATGCATAAAAACATAAGCTTGGGAATTTACCTATTAAGTTAGGTCTACCCTTTGGGAATTTACCTATTAAGTTAGGTCTACCCAAATGCTTGAAAAACTTGTAACATGTTTTGGAAACATGATGAACATGACATTTAGATAATATAAGTGTGGCCAACTCGAGGTTGGGTTGAGTTTGCAACGTGAAACTACTCGGAACCGACCGACCTAACTAGTAGTTGCAAACAATAGGACCCAATATGAGAAGTTGGTCATGTTGTGCTTGAACCCGAGGTTAGACCAAGTTGTGGTGTAAAGCTACCCGGAACCGACCGGCTTAACTAGTAACCACAACAAAGTCTAATGTGAGAGGTTGGGGTGCATTAAGTAATTAATGCCACATGATAGGGTTAAGTTAATTTGATTAATGACTCTTAACCAAATATGACATGGGTAAATGGGTTAAGTAAATTGGTTAGGCTAATGATACTTAACAAAACATGACAAGGTTGGGTAGGTTAAGTGATTTGATTTGCCTAATGACGCTTAACCATTTTTATACGACTAGTGGACGGGGATTAAGTTAACCAACACTTAATCAATCCAACATGATAATTTGGCAAGGTTAAGTAAGTTTTCTTAATGACACTTAACCATATAAGATGATTAGGGGATGGGGTTAAGTAATTTACACTTAACTAATCCGACACGGTAATTAGATGGGGTTAAGTAATCCACACTTAACTAATCTAAACACGGTAATTCGATGGGGTTAAGTTAAACACTTAACCAATTTAAACTCGGTAATTCAATGAGGTTAAGTAACCAATACTTAACCAACTTAACGTGATAATTTAATGGGGTTAAGCAACTTATACTTAACCAATTATACATGATGATTTGATGGGGTTAAGTAACTTACACTTAACCAATCTAATACGCGGACCTGATAAGGTTAAGTCACAAGACCTTTTTAGAATATACTTAACCATTATAGTACGATTAGAGGATGGGGTTAAGCCAACCTATACTTAACCAATCCGACTCGATAATTTGATGGGATTAAGATAATCTATGCTTAATCGATCTAGCAAGATAATCCGATAGGATTAAGGTAAGCTAGTACTTGACCAATTTGACTTGATAAGGTTAAGTCATGAGCCTCTGGGTACACTTAACCAACTTGTGGGACTAAGTCTTGAACTTAAATACTTAGCCAATCTTTGACGTGATTCGTGGGCGGGTTAAGTCATGGACTTGAATGATAACACTCAACCCAATAGACAAACCCTAGCTAGAAGAACTAGGTAGAAAACCATGGTTAATCAAGGATAACGGGAAAGGAAGCTAAGTGGTAAACCTTAGTTAAGGGTAACTAAGTAATAATTCTTAGCTAAGGACATAGGACTAATTCTCAAAACGATGAGTAACCTGATACGGTAGGTCATCGCTTAGTATACGAGGGGGAGCAAGTTATCTGACTTGGATAAAAGCTCCAGCGCACTGGGTGCCGAAGTGGAAGCTTCGGGGGACGTGAGGATATTCTTGGGATCCCTCTGTGGGCTGCCAGGTAATTATACTAGGCCCATGAGAGGTTAAGGTCTGCGTTAGAAGGACCAAGAGTATGCCTTGGTTGCTATGCGAGCAACCTAAAGACTGGGATGGATTAGCGTGGAGTCGACGATTCTTGTTTTTGCCCTGGATAGCGCATCGCCGACTACCTACCATCTTTAGTCAATCGTGTACGTGCGGAAAGGCAGGAAACCCCCAACAGACCATGTGCTTGCTATCGAGTCATGGGTGAGGTTGGCCCGTAGGAAAGTGGGCTATAGTGGGGCCGTGGAGTGGTTCTTATACATGATTTTTCTTGGATTGCCTTTCAGTAGTAGGGGGAGGGGTCACGTGGGACCATGGCCACGGGTACAAAAACAGACCTTGATATCTGCATCGGCAGACGATTTAAAGCTCCCGACCGAGTTCCGTATTTCTTGATTTGCCCTGGCATGGAACTCGGATGGCACATTGGGGAACATGTGCATCTAGACATGGAAAACGATTCACGATACATACGTGGGATCAAGGACGCGGTTAACGGGTGGCGTAATCCCTAGTGGTCCTAGGTGGCCAAAACCCAAACCGAGACACGGGAACGTTCATTAGGTACCATAATCCCTAGCGGCCCTAGGTGGCATAAATCCTAAGTGGACGCATGATAGTTCATGGTAAGGAAACACAACTAGATCAAGGGTTGCAGTCCAAAACAACTTCAAGGATAAAACGTTTACAGGGGAAGCCCGTATGGCCTACGGCAAAGGACTGAACTTATACATGGAAAGAAGCATACGAGTTGGGAAAACATACATATGCTATATATTAGGTTGACATGGACCATTACATGACGTTGGGCAAGGGACATTCATGGTTAACACATGACGCGGGTTGGGATACTGGTACGAGAGGTGCAGAGCAGATATACAGGATAGATGCCATGGGACGTTATACGTGATAGATATCTTGGGATATTATACTTGATAGGAACCTGACGATGTGATACCTTGTTTTGTCTTAACATCGTAATTTATCATGACATCTTAGTTTATCTGAGTTCAGTAGTTCATCCTGTTATTTTGATTTAGCTTACCTATCTTGTTATCATGCTTATGTTCATCTCAGTTTCTCATGTCAGTTAACTTTACTAGTTTTTATACTAATAGTAGATAGGGCTTACTCAGTCTTTTTGACTGACCCGTTTTGTTTCGCCTCTTTTCTTCCGTTTCCCCCCCAGGTTACAGGGAGGAAACACTGCTGTTTAGTTCGGACTTCTTCTGCTTGAAGGTCATCATGGATGGCTTGGAATTTTCCTGGCTATGGCTACTTTACTGTTTTTATTTGGGGAATAATTTATGAAAAATTCTTTATGCTTCTTTATTATTGCAAGACAGGTTTTGATGTACTCTGATGTAAAAGGCTTTAGACCTTATTTATTCATGTTATGAAAGTTTGATTTTACTTCCGCTATTTTATATATGTTCTGTCTTGTAATATTTCCGTGCATGTTTACCAATAATACTCCTCCAAACCTAGTGCATTCCCTTTGTGAGTGACCCTAGCGGAGGTGGGGTGTTACATTCTTCGTACCCCTCGGGAGACGAATTTCATACCCCTTAGGGTACGAAATTCGTACCCAATGGGGTATGAAATTCATACCGAAGGGAGGGGTATGTGTTTTGGGGGCACGAGTACTTTGGATACGAGTTTCTGGTGGATGATACTATAGGATCCGAGATTTCAGGTGTGGTTCCCTACTTCTACCTACTCCTACCTACTCCAACCTAACCTCTCCACTATAAATACCCCTCAAGCTCACGCTTCAAAGGGGCTGGAATTGGGTGATTTGACATCTTTTGAGATCTCCAAGTATCCTCATTAATGGAATTTATGCTTTGAGGAAGAAGAAGGGCAAAAGTTTCTTTTTCCTAATATTCACATATGAAAATTATGATCTCACGTGACTTAGAAATGTATGTAACGGGATGTCATGAGATAGTCTCAACCTTGTAACTCTTTGTTGTTAATAATATTTTGACGAGTCATCCAAAGTGGACGTAGGTCTCTCACGAGGCCAAACCACTATAAATCTCTTGTGTTATTTACTACTTTTTGCGCTTACTTTTCCACGCGAAACTGTAATTCTTAAGTAGTTGGAATCTTGGGTGTTTACGAGATATTTTGCCGTCAATATTAAGGCCATGTGTAACTGGGCCACATCTGATTCAGTTGAAAGCCCAAACTACCTGACTAAGTGATATAAAGACAAAAGAAAATGGGTGGAGTTTAGACTATACGAAGGACCATATGGCTCAAACGTTATTTGCACATGTCGATTCCTCAAATAGACGAAGCATGACCCATTAAAGCAATGTCAAGATTGTGTAATTCGAATCCCATATTATTTAATATAAACTTTC
Organism: Allium sativum; assembly: GCA_030737875.1. Lineage (NCBI taxonomy): Eukaryota > Viridiplantae > Streptophyta > Magnoliopsida > Asparagales > Amaryllidaceae > Allium > Allium sativum. The sequence continues at coordinate 137,821,864 of CM060922.1, read as the reverse complement.
GAGGGGAAAATGTTAATTCCTCTAATATCTTGATTTAAATCATGGGTCGTTGTTCAATATGTTGGGGTTGTCTAAGACCTTGGGTTATTCAGAATTCAGGTTGGTTGGTAGTAGGTTGTTGATGCTTGTGTATAACACATTTGAAAGGTTCGTCCAAGGTAAGTCACTTGTGTACAATAAATCGGGTCGGTGCAGTGCATATGGAGTTGGGTCGCCTAAGCTTAGGTCGTTTCATAGCAGGCCGAGTAAGTAGATAGCTAAGATATACGACCCGACGTGAAAAAAAAGAAGTGGATTGTCACCGTCACCAGAAGAGGATGTAGCTAGAGCTCATGATCAGGCTGCAATCCATGATGCGGCTAGAACTCATGATCATCCATATCAAATGTCCATGTAAAATATGATCACAATACCCCAAGTAATTTGACTAATTATCTACCACCCCTGTTGCACCACTTCACAAGAACAAAAAGCTTCCTTTTGAAATAGTCAACATTCAATACGACCTATCGACACACTTCCCAACTACAGTTCCCAATACCGCTGGCATACGCTCCTCACAATCACCTAAATCCAACTATAGTTCCCAAACCCAAACACTTGTCATGTATTCACCTAAACATTACCTTTTCCATCACGAATTTGATCAGTCAGTTTTCTTATACACAGACTAATTCTATTCGTTGCACATTAACAAACCACGTTTACACATTGCCCATATTTACACTTATTTCATCTTCTCATAACTATTCAATCCATGTTTACACTTAGATGACCATGTTGCTTCCCAACTACACACACATAACATAGTATGTGTTCAAACTATTGTCTCAATAACATCATAATAGTAAATAATAATAACTAAGTCATTGATCGATGCTTTCTAGGAATTTAGAAAAGCGCAAATTTTAAAATAAATTACTGCAAGCGCACAAGTGTGTAACATGTAGGTCGAACATAGGGAGGAAAATTAAATTTTATTATTTACATATTTCTTGGGCAAGTAGACGAATTTTTGAGGATTTGATTGAAAACAATAAAAATTGAAACTACAATTTGATTTAGAACAAATCTAATTGAACCAATGATCAAATCACAATTATCAACTAAAACAGAAAAGCAATAGAACTATTATTGAATTGAACAGATCTGAATCTAATCAAATCTATATATTATCCAATATGCCCTAGGAAAGCAAATAAAAAGAAAAAATTAAAATTGTAGAAGTAAAATAACAAACAGAGAATAAAATTAGGATTATCGTTGAATCTAATCAGATGGTTAGTCACTAATGAAAAATAAACGAAAAAGACAAATAGTGCTCTACCAAATCTAATTGTGAAGACAACACTAATTGCTAAGAAAAATAAAATTGCGGAAAAATAGAAGAAAAACTTTATTAACGAAGAAGAACAGAATACAGAATAATGAACATCTTTTTACAATGAATACCATGGGTATTTATAAGGTTGTAGTCTTCTATCTATGTGAATAATTGGGCCAAGAATAAATCTCATGAAATAAACTATTTACAAATAAAAGAGATATGAAGATAGACTTGAGATATTCCATGTATATTTCCTCTTTCTAATTAGTGACATATGGCAGATTGATTGTCTTTTCCTTGGCAATAATCCATTCAAATCTTCTTCTACATGGCAGTTGAAAATGAATTATTTGATTTGATTTCCATGAGAAGAATATGCCCAACTCTTCAAATATTTATTAGTGCATATATTATATACATACATAAGAATATATATATATATAATATACCACAAGTCCATATATTCTTCAAAGCAAGGGAGACGGTGTGTATATATTCAAGCTCCTTTCTTCAAGATAAAAATTGGGTTTGGCAAGGATCGTACTCAGATCTCTTTTTCCAAATTCCCAAGTCTTTACCAGTGTGCTACAGCTTACTTTGTGATTGAAAATATGTTGAATCCAAAAAGTAGCATTTTCTATTCAAATGGTCTTTAATTGAATGAAGGAGACATTTATTGAACAACTTGTGAAAACACACGAAAATACCCAAAGTAATATTTATTTGTTTACAATAAAGATAAGATATGAGCGTAAAAATAAACACTTTTACATGTTAATCAAATACCCCCACACTTATCTTTTACTCATCCTCGAGTAAAAAAAAATGAAAAGCTAAACTAGATAGGTCACACTTTCATAGGAAACATGGTTGCATTGAGCGTATACAACAAGCCGTTAAACCTCTAGGTATCCCTAGTAGGACGAGTGGTGTCTCGTGAGGGTTTTTAGCGAATACTACCCACAAAATCCAAATGCAGTATGTTGTGATTCTAATGCAGTTATATGAATGCAATGGACACATGCAAATGAAAAAAAAAATGAAAACACGACTTGTTTCAGGAAGGTGGTACAACAAATTAAGTTAACAAATTTTAATCAGATAATTGTTTTTTAGATACCTCAACTTGTCACAAATTTTCAACATAATTCAAGTTTTCAATGGTAAACTCTAGTTTGGCCAGTTGGTTCGGTTGATAACATAGTGCAGCCATGAAATAAATTCTTTGTATGCTTGTCACAATTTGTAAAGTGGTATTATAATTTCCTTTTATATGACTAGTCAAATCAATAAGGTCAAGAAGTGCTTGGACATCTTCTCTTATTCTCTATCTATATAAAAATTAAAATTGATGATTAATTACATATACCTAACTAAAAAGATCAAGGTATACCACTCATGCACTGCCTCGCAGACTGATGGAGAGTTGGGAAAGAGCTTGTCGGATTGTGCAGACCGACGCTGACTTTGTCAACTAAATGTCGGTAACCCTTAGGGCGCCAACTCATAAAATGAGACCAAGATATACCGACGCTAACTTTGTTAACAACATATCGGATAGAGATCGACGGGTTTGCACACCAATGCTAGATTTACAAGTAATGTTGGATACCCTTGGATTACTATTACTATTATTATTATGGAAAATATAAGAACAAGAGAGAGTAACGAATTCAGCTTAACACAACTTAGTTTTAAAGATTCGAAAAGCCAATATAAGTATTTTAAGTCCTCCACTCATAAACAAAGACTACAATTTAGAATAGACTTCATAGCCATCACCTATGAATCTCCCTATGTACCAGTTACATTATTATCGCTTGTAATTCAATTTTTCATTATATTTCTTATTCGATCTTAGTTGAGAGAAAAAAATATTATCAACTGACTAACAATTGTTAACTTATTTGGTTGAATCAATCTAAGATGAGTCGTATTTCAAATAAAAATAAAAATTAGGGTATGCTACTACGATCTAAAATGCACGATGGTCTGTTTTAAATGCATGAAAATGAAAAGAAAGAAAGAAAAAAAGGATGCGATGTATACTCCCCCCACACTTGATTTAAACAGCGTCCACACTATAAACATGTTTCCTAAATTTGAAAGATGGTACCCAAAGGTGGATGAGATGCAAAATGATTTGTAACATGAAATGCAATTTAACAATTATATGCGAATGAAAATCATATGCAAAATGAAATCTAGGATGATGATGAATGTTTTGTGACAAATGAAATTTCCTTTTTTCCCCACACTTGCCTCTATCGAAGGTGATGCATAATGATTTGTGAGGTGCAACGGGCATGTCAGCGAATTCTGAAATAAAAATTCTTCCTATGAAATTTTTTTCATGCTAATGATTTATATCATTCAACTGAAGATTATCATAATCCCATAAGCTTGAGTTTTTAACAACAATTTCATTCGATGGTCTGGATCTAAGATTATCTTCGAGACACACTCCCAATTAGTCATTTAAAAATTTAAGCTTATCTTCGAATACTTCTTCAAAAGATATAGTGGACACGTCCATCGAGGAAGGTGAAGTTTTCTGAGGAGATGATTCAGACGTGCCATCTAAAACTGTTTCTATTATGTCGACTTCTCCTATTTCAATCTCCTTGGGTTGGTGAAAAATATTCAATTCAATGGTTAAGTGCCCAAATGATAGTCTAAGTAGGACATTCCTACAATTAATGATAGCATTCGAAGTGGCTAAGAAGGGACGACCCAAAATCAATGGAATTTGGCTACTAGGATTCGAAACAGGTTCGGTTTCAAGAACTATGAAGTCAACCAGGAAATAAAAATTTTCAATCTTAATCAAAACATCCTCACCAATGCCCAATGGCTTTTTAACCGATCGATTGGCCAGTTGGTTTTTTATGTTCGTGGATTTCAATTCCCCTGGTCCAAGTTAACGATAAACAGTGTAAGGAAGAAGATTGATACTTGCACCAAGATCAAGTAAGGCATGACGGATGCGAGTATTTTCTATTTTACAACCGATTATTGGGAAATCAGGGTCCTTATACTAGATGGGTGATGGATTTGAGAAAACAGAGCTAGTGTTCACAGTCAAGAAGGCAGTTTTAGGAACATTAGTGGCTCGTTTTCGGGTGCATAGTTCTATCAGACACTTGGCATATGGTGGAATTTGTTCGATGGTGTCTAAGAGTGGAATATTGACCCAAAATTGCTTGAAGATTTCAACATTTTTTTCGAAATTTGCATCCTTCTTCTTATTGTTAAGTCTATGAGGAAATGGAGCTACTAGTTTATAGAATCTATCGGTTATTTAGTCATTCGACGAAGAAGGTGTCGATAAGGGAAGTGAAGGAGGTAAAGGTATAGAAGATGAGATGTTGGGATTGCCAACACTAGAAGAAGAGATAATGTCGGGGTTGCCAACATTCGAAGAATATGGAGATTTGGAATGTTCAGAAGCATTGACTTTGGTAGCCATTAGATTAGTGTCAAGCTTTTGGGTAGGAGTCGAGATCGAAGGATTATCGAGATTTCCAACATTATTGTCAATCGTTTTTCTGGATCTGAGGATGGTGACAACGTTAACTGAATTATGGTTTTCATCCTCACAAGAGTTCACAGTACGATAGTTATGTTTTGGATTCACCTTAGGTTGACTAGGCAATTTTCCTTTCTCATTACTCTTCATTAGTTCCTTCATTATATTCTTCATTTGTTCAAATGAGTTTAGCGTCTTGATCATTTATTTGTTTCTCTAACCGAACAATTTCCTGAAAAGATTGAGAAGATGAAGGAGATTGAAAGTTATCATGCCTGTATGGTTGGTTCGATGGCTTGGATTGAGGTGGAACTTGAGAAGTTTGAGGATTGGAAATTGGAATTTGGTAATTTGAATTCGGTATCATGTGAGATGGATTCGCAACATTATTGGGATCAGACCACGAGAAATTTGTATGATTTCTCCAACTAGGGTTATACGTGTATGAGTAAGGATTATTTTGAGCTATAACATTGACTTGGTCTTGAGGATAATAATGAGGTTGTCCATCGAATTGAGGAGTTTGAGTTTATAAGGGAATATGAATTGGATCCACGACATGCACTCCTCTAGTAGAAGTACGAATGGGAACATGAATTGACTCCCATTGCATGTCCTTTTTAGAATAATCTTCTAAGAATTCCCTAGCTTCATCGACTATTTCAGACATAAATTCTCCTCCACACATTGATTCTAGTTGTGTTCGAGTTTGATAGTTTAAGCGTTCACATGCAATTTTACATAAATGATGTTTTGGAATTACATGATGAGGACAACCATATAATAATTGGTTGAATCTCTCAAAATATTTTGAAAAACTTTCCCGCTGATTTCGAGAAAACTGATTTATTTTATTTTGGATTTTTAGAGTTTTATGGAAAGGGAAAAACTTTTTCAAGAATACAGTGAAAAATTCATCTCAACTTCTTAGGAAATGTTTTGGAAGAGAATTTACCCATCATTTAGCGCTTACAAGTAGTGCGAATGGGATTAGCCTTAGCTTGATTAATTCGTTAAACAATTGTTGCATTTTTGTGGTGGACGCATACAAATCAAATTCACTTAGAAATTCGTAAGCATTTTCAGAACTAGTAAATTTTGGAACCCCTTGAATAAGAGAATGTTTAAGCTCAAAATTTCCTTCAACTGGCGGAAATATCATGAAAAAAGATTGAACAACCCTAGTTGGGTAACATTGGTCTCAAAGAGATAAGGGTCTATCCATTTTGACATTGAGATTTTGAAAGTTTTGAATAATTCGATTTTGATCCAACTCATTTGAAAACAAATGGTTTATCTGAGAACCCCTAGGAGAATTATGGTAGCTCTTTTCACTCATCGTTGTCGAATATAGAAAATCAAAAACTTAAATTTGACAAAAGTAGTTGTTATTACAAAAAAAATAACGTACTCAAATATATATTATTAGTTGGAATCTCGATTTTAAGGGGGAAGAGGGTCTTATGGTCGTTCACGTATAGTATAAATACTAAGGGATACGACCAATGTTTTACGGGTAGTATGCAACCTCTTTTGCTAGAAGTTCAATAAATTAGACTAATATATATCCGCAATCAAACCCTTGAGAGAATCAATTTCATAAAATACGCTCTTGTAGTTAAATATTTCACAGCGTCTAATCGGGTTTTATAATTGAAAATCGACGAGAGTGATTAGTTATGGAAATTCATTCCTAACTAAACTGATTCAGAAATTACAGCCACACAACAATCAAACAATAACTGCAGAAATTAAAAATTATACAAGCAAGTCGTTGCCCCTACAGAAAATTATTTACAAGCAATTTCTATATATTTTTCTTTACAGCAAAGCACCTGTAGAGTTATTTTTTTTTACAGCGGTGTATGGCTGTCCTTCCAGATTATTTGAGCTTTACCATTTCCTTTGCTTGACTTGGATTATTTTTGAAAAACCTGTACTCTTTCTTTACCTTGATCTTTAGATTTGATTTTACTTTTTTTATGAAAGAAAACAAATGAAACGAACAAAAATGAAAACGAAAACTGAAAAGGAGAAAAAATAAAAACAAACAAACTAAAGGAACTAACCAGACTACGAAAAGAATGAGCAAAACTAAATTCCACTAAAAACTAAGCTCAAATAAAAAAATAAAAAAATAAAATGGTAAAGGAACCTAAGACAAAACGAAGCAAAAATAAAAATAAAATAAATAAACTAGACTCATCTAAACAAGTACGCACCCAAATTTGAGGCCACACGCTCAAAATTTGAACCACCTAACTTTGGTTCTTCTCCCTCACAAAGTAAATAAATAGAAAGAGTCTCAACCTATGGAATATGGGATGGAAAATTATCACGCCCTTTCCTATTTCAGGAAACAACCCTAAAAAATCACGCCCAAAAAAAAAACAGACTCCCTTAATAAAAGGGAAAAAACATATCCCAAATTCCTTATGCTCAAAGCAAACTCACATCGGAATCGATTTGCGAGAGTATTCGATTGTTTGAGGCTAGGGTTTCAACTATATTTAGGTTCGATTTGGTGCATTTTTATTCTAATTGAAATTGTTTGGGTGCGAATTTGGTACTGTAGTTGCTGAAGCTATTTGGCGAGGGTGTTTGTAATGGATTGTGTGAAGAAGATGTAAGATGCAGGGGGAAGGTTTGCTTTGTGGGTTGGGTTCGGTTTTCGTATGGTGAGCGTGTTTTGTGAATGGTGGCTTGATTGCGAATTGTGGTTGCCAGAGGTTTTTCTGTTGATTGTGGTAGATCACGGTCAGAGCCGGGCCAATGATTTAGTTGTCCCAACCCAAAATAATTGCCAAAAGGAATCCAAAATGTATAAGTTCACAAAATTTGCCCCCAGCATGACTCGATCCCAGGTCTTATATGCATACTTATCATGCACTCACCACCATGCAACCTGTCCTAGCGTGCAAGATTAAAGGCTCGCAGTTTATATGTCATGGTCCTCAATACAAAATATTATTTTCCCTAGGCCCAGTGGGTTGCCCCATCCCAAGGGCTTGGTTGGCTGCCCTTTGGGCCAGGACTGATCACGGTAAGGGATGTTGGTTCGCGGGTTTCTGAGAGGTGCGATTTGGTTTTGTTGATGTGCGGTTTGGTATTAGGCGTTGGTATGGTTTTGCATGTAAAGCCAATGGAGTTCAGGAGGTGGCAGAGGAGCAGTTCTCACCAGGTTGGACAAGGAAGACATATGGAGGATGAGGCATTTGTGAAGTAGATTTGGGATGGCACTGGTGAGGAATTAGGTTTGGTGACTGTGGCTTTTTGAGTTGATGAGTTTCATATATAAGGAGCAGGTGGTTGGGAAGGAGTTGCTGATATGCAGATGAATAGATTGCATTTGGTGATGGATATTTGTGGAACTGCGTGATGCTGGTATAAGTGGATGTCGTGATGTTTTGGCCTTTGTTTTTCTTCGATTGTCTGTGAAGGATGAAAGATGGATTTGTGGTTGTGGGTGCGAGATGGTCAAGATTTTTGTGAGGGTTTGTTTGTGACTGATGGTGGTGGTGTATGTTGCGTGAATTCTGCGAAGAAGGGGTTTTCTGGGTGAAGTTGATGAGGTTGACGGTCGGTGGCAGATGGTTTTCTGGGTGAAGAAAGGGTTTTGCGGTAGAATTCTGTGAATGATGGTGAATTGTAAAAGAGAAGAGGGATTGCGAAGTAGATGTTTAAGGCAAAGAAAAGAAGAAGGAAAATTTGTATTTATTTATTTTTGACTTTTTTGTAAAAAAGAGGAAAGAATTTGAAAAAAAAAAAGGAAGGAAATAGATGGAAAAGGGAATTAAAATCGAGGAAATTGGCAAGTATTTTTTTTCTTATCTGGAAAATTACGGTATCATTGGACAATATCAAATTTGTCCAATGAAGATTTTTTATCTTCTATATATACAAGAAAGCACAAAAGAAAAAAAATAAAATTGACACGAATTAGAAATTAAATAAATAATAAAATTCAATGTTTTACCTTCTCGGCAACGGCGCCAAAAACTTGATCGACACTTTTTAGGAATTTAGAAAAACGCAAATTTTAAAATTAATTAATGCAAGCGCGCAGGTGTGTAGTATGCAGGTCGAACACAAGGAGGAAAATTAAATTTTATTAATTATATATTTCTTGGGCGAGTTAGATGAATTTTTGAGGACTTGATTGAAAACAATAAAAATTGAAACTGCAATTTGATTCAGAACAAATCTAATTGAACCGAAGATCAAATCACAATTATCAACTAAAACCGAAAAGCAATAGAACAATTATTGAATTGAATATAGACCAGAATCTAATCAAATTTATATTTAATCCAATATGACCTAGTAATGCAAATAAAAAGCAGAAATTAAAATTGCAGAAGTAAAATAACAAACTGGGAATAAAATTAGGATTGCCATTGAATCTAATCAGACGGACAATCACTAATGAAAAATAAATGAAAAAGACAAATAGTGCTCTACCAAATCTAATTGTGTAGATAGCACTAATTGCTAAGAAAAATAAAATTGTAGAAAAATAAAAGAAAAACTTTATTAATGAAGAAGAACAAAATACAGAATAATGAACGTCTATTTATAATGAATACAACGGGTATTTATAGGGTTGTAGTCTACTATCTATGTGAATAATTGGGCCAAGAATAAATCTCATGAAATAATCTATTTACAAATAAAAGAGACATGAAGATATACTTGAGATATTCCATGCAGATTTCCTCTTTCTGATTAGTGACATGTGGCTGATTGATTGGCTTTTCCTTGGCAATAATTCATTCAAATCTTCTTCTACATGGCAGTTGAAAATGAATTATTTGATTTAATTTCCATTAGAATAATATGCCCAACTCTTCAAATATTTATTAGTGCATATATTATATACTTAAATAAGAATATATATATATATATATATATATATATATATGTATGTATATAATATACCACTAGTCCATATATTCTTCAAAGCAAGGGAGATGGTGTGTATATATTCATGCTCCTTTCTTCAAGCAAAAAAATAGGGCTTGACAAGGATCAAACTCAGGTCTCTTTGTCCAAATTTCCAAGCCTTTACTAGTGTGCTACAGCTTCCTTTGTGTTTGAAAATTTGTTGTTACTTAAAAACAAATTTGTTGTTACTAGTGTGCTATATACATAAGAATATATATATATATATTCCTCATTTTAATTGTTACTTAAAAACAATTAATATCAATTATGGCGGCTTCCCTCCTTCCTCCTCAAAACCCAATCTGCGATTCTGATCCCTCGTCCAAATAAACCCTAGATCGACCGCAACTTCCTATCCCTCCCATGCCTAATCCTCCACCTCCATTCGACAACCCCATCCCCGTCCCCACCACTGACCCACCTTCTCCCTCCGCCAATGCAATTCCTGAGCCTATTCTGAAGCAAAAGTGGTCATCCCTTTTCTCTTCTAAGTCAAAGAATGCTGGAACGTATGTTGTTGATGATCTAGAGTTGAAATTTGAAGGCGAGAACTTGATCCCAACCGAAGATATCATCCAAGCTAGCATGGAACGGTGGAACGATTATCTGGTTGGGTTCTTCTTGGACTCACCGCTGCCCTACTACGCGGCGGTCAATTACTTAAGGAATCACTGGAAGCCCCAAGGTACTGTTGATTTTAAATCAAATTGGAGTATCTTCTTCTTTCAATTCTCATCGATGGCTGATCATATTCAGGTACTTGAAGCAGACCCTATAGTCATACACAAAAAACTATTCATAGTTAAACCTTGGGAACCAAGTTTGAGCAATGGTGCAAACAATGTAACTGCTATTCCAGTTTGGATCAAGATATACAATATCTGCTATCCACTTGATCGGTTTGAGCGCATGCAGGTCAGTTTTGAACATGTTAGAAGTGGGAGTCGGTCAAACGGGTATTAAAAAGGATCGGTCGTAAGAAATTGACTCCTGGTCGTTCCAAAGAGTAAAAAATTCTTGGTCGTTTCTGGTCGCTCCAAAAGGGGAAAAGCTCTTAATCGCTCCAAAGAACTAAAAGCTTCTGATTGCTCCGAAGACATGATTCTTGATCGTTCCAAATAAAGAAGAAAGCTGATCGCTCCAAATATTCCAGATAGCTGGTCGTTCTAAATTTTCCAAAGTCCCTGGTCGCACCAAAGTACAGAAGATTCTTGGTCGCTTCAAAATATATAAAGAAAGTTGGTCTCTCCAACGCTGGTCGCTCCAGAAGCCAAAGAAATCTGGTCGCTCCAGAGACAAAAGGCTCCTGGTCGCTCCAGACTGCTAAAGAGATTTGGTCGTTCCAAAATACTGAAGAGCTTTGATCGCTCCAAAATACTGAAGAGCTCTGGTCGCTCCAGAGGCCAAAGATCTCTGGTCGCTCCAAATATACAAGGTATCTGGTCGTTCACTAGCTCCTGATAGCACCAACGAGCTCCAAAGCTTCCTGATCCGTTTGTTCCAAGACTTCTGGTCGGACCATTTTTTGGGTCGAGCTTTTGGTCATTCTTTGGTCGGTCCGCTCCGCATTCTAGCCTCCTGGTCGTCCTTTCTTCTGGTGGAAGCTCCTGATCGGCCAAAGCGCTAGAAACGATCTGTGATGGCGCGACAGCTGGAAACAACAGGTGACAACTGGCAGTGGCATTTTCGTAAATACCGAAAATACCGACCAGACCCCTGAATACAAGATTTCAGCCATTTCTCCGCCTATAAATAGGACCCTACCTCCATCATTTTGGGGGGGACTTTTTCTGGAACTACAAGGAGGTGCTGCCTAATTGCTTTCGGGATTTCTCCAAGCATTCCTACATCTCTTCTCGATCATCGATCATAAGTCTATGGAACATTGGAGCATGTGGAGCATAGCTTTCATAGAGGAACAAGCATAAGCATTTCACGCACTTCTTCATTTCTTCGTGATCATTCACCCAAAGATCTAAGGAGCTTTCATCCATGGCTTTCATGGAGGGATTGGCATAAAATTCTTCAAGCTTTCATCCATTCTTTCAATCGGTTGTAAGGACAAATGCATGTCAAAGGAGCTTGTATGAATGCATAATGGAGAAAATGTTGTAATCTTTTGGTTATTAATGAAATCCAATCGTCAAAGTGGACGTAGACTTGATTAAGAGTCGAACCACTATAAAATTCTTGTCTTCTTTCCTTATTTTGGTATTTTGATGTTTTTGAATGTTAGATATGGCCTCACATAACTCTAAAGGTTTTCTAACGCCCCGCCTCTGAAAAGGTGACGTGCTTTCTAAGCATCTCGCCTCTGATTAGGTAACGTGTTTAGAAATACCATTTTGGTTGTTATACCAATTTTCGGTATCAACAATTAGGCACCCACCGTGGGGCCAGATCTACTTTCTGGCATCAAATATACTACGAAGATCTTGAGATCTTGAAGCTAAGCCTTAAAATAGCTCGCTCCAGCTTGCGATTTGGACCTTCCGATGAACTCTCCTCAAAGTTCAAGTTGCTTTCTGAAATAATGCCGCCAAAAGTGAGCAAGGAAGCGAGAACTTGGACATCTAATGAATGAAATCGGGAGGAAACCCCCATGATCAACCAATTTGAATAAGGCGAAACATCAATTGGAGGCATGAATGTTACAAGGGGCGAGCTTGATCAAGCTGTCGCTGGATTGATGCAACAGCTAGAGATAGCTAACAAAGCCATGTTGACAAAACTTGATTCGCTCTTTGCTCTTCAGGCCGCTACGGCAAAGGTGGCCTCTAAGCCCATTCGTGCAGAGGATGCTGGTTCTTCTTCTTCTAGTCCAAATCGAGAAAAATCTTTTTAAGAAATCTCTAATCCTGGTAAAGGAAAGCCCGATAATCCAAAGCAAGCCGCTTGGAACCATAATGGAGAAGCTACTTCTTGTCGAGTTGCCGATGCTGCCAAAGGGGCACTTTCCAATCGAGAAAGGCCAGGGCCCCTAAGTCGCAACCGTGAAGGTTTGCAAAGGCAAGCCTCCGGCCAAGACATAGGCGTCCGCCCCGCAGAAATCCTCGACGAGAAGGATCGCCTTCTGAAGATGGTCCGACAGATCATGAAGGAGGACAAGCACCGAAACGACAATGAAGCAGAATGGGAATTCGCGCCATCTAAAACCCCCTTACCGAAAGAATCAAGAAAACGACCTTCCCGCGAAAGTTCAAACCGCCCACCATCCAAGCTTATAATGGGACAGGTGACCCTAATGTGTTCTTGTTCCGATACGATCAGCACATGGATGGGGCACAAGCAACTGACGAGCTTAAGTGCTTGTACTTCCCGGTGTATTTGGAGGGGGTTGCATCATTATGGTTCACAAAGTTGCCTCCCAGATCTATTGATAACTTTGCCACATTGGCAAGATGCTTCCGAGACCAGTTCCGCCTCCAAACAACAAAGGTCAGAGATATCATGTCCCTCAATGAACTAGAACAAGCTCCTGGTGAAACGATAAGGTCTTTCTTGAATCGTTTTAATGCTGCTGCTGCAGAAGTAGGGACCCATGAGCCAAGGCTAATTCTAATGGCCTTAAAGGGGGGCATTGATAAGCTGTCTGAGTTCGGAAGGTGGCTAAAAAGAAAGAAACCTGAGACGCTAGAGAAATTTTATGACAAAGCTGAGGAATACATGTGTCTTGAAGATGATCTTATCTATTCCGTTGGCAATGTCAAAGCTAAGGTGGTCCCGGAAAGGAAGGAAGCTCCCAAAAAGAATAGTCAAGAAAATTTTGGGGAAGGTCAAAAGAGAGGAAGCAGTAATGATGCTAGAAATGATAAGGATTCCAAGAAACGGCGTTTCTTCAAGCCAACGGATTTTACTTCGTTGAATGATTAAATCGAGCACTTATATATGGCAGCGAAGGATGCAGAGGGCTATCCAAGCCCAAAGCCAGTAAAGGTGTCCGAAGAAGCTGCGAACTCTGGAAGGTTTTGTCGATTCCATAATCGACCAGGCCATGACACGAATGAGTGTCGACACTTGTGGAATCTGGTTGAAGAATTAATAAGGAAGAACCGCCTCCAAGAGTACGTAAGGCGGTCAACAGAAGTCGAGCCTACTCAGGGACAGCAAACTCGTCCGACTCAAGATGGAAGAACACCTGCAAGTGACTCCCGACCAATAATCAATACGATTAGTCGTGGTCCTCATCCTGCAGGGGATACTTGGGAGGATATGATCAGGTATACTAATGAACCAAGAAGCGTTCTAAAAGGAGACGGTTTTGAGGTTTGCAATAATTCTCTTCGTCGAAAAATGCCTAAAACATCCTGCGAAGATGTTATCTTCCGGGATCGGGATTCCGACGGAATGTTGGTTCCAACTGTTGACCCAATGGTGATCACTATTGGCTTGGGTCCAGCGATAGTAAATAAGGTGTTGATTGATAACGGAGCATCCGTGAACATTCTGTTTTACAGTACTTTCTCTAAAATGGGTCTATCCATGGATAATGTACGAGCTAGCAAAGACAAAATACACGGGTTCACTGGCGTACCAACTCAGCCAATAGGTGTGACTGATCTCCTTGTAGAGCTAGGAGAGGGAGAGAGGCAAGTTTCCATGATACAATCTTTCGTTATAATTGACTCACCTTCAGGGTATAATGCATTCTTGGGAAGGCCAGCACTTGCCGACTTCAGGATAGCTCTTGCTCCTTGGTGCTTGATGATGAAGTTCCCGACCGCAAATGGGGTGGGAATTATCAAAGGGGATCCTCAGGAATCGAGAGAATGCTATATGGCAGAACTGATTGAAGGTCGGAAATACGAAATTCAGAAGGATGCGGAGACTCCTCTCTGCATCCATGAAGCTCCTTTATAGCAATTAATGACCTCCCCCTGAGCTGGAGCATATAACAACATGCAGGAAGATATGGACCCACGAAAAATCAGTGCAGGGGATGAAAAGGTAGCACCAGCTGAAGCTACCATTTCCATAGAAATCCACGATAGTGATACAGATAAGCTAATAAAGACGGGCTCCCAATTGGACCCTATGCTGCAAAAGGAATTGATTAGTTTTTTGAAATCAAATTTGGACGTCTTCGCTTGGAGTCACTCAGATATGTGCGGGATACCTCTAGACGTAATAGTGCATAAGCTGAATATTGACCCCAACGTGCGCCCGGTGAAGCAGAAAAGACGGATGCAGGGCCCAGAAAGGTCTGAAGCTATGAAAGATGAAGTGGATAGGCTATTGAAGAATAATTTCATTCGAGAATCCACCTATCCTAATTGGGTGTCCAATCCGGTCCTTGTGAAAAAATCAAACGGCAAATGGCGAGTGTGTGTTGATTATTCTGACTTGAATAAGGCTTGCCCAAAAGATAGTTTCCCCCTACCTCGAATTTATCAACTTGTTGATGCAACAGCGGGGCATGAACTATTGTCTTTCATGGATGCATATTCTGGATACAATCAGATTATGATGCACGAGCCATACTAGGATAGTACCAGTTTCATAACTGATCGTGGTTTATATTGTTATAAGGTAATGCCGTTTGGTTTGAAAAATGCAGGTGCCACCTACCAACGTCTGGTGAATTCAATGTTCAAAGGGCAAATTGGGAAGACCATGGAGGTCTATGTTGATGACATTTTGGTCAAATCCAAGGAAGCAAAAAGTCATATGGAAGACCTTGATGAGATGTTTCAAATCTTAAGGAAGTATGGTATGAAGCTAAATCCACTCAAATGTTCACTTGGCGTGGCTTCCGGGAAGTTTCTAGGCTTCATGGTCAACGCTCGGGGCATTGAAGCAAACCCAGCACAAGTGATTGCTTTACGAGAAATGCAAGCTCCACGGATTAAGAAAGAACTCCAATGCTTAAATGGCAAGGTAGCAGCATTAAGCCGCTTCATCTCAAGGGCAACGGACAGGTGCATTCCCCTATTTGATGCATTAAAAAAGGAAAAGAAAAGCTTCCAGTGGACTCCCGAACGCCAGCAAGCATTTGAAGATCTCATCAAGCACATGGAATCCCCTCCGATGCTATCGAAGCCTAGGGATGGAGAAAGCTTACTCTTATACCTTGCAGTGTCATCCCATGTGTTGAGCGCAGCGCTCGTTAGGGAGGAAGACAAAGTGCAGTGGCCAGTATACTACATCAGCAAAAGGTTTACCGGGGCAGAGATGAATTATCCAAGGATAGAAAAGCTTGCATATGCCTTGCTCATCGCATCACAAAAGCTCAGACCCTATTTCCAATCCCACTCTATTAAAGTTCTTACTGACCAACCCTTGAAACAGGTATTGTTCCGTCCAGAAACTTCGGGGAGACTCCTGAAATGGAATATTGAACTCAGCCAATATGATATCACTTACTACCCCATAAAAGCAATAAATGGGCAAGCTTTGGCCGACTTTATCGCTGAATTCACTGACAGGGGAGAGGAAATGGAGGAAACTAACGGATTGGCCGTTAGGTGGAAACTTTTTGTTGATGGCGCTAAGAATGAATATTGTGCTGGGGCAGGGATAGTATTCGAAACCCCAGAAGGACGACATGTATGCTGTGCCCTGCGATTTGAATTCCCCATCACCAATAATGAGGCCGAATATGAAGCGTTACTTGGAGGATTGCGGGTTGCAAAAGAATTAAGCTTGAAAAGTCTACTAATATTCAGCGATTCACAGCTAATGGTTTCTCAAATCAAAGGTGAATTCCAGACTAAGATGGGAAGGCTTCCGACATATCTGCTTAAAGCCAAAGAACTTCTCGACAACTTGGAATATTATTCTATCTCTCATATTCCTCGCAGAGAAAATTGGAAGGCAGATTCCTTATCAAAGCTAGCTAGCACCGGAGATCCTCAAATCCTCGATCTAGTTCCTGTGGAAGTATTATCTAGTTCCAGCATTGAGGAATCCGATATAGACTGGGTTATGGAAGCAACCAATGAGCCCGACTCGTGGATGACCCCTATAAAAAACTATATACTTCACGGAACACTTCCTGAGAAACCAAAGGATCGCAGAAAGCTGCTCCGAAAGTCTCACCTATATCTTGTCCAAGATGGTCATTCATACAGGAGAGGATATTCAACGCCATTACTACGATGTGTAACAAAGGAGGAATCTAAAGCGATTTTGGTGGAGCTAAATGAAGGAGATTGTGGAGGTCAAGTTGGTGGACAGACTCTTGCCAAAAAGGTCCTTCGATATGGTTATTTTTGGCCCGATGTGAACTTCGACTCAATGACATTCACTTAGAAATGCGACTGGTGCCAGAAATTTGCAAAAATTCCAAGAGCTCCGTCAACTGAGTTGACACAGATGTTGAGTCCTTGGCCATTCGCTGTCTGGGGCATAGACTTGATTGGAGCACTACCTACCGCAAAATCGAGCTTCAAATATGCTATAGTGGCCGTGGATTACTTTACCAAATGGGCTGAAGCTGAACCATTGGCAACTATCACATCGAAGAAGTTGCCCACCCGCAGGCCAACGGGCAAGTTGAGGCAGTCAACAAAATCCTGAAGTCCACCATTAAAAAGCGTCTCGAGAAAGCTAAGGGCAACTGGATTGAAGAATTGCCACTGGCACTATGGGCTTATCGTACAACCCATAAAACTGCAACAGGGCATACTCCATTCTCTTTGGCATTTGGCTCGGAAGCAATGATACCTGTGGAATTGGAAGTTCCTGCTCACCGCAGAATACACTTTAGCCAAGAAGAGAATGAAAAGCTACAACTTGAAGCTCTCGATCTACTTGAGGAAAGAAGAGTCGAAGCAGAGCTTAGAATGGTCTCCCATCAAAGAAGAATAGCCCGACACTTCAACCATAAGGTCAGGCATAGAACATTCGAAGAAGGAGACTTAGTGTTAAAAAAGATCATGACCGCAACAGGAGTCTTTGGCCCCAATTGGGAAGGGCCGTTTATTGTCAATCAAAAGCTTCTTGACGGCACCTTTAAACTCAAAACTACAGATGGAGTAGAACTCCCAAGGGCCTGGAACAGTGATCACCTTCGTCGTTATTTCAAATGATTTTCTAACTCATACTCTTTTGTATTTTTCTATGAATATAGTAAATACTTTGTATGAAATTACATGAGTATAAATCCAACAGCACTTCTGATTCTGTCTAAGCTTTATATGCGCATGTCTTTGATCATATATCCAAAATATGCACAGCTATGGTTACAGGACACGATACCTCTGTCATCCTTTTTTCCGACATAAAACTCGCCATAGCTTTACTGAAGAAATATGATCCAAAAGCAGGCGCAAATTTAACCCAAACCCTCTCCGAGGATTCTCAGTCGAAAAATAAACTGAGTCTTCTCCAGGGGTGCTTGGCCAAATAACCCAAAGTCAGACAAAATCCGATAGCGTTATAACCGAGTCTCTTAACCCAAACCCTCTCCGAGGATTCTCAGTCGAATAATAAACTGAGTCTTCTCCAGGGGTGCTCGGCCAAATAACCCAAAGTCAGACAAAATCTGATTGCGTTATAACCGAGTCTCTTAACCCAAACCCTCTCCGAGGATTCTTAGTCGAATAATAAACTGAGTCTTCTCCAGGGGTGCTCGGCCAAATAACCCATAGTCAAACAAAATCTGATTGCGTTATAACCAAGTCTCTTAACCCAAACCCTCTCCGAGAATTCTCATCGAATAATAAACTGAGTCTTCTCCAGGGGTGCTCGGCCAAATAACCCAAAGTCAGACAAAATCTGATTGCGTTATAACCGAGTCTCTTAACCCAAACCCTCTTCGAGGATTCTCAGTCGAATAATAAACTGAGTCTTCTCCAGGGGTGCTCGGCCAAATAACCCAAAGTCAGACAAAATCTGATTGCGTTATAATCGAGTCTCTTAACCCAAACCCTCTCCAAGGATTCTCAATTGAATAATAAACTGAGTCTTCTCCAGGGGTGCTCGGCCAAATAACCCAAAGTCAGTCAAAATCTGATTGCGTTATAACCGAGTCTCTTAACCCAAACCCTCTCCGAGGATTCTCAGTCGAATAATAAACTGAGTCTTTTCCAGGGGTGCTCGGCCAAATAACCCAAAGTCAGACAAAATCTGATTGCGTTATAACCGAGTCTCTTATCCCAAACCCTCTCCGAGGATTCTCAGTCGAATAATAAACTGAGTCTTCTCCAGGGGTGCTCGGCCAAATAACCCAAAGTCAGACAAAATCTGATTGCGTTATAACCGAGTCTCTTAACCCAAACCCTCTCCGAGGATTCTCAGTCGAATAATAAACTGAGTCTTCTCCAGGGGTGCTCAGTCAATAACTTAAAGTCAGTTAAATCTGACCACGTTATTACCAAACTGATTTTTAAACCCAAGACCTCTCCGGGGGCACCCGATCAACTGCAAAAGCCAGAAAATATCTGATCGAATGATATTACAAATTGGGCAAAAAATCTCTTCAAGAGGCATACGCTTACTCCTCGATGTCTAGTCCGCCTAGAAGCAAAAATGGAGAGTTTCCAATAACACATGCAAAACTTGTATGCAAAGTCCGTATGAGAAATGAAAGGCGCCGAATATCACAAACGCCTGTTAAATTCTGATTACCACTTAGAGCATCCAGTCTCTGATCCAATTTCCATTATATCGTGGTTAAAACGATCCATTGGTACGAAGGCATATCATATCACAAAGCCGAAAGTGAATATTTGATTATTTATGTACCAAAAGATCATCACAACCATATGTATGTGAAAAATCCATAAACAAGCAAAACGGGTAAAATGTGATGTGCAAGCATGGTGTACAAACCAGAATATGCAGAAAGTGTAACGACAAGGTTCAAAATACAAGAGCACAGAGCATTGCCATATCACATTCAAACACAGAAAGGCAAAATAAAAGCGGGCAGATTAAGCAAGTTAGTCAACTGAGCGGCAGTAGATACTATAAACATATCCCTTCCATCCAAGAAGGGTCAACAAACACAAGTACAATAACCATGGTGTTTCGACATCAGCGACTTAAAGAGTTAAAGCGGGGACCGGCACCCGCATATACAACCGGTCTAAAGTCATGAACATACCAAGCAAAAAGCCAAAAATATAGGAAGAACGGTACCATTACTTAGGAGAACCGGAAGGTGAACCACCCGGACTTGCCCTGCCCACGGAGCTTGACAGTTCAGCAATGAGGTCGTCCTGGGACTTCAAGACCTGAATAAGCACAGCCTTATCCTTCTCCAGCAAGGCGATCTGCTCCAGGCTCTCCCGATTCAACAGTTGGAGGTCGCAAGCAAAAGTCTTCCACGCACCAAACTTGCGTGAGTGGTACCGCTCAATGTCTCCCAAATGCTTCTCCATCCAGGCCTTCGTCTCGTCAAGCTATGCCGCAAAATGAGTCCTGAGAACGTCCAAGTCTTCTGGAACTGACCGGTCATCTGACGGATATATATCCAAGATGAATTGATCAAAGTGCAAACCATCAAGGCACCAACCTTCAAATCGGTTAGCCAGTTCAGAGGTATGAGGAACAGGACAAAAGCGAGGCTTGGTGATGATAGCCCGAAGATCAGCAGAAGATGGCTCGGCCGGAGAAGCATGGGGCTCAGCTGCGGGCTGTTTTCCCAAGCACTGACGCTTCCTTGAACTCTCCTGATCAGAACTTCCTGACATTCTGCAAAATAAAGTTTTTCGAGCATGAAAATGTGTAAATGGCCCTAAATCAAGGAAGAACGAATGTAACCGGTTCAACCTTGGATCGGCAAAAGTTGAACCAATTCGATTCCGGATCGGCCATGACCGATCCATGGTGGATCAATCACAATCGATCCAGTGATGGATCGATCAAACCCGATCCCAAGATGAATCGACCATCCAAAATTCTCCCAAGCGAAAGATCATCTAACATGACTCGAGTTAAACCACACTCAATTGATGAATGACATCAACGACAAAGACTTACGAAGGCTGTCGCGATTGAAGATGAACTAACGGAAAAGATACCTGAAATTTGGAAGAATGGTTCGGGTTGAAGAAGCACAGTCTTGAAACAATGAAACAACAACTTGAATCGGCGAAGAAGTAACCAAGAAATTAAGCAATTTGTTTTAGAAGAAGAGAGCCGCCATTAATGAAAATTCTGACCAAGAAAAAGTGAAGGGGAGAATGATGAGTTAAATTAATTACATAAAGTTTAATCTGGTCTCTTCGTATTTCGAGAATTGTCTCGTCGTCTTCCAGAAGTTTGGCATTTTCGTGCGCTCCAAAACTCAAGACGGACCGCCAAGGAAGCGTATCCGATCCAAGCTTAGAGCTCGCATTCGAAATCTAGCCCGATCCAGACCAGTATAGTCGGATCAATTTAACCGAATTCCTAACTAGCCGATCCATTCATAATCGAATCTGGCGAACCAAATTCAAAACTGGAGAAAAAACCGACCTCTGGAAACCACATCCATAACCGACCTTTATCCATATCAAATCGATCCACGAATACTTCGAAGTCCATAATTTTCATAAAAATCATGAAACTCCGAGGGGCATATTGTTATCCACTTGATCGGTTTGAGCGCATACAGGTCAGTTTTGAACATGTTAGAAGTGGGAGTCGGTCAAACGGGTATTAAAAAGGATCGGTCGTAAGAAATTGACTCCTGGTCGTTCCAAAGAGTAAAAAATTCTTGGTCGTTTCTGGTCGCTCCAAAAGGGGAAAATCTCTTAATCGCTCCAAAGAACTAAAAGCTTCTGATCGCTTCGAAGACAAGATTCTTGATCGTTCCAAATAAAGAAGAAAGCTGATCGCTCCAAATATTCAAGATAGCTGGTCGTTCTAAATTTTCCAAAGTCCCTGGTCGCACCAAAGTACAGAAGATTCTTGGTCGCTTCAAAATATATAAAGAAAGTTGGTCTCTCCAACGCTGGTCGCTCCAGAAGCCAAAGAAATCTGGTCGCTCCAGAGACAAAAGGCTCCTGGTCGCTCCAGACTGCTAAAGAGATCTGGTCGTTCCAAAATACTAAAGAGCTTTGATCGCTCCAAAATACTGAAGAGCTCTGGTCACTCCAGAGGCCAAAGATCTCTGGTCGCTCCAAATATACAAGGTATCTGGTCGTTCACTAGCTCCTGATCGCACCAACGAGCTCCAAAGCTTCCTGGTCCGTTTGTTCCAAGACTTCTGGTCGGACCGTTTTTTGGGTCGAGCTTTTGGTCATTCTTTGGTCGGTCCGCTCCGCATTCTAGCCTCCTGGTGATCCTTTCTTCTGGCGGAAGCTCCTGGTCGGCCAAAGCGCTAGAAACGATCTGTGATGGCGTGACAGCTGGAAACAACTGGTGACAACTGGCAGTGGCATTTCCGTAAATACCGAAAATACCGACCAGACCCCTGAATACAAGATTTCAGCCATTTCTCCGCCTATAAATAGGACCCTACCTCCATCATTTGGGGGGGGGGCTTTTTCTGGAACTACAAGGATGTGCTGCCTAATTGCTTTCGGGATTTCTCCAAGCATTCCTACATCTCTTCTCGATCATCGATGATAAGTCTATGGAACATTGGAGCATGTGGAGCATAGCTTTCATGGAGGAACAAGCATAAGCATTTCACGCACTTCTTCATTTCTTCGTGATCATTCACCCAAAGATCTAAGGAGCTTTCATCCATGGATTTCATGGAGGGATTGGCATTAAATACTTCAAGCTTTCATCCATTCTTTCAATCGGTTGTAAGGACAAATGCATGTCAAAGGAGCTTGTATGAATGCATAATGGAGCAAATGTTGTAATCTTTTGGTTATTAATGAAATCCAATCTTCAAAGTGGACGTAGACTTGATTAAGAGTCGAACCACTATAAAATTCTTGTCTTCTTTCCTTATTTTGGTATTTTGATGTTTTTGAATGTTAGATATGGCCTCACATAACTCTAAAGGTTTTCTAACGCCCCGCCTCTGAAAAGGTGACGTGCTTTCTAAGCATCTCGCCTCTGATTAGGTAACGTGTTTAGAAATACCATTTTGGTTGTTATACCAATTTTCGGTATCAACAACATCCCTTTGGTTGCTTGGTCGAAGTGTGGTATTAGCTGGCTAGCAACCAGAGTTGGTAAATTTTTAGGTATGGACACTAATACTGAAAGCTTAAGAAGACTTGAATATGCTAAATGTATGGTCGAAGTATCATCAAATTCTCCGCTACTAGACTCCTTTCCTTTCCACAATTTAGATGGCACATTTCTGAGAATCAAAGTCCTCTATCTTTGGAAACCAGAACTTTGCCTTATGTGCAAAGTTTTTGGTCACTCTAGTGATAAGTGTCAAAGTCAGACAACACAAGCAAACGATGAAGTGGACAAAGCTAAAGTAATTTGTGAAAAACCGATGTACCAAAACAAATATAACAGAGCGGATAAGGTGTTAAGTGGAATGAGGACAGTTCCATCAATGGTTATACGTGAACGTAGACCTGCTCCACGTATGAGTAGTGAACTTGCAAACAAACCAAATGCTTTGACCAGAGTTGTCAACAAGAAGAACCCGGTCAGAATCAATGTGAATGGAAAAGAAAAAGGTAAGCAGGTGATGGTTGATGTGTCACCTCCTGTTCTGGACCAAGCTGCTGTTGGAACCTCTAATCAGTTCACGAGACTACCTCGGAGTGAAGCAGAGGATAATGCATATGTTATTAACCATGATTTAGAAGAAGGTGAGTTTCGCGACTCGGGAATGAATGATAAAGGAATAGGTGGTATGACTGCAGAGAAAGTAAGCCGTAAAAATGTAATGAGCAACCTACAAAACATGTGGAATAATCAGCTTAGTTCTAATGTTAGCATTCAGAGGAGCCCTAATGTGCTTGCTAATTATGGGAATGACAACCAAGAAAATGGGATTGCTCAGGTTGATCAAATTATAAACAAGGCTTTTTGTTCCCCAACTGGTAAAGTTTCTGAACTACAAAATCTTGTTTTCAATACTGGGAGCGAATGCAAAACATTGAGGGAAGAAATGAGTAACGTGATACACAGTGAAGGAAATGTCAAAGGAAGTGATATGTCGGATACAAATGCTATGTTAAATAGCAAGACATCTGCTTAACAGAACGCCAACACTAAAGAATATAGCTTGCAGCTCAAAACTAATGTTTTGAGTGCAATTGAAACTGCTAGAACAGCACATATTAGAACTATCAATGCTGATATTGTTCAAATCAACAATGCACTTCACAGTGAGTTAGCTAGAAGATTTGTTGACTCACCTGAGTACTAAGAAACTGAGAAGAAAATGGAGAATCTATACTATATTATAATAGATGAGTAGGAAATGCTGCATTCTCCTTCACTCTGGCTTTTTAGTAATACCGAAACGTCTCTCTTTAATTACCTTTTTAACTCATTCGTTGTTTCTTGCACCTTTTACCACACACCTGACTATTCTTTTTCTCCTTTTTATTCATTTCCACGTTTTACCCTAAATCCGATTATATCAGTAGAAAAACGCGACCCCCTAATCGATTTATCAGTCATCTTATCCTTTACTCTCTGACCCTAATTTGATTGTTTTCGTTTGACGCTGGATGTTTCGATCTTATAGATGTAGCTGACGTTCAGCCCTACGCCACCATCCCCTCTTAGATTTGCTGTTGTTTGGCTTAGCTCCATCGATGACCACCATGGTGCTTTTTCATCCGCGACCATGTTCTTTGGTGGCCTTCAAAACTTCCCCTTCGACGGCCAGGTAATCTTCAATGATACTTTTTCCACCTCTCTGGTATGATTCCTATTTTTTGAAATAGATAAACGCGTTCCCTATATTTTATACCTTTGTTTTTACTCTAAGAAGTATCGTTGCTATTTGCATTGGAAAATGGGTTTGCGTTTATGTTGTATACAATCTGCAGTGTGGTCCTATGTTAATATTGTGGGTGTAAAACTATCTCTACGAGTTTTAGATACTACAAATCTGATGATACCACCAGCAACAGTTTTCAACATTTTATAATCCAACACACCTAGGATTTTTACAATTAATCTTATGTTTGCAAACATATTGATAATATTATGGTTGTTTGGGATTTGTGATGTGATGATGGACATTTTGATGTAACTTCCTTTATTGTATAAACAATGATGCAGGTATGGTTTCTGAAAATTGTAGTCGGACTACATACACACGCATACACACACACACACACACACACACACACATATATATATATATATATATATATGTATGTATGTATGTATCGGTTCGGATGCCTTTCAGGTGTCATTTGTATTATGTGCTTTAGTTTTGAAGGGAATGAATAAACATATGGAGGAGTATATTTGAAACATAAAGGTACATATTAAGTGCTTGAATGAACATGAGCATGACTAAAATAAGGAGCTGGATAACATGCATAATGTAAACCTGGAAAAGATAGGTAGTTCATATAAATCAAAAGTGAAAAGGCTTGACACGGTTCACTTCGTTCTGCTATGCCCATTTTTATAGGCCTAAAATAAAATTTGGACAAGATGGGTTCTATATCATTTTGCAATCGTGTCAAAGCATATTACATTAAGAAAACAAATCATTTCTTTTATTTGTTTAACATGTCCTCTATTGATTCATTCCATAATTTTTTATTCTTTTGTTTTCACCACTTTTCCAATCCTAGAAAAAGGTTTCTCCTCTCCTATTTTAATAGAATTAATTCATTCATCTCAAATCTAATTCCATTGCAGCAAACTCTCCTTAGCAAAGCTTTCTAAATGTAGCCAGATGCTATTTTTCGACATCATCTATGTTGCTTTTTTTTGCAATTTATATGTTTTTGAGGTTCAATCTTTGTTACTGTTAACGGATGGGAAGTAATTTCTTGCTCTCTTCATTGATTGTTCCACGTTTTCAAGTTTGTTGTTGGTAGTAATGATCCATCATTTTGCTCTCTGTTGTTATCATCAGTTCATATGGTTTCTTCTTACAATTTAAATTTTCCTTCTTCATTTACATTATGTGTTTGTCTAAGTTCCTAACTGACTTACACATGTGTGACTTATGAATAACAAATGGCAATTCATTTGATTTAATTTGTTTTTGAAATTTTTTTGTTTAGATTTATTTTTACATGATTAGTTCGTATGGTTCAAGTATTATGATAATTATGTGAACTATATATTAGTTACACAACAAATATGTTGAAAAAGTTTTCATACACATGTAGTTTCAGTCATTTCAATTTAATTTCAATGAGATTAGTTTTTACTGGTATCTGCAAAATTGAAAAGATAACTTTGTATTATGTTATGTTTGTACGTACGTGTCTAATTCATTTGTCGCTTAATGAATGTATTTGCAGTTGCATAATTAATCACCAAAAAATCGCAACAAGCATATGGTGTATGTATTTATACGGGTGAATCATAACATGTCAAGTATGCGTTTGCATCTACGAATTTTTCTACGATTTGGATGTGTATGCAAATAAACTAAACATAAACCGTAATATTTTTATAATCTCAACAATGAGAATTATGTGGATCCTTAAGTCATTATCAATTTTGTACTTTTAGCTGATTGAATGGTTAATGGAACAGTATATTTACTTTTGCTATGTATTGACCTAGCTATAATTGTAATATTTTTAATGATGCATGTAGGTAATTTTCTTGAAGCAGTGCCCTTGCAACAATTCTATTTCGGTTGAACAACTCTAAAGGTATTATTCTTTTATTATCTCATTGTTTACATGTCACCAAACATATAGTGTAAACTTTTCTGACACCAACAAGAAATTGCATCAACCTCTCAGGTACAATTTTTTAATAGAGTAAGCTCTATCTATTTTATGACCAATTCCGAATAAAAAATACTTACCCAAATAAGAGGCAAGAATGAGAGTTTCCCTATGCCTACTTTCAGTGGCCGTATCGAAAAGAAATGATGGAAAAAGGTTATTAGTTTCAGCAATCTTGAATGATGACAGAGATGTCAGTAACCTCTAGCCATACAATGCAATCTTCATCATTTCTTACTAAATGTGAGCACCAGTTCTTTTTTAGGAAATATTTGGGCCACTTTTAATTTAGTTAATTGTTGGATCGCTACCACCATTATATAATGTTGATCTTGGATGAATCATGTGTATACATTGTCAGCTTTGCTACCTTCTTTTGACGGGTATTTATCGATATTATGGGAGGGAAGTTGTATGTAGATTGGTTGAAGTTAGGTGACAGTTATTTCTTACTAAATGTGAGCACCAGTTCTTTTTTAGGAAATATTTGGGCCACTTTTAATTTAGTTAATTGTTGGATCGCTACCACCATTATATAATGTTGATCTTGGATGAATCATGTGTATACATTGTCAGCTTTGCTACCTTCTTTTGATGGGTATTTATCGATATTATGGGAGGGAAGTTGTATGTAGATTGGTTGAAGTTAGGTGACAGTTATTTTTTTTTAGGAAACTGTGGTTTTGGATAAGAAATTGCTAAGTAGTTTGTCTTGAACCCCATTTGATAACTAGGGAAAGCACAATAGGTAAATAAAAGTTTGCCCATTATTATGGTCGGTTTTGGAGTTTCAAACTCAATAATATATATTATATAAAATCTTATGAACTGTCAATGTCATTCAGAGATGGCTGTAAATAACTACTAAGCAACGTATGCCAGGTCTAATTTTGCAAATAAAAATATGTAATAATCTGTTATTGAAGTATAAATAAAAGTTTTAATCATCGCATTTCCCTGTTGGCAAATGCTTCTCATTTTTTTGAACAGTCAAAAAGAAATTAATATTTATGTGATCATCAACTCACGTTCTTTATCCTTTTCGTTTTCCTTCCAATCATTTAGTGATGGATAAATTTAGAATTGTCAACATGATGAAGCATGAGCCTGAATTCAAAAACATATCAAACAACCTATTTTATTTTTTTATACATATATTGAATAATTAGATGTGAACTTGATCATTTAAAATTATTGTTTTCCCGAAATTGTTCCTAAGATCATCTGTTATGCGATGATGATAGATATTTTATTACATGTTTGTCGTAAATTGTAAAATAGTCTGGTATATGTAAAGTAGATTATAAAATAATATATACAACTTGATAAATGAATATAGCCGATGATACGTCTTCCTTCAAAACGATAGCTAGGTTATGTTACACATGTTATCATTATGTGTATAATCATGTTATCAATTCTTATGTTATATATCATATAAATCTGAAATATTTATATCTACAACATCAAGGTTATCTTATCTAATTTCTTTTTCTTTAGCTTACCATGGTATTTAAGTGTACCACTTATTACTATATTTCAGCATAGACATGTTACAATGTTCAGTCAAATATATATGTGGGACAACAACGATGCTATCATGAATTGATAAAGTGATCACTAATCATTTTGTTTTACCTTTTAGAGCACATCGTCTATTCAGGTAGTGTTTAATGCATTCATGTGAAGTTTGGATCATGTTTTAAATAGTTGGATTGTAGTCTTTTGTTATGTCTGGTTTCTTATTGTTACATAAAGTAGAGATTTCTATAATAGGGGTAATATATTTATTAATCTATATCATATCATAATCGGTAAGTTCATTTTCTGTAACTCAGAGGGCTCTGTTCAAAATTTATATTGAACCGTCACACACTTTACTTTTATTCCGTACACGTCCCTTTACCGTCCAACCCCCAGTTCGTGCCCTAAATTTTGCCCACACATCAATGTCAACTTCTCCTTTGATGATCGTTGCCAGTGCCTACAAATGTGCTTTCCACCCAATCTACTTTCTCCTTAATTTGGGTCGAATTTGTTATGATATCGGAGACAATATTTGGTTCTCTTTTTTCAAATGCTTCGATTATAATATCTCGAGTTCTTATTGCTCCATTCTACCAAGTTAGGTTCTCTCCATAAGTTTTTCTAGCAAAGTTAACTAATCCCTTATTTATGTTGAATTTGATAAGACAGTGATACTCACTTGCCTTCTATAACTTCTCTACTTATTATTTTATTGAATATTCATCTGGCTATTTACACTACAAGAAGCAGATGAAATAGCGACGGCATTTAACCGACGCTAGCCGTTGCTAGCCGTCGCAAGCCGTCGCTATTTGCCGTCGCTATAATTCTCGTCGCCAACAGTAGTAGCAACGGCGAGAGCGACGGCTTCGTCGCTTACTTACCAACGGCTAGCGACGGCTAGTGGACACGTGTCATCTGACGTGTCAAGTAGTTAGGTTGACCGGGAAGCCGTCGCTAGTCGTCGCTATACGTTGCAAAATAGCCGTTGTAAGCCGTCGCTACCCGTCGCTCAATATTGACTAATAGGCCGTCGCTAGCCGTCGCTATTTCTGAAACCAGAAAACTGCAGTACACAGCAATTCCTTTCCTACAATCCAATCCACAACCATTCAATCCAAAAACCAATATCACACCACTATTATCTCACTATTTCATCGATACTCATCAGCAACCAAACCATCATAACCATACAATCATCAAATACATAAAAAAAGAAAAAAAAAACCATCATCACATAAAATCGTTCAAACATATCATATTATTCATGCACATGTCCAAACACTTCATACCTCCGTCCGCAAACCGTCATACACATGTCCAAACACATCATATAACATCGTACGTGCATTTAACATAAAAAAACCAAGTATATGAACATACCAGAGTCAAGTCAACATAAGCACCTACACTACGAACTAATTCCCGCCTCCCTGATCCTCG
Organism: Allium sativum; assembly: GCA_030737875.1. Taxonomy (NCBI): domain Eukaryota; kingdom Viridiplantae; phylum Streptophyta; class Magnoliopsida; order Asparagales; family Amaryllidaceae; genus Allium; species Allium sativum. The sequence continues at coordinate 137,792,358 of CM060922.1, read as the reverse complement.
TTCTCGTCTTCTTCCGATTCCTCGTTCACGTCTTCCTCTCGATATATAGCAGAATCATCTCCCTCTACTCCCTCTCCCGGCATAAAGCCATGCTCCTGAAAGTAAATCGCGATGCGCTCGTCGATTTCCTGTTGCATCTGGCCTTTTCGCCAGTCCATCAACTCGTTCATCTACTCTTGCATCCGCCTATAGTCGCCTCCTCCATCGACCGCTTATAAGCACGCTGAACGGCCTGTAAAATAAATAATTTCACATTAAAGTTATATAAACAAATTTTTACTACTTAGTGTTAAACTTTTTCCATTAACTCATATTCTTATTTTACATATTTGTAAATCATCGTGATTGTAGTAATTTACGTCTAAAAAAAGTCTTACCTCCTGATTGCCAAAACCGTATCGCTTTCCTCGAGTAGGCGGATCAGTGATAGAATGCCATATGGCATCAGAATCTGCAACTGTAAGCTCCTTTCCACTAACCTCCATCGCTTTGGCAGCCTCTTCCTCATACTCCCCCTGCAATAGCAATATAATTTTAAGAAAAGTGTTATAAATTTTACTTATGTACTGTGATATGAACGAGTATGTAACATGTTAATTTATACGGATAAACAAATTTACCATTATACGTGCACTCTTCTGGTCCGACCACTTATATGTCACATTTCCTTCTTCATCGGTGTGCTCCACCGCATGTGTGTGTCTAAATACGTCTGCCAACGAAGGCTCTCGTCCGTGCTTTTTAAACTAAAATTATTAAAGATAAGACATGATTATAGACGCTAAATTTTTATCTGAACATATACTGCAAATATTTAAAATTTATACCAAATCCCTTCTGTGCTGTTGAAATGATTTTGAGCCACCTCGGTGTAGAGCAGGATTCTTTTCTCTATTAGCTTTGTTTCTAGCTGCTACTTTCTATTACATTTGATACACGATGATGTAAAATAATGCAATCAATATTATAAATGTGAATATTATCATTAAAGCTTACTTTAGCATCTTCTGTGTCCCAGTAAGCTTGAAAGTCTGCCCAAACATCATCACTCATAAATTGAGGCTTTTTTCTGCTTTTCTTGGCTCGGTTAACCATCTGTTGATAATTCGTTCGCATCTTCATATCTCAATATGTCAAAAATGAGGGCATATCCTCTTCCTCAACACGTACGGCGGCCTACATATTACATTTATTTGTAATTATTCCAAGTATATTAATTTTTAATATTATTATAAAAAATACTTACCAATAAATCGGCTAAAATGACATTCTTGATATATGCTGGAATACTATCCCAATGCGGCCAAGCGCCCTGCATTCTACTTGTGTAAGATTGCCTTGATACATCTAAAATGAACTCTGCTGACTCAATCTCAAATCCCTTGTGTAGATGTTAATATTGTAAAATTTCATCTATAACTATTGCATGTTTTCGAATTTTATGTTTATTTCTTTTTTACTTTGACGGCCGGTCTACCTACTTCCCATTACAAATATAATAACGTAAGCATATTTTATAAATCATTTCAGTTTAAACGGTTCAACAAAATTTCGGCAGCACTTCCCTTTGGTCCCTGTATCGTACACAGATGCGTATACACAGGGAACAAATAGGAAGTGCCATCGAAACTTTGTTAACCGTTTAAACTGAAATGACTTATAAAATATGCTTACGTTATTATATTTGTAACTTGTCCAATACTAGGACAAATCCAACGAATATTGTATCAGATGAATATAGATTTCCGTTTTGTGTAAAAACGAATACCCATATAACGATCATATACAACACTTGTCGGACGGGGCCAAATTTTTCTAAGGGGTTCACATAAGTAGTCAAAAAAAATTCAATCTAAGTTTAAACCAAAAAACAACACAAATGAAAAAGTGCATTTTTTACGCTATGGGCTTTTATGCGCTTCACTAATTGGTGCGTCTTAAACTTCAGAAAAGCTCCTTAGTTGCACCTTGCGCCTTTTTCGTCTATATGTACTTTCAATTTGAGTTACTTTCAATTTGTACTTTCAATTTATAAAATAACATGGCAGTGAAAATTATGAAGTATAAATTAGTTTGAGTTACTTTTTCTTAATTTTAGTTTAAAGTTATAAATTATGAAGTTAATTAACCGTGCATGCATAAGAGCCATCATTACACCGTTTCACTAGTCATAATCAAGTTACTACCGCTAAACAATCACATTTATTTCATTTTTTCTCAAATGATAATACAATACAATCAACCTACAACACAATCAATGATTTCAATCCCCAAATCAAACACATATGTGATAATCGTCGTTTTCATGCTCCTAAATCAAACACATATGTGATAAACACTACAACAAAAAACAAATTTCGCAACAGGCAAAATCTGTTGTAGTAGGCCTATTGCAACAGGCCAGCGCCCGTTTGCATAGCCGAAGTTGCTAAAGGTCTGCAAGAGTTTTAGCCCGTTGCAATAGAACGTTGCAGTAAACCCTTTTGCAACGGACTGTTGTTGTTGCAATATCTCCTTTTGCAACAACAAATGACCGTTGCATAGTCCATATTAGGTATCAACAAACAAGATATCACAACTATTTTTGACAGTTGCAGTAAGTCAAATTACAACAGTTAATAACCGTTGCAATAGGTAATTTTAATTTTTAAAGGACAATGATACGACAACAGTTTTTGACTGTTGCAATAAGTTCAAGTACAACTGCTATTTACTGTTGCTAATGACTCACCTGCAACTGACAGTTGCAGTTACTACATTCAATTCATCAATATCTAAATTCAATAATTTACTGTAGTAACGATAAGACATTACAAATAAATACACGTGCATTCGAAAAGACATTGACAAAACAATAGATTCACTATCTTTAGAACATTCCAAAAGATTAGTTGAAGTTACATTCCAAAATTAGCATAGTAACAAACGCGATCCATACATAATATAAATGCATACCGTTACACCGTACCAACAAGTCCAAAATATAGCATAGCATAACATCTAAAAGCTAAGCAGCACATATTACTCTAGTGAAATGAACTCTTTGTGCCACGCCACGGTTGTTCCAACGGCCTCTTTAATGGTGTACATCTCCGAATTAGGCCTTAGTAGAAAAGCTTCAGGATCCACGGCTACGTTAACCCATACCTTCCAAAAGCAATACAGTACACATTAAAACTCTAATTTTAACGCAAATAGTGAAAGAAAAGACCAACATACTGAAAAAACGTGCATTAGAAAGATATTAACCCATACCTTCCAGAAGTCCTGCCCAAGTTTCATAAAGTGTACCACGGCATTTGGATCGGTGCTTGCAATCGTTCCTTCTGCAACTATGTTCTTGTTCAAACCCAATAGCTTGCACTTCCTTTTAAGTAAACTTTCGGGACTTTTGCTATTTTGACGATCTTCAATTTGCACATTATTACTTTCACGGTGCGACTACAAAAAAAAATGGCTGAAACAGAAAGAGAGTTGAAACAGAGCCTGCACTATGCTGTAACAGTGCCTGCACTATGCTGTAATGCACTATTTCATAAACTAAATTAAATTTGCTAACGGTAAAAAAATAAAATGTTATTGCTAGATAAAACAATATAAATAACAATTACACCTCCTTACGAGTCACACGTAATTCAGTTATTTTATTTTGGAAAACATTTAGAAATGTGTAACTTGCATTTTCTATTTGGAAAACGCAATAGAGACCTAATTTACATAGTACTTTCCATAGACAACTTTTTTCCCCATCTACAATATGATACGAGCCACGGATGGTGTGCTGCTAACATTCAATCTGTTTCTTAGTAATTATTTACATGAATCTTGTATAAAAAAAACCTTGTACAAGGCGCGTCTCTGATAAATGTATAATATATGGATGGAAATGGCTTTTTTGAAATTAGGCACTTTAGATGACAGTAGGTATTAGTACTACAAGTCAATACAGTATATACCTTAATAATTGACACTATACATTCCAATATGCAAATTTTGAATATGTGACCCCAAGCACCAAGGTCGAGAGATCTACCCATTTCGACAGTGGTGCCGGTCAAAGATGGAAATGATTGTACATATTCTGAAAATTATATCACTATGACCTGGTATGTATCACTGGTGATATATTAATATTTCCGAATACAGATCGCTAGTGAGGAGTCAAAGTTGGTGGACACATCCAAACTCCAAAGTGCCTTTGAATCTGTGAAACCCGAACTGGATGCTGCCAGATTAGCTTACAGTCAAGAATGTGTGCCTTACTTTCGGATCAGATAGACTTATCATCCAAAGAAAGTGCCACATTGCGGAGTACTCTTGAAGAAACGACCAAGGAAAAATTAATTCTTAAGGTATTGATTTTTTTTTCCCATGCGTTTGGAATTATCAGCATCGTAAATTTGCTTTTATACAAATTTATATGTTGTAGGTGCAGATAGGTTATAGGGCTGCTCTTAAATTAACTGAACTGTTGTTATATTTATGTAGAATTCATTGGAAGCTGCTGTCAAGAAAAATGCCAAAATGGAGCAAGAACTTTTGAAGATGCAAAATGGAAGTCATGACACCGTGGACAAGTTGCTTAATGCTGAATCAAAATATTTGCAAGTCCAACAAAATTTGCACAAGTATTTTCTTTGTTCGTTTTGGCAAATTATATTATGACACACAAACTTTATTCTATGGAACTATTTAAAATCTTAATTAGCTCTCTTCCTCACCTGAGTTAGATTCAGTTCTAGCGGTCAAAAAAATTCTGAACGTGACTTTCACAATTGTATGAATTTAGTTGAGCGATGTTATTATAGTGTTTTTTGTCTGTGCATAACTAAATTTGAACACGAAATACTCCACTATAAATATCAGTTTTCTTTATATTGTCGCACCTTTCAGATTTTGAAGTCGATATTCATAAAATTTATTCATGTATCCCAACTCACTGACCATCAATTAACCACAGAAATGCAAAGTTATACGATGTTTTATGTTCTATTTATATCATCTTTCAATTATCATTTCGTGACCTGATCATGATTGTGCCATTCGTTCAATCATCTAGATTGGAGAAGAAACTTACAAGTTTAGAAGATGAAAATGTTATCTTAAAACAGAAGGCATATCATTTATCATCTAGGGGCAACCATGGAACTTCTAAATCTTTCTCTGAGGTAAATCATTTCTTCTTGTCCATATTGATTTACACATTCCACCAAATCAATTGCTGATTAGTAGACTGTTACACATTTAAGTATCTAATGTACATCACACAAATAATAGTAAATGAATTCAGTATTGTACATGCAGAGTCATCCTAATTTACCTATGCTTGCAAGTATGAGCCAGCGACCTAACCTGGTATGCTATTTAATTATTTTACTCAAATCAGATATACTCCACTATTTGGCTACTGGTCACATTTTGATATAACTCAACAAAATAAAAGTATAAAACCATCAGTAGCAAAACTTCAAGTTTATGACTGAAAGGTCCATTCCAAGGTTATAATCATAACCAAATAGGTTTTGCTATGAAACCGGCTTATATTAGAGTTCACTGAAGCTAAGTAAAACTGCGGAACAAGGCAAAAATATCATATATTACCTGTGCCGTATGAGTAAGAGGAGTCTCTGATTGTGGTGCATTATCGATCCTCTTTTCATTCGTGTTCTGTAAAATGTATAATGTTACTATAACTTACTGTAACATATCATATATTCATAAATAGGGCTAACTATCTATAACTTACTGTAATGACCAATTTAGTTAACTCTTCTACTTTAGCCATCAAGCTAGCAACTTGGTTTTCCAATACAGACACCTTTTTTGAATTGCTTACATGAATACCAATTCGAGATGGTACAATGCCAAAGCCTAGTCCTCTCACTCTTCCCTTATGCTCGGTGCCAAAAACCTTCGACACTCCATCTTCACCTATCGATGACATTCCCTGAGAGCTATGAGTGCTACTCTTATGCTCTTCTATCTTAGCCTGCAGATTTTTGTAAAAAAAAATAGAAATGAATTTTTATAAACAAAATTAAAATGTACATCAGTTGATAACTAAAGCATATATGTAACAAAATTAGATGACAGTTACATATTACTATGTTATTACAGAGATTTTGCAAGTTGTATGATGCATGTGCCAACGGGAGAAACCTTAACATGTGCTATATGCTCATATCCCCATCAACTAAAAATTATACTCTAAATATCTGCTTTGTTTTTCCACTAATTAACATATGTTGTTTAGTGCCAACAAACACACGTTAATTAGAAGAAGTTGTCATTTGTTTTGTGACAAAAAAGAGAAATAATGTAAATTGGCTTCCCTGGCGGTGGCTGAAAGGTCGATGGTCAGATATTCGGCATCATAAAAGCAAGTTTTAAGTATTTGTAAACTTGAGCTGAAACTCTACCGTTTTCTCGAACTGAAAGGCATACAACAAACGACCAATCGACCAAAGGTTTTAAAGAAAAAAATCATCATAATGCAGATTCTTGAAGATCACGTACAAATCATGAAACTAGTAAACCAAAAAATTATTCAACATTGCATATACACGAAGAATGAAGATTCAAACTTCCAGAAGTGTTAATTAATTTCAAATGTACCAGATTGAACAAAATTAGAAAAACTGTTCAGACGAGCGCATCATCCATTTGTAACTCATATCATAAATACATATTACTAAAGTAAAGAGTAAACCAATCAATTTAACATTCATGGAAGTAATAAAATATTCTTGATTCAGTTAGAAACCAGGCATAAGAAAATAGATAAACGAAACTGAAACTAGAAGGAGTCAAGTCAAAATTTTAGGATAGAACATAAGGTATTAAAGTTATTAGCTATTTTATTTTAGTTTTTGTTTTTCAGCTTTGATAACGCATTTTTTTTCAAGTATATTTCTTTATATTTACTTTTTTTAAAATTCTCGACAACATGTTTATTTGTTTTTTTTTTTCTTTGGAGATTTTTTAGACATATTGCAGATTTGCTGTCAACAGACGTGTTAGCCCTTGATTAAAATATTGCAGACAACTTGTCATTTAGTTCTCAATATCAAGGAATTGACCATTTAGGGTTGTTGATCTTATGCCACAAGTTTAGACCAAGAAACAGCTGGAACGCGGCTTCTAAGTTCTGACACAGTCCCTAGCTATTTTGAAATAAAACTGCCTAGTTACGCCACAATAAGCATATATGCAAAAATGATATGAATTTTTTTGAATTTTCTAAACTGACTGATTAATTAAAGTTGTTTCATCTAATAACCTCCAGAATCATCATCTTCATGACAAAAAGAGGAAACAGAAGCATATATGTAACAAAATTACAATATTAATATAAATAAATTCTTACAATGCAGTTAGCCACAATAGAATTCGGCGGCTTTCCATCTTTTTTGATGTGGGCTTTGCACCATAGCTCGTCTCGGCTAACATCCGATATTCCACTTTCCATTTTCTACCCAAAAAAAAAGTAAGAAACGAAGAAAAAATATATATATAATGGATGTAAACATAACCCAAACATGCATTTTCTTACCATTTCTTCTGCTAACCTTGCGTAACCCTTTCTACCCATTGTGTGTGGAGTTTTGTTCTTTTCTCTAATTGCTTTGAATTTATTGCTGGTTTGCTACACAAGACAATTTCGTTAGTAAAATGTAATTTACATTTGAATTTATAACCGATAAAGCTCTTATTACCTCAAAGTTTTCTGACAGTTTTTCCTTTATAAAGTCATTCCACTCTTCATCAGTCTTTATGTTTACTGGTTTTAGCATGGCTAACCTAGAAGAAGAGTCGGGAGAAGCAGACGCCGATTTAATAGCAAAAACCAATCTCGATTTTGACTCTTTCCATCGTGCTCCATCATCTGAAACAGCAAGTCCTTGTAAACTGCATCTATCTTGAATCTCGTCTGCACAGCAGAAACAGCAATAAAACAGCATCATATGTTTAGAAACAGCAATAAAATAGCAATAAAAATAAAAATGTATAACTAACGAAATTGCTTTTGTATGTTCGTTAGATTTAATCTTCTAATGCCGTCGATAACAAATGCGTAGATACTGTATAAATCCAAGTGAAAATAGGTACAAGGGCTAACATTATGTAATTTTTATTTAAAACAAAAGTCAAATTAATGATCGGTATGGTTGAGTTTATTTTCTGGATCCGAACTCATCTTCGTTTTTTTTATAATAAAATAGGTTCAATGGCTAACATTACGTAATTTTTATTTTTAAGAAAATAGCAATAATTGTTTAGAATTTTCGATTTAATGGTTTATCTAACATAGTTTCTACAAAAATAAATCAATTAAGGTAAAATGCGAAAACTTGACAGAAACCAATCAAGTACATTCTACATGCATCTAACACTTCATTACCTTGATTATCTTCATTTTGTGAAGGACGTTCTTCCCCGTGAAAAATCCAAACATCATATGTTGGGTCAAATCCATAACAAATCAAGTGTGACACGACATTCCTTGGCGATTCCCTGTTAAGATTCCGACATTCTAAGCAAGGACAAATAATTTTCTCCGGATTTCCCTCCCTTTCTGCATGCCCATAAACAAAATTCCAAACAGCTTGCTTATATTCTTCTGTCATTCTATAAAACATGAAGATATTGGTAACCAATCTTAAATAATTGCAACTATGAAATTAATAACCAAAACTAACTAAACCTTGGTAGATAGATCCATGTTTTGTCCATCTTGACGATCCTCTAATATCTTAGCCTTTCCTAAAAACCTGAAATTCCCAAAATCAATCAATGGTGTGAGTGATAAGTGGGTAGTCGAAACCTAAAACCCTTTCAACCCCTAAAATGAGCCATGTTTTTGCCTACAGTCTAGAATGTTTATATTTTGTACTTGAAACCTAATTCGACTAAATAAAAAAAAAACTAATTCTTGGTTTCTAACTAAAGAATATCGGACTTTGATTTAGTTGATTATGCACGTAAGCAAACTACGTACAATTTTTTTTTTTCATCTTTATGGAAAACCTCCTATGCTAGTTGAATTCACTTCAAGTCATAGCCTCTTGGAATACTACTTATATTAGGGAGACCAGTAGAACTTGCGCATTATGTATTTATGTTGACTTCTGGTGCATAAACACGCAAACTGTGCACATGATGCACACACATAATCTCTTTGATGTTTTCCATTTGATGTTCAAGCGGGATTGAAATAAAGATTGGAAAAGTATAAGTATTAATTTATACCATGATCACATAATTAATTTTTCATTTTTACCTGGGTTAGGTCGCTGCTTAGATATATAGTTTCACCTCTCCTTATATAACATTTTTTTCATTTTAATTTATAAATTAATAGTTGAATAATATACACTCACCCACATTAGCAACTGAAGATACAAGCAGACATGTTTGATGCAGCTGTGATAATCTTTACAAAATGTAGCAAAATTAAAGATGTGTTGTGAACAGAAGAGTGGTTCAAACTGATAGTTAAATGTGCATCGAGTATATTCAAGTCATAGTTGATATAAGATGTATCAAGCTCATGTATAAAGATTAAGATGGTAACAATTTATTTTAAGCTACATAAGATAGAACAATGGAGAAAGATACACATAAAACTCAAATTTACATGCACGGGTGCTATTTTTAATTTTAGAATGTGATTTTAAATTTACATAATTTTGTAGTTGTTAAAGAATATTTACAACTATTAACTAAAATGTCTCAAAAAATGACATAAATTCAAGGTGGAGAATATATATTGGAGTGTGTTATGATAATAGTGTATTATTGGAAAGAAAAATGGTTACAGTGTTTTATTTGATTCTGGGAAGACAAGTCTAAGTAAATATAGTAGTAGTACAATAACCAGCTAGCAATGTTTCAGTTTGCATTTTGGCAGGCCTGCATTTCAGTGAAATTAGTTTCTCATACGGACTAACTGTCATGCCTCTCAAAGATTATCTTGTTGAACAAAGTCAAGAACAAAAAGGCTTGACTAGATAAAGATGATACTAGACCTTTGTGGTCTGCTCGCATTGGGGCAGCTTATGAAATTAGGAGTTGATAAATGGTGAGTTATATAAATTAGTTTCTCATACGGACTAACTTTTCTCTCTTTCGTGTTGCAAGGTGAAGATAATTTGATTTTGCTATTTATTCAAGTTCACATACAACTACAAGAGACCAAAAGATCCCAAGCACGCACAATTGCCCACTATTTTAAAAGTTGGGATCGGGAATAACATTCTCCATTTTATAAAACTGTAGCATATGTCAAAGTAGGTGAAAAATATAAAGAAGCTTTCGTACTATTTGTTCGTTATTCTTTATTTCATTTTTCTTTTCTAAAGGTAGGTGTGAGGATCCATTGGGCTATGTTCGTATCTAATATCTATACACAGGTGATTGGATAATTCCAAGTCCTCGAGTTGATGCAGCAACTGAGACAGAGCAAAACTCACTGACACTTAATTGTGGTGGAAAAGGTGGCATGAGAGTTGTGGTGCAAGCAGAGTTCAAAACTTACACTTAATTATTTTTATTTTTATTTTCTTGCCACTTAATTATCATCAGGTGTGCTACTAAAGGAAGATTCGATTATATCCCTTGCAACAAGAACCTCAGTCATATTTGCTATGAAATATAGATGTTCTGTCTGAATTATAAATTCAACTGCGGAGAAAGAGAACTACTTGGAATTCAACTAACATGAGTTGATAAATGTTAGTTGTTTTAATAACATGGGTTTACTTGATAGACTACCAAATTATTGAACTTTTTTGTGTGTTCAACAGATACAACGCATACAACAGTACCAAAAATTTACAATCAACCATAATTATAATGCCAAAATTCAAGGAATCCATCACTGAATTTATTTCTTCTCGATGAAACAGATAACAGTTTCATCACAGTTTCATACATAAAAGTTTCATACTGATTTGAGAACAGCTTCTACAGTAAAATAAAATAAAATAAAAAATTGAATCTTAAATTCGTTTCATCACAGATTTGAACAGGATGGGGATTAATCGAAATCGAGAAAAAAATTACAACGAAGGAAACGTAGGGTTTGAATTTTACCTGATACCAGAACGCCGACACGAAGTGGATCGATTTTGAGACTGGAGATTGAACGTTGGCACGAATTGAGAGATCCTGGACGGATCTATTGAACGAGATGTCAAATAGCGGCAGATCGATTGAAGACGGAGGAAACGTGGGATGGCAAACTAGGGTTACGAAGTGGAATGCGAGGAAAGGAGATTGATAAAGTTTCACGCAACAGAAGGGTTAAAAACTTAAACGCGTTATTACTTGGTGAGAGTGCTCCTGGACAGATGACTAATTGCATACGTGTTAAGTATACGTATTATATAATTTTCATACATTACCAAATTATGATTAAACTATTATGCTAATTACTTAATAAATATTATGCTAATTATATAATACCAAATTATATAATTTTCATACATTACCAAATAATGATTAAACTATTATGCTAATTACTTAATAAATATTATACCAAATTATATAATTTTCATTAATTAAACTATTATATAATTACTTATTAATTAAACTTATTAATTAAACTATTATATAATTACTTATTAATTAAACTATTAAACTATTAATTAAACTAAATTATGATTATCAAATATCATACATTAACAAATATCATACATTAATTAAACTATTAATAAATATCATACATTACCAAATGTTAATCATATAATTTTCAGATATATAAATATATAAACTATTATACTTATAATTCTTATATTACAAAACAGGATTTTACTTGGAGAAAAAATAATTTTCAAAAGTACGTTATTCGCAACAGGCTTTACCACTTGCAAAAAAATTACAGTTATCGCAACTGGTAAAGACAGTTGCTAAATCTATATTTCTTGCAAATAGTTTAAAGGTGTAGTTGCAAATAATATTTCTATTGCAACAGGAATGGGGGTCCAGTTGCTAAAAGTATGTTTTTGCAACAGGCCCGAAATCACTATTGCGAAAAATATGCTTTTCGCAACAGGAAGAATAAGCATGTTGTTAAATCTTATCTATTGCAACAGCAACAAAAGGCCTGTTGCTAAATATCATTTACTGCAACTGTCATTTGAAGCCTGTTGCAAATAGCTAGTTGCAATAGGGTATTTTTCTTGTAGTGAAATCAAACACATATGTGATAGTCAATGATAATCGTCGTTTTCATGCTCCTAAATCAAACACATATGTGATAATCAGTGATTTCAACCTCCAAATCAATGTATACCAATACCAACATCATATGCAACTCACAACACAACCAATTTCATACCCATAAACAATCAATTTAATTACAACCCCAAATAAACATACACAATAACCCTAAATAACCCTAATTAAACATGTATTAGGGATTAGAAGACATACCGGAGCAATTTAGGAGGATAGAATGGAGTTTTGAAGGAAGAAATTGGGTGTTTAAGGGGGGGGGGGCGACGGCAGCAGCAATGGGTTCTTTTTTTTTTTTTTTTTGATTTGCAGAAGTGAATCGGGGAAGAAAGCCACGCTGGAATGTATTCTCAGATTAAGCGACGGCTAGCGACGGCCGCTTTTTTGACCGTCGCTAGCCGTCACCCATGCTCGTCGCAAAATAAGGCCTTTCTTGTAGTGTTAAATATAAGATAAATGCATAAATTTTGTGTGCTTGCAGTAAATCTATTAATAGGTGATTTATATTCGTATATATTTTCTCTTCCATGTTTTTTGTCGTGTTATCTATGCTAATTACCGTGTATTGTAAGATAAATAATTTGTAAATTGATCTTACATCTTTCCATCCATATATAAAAGTCAAGGATTTCCCATGAAAAGTTACTCCTCTATAAAATGTTATTGAAAATATGTATCTTAGTCTTGAATTATTATGTTCTCACGAAAGGGAAATTTCCACCTTTGAAAAAATGCACTTCGGAATAATTTGAAGACCGTTGTATTTATAAATTTCAGAAAATTGTGTGTGGGTCAAGGGACTAATTATGGATATACTATGCATGAAATATTTAAAATGTATACATTAAAGTGTTAAATAAACTAATTTTATGTTAACTAATTGTTTTTTCGAAACTGAGTATGTTTATATGTTGGTGTTTAATCACCATTTAATATGAAGGAAATGTTTTGTCAAAACTTTTGCTTGGTTTCATATTTCTATACATTTGGATTGGTAAAACCATATACTGGGATGCTCGGCAGACAACATTAGTAATTTGTGTAGTAGTTACAGAGGATATATGTTACGTAAGTAACTACTCCTAAAAAAATAAAAATGATACTAAAAAATGTATGTTTTGCGGTCTTATGAGTAACCACATCAGTTCCAACCTCAATTGTGCGAGAGAGGCATATCCCATATTTTCTTCATTGAGCTCATGACACTAAATTTAATGAATGTTAGAAACTTAGTTGATTAACTAGGTACTCATAATAAGAGGTTGATTGCATTTGTTAGGGTATGTGTGGAAAATTCATCAAAGATAACAGCAATGTTAAAGGGGAAAATGAAGCAGTAAAAGAAAAAGAAAAAAAATCCACAATGATCTTCTCTTTAGGAAACAATTTTTATAACTCCTACTTATATCCATTTTGGTTTACTTTTTGAAGTTGAATAAATTTTAAAGGCCCGATGTATGTTTGATTATATAAATACCGAAAATATTCTGTTTTTAAACCATTGCAGGTTTAGATGCAACTTCCACCTATATTTGATTTTTTTTGTATGAAGCTTATAAATTAATATTTAACTGTGTTGAAATTTTAAAATGTTAAATCCCTATAGCTATAAGTGTTAATATTATGAGCACATACTATTTAACGTTGACTTAACTTTCAATTTGTTGTTGTTAACTTCATCGTTTCATGTTAAAATCCTTTTTGTTTTAACTTACATTAAAATCCTTTTTATAGTTTCCTGATTGTCACTATATGGTATTAGTATAGCAACAAAGTAATGTCCAAATTTTAGTGGTTATACTCCTTTTTACTTAGGTAAAAATGCACAAAGATATGAACAAAGTATGATATAGTTAGGTTAAGTTTATTGCAAACATTCATTTGCTATGTTTCCATATTTCTAAACTTGCTTATATGTCTACTTTGTTTTTAATTTATTATGTCTTGCAGAATGAAAAAATAACATTAAAGCTCGCTAAGGGTTAATACTGCACAACAACAACTCTGTTTCTACTTTCATTTGGCTTGCGAAATTAAGTTTTTTCAGTATATTGAAACTGCGTTCATTTGTAGCGAATATAGCCGAAAAGGAGATTGATACTAGCATTCATGTTTGGATGAAAATAAAAAGAAATAAAAGCTTAAATAATTAACGACCACGAACATAATAAAAAGGTTATTTGTGAAAAATAACAATCAGGTGCCACGACATCTGTACCCACTCTAACAATTAAAACCATATCAACCAACTTTTTTATTTTATGTTTCTATGTTTTGATCTTATTACTAAATGACCAAACTACAGGTACAAACTAACATGTAATCAACTTTTGTTTTTTTTAAAGTTATTTTGGCATCTATAAAACTTCAATTTTAAATGATTAAATAATTTTTATTATGTTTTATTATGTCAGACAACTTATGTGACAGTGTTTCTCGCTCTTTCGGTATAATGCATATTGCAAAATATAGAAGAACACAAATCCATACTGATGCCTTTTACTTTCTCTTTCCTTTAACTTCCTATCCGTTAAAACTGAAACTAATTTAGTTGTGTAATTAAACCTTACAACCAGTGATGTACTCGGGGAAAATTCTATAGTAAAACCTTTAATCTAACTATTTAGTAATATAAAATGAGATTGTATGTAGTATAAACTGACAGATTATGCTTTCTAGATTCATGAGTGTATTTAACCTTAGGTTTGTAAAAGTTTACAAGTGCTAAGGAATTGTTGGAATTGTGACGTCGGTTTAATCTACATAATAGTAGCTTCTTATGATTCATATGCTCTATTTGCTTGGTTCCTTAATTCGTTAATCAGTAGTAACTGATCTTAGTTCATACTGTTCTTATCAAGGATGCCAATGAATCAACATGTTTTTTATACAAAACCAAAAGCACGAATAAGTACATTCTTGAGGGGGCAGAGCATTATACAATGTGCAAAAGCGATAACTTATATTATTAGATATGTACATGTGCTTAAAGTTATTAGCATGACATTCAAAGAAAAATGGGTACACATTTACAATGTTGACTTTTACTTATGACAATAGTGAATATCATATGTTTACTATTAGTGCACAAAATGGTGATTAAACTGTATGATATTGCTGATGACACTTAGCTTTAAACCTACATTGTAAAATAATTTATAATGTAAAAATTGAGTTGAAATATTTTTCATATCACTGTTTTCCTATTATACTCGAATCCCTTTCTATTTCAGTTTTTCTTAGGCAAATGTCGATTAGCGTGCGATTTGCGCTTGCAACAACAATCGTAAACCAATTCACGGAATGACATATGCTTATATTGGTATCCAGGTAACTATTACAACGAACAACATGAAACTACAATTCAATTGTTGCACTACAACGTTGCTTTTTACTTTTTTGCTACATGCATCAATTTTATAAGCGCCACACTTATTATGTTCAAATTTTAGCCACATATATCCTAATGAATGATGATACCTGACCAATGTTACTTTTATTCCTATTACTCCTAATTGTACTAATTTCTCAAGTTGCCCTTATTGAATTTTCCTTTTCAAATTTATTATCCATTTGTGTCGCATATGGTTCATTTGTTAAACAATATTCAGAATTACAAGATCCACATATTATTCGTATTATTTTAATTTGCAGTATATGATAATTCATATTTCTTAGATGAGATGAGGAAAACATTAATATAAAATTAATGTTTTGATTTCTTGCATTCCTCTAAAACAATATATGCTTGGAATTTACAAGACTATCTAAACTGTATTTGATTCAGCATGTAGGTAATGTTAGCATTACTGTGTTTTTTGTCATTATGGGTAATAATGTTTCAGTATGCAAATGCCCTTATTTAATGCTGTGGAGCATTGATTATATCTACATGTTCTCTAACTATGACTGCTTTGCAAAATTACAGCCATGATATATGCGCAACATTGTGGGTTTAATTGAACTATGGAGTTTGGTGGGCATGGAAATACTATCCAAGAGCTTTAATGCGTAAGTGCACTGCTAAGCTTCTTATACCATGGATTATGTTTTGATGTGTTGTGCCATTGTAATAGTACAAGAATATTGTTTTGTTAACTACTTTTAAAGTTTAAATCACGCATTTACCTCAGCAGCCGTGCATTTATGTGCTGTTACCCTTTGGTGCTGCTTCATCTATTCTATAAAGCCACCGTTAGGCCAGAATTTGCGCATGTTTCAAGAATGTACATGGCTCTTCTTTTAATTATTAATGACGGAAAAGTAGGTTACTCATTTACTATTGCTTTTGTCTTTTAAAACGTATGTGGACAGTGGACGATCCTTTGTGTTCATTTTTGCCTTTGCTCTTTCTACATAAACCCACTCTTTTATACGCTAGCTGCTCCTTTCAATGCATTTCCCCATGCAAAATACCCCGTTTTTAATCATCTCACGTTGCTATTAAGGAACATACATTACTATCTGTCAGAAAAGCTTTCCTATTTACCATGCATGTTTCTCCATCCTTATCTTACCTATGTCTTTATTGTCAGTGATTAAGACCAGCTAACAAGTGTCTGTTCTTAAGGTTTCATCAAATTTGGCATGTAATAAGTTGTTTCTTCGCATCTTTCAATCTTCTATTGGGAATAATTGATAGAATTGACTAAGGGGCAAGCAATACACAACATTAGAATCTAAAATAATAAATCTATTACAAAATTAAAACATCCAATTCCAAGCCAACATTTCATAGAATTATAAAAAAAAAAAAAAAAAAAAATCAATTTAACATGATTGATCAGTCAACATCCGTGCACATATAATTTATTTAACATGATTGATAATGTATTTTTTGATTTAATTTTTTTTTTTCAATTTTTTTTTATTTAATTACCTTCCTTAATTTTATTTTACCCTTTTCTTTAACGCAAACCATGATATCAGTTGTTAATTAATTTTTCAGTACTGCATGAATTTCGCACTTCAACATCAAAAGCATACATTAACTGTAATTTACATATTGTGTCTTCATGCAACCTATAATCCAATATACTTTAAAAAAGGTGGGAAAACCATATCAGGTTTTTTTTATTTTATTTCATGGCACTCAACTATTTTGACTAAATTATCTACTTAGTCCCCGATAATTACATAAGTTCATATCATACATCTTTTTTTCTAGAAATTCCTTAACACTATGCTACATTCATATCATACATCTTTTTTCAAGATTTTAATTTGAATAGATGCTAAATCTATGCAAGTATTTTCTTATGCAGCCTTAGAAATCATTTTCCATTAGGAAATGTTTCACGTTTTGATTAGCTCTGCACAAGACTGACCATTTTGTTACTTTTTCACTTCTTTGTTTTGTCAGGTTGAATATGTTCTTGATGTTTGTCAAAGTTTTGAAGGAGAATTAATGATCGTGCCAGTGCTGAATGTTCAATCTCTGGCTGACTGCCATACATCAACGTTCTGATTATATGTTATATTGTGTTTTATCTTTAACATCAACTTAATTAATTATTACTCAAAAATATGTCCATTCAAGGCATTAATTCATTTAATTAGCACAAAAGAGTATTATTTATATAGCAAATATATAATTATCTATCTAATTCATATTGGAATCATGGTATAAATATTTTAATTATAATTCATTATAATTAATTGTGGTTCATTCGCCTTTTTGTTTAAACTCAAATTTAAAAATAGAAGCCCATTTGCTATAGTATACTGTTGCATTCAATATAATAATGAGAATATATTTGTTCTTACGTGACAGATGGTTCATTTTGATTTCTTGGTTTTTGCATCATCGCACATTGCATTCAATAGTATTCTATATAATTTTAATATAGAATACACGTAATTTGTAATTTATCAAATTTAAAATTTTAATAACGTTTTTATTTATTTGTTTGGGTGTTGACAATATTATAAATAAATATTACCATATTGTTGTGTCTTTAATATTAATTTAGCTTATTATTACTGAAATACGCATGCCCATTAGTGTCATTATATCAATTTGTTAGCATAAAAGAGTATTAGTTATAGACCCAATGTATAATTATTTCTCCAATTAAAATTGGAATCAAAATAGAAATATATTAATTATAATTCATAGTAGTTAATTATGACTCATTCTCCATTTCTGTTAAAATATCTATATAAGATCTCATGAAACCGGGTGACAATATATTCTAATTAAATAAAAGTAATATTAAGGATTTATTTACTTGGTTTTCCTTCATTATGATTCAACATATTTTAACATAAATCAGTTAATATCTCATTGATTTCCAAATTTCGAATATATTTTATTTACTTCTATTCAAATTAGTCAATCAACCAATACAAGCTTCAAACAATCAAATTAATAATTTTTTAAAAAATTATTTTTTTCAATACGAAAATATGATTTGTGTAAAATTATTTCATTTACCCACTTTATAAAATAATTTAATATTTCAATTAAAATACGCTCTCCTATATATATACTCAAACCCAATTTAGGGTATCATTAACCCAATCCCTATTGAGTTACGTCACTGAGCCAATGTTATTACTAAACCATTAGCTCGATACCGCTATAACGGTCCAACGGAGATTCGATGTTCGAATTTCCAACAATAATACATAAACCCGTATTACTTGCCGAAACCCAAGTATCAAAAACACCAGATAGTCAGTAGAAAAAAGTTAGAGGGTGAGAAAAGAAAGAAAGAAATATTAGGGTAAAAGAATAAGAAGAAGAACCGACACAACTTAGAGTCTCACATCGTAGTGGAAAAAATATAATATAGAAATAGATCTTTATATAAAACCTTTATACTCAAAGTACTTAATTGAGTGACAATATATTAAGTTATTTAACAAAAAGTAAATATCTATATTACATTTCTATTCAACAATTTACCCTCACATAACACATAAAATTAAACGTTTCTTCTTCATGATACGTGTTTTACGTTGATTAATATCGAAATTATTTATGCATATCAATAATCATATGCAAATCAAAGTGAACTTAATGCCATCTAAAGCACATTTTAAATTATGATATACAAATTCACCACTTAAATTTTAGCTAAAGCACAATGCAATTTATTCCAGTTAATTATCTTTTTTGACTTTTTAAGTTAGTTCCACATTAAATTAGAGTAATACTAAATAATACCCTCGAGTAGCTGACGAAATGGAATTATTTACTAGTCATTCAATTTAGGAATGGCATTATCAGTGATGTAATGCTTTGAGGGTAATAATGACTTATAGTTGATTTTAGTATTTGTTGTGTAATACCATTGTAATTTTTAATTATATTTTTTCCCTTCATTCACGAACATTTCAATGTTCGTTGGTAGTTTTTTGCGGAAAAGTCGATACAAACAACTTACATATCGAATTTATTTGTTTCTCCTTGCGAAAGACCTCTAAAAATAGTAAATCAATATATTATTTAAATCCCCGTACGCGAAGCACGGGTTCACACTTGTTTCAACACTTATTGCATGGGTTTAGTATACGATCAAATGCACACAGCGCAATTGAATAACGTGTCTGCGGTACTCTAAAGTGTATTAGCAAGTGCAAATAGGAAAGTCAGAAAATCTCCAACTGTCAAAGTTAATCCGAGCAACCCGTATGAGCATATAGCCCCACCTGCTACTTATAAGGCGAGACCTCCGGACATCATTTCTATTCAAGCGACTTCAAGCTCTAACGAAAAGGCAGGTCCTAAAACCCCTGTTACCCGGAGTATGAAGAAAGAGATGTTGAGAAATCTTCAAGAAAATGGATAGTCGTCATGTAGTAAAGAGGGAGAACATATGTAATATGGTATGTAATGTAATTCCGCATTGTCATAGTGTGTAAGTGGACCTGTCTTCCTAGTGTGGAAGCATTTGGGTGATATGCTTTCTGCATATCATATGTCCTCCGTTGTAGTTTATTTTTCTTCTTTTTTAATAAAATAGTGTTACGGATCACTATAAAAACCGGTAAGCCTTGCAAATAAAAATAAAAATTGTTGAATCCAAAAAGTAGCATTTTCTATTCAAATGGTCTTTAATTGAATGAAGGAGACATTTATTGAACAACCTGTGAAAACACACGAAAATACCCGAAATAATATTTGTTTATTTATAATAAAGATAAGATATGAGCGTAAAAATAAACACTTTTACGTGTTAATCAGTCATAGTAGCATCATAATGTGCATGTGCATGACTTCTCAAACTAAACTGTAAAACTGGATATCTTTCTTAGATTTGATTGCGTTCAAGCACTTCAATTGATAAGTATATATTTTTAACTACTTTTATGTTAAATCTTAGGGATCTGAAATTTTGATTATATCGTGCAAGAAAATTATGTTACGATCACGGTGATTAGTACTGAAATATTTAAGCTAAATATTTTAGATCAATGGGATGGTTCCGATCAGTAAACCTACACTTCCCCTAATTTGACAAACTTAAATGTGACGGTACATTGACCTTCATGCAAATTGCACTCCTACCAGATAACAATGAATGAGCTAAATATAATACAAATGATACACTGGACAAATTAAGATGGGAACGCCAAATTAAACATAAAATTTGTCATATCAATCTGAGAATTATTTGATTTGTCTATTTTTATATAAAAAGTGAAATTCAAAAGAATTTAATGGTCGACATTTCATAATTTTTGCGAGATTATATAAAACTTATTCTGAATCGCTTATATCCTTCAGGAATTCACCAATGACCTCATGATCCCTAAAAAAGAAACCATCCCATTCATCTTATTTTTGCGAGGTTTAAGGAACTATCAATGAGTATCCAGATCTGATTCACATCGCAAATCTAGGCAGAACCATCTAAATTCATATATATCAATACAACTGCACCAACATGTTAAACTGTTAAGCTTAAAACCACAAGCCAAACAACTACACCAACCTATTCAACTGTTAAAGCGCTCTAATTCATCATCATCACACACCCCACTATTATAAATACTACCAAAGTAACATTCCTATGACCAAAATTAAAGGGGAAGTATGACAACGGTTTCGGTAAATAAAGGGTAGAAAATCAACCAATGCGATTATATAATTTATTTATATGTTATGTAAATTTATAGTGAAAATCAAATTACCTTAACATGCTTCCACTGAAAGGAGGGTCCTTATGACCTACCACCCAATGCCTTGTAAATTTTAAAGGCCCTACACATGCAGGAAAATGTTATTATTAATTCATTTTATTATATAAAAGAGCAAATAAATACAACTTACGTGTCCAGTTTACGTCTGCATACGACCTCGGGATCAAAAAAATAAATCTCATTCATTTATACACAAAAACTAAGAAGTAGATAATGTTTCTTGCATTATAAGATCTGTAGAAAATTAAAATCAATAGCAAATTTGTAAATTAATTACTAAAACTTCAATGTTTAAACACTTCGTATTACGGAGATAAAAGTAAGGTCTTAGATTTTGATGCACTCCATGTGTTCGAAAAATATGTACTTGTCGCGTTTGGATATTTCCGTATTTGGGAAAGCTTTTGAGGACACACATAAACTCGATGGTCTCCACTTTGAGATCATTGCAAATATTATTCAAACACCTACCCATTATGTAATCATATATTATTAGCTTCTTTTGTTTACAAAATACAAACATAATAACAAATGTAGTTTAGTTATCATTATTTTAATCTTGGATATAAACAATCATGAATTTTATATTTATATCCATCGCTTCTTATATTAACCATAAATATGTTTATCTCACAGCCATCTAGAACCAAACCAAATAAATATAAAAACCACCATGTATAGACCTAAATCTCTATAAAGTTGCTATGAAGATTATGTTCATTCAACATTGCTGTAGATGTCATATCACATTATGGTCCTTTGTGAAAATTATCTTAGATGGGTCATGGAAACTAACTTGTAGATATAAATTAAAATTATATTCACTATTCAACTCAACATAAAATTCTGTAGAATGTAGTTGTGTCCCCAAATATACACAAACGCAGAAAATAATTAAATACAGAAAGTGATTACACATAGGAAATAACAAAATTTCTTTTGAATGCAGCTATATCCCCAAGTATATTACTTTACAGTGGTTATAATGCTAGTTGGAATGTGCCTAATAACGACACTATATTATTACAGAATGCAGAACAAAAGTAATAACACTGAATGAAAGTTATTTAAATTATGTGATACATAAATTGACAATGGCTTAAAAGAGTCATATTGTTGAAATCAACATGCATGCATTAGGTATAATGGAAAGGTGATTCTACTAGATATATAGTAGTTCACCTGTGAATTTTATATTACACGAAAAACCGTCTTGTTCTTTTTTATCCACCCACCTTTTATTTGATTTTTATCTATTTGCTCTAGTTGGAAGAATATGGCAGTTCTCGGCAGTTGACTCACTGCATGCTTAAAACGAAGCTGTAACCCAATGAATTACCAATATTAAAACAACTTAATAAATAAAAAACTAAGTCAAAAAATTAACTACACAATTAACTTTGTCAGTGAAGAAACCAAACTTTTATGTTTTGAAATCCTTTTACCATTAACAGACATATATCATGCATGGGAAAAAAAAAAATACTACATGTAATTTCAGTTTAGAAGAAAACAAAACAAGTACACACTTGTTTGTAAGCTTAAACCCTTGATAATAAAATATTGAGTTTGCATGATAAACGAAACGAACCAAACTTCCCCTATGGGGAAAGCCCGGATTGAGTTGAGAACATGACGCATCAAAACACAAATAGAAGAACATTTAATTGTTATTACAACAATTACATCAGAGTACAAGAATGTAACAGAGTATGAATAAATAATATACACAGCGGATAAATAATATCAAAGAATACATTACATAGCAGCGGAAATAAAATGTATAAATACAATGCACAGCGGAAAACACTTCAACTAACACAACTGAAAGAAATACACGGATACACAGCTTTCTGAATATATCTCCAATTGTAAACCAGGATCCTGTTAAAATAAATATCTGCAAAACTCAACGACTTGCTGTCCGTGTAGAAAATATGGGAACCCAAAGTTTAGATAGAAACAATAAACTCCGAGTCGGTCATGGGACTGGTGTGAGAACTCAAAATAGTTATTAAACTTTATTTTAAAGAAGGGTAAATCACGGGACCACGCCGTATGCCTCGGAACGGGTTTACTCCATATGAATACTAGTTTGAAACATGAAACAACACAATGCTTTTTGAAAAATGAAGCTATTATAAGACTCAGGTCCCATCACACAATGCAACGCAAGCCGGAGGATAGAGTTTTCCCTTATAATAGCCAAACATGCTTGGTACATTTAAAACAAATCATTCTGATATTACTATAAGTGCATAGTGTTGAAACAATTTCAAATATAAATGTATCAATCATAGACGACATGGGTACCATATATCATGTCGCCATACTAGTTCTACAACTAAAACCGAAGAATGTCGTATTGGAAATTGGATTTCCATCATGAGTCAAGGCAAGGGATGTACTCCTTACCAATTCGGGACATCTCTAGCGGAAAGACGTAGGACTCGGACACTGGGGAGCCCTTGGATCCTCCAAGGCCGGGCCACACTTACTTTAGTGGATTAGTTATTCCTGAACACACGTTTCCCGGTCCTATCATACCTCTAAAATGGTCAGTACGTCGACCACATCAAGAGCCACTAGGGACTCAAATCCGAAGCGCCTCGTAATCCATCATCCACATAAGTAAAAATATTTGGGCTCCATACCATGACACAACTTCTAGCTAGAAATAAACGCATGCACTCCTTGGGTCCCTTATCCCTTTTTAACTCATACCGAGGTGCGAGGCTCGCGAATTAACGCTATACACAAATCTATGCTAATTAAAGCCGTACTTTGATCATCAACCACAAGACTCTGCTTTTCAACAAAAGCCTTGATAATTTGTATCTCAGCATGCCACACTGACAATTCACGCCATGCGATTGATGTCTATCGATATATAATCTCTAAGCTCGTACATCTCAGAGAAGGGTGTTAAGAAAGAGAATAAATTCTCCGCCACCAAACAGATATATATTTAATAGAAATCAGTCTACATAGAATAAAATCCAATGTCAGACACACATCCATTTACAAGTTCGTTCTGGGTATGAACGAAACAGGCGGCACCTCATTCCTCGTCTCATATGTCCAATACAAGAGAGAGGTCCTCGCATATCCAGTCGATCTCCAAGTATGTTTGGACGATCACCACTTATTACATTGTCTTGGGCGTATAGCCAAATCAAGACATCAGTAATCATCCAAACGATGTGAAAATCTCCGGTCTTCAACCACCGTCTTCATCGTCGACTTATCGTCGAATCAGTTATCAGAATGGGCATAAACTCGGTCTTTTCGAATAACTCGCGTATCTTATAATCAAGTGCTATAAAAACATAACATACGCCTCATTCCAGTCTAGAATATTCTTTTGTTCAAATATTCTTTTCACAAATTAAACCAAATTAAGGTTTTCCAAACTAGTCGGGATTAGCGAACCTTATCGAAGTAATCATTTGTTTTATTTCCCAATCCTAACCTATTCACCCCATGGAGCAAAAATGGTAACACTCCATATCTAACACCACAGTGTTATCGGTAAATTTAATTACCATTTCACGTTCAAATCTAATTAAAGATTAACTATCGCCTGGAGTAAAACTGGTGATACTCCGTTCTCGATTATTTCCCAAATTTGATAATATAATTATCACATTCACATTTCAATCTAATTAAAGATTCATTAAAACTTCACTTAGTTTTAATCTTCCAACAATCATTATTTAATGTTTATTTAACTTTGGAAACCCAAACATGTCACATCGACAATCTACACCGTACCATTGATTTCTGCCAATATATAACCATTAAGCTCGTACATCTCAGAGAAGGGTGTTAAGCAAGTGAATAAATTCTCCGCCACCAAACAGATATATATATATTTAGCCGAGATCAACAATACAATTCGAAATACAATGTTAGACATGCAATCCTGTCTTTAACTGGGTTAAAGAACCAATGTCATATAAAACATAGTTCACGATAAACCCAAAATCCCATTCCATTAACTGTGGAATCTTCACGGAAAACATATCAATATATAATCGATATCAGTTTCCGTATCCGACTAATAATATAAATGGAATAACGACAAAGCCTTTTAAATTCCATATATAGTAATAGTCTTCCTCCACAGAAGCTCACTTCGATTATTACCAAATCGAATTCCATTCCATTCCAATTTATTCTATTAAATTGGAAAACTTAATTTGGAAAATTCCATTAATCTTAATTAAAAGATTTATATATTCCAAATCATATTTCACTGTTAATCGGGTTAAAGAATGAATGTCGTTAAAAACATAGTTCACAATAAACCCAATTCACATTCCATTTTATTCCAATTACTAAATAAAACTGGAAACTCTAATAATCTTAATTAAAAGATTTATTCTTTTCACACAGGGTTTAAGAACAGTGTTATTTAAGACACCATTCACGTCAAACCCAAAATCCAACTTGATATTAAATACAAGGCTCTAAACAGAAATTATATCGGCTTATATTCAATATCAAATTCTGAAACCAACACTACAAGAAAACACTGATTTAGCGCCAAAAATTTAGAAACGGGAATTTCTGTCGCTAATTTGCGACGGATTTCCATGTGATTTGCAAGGGATGGTTTTTTGAATTTTCAAACTTTTTTCCTTTTATTTATTACCGTCGTCTTCTGTCGTCCCTTACTAATCCGTTGCAAATTGCGTCAAATCACCGACAGAAAATTTATGTCACTATTTTCCACTGCAAATACAGGCAGAATACCGACGAATATTTATCGAAGCTATTTTGCAGCAGAATTCCAACAGATTTGCAAGAGATGTTTATATTATTTTTCTAATATATACTTTAGTGTTATTTTTTGATAACTATTAACAAATTCTCAAACTCTAATCTTTAATTCCTCTTTTTTGTTCAATTAAAACCGTAACGAATTCCAGTTAAAATTTAGTAATTAAAACTAATAACTAATATATTTAATTATTAATATTTAATAATTATTTTTAATAATTATTAATATAATATAATTAATTAAATAACTACTAGTTTCTAGTAATAATGTATGAATAACAGTGTACACTAACTATATTATCTAATAATTAATAAATTACTGTTAATATTAATTAATTAAATTAAACAAATAAAAATAATAATTAATAATTTAATATTAAATAATTAAGTAGTAATATTCCTTACTTAATAATTAATTTTTATAATTTATATTTGCTAATTAATATCAAAAAATAATTTTTATATTTAAAATTATTTATTAATAATTAGTAAATTATTGTCAATATTTATTAATTACATTTAATAACTAACGAGTATAAATAATATTAAATGATTTATTATTATTATTATTATTATTATTTAATAATCAATGTTTATTTGTTAAATTTTATTTAATAAGTAAAATTAAATAATTAAGAAGCAGTATTTAATACTTAATCATAATAATCCAGTTTTAATAAAAAAAAATGGATAATAATTAATTTGAAATATGATAATTTGTACTAATAATAATTAAATAGTATGTTTATTGCAATAAATAACTGATAATTGATTCATAATTACTATTAACTAGTAAGTAGCATTTAATTACTTTATTATAGTAATCAATTTATAATTTGTATTTAGAAGAGGTACTTTGATGAACTAATTAGATGTTTGTTATTAATAAAATTAGAAATTAATATTAATACTTAATTTAATATTCCAAATTGTGACTTTTATATTCATTCGATAGTTTGGTTCAAGATTCATAAAACCGTACAAGACTCATAAAATTTTAAGTCATTCCAAACGTGTTTTGTCTCCAAAGGTTAAAATTTTGGCTCCAAACACTAAAATTTTGGCTCCATTCTCTTACATCTTTGGCTCCACCGTATATTATTATATCTAGAATTTTCGTTGGAACACTCTTCAAAGCAAAAATCCCTAAATTTATGTCCAAAACCCACGGGATAATTCCATTATTCAATTCGACAAGTCATTCCCTAAAATCGTACTTGAAATCGAACAGAGACCTGCCAATTCGAACTCTAAAGAGCTCAAGAGTTGGTCCCAAACTGATGGATAGAGGAATGATATTGAGCATGAAGTATCAGCTGGATCCCAGCTGGATTGGCCATCGATTTAACCAGGTAAGTTATGACTGATATTCCAGTTTCTATTAATCGATGAAACCGTAATCGTGATTATTTGTTTTGTTGCTTCAGACTGATTTTGTGTTAGATTTGGTATCTCTTGGAGCGTGATAATGTTGTATTTAAAATCAACATGCGAAGGAACAATATAATGCGAGACTACTATCAGATCTGCCAATTCGAATTTCGAGCGAGTGAGAATGGCTATGGTGATTTACGGGTTTTAGATCTGCAGAAGCGGCGACGCTACTGTCACATCTCACTACTAGTATTTGTGTTTTTTTTGACTTCGTAGTTAACATGTTTGATGATTTTCTGTAATGTATGTGTATGCTGATATTATATTATTACCGATTATAATTTTCTTCTATGCACTGCAGTTTTAAGGACTGGAGCAGCATATGCTGCTGTTGGGTCTGCATATGCTGAATTTGGAGCAACAAACGTCATTGTATCTGTGTGAGTACAAACCATGAACTTGCTCAGTAATGTATTTGTATAATATGATTGCGCAAGATTCATCATATAAGCCTGTTTTTAAATCCCCAAAATAGGTATTTCTAATTGTATAGTCTGTAATGAACAAACTTTCTGAAAAGCATGTGGTAATTCGAAAGAGGGGGAGGGAGGGACTTGTTAGCTAAAGTATTTGTATAATATAATTGAACAAGATTCATCATGTAAGCCTATTTGTTTGTGGGCGTGCTACATAAATCATCATGTGTAAAGTTGGCTAAATCTTGACCCAACTTTAATAATTGCCTTTTCATTATTTTCTTAGGTTTGATTTTCTATTTTATCACAGATTCGGCCCTAGAGAAAGAAAGAAAGCTATAATGTACAGTGACATTGGTCGGTTAAACTGTATTGTGAGTTACAAAACATTTTCTACTTCTACTCGTGGCCAGGTACATACCATTTCTAGTTATGTAAAACCATAAAATTGTACCTTTTATGTGTGTATTATTTGTGAAATGTACACTGCCTTCGCAGGGAGCATACAATATTATGTATTATGTGTAAGATATTTGGTGTAGTGTGAAATATTATGGATGTATTATGTATTTTTGATGCAAGAATGTTTAGTATGTCTATTATGTAATGTTTAATGTTGATTATAAGATGAGTGATTAATATAATACATTGATTATGAGATGTGTGTGTTGATATTAATTGTGTTGTATTTAAATTAGGATTGTGTATTGAATGGAACACAAGTTATATGTGTGATGAGTATGTATGTATGTATGTATATATATATATATATATATATATATATATATATATATATATATATAAAGACAGATCAGAAGGGGAATAGCAGCAGATTACCAACAAAAAAAGGGAGGTTAAGTTTACCTTAATTTAATTTTCATCGCTAATCCCTTAGTAATTAGTAAGGATTTACCAACGTTTTTTGTAAATAATATTTTATTATAAATTAATTATCCGTCAGTAAATAGTCGGTATATAAATTAAAATTAAATTAATAAATAAATTTTCATTTTTATTATAAAATTAGTAAAATGACGGAAAAATGTCGTAAAACTCATGCTAAATTCCGTCGTAAAATCTTACACAAATACCGTCATGGTTTTTACTGACCATACCGTTTTGTAGAAAATCTGTCGCTAAATCCTGTTTAGCGACGGATTAGGAGCGGATTATTCCGCTGCTATATGTGCTTTTTCTTGTAGTGCAACACATATCGTATGGGGAATAACGATATATGTCTATCTTCCAAATTCCTCCACAATATTCGTATAGTCATGGAATCCAATATCGAAATATCCCGAAGATGATTTCTATTCAAATCCATTCCAATTTATACATTGGAAAATTCTGGTTAGATTGAAACCATTCTCAAATCCAATTTATTTATTTAAAAACGTTGGATTATCATTCTACTTAATAAATAGTTCATTTTGATAAAAATATATTTTTATCTTTACAAACATGGAATTTTTCATCCAAATTTTTCCAAATCATTTATTATGATTTTACACAAATTATTAATAATTTTAATAATTTTATCAAGGCCCGTACAGTCGGTTTCCAATAACGGCCACCGAACTGCATCCATAGCAATATTTTCCAAATTTGATTTGGACATAATTCCAAATCCAACCGTTAGATTTAAAATCTCTTATATTCATTGGAAAGCTCTTTCCAATATGAACCCAACGATTCCAGTTTTAGGAGAATTCGACGGTTGAATCTCCCATAATGTCAATTCGAAGTCAATGGTCGAAATTCGCGAATGGTCGCGGCGCGACGCCTTCTATTCAAGCCATTAATATGTATATATATATATATAATATATTTCATTCAAAAAGTATTTAATAAATGCGTTTTAAAAATGATTCCCACTTTCATTTAAATTTTAAATCAAAATTGAATACTCCTTATCATTATAATATTTAAATGATAATATTTTCAAAATATCTGATTTTGAAATCATTTTCTTTTCGATATTCATTATAAAAATGAATAAAATTGATATGAATATCGTTCGCGTTGAAATGACGCATATTAATCAATAGAGCTTCACATATTTCAATAATTTCGTGTCCATCCAAAACCGAATATCAAATTCACATTTTAATCCTTTACGGAATATTATTTTAAAATATTCGTTATTTCCAAATTGGAATGAGACCCAATCAATTACCATATAATGTTATTTATATGGATTTCATACAACATATGTACGTAACAATAAAGATACACAATCAACCATCATCTAGAGTGCATTACACAACTACATAAGCATTAAATATAATTAATTAACGCTTACAACAGTCTGTCAACCAATCGATTGACATACAACTAAACAATTGGGATTAGTGTACATCAAATATCATCCCAATACCTGTGTGGGGTTTCAACCAAAAAATACTGAATATTACTTGTGTAGTTGGGCGATGTGTAAAATTTATCGTCCCAATCAATGTTAGTTAAATGGGTGTATATAAACAAATCGTCCAATTTGTAAATGAATATTGATTTTCATTTCAGGAGAATTTTATGCCGTTCATATATACGTCAAAAATTATATTTTTAACGAATTAACGATAAAATATTTATTTCAACACTTGACTATTTTATATAGTTCATACTTTCAATAAAAATGATATTTTTATTGTTCAAACATTTTATTCAACACATGAATATTTTATACGGTTCATATACACATAAAAAATGATATTTTTAATGAATAAATATTTATTTCAGAAAATTTTGGCATTATAACGGCGCGATATTAGAACTGAAATAATGTCTAGCATTATCCCTCCCCTGATACTGGCTCGCGCCATACATAATAATCAATCCATTACACAAAACCACAATACAATCCATTTCACCACAAGATAGTCAATTTCAACACAATTCAATCCAAACAAACATCCATGGTTTGTACAATAAATAGTGTCCGGAGCTACTAAGCCCCGTCTGCAACCTAAGATATATTTGACTACAAAATAGTTTGAGTGAGAAAGAGTTCTCACATTGGGATCCACTCCGTCGTGCTTTTCTGACGTTCTGATTCGTTGTTCTGATCCCAGATTTTGTAAACTAACTCCAATCTTCAGACAGTATTTTTTTTAGCTTAAACGCGCTTTTCCAGACAACTTTCGCCTAATGGCCTTTCTTCCGAAAATGCTCCAATTCGCCAGAATTTGTGAAAAGACAGTATTTGGACAACAGAATTTGGACGTGTTTTCTGATCAACTCCGCAATCCAAAATACGGCTTCCATATACTCAAATCAAAGAGAAAATCGTGCTCTTCTGTTTTGGCATTGTGTAGTTTTGTACATAGGGACTTGGATTGCAAAATATTTGCTGCGGAAGGTCAGGGGGGTTTAATGTAAAACTGAAATTTTGTAAAAATTGGATTTTTAGAGGAATAGGGCCCCACAGGCGGCGTTGGAGGGTTTGAGGTGGCGGAGGAGGGGCGCAGGTGGTCGAGTAGGTGGCGCAGGCGGAGATGGCGGCTACAGCGGCGATTTGGAGTTGATGGAGGCCTGGTGTTTCGAATTGGGGAAGGACGGAGTGGCAGCGCTGGCGATTGGGGGGTGCGACGAGCTGAGCGACGGTGGCGGCGAGCTGAACGACGGCGGCGGCGTGCTGAACGTCGGCGGCGGTGGTCTGGAAGGGGGGCGATGGGATTGGGTTGGGTTTTTTTTTTCCCAAGTGTGAACGACGGGGAGAGATAAAGGGGAGGGTTCACTTTATATTTAATTTAATATTTTTTTCCAAAAAGTTACCTTTTCACTCAAACCCCAAATCGAACCCAATGACTATCGTCCCTAACCAAATACCTCCATTTCGAACAAAATGGGATATTTCCTTTAAGCCAATTCGACTGTTTCGATCAGTTTTCATCAAAATTAAAATATAAATTAATATAACATGCAAAATTGATTTCAACATACATTTTAATTTACCGAGGAAATGTACTGACTCCAAAAATTACAGAAAAAATAAATCCAGCTATGTTCTGATGATACGGTCCTAACAAAACTAATTTCATCAAATTTGGAGACCGTTTGAAAAATGGTCATTTTCCAGTCGACTAAATTCAAACAGAATTTACCAAACGCGTTTAAATTCAGCACGCTCACATATTAATTCAAAAAATTATGAAAATTGGAATCTTGCAATAATTTTACATTATAGATCTAACAAAAGTTGTTTCATCGAAAACGGAGGTCGTTTGCAAAATGGCTATTTTTAAGGACTATATATTATATTAAAATATATATATATATTCCATAGCTACTATTTTAAATTTTTAAACTGGCCATAACTTTTAATTTATATTATGAAATCTCAATTTTTCACATTCATTAGAAAGATATAATTAAATGGATTCAAATATTTCTGGTTTTATTGAAATCCGATTTATATTGAATTCTATATATTCATTTAAAGTTTAAAATCGAATTTTCAAACTACCGCGCCATTTCAAGCTCGTATTATAATAAAAATAAATTTATTCGTTCTAACTTCATTTAAAATAAATTTTTAGTCATTATTATTTAAAATAAATCATTTTAAATATTCCAAATCCATTAAATTAGCTAAAATAAAAAATTTAAATTGGTTCAGAATTTCCGGGTTGTTCGTAACGACCCGGATTTTTGATCGATATATTTTAAATATTTAATATGGTTTTAAATATTAAGTTGATAATATAAATCAATTTTTATATTGATTTATCGATTTAATAATCGAAATACGATTTATTTCGAATATATATAATTATCGTAATATGAGAATCTGGAATAATTCAATTCGAAATTTAAAGTCGAGTAAAAACAATTCAGATGATGAATATAAATATTCTATTTTAATATAGACGATAGTAATAATAATATATTATCGAGGAATTAATTGTTTTGAATTTAACTTATATCGAATTAAATTAATATCTTCTCCATATAATTGAACTGGACTTCGATACTTGTTCCAGTGTGTCCAGAATAGTGGTATAACCCTAAGGATACCAGTTATTGCGTTTAAATAGGAGTTCAACAACACATGATATTTTAAAAAGGGTTAAAATCACCGGTTCAACTCAAAATAAATAAAAATAATATATAACCTATTCCTTCCTCCCTAAGTTAAATAACAAAGTACATTGCAAATGGTACGTACGAAGTCCTAATTTCTTAATGACTAAGTATTCTCATTTATAAAATCGCACGAAAATTTCTTCATCCATTCTTCCTTCTGAAATTAGATCGAGATTCAGGAAATTTAAATGGAGTTCCCATTTATTCTCAGATTTTGTTCCTCACTACTTTGTTCTGAAATTAAAAAGGGTCGCTTCCTTTATAATCGGCCTCTCTCAGTCTTCATTAAATCGATGTCACGCCAGACTTTAACCTCTTCAATGAAATCGATCCCGTGTATTAAATAATAATAAAAAGACAAAGAGCCGAACCGCAAATGGAAATCGCAAGTGAAGCAACAGGAATTACGTTTGTAGATGGCGATGTCGATGTTCAAAAGGGAATTGAAATCACAATTGCTTATCGCGATTTAATACGAGAAGTCGTGGAGCTCCTCATCAACACGGTGGTCGTCAAGTTGGTCGCGGTTGAACTCAGGGTCGGAGGACATATCTGTTGAAGGGATTTAGCGGTATTCGAGACCAGAAAGGGTCGAACCTGTAACGCAGTCTATAAAGGAAGGCTAGGGGTCGAAAATGGATGGACTGGGGTGATTTTGGGGTTCGATGGTATGGTAAGTAGGGAATTCGAAATGGGTTTTTTTTGGGAGGTATTCGAGTTCATATTTTGGGGAAGATGTGGTGTATTAGGAGGTGCAGAGACCTTCGGTGGTCTGGTTCGGAATTTCAGTATAAAGTCGAAGTGGAACGGATAATAAATATTAAAAGAGTTTTGATATAAATATTAAAAGAGTTAAAATATAATAAATATTAAAAGAATTAAATTCGAATTAAATTAGTTTATTTGATTTAGACACTATAATAATATTAAAAGAGTTTTGATATAAAGATTATCGTTTCTTTCAAAATGATTCGAAATTTAAATCAAGTGTTTTGGATTCTCATAAGGGAAAAAACCCCGTTCCGTGTTATACGGCGTGGTCTTATGAGATATCGTTTATTTTCTCATACTGTTTTAAATTGTTTACTCATACCAATCCCATGACTGACCCAAAGTTTATTTTATTTGGTTTTACCTTAACTCTTGGGTGCCCAAATTTGTACGCGCAGTCAAGTAGTTCAGGATTTTACAGATTTATCTAAAGGAGCTTGGAGCAGAAGGCTTCAGTGTTAGATATATAGTATTTTTATTTCCGCTGTGTTGTAAGTGTTGTACTCTTTAATTGTATGTTATACAGTTAAAATTTTGTATTTCAAAAGTTAGTATATATTATATCTTATTCCGTTGCGATGCAAGATTCTGTATTGTTATTTCTGTTCTTCTTCTACCTTTTTCTTCTAAAAAAAAGATTCGTATTTCTGTGATATTTGGGTTGGATGTGTGATGTATGTAGTCAATTCAGATAGTACGGATTTACGGTTCGTTACAGTGGTATCAGAGCTTAGGTTGAGCGAACACCTAGGCTTTGATGGGATTGTGCTCATTAGAGATAGGGTCATTAGTAATCTAGAATGAGTTGAGTGTATATACGAGAGCGCGTATTTGAAAATTGATAAAAAGTTGTTTTATATTGTGTTGGCTAGTCTGTTGAGTGGGTTATGAATTCTGGTCGAATCGTGGGACGCCATGAAGTCGATAGGAGTTTCGAAACACTTGAGCAGAGAAATTTGACACAGTATTGTTTTTAAAGTGGGTAAATGATGTAATTTTACTCAAAATTCTATTTTGATATAGGAGGAATAATTTCCTGAAATTATCTATAATACATGGATGAGTTAGTTGTTATTATTATAATCGAATGAGATTATAAGAATTGGAATGTTTATATATAACCAAATAAAATTTGTATAAGAATGAAATATGCAAGTGAGATGACATGGAATTGAATTCATACCGGAATTTCGAATTTAAATCCTGGGTGTTTGTAAAAATATTTTCTGAAGTATATTAAAATAATATAGCTTTGTTTTGAAAGGATTTTTGATTAAAGATCATTTTTGAATGGATATTGGAATTGATAAAGCACTGAACTCACTTCAGTGGCTGGAAAATAATTATGATGATGACTGCAACATCATCAGTGTTCATTTTCGAGTTTCTAAGTGATGGATTGCTACTTTAGAAAAGTTTTGATGGATTCTTTTTTGAAAGAAACAAGTTGGTTTGAAAATCTAAATGTTTTGAGTTTGAAATGGAAATAAATATCTATGGATATATTTATGTGATTTCAGAAGGATTTGAAATGACAACCCGAGAATTTGAATTTTGGAATTTAAATTTAACTTAAGCAAGTTAAATGGGTCGAAGTGAATAAATTGATTAAAATCATTTTGGATAAATTGGTGTTGAACCAATATGAATGGAATATGAATTTGATGATAATTTATTGGATGTAAATCATTCAGATTAAATGAATGGAAACCAAATATTTTGGTGGAATTAATTGTAGAAGTATGAAGAGTTGAGTTTCAACATAAGTGGAGTTTGAAAAGAAATAGAAATATAGTATTTTTTCTACCTTAGTAATTTCGGGGACGAAATTCTTTTAAGTGGGGAAGAATGTAACGACCCGGATTTTTGGTCGATATATTTTAAATATTTAATATGGTTTTGAATATTAAGTTGATAATATAAATCAAATTTTATATTGATTTATCGATTTAATAATCGAAATACGATTTATTTCGAATATATACAATTATCATAATACGAGAATCTGGAATAATTCAATTCGAAATTTAAAACCAAGTCAAAACAATTCAAATGATGAATATATATTCTATTTGAATATAGACGATAGTAATAATAATATATTATCGAGGAATTAATTGTTTTGAATTTAACTTATATCGATTTAAATTAATATCTTCTCCATATAATCGAACTGGACTTCGATACTTGTTTCAGTGTGTCCAGAATAGTGGTATAACCCTGGGGATACCAGTTATGGCGTTTAAATAGGAGTTAGACAACACACGATATTCTAAAAAGGGTTAAAATCATCGGTTCAACTCAAAATAAATAAAAATAATATATAACCTTTTCCTTTCTCCCTAAGTTAAATAACAAAGTACACTGCAAATGGTACATACGCAGTCCCAATTTCTTAATGACTAAGTATTCTCGTTTATAAAATTGCATGCAAATTTCTTCTTCTATTCTTCCTTCTGAAATTAGATCGAGATTCAGGAAATTTAAATAGCGTTCCCTTTTATTCTCAAATTTTGCTCCTCGCTACTTTGTTCTGAAATTAAAAAGGGTCGCTTCTTTATAATCGACCTCCCTCAGTCTTCATTAAATCGATGTCACGCCAGACTTTAGCCTCTTTAATGATATCGATCCCGTGTATTAAATAATAAAAAAATGAGAAAGAACAGAACTGCAAATGGAAATCGCGAGTGAAGCAACATGAATTACATTTGAAAATGGCGACGTCGATGTTCAAAAGGGAATTGAAATCACAATTACTTATCACGATTTAATACGAGAAGTCGTGGGGCTCCTCATCAACAAGGTGGTCGTCAAGTTGGTCGGGGTTAAACTCAGGGTCGAAGGACATATGTGTTGAAGGGATTTAGCGGTATTCGAGACCAGAAGGGGTCGAAGCTGTAACGCAGTCTACAGAGGAAGGCCAGGGGGGTTGGAAATGGATGGACTGGTGTGATTTTGGGGTTCGATGGTATGGCAAGTCGGGAATTCGAACTGGGTTTTTTTTGGGAGGTATTCGAGTTCATATTTTGGGGAAGATGTGGTGTATTAGGAGGTGCAGAGACCTTCGGTGGTCTGGTTCGGACTTTCAGTATAGAGTCGAAGTGGAACAGATTGATAGCACTACAACAAACTAGGCCTCTGATAGCACTAGTAGATCGCGTTTCCGCATTTTCTTATCTCAACTCTAACTATCAGGTAAATAAATATGTGTACCGAAACGCTATTCAACGAATTAACACGTATATGCGGTAAATGAATTATTTTTGTGCGGGAACTAAAAAATTGTCGTATTCACTTTGCTGCCTCCTTCTATAAAAAATCTTCTTTCCACTGTTCTGGAAAACAATAGCTAAGTCTATAATGTCTATTCCCTGTTTGTGAAAAGTCAATTGATTGAAACCCTAACCTCTATCATGAACATTCGATCCTAATCCCTAAAAGAAGCTTCCAATTCTGTTGCCTAGATCCCTAATTCCGCACCTCCCCAATTTAAACTGCCATGAGAGGTACTACATCTTTTTTTCTGCTTTAGTGTAATAAATATCAGGATGAAAGGAAACTATTTCATCAACGATATTTGTTTTGACGATTTCAGATTTAGCGTAATAAATATCAGGATGAAAGGAAACTATTTCATCAATGATATTTGTTTTGATGATTTCAGATTTAGTGTAATAAAGTTTAAATTATTTTACTACTTCCGTTATCTTTCACATGGTATTTAGTTGGTTATCTTGCAAATTAGTCAATTTAAAGCTTAGTTATTTATTTAATCAGCAGCAAGATTAACAAGTTTCATGCTTAATTATTTATGGTAAGTAACTTTTGAGGTAAGATCTTATTTATCCTGCGTAAATAAGTTAAATCAGCAAAATTGCAGAAATATGAGGTTGATATTGATGTGGTATTGTGAAATTTGTATTTCATGTCATCGTAGAAGTGAAGCTTGGGAGAAATTTGATCATTGTTACGGTCTTTGTGAAAACAATCTAAAATCTGTAGTTATATTATTTAATAAAATGGAAAATGATTGTTGTGCATCTTTTAAATAATGCATTCAAAGAATAGTTAAGATCTTATATCTTCGCGAAGCTTGAAGCTAAGATATTTTTTCCTCCTTATAATGTTATATGTGATTTTTTTTCATATTTAAAGACGCTTCAGTTGAACTCGATGTAATGGGGGTTTGCTTTGAACATGGCGATTAAAGTTTGCAAATCATGTTTCTCTAAGCAACAGTGATAGGTTGCCATTAGTTTATGATGGTTGTTGAAAGGGCAGTGGAATCTGTTGGTTTTAGTTAGTTCTGTTTTTGAATTGTTTTTTAGAACAATTAAAGGGAGAAATATATAACGGTGTTTTTTGGTCTGTTAAGATTGAAGATGACACAACATACAACTATAAATTCTTCCTAACCAGTTCCTATATTTTTGTAACTCTTTTTCTTGCAAACCATGTCTCTCGTCTGTTTTTGCTGCTTCTTATAATAATTATTATATTTGTACTGCCAGCATAAGCTTATTATTAAATAAAAATATTTAATTGTGTTATTATTTATACCCCTTATATTTATTGCCCAATCTACCAACCAGTATTCATACTGTTGTGTTGAACTTAATCCTTTCAAGTCATGTATTTGATGAATCCTTTTACTGTAAGTGTATGGCTGGATGGATTTCTCATTAGATGTGAAAATATGGTTATTCAAATATTATATATATTGAGCATAAGATCGTTCAAATCATTTTTTTTACTCTAACAAGCTACTCATATTATATGATCGTACGTCGTACCTTATTATTCAGTATATATGTTTCACACTGAAAACACACATCTACTGTGCTGAATATCTTAACCTCAGTAAAAAAACACTAATTTGCAGCAGGGTGTTTAATGTAGAAGTGTACATGTGTATTTTCTCTAAATAAGTATAAGTTGAGAGTCTTGATTGCATTCCTCCTGCAACCACAACGATTTCTCCAGTAATCTAGGAAGGGTCATCATATGCAAAAAAATGCTATTGCTGCAGCCATGTCCCCTGTGGTTCCCAATCTCTTAAGTAGGGTACATCTGAATCTTTCCTAATAGATGCATTGCCAGTGATGAAGTCGGCAAAATGTGTTGGCACAAATCCTAGAGCTATGCAATTAACCCTGGTCTCTGGGCTCATTTCAGTAGCAAGAGCCTTTATGAGTCCAAAAAGTGCAGTTTTTGTGATTTCGTACATGGCCATAGAAGGATGTGGCTGGTAACGTGCAATAGAAGATATAATGATGACAGAAGAACCCTTGGACAAGTGAGGTGCAACATCTTGCAATAATAAAATTGATGCTTTCATGTTAATATCCTAAAGCTTATCAAGAACAGCTTCTTTAGTGTCCAAATATTATCAGTAGATGGATTTGCAGCTGCATTTGACAAATGTATAATGCATCCATATTTTTGAGCGGTCTTTTCAACTAACTCTTTCCTATGTTGTGCGTTTGATAATTGACAAACCACTCCCAATACATCAATCCCTTTGGATCTAAGCTTCTTGACTGCTTCATCAACGTTCTTCTTCTTTCGAGATGAGACCACAACGGCGGCGCCTTCAAGGCTGAAACGCTCAGCGATTGCGAAACCGATGCTTTGTGTTGACGCTGTTGCGATCGCAACTTTGTTTTCCAATCACTTCATTTTTCTTGTGATTTCTTGCCAAATTTTTTTTTTCATGTAGAATTTAAAGGGAGAAGGATAGTAGATGGATGTTAGCTAAAATGGAAGCTCAATTAAGTTCCAAGCTACAGGATAAACATTGAAAATTCTTAGGCGGCTTATTTAAGTTCAATGCTACGAGATAAACATTGAAACCTATTTATTAGTAGATCATTCAAATCATACGTTTGAAACCTCTGACCATTATGTTAATTCAATGGTTGATGAATATGTTGAGCCTGTGTATATTAAGTCACATAAGAAACAATAAAGAACTATGTTGCATCGTTCTAGTCCATAAGGTTAGTTATTCATGATAAATGAACATGCCTTTGAAACACTGTCAACTATAGACTCTAACATAATTACTTGATAAATTAATATCCAACTTACTCCCATTGTTTTCATTTTTCTGCAGGTTAAATGCTCAGGCTCTTACCCTTGCTGCTTTGATTGGAGCAGCGGGTGCTGAACACTTTGACAGACTATCAAAAGGTAACAAACATTAAATTCCTTTATTTGACAGAAGAATTGGTGATTTTTCTCTCATGTGCTTCCCTGCTTATAAGAACTAGTTGGTTTTTTTTTTTTTTTTTTTTTTTGAAAGTAAGGTTATTTGCTTTAAGCTGCAGCGAAATGTTATTAACCATTCATAATGATGCCCAGTTGTTGATGGATGGTAGGGCGTATGTTTGTTATTATATAAGAGATAACAGAATACTCACAATGCTCAAAGAGATAAAATAGATAACCCAAGGAAAATCAATGCAACTTAAAAAAAAGTTAGATGCAAGTTAAATATAACATCAAGGTAAACATTTTTCTGAGAAAAAAAAAATTTAGGTGAATATTCATGGATTTTAAAAGTTTTAAGTGTTGAATAAAATAAAATAAAACTTGTGATTTGAAGGAAAAAAGTCATGTATTCTGTCTACTTCAATATGTCATGTTTAGATTGGGTATGTTGATACGTAAGGCTTCACCAATTTAGAATTTATTGTCAATTGGTTACACCCTTTCTGTTGTGAGTTCCCTGTCATCTTTCTTAGGCATGTCATGATTATAATTTATTAGCTCACCTCTTCTTACTCATGTCATCTTCT
This sequence comes from Allium sativum, assembly GCA_030737875.1. NCBI lineage: Eukaryota > Viridiplantae > Streptophyta > Magnoliopsida > Asparagales > Amaryllidaceae > Allium > Allium sativum. Next base: position 137,751,680 of record CM060922.1, on the reverse strand, counting down.
ACAAATTTTCCTATAGAGTTGTATAATTCATTAGCAGTTTTTGAGGGCACAAAACTCAGTTTCAGGCTGCTGCACATTACCATTTCGGTTCGGATGTCTTCTGTTGCGTATGGGACGTCTTCCTCAAAAATTTAATAAATAAGACATTATCATTAATTCTTATCATAAGTTTTAGAATGCAAAACACACAAGTAAATGATGATTCAACATTCAAAATTTAGAGTTCAAAAATCAGCATTTAAAATTTAGAGTTTTAACTTTTAAACAAATGGAGCCTAGTATACCTCTTTTTTAAATTCTTAAATATGTATGTATGTATGTATGTATGCATGCATGTATGTATGTATGCATATTGTATTTGTATGTATGCATATATAAAATAATTGAAATTGCACTATACATTAGAATATTATACTTTATGGTAAGATTTTATTTGAATGCAACATGTTTCATCTCCAGTTTGATTTAAACACGATATGCTTTTATAGAAATTTTATTGTACCATCAATACATGTATTGAACAATTTGTGCATAAAAACAATAGCATCTTGACTTGACAAAGTATCTACCACTGCCACATCCCTAAGTTAATTCATGCATAGAATGACTATATAACGAGGATATTGACTTCACAATGCATATGTGAAGGAATTCGAGTTCATGTTTTCTTTGAGCACATTGCAGAACTAGCTTTTAGGCAATGAGAATGACATTGATTTTTTATTTTCCATAATACTTTACTGGGAAATGCAGTTAACCTACATTTCAGCAATTTATCGAATTGGCATTTTTAAGTGGTGAATTTACTGTATTTTCTTTAAAACTGATTATAGATTTTTGCGAAAAGATAGTAATGAAGAATTCAAACAGAATAAATGGTAATAAATAGGTCCTAACCGTTTTCTATCTTGTAAAGTATTAAAATATCAATACTATATTTATGGGAATTTTCATTATAATGTTTGAGGTAACTTATGAGATCGACCTGACATTTATCATGAATTAAATATACTATCTGGCTGTTTTTAAAGAATTCGGTGAATAGTACGCTGAGTATACAACTTAAGGGAATGCTAGCAGTCTCGCATTTAAGGAGAGTGCTTTAATAGTCCTCTCCCAATCTCATTATAGCAAGTGTATGCATTTGCTATCTTAAGAAGCATAATTCCATGATTTTGATCAAATGTACTCTTCAATAAGAGGAAGAGTATTGCAACACTCTTCTCAAAGAAAAGTTTTTCTAGCATTCATTTAATAACCTTTTGTTTAGTGTTTTGTTGATATGTTTGCCTGTATTCCTCTCGTCGGTGCTTATGATTGTACTACCGATGTCCTAGTTTTTAGAGATCCCCGGATTATCACAAAACCAATTGGCAATGTGAAGGGTGAACTCATTATAGTTATACAGGATTCATTTTACAAATTCCCCAATGTGGGACTTGTCTCAACACGCCCCCGCACGTGTGGCATATCATGAGCCTAACACGTGGATCTTTATATTGGGTGACGTGGATAAGTGTGGCATTGTGCGCACGAATTAAACCTGCTCTGATACCATGTTAGAGAACCCAGGATTATCACAAAACCAATTGTCAATGTGAAGGGTGAACTCATTATAGTTATACAGGATTCATTTTACAAATTCCCCAATGTGGGACTTGTCTCAACACGCCCCCGCACGTGTGGCATATCATGAGCCTAACACGTGGATCTTTATATTGGGTGACGTGGATAAGTGTGGCATTGTGCGCACGAATTAAACCTGCTCTGATACCATGTTAGAGAACCCAGGATTATCACAAAACCAATTGTCAATGTAAAGGGTGAACTCATTATAGTTATACAGGATTCATTTTACAAATTCCCCCATGTGGGACTTGTCTCAACACTAGTTTTGAGAAGAACTACTCTTCACATCCACATGGTTTTTGGACATTGATGCACAAATTATTCTTGTGTGCATCAAATATTTTGTTGGAAATATCATGCCTAAACAAGCATGCAATAATGAAACGGCCAAAGTTAATGAACAGTGTACGGATTTTTGTTTAATGAGTTCTATAAGGTATCTTTCTGATAGTTTATAGCAAGTTTTATAATGCTTCTTTCTGATAGCTTAAATTAGTTTCAAGTATTCTAGACATTGTTGATAGTCCAGTATGAACTCCAATTATGATTTGCATAATTTTTTAGTTGTGCACAGTTGAAACTAATGTTATGAATGAAGCATCTTTATGTATAGCGTAGATGTAGATAGTACAACCTTTTTTTGTTAGTTGATCCTTCACATTCATACTTTTATGATTTGAAATTTCTGTCATAAGTTCTTAGATTGGAGGATTAATTTTGTGGTTTTATGTATTCTTTCGTATGTAAAATATAATTTTGTTTGATATAAGTCAAATATAATAGTTCATTCAGGATTTTCCATTAAAATATTAGATAATTAAACATAAATTTACATTGCTAATGCCATTTGGGCAGCCATGTGTTATTTTTAGAAGATTATTCCATCGATAGTTTATTGTTTGGACTGCTCTAAAGTTATAGGTTTTTTTTCAATATACTTGTGTTCAATCTCGCACGCGCGCGCGCACATACACACGAATAAATGTATGTTAGCATGCATGCACACATGTATGTATGTGTGCATGCTCACGCTTGACGCAGAATCATATTGCATATATGTTCTAACTAAAGTCAAGTCGGCATCCCTTCTCCATTTACTTGGCATACACAATTTATGTGAATGGAATAGTGAACGTTGTAGGATGATCAAGAAACATATGCAAAGGAAAGTTTGAACTTTAGCATTGTTGTTTTAATATGTTTATTTGTTAAATTTGAAAATTCACTATAGTATTTTGGCACGTCCAAGTACATATTTAAAAAATAAACACGAAACAATACGGATTTTAAAATATACAAATATGATCAAGGATCTTATTTTCATATACAAATATGATCAAGGATCTTATTTTCTCATACATGGACATGATAACTTCGTATAATTATATTTGTATTTGGGGGCGATGATTGAAAAGCTTTACAGATGGTTGAGTGGCAGAGATTTAAGACATGGTGAAATACTTGGTGTATAAATATGCGTAAAATACTAGTACTAAAGTGTGAGGACATATTAAACAAGTATTTTGCAGACTTTCTACAATCATCATCACTATGTATCTATATGGCGTTCATGAGAGTAATAGCAGATATAGACATACACCTTAATGTATAGCATATTTTGATTTTCCCAGTTCTTAAATTTTTACGAACTACTTTAAATTTGTTGTATGATTTGTTTCGTCGTTGATTATTTTTTTTGTCTCTGTAACAAGAGAGATACTTAATTTTAAGCAGAGCACTTATTTTACTGTCTTGGCAGATCGAGCCCAAGATCTCTAGAATACAATCTAAAGATCTTGCCGCTTAAGCTAGTGATCCTTGACAATTCATTCTATTATTTTGTTATGAATTATTGCTTTTATATGATGAAGTGGATGACAAAATGGAGAAGGGAACACAAGATGCATGGTATTCACACATTCAATTTAAAGGCGGACACGGCAGGGAAACATCTAGAAGTCAAGGAGGTCGCTTCGCTGGACAAAATGGGTTCTAGCAATCTGGATATCAGGTCCATGATGGGTTTCAAACATTTATTCCACCGCCTTCAGCTGAGATGCGCCATGCATCAAAAGCTTATCCTCCACCTTTCGAATCTGAAACGTTACAGGTGTTTTAAAGGCTTTTTGTTCAAACTGAGATCATAGAAAGCCAGCCTAAGTCTAGTCTTCTTAATGTTCCTTGCAAATCCATGAGATATCCTACGGGTCCAAGCAAGGGTACCAATGGCATTCGGTGTTTATTTAAGGCAAATTATTTCATTGCGGAATTACCTATTAAGGACCTCCATCAGTACGACGTAAGCTATTTATGATATTATTATTATTATTATTATTATTATTATTATTATTATTATTATTATTATTATTATTATTATTATTATTAGTTATAATTTCGTTAATTCTTGTTCAAAACTTCAGCAAAAGTATGAATATAGTTTGAAAATGCTATATAATGTGCCAATCTATCTAAGTTGGTTAACCATGGTCTCATCTTTGTAGAATTACAGCGAAAATAGTTGATGTGAATTCTGAATTTTGTGTTTAGATACAAAACCTTGCTAAGACAATTCATATCATGGTCGAGTTGATTGATAGTTGATAGCACGTTCACATGGATGATGTTTCAAATATTTGTTTATATTTTTCGAAATGATGAAGGCTTCAGAAAATTAAGCTTGCGAGTAATATGCTGTACGGCATTATACGAGTGCCGAGTTGTCTATGTCATCCAACAATTATTACCTTAATGAAGGCAGAATTAATTGATAAACCGACCGACGTCAAGTTATGCAAACTTGTCAACTGTTTCTTGGGGCTGTGTTGTTGCTGACCTATTTTTCTGGTTTTAAATATTAAATAAATTATGCCATCATATTTCAATTACTCCAGAAGTTACATCCAGATATGTAAACCGATATGTTATTAAAGAGCTTGTAGATCTATATCATGTGAGCCATTTAGGAGGTCGGCTGCCTGCATACGACGGAAGGAAGTGCCTTTATACCGCTGGCCCATTACCATTTTGCTCTAAAGAGTTTCATATTACTCTTGCTGATGAAGATGAGTATGGTACTAGTACTGAAAGGTAATACGTGTCTCTGCCTTTTCTTTTTTAATAGAGGGGGAAAAGTCAAATTGCATTTCACTCTTGTTATTTCCTACTGTTATAGTTAATAAAATATCTGACAGTGTTGTATAGGAGCCTGAGAACCTTTCAAGTTGTTATTTCCTACTGTTATACTTAATGGACCTGCATTTTTTTTCTTTTGGACAAGACGAATTTAATAGTGTACACGTTTCTTTTTATTGGTACTTTGTACTCCTTAACCCACCAAACATTTCACAGCTCATGCTTAGTTTTTTGTGCGAACATTGAATAGATATAATGGAATCTTGGCTGGATAAAACGCTGTTTACTTTGGTACTAAATTCACATCTATATTTATGTTGAATGGTATGAAAATATGTGACAGCTTATCGATCATGAGAACACTTCGATTAAAGTGTAATTGCTCTACTGGTACAGACCAGGAAAAAATAAATGAAACAATAGCGGAAAAAAAGGTTTAAATTGATCTTACATCCTCGAACTGTTTACTTATGCAGTTTCAGATGGCAATAGGAAAATCTATGTGCCTATAAACCCAATTCAGTTTTGCTCGCAATGCTTTTATATCAATATTTCATATATGTATTTCATATATAATTACATGAGGTGAGTATTGCTCATAATGCTTTTATTATTTTTTTGTCGGTAAACCCACTTCAGTTTTGCTTTTCTGTTTGACCTAGGGATCCAATTACAGCAGGTGCAAAAGATCATATCCGTCCTGTACATCAAATGGAGTACACTGGATTTTAATTATTTGGTCAGTGATTTTTCAATCTCCTTTTGCCTTACAGAACATATTTGAACATATGTGTGATCACATATTATGAGTCTGAGCATAACACAGCATAGAAATGCAAATGTTATTTACATACCGATGCTTTTGGGAACATCTTATAGAAGTTTAATATATGTGCCTCTATGATATAAATGCAAGTTCAAATATTCTGAGCTAAATATCGCTTATTTTGTTGTAGCAGGACCAAACTGCTTATGTTTTAGACAAAACATCAAAAGCAAAACAAGATTAAATCAAGAATTCAACATGGAAGAGGTGATCAAGCAATATGTATGAATCGTTAAGTTTGGATATATGAAAATAGTTTGAACTATATGGATGAAATGTTAAGTTTGAATATATGAATATTGTTTGAATGATATGTATGAAATATTATGTTGTAGTTTAAATGTTTATTGTTTTTGAAAATGTGTTGTGTTTGTATACATTTAAGAAATAGATAACTATATATATGAACGATGTTTGGGTGATATGTGGTTATATAGAAGTAACGAAATAGCTGAAATGGTGGTATGCGAATGTTATAAAATTGTCAATGAAATTATAGCGTTTTAAAAATGCTATGAAAATGTAAAAACAAACGCTATCAAAAATAGACAATAAACGCAATAAGAAGTAGCAGTTGGCAAAGATTTCATATAGCGTTTTTGGTCAATAGCAAAAGGAAAACGCTATAGATTGTTAATTTTTCATAGCGTTTAGATTTTGCTATTTAAAGTTGGAGGCCTAACATAGCATGTTGTTCCATGGCGATCTCTGAAACGCTATTGTAGGCTATAAAAGCGTTTTTCAAACGCTATTAAAACCCCTTTTTGTTGTAGTGTAGGGTTCAGCTGTTTGGGTTTTTCTTGTTTGAAGGGAAGCAGAAGGATTCGATTAAGGGAGAGAAGGGGTGTAACAACCCGAGTTCCGACAGAATGATTTTTTTTCAAAAACCCAATCTATCGAAACCTGAGTTGGGTGCTCTGGTATCCTGCAGAAAAAGACAGAGATAAAGAAATGTGTCAGAATTCGTAAACCATCTCACAACGGAAGGAATTAAAGTATAATATATTCAAATATAACTTTACCTTATAAAACATACTGCCTAACCAGTATTCCAAGCTATACCATCTTTGTCATGAACCTGACCTGGAAGTATGTAATGAGGAGGTGGTCAGAACATAAGTTTTGTGTGACTGGACTTAGAATAAACTTCTGTATAATCCTACGTATGCTGTTCTATTACATTTTCTTGGTTATTAGGTTGGTAACAATGTTAGATCTTTAAGCTAAACTTATCCATCCACTAGTAGATTAACCTAACACAATGTATACGTAGTTACCCCCTACTCGTGTCCTTTTTGTTCATGTGTACGCAGTTCCTTATTTAATGTCGTATGTCGTACGGGCTTTTATTATTACTACGTCTGCGTAAAACCACCATCCTGTGTTGCGTAAGTGTTCGGACTGCCAACCAAGGTCTTACTAGGTTCTGTTACCGAATACTACCTAGATCCAACTAGGGTTCACCATCGAGTGTTACCTAGGTCCAACTAGGGTTTACTTTATCGAATGCTTCCTAGGTTCAACCAGGGTTTACGCTACCTAGGTCCAACTAGGGTTTATGCTACCTATCGAACAATGCCCACTAGTCTAGGACACACTACCCAGAGCGATATGCGTTCCTAGACTTTACGTCCCAATCGTATCGTTAAACGTGCTAGATATCTAGTTGCACATGTCCTCTATATATGCGATAATTGAGTTAAGATTATCGGGTTACCAAGTTAAGATAATCGAGTTAAGATTATCGAGTTACCAAGTTAAGATAATCGAGTTAGGGTTTATCGAGTTAAGATTATCGAGTTAAGTAATCGAGTTAAGATTATCGAGTTAAGATAATCGAGTTATAGTTATTCGAAGTAGAGTTATCAAATATCACTTATTCAAAGTAGAGTTATCGAATATAGCTTATTCGAGAAGAGTTACCGATTAGTTTAATCGAAAGGAGTTATCGATTAGTTTAATCGAAAGGAGTTAATTGAATTTAGTTATTCGAAAGGAGTTATTGAATACAAGTTATTCGAAGTGCGATAATCGAATATAAGTTACTCGATGTGTGATAATCGAATATAAGTTATTCGATGTGCGATAATCGAATATAAGTTATTCAAAGTGTGATAAAAGAATATAAGTTATTCGAAGTGCGGTAATCGAACATAAGTTATTCGAAGGGAGTTAATCGAAATATTAGTTATTCGAAGGAGTTAATCGAATAGGGATTACTCGAAAGAGAGTTATACGTCGAATTCGATTTTATCGAATTCGGGAAAGTACTATTACTTTCTGGTTTTTAAATCAAGATTTATTTATTTGTAAATAAACTAGAGTAGGTTAATTATTCAAAGTAAGAAATAAAAAGTTAGATGTTAAGTTAGATATTTCAGAAGTGGGGTTTATAACGTTAGCGTTATAATCAATGTTTTCAATAAAGAAGTGGATTCGCACTACGCCATAGATGGCCTACGCCAACCCCAGAGAAATGACGCAGTAGGTGCCAAATAGTGTTGCTGCAGGCAAAAAATGATCTGTGGCAACACTTTTTTGGGGTTGCCTTTTTGCCGCGTTGCCTTAGAGTCAAAGGCAACACATTTTCGATCCTAAGGCAACATCAGCACAGTTGTTGCCGCATGTACTAAATTTATAAAAATGTGGGACCCACTATAATCTGTGACCCGTGTTTACGGAATCGCCACAAAAATCTGTAGCCCGGGTCCACGGAATCCAGTTGTGGGGCCCACATGCATAAATTTATAGCAACAATTTTGCCACCCAATGGCAACACTATATCATAGCTATGGCAACATTTAACATCACATACTGCAACATTATATCATATATATGGCAACATAACATCAAACTGAAATTTACAAAGAACTTTTTATTTCAAATTAACCAGGGAACACTAGTACGTAGTCAACTACAAAATAACAAAACGTAGCCACTAAGTTCACTTTTACAAACATTTCAAAAACAAACACACAGCAAGTCCTAAATTCATGTTTACATAAAACTAAAACAGTTTCAAAATATAGCACAAGCCTTCAATGCGTTCAATGCCTCTACTGCATCGTACCTCTAGTGCCTTCATTAACAAAAGTTCTTGAAAATCCTCATCACTGCCTCCTTCACCTGCATACATAAGTTGCATTTCAGCACAAAATAAGAGGTATGCATGCCTGAATTGCATTTCAGCACAAAGTATGGTCATAGTATAACTGAGTTTCCTTTCAGCACAAACTGAGTTTCATAACTGAATTCCATTTGCATCAGTATAACATAGTATACTGATCTAAACAATGTGTATAAAAGTGTACTGATCTAAACAATGTGTGAGTTACATAACTGATCTAAACAATGTGGATACAAGTGTACTGGTCTAAAACATAACTGAGTGACATAACTGATCAATGTGTATACAAGTGTATACTGATCTAAACAATGTGTCTACAAGTGCATACTAATCTGCAATGTGGAAAAAATTATCACTAATCTACAATGTGGCAAAACTTAAAATTATACCTGAAAACTGCCCATGCATGCTATTTCATGTTACTTCACTGCTCTACATTGCCATAACAACACACAAAAGAACTCCAAACATGATCCAAGATATAGCTAAAGCTTTTGCAAAGAATTTTTCTCCTGTCTCGTGTTTTCCACAGTCAATGCGCATTAGGGCCAACTCTTCCTTCAAATCTGCCACCAATTCATCGGCTTTTACCCTCTTTTGCTTTTGCTTCTGCAGCTTTTCTTCAATTGTCTTCTTTTCCATGAGCAATTGCAATATAGTCTTTTCTTTTTCCATCAATTTAACACTAGTATCATCCAATTCAGAATTGTTATTGATTTCGTACACTTCGTCATGCCACATAAAATACCCGCAATCGCCAATCTGCACATACATTAAATTCTCGAGTAAAATCCGCAACAAAAAAAACCTAATTTATAATTACCGGCCACATGGAGCAACCAAAAAACTTCTTCCCCGCATTCGACCCCACCTTTACAGTCCTCAACTTTGCTGGGATATTGTGGTGGCAGTTCTTTCTCGCAGCCGCTGTTGACGAATTTGAAGTTGAAATTGATGTCCGCATCATGCAATATTCAGTGATATCCGTAGTCCTGAAACATCAATTACATTCCTGAAACATCAACATAAAACAAATTTGTGACTGACGTGTACTCTTATAAGTACCAACAAAGATTGCATAAATGTGGATATGATAAATGCACTGTGTACTATATGACATCTAACAAGGCTAAATAAACAAACACTTACGATTAAGGGCCTTGGGAGCGAAAGTGCCTCTCTGAATTTGGCATTGTCCCATAGTGCCCAGTGGAACATTATCCGGCGAACTTTTGTGCTCAAAAGCATTGTCACATTCTACCTCCATTCCCCGGACAATGTTCCACCAGGCAGTATGGTGGACAACAAAATCTAACACCCAAAGAATTACGATTTCTACTTGTGCTCACAAGGTGGAATGATAGGCACAACCCAAAGAAGTACTTTTGTGAAACCACATATTTAACGATGTAGGTTTGAGGAAAAAAAGACTTAAATGGCTAGGGAATCCCTTCATGTTAAGCCTAAAACAGATTAGCCTAAAAAATGAATGTACAGACTGACGAAGTACAACACTATGGATCATCGAAAAAAGGTAAGTTAAGATCAAAAAATTCGTTTACAGTACCTTAGGGTAATGAAAGTAGATCAACAGCGAAGCAATTTCATGCAAAATCGGATCTTTATTTGGTAGCGAACAACGTAATTAGTGGTTGCCTCGTCGAATTTTGCTGTAGTGATAACTAAAATGATAGGAGAAGGAAGAAGAGGTTTTTTTTGAGAGGAAGGCAAATTTAGGGAAGAAGAAGGGCAACAAGAATTGGGATTCCCTGCGATATGAATTGGGATTTTAGTTTAGGGTTCGAACGATTTAGGGTTGAAAGTGAAAAGTGAAAACAACGATAATTATTTTATTATTTTTTAGCGGTAAAATGAAAATTTAGGGAAATATAGTTCGGTCAATTTTCTCAAGTGAAGACAACGCGAGTTATTTTACAGCGGGAAAATGAAAATTTGGGTAAAAGATCGCTGCTGTGGTGAAGGAAATTAGATTGATGTGGATCACTAATCTGGACCGTTGGATATTGTTGACGCGGATTACTAATTTTATTCACGTGGCTACTGCAACACATGTTGATATCTATGGTAACACATTGAAACGTGCGTTGCAATAGACAAAAAACATCATAGCAATGGCAACATTGTAGCTAGCAACACCATGGGTTTTCGTTGCGATAGGTCATCTATGGCGTAGTGTCGTAAGTAGAATCCGAGAGTTACGTAGGGAAGTTCGTTAAAGATTTAAAAGATAAACTTTGACTATTTCGAAGTTAAAACGCTGTTCAGTTAAGGTCTGAGAGGTAATTATACCCCAACTTGATTGACTTCCTTCTTAACTAAGGAATGGTAAGGTTTGGCAGTGAAGGAGTTTTGGAAATATTTTCCAAATGAGAAACAGAAATGTTTTCTGATAATAGAAAATAAGAATTTAGAATATATGGAAACAAGAGATAATTAAATTAATGAACTAAAGAGATAAATGTTAAATGATGATTGATCTATATAATTTCCATCTAGGAATAATATCGTTGTTTGCACACGAGTTTTTCTTTGGTAGTTAAATCACAAACTATCAAAGTTTTGACCATTTTAACGTTGTCAATATGGAGAGACCGGTTGGATTATTATTCGAAGAACCACTCCGTATTGGCATAAGCGTTGCGAATCAAGTATGCTGAATATATTGAAGACGGAGTAATGTGCAAAGGCTATTGTATAAATCTTTGGTAGAGATTGCCTAAGACGGATGTACTGAATAGTGCCTTCGGTTTGTCCAGTCCCAGGACAACTTGTATGGACGAATTCCTGATAGAGTATTCCTAACGAATCATATATGTTGATCTCTTCAAACTTATTACGTTTGGTGGCGGGGGAATTCGTTTCTCTTAGCTTCATACCCGTAATACCGTTAAGGAAATCGGTAATGATTTGGCGGGTATGACGATGTGGTATTCCAAGTAAATGAAGATATGATATGCAAAAAGATAAGCGTAGCTTCTAGCCTCACATCCGGTAAATGACAAAAATCAGGCAGGCAACATGGCTAAGTCGGTCGGTCCAAAGTAGGGTGTATGATCACCTATCTAGATAATATTCATTTGCTTCTTTAATCTATCAATGCTGTCCCATATATATATATATATATATATATATATATATATATATATATATATATATATATATATATATATATATATATACGAGAAACGGTTGTTGATCCCAACCGTTGGTGATATACATTCGATACAGTCAAGCGAAATGAGTGGTCGGTCATGTGTGGCTTAATTGCAAGATGTTCTTGTTGAACTCCAGTGTATCTTTCCTAGAGTACACTGATCGGAAGGTGGTTCCATACCTTGTCATAGTTGGAAATCCAATCATCCAATAAGCGCCTGCGGTTTATGATTTTACATTATATATGTGGAACGTGAGATGAATGCGTTCTGCTAGGTTGATATCTATTTGTATTTAGACATTATTATAATATCAAAATGATATTGCTTTTCAAAGATGTTTGGATTTTCATAAGGGAAAAACCCGTTCCGTTTTCACGGCGTGGTCTTATGAGATATCCTTTATTAAACCAAGTGTTTGGAATTTTATTCACACCAGTCCCATGACTGACCCAGAGTTTATTTTGTTTTGTTTTCCCTAAACTCTTGGGTGCCCAATTTGGTACGGGCAGTCAAGTAGTCTGGATTTTTCAGATATACTTGGAGAGCTTGGAGCAGGAGGCTTCAGTATTATATAGCTATCGTTTATTTCCGTTGTTGTTGTAAGTGTTGTACTCTGTAATGTTATTGTATACATATACTGTTTGTATTTCAAAAGTTATGTTATATTTTATTCGTTCCGCTGTGAGATTCGTGTTTACTTTGATGATGATGTTCTTCTTCTTCTTCTATTCTATAAGTTTCTATCTTAACTATCCTCACCCTCTAACTTCTTTCATTAAAAAACCACGAGTTTTCGACTCTTGAATGGTCGACATAGCGTTATATGTCAATGTTCAAAGTCAAAAAATTTCGGGTTGTTACAGTTGGTATCAGAGCTGAAGGTTAAGTGAATTACCTTGGCTCTGTGGCGTGACTCAGTAGAGATAGGGTTAGTAATGCCCTAGATTGAGTTTGAGTGTATATATACGAGTGAACATATTTGTTATTTGATATAAAAAATTGTTTTATATTGTGGAGATTTATTGGTTGAGTGGCTTATGAATTCTGGTCGATCAGTTTGATCCACTGTATCGGTAGGAGTTTTATAAACACTTGAATATGATGAACCGACATAGTATGTTTTGGAGAAAGGGTAAATGGAATAATTTTACCTGAGTATATTTTGATATAGTATATTGGTTGTGTTGGTTGTTATTATAATCGAGTAAGATTATAAAAGTGAAATGGTTACAAATAACTAATTAGAATTCATATAAGTAAAGTATATGAAATAAGATGAATTAAATCTGAATTTAAATCAGAATTTGAATTTAAAATAAGGAAATTTTAAGTTCTTGGCAGATTTTGAAAATGTTTTTCAAACTGAAAGTGATATAGTATTGAACTCACTTCGATTGCTGGAAAATAATTCCGATGATGATCCGGACATCGTCGGTGTGATTTTCGAGTTGGTAAGTGACAGATTACTACCAAAGATTTGGTTTTTGAAATGTTTGAGAAAACAAGATATTTAGAAATTCAAAGGTTTTGAATTGGTATTATGATTTCAAATTGAATTGAAATAAACCCAGGAATATAAATTATGGAATTTAATTTTAACTTATGAAGTTAAATAAAATAAGATGGTAAAAAAAATTAAAATTTAGCTTGAACTAAGTTAAGTAAAAACTGATTGAATTAGAAATAATCTGGAATTAACTTGGATTAATAAGTTAAGAGTTTGAAATTGAGAATGGAACTCGAGTGGAAATAGAATTCGACTTAGGTATAAGCGAATGATTTGGTTTTGAGAATGAACCGATTGGAGATCAAGTTGGTAATGCATTGTTATATGAAGAAGTGGTAACGAATGGTAGGGATCCTAGGGTTAACTGCGGATCCAAGGGTTAACTGCGGGGAATCCCGAGACATTAGCTAGAGTGTCTCGAATCGGTAAGGAGCTCCTCCCCAGCCTTGACTCATGATGGAAACCCAATTTCCAATACGACCTCATGCGGTTTTGATTGTATTACTAGTATGGAGGCATAGTAGTATGGGATACTATTCTTCCTAGGATTGATACATTATTATTGAAATTGTTTTTAAAACATATACACACTAATAATAATATCAAATCCGTTTTTATCGTACCAAGCATGTTTAATCACCATAAGGTAAAACTCTATCCTCTGGTGTGTGTTGCATTGTGTGATGGGACCTGAGTATTATGGTGATTTCATTTTTCCAAAAGCATTGCGTTGTTTAACGATTTATCTTAAGTTATGCACGGCAATCCATTGGAGTAAACCCGTTCTGCGTTAACGGCGTGGTCCTTGGATTTGCTTTATTACTACTAGTATATTTGTTAAGGATTCTCACACTAGTCCCATGACTGACTCGTAGTTTGTTTCACTTTGCAAACTCGGGTGCCCTCTTTTCCACACGGGCAGTCGAGTAATTAGTCTACAGGTTCTTATCTCGAGCAGGATGCTGGATTGAAGCTTAAAGCTGTGTCCAGAGCATAGTTATCTTCCGTTGTATCTATTTTATTGTTTCCGCTGCAATGTATTAAATTTATTGTAATTTATCTTCCGCTGTAATTTTATTCAATATACTCTGATATTCTGTTCTCTGATGTAACATTATTATGATGTTTATAAAAGTCTGATGTTCTTGTTCTGATGTTCTTGTATTCCCAGAGTTAACGTATGCGGATTTTGAACGGTCTTGGTCGATTTTGCGATCGATTAAGGTCGGGCGAAACTCGTTGTCGTTACATAAGGAAGAAGCATTATCGTATTTTTAATCACATAGCTAGTTAATCCGCCATGTGCATCCTACCCTCTGTGTTGAAAGATCACCGCCAACATTGTACCATGCCTAGAAGAAAAATCCAAGCAAAATACACTAAGCTAAATAATTGCCTTGCGTGTGCCTATTGCTTTATGTTTAAGAAAACAACCCATACCTTAAACAGTGTACCTCTATCTTTGAAAATATAAACTACCTGCACCCCTATTTATTGATGCTGAAGTATTCCCTCCTATATAACAGACTTCCACTTCTCCTTTTTAAAATATATCGAAAGTCTTTGATGGCTCCAAAGTAAAGAGGAAACGAAAGAGGGCACTCGTATTATTTTAATTGTTCATTTGCATAGGAATTGTGGTGGAAGTCGAGAGTCAGTAGGAGGGTAGAAAGTTAACGAGGTCGAGGCCGTCAAGTCAGAGACGGTGCCGTTGGTCTTGGCAGAGCTGGCAAGGAGGAGGTGATGCATGGAAGTCGAGCGCAGCGGCATAGCGGCGAAGTCTGGTTCCAGCGGAGAGACGAGGTTCGGCTTGTATGATTTTTGGGTTCAGTCCATACTGATGTCGCACCATTGCTGTGTGAGGGGGTTTTGCACGCATGATGGGGGTGATGGAGTCCACGTTGATACCTGTGTGTGTACATGCAGTTGGATCTGGAGGATAGAACGGAGCAACAAGGAGCTTATGAAGGGCGTTTTCAATGCATGGGTATGCACGGACCAATGGATATATGTGTACATAATTTCCGTGCTTAATGATCTGTGCATTCCGACGTCAGCACAAGGGATTGTTCGAATTTCTAGATCGGTCGGAGAACAACGGTTTGTAAAGAGAGAAGTATTGTTAACTCCTAAAAACCCATTCAAGCATTTCGTCGAACAGCTTTTGCCTGGTCGGTTGAGAGAAGCACCACCTGGTCGGTCGAGAGAAGCACCACTTGGTCGGTCGCGAGGTGCTATAGGCTGGTCGGTCGCGAGATGCTCCAAGCTGGTCGGTGTTAATGATCAATTCTGGTCGGTGCTCACACTTGTCGGTCCTGAGCAAAAGGCGGAGGCTCCAGGAAATGAAGAAATCTAGTCGGTCATGGTAGCTTCCTCATCTGATCGGTCATGGCATCTTTCCGGGTCGATGGCACCTCCACTTCACGGGCGAGCGCCTTGAAGGTCCTGGAGCGAGCTGTGTTCCTCAAAGAAAGAGCGAGCAGGATATTATAAAAGAATGGAGGGCAAATATCGTAATTATGGAACCCCATTTTGCACAGTAAAAGGGGACTTGCTTATGCTTTGCAATTCCTGGTCCTTCATTCCTTGATTGCTCTGAATGCTGCTCGCCCTAAATGCTGGTCGCTCCAAAAGCTGACCACTCCAACTCCTGCTTGATGCCAACCAAGCGCCAACTCGTCGCCAACCAAGCGCCAACCATACACCATATATTTACAAGTGTGCCACTACCCCTTATCTCCAACTATAAATACCCCTTTTCTCAACACTTAAGGGGGAGGATTCGAACACCCCGAAGGGCTGCTAAAATCATTTCTCCAAGGCATTCTCAAGCTTCATCCATGGAAATCCATTCAATCTCCACTTAAGCAACATAAGTCTCCATTGAATTCTCTCTAGAAACTTGGATCTACTATCAAAATGCTATGGAATCGAAGAGATCTACCTCTAAAGTGAAGCATTGAAGGCTTTTCATCCATTTCAATCAATACTTGGGGAGATCTAACCGATCCACTAGCTAATTCAAGTGCGATTCACATCAAAGAGGGAGAAATGAGAGATTCATTGTAAATTGAGGGAGATTTGTATGGCATTGTACTTGGAATCATGAAAGTGATAATGGAAAATGTTTGCATAGTGGACGTAGGTCACGTTTGACCGAACCACTCTAAAAATTGTTTGATCCTCTCTCTTATTGCTTTGTTTTTGCGAATTGCGGTCTCACATTTCTTCATACATGCTTTTTATAGTGTCTCTCCCCTAATTTGGAAACGTGCTTTTTTAGCACCTTGCCACTAAACGGGCGACGCACTCTTTAGAGCATCGTATTTGGTGTTTGATCATTTTTTGATTAAAACATTAGGCGCCCACCGTGGGGCCGCATTCGCACTTCTCCCAAACTCGACAAGGTTAAGAACTTTGCACGTAAGATCTAGGCTTGCTTCAACCATAGATCTCGCAAATCTCAGATTTGGACCAATCGACGAGCTATCTTCCAAAGTCAAATCCATGTCCGAGATAATGGCTAAGTCCAAGAAAACCGCAAGTAAAACCGTTGGAGAAAACGACAACAACAACGACGTCAACAATGTTGCTAACAACGAAGCTACACCTCTTACTAACCGCTTCGAGGTTGGTCAAAATTCCATAACCGGAGCTGGAGTAACAAGGGCCGAGCTAGATGTTGTTGTCGCTAATCTACACCAACGGATGGAAGCTTCCAGTAAAGCCTTGTTGGATGCTAACAAAACTCTTGTGGATGCTAATCAAAATTTGATGGATAAAGTGAGCGCTCTCCTAAACCCTCAAGCCAATCCCGCTCCTCCTCAAAAGGCTCATGTCAATCTTGAGGGAAACACAAGTTCATCAACTTCCGATCATTATTGCAATGATAACATTGAAGGGTTCAACGGAGCCGACATTCATGCTTCCAAGCTGAAAGCCAAGAGCGTTTCCAATCGAGATACCTGGCGAGTCGCAAGTCCTGAAAGGGGAGCACCTTCCCTTGCTGAAGGAAAAGGACCCATATACTCTAACCGCGATCAAGCATCCGGAAAGGAAATCGAGGTCCGCTCTCCCAAGCGACACTACTCAAAAGGGGACATCGAGGACGTGGTGAGGCGGATGATGAAAGATGGCCTAACCCGCAAAGATAGCGAAAGGGAATGGGATTTTTCTCCGAGCAGAAACCCATTCACTAGGAGAATTCGCAAAGCTGAGCTTCCGAAGAAGTTCGCACATCCCACCTTGCCTCCATACGATGGGACTGCCAATCCAAATCACTTCCTATACAGATATGAGTGGCACATGAATGTGGCTAAAGCAACGGATGAGATTAAGTGCTTGTGCTTCCCGCTCTATCTAGAAAGCATCGCATCGCTATGGTTTACAAGGCTCCCGCCCAAATCCATCGATCGCTTTGATGATTTGACTCATAAGTTCAAAGAGCATTTTAGGTTGCAGGCCACAAAAGCTAAGGATGTCATCTCCCTCACATCAATGAAGCAGAATCCTGGAGAGTCAGTTAAAGCTTTCCTCAAGAGGTTCAATACCGCTTTAGCTGAAGTAGGGAATCCTGACCCCCGCATGATCTTAGCATCTCTAATCGGCGCTATAAACAAGAATAGCGAATTCGGTCAATGGATCATAATGAAGGAGCCGAACACGCTGGAAAAGTTCCAGAAGAAAGCCGAGGAGTATATGAGAGTGGGAGATCATCCTGTGCTTCATCAGACTGTTGATCCTCCCAAAAGCGCTGACATCCAGCTTAATCAGCACGATATCCAGGGGCAGAAACGAGCCAATGATGGGAAAAACAGCAAGGCAAACAAGAAGTTTCGCTTCTACAACCCATCGGAACTCACTCCTCTGAATGATACCATAGAAAACATTTTCCTTGCCACCAAGGATACCGAGCACTATCCGGAGCCACCAAAGTTCAAGGTTACACAGAAAACTCTGAACTCTGGAAAGTACTGTCGACTCCACAAGCTGCCGGGTCATGATACAAATGAATGCAGAATTCTCCAAAGCATAATTGAGGAAATGATTCAGGATGGCAAACTACAACAGTACATCAAGAATCTACAATCCTCAAACGCCGCTCAGACTCCTCAGGGGCAAGGCTCTCTCTTGGGTCAACCCAATAACAGGTTATAGGACAAATGCTCGCTTCCTTGAAACCCGATGCACTATGGCGAACTCCACAACACTTATTCAAGCATGGGATGCACAGAGTGTCAAGACATCTAAGTGCGATCATAAAAACACCATCTTGAAGGGTGGTTAGAAGGGATGGCCAAAGATGAGACGGTGGAGAGGTCAACAAGCATATCTAAAATCAATGCCGCAGGTTGTAAGTTCCAAGGGGCAACTTGCGCTCAATCATGAACACTTGCCATTATCAAGTGTTTCCAGTACAAGGCCAATGTTCACTCCACAGAATGACGCAAACCCCGCAAATCCCAGAAGAGCACGACTTCTCAATCCGGTTGCAATTGCTTATCATAACTAAGCACATCCAACGCGACTGTTAAAGTCTACCTCATGGGCTCCAAGCTTCACAAAAAAGGGCAGATCCCTGACAGCTTGATTAAGTCCTTGTCTCCTGATGTGGTGCAATTCACAAGCATGGATCACCCGATACACCAAGAGGGCTCACCAGGTCGAGGACCCATAGCGGAACAGCCGACTTCATAAGTCGCAGCTTCCTTAGCAAGGTCCCGCAAGCATTGACCAGACGATTCATCGAGGTGACTCACTAAGTTGAACAACCCATGAAGGAACAAGCGACTACTTATGGCCCAGATTCCTAAATCGAGATCGTTTGCCATGCCAAAGCATCCAGTAAAGGAACTGGCGTCTGTCCCACGGATTCAAATATAAGACCTCCCATGCGGGGGCATAAAAAAGTCTAGCCCCTCCTCGTGAGAGCAACGACAAAAGACCTCCCCATGCGGGGGCACAAAAAAGTCTAGCCCCTCTTCGTGAGAGAAACGGCGAAAGACGTCCCCATGCGGGGGCATAAAAAGTCTAGCCTCTCTTCGTGAGAGCAACGACAAAAGACCTCCCCATGCGGGGGCATAAAAAAGTCTAGCCTCTCTTCGTGAGAGCAACGGCGAAAGACCTCCCCATGCGGGGGCATAAAAAAGTCTAGCCCCTCTTCGTGAGAGCAACGGCGAAAGACCTCCCCATGCGGGGGCATAAAAAAAGTCTAGCCCCTCTTCGTGAGAGCAACGGCGAAAGACCTCCCTATGCGGGGGCATTAAATCCCAAGTCCTCCCCTAGCGGGGGCATCCAACATAAAGTCCTCCCCATGCGGGGGCATCAAATCCCAAGTCCTCCCCTAGCAGGGGCATCCAACATAATGACCTCACCTAGCGGGGGCATAAAACCCAAAGTCCTCCCCTAGCGGGGGCACCCCACATAAGACCTTTTCAAGCAAAGGCAGAAAGATACAATGACTTCTCCAAGTAGAAGTCCCCAAATTAATTGATCAAATTCAAAATTCTGATCCATCCAACGGCCACAATCGCCTTGGCATCAGAAGCACAAAGCAAAGTATTGATCCGATCAGGCACACGTTTCATAAAACTTAAACCGTCATATGAGATCACGTAATTCATAGCAAAGGCGTAACTTGAAATCTGCAATTCAGAACTCAAGTGCCATTATGAATTTAAACTCGAATACCATGTCTATGCAAACAACGTTTGACAAATCACAACTGTTAAATAAAGCAGTTCTGCGTAGACATGACATTCAATTTATTGTACATCATTCATTAATGATTAACTAACCTGTTATTGATGTGGACGATCAATAACAACGTATATGTCCAAAATCGTGCAAGTGCTTGTTTTCATTACAGAATAAGTGCTACGGAACATATAAGCCCAGTCAACAAGTTCAAAACTTGGATCGTCTGGAATCAGTGAGTCAAAGCAGGATTTACCACAGCAAACAAAATGCTACGACTGAATCTCAATGCAAAATATATTCATTTCGAAGCCCGCATTTCTCGCAAGCGAAAAATACAAGCTTCAAGGGGCAAATGTTAACTCCTAAAAACCCATTCAAGCATTTCGTCGAACAGCTTTTGCCTGGTCGGTCGAGAGAAGCACCACCTGGTCGGTCGAGAGAAGCACCACTTGGTCGGTCGCGAGGTGCTCCAGGCTGGTCGGTCGCGAGATGCTCCAAGCTGGTCGGTGTTAATGATCAATTCTGGTCGGTGCTCACACTTTTCGGTCCTGAGCAAAAGGCGGAGGCTCCAGGAAATGAAGAAATCTAGTCGGTCATGGCAGCTTCCTCATCTGGTCGGTCATGGCATCTTTCCGGGTCGAGGGCACCTCCACTTCACGGGCGAGCGCCTTGAAGGTCCTGGAGCGAGCTGTGTTCCTCAAAGAAAGAGCGAGCAGGATATTATAAAAGAATGGATGGCAAATATCGTAATTATGGAACCCCATTTTGCATAGTAAAAGGGGACTTGCTTATGCTTTGCAATTCCTGGTCGTTCATTCCTTGATCGCTCCGAATGTTGCTCGCCCTAAATGCTGGTCGCTCCAAAAGCTGACCACTCCAACTCCTGCTTGATGCCAACCAAGTGCCAACTCGTCGCCAACCAAGCGCCAACCATACACCATATATTTACAAGTGTGCCACTACCCCTTATCTCCAACTATAAATACCCCTTTTCTCAACACTTAAGGGGGAGGATTCGAACACCCCGAAGGGCTGCTAAAATCATTTCTCCAAGGCATTCTCAAGCTTCATCCATGCAAATCCATTCAAGCTCCACTTAAGCAACACAAGTCTCCATTGAATTCTCTCTAGAAACTTGGATCTACTATCAAAATGCTATGGAATCAAAGAGATCTACCTCTAAAGTGAAGCATTGAAGGCTTTTCATCCATTTCAATCAATACTTGGGGAGATCTAACCGATCCACTAGCTAATTCAAGTGCGATTCACATCAGAGAGGGAGAAATGAGAGATTCATTGTAAATTGAGGGAGATTTGTATGGCATTGTACTTGGAATCATGAAAGTTATAATGGAAAATGTTTGCATAGTGGACGTAGGTCACGTTTGACCGAACCACTCTAAAAATTGTGTGTTCCTCTCTCTTATTGCTTTGTTTTTGCGAATTGCGGTCTCACATTTCTTCATACATGCTTTTTATAGTGTCTCTCCCCTAATTTGGAAACGTGCTTTTTTAGCACCTTGCCACTGAACGGGCGACGCATTCTTTAGAGCATCGTATTTGGTGTTTGATATTTTTTGATTAAAATAAGTATGGTAGTGGCGGTGGTGTATGGTATATGGAAGTTGAAGTCTGTTTGTCAGGGAGGAAGTCGACAGAACACAGAGAAGGCAGTAACGAGATGGTGCTGTATTTCTGTGCTAGAAATAATATATCGAAGTGAAGGAGATGGCTGTTTTTAAGCTTTAGGAACTAACGCATTTTTATGGAGATTGAAGATTGGAAGAAGAACATGGTTTGGGGCCTGTAGATGACGAAAAGTAGGGTGATGAGTGTGGTGCTTAAGAGGCTAAAACGTGAGTTAGAAATACTTTAAGTATAAGTATAGTTATAACTAAAAAGGAGATGTTAAAGAATGGGCAATGGTTTAAAAGCTTATGAAGTACTAGGACTCACGGGTTTTAAATAATTTATGGGGAAGGACTAGTTCAAATCGAAAATGTGGTGGGAGTACTGATGTCATTTTGTTGGTAACATAAAAGGTAACAGCATGATTAACGTGAGAAGATGTGTTCAACAAGATAGGTATGAGGCGGAGCGCTCAGTAATAGAGAGATGAGGCAGCAGTGACATTGAGAGGAAGCAGTCGTGGCATTGAAGATGTCTAGAGCGAGATTTACATTTTGGTGGCATTGATTCTTTTACTGGAAAGAAGGGAGTCGACGAGATGAACGGACAAGTGCGAGTTAAGTATGATTTAAGTGGGAGTTAAGGCTACAGTACGGTGGTTGAATCCGTTGTCCGGTTTAAACAGAAGAATTTGGTGGCGTCGGTTGCGTTGAGTCGGTATGGACAAGCGTTATGCAACAAAGCTAGTCGGAGCGATTTGCGGCTCGTTATGAAGTAAGGTAGAATTGAACGCCTGCTTTAATCGACTGACGCAAATCGTTATTTAACGGTTAACGCGCCAATGTGAGTAAATTCATTCACTCTGATCTGTTTAAAATATTTTTATTTTAATATTTGGTTGAATTTTGTGTGATGGTCGTTTAGGTAGGTTTCAATTAAATTGGTTGAAATATATATATATATATATATATATATATATATATATATATATCGTTGCATATGTGGGATACTGATTCCGTCGATTATAATATCCCCTAGTATGAAATCAGTGTGAACTGTTTGACTAACATATGTGGATGCGGAAAACTGGCTAGAGGAATCCGACTGGATTCCTCGATATTTATATGAACTGTTTGTTTTATATGCACTCTTGAACCCGAACTACATTTAAAACCCCGTGTGAATATTTGTGTTGAATGAAAATTCAACTTTTTTTCCGATAAATCAATAAACGGTATCGATTAAGAAAGTGATAACAGTCGACCGTAAAACCATCGTTTTGTTAAGAAGCTGATTGGCCGTCAAGCAAATCAACGAAGTTAATTATAAAAAATTATATTTTTATAATTAAAGTGAAGTTTTAAAATTATAATAGAAGTTCTATTATAAACCATTATTTTAGAGTTCGCTTTCATAAAGTAAATAAAAACGATTGTTGACATTTAAATAAATTTTTAAAGCAGAAATTATCCTACGATTAAATATTTGGATAATTAATTTAAGACAAACAATATAGAAATATTATTAGATTAAATATATTAATCTAAGGGTAAGAGTAATTAAATCAGTTGATGAATTCACTAATGGAA
The DNA here is from genome assembly GCA_030737875.1 of Allium sativum. Lineage (NCBI taxonomy): Eukaryota > Viridiplantae > Streptophyta > Magnoliopsida > Asparagales > Amaryllidaceae > Allium > Allium sativum. The sequence goes on along the minus strand of CM060922.1, from coordinate 137,728,366 downwards.
TGAAGTTGATTTAAATCAACTGTTTAATTGAAAAATGATTAGTAAGTTAAATGGGTCCTTGTAAAGAAGTTATAAATAGAACTGTGAAATGAAGTCAAAGTGAACAGTTAATGTTTAAAATAAATAATCACAAACAACGAACATTTCAAAGTATGAATATGGTGTTATAAAACCATATTCCAAAATAAAACAAGGAAATACGATTTGATGTATATTATAAGTAATAAGGAGTTTAGAGTTACGGACGCATATCTATTCTAAGATAAGAATGTTGTCGATCAAGGTCTGAGAGGTAATTAAAATACTCCAACTTGAACGACTTCACTATTATCGAGGAACGATACCAGTTTGTAACGGAAAGAGAAGTCAAGATTAGTATAAAGGGAATATGGCAGCGTATTGAATGTCTTAAAACTATAGCGATAAAATAAACGCTGTTGATTAGGCTTAAGCGTGACTGCTATGTCAAGATTAATTATAAAGGAGAATATTACAGCGTATGACAAGTTTTGAACTGTAACGATAAATTAACGCTGTTAACCAAACTTAAGCATGATTTTTATATATAGCAGCATTTCCTAAGGAATGAAAACAGTTTAGTTTAAATCCACTTATTCGAAAGCAATAAGTAACGATGTGTGTCGAAAGAAAATATAAGAATAAGTTTAGAAAGAGAAATTGGAGAATCGTATCAGAAAACGATGGCAGCATTTCGATGTTCGAAATATAATTAGAATTAAACCATTAGGATTTGGAACTAAAATTCGACGAAGTCGAATGTATTAAAGTAAATTATTTTAGGAATTATAATCTGATAGGGTCGTTAATACTTAGCTTAAACCAATAAGCTATAATAGGTGTTTAATTATAAACTTGATAAGAAGTTGTCTTAGAAAACAGAGTTTATAGAGTGGATTGGGAATATAAAGTATAAAAGAGGTTTCGAAAAACGAGATAATGGTATTGACTTTCTAAATAAAGAAGTTATTTGGTAAAGGTGTTCATATTTCTATAATAGTATGATATTCACCCTTTAAAGTGAATAGTGTTTTAAAAATGAATGTTGTACACATTAAAATGTTTGTAATGAAATTGGAATATTTTTCCAATGTAGATAGTGTATATTATCCAAGTGTAGAAAATAAAGAACGTGAAAAGAATGGAAATGTTTCAAACATTAATAACGTATACATCTGAAATATGGGAGAATAAGAGTTGATAATAACTGAGAATGTTTTCCAAGAGTGTGAAAAGGGTAAAACGGGATTTGAGAAATATCTGGTAAGATATGCGAATTCGAATAATAAGAACGAATGTTAAATAAAAAGTACTCGTGCTTATGTGATGTCTAGTTATACATCTGAATGCATGTTTTTACTTCGATGGTTAAATAACCGACCATCGAAGTGTTTTGACCATCATTGTCAATACGGAGAGACCGGTTGGATATATTATCCGGAAACCACTCCGTATAGGCATAAGCGCTGCGAATTATATTATGTTGAAGAAAATTGAAGACAGAGTAAAATGCAAGGGTCGTCCAGTTCCATAAATGGTGTTTTCTGTTTGTCCAGTCCCAGGACAACTTGTATGGACGAGTGTCTGACAGAGTATTTCCAACAGTCACGCCGTTGATTTTTAGTTGGTGGGGAGAAGGTAACTTCTCTTTATTCTACACCCAGTGTGCAATTGTGTAATCAATATGTGATTACGGATTTGACAATGTGGCATTCAAAGTGAATGGTGATCAGATGTTCTGAAGATAGACGTAGCCTCTAGCCTCACAACCAGGAAGTAACAAAAGTTGGGCTAGGCAGCATGGCTAGTTGGGTCATCCCCAAGCAGGGTGTATTGTCACCGATCTAGATAAAATTCATATTTATACTTCTTTTCGATTCTGTATCTTCAGATGATGGTTGGATGGCCTGCAACCGTGGTGGCAATATATTCGCGACACTCAAGCTAAATGAGTGAGCGGTCATATGTGGCCGGGTTGCAAGACGTTCTTGTTGAACCCCAATGTATACCCTCTAGAGTACACTGATCGGAAGGTGCTCCCATACCTTGTCTGTTGCAATCCATTCTCCAATAAGCGCCCCGCGGTTTATGATTTTATACTATATATATGTGGAGCGTGAGATGCAAGCGTTCTGCTACTTGGATATTTACTTGTTTAGACATTATCATAATATCACTCGATTTGATATCAAAGTAATTTGGGTTATAGTAATGTTAAAACCGTCCATGTTTATGTGTGGGCTGGTCTTACTATTATCCTTTATTTCAAAAGGATTTTCAAGGTAAATCAGTATGGTTGGAATTTACTCACACCAGTCCCATGATTGACCCAGAGTTTATTTTATTTGTTTTCCCTAAACTCTTGGGTGCCCAAATTTGTACGGGTAGTCAAGTGTTTCAGGCTTTTACAGATACACTTGGAGGAGTTCAAAGCAGGAGGCTTAACCATTAGTTATGTAGAGTTATTTCCGCTGTGATATATCATGTATTATACTCTGATATGGTATGTAAGTACAAATTCAGATTTTGTATTTCAAAGTTATGTTATAATACCATTTATTCATTCCGTTGTGAGTTTCGTGTTTACTTTGATTCTGTTCAGTTGTTGTATTCTTCTTCTTCTATTCTATTAGTTCTATCTTTTCTATCTCATCCTCCTAATTCTTTCTATTAATGACCTGAATTTTCGTGCACGTTGAGTTGAATGTGTAGTATATTAGTCATCTCAAATAAGTATGGATTTTCGGGCCGTTACAGATGGTATCATAGCATAAGGTTAAGTGATCACCTTGGCTCTGTGGCGTAACTCAATAGAGATGGGGTTAGTAATACTCTAGATTGAGTTTGAGTGTATATATATGAGCGCATATCTGTAAATTAGTATAAAAACTGTTTTATATTGTGTTGACTGGTCAGTCGAGTGGTTTATAAACTCTGGTCGAAATAGTATTGCAAACTGTGTCGATAGGTGTTTCTAAACATTTGAACAGAGTAATTCGACACAGTATGTTTTGAAAAGAGGGTAAATGAAATAATTTTACCCAAAATATATTTTGATATAAAAAGAAGTATATATCTTGATATTATTATAATATATTGGATGTGTGATCATTATTATGATCGAATAAGATTTATAATTGAGTGGGTTATATAAATAACCAATCGAAAATTATATAAATATAATATGCAAAATCAGATGAACGGAATTTTAATTTAAAAGCAGAACTGAAATTAAAACTCTAAAACTTGGAAAAAGAGTTGGAAATAAAATTTGGATTAATATAATGGAATTTTAAATTCCTGGGAGATTTAAAATTGTTTTCCAAGAACTTGTGAAAGATATTTTGAAGTAATTTCAAATAAAAGTGGTGAAAATAAGTTTTGAAAAGCAATATAGTATTGAACTCACGTTGATAGCTGGAAAATAATTCTGACGATGACTGCAACATCATCAGTGTTCATTTTCAAGTTCTAAGTGACAGATTACTACCAAAGATTTTGTTTTTAAATTATTTGAGGAAACAAGTTGATAGAAATTCAAATGTTTTGAATTATTTATGATTTCAAACTGATTTGAAATAAATCCTAGGAAATTAAATTCTGAAATTTAAATTCAACTTATGAAGTTAAATATATGAAAATTGTAAAAGAGAAATATTGGAGATTCGAGTAATTAAAATCAATTAATTCTTGGAGAATAAGAATCAAATTTTTGAATTTAGAGATGAAGATAACTGATTTGAGAAATAAATCAGTAAATGGAATTGGAGTTGAAATAGAAATTTGGCTTAGTAAAAGAGAGTGATTGGATTGGAGAGTAAATTGATTGGAGATCAGTTGGAAATGTTTGGATATATCCTGGTTTGATAGCAGATGGCAGAGATAGAGTTGAATGCCCAACACAGAAGGTACACGTTTATATACGAGTATGAGATTTATGATCCAGTTCGGCGAACTGTTTGGCTGTTTGATTTTCTTTTGAATTGGAAAATACCCAGAGAGACAACTTGTAGTAGTACCGAATGAGCCGTGCAGAGCAAATACTGACAAAATTCTCCGAAAATTTAAGCTGTTAGGAAATTTTCAGAATTTCTGAAAGTATTCGTTAATAAGAAGAAATTAATATTTTAATTAAAATTAATCAGTTCTGTTGAAACTGAAATTAAATATAAAAAATTAACCTGGTTATAATAAGGATTATAGCATTTTCCCAATCTTAGCAATTTCAAGGACGAAATTATTTTAAGGGGGAAGGAATGTAACGTCCCGCATTTTTATCGGTTTGAATTTGAATATTTAAATCCATTTAAATATTGAATTCGTAATATAAGTGAATTTATATATTTATTAAAACGAAGTTGAACGTATAAAAATATATATTAAATATAATCAAGCCCGTAATATCGCGGCAGTTCGTAATTTAACGTTCTGAACTTCAACTGAGTGTACATGACTCATTTTAAATCGGATTTCTGCAAAACAAGAAACGTTGGAATCTGTTGAACTGTATTTTTCTAACAGAAGTGAAAAACCAAGATTTCGTCGTATAGATTGCAAGATATGTCCAAATCAAATATTCAGAAAAGCAGCGGTATAATCGTATGTCGACCGTAACGGTTTATTTGAAATAACTAGATATCGGATTCGAATTTGGACAGGGTTCTTTTGAGACGCAACGATAATTTAATTTTTAGAATTTTATAGTAATTTTTAATTAATTAAATATGCAACTTTTTATTTGGAGTATTCCGCAACCTGTATCGATATTTCGGGGTTTCACAGAATAAGTTAAACTACCGATATTATTATATTTTCGAGATCGTGGCACCTCGCTGGACACGACTGTGTTCTCATTTCTGTCCGTAGCAGCTTGTACGCAAACAGAATTTTTATAAGTGGTACCCTACACGTTATAATCAAAAACATATATACATTACCATTTACTCAGATACTATTATGAACTCGTAGACAAAAGAAATGAGTGGAGAGTGTGAAACAATATATACATCTTTCTTAACAAGCTTTGCACACCTTTCGAAATCCTTAAAAACAGTGATGCAGACCCTTCACCATAACCTATATCTATTCACTTCATATGTCCCTTCTTGAGGAATGCGGACCATGACCTACCCTGTAGCATGGCAAGCCTACCACGAGACTTCATACCGAAGGTGCCACAACCCGGAATTTTGGGGCTAATTTAAAATTTTTATTTTAGAAATTTTAATGAAGTTTGAATATTTAAAATGATTTAATTTAAATAATAGGGACTAAAAATTTATGTTTTTTGTCATGAATTTCTAGAATCTGAACTTTGATTCTCAATGGCTATGCATGATAATGACAATGTTTAATAATCTGTGTATAATAGAATTTGAAATTTATATTGAATCAACAATATGAAATGGATTAACTAATTTTGAGATTTATTTTACATTGATAATTCTAATTTATGGAAATAATATATCCATTTGATTGTGCAAGGAGATTTCAACTTGTTGTAAACGCAATTATATGCATTTACTGTAAAGACAGTCATGATTTGGTTATTTGTTTTAAAAGAAAAAGAAGAATTGAACCAAATATTATGTAAGATTTTACGTGGTCAATTGGAACTTATTAAGTTAGTATAATTAACTTGTATTGAATCCATTTATTTATTTGTTTACAACAATAAACATATAATATTTAACTAGAAGTTGTAACAAGTCATAAATTGCAAAACTTAATTTTAATGTATTGAAATAAAGAGGAAATAATTTGCAATAAAGATAATTGAAGAAATAAATTGTATTATTGAATTTAAAATAGTTACTAAAAATAAATATGATTTTATTAATGAAATTTATTGACTTCTGTTGAATGTTTGATTTCAAATAACATATATATTCTAGATAAATAAACTATAGCAACAACCAACAATGAAATTGAGAAATATATACGTATATACTAATGATTTGAAATTCACATTTAATTTCAATGAGTTAACAAATTTTATTACGTAAAGTTGTGGTTAAGCTGTTGGACAGTAACTGACATTTTGTTATTAACAAATTTTGTAAATTTTTACAAATATATTTTAATTAAATGAGAAGCAGAATAATCAATGCATAGGATATATATATATATATATATGAATTAATGTGTATTTTACATTGTGTTGTAATATATATATTTGGAAATTTTGTTTGTATAAATTGTAAGACAAATGATAACATTAATTATGAATACATTGAATGTTAACTAATTTTAAAATAAGGATTGCAATAGATTAATTGACTAGTGTAGAAAATCAGTTGCTATTTAATTCATTGGTGATAAATTGGAAATAAGTTGCAATTAATACACAAAATTTATTGTCATATTGCCATGCACGTATGTAACATATTTTGTATATAGGTGTGAGACCAAACAAATGGATAGAGAGGCAACAGGTAAATAGAAATTTATGCATGCATGTATGTTCGTGTTAAAAGAAATTTTTGTCATAATATATTATTATTATTATTTTCTTCCCTTAACGCTGCTGAGCGTTTCATGATATATACATACATACACACACACACACACACATACACACACACATATATATATATATATATATATATATATATGTGTGTGTGTGTGTGTGTGTGTGTGTAAAATGAAAGATGGCAATGTTCAAAACCTGCGTATTAAAGATGGCAATGATATAAATGTTTCCTGTGCATAAACAAATAAATAAATAAACAAATAATAGCTCAATTTAAATTATGGAAAGTTGAATTCTAGATCTACAAAATATGCACTTTATTTCTATAATTTATATAAGTCATAATTTGGATTAGAATTAATCTATTTATGTTAATTAGTGATGAATACTAAAAAAAAGACGGAATGTTTTCTTCATTAATTAAACCATTGAAATTTCTTGCTTATAAATTACCATTAATTCTACCATAACTCTCCTTTGAAATTATAATTTTATGAACATTTATTTCATTTAAATCTGTTAATGTTTGAATTAAAATTTGATTGATAGTATATGGGGAGCATTAATAACGGTTAAAATTTGATTATATCATTCCTAATAAAACTTAACTTCATAAAAGAGCTTATGACACATCAGCTCATTATTTTGGGGATTGAGATAAATTATCAACGTTAAAAAGATAGCCATGACTTGATTTTTTACGGTGATTCGTCTCTTTATATTGTCATTCCACGCAACTCTTTTTTTTCTCTTCTTCCTCAAATTTTTTTCCCTCCCAAAGCTCCGAACTAAATCCACTAAGATCTCCTTAAACAAATTGAATTACAAAGCGAAATTGATAGTACTCTTCGAGCTCGGCAACACCTACGGCCATGATCGGAAACCATCGCCTGAGATGGTCGAAATTGTGGCTCAAACACGATCAGTTGGGTGCGGATTTTGAGAAGGAGGAGGCATCCGAGATGGACGACGATTCTAGATGAGGGCTGATGGGTTTGAACGGTTATAGACAAATATAGAAGAAGGATTAGTTTCAAGGTGAGATTTCTCGTTTAATTTAAAATAAAATTATATATATATATATGTATGTATGTGAACTAATTTTGATTGATCTTGTTTGTGATTGTGATATTATATGCGCCGTGAAAAATCAGTTGGTTGAATTGATGGTGTTGATGACGATTTGTCGACTTATACTTTTGTTAGAATCAAATTATCAAATTTTGTCAAGATATGTTGTAAAAAGAAATAACATTCTTGTCAGAAAATGTTGTGTTGAATAAAAATAATATTTTTATTTGAAAATGGTTATTAAGATCACAAACATCATTTTATTAGAAGATGTTTATTTAGATTATAAACATCGTTTTGCTAGAAAAATGTTTAGTTAAATTAAAACATGTCATTTTATTTAGGGATGTTATATTATAATAATCATAACACTTTTATGTTACGTTAGAATTGTCGTGTGATCATACCGCTTTTATGTTTAATTAGAATGGATAAATAATAAATGTCACACATGTTTAATTAGAATTGACGAATATATTTGTCATTTGTGTTAAATTAGATTTTGGTGAAACTGTAGTCATCATTTTGGCTAAGGTAGATTTGCATGATAACATAGGTGTCATTCTGTTTTAATTAGACTTGTATGAAATCAAAATTATCATTTTGATTAGAACATGCTATGTTAAAAATATCATGTTCGAATAAGGTCATGGTAAAAATGGCATTTATGCTAAGATCTTGTTATGTAAATAAACATGTCATTTATAATTGTCATGTTTTAACAGATTAGAATACATAGAAAAGTGTTACCATATAAAATATTCTTTTATATGGTGTTAGGATACCTAGAAAAATAAGTTCACTTTTTATTTGTGCTCATAACGTAAATTATAACATGAAATAAAAAGATTCCCTTTTTATTTGTGTCAGCAATGCAAATATAATATAATAATAAAAGTTACATTTCTGGTTGCAATTTTAGATGCAAATAAAACTAGTAAATGAAATAGTACATTTTTATTTGCGTTCCTCAACGCAAATAAAACATGTAGTAAAAGGTACATTTTAATTGCATTTCTTAATGCAAATAAGACATGAGATTAAGAAGGTATATTTTTATTTACATGTTAAGAGTAAATAAAAGAGTAGGAAAAGAATCATATTTCATTATGAAATGTGATTTACATTAAAAACTCAATTTTAATGTCACATTAGAAAAGAGTAGACACTAGGAAACTATATTATTATTCAATGTAACCAAAGAGTAGAAAGTTTCACTTTTGATTGTAAATAAAAGAAAGTTTCATTTTTATCTGTAAAGTTAAAATAGGAATTTGTATATAAATAAATCATTCTCTTATTTGTTCATTGAAAGGGATTAAAACAGGTATAAACATTTTTGTCATACATAGAATGGAATTGGCATTTTGTCATACATATGTTATTAGAATGAAATTTCCTTTTATCTAGAACTGACATAATAAGATTTTTTTTCTCGAAGTGTTAGAATTGATATAACATAAAAATATCCTTCTTATGTTAATATGGAAAGTTAGGAATGTTTACATGTAGAATACTCTTTTATATGATAAATGTTAACATAGAAAATATTATTTATATAGTATTAGAATGCATTGAATATGTTAACATAGAAAAAGATTATTTATAGAATGTATAGAAAACGTTAACATAGATAATATTATTTATATTAGCATGCCTAGAATATGTTAACAAAGAAATTATTCTTTTTAGATGTAAATTAAACATAGAAAAAGAATTATACTTTTTAATGTAATATTAGAAACGTAAAACAAAAATAAAAATTTTGTCAAAAGAATAAAATTGGGATAAAATTCGCATTTTTGTCTAAATAAAAGAGTTGAAACGTTCATCTATTTGTCATGAATATATATAGAAAACATGATTAGAAAAGAGTAAAACATAGAAATTATTTTTATGGTAATGTGGACAATTAGAAAAGCGAAAAACAATAAAAATTACATTTTTTTTATTTGTAATATAAAACAGTAGGAAGGAGAAAGACAATAGGAATTACATTTTCATATGTAATAAAGAATGAGACTTACATTGTAAATTAAAAATTTACATTTTATATGTAAATGAAAGGTAGGAATTTGCATTGTAAGTAAATGTACATTTTTTATATGTAATTAAAGGGTAAGTTATAATATTTGAAATCAAGTTATTTTGGAAATATAGAATATTCCAAAAACAAGATATTTTGAAATGAGAAACATTTTAAAATAATATTTTTAGTAGAACAATTATATGATTAATTAAAATTGTACTTGGACACGAGGTTAGGTCACATTTGTGGTGGAAGTCTGCCCGGAACCGACCGGCATATCCAGCAGCCACAAATGTTAGGCCTAATGTGAGAGGTCCAAGTGCGCAAATACAAATTGGACCAAGACATGAGGTTAAGCCCAACTTGTGGGAGAAGTCTGCCCGGAACCGACCGGCCTATCCAGCATCCACAAGTTGTAGGCCTAATGTGAGAGGTCTGGCCCATATTAAAATATAAATGGATAACTTAGAAATTGATGTTATTTTCACACCGTTATGTGTTGATAATGAAACGAATATTTTCACCTCCAAGTTTGTTATAAAAGAAAGTTACATTTTTAATAAAATAAGATAAGGATTATAAAAGTTTTACATTTTTCTTAATGTAAATATAAAAAAAAAGGCACATTTTTCTTAATGTAAATAAAAGGAAAATAGGAAGTTACATTTTTATATGTAATTGGAGTAATATATAAACTTACATTTTTCAATGTAAATAAGGATGAAATAGAAATTATATTTTTTTATATGCAAATAAAAAGAATTTACATTTTTCAATGTAATCAAAGGAAATAAAAGAATGATTAGGAATATACATTTTCCAATGTAAATAGAATATGAAATAAAGGTTACATTTTCAATATAATAATATATTGAAGTATAAGTTTACATTTCTCAATGTAGATAAAATAGGAATAGAAATTTACATTTTTCAATGTAAATAATAAGATTAGAAATTTACATTTCTAAGGAATGGATTTTCATTAGAAAAATAATGAAACCAAATATACATTTGGTGTAAATTGAAAAATGGAAGAGTAAAATATACATTGTTATGTTTAGGATGTGTATGTAAAGTAAAAATAGCGATAGATTGTTATAAATTATTAACAACGATATGAAATGGTTTCCAAATTTATATATGCGAGAATTACTTGGAAAGTCCGAGTTTACTCTCATTCCAAATAATGATACGACGTTCGAAGAATTGAAGACGGCGATTGAAGATCGACGATCTTCACATCGAATGGGTAACTAGTGTTGAGGCCCTTGATTGATTTGCTCCCAAGACGGGGCTAAAATGGTAGTTATCCGGATGTAGTGTTGATTAGTACGGATTTGGCTTTCGCTCAGACCCAGAGCATAAGCTTATAAATGGATTGTGTGTCTGACATCGTACTCCATTAAATATCATGTTATTAATCTTCTGTTGAATGTATGGATGTTTGGTGGCGAAGAATTTATTCTCTTGCTTAACACCCGTTCATATATTTCGGCAAAGGATTGGTAGTGTGATATGGAGGGATGATGTGGCATGCTAAGATGCATATGATCAAGGCTTTGTTGAAAAGCAAGCCTTGTGGGATGATCAAAGCATAGCCTGTTTAGGCATAGCTTTGTGTATAACGTAACTTCGCGAGCCTCACACATCGGCGGAGTCTAAAACGGGAGAAGGGAACGCAGGGAGAGCAGCACGTTTCTTTCTAGCTAGAAGTGGTGTTTGGGTTTTAAAACGGCCCGGCATTTTACTTATGTGGATGATGGAATGAGGCGCCTCGGATGATAGGTCCTATAGGACTGGGAAACGTGTGTTCAAGAATTGCCAATCCGCAAAAACGTATGTGTGGACCGGCCCTGCAGGATCCAAGGGTTAACTGCGGGGAATCCCGAGACATTAGCTAGAGTGTCTCGAATCGTTAAGGAGCTCCTCCCTAGCTTTGACTCATGATGGAAACCCAATTTCCAATACGACCTCATGCGGTTTTGATTGTATTACTAGTATGGAGGCATAGTAGTATGGGATACTATTCTTCTTAGGATTAATACATTATTATTGAAATTGTTTTTAAAACATATACACACTAATAATAATATCAAATCCGTTTTTATCGTACCAAGCATGTTTAATCACCATAAGGTAAAACTCTATCCTCTGGTGTGCGTTGCATTTTATGATGGTACCTGAGTCTTATGGTGATTTCATTTTTCCAAAAGCATTGCGTTGTTTAACGATTTATCTTAAGTTATGCACGGCAATCCATTGGAGTAAACCCGTTTCGCGTTAGCGGCGTGGTCCTTGGATTTGCTTTATTACTACTAGTATATTTGTTAAGGATTCTCACACCAGTCCCACGACTGACTCGTAGTTTGTTTCACTTTGCAAACTCGGGTGCCCTCTTTTCCACACGGGCAGTCGAGTAGTTAGTCTACAGGTTCTTATCTCGAGTAGGATGCTGGATTGAAGCTTAAAGCTGTGTCCAGAGCATAGTTATCTTCCGCTGTATCTATTTTATTGTTTCCGCTGCAATGTATTAAATTTATTGTAATTTATCTTCCGCTGTAATTTTATTCAATATACTCTGATATTCTGTACTCTGATGTAAAATTATTATGATGTTTACAAAAGTCTGCTGTTATTTTTCTGATGTTGTTGTATTCCCAGAGTTAACGTATGCGGATTTTGAACGGTCTTGGTCGATTTTGCGATCGATTAAGGTCCGGCGAAACTCGTTGTCGTTACAGAAGGAAGAAGCATCATTGTATTTTTAATCACATAGCTAGTTAATCCGCCATGTGCATCCTACCCTCTGTGTTGAAAGATCACCGCCAATATTGTACCATGCCTAGAAGAAAAATCCAAGCAAAATACACTAAGCTAAATAATAGCCTTGCGTGTGCCTATTGCTTTATGTTTAAGAAAACAACCCATACCTTAAATAGTGTACCTCTATCTTTGAAAATATAAACTACCTGCACCCCTATTTCTTGACGTTGAAGTATTCCCTCCTATATAACAGACTTCCACTTCTCCTTTTTAGAATATATCGAAAGTCTTTGATGGCTCCAAAGCAAAGAGGAAACGAAAGAGGGCACTCGTATTATTTTAATTGTTCATTTGCATAGGAATTGTGGTGGAGGTCGAGAGTCAGTAGGATGGTAGAAAGTTAATGAGGTCGAGGCCGTCAAGTCGGAGACGGTGCCGTTGGTCTTGGCAGAGCTGGCAAGGAGGAGGTGATGCATGGAAGTCGAGCGCAGCAACATAGCGGAGAATTTTGGTGCCAGCGGAGAGACGAGGTTCGGCTTGTATGATTTTTGGGTTCAGTCCATACTGATGTCGTACCATTGCTGTGTGAGGGGGTTTTGCACGCATGATGGGGGTGATGGAGTCCACGTTGATACCTACGTGTGTACATGCAGTTGGATCTGGAGGATAGAACGGAGCAACAAGGAGCTTATGAAGGGCGTTTTCAATGCATCGGTATGCACGGACCAATGGTTATATGTGTAGATAATTTCCGTGCTTAATGATCCGTGCATTCCGACGTCAGCAAAAGGGATTGTTCAAATTTCTAGATGGGTCGGAGAGCAACGGTTTTGTAAAGAGAGAAGTATGGAAGTGGTGGTGGTGTATGGTATATGGAAGTTGAAGTCTGTTTGTCAGGGAGGAAGTCGACGGAACACAGAGAAGGCAGTAATGAGATGGCGCTGTATTTCTGTGCTAGAAGTAAGATATCGAAGTGAAGGAGATGGCTGTTTTTAAGCTTCAGGAACTAACGCGTTTTTATGGAGATTGAAGATTGGAAGAAGAACATGGTTTGGGGCCTGTAGATGACGAAAAGTAGGGTGATGAGTGTGGTGCTTAAGAGGCTAAAACATGAGTTAGAAATACTTTAAGTATAAGTATAGTTATAACTAAAAAGGAGATGTTAAAGAATGGGCAATGGTTTAAAAGCTTATGAAGTACTAGGACTCATGGGTTTTAAATAATTTATGGGGAAGGAATAGTTCAAATCGAAAATGTGGTGGGAGTACTGATGTCATTTTGTTGGTAACATAAAAGGTAGCAGCATGATAAACGTGAGAAGATGTGTTCAACAAGATAGGTATGAGGCAGAGCGCTCAGTAATGGAGAGATGAGGCAGCAGTGACATTGAGAGGAAGCGGTCGTGGTATTGAAGATGTCTAGAGCGAGATTTACATTTCGGTGGCATTGATTCTTTTACTGGAAAAGAAGGGAGTCGACGAGATGAACGTACAAGTGCGAGTTAAGTAAGATTTAAGTGGGAGTTAAGGCTACAGTACGGTGGTTGAATCCGTTGACTGGCTTAAACAGAAGAATTTGGTGGCGTCGGTTGCGTTGAGTCGGTATGGACAAGCGTTATGCAACAAAGCTAGTGGGTGCGATCTGCGGCTCGTTATGAAGTAAGGCAGAATTGAAAGTCTGCTTTAATCGACTGACGCAAATCGTTATTTAACGGTTAACGCACCAATGTGAGTAAATTCACTCACTCTGATCTATTTAAAATATTTTTATTTTAATATTTGGTTGAATTTTGTGCGATGGTCGTTTAGGTAGGTTTCAATTAAATTGGTTGATATATATATATATATATATATATATATCGTTGCATATGTAGGATACTGATTCCGTCGATTATAATATCCCCTAGTATGAAATCAGTGTGAATTGTTTGACTAACATCTGTGGATGCGGAAAAACAGTTGGAGGAATCCGACCGGATTCCTCGATATTTATATGAACTGTTTGTTTTATATGCACTCTTGAACCCGAACTACATTTAAAACCCCGTGTGAATATTTATGTTGAATGAAAATTCAACATTTGTTTCGATAAATCAATAAATGGTATCGATTAAGAAAGTGATAACAGTCGACCGTAAAACCATCGTTTTGTTAAGAAGCTGATTGGCCGTCAGGCAAATCAACGAAGTTAATTATAAAAAATTATATTTTTATAATTAAAGTGAAGTTTTAAAATTATAATAGAAGTTCTATTATAAGCCAGTATTTTAGAGTTCGCTTTTATAAAGTAAATAAAAACGATTATTGACATTTAAATAAATTTTTAAAGCAGAAATTATCCTACGATTAAATATTTGGATAATTAATTTAAGACAAACAATCTAGAAATATTATTAGATTAAATATATTAATCTAAGGGTAAGAGTAATTAAATCAGTTAACGAATTCACTAATGGAATGAAGTAGATTTAAATCAACTGTTTAATTGAAAAATGATTAGTAGGTTAAATGGGTCCTTGTAAAGAAGTTATAAATAGAACTGTGAAATGAAGTTAAAGTGAAGAGTTAATGTTTAAAATAAATAATCACAAACAACGAACATTTCAAAGTATGAATATGGTGTTATAAAACCATATTCCAAAATAAAACAAGGAAATACGATTTGATGTATATTATAAGTAATAAGGAGTTTAGAGTTACGGACGTATATCTATTCTAAGATAAGAACGTTGTCGATCAAGGTCTGAGAGGTAATTAAAATACCCCAACTTGAACGACTTCACTATTATCGAGGAACGATACCAGTTTGTAACGGAAAGAGATGTCAAGATTAGTATAAAGGGAATATGGCAGCGTATTGAAAATTTTAAAACTATAGCGATAAAATAAACACTGTTGATTAGGCTTAAGCGTGACTGTTATGTCAAAATTAATTATAAAGGAGAATATTACAGCGTATGACAAGTTTTGAACTGTAACGATAAATTAACGCTGTTAACCAAACTTAAGCATGATTTTTATATATAGCAGCATTTCCTAAGGAATGAAAACAATTTAGTTTAAATCCACTTATTCGAAAGCAATAAGTAACGATGTGTGTCGAAAGAAAATATAAGTATAAGTTTAGAAAGAGAAATTGGAGAATCGTATCAGAAAACGATGGCAGCATTTCGATGTTCGAAATATAATTAGAATTAAACCATTAGGATTTGGAACTAAAATTCGACGAAGTCGAATGTATTAAAGTAAATTATTTTAGGAATTATAATCTGATAGGGTCGTTAATACTTAGCTTAAACCAATAAGCTATAATAGGCGTTTAATTATAAACTTGATAAGAAGTTGTCTTAGAAAACAGAGTTTATAGAGTGGATTGGGAATATAAAGTATGAAAGAGGTTTCGAAAAACGAGATAATGGTATTGACTTTCTAAATAAAGAAGTTATTTGGTAAAGGTGTTCATATTTCTATAATAGTATGATATTCACCCTTTAAAGTGAATAGTGTTTTAAAAATGAATGTTGTACACATTAAAATGTTTATAATGAAATTGGAATATTTTTCCAATGTAGATAGTGTAAATTATCCAAGTGTAGAAAATAAAGAATGTGAAAAGAATGGAAATGTTTCAAACATTAATAACGTATACATCTGAAATATGGTAGAATAAGAGTTGATAATAACTGAGAATGTTTTCCAAGAGTGTGAAAAGGGTAAAACGGTATTTGAGAAATATCTGGTAAGATATGCGAATTCGAATAATAAGAACGAATGTTAAATAAAAAGTACCCATACTTATGTGATGTCTAGTTATACATCTGAATGAATGTTTTTACTTCGATGGTTAAATAACCGACCATCGAAGTGTTTTGACCATCGTTGTCAATACGGAGGGACTGGTTGGATATATTATCCGGAAACCACTCCGTATAGGCATAAGCGCTGCGAATTATATTATGCTGAAGAAAATTGAAGACAGAGTAAAATGCAAGGGTCGTCCAGTTCCATAAATGGTGTTTTCTGTTTGTCCAGTCCCAGGACAACTTGTATGGACGAGTGTCTGATAGAGTATTTCCAACGGTCATGCCGTTGATTTTTATGAATATACCAAGTTGGTGGGGAGAAGGTAACTTCTCTTTATTCTACACCCAGTGTGCATTTGTGTAATCAATATGTGATTACGGATTTGACGGTGTGGCATTCAAAGTGAATGGTGATCAGATGTTCTGAAGATAGACGTAGCCTCTAGCCTCACAACCCGGAAGTAATAAAAGTTGGGCTAGGTAGCATGGCTAGTTGGGTCATCCCCAAGCAGGGTGTATTGTCACCGATCTAGAGAAAATTCATATTTATACTTCTTTTCGATTCTGTATCTTCGGATGACGGTTGGATGGCCTACAACCGTGGTGGCAATATATTCGCGACACTCAAGCTAAATGAGTGAGCGGTCATGTGTGGCCGGGTTGCAAGACGTTCTTGTTGAACCCAGTGTATACCCTCTAGAGTACACTGCTCGGAAGGTGCTCCGGTACCTTGTCTATTGCAATCCATTCTCCAATAAGCGCCCCGCGGTTTATGATTTTATACTATATATATGTGGAGCGTGAGATGCAAGCGTTCTGCTACTTGGATATTTACTTGTTTAGACATTATCATAATATCACTCGATTTAATATCAAAGTAATTTTAGGTTATAGTAAGGTTAAAACCGTCCATGTTTATGTGTGGGCTGGTCTTACTGTTATCCTTTGTTTCAAAAGGATTTTCAAAGTAAATCAGTATGGTTGGAATTTACTCACACCAGTCCCATGACCGACCCATAGTTTATTTTGTTTGTTTTCCCTAAACTCTTGGGTGCCCAAATTTGTACGGGCAGTCAAGTGTTTCAGGCTTTTACAGATACACTTGGAGGAGCTCAAAGCAGGAGACTTCACCATTAGTTATGTAGAGTTATTTCCGCTGTGTATATCATGTATTATACTCTGATATGATATGTAAGTACAAATTCAGATTTTGTATTTCAAAGTTATGTTATAATACCATTTATTCATTCTGTTGTGAGTTTCGTGCTTATTCTGATTCTGTTCAGTTGTTGTATTCTTCTTCTTCTATTCTATTAGTTCTATCTTTTCTATCTCATCCTCTTAATTCTTTCTATTAATGACCTGAATTTTCGGGCACTTTGAGTTGAATGTGTAGTATATTAGTCAACTCAAATTGGTACGGATTTTCGGGCCGTTACATGATTGGAGCTCGTTTGAATTTATGGCGAAATAAATTGTTTGATTCAAATCAAACAGTAGTTTATCGTTCTTTAACGATGAACTGCCAATGTGAGTAAAACTCACCAACTCTGAACGGTTATATTTTTATAACGTATTCTTAGAATTGATAATTATCTGTTGACTGCTGTGTGTTGATTAGGTTGATTGAACTGCTAGTCTGTTATTTGGAATTATATATATATATGTGTGTTGTTTATCAGAAAATTTCATATTGAAATGAAGTTGATGTTAATTATATGGTTTAACATCGGTGATGCAGGGAAACCGGTTGGAGGTACCCAACTGCGTTCCTCAATATATAAAATACTGTTTTGTTTCATATATAGAAATATATGATGTGATATTTAATCTGTTGTCGATTATATGTGTTTGGACGATATTGATCATCGTGATTTGATATGTTGAATACCATAACATAGCGGAATGTTGATAAGGGAATTTTCAAAGTGATACTGAAAATAAAATATTTATAAATGGAACATCGTGATTTTATAAATAGTTATTCGATAGGAGTTAATCAAGTTGAATTAAATAAGTTAAGATTTATCGAGTTAAGATAATCAAGTTAAGATAATCGAGTTAAGATTATCGAGTTAAGATAATCGAGTTAAGATTATCGAGTTAAGATAATCGAGTTAAGATTATATAGTTATCGAGTTAAGATTATCTAGTTACCAAGTTAAGATAACCGAGTTAAGATTATCGAGTTACCAAGTTAAGATAATCGAGTTACCAAGTTAAGATAATCGAGTCAAGATTATCGAGTTACCAAGTTAAGATAGTCGAGTTAGGATTTATCGAGTTAAGATTATCGAGTTAAGTAATCGAGTTAAGATTATCAAGTTAAGATAATCGAGTTATAGTTATTCGAAGTAGAGTTATCAAATATCACTTATTCGAAGTAGAGTTATCGAATATAGCTTATTCGAGAAGAGTTATCGATTAGTTTAATCGAAAGGAGTTAATCAAATTTAGTTATTCGAAAGGAGTTATCGAATATAAGTTATTCGAAGTGCGACAATCGAATATAAGTTATTCGAAGTGTGATAATCGAATATAAGTTATTCGAAGTGCGATAATCGAATATAAGTTTTTCGAAGTGTGATAATCGAATATAAGTTATTCGAAGTGCGTTAATCGAATATAAGTTATTCGAAGGGAGTTAATCGAATATTAGTTATTCAAAGGAGTTAATCGAATAGGGATTACTCGAAAGAGAGTTATACGTCGAATTCGATTTCATTGAATTCGGGAAAGTACTATTACTTTCCGGTTTTTAAATCAAGATTTATTTATATGTAAATAAATTAGAGTAGGTTAATTATTCAAAGTAAGAAATAAAAAGTTAGATGTTAAGTTAGATATTTCAGAAGTGGGGTTTATAACGTTAGCGTTATAATCAATGTTTTCAATAAAGAAGTGGATTCGTAAGTAGAATCCGAGAGTTACGTAAGGAAGTTCGTTAAAGATTTAAAAGATAAACTTTAACTATTTCGAAGTTAAAACGTTGTTCAGTTAAGGTCTGAGAGGTAATTATACCCCAACTTGATTGACTTCCTTCTTAACTAAGGAACAGTAAGGTTTGGCAGTGAAGGAGTTTTGGAAATGTTTTCCAAATGAGAATCAGAAATGTTTTCTGATAATAGAAAATAAGAATATAGAATATATGGAAACAGGAGATAAGTAAACTAATGAACTAAAGAGATAAATGTTAAATGATGATTGATCGATATAATTTCCATCTGGGAATAATGTCGTTGTTTGCACACGAGTTTTTCTTTGATAGTTAAATCACAGACTATCAAAGTTTTGACCATTTTAACGTTGTTAATATGGAGAGACCGGTTGGATTATTATCCGAAGAACCACTCCGTATTAGCATAAGCGTTGCGAATCAAGTATGCTGAATATATTGAAGACGGAGTAAAGTGCAAGGGCTATTGTATAAATCTTAGGTAGAGATTGCCTAAGATGGATGTACTGAATAGTGCATTCGGTTTGTCCAGTCCCAGGACAACTTGTAAGGACGAATGCCTGACAGAGTATTCCTAACGAATCATATATGTTGATCTCTTCAAACGTATTACGTTTGGTGGCGGAGGAATTCGTTTCTCATAGCTTCATACCCGTGATACCTTTAAGGAAATCGGTAATGATTTGGCGGGTATGACGATGTGGTATTCCAAGTAAATGAAGATATGATATGTAAAAAGATAAGTATAGCTTCTAGCCTCACATCTGGTAAATGACAAAAATCGGGCAGGTAGCATGGCTAAGTCGGTCGCTCCGAAGTAGGGTGTATGATCACCTATCTAGAGAATATTCATTTGCTTCTTTAATCTATTAATGTTGTCCCATATATATATATATATATATATATATATATATATATATATATATATATATATATATATATACAGGAAACGGTTGCTGATCCCAACCGTTGGTGATATACATTCGATACACTCAAGCGAAATGAGTGGTCGGTCATGTGTGGCTGAGTTGCAAGATGTTCTTGTTGAACTCCAGTGTATCGTTCCTAGAGTACACTGATCGGAAGGTGGTTCCATACCTTGTCATAGTTGGAAATCCAATCATTCAATAAGCACCTGCGGTTTATGATTTTACATTATATATGTGGAACGTGAGATGAAAGCGTTCTGCTAGGTTGATATCTATTTGTATTTAGACATTATTATAATATCAAAATGATATTGCTTTTCAAAGATTTTTGGATTTTCATAAAGGAAAAACCCATTCCGTTTTCACGGCGTGGTCTTATGAGATATCCTTTATTAAACCAAGTGTTTGGAGTTTTATTTACACCAGTCCCATGACTGACCCGGAGTTTATTTTGTTTTGTTTTCCCTAAACTCTTGGGTGCCCAATTTTGTACGGGCAGTCAAGTAGTCGGGATTTTTCAGATATACTTGGAGAGCTTGGAGCAGGAGGCTTCAGGATTATATAGCTATCGTTTATTTCCGCTGTTGTTGTAAGTGTTGTACTCTGCAATGTTATTGCACACATATACTATTTGTATTTCAAAAGTTATGTTATATTTTATTCGTTCCGCTATGAGATTCGTGTTTACTCTGATGATGATGTTCTTCTTCTTCTTCTATTCTGTAAGTTTCTATCTTATCTATCCTCAACCTCTAACTTCTTTCATTAACAATCAGGAATTTTCGACTCTTGAATGGTCGACATAGCGTTATATGTCAATGTTCAAAGTCAATAATTTTCGGGTCGTTACAGAGATACCATGTCTTTGTGACTAAATCTACTCCCTTGTTGTCAGCTATATAGTTCTAGTTCGGTGTGAGATCACCAAGCCTTCGTGCTAAAACAACTCATTTGTTACCTCGTTGTGCCAGTGTTAGTCACCAAGCATTTGTGCTGAATTAACTCCACAAATGTATCGTTGCATTCCAAACTCAAGATCAAGAACGAGGGAAAGCATCCCGCTTCTTGTGATCCCTCTTCTTGAGTCAAGGTACGTGTCATTAATTCCTTAATGTCATTTACCTTATTTAGAGATTATTTTATTTATGTTCTTTTGATATACGTCGATCGTGTTCTTCGTTATCAAAAGATATCATTTGTATTTTATTCATAAGTTGATAAACGAATTTTATTTCCTTTATGCCATCCCGAATGATTTATTGAATTTTTATATTTTCGTGATATTTGCGTGAACGTTAGAAATTGTGAGGACTTTCCTGTGTTAACTTGTCCATCGGGTGCGTTAAGGATCTCGAACGAGATATGGGACGCCATGTTGTAGTTCAGAATTCCTAAACACCATTATGTGACAATCCGACATTCGAAATGATTCCTAAAATTAAAATTCACTCCTAATAAGTTAATCAAAATAATAATATTTTGGATTTTTGTGATTTTTCGTAATCGTTTGTTATTTTCTAGATACTTTATTTCTGGATTTCTTTGTAGCAACTCCAAGAATTTGAGTGGTTCAAGATTTTTAATTAGAAATTATCTTGAATCTCTTCTTTGAGTAAATAAATAACCGTTGTCTCTTGTTCCTGGAGTTGTTTATTTATGTCTCTAATTTCTGGGTTTCAGTTCTTTGATTCTCGGAAATTCTTATTGATTAGGTTCCTAATCCTTGTTTTTGATTTTCTAAAAAGAATTTAGTATTCTTGTAACTCCATGGGTCTCCTTATTTTTTTCTATTGAACGATCACTCGAGAGAATGGGAGTCTCATGGGTGGAGGGAAATTTGAGTTTTTGCGATCCGCGGCGAACCCAATAATTCGTTTCTCCGAATCTATGATCTATTTGATCATCCGGTAGTGCTATAGTCAATTCACTTATGGACTTAGCCTTGCGTTGTTCTTAGAAATGAATATCGAAAGGATGATCTCTTTTGATATTCCTCCTTTGTTTGTTTGAATCATTTGGATTGACAATTGTCTCTGCACGTTTGTTAACCCTTGTCAATCAAATTTTTGGGGATTACGACCTCTTTGGTTTAATCTCGTCTTGTTATAGAAATTTTCTATTGCTTCTTTGATTAATTGCTGATGTTTTTGCGATTCGAGGTTTTTGGCAGAAAATAATCTTAAATATTGTTGTTTCGAAGTGGTAAGTTGTGCACTACTTATCCATCATCTTCTAGATGTTTCTGATTTTCTAAAATCAATACTCAAGTTTTTGAATATTGGGAATTTCGTATAATTCCTAATGATTCATCTTTATGGTTACTAAATGAGATTTAGTACCTGGTTAAAAATCGATTTCCCCGAAATAGTTCATTGGTATTCCATTACCAATATTTGTTATCGATTTCTAATTCATTGGTATTCCGTTACCAATATTTGATTATTGACTTGTAGTTCATTGGTATTCAGTTACCAATATCTGTTTATCGGTTTCTAGCTCGTCGGTATTCCGTTACCAACCTTGAATCAGTGATATTAGAATTGATTATTCCAACGAGAATTGCTCTCTTTAGCTAACTTCGTTGGAATCTCTGAGTTGTTCTTTGGTGGGTGTCACCCACCTTGTCGCAAGACTAAAGTGTCGAAGTTCGATGTTCGCTACATCGTCGTGATTGAGTTTTCGGAATGGAATAGTCAACCACCGTAATTTCCCTTCTCATATCCTAAGAGAAATATATACTATTGATATTCCGCGTCTGAAGGACCTAGTCTTGTTGCTTCTTGAAAATTCCGAATTTGATTTGCAAGATTCTTATGTATTATACAAATTCTCATTCCTTTGAGAATTGTAATAAGATAGACAAATCAATACGAATTCATAACATTTACGAATTTTCTGGAATTATTTTACCCTTTTTTTACCCATTTGAGATGATTACTTTCATGGGTAATGAAGTTCGAGATTGAACTCTAGTTTTTATGATCTTGCGAGATGAAATTGTGATCTCACCTAGCCGTTGGGGTGATCTTTTCATTTCGTGTCGATTCTTGTTGTACCACTTCATGGTATAAGTTTTGGTTATTACCTATTACCTCATTCTTAAGGAATTGTGGGGACGCAATTTATTTAAGGGGGAAGTCTGTAACAACCCGCTCATTTGACGGTTTTAGATTTAAATATTTTATTTAAATATATCATCATATCTTTTGTGTCACTCAAAATGTCGTTTTTCACAAACGATAAAATTAGGATTCGGGACCAATTCCATTGAGTTTGGAACGTTGTTTGCAACGATTTTGAGTATAAACTTCGATATGTTTGGAGTTACGGATTTTCGGGCTCCAAAAATGGGCTTTGTTGTGGCTGAACTAGCCAAATTGGCTTGTTTAAACCTCTCCCACTATTCCTATCAGCCCAACCCTTCTCTCTCTCCTCTCATTCACTTCATTTTTATTTCCTAAGGCAAAAGAATGGAGAGAGTGGAAAGGGAAATAGAAATTGCAACCTAGGTTTTGCAATTTGTAGCTCCAATCATGTGCTAATCCAAGGAGAACAAGGGTAAGCTCTCTCTCAACCCGTTCTCTACCTTTCTCTCCTCTCAATTTCGAATTTTTAATGTGCCTTAACACTCATGTGTCTTCATTTGTGTTTATGTGGTGATTATTGAGGAGGTATTGGAGAAAGAGAGGTTCTTTGTGCGTATTGGTGCTTGTTCTTCCTCCGAATGAAACCAAGGTGAGTTCTTTATTGAACTCCCATCTATGCCGCAAGTTTATGGCTTGTACAAGTGTAATTTAGTACAATTTCATGTTGCATTTGCATGTTGAATTGGTTATGATAATTTACACTTTCCGGTTTATTAGTTTGAATTTCATTTGAAATAGAATTGTGGAATGGATTGTGCACACGACTTATTGCACGCGTTATATGTCGATTAAGTGGTGTTGTGAAGTACCATTGTCGCACCCGGCAAGTTCTAAGACTTCACAATTCTCTTATATTGCGTTTATTCGTTTTGGTTTGGAATTTTTTTTGTTTTAGGACCAACAATTAAAACCAATGCATTCAATCGTTGCGAGTCGATATGGTGGATCGGAGAGGTCTCTTTGATGCCCCAAAGAAGTCATGAGCCTGGACGATCGACTACAGACACTCGTGGGAGGGTGGAATCCCCTTAGGTTTTACCTAGGAAACGGCCCAGGTCGAAACTGGTCGACAGGCCCAAAATGGGGCGGTCGACCGGTTTTGTTTCTGGGTAAAATCGGTCGACCGCCCCATTTTGACCGGTCGACCTGAAACACCCCACCTCAATTAAGGTCACTCACAAAGGGAATGCCTTAACTTTGGTGGAGGGTTATAGGTACAAATCACAGAAAATTTACAAGACAGATATAAATATAAGCTGCGGAAAACAGACGTTTTATTTCATACTTAGTTTAATACCAAAAACATTACAATAAATTGTCTCATAATAACCTCCAAAACAATACATCATCATTTCTGTCTTGATTATTTAATAAAGAATCATAAAACATAAATAAAGCTGCATATATCCCCATAGAACGTGTCCACAAGCCATAGCTAAGGAAAGAGAATCCAAATCATACTTCTACTATCTTGAAGCTTGCAAGGAGTCTGACTAAGATGAGGTGTTTCCTCCCTGTGGACCTGGGGGCCGGGGGAAACGGAAGGAAAGAAAGCGAAAGGAAAATGGGTCAGACATAAGTCTGGTAAGTCTAGCTATATTTCTAGCATGAGAACAATAAAAAGATCACGACTTGCATAAACTGAGAACATGACAATACCAGAATAAGAGTCTAACATAAAACTAGATAAGGTGGCTTAAACCAAATATCCCTTCGCACCCCATTCTAAATCTCTGCAGCTACTTATACTTATTCCTATTGGCACCCCATGATTAGGGTGGAGTGATCCCTTTTTTAAAGATTGGCTCTTACTCGCGTATTCATATGTGTCCCACGGCCCCACTAGATTGTAGATACCTATGCTGGTCCCACCATGGGGTGTATCAAGTCCCATGGTGGCGGCCCCGACACAATTCTAGAATGCATAGGTTATACAACTGATGCCCAGTGCCCTGTTTGTCTGCTCCGAAGTGTGTGCACTCCCGCACTCTGTTAACCCACACTGCTGCACCAACCGCCGTCGCTTTGACCGCTTACAATCAGCCCAGTAATCGTGCCCCACCCTGCCTAGTTTCAGGGCACCATGATGCCTAATTGGGTTACTGCTGAAATGGGTCCTCGTTACTAGGGTTTTCTAGTCAAACATGTTAAGTGGTTAAGCGTCTGTATGAACCTAACCCCACCCATCCGTTTAGTTAACATGTTGAATTAGGTTAAGTATTTATTTAGTTGACATAACCCTACCAATCCTAGCTTAGCTTTAATTGTCTTATTAAAGCACCAACCACTCACATTAGATAGATATTGTTGTGGCTGCCTTTATGCCGGGCGGTTCCGGGCAGTCTTACGCCACAACTCAGTCTAACCTCGGGTCTTTATTGGGCTCAATGCCTTAACCTCCCACATTGGATAGGTATTGTTGTGATTACTGGACAGCCGGGCGGGTCCGGGCAGGTTTACATCACAACTCAATCCAACCTCGAGTTAAACATATTCGTATTTTCTAATCTACACTTTTATTTATGTATATTATCCAGAATTCATGTTATTGCCCAAATTTTTTTCTAATCAAGTTCGTTAATTTAGGTATATAATTTATATCGTTTCATACCATAAATCACCTATGTGATTATTGACCAATTTATGTCAAGTTTCCTATAATTATCAATTTTACACAACGTTACCCCGTCTAAACATTAGGCTAACAATCCTAGCCTAATTTTCTGTCCGCATGATTTTTGACATATAATATTAGGCTAAAAAATTTTAGCCTAATTTAGCGTACACAAAATTGGCATAAAATAATTCATTAACATAAACATGACATAGGTGTAAACTTGGCATTTTCGGCATAGTCATTATGAACATCATAGGTGTGAACTTGCAAAATAGTCAACATGAATATCATAGGTGTGAACTTGCAATGTAGACTAAATCAACATACATATATGTGAATTTGCAACATAGACTAAATCAACATACATGTATGTGAATTTGCAACATAGGCTAAATCAATATACACATATGTGAACTTGCAACATAGACTAAATCAACTTACATATATGTGAACTTGCAACATAGACTAAATCAACTTACATATATGTGAACTTGCAAATCAATCACGAACATATGGATAAGTGTGAACTTGAAGTATGACATAGGTTTAACATATACTCATAAACATGTGGATCTAACATTTGGTCACATATGTGATATGATTTTACAACCAAAAACTTGCATAACATGATAAACTACACAACTTATCATAACAGGTTATACTCCAAGTTCATATACATATGAATAGGCTTATCCATTAATTCCCAATTCAACATGATAATAAAATAGAACCACAGACATAGATCAGTATCATCTAATTCCACATATAACATAATAAACATCGTTCTATTATCATTTTATTTCAAGGCATGATATTAATTTTGATTTGCATCCCAAAAACATTACTAAACCTACAACTTAAAGGAATTCTTGCGTTCTGAAATCTGTGTTCTGAAATTGGTAAGCTCGCCTTTGAAGAAGACTAACAAGTTGTCCTAGTTTTTAATTTGATTTGTTTCGTCTCTAAGCTTTAGGCGGCGGATATTCCAAGCTATCTTACGGCAGCACGACGGCCTCAAGTCCAAATTGTGTGAATTTAGGTTAAGAATTAGGTTGTATATATAGAATTTCAAATTGATTAGGACCGTCAGATAAACCCTAGAAATAGCCATAGCCATCGGATCAGTTCAGAATTATTCGGAAAACCCTAGGTGACTCAGCAGACCAGAACAGGTCATCCAGACCTGACCAGGTCGACCGGGTAGGTCGACCTATAGGTCGACCCCTTGGTCGACCCCTAGGTCGACCTCCAGGTCGACCTAGGTCCTGGGCAGGAATTTTCCCGCCCAGCCCAACTCTGGTCTATTTTTGAAATTCGAACTGATTTTGAGCTGGTTTGAATTTTTAAATTGAATTCTGAAACTTCTGAATGCCATAATTCCTTCGTACGTAGTCCGATTTACGCAAACTCGGACTCTATCTCAAGCAGAATTCCGAGACGAAAGCAATGGCGTAACCTGTTTCCCTTAATTCCCACATTTAGAATTAATAATATTTTAATTTGTTAATTTTACTGTTAACAGAAAATTCAGGGTGTTACATTCTCCCCTCCTTAATGGATTTCGTCCCCGAAATCTTCAAGTCTGGAAGAACGTATATCCTACCATCCAATCGTCCATCTACTCAACCATCAAAAACAGGCGTCCATTTTCCTTAAAAGACTTCTAATGCTTCATGATCAAATGCATGGTGTGTGTACATGTCCTTATCTAATGCAAAAATCAAGCGGTCTACTGATTCAGTTGACCTCCTTAATGCAAATCATGTAAGTGTCATGAATCCATTATGTATGCAAATTTTTCCTACTCATAATCCTACATGAGTGCGGAATCATTCATACAAATGCGACATCCATATGATAACACATCAAGTTTCAACCATATACAAACATGAATACATATATGCATATGCAATATGAAGTGACCGAGCCGATCTAAAACCTAGGTTGTGTGTGTATATGCATCCACGAGCAACCACTAGCAACCACTTGCAACCATCAACCATAACATGTTTTAATTACATGTTTATATCCAAAGGGGTTTCTACCTAGGGATAAAGGATAAGATCGAGGAGATATACCTAAAAAGATAGATACAAGCACAACTTAAGGAAAAAGAGAGATCAAAGATGTACCCTCAAGAAGAAAAGGTTAGGCCGCGTGTATTCTGTCCCCAGTTTCCCAAGTCGTGTCTTCCTCGGCGTCGCTCCACTAAACTTTGACAAGCTTGACTTCGCGGTTGCGTAGCTTTTTCACTTCAGTTCCTAAGATGCGGGTTGAAACTCTCCTCACAGTTGCTTCGCGTTCCACTTCGGCTTCTTCTAGAATGCATGGCTCCACCACTTCCGCAGACTCATGTAAACATTTCCGGAGGTGAGAAACATAAAAGACGTTATGAACTCCAGCTAGTCTCTCGGGTAGCTCTAACCTATAGGCCATCTTCCCAATCTTCTCGATGATAAGAAACGCCCCTACAAATCTTGGTGCTAGCTTCCCTGTGGATCCTAAACGAACGACGTTCCTTAAAGGAGATACCTTAAGGAAAACCCTGTCCCCAACCTCAAACTCAAGGTCGGTCCTTCTCTTGTCTGCGTAGGATTTTTGTCTATCTTAGGCTGTCTTCATTCTTATCCGTATTAAGTCCACTTTTTCTGAAGTCTCTCTAATCAAGTCTGGTCCAAGAATGAGCTTATCTGTAGACTCCCACCAACAAGTTGGTGATCGGCACGGTCTTCCGTACAAGGGTTTGAAGGGCGCCACGCCGATGGTGGCTTGGTAGCTGTTGTTGTAGGCGAATTCCACCAAAGCAAGATGATCCTCACATGTCCCTCCAAAGTCAAGGACGCAAAGTCTCAAAAGATCTTCTAAAACTTTGTTCACCCTTTCCATCTGGCCATCAGTTTGGGTGTGATAGGCCGTGCTAAAGCATAACTGTGTGCCTACAGCTTTGCAGGCTTCGCCAAAACTCGCTCGTAAAGATAGGGTCTGAGTCACTAACAATGCTAGAGGGTATTCCATGGAGTCGAACTATTTCCTTGAGATAAAGAGATGCTAGAGATGAGGCAGTCCTTCTACTCTTGACAGGTAAAAAGTGGGCGCTTTTTGTAAGCCTATCCACTATTACCCAAATGCTAGTATTGCCCCTTCTTGACCTAGGCAATCCATCAATGAAGTCCATTGAAATGCTACCCCACTTCCACTGTGGGACCTCTAGAGGATGAAGCAGACCACCAGGCTTCTTCTGCTCCGCCTTAACCTGTTGGCATATCATGCACTTAGAAACGAAACCTGCCACGTCCTTCTTCATGCCACTCCAAAAGAAAACTCTCTTTAAGTCCTTGTACATCTTGTCCCCACCTGGGTGTATTGTCATCTTGGAATGGTGTGCCTCCTCAAGAACCTTCTTCACCAACTCCTTTGCTTGTGGGACACATAGTCTTTCATCCTGCCTCAGCCAACCCTTATCATCGATGGTGTATCTATCGAGGTGACTAGAAGTCTCACCCCTAACTAGCTTATCAACTATTTCAACTAGCTGAGGGTCTTCACATTGTGCGGCCCCTATTGAGTCCAAAAGAGTAGGTCGCACTTCAAGAGATGCTAACAAACCGGGCACAAAATCAGAGGAGGGCCTAAAGTAAAAACTGGCTATATACTCCAAGCTTTTCCTTTCTACAAAGAGAGGGCTTAAGGTCAGCTTCTTTCTACTCAAAGCATCTGCCACTACATTGCCCTTGCCAGGAGTATAGGAAATCTCGAAATCATATGAGGCAAGAAACTCCATCCATCTTTGTTCCCTCAAGTTAAGATTCTTCTGCGAGAAAAGATACTTCAAGGATTTATGGTCAGTATATAGTTCAAACTTCTCACCTAGGAGATAATGGCACCAAGACTTGAGCGCAAAGACGATGGCGGCCAACCCAAGATTGTGGGTTGGGTAGTTCTTTTCATGAACTTTCAACTGCCTTCCACCATAAGCAACTACCTTCCCTTCCTGCATCAGAACAGCGCCTAGTCCCGTACCGCATGCATCCATGTATACTGTGAACATCTTGCTTCCATCTGGCAGTGTTAGAACTGGGGCTGTTGTAAGAGCCCTTTTTAACCGTTGGAAAGCAATGTCACAATCCAAATCCAAAGAGAAAACTAGATTCTTCTTTGTTAGCCTTGTAAGAGGAGCTGAGATTTTCGAAAAATCTCTGATGAACGTCTGGTAAAAGCCTGCTAGCCCGAGAAAGCTTCGGACTTCGGTTGCATTCCTTGGTGTTTTCCAATCTTGCACCGCCACTACTTTCGCGAGGTCCACAGCTAACCCCTTTTTGGACACTATATGCCCAAGAAACCTCACTTCTTCTCTCCAGAAATGGCACTTGGAGAATTTGGCTTTTAGCTGATGTGCACGGAGAGTCTCCATGACCTCCCTTAGATGCTGAGCATGCTCTTCCTCATTCTTTGAGAAGATCAAAATATCGTCTACGAAGACCACCACGAACTTGTTGAGGAATTCTCTGAACACTCTGCTCATTAGGTCAACGAAGTAAGCGGGTGCGTTTGTCAAGCCGAAAGGCATGACAAGCCACTCGAAGAAACCGTCTGGGGTTCTGAACGTCGTCTTATCAATGCTATCTTCAGCTACCCAATAGCTAGATCAAGTTGGGAGAAAACCGACGCACCTACAAGCTGATCAAACAAATCGTCTATTTGGGGGAGAGGGTGCCTGTTGTTTTTAGTCAGCTTGTTTAGCTCCCTATAGTCCATACAAAGACATAGTGAACCATCTGCTTTGGTGGTGAACACCACTGGAGCACCCTATTCTGAGATACTCCGCCTTATAAACCCCTTCTCGAGAAGCTCCTTAACTTGCTTACTGAGCTCCTTTCTCACCCTTGTAGCCATGTGTCTAATGGGTAACGCAACGGGCTTTGCATTATCAACAAGATATATGCGGAAGTCTATCTCCCGCTTCGGAGGTAAGCCCTTCACCTCTTCAAAGACGTCCGAATATTCTCCTACCACTCTAACCGACTGCAAATTCTCAATAGAAGCATCAAGTGACTCTAGATAACTAAGCATGACAGAGTGTATGGGATTACAAGTAATTTCTAGAGTGTTACCGAGTCGAGTCTAGAGTCTAACCACTCTCTTCTCACAATCAAGGATGGCACCATTACTGGATAGCCAGTCCATGCCTAAGATTAAACCATATCCCGAGAAGCCCAAAACAAAGGCACTACATCTAAACTCTATGTTTAGAATAGAAATATTCAAATCCATACAAACCATTGACAAATAAGCTGAGCCCCCAATTGGATTTGAAACAGCCAAGGGATCCTCTATAATACTAGTGTCTAGGTGCAGAGATTCTACTAAAGCAGATGAAATAAAGGAGTGTGATGCACCAGAATCAAAGAGAGTGCGAACTGGATGATCATAAAGATAAACTAAACTTTCTACAGAAATAGCACTACCTCGTTCCTGCTGAGGTGCAATCAGTGCGTGAACCTGTCCCCCTGAAGTGTTTCCAGTCCTCTGTCCCTGCCCTCGCCTCTTTGGGTAGTCCTTAGCCATATGTCCAGTCTCTCTGCAATGAAAGCATCCACCGTTCATCTTTGCCTTCTTCTTCCTGCAGCCTTTCACCACATGTCCAACAATGCCACAGAAATTACATCTTCTCTTTTCGCGGGACTTATTGTTTTTCCGGGCCTTCTTAAAGTCTGGCTTCTTATCTTGTAAACCCTCTTTCTTTTCTTGAGGCACTTACACTTTTGCCTCCTTCTTGCCCTTCTCTTATTCGTGTAGCAATGCCATATCTACCAACCTCTCATAAGTATCTCCCATGGGTACATGGGTCATGGCAGACTATGCAGTGGCTCGTTCAGCCCTTTATTAAAGCGAAGAGCCTTCTTGTGCTGTGTGTTGACCAAGTCCAATCCAAATCTGGCTAGCCGATTAAATTGATTGACGTATTCTTTGACTGACATACTTCCCTGCTTAAGGGATAAGAACTTCTCCAATTGCAAACTTCGCTCAGCCTGTGAGAGGAATTTCATCTCAAATCTTGTCCTGAAATCCTCCCAAGTTTCCACTGGTCTTTCAACATGGGTAACCTCCCACCAATAGGAGGCTTCATCTTTAAGCAACCACACTGCCAGCTGTATCTTTTGCCCGTCATCTACTTCGAAAATGACGAACAGATCTTCGGTCTCCTTCAACCAGTTCCTTGCTGCCATGAAGGATTCGGTTCCAAAGAAGTCCTTCCCACCCATAGCCTTGAAATCTCTACACGTCTTGGAGAAAGCATTTCCATGAGGAGGAGGAGGAGGAGGTGCTGCTGCAGCTGGGGGAGGAGGATTTGTTGGGCCCGCATCATTGGCCCTATCTTCTAGGTATCTTCTAAACCAGCCAGGTACCGGTACACCTTCTGGAAGGTTAAGATCCTCAGAAATGCTGAAACGAAAAAGAAAAGATTCAAAACACAAGGATAGAAGGATAATGCATATGGCTAGGGGGATTATGCCTTTTAAAAATAAAACAACACTTTATCTTTAAAAATGCTTCTTTAAACTTCTTTTTGAAAATAAATTTTCAAAACTTTTATCTGATCTGGTAAACCTATGGCTGTGATACCAAGTGAAACACCCTATCTCCATTAAAGTCACTCATAAAGGGAATGCCTTAACTTTGGTGGAGGGTTATAGGTACAAGTCACAGAAAATTTACAAGACAGATATAAATATAAGCAGTGGAAACATACATTTTATTTCATACTTAGTTTAATACCAAAAACATTACAATAAATTGTATCATAATAACCTCCAAAACAATACATCATCGTTTCTGTCTTGATTATTTAATAAGGAAGCATAAAACATAAATAAAGCTGCATAAATCCCCATAGAACGCATCCACAAGCCATAGCTAAGGAAAGAGAATCCAAATCATACTTCTACTATCTTGAAGCTTGCAAAGAGTCTGACTAAGCTGAGGTGTTTCCTCCCTATGGACTGGGGGGGGGGGAGTTGGGGGGGTGGAAGGAAAGAAAGGGAAAGGAAAATGGGTTAGACATAAGTCTAGCTATATTTCTAGCATGAGACAATAAAAAAATCATGACTTGCATAAACTGAGAACAGGACAATACCAGAGTAAGAGTCTAACATAAAACTAGATAAGGTAGCTTAAACCAAATATCCCTTCGCATCCCATTCAAAATCTCTGCACCTACTTATACTTATTCCTACTGGCACCCCGTGATTAAGGTGGAGTGATCCCCTTTTTAAAGATCGGCTCCTACTCACGTATTCATTTGTGTCCCACGGCACCACTAGGTTGTAGATACCTATGTTGGTCCCACCATGGGGTGTATCAAGTCCCATGGTGGCGGCCCCGACACAATTCTAGAATGCATAGGTTATACTACTGATGCCCAGTGCCCTGTTTGTCTGCTCTGAAGTGTGTGCACGCCCACACTCTGTTAGAACCCACACTGCTGCACCAACCGCCGTCGCTTTGACCGCTTACAATCAGCCCAGTAATCGTGCCCCACCCTACCTAGTATCAGGGTACCATGATACCTAATTGGGTTACTGCTGAAATGGGTCCCCGTTACTAGGGTTTTCTAGTCAAACATGTTAAGTGGTTAAGTGTCTGTATGAACCTAACCTCACCCATCCGTTTAGTTAACTTGTTGAATTTGGTTAAGTGTTTATTTAATTGACTTAACCCTAGCAATCCTAGCTTAGCTTTAATTGTCTTATTAAAGCACCAACCCCTCACATTAGACAGATATTGTTGTGGCTGCCTGCATGCCTGGCGGTTTCGGGCACCACAACTCAGTCTAACCTCGGGTCTTTATTGGGCTCAATGCCTTAACCTCCTACATTGGATAGGTATTGTTGTGATTACTGGACAACCGGGCGGGTTCGGGCAGGTTTACATCACAACTCAATCCAACCTCGGGTTAAGCATATTCGTATTTTCTAATCTACACTTTTATTTATGTATATTATCCAGAATTCATGCTATTGCCCAAATTTGTTTCTAATCAAGTTCGTTAATTTAGGTGTATAATTTGTACCGTTTCATACCATAAATCACCTATGTGATTATTGACCAATTTATGTCAAGTTACCTATAATTATCAATTTTACCCAACGTTACCCCGTCTAAACATTAGGCTAATAATCTTAGCCTAATTTTCCGTCCGCATGATTTTTGACATATAATATTAGGCTAAAAAAACTTAGCCTAATTTAGCGTACACAAAATTGGTTTAAAATAATTCATTAACATAAACATGACATACGTGTAAACTTGGCATTTTCGGCATAGTCATTATGAACATCATAGGTGTGAACTTGCAAAATAGTCAACATGAATATCATAGGTGTGAACTTGCAATGTAGACTAAATCAACATACATATATGTGAATTTGCAACATAGACTAAATCAACATACATATATGTGAATTTGCAACATAGACTAAATCAACATACACATATGTGAACTTGCAACATAGACTAAATCAACTTACATATATGTGAACTTGCAACATAGACTAAATCAACTTACATATATGTGAACTTGCAAATCAATCACGAACATATGGATAAGTGTGAACTTGAAGTATGACATAGGTTTAACATATACACATAAACTTGTAGATCTAACATTTGGTCACATATGTGATATGATTTTACAATCTAAAACTTGCATAACATAATAAACTACACAATTGATCATAACAGGTTATACTCCAAGTTCATATACATATGAAAAGGCTTATCCATTAATTCCCAATTCAACATGATAATAAAATAGAACCACAGACATAGATCAATATCATCCAATTCCACATATAACGTAATAAACATCGTTTTATTATCTTTTTATTTCAAAGCATGATATTAATTTTGATTCGCATCCCAAAAACATAACTAAACTTTCAACTTAAAGGAACTCTTGCGTTATGAAATCTGTGTTCTGAAATTGGTAAGCTCGCCTTTAAAGAAGACTAACAAGTAGTCCTAGTTTTTAATTTGATTTGATTCGTCTCTAAGCTTTAGGCGGCGGCTATTCCAAGCTATCTTACGGCCTCAAGTCCAAATTATGTGAATTTAGGTTAAGAATTAGGTTGTATATATAGAATTTCAAATTGATTAGGACCGTCAGATAAACCCTAGAAATAGCCACGGCCATCGGATCAGTTCAGAATTATCCGGAAAACCCTAGGTGACTCAGCAGACTAGAACGGGCCGTCCAGACCTGACCAGGTCGACCAGGTAGGTCGACCTATAGGTCGACCCCCAAGTCGACCTGGGTACCCAAGTCGACCCCTAGGTCAACCTCCAGGACGACCTGTGTCCTGGGAGGGAATTTTCCCGCCCAGCCCAATTCTGATCTGCTTTTGAAATTCGAACTGATTTTGAGCTGGTTTCAATTTTTAAGTTGAATTCTGAAACTTCCGAAGGCCATAACTCCTTCGTACGGAGTTCGATTTACGCAAACTCGGTCTCTATCTCAAGCAGAATTCCGAGACGAACGCAACGTTGTAACCCGTTTCTCTTAATTCACACATTTAGAATTAATTATACTTTAATTTTTTAATTTTACAGTTAATAAAAATTTCAGGGTGTTACACGACCGGTTTTCCACTGTGTACTAGAGGAACCTCGGTCCACAGTCTACCCCCATCCAGGCTCTTTACCGGCCAGAGCTCGGGCCGTTCGCACTTCGTTTGTGAACTTCAAATTTATAAATTCACAGATTTCAGCAGCGTGATTCATTGACATTGATTATTATTTGATTCATTGAATGTTGATCTTTAATTGACTCAATTCTCATTGTTTAATGTGAATTGCATTAGAAATCGTTCTATAGCCCGTGTGCTCTATTTTATGAATCTATTTACTCGTTAATTCGGGTTTGACCCTCGATATTAGTTCGATTATGATTTACGACTCTTAAACGTGAATTATCGACTCGATATCCATCGAGTCTATTCCGATATAGTTTAAAACCTTCGGGTGCTAGTTTGGGATTTCGATTCGTTCATTGATCGAAATTACAACCGTTATCCCTTTGATTTCCTACATGTTGTTGTAATGTGAATTACGCATTATCGATCACCTTGGTGATTGTACTTTGATCCGTGGCACCCTGTTTTGTGACAAATTGTCATTGGTTTGTGCCCTTGTTTTCTGTCGCTCCAACGTGGTTTCTAATCGTTTCCTAATGTTATAGAATCCACTAACAAGCTATACATATTTATTCGATTTATCGAATTTATATTTGATGATATATGAATTGAATTTACGTTCCCTTGATCGATTCACATCGGCAATCGTGCTCGTGTACATTGTCATGTCAGACTTATGACTACGAATCCTTCTACGGATTCCAATCTATTAGTGTGTACGGATCCTCTTTAATCGATCGGGCGAGAAATTTAGTTTATTTACCTTAATAAAAATGAGAACTATGACCCCTTATATGTTTACTTCGGCGAATAACTCTTGTACTCGTGCGTTCGAACACGATGTGACGATTCTTGTTGTTTTGGGTATGAACCAGCAACGGGTCCGTAAATATTCGAGAATAGCGAGTGGTTATGGGACATTTAACTACTTTCTTATATTCACTATCCCGGAGTAATTTATACTCACTCGGATCGATGTGATCCGTTTTATGATTCGGACTTAGCTTCCTGGCTACGTTTCTAGGGGACTATGGTTCACTTTAAAAGTTTCCGCGCTATCAGGGAAATTCCAGTCAGATAGTCTCCGCACTATTTGTTGATACCTCCTTTTCACTTTATGACTTGTGTTTTGTGGTCCTCGATCGCCCTAGTAGGATTTACAATTCTTGGATTTCACCTATGGAACTTCGGTCCAACTTTCTATGATTTGTGTGCTATCTCTCTTTCGGGGTCACGCCCCGACACCGTGGGGAGCTTTGGCTCAAACATATAGGTTAGCTACCTAGAGATCGTATCTCATCATTGGACAGGCCTCTTTATGATGTTTTCTGGGTTTCTTGCTTGATTTCTGGATTCTTGATTACTTTGATGTGTATTTGACATTCTATTGTCATTCCTTGTTTATTTTGATGCATATGGCATCCATCGGATTTATTTGGCATTCCGCTGTCATTCATGTGTTTAGTTTATTTGGCAATCCACTATCATTTCCTGTTGTGTGCTATTATTTGAATGTTGCATTCTACATTGGCTATGAGATTGTTTAGAGATATTTGTGTGTTGACATGCGTTGTTTCATATTTATTTATGATTAGATATTATTATTAGAATCTTGTCATCCTGTGTTATATCTCTTATTATCTCAGTTTATTTGATAAGTATAGCTAGACTGACTCGTTTATTATTTATTCCTATAAATAATACTCGGGTTAGACCGAGTCATTTTAGGTACTCCTCTGGGACTCCTCGCAGGATAGATCATTTGCTTTCAGCTTGCTACTTTGTCTCCATAGTTTTATGTACTTTTGTACCCATGTCATTATCACTTGTTGTGTACATATTCTTTTATTTAGATCATGGTGCATGTATCTATTCTTTTGGGATTAGTGGGTCTTTATTGACCGCTATCTTGTTGTACACATCCTTGGTTTATTCATATCTATTCCGCCTTTGTGATATGATTATTCTGTGTCTAGCTATGATATATATATATATTGTTGTTGTCTATTTTATACTGCTTTCCGGATTATTTATAGCCGTTGTGTAGTTGCCCTATGTGCCAAATGGTCATGTCGAAATTTTAATTGGTATCGGAATTTGATATGCATTCCTCATATGGAGCAATTATACAATTGGTCGTTCTTCACAAACCTCATTCTCCGTATGGTCTACGACATTTCTCTGAAATGAACTGGACGATAGTGGGTATAGAGGCGGGGCGTTATGCAAACTGTATATCAGTTTTATATAATATACTTCTTCATTGTAAAACCAACTTTGAGTTTAGCTTTGTAACAGCTGTAAAATCATAAAGATAAATGATTTTATATTTTTGTGTAGAAAATGATAAATTGATATATCAAACAGTGATTTAGTTAAATATATTTATGCAGGTTAAACATACTAAAGTAGTGATTTTACAACGTAGTTAGAACATACTGAAGTAGTGATGTTAAAACTAGAAGTTTTACGATAATTTTCATAATCCAACGCAATTCACAAACAATCAACATACACAGACAATTAAAAGTCATTAACGACGTATCCAAAAAGAGTATAAACAAATAAATCCATCACGTCTATAACGATCTTGTCCATTGTTCACCATCAAGCATTATGAATTACAAACAAAGTTGTTGTCTTCAGCAGATGACTTACCTTTGTCCAGTAGAAATCTTCATTATGGAATATTCCGGATGCAATACTAGCTCTTAGGTGATTAATTTCTGTTTGAGGTATGCTTGCAAGAAGACATCTATCTTGAGACAGTTTTGAAATGTTCATAATCACATATATTCCTCAATCATATCTGTTGAAAGAAAGATAAATCCTTTTTAAGATGGTTAAATTTAAAATAAGTTTATAATTTTTATTACAAAATTAATATATATGTATAAGTTAGTGTATAAAAAAATAGAAGTTACTAAAAAAGATAACCGTATTCATCTTATTGCATTTTTTTAATTAAAAAATAGTATATATTTATTTTATAGTAGCAAAGATTAATATTATTATAACATAATTTAATATAGTATTAAAACATTTAGTAAATTAGTTTTTCTCTTTAAAAGAATGTAGTTTTATGTATGTATGTATAACATAAACAGTAGATTTTGAAAAAGATAAAACTATTTATCTTTTGGTAATATTGATTATATGTGGGGAAAAATTAAATTAGTTGAAAAGATAATTAATTTTTTTTTTAAATTTTATTTATAATATAAGTACTAAAAATAATGTACATGTATTGTAAACTAATAAATATACCAATTAATTTTTTTTGTAGAAAAGTTGAAATTATGTATTTGAATGCATATATTAAAAAAAATTAATAAATTAAACAATATAGCAATTATATATTATTGCCCATTACCTTGTTGAGCACATTCTCCAATGTAAGTACAGATGATTTTTTTGTATTCTCCTTATTTTGTTCCTTTTGAAGTTTCTTGTTTCTGTCATTGACTAAATTTTGCTATATATAATAATAAGAATATTTATTAATTTAGTTAACGTAGAAAAGATTAACATTAAAAATGTCTTACGATTTTTAACGTGCTTGTTTTGTGCCTGCTGGTAAATCTTCCATTTCTACATCTGTTTGGCAAAGAATCATACAGTCTCCAGTTTGAAAATTCTGTTCAAATGTTAAAAGTATCCAGTGTGACTTTTCATGGACTGGAAATAAGGGTACATTACATCGTGAGTCTTGTAGTGTTGATGTCGAAGCTGGAATAAACGAATGAGTTTTGACATTTTCTACGTCAGTTGCAGCAATTTTTTGTAAAAACAAAGTAATATTGTAGTTATAAAAAACATATTTATTAATGAATCATTACGTATATGTCTATAATAATGATCTTACTGTCATTGTGGTATTAAAGTAAGCTACGTTTGAATTGACATCCCACATGGTACTTTATACCAGAACCAATCAATTATCTGCACAGGCAATATATCAGAGTAGTTGCAATAATAAATGTATACAATAAAGCAATTTTATATTGTTTTGATATGCTAATACTGAATAATTATATGTGACATAAATTAAAGTTTATTGACACAAAGATAGTAAAACACTTGGCAATTATCATAATATATGTGCATTTTTTCTTTGTAATTTTTTATTTTTAAAATGATAAATGTATTTATATTTTTATAATGACAAAAATATTAAAAACATATGATCAATTGTAATTATTTGTTTCGACATATGGTAAATTATATTAATCAAAATCATATGAAAACATTTCATATGGTATAAAATTGTTATGTATAATATCTATATGAAAATATTATTTTTTAAAAAAGAAATATGTTTTTATCTTTTTGTATTGTTAAAAGTATTAAAATTATGTGATCAGTAGAGCTTCTATGTTTCAGAAATTAGAATAAATATCATATGTGTACAAATCCATTAGTGTCATAAGTCGAATAATATTATATACTTACCTGGGCAGAAAAATATTCACCGAAAATCAGTTCTTCAGTCATGTCCTTATGTATGACAATATTGTTTTCGTCGTTTGAATTGTAAATCTCTACACTATAAAGTAAACAAACTTATAATAAAAGAAATTTGATTTTATTATTTTATAAAGTATATAAGTTAAAAAGTATACAAGCTTACTTAACATCATCAACTTTGTTGAAGTAATCTGTTATGAACTTCTGTTCGTCATCGGGCAACTCCTTAAAAAATTCAAAATTTTCTATTTTCCTTTTTCTCATTTTTATACTTTTTGGTGTGTTGAGAGTATCCACATCTATAGTTTCTTGTCTTTCACACTTTCGCTTTTTCTTTTCTCTTTATTTATTTTTTTCAAATTCTTCAGGGTCATTATGTTCCACTTCTTCTTCTTTATCTTCAAATTCTTCAGGGTCATTATGTTGTACTTCTTCTTCTTTATCTTCCTTTTCTTCCCCATCCAATTTTTCACATTCTTTTTCTTTAATTTCTTCATTTTCATTATGTTCTATTTCTTCTTCTATATCTTCCATTTCTTCACCATCAATTTTTTCACATATTTTTTCTTCAATTTTGTCGGTTTCATTATGTTCCATATCTTTTTCTGTATCTTTGTTTTCTTCATCATCCTTTATCTCACAATCTTTTTCTGGAATTTCAATTAAGTTGTGGTCATAATTTAACAAACTTTCCAATTCCTTTCTCTTCTTCTTTTCGGCTTGTAATTGATTTTCTTTGGACTGAAGCTTTCTTTGTAACTGCTCAACTTTTCCTTTTAACTTTGCGATTTCTTTAACTTTGCCTTCAACTTGTGTTAGAAGACAGTTTTCTTCGTTATCTTTTTTTTAGCCTATTCCAAAGTCTTGTTCACTTTCAGTAAAAGTTTTTTTTTTCATCTTTCATAATGTTGTTGAATCTCTTTGCGAACTGAAAAAATAAAATTATGAAAACAATATTGTTACTTCAGATTGTTGATTAATTTGTTATGTGCAAATTTATTTGACTTCTAGGTGAAAATACAGAATATTGATTAATATGCATAAGGTTAATCAAAGGTATAAATAATAACAACAGGAAATAATTAAAAAGATAAAAGTACTTATCTTTTTCTGCAAGTGTTAAAATTTGAGTTTTTAAAATTTAAAAATAACTGTAAAATGACATAATCAGCGAGGAAGTTCAGGAATAAAATTACCAGTTCTGATTTAATGGATTTAATTGGTATGTTTTTCAACAACGATAAATCCCATTTTAATATTCTTGGTCTTTCATTTCCACATCCATCTTTAACGTTTATGATTTGTGTCCTTTCACAAAGCCAATACTGTCAAAAAATTAAAGATGTTAATTTTTGATATTAAATAAATTCAATGTATAGTATTACATATAAAATACATACCAATAATATCATGGAGCATCCGGGCATATTTCTTGGTTCTTTAGCGAAATTTTCAACATTTTGGGACACATGTGTGTGAATAGATTTTGCCCAAGAAATGGAATTTATGTTCTTCAAATTCCACAATTTGGGAATAAATCACCATTATAACTAGAATTGGTTGTTGGTGAAGAAGAATGTGATAATTAGTAACAAAAGAAGCAATTTCACTAAATCTTCACTTCCGTTCCTTTCTTCAATCATTATGTTGATTCTCTTACTCAAAATTTTCTTATTTACCCTCTCATTTCTCTCAAAATGTCGATTTATAAAACTTAAATACTCCTCATCCAAGTTATTCTTACTAATAATTCCAATTGGGAATATATTCTTTCCGGCCAATGGAATACCGAGTATTAAACTAATATCCTCTTCAGTCAACTTAAGACAAGCATCTCCTATTTTAAATGCTTTTTCTTCCCTATCATATGATGTAATGACTTCATCTAAACTTTTTGCACTTTTTCTAATATCCTTTCTTTTGATTTTACCTTCCAAAAATATATGAAATAATTTCTTGAAAGGTGTTCTATCTATATATGACATTGCAGCAGAAGAGAATATGTTTTATTTTCCTTTATTTTAGTCATCACCTTGAATAATGCATCTAAATTATACCTATAAGTTCCCTTAATTTTTTCCTTACCCCTTTTTTCCACTTCATATTGTTCATCATCATCTTCAGCGTCGGGCTCGGAGTTGTTATCTAAATTTGCATATAAGCATCCTTCTGGAGGAGAGTAGACACATACGTGAAGCTCTGGCTATGACTACAGTATTCTTTTCTCTGCTTCAGTGAAGTTGATTGTATGAACTTGTTATACCAAATTATTAAATGGAAATAATGTAAATTTATATACAGAAGAATATTTCTATTTAGCTTTTGGTTAAGCATGCAGGAAAACAATTAAACTAAGTTTAGATGACCCCATGAATAATATATCATTTTTAAAAAAGATAAACTAATTTATCTTTTAACACAATTTATATGTTTAATCACAATATGATATACATATTTTAACTTTACCATTTGTTATATAATCATTTATTGTTTGTTAATCAAATTATTTTACAGGAATATAATGATAATATAGTCTAACTATTGCACTTAATAGTATAAAATTTTGTTTACTTACAATAGGAGTACGTGGAGGTGTTGTATTCTGCATTGTATCGCTGTGTTTATCACAAAAAGAATCTGACTGATTCCTTACATTTGAACATTGTTGTCCATTAAAGTGAATAAAGATACATTGCTATGTATCTTTAATTGCCTTTTTTCATTAGCATTCATTTGAGACGACCCCAAACCCCGTACTGACGGCGGCAAGGGTAATCCGTGGAATATAACACAGAAACAGATAATAGCAGAACAGAAATAAATAAATACATCAGATAATGAACAATAGAATATACTGGATAAGAGTAATCATCAAGTTACACAGTATACATGATCATACTTAGTAAAAATACAGTTCAGCTATACATAAATGTCTACAGCGGAAAACAAACATAATATGTGCAATAGGAGCTGAGCAGCATAAAAAGAGATAAATGATAGAAATGATCTTCATCTCCAGCTATCCAGAAAGAACCAGATAAACCTGAATACAAGGCTGCCCGTGTAGAAAAATGGGCACCCGAGTTTGAAAGTGAAACAAACTGCGAGTCAGTCATGGGACTGGTATGAGAAATCTACTCAACACATATATAATTTGGCTAATCACAGGACCACGCCACTTTCGTGGAACGGGTTTACTCCATTGGATTGCCAGTGCTTTAAAACAAATCTTTCTTTTAAACAACGCAATGCATTTTATAAAAATGAAGCCATTATAAGACTCAGTTCCCATCACACAATGCAACGCAAACCGGAGGATAGAGTTTTTACCTTATAACGGCCAAGATATGCTTGATACGAATAAAGCAAAGGCATTTGATATTATTGCTATTGTTTATATGTTTTGAAAACAATTTCAAATCATCGCTATCAATCATAGACGGCATTAATGCCCCATACCACTATGTCGCCATATATAGGTATACAATCAAAACCGCACGATGTCGTATTTGGAAATTGGATTTCCGTCCTGAACCAAGGCAAAAGATAGTCCTTACCGAATCCGAGACAATCTAGCCCATGTCTCAGGAACAGCCGCAACTGCCCCTTGGATCGTCAGGGCCGGTCCACCGATGTGGATTATTATGCCTGAACACTACGTCTCCCCGCCCTTTGGGGCGTAAACGAGCCAACGAATGACTCCATCGGACCCGGATCGTCCGATCAAACCGAGGCACCTCGCAATAGCAACAACCACACAGGTGAAAAGTATATAAATGTCAGGGCTGGTAGGTCACTGACACCACCCTAGCTAGAAAGAAACGCAGGCCCTCCCTGATGTCCTCTCCCGTTTCTGGTTCATACCGGGGTGTGAGGTTCGCGATTTCACGTTATACACAAAGCTACGCCACACAGGCGGTGCTTTGATCATCACCACAAGACTTTGCTTTTCAACAAAAGCCTGGATCATTTGCCACTTAGGCATGCCACACTAGCAATTCATGCGATGCGACTGATGTCCATCGATATACAACCTCTGAGGTCCTGCGTTTCAGAGAAGGGCGTTAAGCAAAAGAATAAATTCTCCGCCGCCAAACAGATGTATACTTAATAGAGATCAATCAACACAGAATAAAATCCAATGTCAGACACACAGTCCATTTACAAGTCCGTTCTGGGTCTGAACGAAACCGGAGGCACTAAATACCTCGCAAACCCTTCGATCACCACGTACGTCTGGACGATCACCACTCATTATCCATATTTCGGGATGCCTCCCAATCAGGACCTCGGTTATCATCCAAACGAGGTGAAGATCTCCGGTCTTCGACCACCGTCTTCATCTTCGACTTTCAATCGTCGGTCAATTATTTGAAATGAGAATTAACTCGGCCTTTTCAAATAATTCACGTATATTTAGAATTTCAAATCAATTTATTTCAATGGTTAAATAATTCGACAACACCAATTTTGTTCTTTAATGTAATTTTCACACCAAACACATTCAAGCATCAAATACCACATAAATCGAGCAAATTCAGTTTATTTCCATTCCATATCGTTTATGATATTTTATAACGATTTATCGCTATTTTTATTTATTTTAAAATAGCCAATTTATTCAAAACGACGCTTCGGGCCATAACGCGGCCATGGCGCTGCTTTTCTTCAGATTTGATTTACACATATCTGAAAATCTAACCGTTGGATCTTCACAAAATTTACATCATTAGAAAGGTCTTTTCAAAACGAATCTAACGGTTCCAGTTTCAGGAAAATCCGACGGTCGGATCTCCCGATATAATCGTTTGAAGTTTCGATGTCAAAATACGAACTACAGCGTCGTTATTCGATTAAATATAATTATATATATATATATAAATATAATCGTTTCTGGCGCTGTTTTTCTTCAAATTTGAGTTAAACATTCCAGACAATCCAACCGTTGGATTTTTACAAAGTTGGTGCCGTTGGAAAGA
Organism: Allium sativum; assembly: GCA_030737875.1. NCBI lineage: Eukaryota > Viridiplantae > Streptophyta > Magnoliopsida > Asparagales > Amaryllidaceae > Allium > Allium sativum. The sequence goes on along the minus strand of CM060922.1, from coordinate 137,683,425 downwards.
TATTTCCAAGGCGAACCCAACGGTTGCGGTTTCGGGAACATCCAATGGTCGGATTTCCCGCACTAGTTGTTTGAAATCACGGTTTCGAAACACGAACAGCACGGCCACGTTTCGTTTTAATTTTATTTATATATTTATATAAATATAGTTCATTCAACAATTTCAATATCGTTTTCACTTCAAATATTTCACTAACGCCTGTAAATTTTGGAAAATTTCGCCATAACCTCCTTTGTACGGGAGGGGTTGGGAAAATTCCCAAATAGCCACATGGGCGTCTCATGTCAAAATGAAAAAGGAAAAGCCAAGCGGCTAGCCAACAGGCTCATAAAATCATCACCCAAACAAAACAGTAAATGTGTACCTATTTGTCGGGCACAAAATTTTATTCCTCTTCTCTAGCCCCTTTTGCTATAACCTGTTCAATAAATATGCATGTACATATATATAGCTCTTATCACTTATCATTTTCCATTCAACTTCATATTTGATTCCATTTGGTTCAAAAACACCATTCATTCTAATGTTGTATGCATAGGCAAAAATCATATCATTAGCTAATTAGTGAATATTTCGACTCATGCATATTTTTTTGAACGAGTTGCTATTTTTAACACTTCACATTTCAACAATTCATGTATATAATAAAAATGTGATTTTTATATTTAAAACACGAATACCATTCAACACATGAATTTCTAATCAACGAATGAATATCGATTGTAACGACCCAGAAAATCTGAACCAATTTAAAAATTTTAAATTGGCTAAAATAATGGATTTTAAATATTTAAAATAAATATTTTAAATAATGGCGATGAAAACTGAGTTTGAATCAACAATTGAAAACGAATATAATTAATTATAATTATAAACAAGTCCTGAGATGGCGTGGTAGTTTCAAAAATTGAATTCAAACTTTGTCGGACTGTATCGGGTGCAAAACAATCCGGATTTTAGTGAAACCAAAAACATTAGGATCTAATTGATGATATCTTTCTAACGAATCCGACCAATCGAAATTTGATAGCGGGAATCAAAAGATATGTCCAGTTGAAAATTCTGAATAGTCGCTATGGAATTCAGGGCCTTAAAAATGGACATTTTGCAAACGACCTCGGATTTCGATGAAACCACTTTTGTTAGATCCGCAGTGTCAAGTTATTGCTAGGTTTCAAATTTCATAATTTTTCGAATCAATATGTGAGCGTGGCAAAAGAAAACGCGTTTGACCAGTTTCAGTTGATTTTAATCGACTGGAAAATGGCCATTTTTCTAACGGTCTCAGAATTCGACGAAACTAGTTTTGTTAGGACCGTATCGTCAATATGAAGCTGGAAAATATTTTTCGAGAATTTTTCTAGTTAGTATGTGACCCCGGTAATTTGAAATGTACGTTTAGAATTCGATATAATGATTTAAATGTAAATTCAATGGAAACTGATTGTAACGATCGAATCAGCTTGCAATACATATCCTATTGTGTTCGGAATGGGGGTAAAACGCTATGGGCGACAGGCGGTGGGCCTCGTTTAGAGGTCGTGGGTAAAAGTCAACTTTATATAATTAAAATAATTAAAAAAAATTTAATATTCCTTCCCTCTCCTTTTCTCTTTCTGCCCCCCCCCCCCGATTTCATTAATCAGTAAACCAAAAAAAAAAAAAAAAGAAGAAGGACGGAGCAGCAGCGACGCCACCGCCCTGACGACCGCCGAACCCCCCACCACGCGCCAATCCCGCTCCTCCCCCTCGCGACGCATCCGCTCCCCCGTTCGAAACCCTAGCGCCGCCTTCCCCGTTCGAGACCTCGAAGCCGCCTCCCCCGTTCGAAACCCTAGCGCCGCCCCCCAGAAGCCAGCTCCGACGATCTGCGGAAACCCCCCCTCTCTGTAAGTATTTTTTTATTTTTTTATTTTATTATTATTTTATATAAACAGAAAGTTAAAACTGATTTTTTTAAAGTTTTAAAAACCGAGTTTTTAATGATTTACAAACTGATTTTTTAAAAGGATGTAAAACTGATTTTTTTAAAACATTAAAAACTGATTTTAAAAATGATTTACAAACTGATTTTTAAGGATTTTAAAACTGATTTTTTTAAAGGTTTAAAACGGGTTTTTTTTAAGTTTTAAAAACTGAGTTTTTAATGATTTACAAACTGATTTTTTAAAAGGATGTAAAACTGATTTTTTTTAAAACATTAAAAACTGATTTTAAAAATGATTTACAAACTGATTTTTAAAAAAAACATTTAAAACTGATTTTATTTTAAGATTTAAACTTCAAAAAGAAAAAGATTTGTATGAATAGAAAAGTTATGATGTTTGGTCATGAAACAAAAAGCTTTGATTCTTCATATTCAAAAAAAAAGGGGGTAAAAATCAGATTTTTATATATTGAAAGTCGAAGTAAAAATCAGATTTTTATATATTGAAAGTCGAAGTAAAAATAAGATTTTTATATATTGAAAGTCGAAATAAAAATCAGATTTTTATATATTGAGAGTCGAAGTAAAAATCATATTTTTATATATTGAATAGCATAGTAAAAATTCGATTTTTATATATTGAATAGCATCGTAAAAATTCGATTTTTACATATGTAGAGAATACGGGCGAAAGCGACAAAAAGGCGAGATTGGCGAAGATTTCTAAAGGAAGAGTCGTAGTTGGATAGCTATTGGTGAGATTTCTGATTTAAAAATATTATATATGTGTGAAATGAAAGTGAATTGCTATATATAAATATATATCTATATATATATACACGCCCCTCGTCCACAAACCATGGACGATATTTATTGGTTGAAATTGTTGTGAAAATTGATTGATAGCGAATGATTGTTTGGGATTGTTTGTGATTGATATTGGTTGATTGTGGTTGAAAAATACCCATTTGTGGTTGAGAAATATTTGGTTGAAACCACATAGGATTAGTTTGTGGAAATGAAATAAATATATACATGCCGCCTGCGTGCGAACTAGATGCATGATCCCCCTTGTCAAAAACCGCGAGGTTTTAAGGTAGAGCGAGGAGCCGTACTAGGGACGGTCCCGGTTTTAACTACCCTGCCGTTATGCTGCCGAAATTTTGAATAATATTCGTGTGTTTGAATTATTTTCATATGCTTAAACTATATTTATTCAAACTATAGAAAGCATTCATGTGTTGAATTGATAATTCATTCGTTGATTAGAAATTCATGTGTTGAATGGTATTCATATTTTGAAATAAATTGTTTGACGATAAAAATCACATTTTTATCTATATACAGAAACTATAGAAAACATTCATGTGTTGAATTGATATTCATTCGTTGATTAGAAATTCATGTGTTGAATGGTATTCATATTTTGAAATAAATTGTTTGATAATAAAAATCACATTTTTATCTATATATAGAAACTATAGAAAACATTCATGTGTTGAATTGATATTCATTCGTTGATTAGAAATTCATGTATTGAATGGTATTCATATTTTGAAATAAATTGTTTGGTAATAAAAATCACATTTTTATCTATATATAGAAACTATAGAAAACATTCATGTGTTGAATTGATATTCATTCGTTGATTAGAAATTCATGTGTTGAATGGTATTCATATTTTGAAATAAATTGTTTGATAATAAAAATCACCTTTTATCGACTATATGAACTGTGTAAAATAATCTCGTTTTAAAAGAAATTGTTTTATGATAAAAATCCCATTTTTATCACCAACATGAACTATATAGAAAAATAGTGTTTTTGAAATGAATTGTTTTACAATAAAAATCACATTTTTATTGTATGCATGAATCGTTGAAATGTGAAGTGTTAAAAATAGCCACTTGTTCAAAATAAACATATATGAGTTGAAATATTCATTAATTAGCTAATGAAATGATTTGCACCTATTTATGTAACATTAGAATGAATGGTGTTTTTAAACCAAATAGAAATCAAATATGAAGTCGAATAGAAAATGATAAATGATAAGAACTGTGTATATATGTACATACATATTCATTGAACAGGTTATAGCAAAGGGGCTAGAGAAGAGGAATAAAATTTTGTGCCCGACAAATAGGTACACATTTACTGCTTTTTTTGGGTGATGATTTTATGAGCCTGTTGGCTAGCCGCTTGGCTTTTTCATTTTGAGATTAGAAGGACCGGGAAAGCTATTTGCGATTTCCCGATGCTCCCGGTGCAGGGGAGGTTATGGCGAAATTTTCCAAAATTTTAAGGTGTTAGAAAAATATTTGAAGTGAAAACGATATGAAAATCATTGAATGAACTATATTTATATAAATATATAAATATAAATAAAATTAAAACGAAACGAAGCCATGCAGTTCGTATTTTGAAACCATGATTTTAAACAACTAGTACGAGAAATCCGACCATTGGATTTTCCCGAAACCTCAACCGTCGGGTACGCCTTGGAAATATCTTCCCAACGGCACCAACCTTGTAAAAATCCAACGGTTGGATTGTCTGGAATGTTTAATTCAAATCTGAAGAAAAACAGCGCCAGAAACGATTATATTTATATATATATATATAAATATAATTATATTTAATCGAATAACGACGCTGCAGTTCGTATTTTGAAATCGAAACTTCAAACGATTGTACCGGGAGATCCGACCGTCGGATTTTCCCGAAACTGGAACCGTTGGATTCGTTTTGAAAAGACCTTTCTAATGATGTAAATTTTGTGAAGATCCAACGGTTAGATTTTCAGATATGTGTAAATCAAATCTGAAGAAAAACAGCGCCACGGCCGCTTTATGGCCCGAGGCGTCGTTTTGAATAAATTAGCTATTTTAAAATAAATAAAAATGGCGATAAATAGTTATAAAATATCATAAGCGATATGGAATGGAAATAAACTGAATTTGCTCGATTTATGTGGCTTTTGATGGTTGAATGTGTTTGGTGTGAAAATTACATTAAAGAACAAAATTGATGTTGTCGAATAATTTAACCATTGAGATAAATTGATTTGAAATTCTAAATATACGTGAATTATTTGAAAAGGCCGAGTTAATTCTCATTTCAAATAATCGACCGACGATTTAAAGTCGAAGGTGAAGACGGTGGTCGAAGACCGGAGATCTTCACCTCGTTTGGATGGTAACCGAGGTCCTGATTGGGAGGCATCCCGAAATATGGATAATGAGTGGTGATCGTTCAGACGTACGTGTTGATCGAAGGGTTTGCGAGGTATTTAGTGCCTCCGGTTTCGTTCAGACCCAGAATGGACTTGTAAATGGACTGTGTGTCCGACATTGGAATTTGTTCTGTGTGATTGATAGCCATCAGTTGCACGGTGTGAATTGCCTGTGTGGCATGCTAAGATGCAGTGATCAGGGCTTCTGTTGAAAAGCAAAGTCTTGTGGTGATGATCAAAGCACCGCCTGTGTGGCGTAGCTTTGTGTATAACGTAAATTCGCGAGCCTCACACCCCGGTATGAACCTAAAACGGGAGGAAGGACCTCAGGGAGGACATGCGTTTCTTTCTAGCTAGGGTGGTGTCAGTGACCTACCAGCCCTGATATTTATATACTTTTCACCTATGTGGTTGTTGCTATTGCGAGGCGCCTCGGTTTGATCGGACGATCCGTGTAACGACCCGGATTTTTCGCCATTTTTTTTGAACATTTAAATTAATTTCGAATGTTGTGTCGATAATTTAAAAAGGGTTTTTATAATGAATTTATTTATAAAACGAAGTTGAACGTTAATTTATAATATAATTATAAAACGAGCTCGAAATCGCGCGGTAGTTCGTAATATAGAGTTTTGAACTTCAACTGAGAATACATGATTCGTTATAAGTCGGATTTCTGTGAAACAAGACACGTTGGAACCATATTGATTATAATTTTCATATGAAAGAGAAAAATCTAGATTTCGTGTTATAATTTGTTAGTTATGGCCAAATCAAATTTTGAAATAGTCGCTGTGGAAATCGTTATTTAAAATATACGCGTTAAAATAGCCGTTTTTTTAAACGGACTCAGATTTCGACGAAATCAGTTTCATTGGGACCGTATCATTAAATTATTGTACGGTGTTGAATTGCGTGGCAAACCGATGTCGTATGTGACCACGGTAGCCGTAAACGCTCGTTCAGTGCAATTAAATTAATTCAACTGAATAAAGGGATATTAGAGTGTAACTTGAACAAACGATCAAATCAGGCCACGAAACCAGTTCCGTTGAGTTCGTATCGTCGATTAGAGTCAGGATAGCTATATAGTTTGTTAATTTTAAAGACCGGATAATTTGGCATTAAAAATGGCATTGCGGTACACCTAAAAATAGCCTACCGGGGCGACAGTCTCAGAATGCGACGAAACTAGTGCCGTTGGGTTCGTATCGAAAAGTTATTGTCAATGTTCGCAGTTTCGAGTTGATTTAATTTATCTGGTGATCGTGAAAAATTTAACCGCGTGTTGATTTCTGGTTTTATAAAGGAAATTTTTTCATACGATGTCAGAATTCGACGAAACTTGTTCCGTTGGGTTCAGAATACCTTTTTATACCAAGATCAGCTTTTACATCAGTAGACAGAAGTCGACTGTGGTTAGTTTTACTTGATACTTCACCGCGAAATTTCATATAATATAAAATAAAATATATTCTCTACCGTATCCTTTAACAGCGCGACTATCAAGTTTTTCTCCAACCCGTGCTCCCCAAGTTTCAAAGGCCGTGTGTGCCAAGCCAATGTAGTCCGTGCGTCGCAAGTAATTAAAAACCGTGAGTCCCAAGTAATTTTAACTCCGTGATCCCCAAGCTGTCCCCTTTTTAAATACTGCTATTCTTCACCTCGTTTCTTGTTTACAGACCCAAAACGAATCAAACTTTCCTCTTTCTTTCGAGAATAAAAACAATTCGATCCCTTCATGATTTTGAATAAAATCAAAACTACCGTGTACTCAAACCAATTTTCATTCGTTAGGTCCCTCCTCTCAAAACGCTCGTGTCCGTATGTTCTTACCCAGTTCGAACCAGAAAGGGGTCGCACCAGTTATTCCATCAACGTTGACTTCGTTGACGATCTATAGGGTTGCGAGCCGAACTGTTTCAAGGGGGCGAGTGGGAGAACGCTACGCGTCGATGAGTGGGGGTCCGAGTGTCGGTAGTGGCATAAGGCGGCGGTTTCAGGCAACAGTGGGTTTTCGGTTTTGTGGTGGTTTCATGTGAATCCGTGAAGGAAGAAAGGGGATGGGGGAGGCCGTATTTCGTGATATGCTATTTTGGGAAGGTTGATTAGAAAACTGGTCCCTGTGAGTTCCAGCAAGGGAGAAGCGAATGACTTTGGATTAAAAATGAAAGGAGTGTGGTTGTTGGTGGAAGGGTACAGGAATTCGAAAATATAGGGGAGGCCGTGAATTTGTATATGGAAGCAGCAGGTCTCGTGTTCAAGAATGAGGCAACGGACGTATTAAAGAGGAGGTTGATGGGAAGTTGGGTCATCACCGTGAAAGTACGGTACCACCATGTAAGTGGTGCGGCCATTGGGAAGTTGGGTTGGCTGATGCATACAAAGGAGCAGGTTCATATATAAAGAAAGGGACGGATTTTTCTGGTGTTCGAATTAGGCACTTGTAGTGCTGTTCATTTTAAACAAGGAGTCAGGGGTTAGGCACATATTGGTCTGGGCGTGAAGGATGGGTTTCTAAAACAAGTGATAAGTTGAAGATGGTGCTTAGTTAACACATCATATTGTGGACTTTTTGGTATACGGTATTTAAAAGTGAGCCAGAAGGATAGATCCGCTGAAAGAGAACGAGAGGAAAGGAACGAGTTTTACTCATGATAAAGCACTGATAATAACGTTATTAGCAGTAAATCAAGGCTTATAGCGATCAATCCAAGAATCGGACGGAACCGGTTAGGTTGGAATCATGACGAAGAAATCTACATGGTAGAATTATTGTACTGAGTACGGGATTACTGGAATTTTGTGATTAAAGCAGATGCTCGTTGATTTAAACGAAACAAAAACAGTTCCGTCAACGGCGAACCAAGGTGAGTAAACTCACTCACTCTAACTCGTTATATTTTTATATATAAATGAGTTTTAAATATTTTTATAATGTGCAATGGTTGATTGGTTGAATAGTTGATAAATTGGTTGATATAATCACATCGTTGATTGATTTTTCCATTAATGCGATATTTTGATGTTACTAACATCTATGGGTGCAGGGAAACAGGTTGGAGGGATCCAACTGGATCCCTCAACATTTTATGTACTGTTTTATTTGATAGTGTTATATGTTATGCTACATTATCCATGGTTGAATTTGTGTGTTTGATTTACCCTGGCCTTAGGAACCTGGTATTTTAGATACCGTAAATTATCATCGAATGTGAAAAAGGAAATTAGAATTTAAAAGCAGAGTTTATTTCCAAATTAGAAATGATTTCTTTTTCATTGAGTTGCAAATGGAAACCTATTCCATTGGGTAAACCAAGAAAAATGTTATAAATAAAGATATAAATGAAGTGGATCATTAACCATTGGATAAATTAAAAGGTGAGTTCAAATATGGATGTATATTTGAAAGTGAGTATCGGTTTTGAAACCAATATTTGGGAATGGATCCGAATTTAGCAAATTACAGAGGAAAGTTTAAAGAAAGAATAAATGCTTTAAAACAAGGAAATATTTTGTAAATAAAATAAGGGGATTTATAGAAATCGAATTAAGTGGTTAGAAGAATGTATAGTTTATAAATATGTTTAAAAGAGAACTTGAATTGTTTAAAATAAACAGAGTTTATAAATGAACAACGGAAGTGTGTGCGTCGCACACGGTATTTTATTCAAAAATAACGATTTTAATGCTGTCTTTGTAAGGAATGCTTTTATAAAATTAAACAGCGATTTTAGCGCTGTTGTTATAATAGATGTTGTAAATATATATACAGCAAATTTTAGACGCTGCTGTTATAATAAATGCCTTGGTAAATCTAAATAGCAATTTTAACGCTGCCGTTATAATAACTGTTTTAATAGCAATCTTAATGCTATGGTTATGATAAGTGTTTATAATGCTAGATAGCGGTTTTAACGCTGTTGTTGAAAACAATGTTTGGTTTAAAGTTGTGAGCTCTGAATGTTTCAAAGGCTCGATAGCAAGGGTTGGTTAGTGATATCGTTAGTTAACGAATGATTTATGATTTAAGTCATAGTAACGATGTTTATAACATCAGTAAATTCAAAGGATTTAGAAATGTTTTCTAACCGGAATAAAAGATGTTTTCTCAATAAAGGAATTATATATTGGAAATGTTTTCCGATATTCAAGTTAGGAAATAAAGGACATATTAAAGTTATTATATTTCGGATGCAGGGAATTATAACACCATTGTTATAATCAAGTGATTCCTGAGAAGGAAGTGGATTCATAATCGAATCCGAGAGCAACGTGAGGAAGTGTGTTAAAAGATTGGAAAGATGAACCTTGTCTATTTCGAGGTTAGAAATGTTGCTCAGTTAAGGTCTGAGAGGTGATTATACCCCAACTCGATTGACTTTGTTTTAACTAAGAAATGATTAAGGTTCGATAGTGGAAAGTGGTTAAGTGGAAACCAAATGAAGGAGATTTGGCATAGTGATGTTTATTCAAACATCTGTTTAATCAAATGAAGGCGATGTGGAAACGTGGTTCCAAATGAGAAGCAGAATTGTTTTCTGAATATAGAAACAAGAGATGGAAATGTTTTCCAATGGTAATGATATATATTTTCTAAATATAGTGAATAAGAAACATTAAACAACAGGAAAAGGGAAATGAATAAATGAATGAACAAAAAGGGATAGACGTTGAATGATGTTTGGTCGATAGAATTTCCTTTTGGAAATAATAGCATTGTTTGCACACCGACATGTTTTCATTTGATAGTTAAATCACCGACTATCAAAGTTTTGACCATTTTAACGTTGTTAATATGGAGAGACCGGTTGGATTATTATCCAGAGAACCACTCCGTATTGGCATAAGCGTTGCGAATCAAGTATGCTGAATATATTGAAGACGGAGTTATGCAAGGGCTATTCTGTTTACGGGATAGTGCCTTCGGTTTGTCCAAACCCAGGACAACTTGTATGGACGAGTGTCTGACAGAGTATTTCCAAAGGGGATTACGTACGTTGATTTCTTCAAACGTACGAAGTTGGTGGCATAGAAGGGAAACTTCTTTAGCCCAACAATCTGAGTATTTTTGTGGGAATCAATTAGTGATTTCCGATGGATCTGACGATGTGGCATTCAAAGTGAATGATGGCCAGATGTTCTGGAAGGTAATTCAAACCTCAAGCCTCACAACCCGGAATTGGACAAAAATCGGGCAGGCAGCATGGTTATGTGGGTCGCACCCATTAGGATGTATGATCACCTATCTAGAGAAATTCCTTTTGTTCTTAAATCTATCGATGCTGTCCCTTATCGGGAGGCGGTTGCTGATCCCAACCGTCGGTGGTATACATTCGATACACTCAAGCGAAATGAGTGGTTGGTCATGTGTGGGCCGGGTTGCAAGACGTTCTTGTTGAACCCAGTGTATTTGCCTCTAGAGATACACGTTCGGAAGGTGGTCCCATACCTTGTCAAGTTGGAATCCAATCTCCAATAAGTGCCTGCGAGTTTGATTGTATATTATATATGTAGAGCGTGAGATGCAAGCGTTCTACTAGATTTTAATTACTTGTGATTAGACATTATTATAATATCAGATAATATATGATTTCCAAAATGTTTTGGGTTATCGTAAGGTAAAAGCCATCCGTGTTTATGTGTGGATTGGTCTTACGATTATCATTTCCTTTTGAAAAGGATTTTTGAAAGTTAAACAGATGATTGGAGTTTACTCACACCAGTCCCATGACTGACCCAGAGTTTATTTTGTTTGTTTTCCCTAAACTCTTGGGTGCCCAAATTTGTACGGGCAGTCAAGTAGTTAGGATTTTACAGATTCACTTGGAGAAGCTTGAAGCAGGGGGCTTCACCAGTTAGCTATAGGCTATCATATTTTCCGATGTGTACTATGTTGTATCTGGAAACAGGTGTTGATAACTGTTCCAGGAATAATTGTTGTGCTCTGATAATGGTACGTATATATACAGTTACTGTTTTATATTTCAAAAATATGTTATCTAATATATTTTATTCGTTCCGCTGTGAGTTTGTGATCTTCGTTTTCTTCTATTCTAATATTTCTTTCTTTCTATTCCTCACCCACTAACTTGTTTCTAAAAATGGTTCGCATTTCTGTGTCATTTGAGTTGGACGTGTGGTGTTATTAGTCGACTCAAAGGGTACGGATTTGCGGGTCGTTTCATTTGGTATCAGAGCTGAAGGTTAAGTGATAACCTTGGCTCTGTGGCGTGGCTCAATAGAGATGAGGTTAGTAATACCCTAGATTGAGTTTGAGTGTATATATATGAGCGCGTATTTGTAGATTCGATATAAAATTTGTTTTATATTGTGTTGACTGGTTTGTTGAGCGGTTTATGAATTCTGGTCGATACAGGAAGTACAACCGTATCGATAGGTGTTTCTAAACTCTCGAACAGAACAAATTGACTCAGTATTATTTTAAAGTGGGTAAGTGATATAATTTGCCCAAAAGTTATTTTGATATAAAGGGATAATTTTCTGAAATTATCGAATGTGTTGATTGTTATTACAATCAAAGGAAATTATAAAATATTGAAATGGTTGTATAAAACCAAATTGAATTTGTATAAGAATAGGATATACAAATAAGCTGAACTGAAATTTAATTCAAACCATAATTTGAATTTAAATTCCGGGAGTTTAGAAATATTTTCTGAAGTATTTTAAAGGTAATATAGCATTACTTGAAGGTATTTTTGAATGAAAATGATTTTTAATGAGTTTTGAAAGTGATTAAGCACTGAAACCACTTCAGTTGCGAGAAAATAATTCTGATAATGGACTGCAGCATTATCAGTATTCATTTTCGAGTGCCTGAGTGACGGATTGCTACCATAGTAATTTGGAAATGAAAATATGTTTGAAAAGGACAAGTTATTCAAATGTTTTGAATTGAGTTGATTATAATGTATATAAATATATATGATTTTCAAACTAATTTGAAATAAAACTCGGGAATTTGAATCCTGAATTAAAGTTTAACTTGTGTAAGTTGTAGAAATTGAAATGGTGGAAGTAAAGCAATGAATTGAAATTTAACTTTAGATAAATAAAATTAGATTAAATTAGAGATAATCCAGAATGAATTAAACAAAGAGAAAGGCTTGAAATTGGAATTAATAAAGAGAACTCGACTTATGAATAAGAAAGTTGAATATATTGGATGTTGTTGAATGGGATTGAATTGGATTCAAGGATAATAAGTGGATTGATTTAAATAGAAATCAGATTTGAATTGATAGAATGGAAGTGACTAATCAGAAGTTGATTAGAGATCTGACAACTGAAAGTTGTATTGATTTGAAACCGGTGGGAAATGGATATATATATGCTGAGCAGAATGGAAGCAAGTGCAAGAGATAGAATTATGCCCGACAAAAAGGTACATGTTTACAATATTGTTTGGGTTGATGATTTTATGAGCTTATGAGGCAAGCCACTTGGCTTTTTGATTTTCTTTTGATTGGAGAAGGCCTAGAAAGGCGAGTTGTGATGGTGCTGATTGAGACGTGCAGAGGAGATACTGCCGAAATTTTTCAGAATTAAAAGTGTTAGAAAATTTTTAGAATTTTTGAAAGTTTTCGTTAGTAAGAATAAATAAATATTTTAATTGAAATAAATTGGTCCAGTTTTAAGAAGTAAACAAAAAGGGTTTTTGAACCTAGTTAATAAGGTATGTGGTATTTTCCCTACTTAGCAATTTCGAGGACGAAATTATTTTAAGGGGGAAGGAATGTAACGACCCGGATTTTTCGCCATTTTTTTTGAACATTTAAATTAATTTCGAATGTTGTGTCGATAATTTAAAAAGGGTTTTTATAATGAATTTATTTATAAAACGAAGTTGAACGTTAATTTATAATATAATTATAAAACGAGCTCGAAATCGCGCGGTAGTTCGTAATATAGAGTTTTGAACTTCAACTGAGAATACATGATTCGTTATAAGTCGGATTTCTGTGAAACAAGACACGTTGGAACCATATTGATTATAATTTTCATATGAAAGAGAAAAATCTAGATTTCGTGTTATAATTTGTTAGTTATGGCCAAATCAAATTTTGAAATAGTCGCTGTGGAAATCGTTATTTAAAATATACGCGTTAAAATAGCCGTTTTTTTAAACGGACTCAGATTTCGACGAAATCAGTTTCATTGGGACCGTATCATTAAATTATTGTACGGTGTTGAATTGCGTGGCAAACCGATGTCGTATGTGACCACGGTAGCCGTAAACGCTCGTTCAGTGCAATTAAATTAATTCAACTGAATAAAGGGATATTAGAGTGTAACTTGAACAAACGATCAAATCAGGCCACGAAACCAGTTCCGTTGAGTTCGTATCGTCGATTAGAGTCAGGATAGCTATATAGTTTGTTAATTTTAAAGACCGGATAATTTGGCATTAAAAATGGCATTGCGGTACACCTAAAAATAGCCTACCGGGGCGACAGTCTCAGAATGCGACGAAACTAGTGCCGTTGGGTTCGTATCGAAAAGTTATTGTCAATGTTCGCAGTTTCGAGTTGATTTAATTTATCTGGTGATCGTGAAAAATTTAACCGCGTGTTGATTTCTGGTTTTATAAAGGAAATTTTTTCATACGATGTCAGAATTCGACGAAACTTGTTCCGTTGGGTTCAGAATACCTTTTTATACCAAGATCAGCTTTTACATCAGTAGACAGAAGTCGACTGTGGTTAGTTTTACTTGATACTTCACCGCGAAATTTCATATAATATAAAATAAAATATATTCTCTACCGTATCCTTTAACAGCGCGACTATCAAGTTTTTCTCCAACCCGTGCTCCCCAAGTTTCAAAGGCCGTGTGTGCCAAGCCAATGTAGTCCGTGCGTCGCAAGTAATTAAAAACCGTGAGTCCCAAGTAATTTTAACTCCGTGATCCCCAAGCTGTCCCCTTTTTAAATACTGCTATTCTTCACCTCGTTTCTTGTTTACAGACCCAAAACGAATCAAACTTTCCTCTTTCTTTCGAGAATAAAAACAATTCGATCCCTTCATGATTTTGAATAAAATCAAAACTACCGTGTACTCAAACCAATTTTCATTCGTTAGGTCCCTCCTCTCAAAACGCTCGTGTCCGTATGTTCTTACCCAGTTCGAACCAGAAAGGGGTCGCACCAGTTATTCCATCAACGTTGACTTCGTTGACGATCTATAGGGTTGCGAGCCGAACTGTTTCAAGGGGGCGAGTGGGAGAACGCTACGCGTCGATGAGTGGGGGTCCGAGTGTCGGTAGTGGCATAAGGCGGCGGTTTCAGGCAACAGTGGGTTTTCGGTTTTGTGGTGGTTTCATGTGAATCCGTGAAGGAAGAAAGGGGATGGGGGAGGCCGTATTTCGTGATATGCTATTTTGGGAAGGTTGATTAGAAAACTGGTCCCTGTGAGTTCCAGCAAGGGAGAAGCGAATGACTTTGGATTAAAAATGAAAGGAGTGTGGTTGTTGGTGGAAGGGTACAGGAATTCGAAAATATAGGGGAGGCCGTGAATTTGTATATGGAAGCAGCAGGTCTCGTGTTCAAGAATGAGGCAACGGACGTATTAAAGAGGAGGTTGATGGGAAGTTGGGTCATCACCGTGAAAGTACGGTACCACCATGTAAGTGGTGCGGCCATTGGGAAGTTGGGTTGGCTGATGCATACAAAGGAGCAGGTTCATATATAAAGAAAGGGACGGATTTTTCTGGTGTTCGAATTAGGCACTTGTAGTGCTGTTCATTTTAAACAAGGAGTCAGGGGTTAGGCACATATTGGTCTGGGCGTGAAGGATGGGTTTCTAAAACAAGTGATAAGTTGAAGATGGTGCTTAGTTAACACATCATATTGTGGACTTTTTGGTATACGGTATTTAAAAGTGAGCCAGAAGGATAGATCCGCTGAAAGAGAACGAGAGGAAAGGAACGAGTTTTACTCATGATAAAGCACTGATAATAACGTTATTAGCAGTAAATCAAGGCTTATAGCGATCAATCCAAGAATCGGACGGAACCGGTTAGGTTGGAATCATGACGAAGAAATCTACATGGTAGAATTATTGTACTGAGTACGGGATTACTGGAATTTTGTGATTAAAGCAGATGCTCGTTGATTTAAACGAAACAAAAACAGTTCCGTCAACGGCGAACCAAGGTGAGTAAACTCACTCACTCTAACTCGTTATATTTTTATATATAAATGAGTTTTAAATATTTTTATAATGTGCAATGGTTGATTGGTTGAATAGTTGATAAATTGGTTGATATAATCACATCGTTGATTGATTTTTCCATTAATGCGATATTTTGATGTTACTAACATCTATGGATGCAGGGAAACAGGTTGGAGGGATCCAACTGGATCCCTCAACATTTTATGTACTGTTTTATTTGATAGTGTTATATGTTATGCTACATTATCCATGGTTGAATTTGTGTGTTTGATTTACCCTGGCCTTAGGAACCTGGTATTTTAGATACCGTAAATTATCATCGAATGTGAAAAAGGAAATTAGAATTTAAAAGCAGAGTTTATTTCCAAATTAGAAATGATTTCTTTTTCATTGAGTTGCAAATGGAAACCTATTCCATTGGGTAAACCAAGAAAAATGTTATAAATAAAGATATAAATGAAGTGGATCATTAACCATTGGATAAATTAAAAGGTGAGTTCAAATATGGATGTATATTTGAAAGTGAGTATCGGTTTTGAAACCAATATTTGGGAATGGATCCGAATTTAGCAAATTACAGAGGAAAGTTTAAAGAAAGAATAAATGCTTTAAAACAAGGAAATATTTTGTAAATAAAATAAGGGGATTTATAGAAATCGAATTAAGTGGTTAGAAGAATGTATAGTTTATAAATATGTTTAAAAGAGAACTTGAATTGTTTAAAATAAACAGAGTTTATAAATGAACAACGGAAGTGTGTGCGTCGCACACGGTATTTTATTCAAAAATAACGATTTTAATGCTGTCTTTGTAAGGAATGCTTTTATAAAATTAAACAGCGATTTTAGCGCTGTTGTTATAATAGATGTTGTAAATATATATACAGCAAATTTTAGACGCTGCTGTTATAATAAATGCCTTGGTAAATCTAAATAGCAATTTTAACGCTGCCGTTATAATAACTGTTTTAATAGCAATCTTAATGCTATGGTTATGATAAGTGTTTATAATGCTAGATAGCGGTTTTAACGCTGTTGTTGAAAACAATGTTTGGTTTAAAGTTGTGAGCTCTGAATGTTTCAAAGGCTCGATAGCAAGGGTTGGTTAGTGATATCGTTAGTTAACGAATGATTTATGATTTAAGTCATAGTAACGATGTTTATAACATCAGTAAATTCAAAGGATTTAGAAATGTTTTCTAACCGGAATAAAAGATGTTTTCTCAATAAAGGAATTATATATTGGAAATGTTTTCCGATATTCAAGTTAGGAAATAAAGGACATATTAAAGTTATTATATTTCGGATGCAGGGAATTATAACACCATTGTTATAATCAAGTGATTCCTGAGAAGGAAGTGGATTCATAATCGAATCCGAGAGCAACGTGAGGAAGTGTGTTAAAAGATTGGAAAGATGAACCTTGTCTATTTCGAGGTTAGAAATGTTGCTCAGTTAAGGTCTGAGAGGTGATTATACCCCAACTCGATTGACTTTGTTTTAACTAAGAAATGATTAAGGTTCGATAGTGGAAAGTGGTTAAGTGGAAACCAAATGAAGGAGATTTGGCATAGTGATGTTTATTCAAACATCTGTTTAATCAAATGAAGGCGATGTGGAAACGTGGTTCCAAATGAGAAGCAGAATTGTTTTCTGAATATAGAAACAAGAGATGGAAATGTTTTCCAATGGTAATGATATATATTTTCTAAATATAGTGAATAAGAAACATTAAACAACAGGAAAAGGGAAATGAATAAATGAATGAACAAAAAGGGATAGACGTTGAATGATGTTTGGTCGATAGAATTTCCTTTTGGAAATAATAGCATTGTTTGCACACCGACATGTTTTCATTTGATAGTTAAATCACCGACTATCAAAGTTTTGACCATTTTAACGTTGTTAATATGGAGAGACCGGTTGGATTATTATCCAGAGAACCACTCCGTATTGGCATAAGCGTTGCGAATCAAGTATGCTGAATATATTGAAGACGGAGTTATGCAAGGGCTATTCTGTTTACGGGATAGTGCCTTCGGTTTGTCCAAACCCAGGACAACTTGTATGGACGAGTGTCTGACAGAGTATTTCCAAAGGGGATTACGTACGTTGATTTCTTCAAACGTACGAAGTTGGTGGCATAGAAGGGAAACTTCTTTAGCCCAACAATCTGAGTATTTTTGTGGGAATCAATTAGTGATTTCCGATGGATCTGACGATGTGGCATTCAAAGTGAATGATGGCCAGATGTTCTGGAAGGTAATTCAAACCTCAAGCCTCACAACCCGGAATTGGACAAAAATCGGGCAGGCAGCATGGTTATGTGGGTCGCACCCATTAGGATGTATGATCACCTATCTAGAGAAATTCCTTTTGTTCTTAAATCTATCGATGCTGTCCCTTATCGGGAGGCGGTTGCTGATCCCAACCGTCGGTGGTATACATTCGATACACTCAAGCGAAATGAGTGGTCGGTCATGTGTGGGCCGGGTTGCAAGACGTTCTTGTTGAACCCAGTGTATTTGCCTCTAGAGATACACGTTCGGAAGGTGGTCCCATACCTTGTCAAGTTGGAATCCAATCTCCAATAAGTGCCTGCGAGTTTGATTGTATATTATATATGTAGAGCGTGAGATGCAAGCGTTCTACTAGATTTTAATTACTTGTGATTAGACATTATTATAATATCAGATAATATATGATTTCCAAAATGTTTTGGGTTATCGTAAGGTAAAAGCCATCCGTGTTTATGTGTGGATTGGTCTTACGATTATCATTTCCTTTTGAAAAGGATTTTTGAAAGTTAAACAAATGATTGGAGTTTACTCACACCAGTCCCATGACTGACCCAGAGTTTATTTTGTTTGTTTTCCCTAAACTCTTGGGTGCCCAAATTTGTACGGGCAGTCAAGTAGTTAGGATTTTACAGATTCACTTGGAGAAGCTTGAAGCAGGGGGCTTCACCAGTTAGCTATAGGCTATCATATTTTCCGCTGTGTACTATGTTGTATCTGGAAACAGGTGTTGATAACTGTTCCAGGAATAATTGTTGTGCTCTGATAATGGTACGTATATATACAGTTACTGTTTTATATTTCAAAAATATGTTATCTAATATATTTTATTCGTTCCGCTGTGAGTTTGTGATCTTCGTTTTCTTCTATTCTAATATTTCTTTCTTTCTATTCCTCACCCACTAACTTCTTTCTAATAATGGTTCGCATTTCTGTGTCATTTGAGTTGGACGTGTGGTGTTATTAGTCGACTCAAAGGGTACGGATTTGCGGGTCGTTTCAATCCAGGTCCGATGGAGTCGTTCGTTGGCTCGTTGACGCCCCAAAGGGCGGGGAAACGTATTGTTCAGGCATTTTAATCCACATCGGTGGACCGGCCCTGACGATCCAAAGGCTTGACTGAGTACTTGCCTGGGACACGAGCTAGAGCGTCTAGAATTCGGTAAGGACTATCTTTTGCCTTGGTTCATGACGGAAATCAAATTTCCAAATACGTGACTGTGCGGTTTTGATTGTATACCTATATATATGGCGACATAGTGGTATGGGGCATTAATGCCGTCTATGATTGATAGTTATGATTTGAAATTGTTTTCAAAACATGTAAACACTAGCAATAATATCAAATGCCTTTGTTTTATTCGTATCAATCATATTTTGGCTGTTATAAGGTAAAAACTCTATCCTCCGGTTTGCGTTGCATTGTGTGATGGGAACTGAGTCTTATAACGGCTTCATTTTTATAAAAAGCATAGCGATGTTTAAAAGAAAGATTTGTTTTAAAAGCACTGGCAATCCAATGGAGTAAACCCGTTCCACGAAAGTGGCGTGGTCCTGTGATTAGCCAAATTATATATATGTGTTGAGTAGATTTCTCATACCAGTCCCATGACTGACTCGTAGTTTGTTCACTCTCAAACTCGGGTGCCCCTTTTTCTACACGGGCAGCCTTGTACTCAGGTTTAGCTGGTTCTTTCTGGATAGCTGGAGCTGAAGATGGATTCTATCATTTATTTCTTTTTATGCTGTTCAGCTCCTATTGTACATATTTTGTTTATTTCCGCTGTAGACATTTATGTATAGCTGAACTGTATTTGTACTAAGTAAGATCCTGTATACTGTGTAACTCTGATGATTACTTTTATCCAGTATATTCTATTGTTCATTATCTGGTGTATTTATTTAATTCTGTTCTGCTATTATCTGTTTCTGTGTTATATTCCAAAGATAACCCTGTTTCCGTCTGAACGGGATTTTGGGTCGTCTCAACGTGGTATCAGAGCTTTGGTTAAGCTTAGTTCTGGAATATAACATTTGAACGAACTCGTCAGAAATAGAACCAGTAGTGTTCTAGGACGGGTAACTCTATACAGATAGGATCAGCAATATCCTAGTATGAGTAAAGCAGAATGAAATTACACCTCGATAGACACATTTACACTCAAAGTATATGTTTCTATGTTTGAAAATTTTCTTTTCTGTGACCTGACACTTGATCTGCTAATTGCAGAAGTACTAGAAAATGAGTGGCAGGAACAGAAGAAATAATCGTATGGCTCGACCAGCTAATGAGCCAGTTGTGCTCCCGCAGCCAGAATCCAATATAGAAGTTCTATACAAGAGATTTCGAAATCTGGGTGGATCGCCATTCTTAGGCAAAGAGTCCATTATGGAAACACAAGCTTGGATTCGTTCTGCAGAGAAGATCTTTGAGGGTTTAAAGTTGAGAGACGATCAGAAAAGATTACTGGCGTCTTGGGCACTCAAAGAAGAAGCTTTGTTTTGGTGGGATTCAGTTATTAAAGATAATCCAGAAGATGATATCACCTGGGACAGATTCAAATTGATTTTCTTAGAAAGATTTACTCCTCCCGAAGCAACTGAGAGATTATGTGACGAATTTTCTTATCTAATACAAGGTGACATGACCATTCCCGAATATCATAAGAAATTCAACGAACTTGCTCACTTTGCTCCTCATCTAATTCAAGACACAAAGAGGAAAAATCTGAGATTTATTCACGGACTTCAAAGGAAATATCAGAATAAAGTATTGGGGCATGTGAAGCTTCCTTTTTCTGAAATGATATACATGGCTTATCAGTATGAAGATCTCCATAAGAAAGGCATGTTGCGCGACGAGGAGGAAGTCAGCTCTAGTAATAAAATTGAGTCTGAAACCGATCGTCCTGAGGCCAGTACAACGTCTGAGGTCAGTAAGAAGCCCAGTGCCAAGAGGAAGAGGGCCAAATCTAAGAAGGAACCCGTAACAACTGCTACTTGCTCTAACTGCCATCTGAAGGGGCATTTGTCGATAAATTGCGGGCCCTTAAAGAAGCGGATAAAAGGTGGATCCAAGCCCACTAAGAAACAAAGGAACCCCCATGGGGAAAGGAGATGCCATAAGTGCCGCCAGGCAGGTCATATTGCACGGGAGTGCCAACTCTCAAAGAAATCTGAAACCGTATGTATAAATGAAGTAGCAGAAACTTCCGAGCCCTCAGCTAGTCAAGAAAGGCCAGATGTTTTAGAAGGCACGCTAACTGTCAACGACATCCCAGTTAAAGTACTGTTTGACACTGGCGCGTCACGAAGTTTCATTGCCAAAGATACAGCTAAGAAACTGGATTTGAATTTGAAAAAGCTCAAGGAACCAATGACTATCCAGAATCCGGTTGGGGGTTCCATTGATCTCAGTTGGGTTTGTGGAGTGCCGGTTTCTTTCTCCCGTTATCGGTTTCCTACCATCGCCGTCGTCATGAATTTTAAAGAGTTTGATCTTATCTTGGGGTTAGACTGGTTGACCAAATATGAAGCTGAAGTTAAATGCGCCGACAGAGTCGGAAAGGCGAGGATTAAATCAGGCGATTATATAACCATTCCTTGTGAAAGTCAGAATGCTAATAGAAAAGACTTCTGGGCAGCTTTGAATGTTTCTCCAGCCCAAATTGAAAATGTTCCTGAAGTCGCAGAGAATATTCCCGACCTCATCAAAGACATTCCTGTCGTCAAGAACTATGCGGATGTGTTCGAAGAAGTTATTCGCTTACCTCCGCAGAGAGAAATAGATTTCAAGATTGCTTTGATTCCCAATGCAAGGCCGGTAGTTCACGCTATTCGAAGAATGTCCTTGAAAGAGAAGGAGGAATTGGACAATCAAACACGACAGCTGGTATGGAAAGGTCTGATCAGGCCTAGTTTCTATGATTGGGGTGCAGCAGTGGTATTTGTCCCAAAATCTGACGGTACTCTACGGCTATGCGTGGATTATCGTGATCTGAACAAACAGACAATAAAGAACAAATATCCATTGCCGCGAATAGATGATTTGTTGGATCGATTAAATGGCGCACAAGTATTTTCACGAATGGACCTAGCCACGGGTTTCCATCAACTTCGAATTGCCGAAGAGTGTGTTCCAATGACAGCGTTCAGAGGCCCCGACTTATTCTACGAGTGGTTAGTAATGCCGTTCGGCTTATGTAACGCTCCAGCTTATTTCGTCGATCTAATGAACAGAGTGTTCAGAGGGGTCTTGAATAAATTTGTTCTGGTTTTTATTAATGATATTCTAATCTTCTCTAAATCAAAGTCCGAACATGAAAAGCATCTGGAACAGGTTCTAGAAATCCTCAGAAGGAATGTATTGAAAGCCAAGTTTTCCAAATGTATATTCTGGCAAGATGAAGTGAAATTTCTGGGCCATGTTGTATCGAAAGAAGGAATTGCTGTGGATCCAAGTAAAATCACAGCTATTTAGAACTGGAAACAGCCTAGTACTCCCACTGAAGTCCGCAGTTTTCTCGGATTGGCTAGCTATTACCGAAAGTTCGTTCAAGACTTTTCGAAGATATCTGGTCACTTAACGAAGCTTACAAAGAAGCATTCTAAGTTCAAATGGACTCCAGAAAGTGAGGAAGCTTTCGAAGAGCTAAAGTTGAGATTAACAACTGCTCCAGTGTTAACCATCATCGATGGCAACCAGGATTTAAAAGTCTAGACTGATGCTTCTAGAGAAGGCCTTGGCGCAGTGTTAATGCAAAGAGGCCAAGTGATAGCTTATGCTAGCCGTCAACTGAAGCCGCACGAGAGAAACTATGTAACTCATGATCTTGAGTTATTGGCTATTGTGTTCACTTTGAAAATCTGGAGGCACTATCTTCTCGGTGAGAGATTTGAATATTTACAGATCACCAGTCGTTAAAGTATCTGTTCACTCAGAAGGACTTAAATTTGAGGCAGCAACGTTGGCTAGAGTTTCTTGCAGCATACGACTTTGAAATTATATATACTCCAGGAAAAGCCAATGTCGTGGCCGATGCGCTGAGCAGAAAGAATGTAATGATCGCCAGCTTTATTATCACAACATCCTTGATTGACAAAATATCTATTCTTCAGAAGGAGGATAACTTTATTAAAGATATGATAAAAAGGATTCAGAAAGGCGAACCCTCGTGTTTCCAAATAGATAACGACGAGACTTTGAGGTTAAAAGGAAGGATTTGTGTTCCTGACGTTCCTGAGCTAAAAAGGGAAGTGTTAGACGAGTGTCACAAGTCCAAGCTGAGTATCCATCCTGGCGTGGCCAAAGTGTATAACGATCTCAAAAGAACATTCTGGTGGAAGGCTATGAAGAGAGACGTTTCAATATATGTTAGCCGATGCCCTACTTGCCAGCTAGTCAAGAGTGACCAGCAGAAACTGGCTGGATTATTACAACCGCTAGAAGTTCCTGGCTGGAAGTGGGAACATATTTCTATGGATTTCATCGATGGTCTGCCCAGAACCAGGAAAGGAAATGACAGTATTTGGGTGATCGTAGATCGCTTCACGGAGACCGCCCATTTTATACCTGTCAGATCAAACAGAACCGCTCAGAGCCTGGCGCAGATATACTTCAGGGAAATAGTTAGACTGCATGGAGTGCCGCTCAGTATAGTAAGTGATAGAGATACAATCTTCACTAGTAAATTCTGGGAAGCATTTCAAGTCGAGCTAGGAACGAAGTTGAACTTGAGCACCACTTATCATCCTCAGATAGACGGTCAGACTAAGAGGGTAAATCGCATTTTAGAAGATCTATTGCGGGCTTGTGTTCTAGATTTCGGTGGATCATGGGAAGACCATCTGCATTTGGCTGAATTCTCTTATAACAACAGCTATCAGGAAAGCCTGACAATGTCGCCATTCGAAGCATTGTATGGTAGACCGTGCCGATCTCCTGCTTGTTGGGTCGAGCCTGGAAATAGACTTGTGTTGGGTCCTTATATGATTCGAGAAGCTGCCGACAAAGTCGATTTTATCAAAAAGCGATTACTCGCCGCTCAAAGCCGACAAAAGAGTTATGCCGATAGAAGAAGAAGAGATATATCCTTTGAAGTTGGTGACTATGTATATTTGAAAGTATCGCCGATGAGAGGAGTAATCCGGTTCGGTAAAACTGGTAAGTTGGCACCCAAATTTATTGGTCCTTTTCCTATTCTGGAACGGATTGGAACTCTCGCTTATAGGGTCAAACTGCCTGACTGGTTGCCTGGAGTGCATGATGTATTTCATATATCTCAACTTCGAAAGCACGTTCATGATCCAGACTTGATCGTGGAAGAAGCAGCTCAGCAGGATATTGAAATAACCCCAGAATTAGCTGTGAGGCGAGAGCCGCTAAAGATTATCGGTAGAGAAACCAAAGAGCTGAGGAACAAGAAGGTTCACTTAGTCAAAGTGCAATGGAGTGGAGATCCGCGGGATTGTACTTGGGAAACTGAGGAGAGCATTCAGAAAGCTTATCCTAGATGCCGAGTAGATATCTCTGATTGACTCCGGTGCAAGGTACATTTAACCTACTGTGCATTACCATTTAATTCTCTACTCTGTTGTTATTTTCTTTTCGTGGATGTGCACTTTTATATTCTATACTCTGACTGATTTTAAAGGGATATAGGATTTGATCAGAATATTTTAGAAAGGTTAGACACAAATTGGTTGGTTGTGTTGTATGATTATGGATTTATCAAACCACTTTCGACTTTATTCCTTTTCGGGGACGAAAAGTTTTAAGTGGGGGAGATTGTAACGACCCAGAAAATCTGAACCAATTTAAAAATTTTAAATTGGCTAAAATAATGGATTTTAAATATTTAAAATAAATATTTTAAATAATGGCGATGAAAACTGAGTTTGAATCAACAATTGAAAACGAATATAATTAATTATAATTATAAACAAGGCCTGAGATGGCGTGGCAGTTTCAAAAATTGAATTCAAACTTTGTCGGACTGTATCGGGTGCAAAACAATCCGGATTTTAGTGAAACCAAAAACATTAGGATCTAATTTATGATATCTTTCTAACGAATCCGACCAATCGAAATTTGATAGCGGGAATCAAAAGATATGTCCAGTTGAAAATTCTGAATAGTCGCTATGGAATTCAGGCCCTTAAAAATGGACATTTTGCAAACGACCTCGGATTTCGATGAAACCACTTTTGTTAGATCAGCAGTGTCAAGTTATTGCTAGGTTTCAAATTTCATAATTTTTCGAATCAATATGTGAGCGTGGCAAAAGAAAACGCGTTTGACCAGTTTTAGTTGATTTTAATCGACTGGAAAATGGCCATTTTTCTAACGGTCTCAGAATTCGACGAAACTAGTTTTGTTAGGACCGTATCGTCAATACGAAGCTGGAAAATATTTTTCGAGAATTTTTCTAGTTAGTATGTGACCCCGGTAATTTGAAATGTACGTTTAGAATTCGATATAATGATTTAAATGTAAATTCAATGGAAACTGATTGTAACGATCGAATCAGCTTGCGATACATATCCCATTGTGTTCGGAATGGGGGTAAAACGCTATGGGCGACAGGCGGTGGGCCTCGTTTAGAGGTCGTGGGTAAAAGTCAACTTTATATAATTAAAATAATTAAAAAAACAATTAATATTCCTTCCCTCTCCTTTTCTCTTTCTGCCCCCCCCCCCCCCCCGATTTCATTAATCAGTAAACCAAAAAAAAAAAAACAAGAAGAAGAAGGACGGAGCAGCAGTGACGCCACCGCCCTGACGACCGCCGAACCCCCCCACCACGCGCCGATCCCGCTCCTCCCCCTCGCGACGCATCCGCTCCCCCGTTCGAAACCCTAGCGCCGCCTTCCCCGTTCGAGACCTCGAAGCCGCCTCCCCCGTTCGAAACCCTAGCGCCGCCCCCCAGAAGCCAGCTCCGACGATCTGCGGAAACCCCCCCTCTCTGTAAGTATTTTTTTATTTTTTATTTTTATTTTATATAAACAGAAAGTTAAAACTGATTTTTTTTAAAGTTTTAAAAACTGAGTTTTTAATGATTTACAAACTGATTTTTTAAAAGGATGTAAAACTGATTTTTTAAAACATTAAAAACTGATTTTAAAAATGATTTACAAACTGATTTTTAAGGATTTTAAAACTGATTTTTTTAAAGGTTTAAAACGGGTTTTTTTTTTAAGTTTTAAAAACTGAGTTTTTAATGATTTACAAACTGATTTTTTAAAAGGATGTAAAACTGATTTTTTTTAAAACATTAAAACTGATTTTAAAAATGATTTACAAACTGATTTTTAAAAAAAACATTTAAAACTAATTTTATTTTAAGATTTAAACTTCAAAAAGAAAAAGATTTGTATGAATAGAAAAGTTATGATGTTTGGTCATGAAACAAAAAGCTTTGATTCTTCATATTCAAAAAAAAAGGGGGTAAAAATCAGATTTTTATATATTGAAAGTCGAAGTAAAAATCAGATTTTTATATATTGAAAGTCGAAATAAAAATCAGAGTTTTATATATTGAGAGTCGAAGTAAAAATCATATTTTTATATATTGAATAGCGTAGTAAAAATTCGATTTTTATATATTGAATAGCATCGTAAAAATTCGATTTTTACATATGTAGAGAATACGGGCGAAAGCGACAAAAAGGCGAGATTGGTGAAGATTTCTAAAGGAAGAGTCGTAGTTGGATAGCTATTGGTGAGATTTCTGATTTAAAAATATTATATATGTGTGAAATGAAAGTGAATTGCTATATATAAATATATATCTATATATATATACACGCCCCTCGTCCACAAACCATGGACGATATTTATTGGTTGAAATTGTTGTGAAAATTGATTGATAGCGAATGATTGTTTGGGATTGTTTGTGATTGATATTGGTTGATTGTGGTTGAAAAATACCCATTTGTGGTTGAGAAATATGTGGTTGAAACCACATAGGATTAGTTTGTGGAAATGAAATAAATATATACATGCCGCCTGCGTGCGAACTAGATGCATGATCCCCATTGTCAAAAACCGCGAGGTTTTAAGGTAGAGCGAGGAGCCGTACTAGGGACGGTCCCGGTTTTAACTACCCTGCCGTTATGCTGCCGAAATTTTGAATAATATTCGTGTGTTTGAATTATTTTCATATGCTTAAACTATATTTATTCAAACTATAGAAAACATTCATGTGTTGAATTGATAATTCATTCGTTGATTAGAAATTCATGTGTTGAATGGTATTCATATTTTGAAATAAATTGTTTGACGATAAAAATCACATTTTTATCTATATACAGAAACTATAGAAAACATTCATGTGTTGAATTGATATTCATTCGTTGATTAGAAATTCATGTATTGAATGGTATTCATATTTTGAAATAAATTGTTTGATAATAAAAATCACATTTTTATCTATATATAGAAACTATAGAAAACATTCATGTGTTGAATTGATATTCATTCGTTGATTAGAAATTCATGTGTTGAATGGTATTCATATTTTGAAATAAATTGTTTGGTAATAAAAATCACATTTTTATCTATATATAGAAACTATAGAAAACATTCATGTGTTGAATTGATATTCATTCGTTGATTAGAAATTCATGTGTTGAATGGTATTCATATTTTGAAATAAATTGTTTGATAATAAAAATCACCTTTTATCGACTATATGAACTGTGTAAAATAATCTCGTTTTAAAAGAAATTGTTTTATGATAAAAATCCCATTTTTATCACCAACATGAACTATATAGAAAAATAGTGTTTTTGAAATGAATTGTTTTACAATAAAAATCACATTTTTATTGTATGCATGAATCGTTGAAATGTGAAGTGTTAAAAATAGCCACTTGTTCAAAATAAACATATATGAGTTGAAATATTCATTAATTAGCTAATGAAATGATTTGCACCTATTTATGTAACATTAGAATGAATGGTGTTTTTAAACCAAATAGAAATCAAATATGAAGTCGAATAGAAAATGATAAATGATAAGAACTGTGTATATATGTACATACATATTCATTGAACAGGTTATAGCAAAGGGGCTAGAGAAGAGGAATAAAATTTTGTGCCCGACAAATAGGTACACATTTACTGCTTTGTTTGGGTGATGATTTTATGAGCCTGTTGGCTAGCCGCTTGGCTTTTTCTTTTTGAGATTAGAAGGACCGGGAAAGCTATTTGCGATTTCCCGATGCTCCCGGTGCAGGGGAGGTTATGGCGAAATTTTCCAAAATTTTAAGGTGTTAGAAAAATATTTGAAGTGAAAACGATATGGAAATCATTGAATGAACTATATTTATATAAATATATAAATATAAATAAAATTAAAACGAAACGAAGCCATGCAGTTCGTATTTTGAAACCATGATTTCAAACAACTAGTACGGGAAATCCGACCATTGGATTTTCCCGAAACCTCAACCGTCGGGTACGCCTTGGAAATATCTTCCCAACGGCACCAACCTTGTAAAAATCCAACGGTTGGATTGTCTGGAATGTTTAATTCAAATCTGAAGAAAAGCAGCGCCAGAAACGATTATATATATATATATATATATATATATATAATTATATTTAATCGAATAACGACGCTGCAGTTCGTATTTTGAAATCGAAACTTCAAACGATTGTACCGGGAGATCCGACCGTCGGATTTTCCCGAAACTGGAACCGTTGGATTCGTTTTGAAAAGACCTTTCTAATGATGTAAATTTTGTGAAGATCCAACGGTTAGATTTTCATATATGTGTAAATCAAATCTGAAGAAAAACAGCGCCACGGCCGCTTTATGGCCCGAGGCGTCGTTTTGAATAAATTAGCTATTTTAAAATAAATAAAAATGGCGATAAATAGTTATAAAATATCATAAGCGATATGGAATGGAAATAAACTGAATTTGCTCGATTTATGTGGCTTTTGATGGTTGAATGTGTTTGGTGTGAAAATTACATTAAAGAACAAAATTGATGTTGTCGAATAATTTAACCATTGAGATAAATTGATTTGAAATTCTAAATATACGTGAATTATTTGAAAAGGCCGAGTTAATTCTCATTTCAAATAATCGACCGACGATTTAAAGTCGAAGGTGAAGACGGTGGTCGAAGACCGGAGATCTTCACCTCGTTTGGATGGTAACCGAGGTCCTGATTGGGAGGCATCCCGAAATATGGATAATGAGTGGTGATCGTTCAGACGTACGTGTTGATCGAAGGGTTTGCGAGGTATTTAGTGCCTCCGGTTTCGTTCAGACCCAGAACGGACTTGTAAATGGACTGTGTGTCCGACATTGGAATTTGTTCTGTGTGATTGATAGCCATCAGTTGCACGGTGTGAATTGCCTGTGTGGCATGCTAAGATGCAGTGATCAGGGCTTCTGTTGAAAAGCAAAGTCTTGTGGTGATGATCAAAGCACCGCCTGTGTGGCGTAGCTTTGTGTATAACGTAAATTCGCGAGCCTCACACCCCGGTATGAACCTAAAACGGGAGGAAGGACCTCAGGGAGGACATGCGTTTCTTTCTAGCTAGGGTGGTGTCAGTGACCTACCAGCCCTGACATTTATATACTTTTCACCTATGTGGTTGTTGCTGTTGCGAGGCGCCTCGGTTTGATCGGATGATCCGGGTCCGATGGAGTCATTCGTTGGCTCGTTGACGCCCCAAAGGGCGGGGAAACGTATTGTTCAGGCATTTTAATCCGCATCGGTGGACCGGCCCTGACGATCCAAAGGCTTGACTGAGTACTTGCCTGGAACACGGGCTAGAGCGTCTCGAATTCGGTACGGACTATCTTTTGCCTTGGTTCATGACGGAAATCAAATTTCCAAATACGTGACTGTGCGGTTTTGATTGTATACCTATATATATGGCGACATAGTGGTATGGGGCATTAATGCCGTCTATGATTGATAGTTATGATTTGAAATTGTTTTCAAAACATGTAAACACTAGCAATAATATCAAATGCCTTTGTTTTATTCGTATCAATCATATTTTGGCTGTTATAAGGTAAAAACTCTATCCTCCGGTTTGCGTTGCATTGTGTGATGGGAACTGAGTCTTATAACGGCTTCATTTTTATAAAAAGCATAGCGATGTTTAAAAGAAAGATTTATTTTAAAAGCACTGGCAATCCAATGGAGTAAACCCGTTCCACGAAAGTGGCGTGGTCCTGTGATTAGCCAAATTATGTATATGTGTTGAGTAGATTTCTCATACCAGTCCCATGACTGACTCGTAGTTTGTTCACTCTCAAACTCGGGTGCCTCTTTTTCTACACGGGCAGCCTTGTACTCAGGTTTAGCTGGTTCTTTCTGGATAGCTGGAGCTGAAGATGGATTCTATCATTTATTTCTTTTTATGCTGTTCAGCTCCTATTGTACATATTTTGTTTATTTCCGCTGTAGACATTTATGTATAGCTGAACTGTATTTGTACTAAGTAAGATCCTGTATACTGTGTAACTCTAATGATTACTTTTATCCAGTATATTCTATTGTTCATTATCTGGTGTATTTATTTAATTCTATTCTGCTATTATCTGTTTCTGTGTTATATTCCAAAGATAACCCTGTTTCCGTCTGAACGGGATTTTGGGTCGTCTCATCGATTCAACACATGAAGGTTTTCTATAGTTTCTATATATAGATAAAAATGTAATTTTTATATTTAAAACACGAATACCATTCAGCACATGAATTTCTAATTAACGAATGAATATCGATTCAACACATGAAGGTTTTCTATAGTTTCTATATATAGATAAAAATGTGATTTTTATATTTAAAACACAAATACTATTCAACTCATGAATTTCTAATCAACAATTGAATATCGATTCAAAACATGAAGGTTTTCTATAGTTTCTATATATAGATAAAAATGTGATTTTTATATTTAAAACACGAATACTATTCAACACATGAATTTCTAATCAACGAATGAATATCGATTCAACACCTGATGGTTTTCTATAGTTTCTATATATAGATAAAAATGTGATATTTATATTTAAAACTCGAATACCATTCAACACATGAATTTCTATTCAACGAATGAATATCGATTCAACACATGAAGGTTTTCTATTCAATGAATAAATATGGTTTCAGCAAATGAAAATAATTCAAACACACGAATATTATTCAAAATTTCGGCAGCATAACGGCAGGGTAGTTAAAACCGAGACCATCCCTAGTACGGCTCCCCGCTCTACCTTAAAACCTCGCGGTTTTTGACAATGGGGATCATGCATCTAGTTCGCACGCAGGCGGCATGTTTTATTTATTTCATTTCCATAAACTAATCCTATGTGGTTTCAACCAAATATTTCTCAACCACAAATGGGTATTTTTCAACCACAATCAATCAATATCAACCACAAACAATCCCAAACAACCATTCGCTATCAATCAATTTTCACACCAATCACAACCAATAAATATCGTCCATGGTTTGTGGACGAGGGGCGTATATATATATATACATATATATATATATATATAGCAATTCACTTCTATTTCAACACATATATAATTTTTACAACGCATATATAACTTATACATCGAACGTACAACTTATATAATGCTTATACAAGAGATGTACAATGCTTATATAACTCATACATCGACTATATAATTTGTACATCGTCGTTTTCCATATCGTTTATAAATTAGAGATCTCACATTGGGTTCTACTCCACCAAAAATAGTAGAAGGCTCAGAAAAATATGCGGTCTCTTCTAAAATGTAGAAGACGTCCACACGGTCATGATGTTTCCTGTTTCATCGAATTTCTGCAAGAAACGAAAACGATATGATTTTTCAAAGTTTGCAACGGTTTAAAGGTGTTAAAACTGTTGAAAATATATATAAGTCGTACCTCAGCTGAAAGGTTCAAAACAAGGTTTGCAATTTTCAATCAAACCGTGAATCGATAGGAGGATCGGCTGATGCAGCGACGAAGAGGGGGGAGACGCGCGTCTGCGCGCGGTGGTGGGGGCCCACTCGGCGGCGCCAGGCGATGGCGGCGGCGGTTTGAAGTCGCCGACTTCAGAGCGTCGATTCTCCCCCCACAGGCCATGAAAAATTCCAAACTTTATATGGATTTGAAGATCTCGAGAAGATCTTCAAAAAGTTCAACTGTGGCACGAGCTAATTCGGCGTAGATTGATCGGAAAATGAGGGGGAAGGTTTTTGAGTGGTTTCCGCCTTTGATCGGGGAGAGAGAAAAAGGAATTTTCTTTTTTTTTAATAAAAATTCTGATTGGTCGGGGAAGTTTTAAAGGGGTTTTCTGACGCGACCACCAATCTAAACCCAATAACTGTCATCCCTAGCGTTTTACCCCTATTCCGAACACAATGGGATATGTTTCGAAGGCCCATTCAAGTGTTTCAGTCAGTTTTCCTTCAAATTAACATATAAAACATTCGGTATTTAATTTGAACGTACATTTCAATTTTCCAGGGCCATAAACTGATTCGAAAAATTCCAGAAAAATAAATCTAGCTATGTCTTGATGATACGGTCCTAAAAAAACTAGTTTCGTCGAATTCTGAGACTGTTTGCAAAAAGGCCCATTTCTGGTCGATCCAAATTAACTATAATTGACCAAAACACGTTTTCCTTTGCCACGCTCACATACTAGCTTCAAAAATTATGAAATTTGAAACCTAGCAATAATTTCACATCCCGGATCCAACAAAAGTGGTTTCGTCGAATTCCGAGGTCGTTTGCAAAATGGCCAATTTCACGGGCTATATAAATTCCATAACGACCTTTCTGAAAATTCATTTGGCCATAACTTTTGCTTTCCGTTATGAAAATTCGATTTTTCAGATTCGTTAGAAAGGTATTCACTAACAGATTTAAATAATTTTGGTTTCGCTAAAATCCGTTTTGTTTTGCACCCGGTACAGTCCGACAAAGTTTGAATTTAATTTTTGAAACTACAGCGCCATTTAAGGCCTTGTTTATAATTATAATTAATTATATTCGCTTTCAATTATCGATTCAAACTCAGTTTTTACTGCTATTATTTAAAATATTTATTTAAAATATTTAAAATCCTTTATTTTAGCCAATTTAAAAATTTTAAATTGGTTCAGATTTTCTGGGTCGTTACAATCTCCCCCACTTAAAACTTTTCGTCCCCGAAAAGGAACAAAGTCGAAAGTGGTTTGATTAATCAACTCTACGTTC
Organism: Allium sativum; assembly: GCA_030737875.1. Taxonomy (NCBI): domain Eukaryota; kingdom Viridiplantae; phylum Streptophyta; class Magnoliopsida; order Asparagales; family Amaryllidaceae; genus Allium; species Allium sativum. The sequence goes on along the minus strand of CM060922.1, from coordinate 137,650,541 downwards.
GATCTGGCTTCAATTCTCCAACTTTTCAGTTTCTGAGAAATTTCAAATTGTTCAAAACTTTGGCTAACACCCGGAATTTTTGAAAAATTTCGCCATAACCTCCCTTGTACAGAGAGAGGTTTGGAAATTTATTGGGCCGTATTAGGTACCCAATAAATCCTAATAAGCATACACATATTTATAGTGATATATTCTGGTGTTTACAGGGGAGCATGTATTGATAATAACTCCAGAGAATAAATTCTCGTCACCCTGCCCCGTGTGCGAAATAAATAGTCCATGTGTCGTATCTAATAACTAGAGAGACGTGGTTATTGTCAACTCCAGACCCGTGTGGGGTTTTTATTAATCTGGCAATTTAATCGTTACAATTTAAATGGTCCATATCGGTCATCAGTTCAACCTGTAAAATATAGTCATCGCCATAAAGCCTCTCGCTCATATGGTAAATCTTCCACCTCGTCACACAAGCTCCAAATGCTTATGTGGTATATGATGAAGTATGCCTATCTTCTGAAGTATGCCATGTAATGTAGTTCAAAATTAATTGTTACTATCCTATGGCGACGTTTATAATTTCACACAGAATAACCAGCACTCCGCATCCAATGGCATTCACAGGAGTTGATATAATAATATTTCGCATCCAACTCATTAAGGTTTACCTATTTGTCGGGCACGCAAATAAAATCTTTACTCAACAGCTAATCCATTTACCTGTTCAAACATATATAATGCACAAGTATATATATTCCTATCTATTTTCTAATCAGTTCAATGTGTGATATAATCGAATAAACTCTACCATTATTCTAATGTTGATTAAATTAACTATTGTTTCAATAATCCAATTAGTCAAATTTACTATCACACAACACAAGCAACAATTCAAATTGTTCTTAACTTTTCAAAATCATACAAATTAATTCATATATTCTTTTAAAATCATTCAGACTATAGAATTAAAAGTGCACATCCATGGAAAGAAAATAACAACAGAATAGAGAACTGATTGGTAATGCAAAGTAGGGTAAATGTACCTGGCACCGGAATCAATCAGAGATATCCACTCGGCATCTAGGATAAGCTTTCTGAATACTCTCCTCGGTTTCCCAAGTACAATCTCGCGGATCTCCACTCCATTGCACTTTTACTAAGTGAACCTTCTTGCTCCTCAGTTCTTTGGTCTCTTTGTCGATGATCTTTAGCGGCTCTCGTCTCACAGCTAATTCTGGGGTAATTTCAATGTCCTGTTGAGCCGCTTCTTCCACGATCAAGTCTGGATCATGAACGTACTTTCGAAGTTAAGATATATGAAATACATCATGAACTCCCGGCAACCAGTCAGGCAATTTGACCCTATAAGGAAGAGTTCCGATCCGTTCAAAAATAGGAAACGGACCAATGAATTTGGGTGCCAACTTCCCAGTTTTACCGAACCGGATAACTCCTCTCATCGGCGATACTTTCAAATATACGTAGTCGCCAACAGCAAAGGATATATCTCTTCTTCTATCGGCATAGCTCTTTTGTCAGCTTTGAGCGGCCAATAATCGTTTCTTAATAAAATCGACTTTGTCGGCAGCCTCTCGAATTATATCTGGCCCCAATACAAGTCTATTTCCGGGCTCGACCCAACAAGCAGGAGATCGGCACGATCTACCATACAATGCTTCGAATGGCGACATTGTCAGACTCGCCTGGTAGCTGTTATTATATGAGAATTCAGCCAAATGCAGATGGTCTTCCCATGATCCACCAAAATCTATAACACAAACCCGCAATAGATCTTCTAAAATACGATTCACCCTCTCAGTCCGACCATCTGTCTGAGGATGATAAGCGGTGCTTAAGTTCAACTTCGTTCCCAGCTCGACCTGAAATGCTTCCCAGAATTTGCTAGTGAATATTGTATCTCTATCACTGACTATACTGAGCGCCACTCCATGTAGTCTAACTATCTCCCTGAAGTATATCTGCGCCAGACTCTGAGCAGTTCTGTTTGATCTGACAGGTATAAAATGGGCGGTCTTCGTGAAGTGATCTACGATCACCCAAATACTATCATTCCCTTTTCTGGTTCTGGGCAGACCATCAATGAAATCCATAGAAATATGTTCCCACTTCCAGCCTGGAACTTCTAGCGGTTGCAACAATCCAGCCAGTTTTTGTTGGTCGCTCTTGACTAGCTGGCAAGTAGGGCATCGGCTAACGTATATTGAAATGTCTCTTTTCATAGCCTTCCACCAGAATGTTCGTTTGAGATCGTTATACATTTTGGCCACTCCAGGATGGATACTCAGCTTGGACTTGTGACACTCATCTAACACTTCCCTTTTTAACTCTGGGATATCAGGAACACAAATCCTTCCTTTCAACCTCAAGGTCTCGTCATTATCTATTTGAAAACATGAGGGTTCGCCTTTCTGAATCCTTTTAATCATATCCTTAATAAAGTTATCCTCCTTCTGAAGAATAGATATTTTGTCAATCAAGGAAGTCGTGATAATAAAGCTGGCGATCATTACATTTTTTCGGCTCAGCGCATCGGCCACGACATTGGTTTTCCCTGGAGTATATATAATTTCAAAGTCATATGCTGCAAGGAACCCCAGCCAACGTTGATGCCTCAGATTTGAGTGAACAGATACTTTAGCGACTGGTGATCTGTAAACAGTTCGAATATCTCACCCAGGAGATAGTGTCTCCAGATTTTCAAGGCGAACACTATAGCCAATAACTCAAGATCATGAGTTACATAGTTCTTCTCGTGTGGCTTCAGTTGACGGCTAGCATAAGCAATCACTTGGCCCCTTTGCATTAACACTGCCCCAAGGCCTTCTCTAGACGCATCAGTCCAGACTTTCAAATCTTGATTGCCATCGATGATGGTTAACACTGGAGCAGTCGTTAGTCTTAACTTTAGCTCTTCGAAAGCCTCCTCACTTTCTGGAGTCCATTTGAATTTAGAATGCTTCTTCGTAAGCTTCGTTAAATGACCAGATATCTTCGAAAAGTTTTTAACGAACTTCCAGTAATAGCTAGCCAATCCGAGAAAACTGCGGACTTCAGTGGGGGTACTGGGCTGTTTCCAATTCTGAATGGCTGTGATTTTGCTTGGATCCACAGCAATTCCTTCTTTCGATACAACGTGGCCCAGAAATTTCACTTCCTCTTGCTAGAATATGCATTTGGAAAATTTGGCTTTCAATACATTCCTTCTCAGAATTTGTAGAACCTGTTCGAAATGCTTTTCATATTCGGCCTTTGATTTAGAGAAGATTAGAATATCGTCAATGAAAACCAGAACAAATTTATTCAAAACCCCTCTGAATACTCTATTCATCAGATCGACGAAGTAAGCTGGAGCGTTACATAAGCCGAACGACATTACTAACAACTCGTAGAACAAGTCTGGAACTCTGAAAGCTGTCATTGGAACACACTCTTCGGGAATTCGAAGTTGATGGAAGCCTATAGCTAGGTCCATTCATGAAAATACTTGTGCTCCATTTAGATGATCAAACAAATCATCTATTCGCGGCAATGGATATTTGTTCTTTATGGTCTGCTTGTTCAAATCACGATAATCCAAACATAGACGTAGAGTACCGTCAGATTTTGGGACAAACACCACTGTTGCACCCCAATCAGAGAAACTAGGCCTGATCAGGCCCTTCCATACTAGCTGTCATGTTTGATTGTCTAATTCCTCCTTCTCTTTCAAGGACATTCTTCGAATAGCGTGAACTACCGGCCTTGCATTCGGAATTAAAGCAATTTTGAAATCTATTTCTCTCTGCGGAGGTAAGCGAACAACTTCTTCAAACACATCCGCATAATTTTTGACGACAGGAATGTCTTTGATGAGGTCAGGAATATTCTCTGCGACTCCTGGGATATTTTCTATTTGAGCTGGAGAAACATTCAAAGCTGCCCAGAAGTCTTTTCTATTTGAAGTCGGGCCTTCACATGGTATGGTTATATAATTCCCAGATTTAATCTTGGCCCTAACAACTCTCTCCGCGCATCTAACCTTTGCTTCATATTTGGTTAGCCAATCCAATCCCAGAATAAGATCGAATTCATTAAAGTTCATAACGATAGAGATAGTAGGGAATTTATAGCAGGAAAAAGAGACAGGTACTGCACAAACCCAATTGAGATCGATGGAACCACCGACCGGATTTTGGACAGTCATTGGTTCTTTAAGCTTCCTCTACTTCAAATCCAACTTCTTAACGGCATTCTTTGCGATAAAGCTTCGTGACGCGCCTGTTTCAAACAGTACTTTGACTAGAATGTTTTTGACAGTAAGCGTTCCTTCTAAAACATCAGATCTTCCCGGACTATCTGAGGGTGCTGACGTTTCTGCTACTTCATTTACATGAGCCTCTTTGGTCTTTTTCAATAGCCAGCAATCTTGCTTTACATGACCATCCTGTTGGTAGAGATTGCATTCTCTACTTTCCTGAAGCTTTCCGCCTGATTTAAATCCATCCTTCTTTCGTTTCTTCGAGGATTTACAAAATCCTTGCAAATGCCCTTTCTTATGGCAGTTATTGCATATGGCAGTCGTTGCTGGTTCTTTTTCGGATCTGGCCCTTTTTCGATTGACTTTGGGCTCCTTACTGACCTAAGACATTGTACTGGCCTCAGGACGATCAGTTTCAGACTCAATTTTATGACTAGAGATGACTTCCTCATCGTACTGTAACATACCTTTCTTGTCGAGATCCTCGTACTGGTAAGCCATGTATATCATTTCAGAAAAGGGGAGCTTCACGTTCCTCATTACACTGTTCTGAAATTTTCTTTGAAGCCCGTGAATAAATCTCAGATTCTTCCTCTTTGGGTTTTTAATCAGATGAGGAGCAAAGTGAGAAAGTTCGTTGAATTTCTTATGATATTCTGGGATGGTCATATCGCCTGTATCAGATAAGAAAATTCGTCGCATAATCGCTCAGTCGCTTCTGGAGGAGTAAATCTTTCTAGGAAAATCACTTTGAATCTGTCCCAGGTGATATCACCTTCCGGATTATTCTCTATAACTGAATCCCACCAGAACAAAGCTTCATCTTTGAGTGCCTAGGATGCCAGTAGCCTTTTCTGGCCATCCCTCAACTTTAAACCATCAAAGATCTTTTCAGCCGAATGAATCCAAGCCTGTGTCTTCATAATAGATTCTTCACTAGAGAATGGTATTCCACCCATATTTCGATATTTGATTAATAGGGCCTCAATATCCGGTTTCGTATTCCTTCTGTTTCTAACACTCATTTTCTAGTACTTCTGCAAATAGCAGATCAAGTGTCAGGTCACAGAAAAGATATTTTAAAATAAAGAAACATATACTTCAATGTAAATGTGTCTATCAAGGTGTTATTTCATTCTGCTTTGCTCATACTAGGATATTACTGATCCTATCTGTATTGAGCTGCCCGTCCTAGAACACTACTGGTTCTATTTCTGATGAGATCGTTAATATGTTATATTCCAGAACTAAGCTTAACCAAAGCTCTGATACCAAATGAGACGACCCCAAACCCGTACTGACGGCGACAAGGGTAATCCGTGGAATATAACACAGAAACAGATAATAGCAGAACAGAAATAAATAAATACATCAGATAATGAACAATAGAATATACTGGATAAGAGTAATCATCAAGTTACACAGTATACAGGATCATACTTAGTAAAAATACAGTTCAGCTATACATAAATGTGTACAGTGGAAAACAAACATAATATGTGCAATAGGAGCTAAACAGCATAAAAAGAGATAAATGATAGAATCCATCTTCATCTCCAGCTATCCAGAAAGAACCAGCTAAACCTGAATACAAGGCTGCCCATGTAGAAAAAGGGGCACCCGAGTTTGAAAGTGAAACAAACTACGAGTCAGTCATGGGACTGGTATGAGAAATCTATTCAACACATATATAATTTGGCTAATCACAGGACCACGCCACTTTCGTGGAACGGGTTTACTCCATTGGATTGCCAGTGATTTAAAACAAATCTTTCTTTTAAACAACGCAATGCTTTTTTATAAAAATGAAGCCATTATAAGACTCAGTTCCCATCACACAATGCAACGCAAACCGAAGGATAGAGTTTTTACCTTATAACGGCCAAGATATGCTTGATACAAATAAAACAAAGGCATTTGATATTATTGCTAGTGTTTATATGTTTTGAAAACAATTTCAAATCATAACTATCAATCATAGACGGCATTAATGCCCCATACCACTATGTCGCCATATATAGGTATACAATCAAAACCGCACGATGTCGTATTTGGAAATTGGATTTCCGTCCTGAACCAAGGCAAAAGATAGTCCTTACCGAATTCGAGACAATCTAGCCCATGTCTCAGGAACAGCCGCAACTGCCCCTTGGATCGTCAGGGCCGGTCCACCGATGTGGATTATTATGCCTGAACACTACGTCTCCCCGCCCTTTGGGGCGTAAACGAGCCAACGAATGACTCCATCGGACCCGGATCGTCCGATCAAACCGAGGTGCCTTGCAATAGCAACAACCACACAGGTGAAAAGTATATAAATGTCAGGGCTAGTAGGTCACTGACACCACCCTAGCTAGAAAGAAACGCAGGCCCTCCCTGATGTCCTCTCCCGTTTCTGGTTCATACCGGGGTGTGAGGTTCGCGATTTCACGTTATACACAAAGCTACGCCACACAGGCGGTGCTTTGATCATCACCACAAGAATTTGCTTTTCAACAAAAGCCTGGATCATTTGCCACTTAGGCATTCCACACTAGCAATTCATGCCATGCGACTGATGTCCATCGATATACAACCTCTGAGCTCCTGCGTTTCAGAGAAGGGCGTTAAGCAAAAAAATAAATTCTCCGCCACCAAACAGATGTATATTTAATAGAGATCAATCAACACAGAATAAAATCCAATGTCAGACACACAGTCCATTTACAAGTCCGTTCTGGGTTTGAACGAAACCGAAGGCACTAAATACCTCGCAAACCCATCGATCACCATGTATGTCTGGATGATCACCACTCATTATCCATATTTCGGGATGCCTCCCAATCAGGACCTCGGTTATCATCCAAACGAGGTGAAGATCTCCGGTCTTCGACCACCTCTTCATCTTCGACTTTCAATCGTCGGTCAATTATTTGAAATGATAATTAACTCGGCCTTTTCAAATAATCCACGTATATTTAGAATTTCAAATCAATTTATTTCAATGGTTAAATCATTCGACAACACCAATTTTGTTCTTTAATGTAATTTTCACACCAAACACATTCAACCATCAAATACCACATAAATCAAGCAAATTCAGTTTATTTCCATTCCATATCGTTTATGATATTTTATAACGATTTATCGCTATTTTTATTTATTTTAAAATAGCCAATTTATTCAAAACGACGCTTCGGGCCATAACGCGGCTGTGGCGCTGTTTTTCTTTAGATTTGATTTACACATATCTGAAAATCTAACCGTTGGGTCTTCACAAAATTTACATCATTAGAAAGGTCTTTTCAAAACGAATCCAACGGTTCCAGTTTCGGGAAAATCCGACTGTCGGATCTCACGGTACAATCGTTTGAAGTTTCGAATTTCAAAATACGAACTGCATCGTCGTTATTCGATTAAATATAATTTTATTTATATATATATATATAATCGTTTCTGGCGCTGTTTTTCTTCAGATTTGAATTAAACATTCCAGACAATCCAACCGTTGGATTTTTACAAAGTTGGTGCCGTTGGAAAGATATTTCCAAGGCGAACCCAACGGTTGCGGTTTCGGGAAAATCCAATGGTCGGATTTCCCGCACTAGTTGTTTGAAATCACGGTTTCAAAACACGAACTGCACTGCCACGTTTCGTTTTAATTTTATTTATATTTATATATTTATATAAATATAGCTCATTCAATAATTTCAATATCGTTTTCAATTCAAATATTTCACTAACGCCTATAAATTTTGGAAAATTTCGCCATAACCTCCTTTGTACGGGAGGGGTTGGGAAAATTCCCAAATAGCCACACGGGCGTCTCATGTCAAAAATAAAAAGGAAAAGCCAAGCGGCAAGCCAACAGGCTCATAAAATCATCACCCAAACAAAACAGTAAATGTGTACCTATTTGTCGGGCACAAAATTTTATTCCTCTTCTCTAACCCCTTTTGCTATAACCTGTTCAATAAATATGCATGTACATATATATAGTGCTTATCACTTATCATTTTCCATTCAACTTCATATTTGATTCCATTTGGTTCAAAAACACCATTCATTCTAATGTTGTATGCATAGGCAAAAATCATATCATTAGCTAATTAGTGAATATTTCGACTCATGCATATTTATTTGAACGAGTTGCTATTTTTAACACTTCACATTTCAACAATTCATGTATATAATAAAAATGTGATTTTTATATTTAAAACACGAATACCATTCAACACATGAATTTCTAATCAACGAATGAATATCGATTCAACACATGAAGGTTTTCTATAGTTTCTATAAATAGATAAAAATGTGATTTTTATATTTAAAACAAGAATACCATTCAACACATGAATTTCTAATCAACAAATGAATATCGATTCAACACATGAAGGTTTTCTATAGTTTCTATATATAGATAAAAATGTGATTTTTATATTTAAAACACGAATACCATTCAACACATGAATTTCTAATCAACGAATGAATATCGATTCAACACATGAAGGTTTTCTATAGTTTCTATATATAGATAAAAATGTGATTTTTATATTTAAAACACGAATACTATTCAACACATGAATTTCTAATCAACGAATGAATATTGATTCAACACCTGAAGGTTTTCTATAGTTTCTATATATAGATAAAAATGTGATATTTATATTTAAAACTCGAATACCATTCAACACATGAATTTCTAATCAACGAATGAATATCGATTCAACACATGAAGGTTTTCTATTCAATGAATAAATATGGTTTCAGCAAATGAAAATAATTCAAACACATGAATATTATTCAAAATTTCGGCAGCATAACGGCATGGTAGTTAAAACCGGGACCGTCCCTAGTACGACTCCTCGCTCTACCTTAAAACCTCGCGGTTTTTTACAATGGGGATCAAGCATCTAGTTCGCACGCAGGCGGCATGTTTTATTTATTTCATTTCCACAAACTAATCCTATGTGGTTTCAACCAAATATTTCTCAACCACAAATGGGTATTTTTCAAACACAATCAATCAATATCAACCACAAACAATCCCAAACAACCATTCGCTATCAATCAATTTTCACACCAATCACAACCAATAAATATCGTCCATGGTTTGTGGACGAGGGGCGTATATATATATATATATATATATATATATATATATATATATATATATAGCAATTCGCTTCTATTTCAACACATATATAATTTTTACAACGCATATATAACTATACATCGAACGTACAACTTATACAACGCTTATACAAGAGACGTACAACGCTTATATAACTCATACATCGACTATATAATTTATACATCGTCGTTTTCCATATCGTTTATAAATTAGAGATCTCACATTGGGTTCCACTCCACCAAAAATAGCAGAAGGCTTAGAAAAATATGTGGTCTCTTCTAAAATGTAGAAGACATCCACACGATCACGATGTTTCCTGTTTCATCGAATTTCGACAAGAAACAAAAAAGATATGATTTTTCAAAGTTTGCAACGGTTTAAAGGTGTTAAAACTGTTGAAAATATATATAAGCCGTACCTCAGCTGAAAGGTTCAAAACTAGGTTTGCAATTTTCGATCAAACCGTGAATCGATAGGAGGATCGGACGATGCAGCGACGAAGAGGTGGGAGACGCGCATCTACGCGCGGTGGTTGGGGCCCACTCAGCGGCGCCAGGCGATGGCGGCGGCGTTTTGAAGTCGCCGACTTCAGAGCGTCGATTCTCCCTCCACAGGCCACGAAAAATTCCAAACTTTATTTGGATTTGAAGATCTCGAGAAGATCTTCAAAAAGTTCAACTATGGCACGAGCTAATTCGGCGTGGATTGATCGGAAAATGAGGGGGAAGGTTTTGAGTGGTTTCCGCCTTCGATCGGGGAGAGAGAAAAAGGATTTTTTTATAAAAATTCTGATTGGTCGGGGAAGTTTTAAAGGGGTTTTCTGACGCGACCACCAATCTAAACCCAACGACTGTCGTCCCTAGCGTTCTACCCCCATTTGTTTATCTTTTTAAAAAGTACAATCTGTATACAAAAATAAATTTGTTTATCTTTTTAAACCAAACACATTTGTAGCTTCAAAATTTTTAATGAAGATGTTTCTTATTAATTTTTTTTACTTAGTAATTTAGCAAAACTTCTTAAATAACTTGTTACGACCCGAATTCGCTGGCCTCCGAGGATACCGGAAAACACGGATTGTAACGAGAACACGACAAATCAGAACACAAACAGAAGAACCTTACATTGCTATTACGACATTTACATCAGAGTACAAGAATATAACAGAGTATAAATAAATATTACATAGAAAATATCAGAGACTAAAATTACAAAGTAGCGGAAAATAATACATAACACAACTGAAAGAGATACACAGATATAGAGCTTTCTGAATATAGTTCCAGTTGTAAATCCAGGATCGTATGAAAAGAAATCTGCAAGGCCAAAACTACTAGCTGCGCATGTGGAAAATAGGGGCACCCAGAGTTTAGGTTAAAACAATAAACTCCAGGTTAGTCATGGGACTGGTGCGAGAACTAAAACAGTTATTTAAAACTTTACTTTAGAAATAAAGTAAATCAAGGTACCACGCCGTATAACACGGAACGAGTTTTCTCCTAAGAATACCAATGCATAAAACAGTTTATAAACAGTGCAATTATTTTTGAAAAATGAAGGTATTATAAGACTCAGGTCCCATCAAACAATGCAACGGAAGACGGAGGATAGAGTTTTCCCTTATAATAGCCAAACATGGTTGGTACATTTTAAAAAAAATCATTTTGATATTACTATAAGTGTATAGTGTCAAAAACAACTTCAAATAAAAATGTATCAATCATAGACGGCATGAGTACCATATATAATGTCGCCATACTAGTTCTATAATTTAAACCGAAAAGTCACGTATTGGAAAGTGGATTCTGTCATGAGTCGAGGCAAGGGATCGCTCCTCACTGATTCGAGACACTCTAGAAAATGCCTCAGGATCCCCGCAGTGAACCCTTGGATCGGTCGGGCTGGTCCACACTTACGTTAGCGGATTGGTTGTTCCTGAACACACATTTCCCGGTCCTATCGGACCTATCCATCGGCTCCGTAGTAACCGATATATCCTAGGCGCCTTGCTATCCATCATCCATACAGGTAAAAAATATAAATGTCTGGGCTCCATACCATGACACCACCCATAGCTAGAAGGAAACGTCGTGCACTCCCAATGGTCTGATCCCGCTTTTGACTCATACCGAGGTGTGAGGCTCGCGAATTAACGCTATACACAAAGTTATGCTATTTAAAGCCGTGCTTTGATCATCAACCACAAGACTCTGCTTTTCAACAGAAGCCTTGATCATTTGCATCTCAGCATGCCATACAGGCAATTCACGCCATGCGACTGATGTCAATCGATATATAACCTCTAAGCTAGTACATCTCAGAGAAGGGTGTTAAGCAAGAATAAATTCTCCGCCACCAAACATATATATATTTAATGGAGATCAATCAACACGGAATATAATCCAATGTCAAACACATATCCATTTACAAGTTCGTTCTGGGTCTGAACGAAACCGGAGGCATCTTGTTCCTCGTTCTATATGTCCAATACAGGATAGATGTCCTCGCATATCCGGCCGATCTCCAAGTACGTATGGACGATCACCACTTATTACCTTGTCCTAGGTGTACAACCCAATCAAGGCATCAGTAATCATCCAAACGATGTGAAGATCTCCGGTCTTTAACCGCCATCTTCATCGTCGACTTATCGCTGAATCAATTATTCGGAATGGGTATAAACCCGACCTTTACAAATAACCCGCGTATATTATAACCAAGTGATATAAACACACAACATACGCCTCATTCCAACCCAGAATATTCTTTTAGCCAAATATTCATTTCACAATTTAAACCAAATTAAGGTTTTCCAAACTTGTCGGGATTAGCGCACCTTACCGAAGTAATCATTAGTTTTATTTCCCAGTCCCAACCTATTTATCCCATGGAGCAAAACTAATAATACTCCATATCTAACAACAAGGTGTTATTGGTAAAAATTAATTACTATTTCTTGTTCAAATCTAATTAAAGATTTATCTATCGCTTGGAGCAAAACTGGTGATACTCCATTCTCGATCATTTCCCAAATTTGATAATTTAAATTATCATATTCACATTTCAATCTAATTAAATATTCATTAAAACTCCACTTAGTTTTAATCTTCCCAAAAATCAATATTAATGATTATTTAACTTTGGGAAATCGAACATGCCACATTGACAATCTATACCATACCATTGATTTCTACCGATATATAAACTCTAAGCTCGTACGTCTCAAAGAAGGGTGTTAAGCAAGAGAATAAATTCTCCGCCACCAAACAAATATATATTTAGCAGAGATCAACGACACAATTCGAAGTACAATGTTAAACATGAAATCTTGTCTTTAACTGGGTTAAAGAACCAACGATATTTAAAACACAGTTCACGATAAACCAAAAATTACATTCCATTTTATGGAATCTTCACGGAAAAACAGATCAATATATAATCGATATCAATTTCCGTATCTGACTAATAATATAAATGGAGTAACGACAAAGCCTTTTAAATTATATATATATATATTAACAGTCTTCCTCCATAGAAGCTCATTTCGATTATTACCAAATCGAATTCCATTCCATTCCAATTAAATATTAATTAATTGGGAAACTTTACTTTGGAAAATTCCCATTAATAAAAGATTTATACATTCCAAATCACATTTCACTGTTAATTGGGTTAAAGAACGAATGTCATTAAAAACACAGTTCACAATAAACCCAATTCACATCCTATTTTATTCCAATTAAATTTTAATTAATTGGTAAACTTCTCTAAATCTTAATTAAAAGATTTATTCTTTTCTCAACTGGGTTTAAGAACAGTGTTAATGAAGACACCATCCACGACAAACCCAAAATCCAATTTGATATTAAATATAAGGCTCTAAACAGAAATTATATCGGCTTATATCAAATTCTGAAACCAACACATATCGTATGGGGAATAACGATATCTATCTTCCAAATTCCTCCACAATATCCATATAGTGATGGAATCCAATATCGAAATATGCTGAAGATGATTTCTATTCGAATCCATTCCAATTTATTCATTGGAAAATTCTGGTTATTTTAAAACCTTTCACAAATCCAATTTATTTATTTAAAAACATTGGATTCTCATTCTAGTTAATAACTAGTTTATTTTGATAAAAATGTATTTTTATCTTTACAAACATGGAATTTTTTATCCTAATTCTTTTCGAATCATTTATTATGATTTTACACAAATTATAAATATTTTTAATAATTTTATCAAGGCCCATACAATCAGTTTCCAATAACGGCCACCGAACTACATCCATAGCGACCTTTTTCAAATTTGATTTGGACATAATTCCAAATCCAACCATTAGATTTCAAATCTCTTATATTCATTGGAAATCTCTTTCCGTTACGAATCAAACAGTTCCATTTTTAGGAGAATCCGACGGTCAGATCTCTCGTAATGTCAATTCGAAGTCAATGGTCGAAATTCGCGAACGGTCGCAGCGCGGTGAGTTCTTTTCAAGCCATTAATATATAAATATACAATATTTCATTCAAAACGTATTTTATAAATTCGTTTTAAAAACGATTCCCACTTTCATTTCAATTTTAAATCAGAATTGAATACTCCTTATCATTATAATATATAAATGATAATATTTTCAATATATCAGATTCTGAAATCATTTCCTTTTCGATATTCATTATAAAAATGAATAAAATCGATATAAATATTGTTCGTGCTAAAATGACGCATATCTAACTAACACGGCTTCACATATTCAAATAATTTCGTGTCCATCAAAACCGGACATCAAATTCACATTTTAATCCTTTACTGAATATTATTTTAAAATATTCCTTATTTTAAAATATTAGTTATTTTAAAATATTCATTCTTTTAAAATATTCGTTATTTCTGAATTGGAATCAGACCCAATCAATTGCCATATAATTTTATTTATATGGATTTCATACAACACATGTACACAACAGCAATGATAAACAATCAACCATCATCCAGAGTGCATTACACAACTGCAAAAGCATTAAATATAAATAATTAACGCTTACAACAAGCTGTCAGCCAATCGATTGACATACAAATAAACAATTGGTGAAACACCCTACGTCCGTTAAGGTCACTCACAAAGGGAATGCCTTAACTTTGGTGGAGGGTTATAAGTAAACAGAACAGAATATTACAAGACAAATACGTAAAATAGTACTTGAAAATTTTAAAACTTCATTGCAATGGAAAACAAAAATATGTTTGGTTACATCTTTCAAAACCACAATACCAAAACCCAAGTACAACAAATATCAGTCTTGTACAAAAGCCTTCGGTGTACATAATTAAAAACCATAACCCCGAACAGAAATTGCCATAAATGAGCAGAGTCGAAGCCAAGCAATAGTTCAAGTACTTTAAGCAGACTGAAATCTGAATCAAGCTCCTATGTTCCTATCCTGAGAACGGGGGAGGGGGGGACGGAAGAAGAGAGGCGGAAACAGACGAGGTCAGACATAAAGTCTAGCGTGTCCAGTTACTTACAGCATATAAATAGATAACAAAATCTTGACATGTAAATAAAGCTGAATGAGAGATAACAGCAACAGGAATAGCAGGTATACTTAGCTTAAACAGAAGAAACAGAATGATATATATATCAAGCTATGCTTTTTAATTACTTTACATTTCTCTGCACTAATACTAGTATAACCGGATTAGGTGTTACCCTAATGTTTAAACTGAAACAAAAACGGAGATAGAATGATCTCTATAGAAACAGAATGCTAGTGATGGGCCTTTACCACCCTAACAAAGATAGACGGTACAGAAAAAGAATGCTAGTAATGGGCCTTTACCACCCTAATAGAGACAGACGGTACGGAAACAGAATTCTAGTAATGGGCCTTTACCACCCCCCAACTAATGGGCCTTTACTACCCCAACAGAGAGAAACGGTACAGAAACAGAATCAAAGATGGAAACAGAATAATCCCTACAGAAACAGAATGTTAGAATTAGGTGTACACTAGTAATGGGCCTTTACCACCCAACAGACGGTACCACGCAGAAACAGACAGGTATTATACCCTTAACAGAAACAGACGGTACCCCAACAGAAACAGACAGAACTAAGTGTACCCTAAATTCTACCCCAAGCGATCGGCTCCCAAATACATAAATACCCTATGTCGGCACCACAATAGGGTGTATCAATCCCTAAAGTGGCAACCTACAGAGAGACACAGACCTATTTACAGACGTCACGACGTCTTAACTTCCCCAGAGCCGACCGGATCCATGCACACACATGACCCGGTTGGAACGCGCCATCGACACCCCTCGCCATTATCAGAATGAACCTCTTACAATTAGTTCAGTAAGCGTAGGCGGACCCTACCTAGTGTTGGGTCATAGTTTTGATACCAGAAAGGGTTACTGACTAATATGGGTCTCACACAATAGATGACACAAGTAATTACCCCTCCTAACCTTGTGTCCCCAGACTAACAGATTTCAGATTAACTTGCACTACAAGAAAAAGGCCTTTTTATAGCGTTTAAAAAACGCTATGAAAGGACACGATAGCATTTTTACAAACGCTATATATCAACATGTTGTAATATGTTAGAGGTCTATAATAGCAAACAAATAATCACTATAAAAAACATGCTATAAATTATGTTATTCACAGCGTTTCAGAATTGCTATTAAATGGATGATTTGTAACATACAAATTCCTATTTATAGCGCGTTTTGCTTGCTATAAAACTTTTACATAGAGTCGCAGTATATGCTCCTAACATTTATGACATCATTTAATTACTATTTATAGCAACTATAAATGCTATAGATAAACATTACTTGATTATTATAGCAACTACGGACGCTGTAGAAATTTCATAACCTGATTATTATAGCAACTATAAACACTATAGAAATTTTAATTCAGTATTTTATAGCATTATTTACTTGCGATGAAAGCTATTTAATCGTTGTGGAATATTTTTAATGCACTAGCATAATGCTATAGTATGCATAGCCATTGTTAAAAGTATTTCATGCACAACATTAAACGTATAAATATTTGTGATCAAAAATATGTCATACAAAGTTCGAAGCATATAAATATTTGTGATCAAAAGTAACAATTCTTACAATCGTTCCTAACCAAAACAACACATAAAACAAAGAACAATCCATACAACATAGCTAACCGAAACAATACATAGTAAAAATAAAGATGTATGAACATCGATTCATAATACATTTGAAGAATGAGTGTGACAACATATTTTTACATGTCTTTCACCATAGCGTAAACCTAGAGCATTATACAGGGCCTGTCAATAAAAAAAACGTATATCAATCATAAAATGTAAACATAAACTACCATGAATAGCAAAATATCGAGGAAAGTAATTGCGGCAAACAAAGAAAATACTCAAAAATGACAGCTAATATATATGTATGTTGTAGAAGCAATTTGATGTTCTGCTAGATGTGCATACATAAATGGGTTTTCAACATACATAAGATGATATGTATGTCTGGGGCATGAATTACACGAGAAAAAACTAATTTTTAGCATACATAAACTTAGTTCATTTATATAAACTAATTAAATTAACTTAGTTAATTTTGTAAAATTTAGTTAATTTATATAAACATATGGAAACGATATCAATAACATTTGAAATTTCTTGAAATGAATGTAAATTTTGTTATAAATACTTTATTAAACAATTACATGTCTATTGTTATAAGCTTATTAATTTCTATAAAACTTAACTAAATTTTATAAACTTGTTTAATTTAAGAAAATAGTTGTTTATTTAATTATTTGAAAACTTAATTACCTTACTTATTTTAAACTTGGTTACTTTATTATTATTATATTGATATTATTATCATAATTTAGTTAACTTTATGAACTTAATTAATTTTTATAAAACTTAGTTAATTTTTACTAAAAATAGATAATTTTTATTAAACTTAGTCAACTTTTATAACCATGTATCAAAGATTTCAAAATAGAGAACATGTAATATTCATATTACTATTATTATTATTATCTTATTAGTTAAATATTTATAATATTAGTTTATAAATTTATTATTATTATATTATATTATTATATCATATTATATTATTATTATATATTTATTTTTATTTACGTTTAGTTAAATTTTGTAAATCTCAATTAACTTAGTTAAATATTTATAACATAAGTAAATAAGTTTATAAATTTATTATTATTGTTATTATATTACCATAATTTCTATTATATTATATTATTATTTATTAATTTTTATATATCTTTAGTTAAATTTTATTGAACTCAATTAACTTAGTTAAATTTTATATACCTTTAGTTAAATTTCACTAAACTCACTTAACTTAGTTAAATATTTATAAAATTAGTAAATTTATTATTATTATATTACTATTATTATATTATTACTATTATTATTTATTAATTTTTATATACCTTTAGTTAAATTTCACAAAACTCAATTAACTTAGTTAAATATTTATATAATTAGTCTATAAATTTATTATTATTATATTACAATTATTATTGTAAAGGTGGAACCCAGTGCACGAGGCTTTCCGTACGATAAGGGGCTCTGGGGAGGTCGATGGTACGCAGCCTTAAAACCAATGGTTGCTCCAAAAAAGTACTCTCATTGTTTTAAAATGAAAACTCCAAGTGCATAGTATACATCATTAAGAAAACAGTAGCTATTGCTTCAGGAAATTAAAAAAGGTATCTCAGTCTAACTTCTTTTACTATTATTTCCTAGATTTCTAGCATATGGCCACGTAATCTCTAGTTGAGTGTTTTTATCTTGGCTACCGAATAATCAAACAGGGCCTTAAGTAGGATCCAATCATATTTTCTATGTTCTATATGGTAATTCAATAAAGCGAAAGAAAATTAAAAAAGAAGAAAGAAAGAGTATGTACCTCAAAGAAGGCTGATAATGTAATAAAGCTTTTGAGAGCATATTTGTAGCTGCATAAACTTGAGCAAGTATTATGTGGAGAGAACCATTGGCCAAAGCGTTGAGACACCTCTCAGGCAGAAAAATATTTTTTTTACTCCATCTCTTCACAACATGTAGCTTATTTAAAGCCAAACCAGCTCCAGGGTAACAAGATTGCTAGACCAATCAATGAAACCTGAATATCATTTTAAAGAATAATGGCATAATGAGGTGCATGTGACCTACTAATTTCTGCCAACTAGCATACTTCCTTGCTTATGAAGAAAATCAAAGACCAACAATCTTATATTAAACGAGAAACAACCATGGAATGTTTCCCGATAGCTTTTCTTACAATTTAACATCTGAACACTTACAATGGAATCGTTGAGTCCCATTCTGGCCAAGCCATCCAATAAACATCGTTCTGATATATGACTACCGATGCCCATTCTTCTCTTTATGTGTGCCTCAGCTTGCTGTGCTCAAGAAAAACAACCGTGAAACAAGATACTTACAGTCTCATTTTTGCAAGGGACTCGCTTAGCCCTATGATAGCTTCCAGCAGCCTCACTGTAATTGGAACTGCGCCTGATCTCCCAGTTTCATGAGCCAACTGCCTCATTCTCTATACAAGAACAAGATAATCAGGTCTCAAGATGCAAAATTTCAATACTCACTGTGTGAATTCAATAAAAGCTTCTTTGACACCGTAACTGTTGTTCTTATAGGTTGTGCTATCAGGGATACATCCTTAGTTCCTAACTTGGTTGCGTGCATTATACCCAAAGCAATATCATATTTGACTAGAACGAATATGCCAAGGATCAACAATTAAAATACTATACAGTACAATCTATAATTAAAGTACATACATAACAGTGTGACCGAATGTTTTTCCCCTCCGTGTGATTGAAGTTCACTTCACCTATATAAGCTTTAACATAGTTGTCCACTTGTTTCTTGGAAAACTTAACTGTCAAACCAGCACCATGAAACAGAACACGTTTTGTATTAGAAAGGGGAAGATTCCTAATATGTCAATGGTGCTAACGATGAGGGGAGAGGGAATTGTTTTATATGGTATAATAATGAGAAGCATATAACACGTTAGCAATTATATTGTGAAAATCTGGACAACAATGCTAACTTGTTCTGTGCTTCTGTTTTCACAACATAATTGCTGTTACAATATAATTGCTAACGTGAAAACTCTGGACAAGGGGTATATCAAAGAACAACTGGACAAGAAACAAGGGTGGAGTGAATTATATTTGTTGGTTTGAAAATGAGGGGGGAGGGAGTTTTCTCGTTAGCAATTATATTGTAAAAAAGAGCTGTTAAATTTGTAGGTGAAGTGGATTATATTTGTAGGTCAAGCAATTATATTAGTTAAATGAGGGGAGAGGGAGTTGTTTTAAATGGTATAACAATGAGAAGCACATAACATGTTAGCAATTATATAGTGAAAATGTGAAAATCTGAACCTATGAAACTACTGCTGCTAGGCTATGAAACTGCTAGAAGTGTAGTGTCATAGAACCTGACTTGAAGTACAGTTCTTAAATCCAGATCTATGAAACTGCTGCTAGGCTCTGTTTAAACAAAAAAATAACGTAAAAGCTAGGTTGAGCACTACGAGAATGGGCGGGGCAATCATTTGATGAATGCCTTGTTTGTCTGCAATGTGCACAAGTATCATGCCCGGGATTTGGTCTGATGGTCTCCTTGCACCGCTGGAGGCTTCATTGCCTCTTTGCCCTCTTGCTGTAAACAGTTAAACAAGTGTATTTTTAGATTCTTGACATTCCGTAACGGTAACAAAATAATTCAGTTAGAAAGGGGGAAAATTCCTAATATGTCGATGTTATACCACTTTTATAAGAACATATTTTTGAAGTGTTCGGCGCAAGCATTAGAACAGCAATATGAAAGAGAAAATACGCTAGCAAGGTAGATGTAATAAGCTGCTAATAATACAAGAAACTAGAGCATCCACTGCAATCATCCTAGGACTTAGACCAAATAGCATTTAGGAATCTAAAAAAAGAGCTGCTAAATTTGGCACAAAGGTAATAGGCTTAAGCGCAGCATAAATATCTCGGAATCCAAGTTGCATTATGTAATAGGTGACAATTTTCATCTCCATTATCTCCAAATGTAGCACCAAAAACAAGGTAGTAAAGAGCACGACCCTCGCTACAGCCACCAACAAACATATGATAAGCAGCAGCCGATGGAAATATCTCACCTAAGATTTCACACGAACTTACGCTTGCTCAGAGGAGTACCACACAATATAATTATCACGAGGATGAACTAAAGAAGCATTAAAGGAACCACTGGCAGAGGGAAAAGAAGCGTATCAGTGTCATCAGAAGAGAAGATTGATTCGCATCTAATGGTACCTCAATATTTGCAACTTCATTAACGTGGATAGAGACCTTAAGAACCCATCTTCTAGCCAAGGGGTGACAAAGAGGGTTCCTTACAGGGATATGCATGGTTGAGTCGCTTTACCAAGTTTACACTCCTCCGCATCAAGGCGTAAAAAAAGAATACAATGTTTACAAACTTTCTTAGTCTGACCCTAAATAAAGATAGGGCTTCTTTCAGAATTTGACTGTCTTTACTTAGGAAGTTCCAAGCATAATCCATCTAGTTCAGGATTTGCCATTACTTGGCAACCGAGACGGGAAGTTTCAGCGAGTCCAATGCAAGGTCTAACAAGAAATTATCAGCAAATCCAAGCATAAAAGATAAAAGAAATTATTATTTCATGAGGAAATGATAAATTTTCAGTTACTGGAGGAAAAGAAACCATTATCATTCCCATAAAAAAAATACATTTTTTTAATTTCGGTTTCATCTAATGGAGGTCTGTTAAGGTTGATCATATTCAAAAGACTGTATTTGGTGTTGCTCTAACAACTCTCATTTCTCTTTTATTTCATTTTAATTTAATTGCTATTTTTATTTTCTTTTTTCAGTGAAAGCAATAAAAAAATTCTTAATGTGATCCTGTATTAGATATACAAAGGACCAAAAAGACCTATACATTCAGTGAACTTTAAATCCAACGGTGCAAATCTTTAGTTAAACCACCACTTCAGTTTTAAACCAGTTTAAAATTTTCGTATGTTGAAAGAGGACTTCATCGTTTACAATTTTATAATTGTAACACTGAAGGATACAATTTGATTAAAGAAATGAATCCAAGTTCTTAAACCAGAAAAAATAGAGAATGGAATATTCACTCTGCGAACAAGATCAAGGCAGAGATGACGTTTAATGTCTATGGAGATCCAAAGGAAGCCCTCTAAGCAAGGCTTCTTCATCCACGCCTTGTGTTGCTACGTACCCATTTGTACTAATCATACCTTCTAATACATTGCATTAGCTCTAATGGAAGCTATATGTGACTCATCCATCTCTCTGTGTTAGTTCTCTTGGTTCTCCATTCTTCTAATCTTGCATCAGTTGACTATAAATATGAGTCGTGTTCATTCAACAGGGTTAGTAAGTGTTATGAATGTTATAATGCCTAATTGATTTGGCATTGATATTAACATAGAAACTGACTTGCATGTTTTCAACGAGTAGCCCAAACAGAACCAACCCAAGAATTGCCAGAACAATCGAAAATAATTTTCACCAACGTATGTGCTGGTTTCGAAATCCTGTCCTAGAGGGCATGCATTGAGGTTCAAGAAAGCATGCTTCTCTCCAACATGAATCTTGGTGTTCGATAGCTAGTAGATAGCATGCTATAGTAAAAGAAGGATAACAACTTCAAATTGTGTATATGTCATAGTAGCAAAGTAGGTAAGCGCTTAACGACTCATAGCTAACTACATCATCTTTTTTACAGGAATTGTGTATATTTTCTTTCACTTTATCAAGCAAAAGTTATAGTTAAACTACGTCGTCTTTACCTGACATCACAGTTTCGCAGCAACGGTTTCAAAACAAAAAAATTACTAAAGTAAAAAATTTCAGTGTAGCATTACCATATAAAACTTATATTCCAATATAGTTATTGATTATCACTTTGAATTTATTTATAGTTTACACGAAAAGTCCAACTGTAGCTTCATTCCACCTTTTTTAGAGTAAACAAATATTTTTTATTGATACACACACAAATATATATATATACACACACACACAAGTATCTATGTATGTATGTATGTACGTACGTATATGTATGTATGTATGTTAGAAAAGTCATAAGAGTTGCAACAATAGAACAACACATTCAAGTATTCGGCAGCAAACAGACATGAATTTCCAAGTGCTAATAGCTTGCTATCTCAAACATACACACACAAGTCCTAACAGTGTTAATTCCATAAGCAAACTACATACACGGTGAGTTTCATGTCATCATCAAACAAATAATGAACAACAAAATTTAAAGAAAACAGGATATCAATATTATATATGAGTGATGTATTATGTGTGATGGTTGAGATAAATTGTCAGTTATGGTGAGAATGAATATTATTGCTTAAAAGGGTTTAACAACGAAAACCATACATATTATTCATTATATAAAATTAGTACAAATGATATCAGTATTAATAGATTTAAACTATATGATAACTCTCTTATTCATCACTAACTACAACCTAAGATTAAAAAGGATGCTTAAGCAAGCGCCAGCAGCATGTGTACAAATGCATACACTGCCCAAGTTTAACAGTGAGTATTAAACTATACAAAAAAATTTATAGCCAACCTTAGGGATGGAGCTAGGATTTAAGCATGACCGGATGGAATCCCAAACCTATCTATAAACATATGTTTTCCGGACCAGTAGCAAGGGCTAATGCATATCTCATGCAAGCATTGTATGTTGTTTACCCAACATTAACATAACTAGTCAGGATCCCCTACAAAAAGTTTCCTGCTAGGTTTAGCTAAGGTGGAAATTTGAAGGAGGGGAAATAGTATAATAGAACAACGTACAAACAAAAGAAAGAGTTATAAGTCTCTATTTTACCTGAACTAGAGCATCGGGTTGTGATTCAAAAACTATCAGCAGAACACCCAAGAGATAAGAGACTTTTTCAAATATCAAACCATATGTTATCTGAATGAAGCATCACAGACCCAAAAAAAACAATAAGATCATCATATAAGAGTTGTATTGCAAAGGAAGTAGACAAATCAAGGACATAAGTCGAAAAAATATAAGCAATTAAACAACATAACCAACATATAAATTTAGCGCGAAAACATAGAATTGTGGTATAATTTGCTAATTTCATTGAAAAAATATTTGCTTAACCTCAGTGCATTTACAAACATGTCGGATAGGATTCTTCCATTTCTGTAAGTACTCATACAGAGTTGGCAAGGCTTGATAGTTGATATCTGCATGATCAATCAATTTACAATCAATCAACCTTTATGCATAGAAGAATGGATATGTAATTAAGTGCATAAATCAATGCTTGCATTTTTTGGATTGAATAAAAGTTTATTGATCTCAATTGACCCACCACATTATCTCATCATCTTATCCCAACCGACTTATACAGTTAAACATATAAAACCAATACCAAAAATAGAAGGGCAACCACCTCCAAAATGTTAGAAATCATAACAAACACGAGGCCTCTAAAGAATTAGCAGCAACTCGTGCTGCTGCGAAGCGGAAACACAAGGCTGCTGTGGGTAGCAGGAAACATGCCGCTGCTTTTGTTTCTTTTTCTTAAAAAAAAATCATGGTATTTGGTATAGGTGTCATACATAACACAAGAGCAATCAGTAAACATGTATCTCTTTTTTATAAATAAAGTAAATAGTGTGTAAGTTAAGATCAAAGTTAATAATGTCTAAACATCAAAGAAATTAAACATACGAACAAACAATAAATTTTGTGGCAAATAAGAACATGCACATTTATTAGTATGGCAAGTTATTCACACATAGTACTATGTTTTGAAATGTGCCAAGCTTTATACGAATTCAATACAAATTAAAAACAAGAGCGCACGTCCACATTTCCAGGCGCAGGACATATAAAAGACGTGGGTACCCCCTTTCCTTTCCATTAATTCAAATCTCGCTTTGCTGCTCTACTTAACAAAGGCTTATTCACAATCACCGCCTCACTACTCAGTGGCAACCCAGCGTCTCTCTTCAATGTCAGCAAGGTGCTGTTGTATTGCAAAAGCCTTCTACTACCCTAAAGGAAGTTTTTTCCTTTTATATGTATTAATACTATTATAATGCACATATCACATTACTCAATTCATCAAAGAAATATATAACCATCATATAGTTTAACTTAATAGTTTACATTAGTTGATAACATAACAGGATGTTATATAACTATCATTATTAGCAGTATATCACTAAAATGTCTGGGCCCTATAGATACGTACTCAAAAAGGCGGCCAACAAGAAATTTATCATATATTAACTTGTTTTAATTCAATATACTACTAATATTGATTTTTCCATCATTAATGGCTACTATTATTCCCGAAATCTTTGGGGACCAGCGGGTATTCACAATGTAATCACGACTAGGTAGCAGTAATATAAATAATCACGTTAATATTGTGTTCAAATAACCATATTTCGTTATGGTATTAAAAGTCTGGGATAGCTAGATTAATGATTCATGTTATAAAATCAATAGGTTAAAGAAATAAAAGAACATTCTTTATTCATATATAGCTAGGTTCGTGAATATGTAATAACATATATTTACATAAACATTGTATGTGCTGCAGCTCAATGATATAAAGAACAACCTAAAATCGAGCAAGGTCCATAAGCATTCATATATAGCTAGGTTCCTACATTGCTCGTTTACTTTCTTCTATTTGGGTACATACATATATTCTCTAAGTAAAACAAACTGAAGCCAACAAATTGAAGTCACCAAGAATAACCTAAAATCGAGTTCATAGATTTAATGACCGCTCAATGATTTAAAGAAGAAGAAAAACTGATTTTGCAATTTAAAACCTATAATTGAGTTCAACAGTCGAGGAAACCTTGAGACAATCACTCATCGTCGCCATCTTCGAGATTGAGGAGTATACTTCGTTGACAATCGCACGTGGGCTTCTGCGGACTAGGAATCGAATTTCGATAAGAGGTAATGGGGATTGAAGAGAGTTGTTAAGTTGAGAGGGGATTTGGGGTGACTGAATTGGCGAGTGGGAAAAGCGAAAAGGAAATTTTAGCGGTTAGCAATTTAGAGGGAAGCATGAAAATTTTGACCGCCAAATTTTTAGGGCATCGTTGAATATTGCGTGCCTCAAAGCTGTCTTTTACCACTTCAAGCTATGTTTTATCCTGAATAATGATTAACATGCTTAATTACAGCAAGTTAAAATATCATGCAATCCTTTCTTGCTATTAATAGAACATTTTCTTGTAGTGTTGCTTACAGATTTTAGATGTACAAAGTTCAGATTAACTAGTACTCGGATCAGACATACAGGTTAACAAGTTTTAGACTAACAGATCAGATGTACAAATTAACAGACTTACAGATTGTTTCACCTAAACTTATATTATGCATACAGATTTACGAAACGGGTTTATCAGATTTATCCGCCCAGTTGATTTAACCCCATCCACTAGGATCTCCCACTTAACCCCTTCTTATTCATGTTCCTTACATGTTTCAACTTGGTTAAGTGTTTCTAATCGTATTTCATGAGCCACCCAAGGCACCCACTTAACCCCCATGTTCCACTTACATTATTATCTTGGTTAAGTGTTACTTAATTCATTAAGACCCTAACCACCTTGTAAGACCTCCCACATTAGACTACCGTTAGCGGTTGCTGGATTTGCCGGGCGGGTCCGGGCAACCTTATACCACAAACGAGCCTAACCTCGTGTCTTACAATTGTTACGCATTTAATTCATGCCTTTGACCTCTCACATTAGGCTACCATTTGTGGTTGCTGGATTTGCCGGGCGGGTCCGGGCAGTCTTATACCACAAACGAGCCTAACCTTGTGTCTCAGGCGTTTATTATTACACATAATTATTTAACCTAAAATATGGATTAATTATCCCTATTCAAATTACCAATAATTTGCATGTCCATAATTTTCACGTAAATTATGGTCATGATTTCTATACACATAAATTATGCCAATTAATGTCTCACTTTAATTATATGCTTTTAAGCCACTTTATGCAAGTTTCGTAATATAAACTTCTTTACAAGTTACAGCAGATTACTCAAAGTTCCATAAACATGTTTTGCTCAATTTTTAGATCGAGCCTACAGATTTTCATACCCAAATTACAATATTCAGTTTCAACAGATTAGGCAATTTAATAGATTTAAAGATTCCTTAAAGTTCGATTGACATATCTTGCCTAATCATAAATTAAGCCTAAATTTACATGCCCAAATCATGGTCGGAATTCACAACATAACATATGCCCCAAATTTTAGTTAAATTTGCATCGTATAAAATATTCTCTTAAAACCCCAAATCATGATGCATAATATAAATTATGCCAAATTATAGCCTTTGATTACTGCATATGTCAAATATCCAAAAATCCAAATTAGGCATATTCACATTAATAGTTATCCTATTTAATATAGGTTTTCCAGGCCTAAGTCACATATACTTTTCTTCAAAGTCATAAATTGTCATATAAAATATGCCCCAAATCTAGATCTTAAATTACAACATGTATTATGTCCTCAAAATCAGATCTTGAATTATAACATGCATTATGTCCCTAAATTACAAGTCATATGTTATCATACAATAATCTTTCTTCTTCCAAATCATGAACCGTCATATATAGTATGCCCAGATCTAGATCTTAAATTACAACATGTGTTGTGTTCTCAAATCAATCACAAATCAGTTATGTCCAATTTTGCATCATTCACTATTTTCCCCAAATTTAGCGTTTGTGCGTCAATCTCTTATGAGATTTGGCTCAGGCTCGTGGTAGCCTGGCTACAAAACAGAAGGAAGGAAGAGATACAGAATAGTTACTATAATATTAATAAGATTGATCTACATAGAAAAACAGATCTGATAAACAAGAATATGCATAATCTCAAATTCAGATTTATAACGATGTCAAGATTATAATTAAATTTCATGTCTGAAATTAATTGCACTCACCTTGGTTGGAGTCTAAAAGAAGTAGGTGTAGTTGTTCTCTTTTAATCCTATTCAGATTGGAAGAAGAAGGAGCACTAGTTCTAGCTTAGGTTTCAGAAGAGTAGAGACGCCATTGATTTGTTTTAATTAGAATTAGGGCAGAGTATAGGCGCAATGAAGTTGTGTATAGAAAACTGTAGCCTTAGGGGTGTTTATATAGTGTAGAACTCATGAATCTAGTCCAGAAATCAGCCCAGATACGTAAAAATGAATTCTGCCTCGTATCTGGAAAAACAGGGCAAGTCGACCCCCAGGTCGATCCCTTGGTCAACCTATGGGGGGAGGTCGACCCCCTGGTCGACCTGGTCAGGGAGGTCGACCCCTTGGTCTCCCCCCTCGTCGACCTGGCTGCCTAGGTGGAAATTTTCCCGCCCAGCCCAGGTTTTTGATTTTTTAAATTCTGAATTCAAATTTTGAATTTTCTGAAACTTTCGAAGGCCATAACTTCTTCATACGGAGTCCGATTTACGCAAATTCGAACTGTATCTCAAGCATAATTCCGAGACGAATGCAATGGCATAACCCGTTTCACCTAATTATTCTTTTACAAATTAATTATACTTTGATTTGTTACTTTTATGTTCATAGAAAATACGGGGCGTTACATTCTTCCCTCCTTAGAGGATTTCGTCCCCGAAATCTTCAAGTAAAGAAGAATGTATCCTGTCATCCGATCATCCATCTACTCAACCATCATCCATAGGCATTCACTGTCCGTAAAAGGATTTCTAATGAAAAATGAACATATGCAGAAGTGTGTGTATATGTCCCAATACTAATGCAAAAGATCAGGCGGTCCACTGATTCAGTTGACCTCCTTAATGCGAATCATGAGAGTGTCATGCGTCCAATATGTATGCAACCAATCCTATTTGATACACATAATTTCTATATGAGTGCATAACCATTCATCCAAATGAAACATCCATGATATGAGTCACTCATTTTGCATCCACAAAAATTGAAAAAAAAAATGCACACACATCCATATGCAGTATGAGAGTGTTTTTGAGCCGATCTAGTGCCTAGTGTGTGTATATGTATCCATGAGAAACCACTAGCAACCACTTTCATCCACTTGCAACCATCAAACATAACATGTCTCAAACACATGTTTACACCCATTAGTTTCTACCTAAAGGTCGAAGAATCGATCGATAGGATACAGCCGAGTGACAGAAGCAAGTACAATTAAAACAAAAGCTCTGTTCCCATTAGACATCGATTTAAGAAAATAATTCCCTAAGCATCAACCCCGAAGACCGAAATCAACATCAGATTGATACTCAGATAATTACTCTCATTAAACAATGTCAAAACTAGAAATCTACTTCACGCTTCGAGTAAAAACCCTTATCCTTTTCAGAAATATTCAGATACTTACATACTACTGGTACAGATCAGATTATCAAATGATTCTTAGGAAACTAAGCAAGATAAAACCTCACCATATCCCACAAACCCAGAATGTATGTGTCATAGTCAATTTGACGCCTCACTCGGATATCCTCAAACCTCATCCTATCACAAACAGATGAGTCGTAACCCTTATGGGGTTTGAGACTATAGCGGGATCAGAAACAAGACTAGTATTAAAGTGCAGAGACTTAACTACAGAATCAAAATGCCAGAATCAGAAAGGGTTCTTCTTACTAATCAGATAATGAAGTTAAACCTTCTCAGAAATTTTCCTACCTCAAAGGTACCAGCAAGTCCTCCACTTCCTTCTGGTTTTGATAACCGTCTCAGTCCCATGAAGCGATTTTCCGCCCACCGTACGGGAGTTCTTACATATCTTAGAAAAAGCATCTATATGTGGAGGAAGAGATTAAAAAGGGAAAGAGGAAGGGATTCGAAACAAAGAATCGGAAGAAAGATATCTGGCTTTTGGGGATTATGTTTTTCAAAATAAACTTTCCTTCTGAAAATATTTCCTTTTAAAAACTTTTTGAAAATAATTTTCAAAAACTTTTATCTAATCTGGTAACCTTCAGCTCTGATACCAAGTGAAACACCCCACCTACGTTAAGGTCACTCACAAAGGGAATGCCTTAACTTTGGTGGAGGGTTATAAGTAAACAGAACATAATATTACAAGATAGATACGTAAAATAGTACTTGAAAATTTTAAAACTTCATTGCCACGGAAAACAGAAATATGTTTGGTTACATCTTTCAAAACCACAATACCAAAACCCAAGTACAACAAATATCAGTCTTGTACAAAAGCCTTCGGAGTACATAATTAAAAACCATAATCCCCAACAGAAATTTCCATAAATGAGCATAGTCGAAGCCAAGCAATAGTTCAAGTACTTCAAGCAGAGTGAAATCTGAATCAAGCTCCTATGTTCCTATCCTGAGAACCGGGGGGGGGGGGGAGAAGAGTGGCGAAAACAAACGAGGTCAGACATAAAGTCTGGCGTGTAATGACCCGCAAATTTGAGCCCTTTGAGTCGACCAAATACCATATAAGTCCGACCCAAATTGCACGGAAATACGAATCATTAATAGAAAGAAATAAGAGGATGAGAAAGATAAGATAGAACTAATAGAATAGAAGAAGAAGAAAAACACAACTGAGCAGAATCAGAGTAAACACGAATCTCATAGCGGAACGAATAAAATAAATTATATAACATAACTTTGAAATATAAATCTGTTTGTATATACATACCATATCAGAGTATAACATAACATTTGATACAGCGGAAATAACTCTAAATCATCATCAGTGAAGACTCCTGCTTCAAGCTCCTCCAAGTGCATCTGTAAAAGCCTGAAACACTTCACTGCCCGTACAAATTTGGGCACCCAAGAGTTTAGGGGAAAACAATTAAATAAACTCTGGGTCAGTCATGGGACTGGTGTGAGTAAATTTCAACCATACGGTTTAACTTTGAAAATCCTTTTGAAACTAAAGGATAATAGTAAGACCAACCACACATAAACATGGACGGTTTTTACCTCACTATAATCCAAAATATTTTGATATCAAAATCCAGTGATATTATAATAATGTCTAATCAAGTAAATAAACAAATAGCAGAACGCTTGCATCTCACGCTCTACATACATAGTATAAAATCAAAAACCGCAGGGCGCTTATTGGAGATTGGATTTCCAACTATGACAAGGTATGGGACCACCTGACACTAGTGTATCTCTAGAGGCGAATACACTGGATTCAACAAGAACGTCTTGCAACCCAGTCCACACATGACCGACCACTCATTTCGCTTGAGTGTATCGAATGTATATCACCAACGGTTGGACTCAAACCACCATTTCCCGACAAGGGACAACATCGATAGATTAAAGACGTAAAAGGAATTTCTCTAGATAGGTGATTATACACCCTAATGGGAGCGACCCACATAGCCATGTTGCCTGCCCGATTTTTGTCATTTACTGGTTGTGAATCTTGAGGCTACGTCTATCTTTTAGAACATCTGGCCACCATACACTTTGAATGCCACATCGTCAAACCCGTCAACTCACTAGTTGATCTTTCTAAAAATATTATGGGTATAAAAGCTAACAGAAACGAAATTCTCCGCTACCAGACGCAATACCTCGAAAGGATCGTCTTAAGTGACTGTTAGGAATACTCTGTCAGACATTCGTCCATACAAGTTGTCCTGGGACTGGACAAATAGAAAACACCATTCTAGAACAGGACGATCCTTGCATTTCACTCCTTCTTCAATTGTCTTCAGCAAAATCCAATTCGCAGCGCTTATGCCTATACGGAGTGGTTTCAGATAATATATCCAACTGGTCTCTCCGTATTGACAACGATAGTCAAAACACTTCGATAGTCGGTTATTTAACTATCGAAGTAAAAATAAACATCCATTCTAATGTATAACTAAACATCATACAATCACGCTTATGTTTGGTCAACAGCACTAATTTATTATTATAGTTTACAAACTTATCATACGCTGTAATATTCCCCTTTATACTAATCTCGACATAACAGTCACGCTTAAGCCTAATCAACAGCGTTATTTTATCGCTATAGTTCTAAGACTTGTAATACACTGTCATATTCCCTTTATACTAATCTTGACATCTCTTTTCATTACAAAAATCTTGACATCTCTTTCCATTACAAAAATCTTGACATCTCTTTCCGTTACAAAAATCTTGACATCTCTTTCCGTTACAAAATCTTGACATCTCTTTCCGTTACAAACAAATATCATCCCTCGATAATAGTGAAGTCGATCAAGTTGGAGTATTTTAATTACCTCTCAGACCTTGATCAACAACATTCTTATCTTAGAATAGATATAAGTTCATAACTCTAACCCCTTATACTTCCAAATCCGTCAAAACGTACTTCTTGCTATATTTTAAATATGGTTTTATGATGCCATATCCTTATTTGAAAACTCGGTTGTTTATAATTACTTACATTTTGGTCACTAACTCTTTGCTTCATCTTCCTTATACAAATCAATTTAAAACTTCTCTTATCAAAATCAATAACGTTCTTCATTTTTAACCATTTCTTTTTATTCGAATTATTATACCCAATTCCAGTAACCATCTCATCATAAACTCAATACCATGAAATTCATTTAATAGTGATTAACTTGATCATTTGCTGAAGTAAAACAGTTTACTTCATCATTAATGAATAATACTAATTATACTAGTTCAATAATTATTAACTCGTAGGATAATTATAGCTTTATAAACTTTATTTAAAAGTCAACAATCGTTTATATTTACTTTATAAAACGAACTATAAAATGTTTATAATAGAACTTCTATTATAAGTTTAAACATCATTTTAATTATAAAAATATAATTTTTATAATTAAACTTCATTGATTTGCCTGACGGCCAATCGACTTCTTAACAACAATGGGTTTATGTCGACTGTTGCTATTTTCTTAATTGATCTCTTATATTTATTAAATCAACATAACGTTGAATTTCCATTCAACATAGTTCAAATAGTGCACAAACAGTACATCTAAATATTTAGGAATCCGGTTGAGTTCCTCCAACCGATTTCCGCATCCACAGATGTTAGTCAAATCAGTATCCAACCAATGATGTGTACATATGCAACGATATATATATCTCAACCAATTTAACCATAATTTTCCTAAACAACCATCACACAGCATTCAACCATTATTTAAAATATTTTAAATAAAACAGAGTTAGTGAATTTACTCACCTTTGCGCGTTAACCGTTAAATAACGATTTGCGTTCGTTGATTTTACCTGGCGCTTTAAGTGCTCCAAATCTGTTTTGAGACGTACTGCTTGTCGATGCGATCCCAACATTGACCGTTGACTCCTTTTTCCATCGTGTTACTGCCACCTTCCTACCACAGAGCTCGCAAGCCATCCTCGCCAGTCATGTGACGCATGGACTCGTCAACGATGTATGGTTTGACGTGCTCAGTGACTGGTTCGCATCAAACTGCCCATTAAGTTGAAAAGCAATGAGCTTATAAGTGTTGCCCAATCGCTAAGTGGCAACCGAGCATCATAATCCCAGTCATACTTCATCGCAATAATTGTGCTCTCTTGCTGATGGTAGATCTCAAGTGCTGGAAGCTTCATGAACCTTTCACTATTCAGAGGCCTTCTTGATGCTGCTGTGCCCATGTTTTTACCACATTGTTGCCTTCTCTTTCTGTCCTTTGTTCATCCTCATCATTTCGTCACCGATGAGTAAAACTGAAATGCCACTTCACAGTAAATGGCTTTCCATATATAACGCCACTATCCTATACAAAACGTTGGCAACTCCTTCCATGATTTTCCTGTACCATGCAATTTCAACCCCTGTAGCCAAATTTCTCCCCTCCATGTATTTTTAATACTTCTTCTACCCTCCTTTTTTAGTTTAATGAAAACAACAAGCTGCTCCTATGAACGTGATTCTGCTCCTGGTCCCTTCTTTTAATTAACACCTCTACATCATCATTTATGTGTTCTTATACTCTTGTTTAATTCGCCACTATTTCAAATCTTAGATCCATCCATACTCCCTTCACAAACGCTTGCACCTATATTGTCCATTTCAAAACTCAAATCTCTGTTTCTTTTCTTTTGCAACTACAAACCGACTTGTTTCCCCAATTTATATGTGTATTCTCGTATTGGGCCTTAGTGTTTAGTAGTCGGCCCGTTTCCTCTACCCAAACCCACGAAGCCTTGCAACTTATCTTTCCCCATGAAAGAACCTAGGACGCGCTCCTTCATCATTTACATACTCTCCTTTATTTTGAAACAGCAACTGCAGTATACATCCCATAACCGCATCGCATTCCACCATCCTTCAAGTGTTCCATTTACTTCAAACAAGCTGCTAACAAGTGTCCATTTACTTCAAACAAGCTGCTAACAAAACATGCATGCTCCTGTTCACCTTTTATTTCACCAACACACAACGTCGTTCTTCTTCCATTTAAAAACACGTTCAACACCCCTACCACCTTCTCTACTAGCTTACACCAGTTCACTTTTCCCATTGCCGAAAACCTCATGCTCACTTGCTCTCAGCAGTTCAATAAACAACACCACCTTTCCGCACACTTGCCCTGCAACCGGACTTCGTTGAACCGCTCCGCAACTCCTTTTCCTTGTATCGAAAAGCCACTGCTGTTTCATGTTTGAACTCACCATCTCACCTTACTTTGTCGACCCTTTCGCCACTCACTAAAGTAATGAACCCCTTCCTCCTCCTTTAAACGATTACTAGCAGCGCCTGAGACCACCAGGTCGCACCCAACTCCACCCAAGTCAAATCTGACCCCACTTTCTCATCGACCCCACTAACTCCGTCCACCACTAACCAGAACGACGAACCATTATAACGTATACATGTTTATCTAGAAGTTTTGAATGTGATAAGTATTATTAGAAGAAGAGGGAGAACGGATGAGTGATGAGATGGTGTGAGTTTGTTTTGTTATGAGGCCAAAGAAGTGAACCTGCAGCAGCTATTTATAACCATAACAACTTGGCCACCACTGTTTGGGAACCTTGGCGTGCACGGTTTGAAGATGGCGTGAAACATTAAGTACTCAGGTCTGCTGTGAAAATATAGATAGGTGGTGGGAACACATAGGGGTTGACATTTTTATCATGTCTTGTATTTTCGTTCCAATGTCAAGCAAAACTTCAACATAACGTGTTGGGTTCATAGAAAATGAATTTTTTTGTACGAAGCTTGTATATTTTATTGAATGTTGATATGTCTTCACATAGGTATAGTATAGCAGCAGCTTAGGCTAGCAGGAACTCCTTGGGGATGAAGTTTCTTAAGTATGAAGTATGCAGGCCTTCAAGGACGTAGACATTCAATAATAGCCATGTGATAAAGGATTTAGGATAGCTGGGGATGTGAAGTTACAGGACAGGTCATTTGAATCTCAAGGGCTAAGCTAACGATAGGTATTATTTCTAGGACGTCAGAAGCATTAATGTATTAGGATGGCGACAATACGTTGAGACATTGCATTGAAGTGGAAAGAAGTGCGGCAGACCGGTGCTTCGAAAAAGATAGTGTACATATTTGAAGATATCATTTTACTTTGTTTTTAAGTTATAAGTCATAAAAAGGCTAGCATACCTCGTTATGTAGAATTCCATTCATATATGAACTGCTATGGACGTATATAAAATACAATCGTGTCCCGCAAGGTGTCAGGATCCCAAAAATATAATAATATCGGTAGGTTGACTCATATTGTGAAACCCAAAAATACTGATAAAGGGTGCACAATACTCCAAATAAAAAGTTTTGTATTTAATTAATTAAAAATTACAGTAAAATTCTAAAAAAAATAAATTATCACTATGTCTCAAAAGAACCTTGTCTAAATTCGAAACCGATATCTAGTTATATTGAATAAACTGTTACGGTCGATATATGATTTCATAGCGACTTTCTGAAATTTTGATTTGGACATATCTTGCAATTTATATGAAGAAATATTGATTTTTCACTTCCATTAGAAAAATACCGTTCAAAAGATTCCGTCGTTTCTTGTTTCGCAGAAATCCGACTTATAACGGGTCCTGTACACTCAGTTGAAGCTCAGAACGTTAAATTACGAACTGTCGTGATATTACGGGCTCGATTATATTAAATATATATTTTTATACGTTCAAATTCGTTTTAATCGATACATAAATCCACTTATATTACAAACTCAATATTTAAACTGATTTAAATCAAATATAAACCGATAAAACTGCGGGACATTACATTCCTTCCCTCTTAAAATAATTTCGTCCTCGAAATTGCTAAGCCGTACAGATACTAGAACCCTAACTCCTTACAACCTACTTGGTTGAAATCCTATACTCCATACTTTCATAACTCAATTCTATACAAATTACCTTTAATCCTTATATCAATACCCACCTTTTTATTCCCCTTCCAAATGATATGACCACCACTTTTTGGATAATCTATCACATCCTCATCGAACCAAACCATTTGCTTACAGCTAAGCCAAACTCCATTTCAACCCCATCTTCATTTCAATTCCAAATTCTTATTCAACATCCATTCCAGATTATCTCTAATCCAACCCAAATCAGTTATATTCCAATTCAATTTTACTTAACTCAGCTAAATTCTCATTTATTTATTCACTTTTATCATTCCAATCATTTTAACTTCATCAGTTAAATTAAAATTTCAAAATTCCAATTTCCTGGGTTTTTATTTCAAATCAGATTGAAATTACATATATATAATAATAGAAATTCAAACCATTTTGAATTTTAGACAACTTGTTTTCAAAACAATTCAAAACAAACCTCTGGTAGTAATCCGTCACTTAGAACTCGAAAATGAAAACTGATAATGCAGCCGTCATCATCAGAATTTATTTTCCAGTGATCAAAGTGATTTCAATACTATATCACTTTTCAAAACACTTACTTTCAAACATTTTCATTTGAAAATCATTTCAAAATGCTTGGAAAACATTTTCAAATTTCCTCAGGATTTTAAATTTCCATAAATTTAGTCCACATTTTATTTCCAACTCTTTTCCAAGTTTCTAGAGTTATATTTCAATTCTGGTTTTAAATTCAGATTTGGTTCATCTGATTTCACATATTATACTTATAAAATATTTCGATTGGTTATTTATATAACCAACTCAATTATAAATCTTATTTGATCATAATAACGATCAAGACATCTAATATATTATAACAACCTCAAGATATATACTTCTCACTATATCAAAATTTTAGGTAAATTTATTTCATTTACCTGAGACGACCCGAAATCCCGTTCAGACGGAAACAAGGGTTATCTTAGGAATATAACACAGAAACATATAATAGCAGAACAGAATTAAATAAATACACCAGATAATGAACAATAGAATATACTGGATAAAAGTAATCATCAGAGTTACACAGTATACAGGATCTTACTTAGTACAAATACAGTTCAGCTATACATAAATGTCTACAGCGGAAATAAACAAAATATGTACAATAGGAGCTGAACAGCATAAAAAGAAATAAATGATAGAATCCATCTTCAGCTCCAGCTATCCAGAAAAAGGAACCAGCTAAACCTGAATACAAGGCTGCCCGTGTAGGAAAAGGGGCACCCGAGTTTGAGAGTGAAACAAACTACGAGTCAGTCATGGGACTGGTATGAGAAATCCACTCAACACAT
Source organism: Allium sativum (assembly GCA_030737875.1). Taxonomy (NCBI): domain Eukaryota; kingdom Viridiplantae; phylum Streptophyta; class Magnoliopsida; order Asparagales; family Amaryllidaceae; genus Allium; species Allium sativum. The sequence goes on along the minus strand of CM060922.1, from coordinate 137,613,325 downwards.
ATATAATTGGCTAATCACAGGACCACGCCACTTTCGTGGAACGGGTTTACTCCATTGGATTGCCAGTGCTTTAAAACAAATCTTTCTTTTAAACATCGCTATGCTTTTTACAAAAATGAAGCCATTATAAGACTCAGTTCCCATCACACAATGCAACGCAAACCGGAGGATAGAGTTTTACCTTATAATGGCCAAAATATGCTTGATACGAATAAAACAAAGGCATTTGATATTATTGCTAGTGTTTTTATGTTTTGAAAACAATTTCAAATCATAACTATCAATCATAGACGGCATGGGTACCATATATCATGTCGCCATATATATATACAATCAAAACCGCACGATGTCGTATTTGGAAATTGGATTTCCGTCATGAACCAAGGCAAAAGATAGTCCTTACCGAATTCGAGACTGCCTAGCCCGAGTTTCAGGATCAGAACGCATCGATCCTTGGGTCGTCAGGGCCGGTCCACACGGAGTGGATTAAAAATGCCTGAGCACTACGTTTCGCCGCCCTTTGGGGCGTAAGCGAGCCAACAAGTGACTCCATCGGACCCGGATCGTCCGATCTAACCGAGGCGCCTCGCAACAGCAACAACCACATAAGTAAAACTCGTCAGGGCGTGTAAAACCACTGACACCACTTTTAGCTAGGAGGAAACGTAGGCCCTCCCTGAGGTCCGTTCTCCCGTTTTAGGTTCATACCGGGGTGTGAGGCTCGCGAATTCACGTTATACACAAAGCTACGCCACACAGGCGGTGCTTTGATCATCACCACAAGACTTTGCTTTTCAACAGAAGCCCTGATCACTGCATCTTAGCATGCCACACAGAATAAATCCTATGTCAGACACACAGTCCATTTACAAGTCCGTTCTGGGTCTGAACGAAACCGGAGGCACTAAATACCTAGCAAACACTTCGATCACCACGTACGTCTGGACGATCACCACTCATTATCCATATTTCGGGATGCCTCCCAATCAGGACCTCGGTTACCATCCAAACGAGGTGAAGATCTCCGGTCTTCGACCATCGTCTTCATCTTCGACTTTCAATCGTCGGTCAATTATTTGAAATGAGAATTAACTCGGCCTTCTCAAATAATTCACGTATATTTAGAATTTCAAATCAATTTATTTCAATGGTTAAATTATTCGACAACACCAATTGTGTTCTTTAATGTAATTTTCACACCAAACACATTCAACCATCAAAAGCCACATAAATCAAGCAAATTCAGTTTATTTCCATTCCATATCGCTTATGATATTTTATAACTATTTATCGCTATTTTTATTTATTTTAAAATAGCCATTTTATTCAAAATGACGCTTCGGGCCATAAGGCGGTCGTGGCGCTGTTTTTCTTCAGATTTGATTTACACATATCTGAAAATCTAACCGTTGGATCTTCGCAAAATTTACATCATTAGAAAGATCTTTTCAAAACGAATCCAACGGTTCCAGTTTCGGGAAATTCCGACGGTCGGATCTCCCGGTACAATCGTTTGAAGTTTCGATTTCAAAATACGAACTGCAGCGTCGTTATTCGATTAAATATATAATTATATATATATATATATATATATATATAAATATAATCGCTTCTGCCGCTGTTTTTCTTCAGATTTGAATTAAACATTCCAGACAATCCAACCGTTGGATTTTTACAAGGTTGGTGCCGTTGGAAAGATTATTCCAAGGCGAACCCGGCGGTTGAGGTTTCGGGAAAATCCAATGGTCGGATTTCCCGCATTAGTTGTTTGAAATCACGGTTTCAAAATACGAACTGCACGGCTTCGTTTCGTTTTAATTTTATTTATATTTATATATTTATATAAATATAGTTCATTCAATGATTTCCATATCGTTTTCACTTCAAATATTTTTCTAACACCTTAAAATTTTGGAAAATTTTGCCATAACCTCCCCTGCACCGGGAGCATCGGGAAATTGCAAATAGCTTTCCCGGTCCTTCTAATCTCAAAAAGAAAAAGAAAAAGCCAAGCGGCTAGCCAACATGCTCATAAAATCATCACCCAAACAAAGCAGTAAACGTGTACCTATTTGTCGGGCACAAAATTTTATTCCTCTTCTCTAGCCCCTTTGCTATAACCTGTTCAATGAATATGTATGTACATATATACACAGTTCTTATCATTTATCATTTTCTATTCAACTTCATATTTGATTTCTGTTTGGTTTAAAAACCCCATTCATTCTAATGTTACATAAATAGGTGCAAATCATTTCATTAGCTAATTAATGAATATTTCAACTCATATATGTTTATTTTGAACAAGTGGCTATTTTTAACACTTCACATTTCAACGATTTATGCATACAATAAAAATGTGATTTTTATTGTAAAACAATTCATTTTAAAACACTATTTTTCTGTATAGTTCATGTTGGTGATAAAAATGGGATTTTTATTATAAAACAATTTCTTTTAAAACGAGATTATTTTTCACAGTTCATATAGTCGATAAAAGGTGATTTTTATTATCGAACAATTTATTTCAAAATATGAATACCATTCAACACATGAATTTCTAATCAACGAATGAATATCAATTCAACACATGAATGTTTTCTATAGTTTCTATATATAGATAAAAATGTGATTTTTACTATCAAACTATTTATTTCAAAATATGAATACCATTCAACACATGAATTTCTAATCAACGAATGAATATCAATTCAACACATGAATGTTTTCTATAGTTTCTATATATAGATAAAAATGTGATTTTTATTATCAAACGATTTATATCAAAATATGAATACCATTCAACACATGAATTTCTAATCAACGAATGAATATCAATTCAACACATGAATGTTTTCTATAGTTTCTATATATAGATAAAAATGTGATTTTTATTATCAAACGATTTATTTCAAAATATGAATACCATTCAACACATGAATTTCTAATCAACGAATGAATATCAATTCAACACATGAATGTTTTCTATTCAATGAATAAATATAGTTTAAGCATATGAAAATAATTCAAACACACGAATATTATTCAAAATTTCGGCAGCATAACGGCAGGGTAGTTAAAACCGGGACCGTCCCTAGTACGGGACCGTCCCTAGTACGACTCCTCGCTCTACCTTAAAACCTCGCGGTTTTTGACAATGGGGATCATGCATCTAGTTCGCACGCAGGCGGCATGTATATATTTATTTCATTTCCACAAACTAATCCTATGTGGTTTCAACCAAATATTTCTCAACCACAAACGGGTATTTTTCAACCACAATCAATCAATATCAACCACAAACAATCCCAAACAATCATTCGCTATCAATCAATTTTCACAACAATTTCAATCAATAAATATCGTCCATGGTTTGTGGACGAGGGGCGTATATATATATATATATATATATATATATATATATATATATATATATATAGCAATTCACTTTCATTTCACACATATATAATATTTTTAAATCAGAAATCTCACCGAATAGCTAATTCAATCCCACGACTCTTCTTTGCATAAAATCTTCGCCAATCTCTCTTGCTTGTCGCTTTCGTTGCCCGTATTCTCTACATATGTAAAAATCGAATTTTTACTATGTTATTCAATATATAAAGATCATATTTTAAAAACAAAGATTATATTTTTAATATTCCTATGATGTAAAAATTATATTTTTATTGCTTTAAAAATATAAGAATCATATCTTACTTCTTCTACTTAATAAAAATTCCGTCTTTTCTATTTTAAAAATATGATCTTTTCTATTCTAAAAAAGATGTGATCTTTTTCTATTTAAAGTTTAAATCTTTTCGTTTTAAAGTTTAAATCTTTTCCTTTTAAAAATTCAAATCTTCTTCCCTTTTTAAAATCTTAAAATAAAATCAGTTTTTTTTTAAAACCTTTTCAAAAATCAGTTTTTAACTTCTTTTGAAAAATCAGTTTTTCTAATTAAAATAAAATCAGTTTTATCCTTTAAAAATCAATTTTTAAATCATTAAAAAAAAAATCAGTTTTAAAATGCTTTTTTTTTAAATCGGTTTTTACATCCTTTTCAAAATTCAGTTTTAAACCTTTCTCAAAATCCGAATTTACGGAATAAAAATAAAAATAAAAATAAATAAAATACTCACCGTAATCTGCGAGGGGGGGGGGGGGCTGCTGCTGCTCTTGGCGGCGTCGGGGAGGCGTCGCGATGCTTCAGGGAGGGCGGCGGCAGGAGGTGCTGGAGGTGGGTGGTCTTCGGTGGTGGTTTGAATTCGAAGAGGGGGGCTCGTCTTCGTCGCGCTCGTGCGGTCTGGGGAGGGGGGCGGCGATGTCTTCGTCGGCGGCGTTCGCCTAAGGGGGGCGGTCGATAGTTTTTAGGGTTTTTTTTCTTTTATTTTCGTTTGTTTCTGTTTAATGAAATCGGGGGGGGGGGGGGGGGGAGGGGGCCAGGAAGAAAGATAAAGGGAGGGAAAATAGATTTTTTTTATTTAATTATTTAATTTTGCTAAAAGTTGACTTTTACATACGACCTCAAAACGAGGCCCACCGCCTGCCGTCCATAGCGTTTAACCCCCATTCCGAACACAATGGGATATGTATTGCAAGATGATTTGATCGTTTGAATCAGTTTCTGTTGAATTTACATTTAAATCCTTATATTGAATTTTAAACGTACATTTCAAATTACCGGGGCCACATACTAACTAGAAAAATTCCAGAAAAATATTTTCTCGCTTCGTATTGACGATACGGTCCTAACAAAACTAGTTTCGTCGAATTCTGAGACCGTTTGAAAAATGGCCAATTTCCAGTCGATTAAAATCAACTGAAACCGGTCAAACGCGTTTTCCTTTGCCACGCTCACATATTGATTCGAAAAATTATGAAATTTGAAACCTAACAATAACTTGACACTGCGGATCTAACAAAAGTGGTTTCATCGAAATCCGAGGTCATTTGCAAAATATCCATTTTTAAGGGCCTGAATTCCATAGCGACTATTCAGAATTTTCAACTGGACATATCTTTTGATTCCCGCTATCAAATTTCGATTGGTCGGATTCGTTAGAAAGATATTCACTAACAGATTTAAATATTTTTGGTTTCACTAAAATCCGGATTGTTTTGCACCCGGTGCAGTCCGACAAAGTTTGAATTCAATTTTTGAAACTGCCACGCCATTTTAGGCCTTGTTTATAATTATAATTAATTATATTCGTTTTCAATTGTCGATTCAAACTCAGTTTTCATCGCCATTATTTAAAATATTTATTTTAAATATTTAAAATCCATTATTTTAGCCAATTTAAAAAATTTAAATTGGTTCAGATTTTCTGGGTCGTTACATTACCCAGCTTTCAAAACAATATTGTGTCGAATTACTCTGTTCAAGAGTTTAGAAACACTTATCGATATAGTTTGCAATCCAGTATCGACCAGAATTCATAAACCCTCGTCAAACCAATTAACACAATATAAAACAATTTTTTTTATTTACAAATACGCGCTCATATATATACACTCATACTCAATCTAGAGTATTACTAACTCCATCTCTATTGAGTTACGCCACAGAGCCAAGGTAATCACTTAACCTTCAGCTCTGATACCAACTGTAACGACCCGCAAATTCGAGCCCTTTGAGTCGACCAAATACCGTACAAGTCCGACCCAAATTGCAGGGAAATACGAATCATTAATAGAAAGAAATAAGAGGATGAGAAAGACAAGATAGAACTAATAGAATAGAAGAAGAAGAAGAACACAACTGAGCAGAATCAGAGTAAACACGAATCTCATAGCGGAACGAATAAAATATATTATATAACATAACTTTGAAATACAAATCTGTTTGTATATACATACCACATTAGAGTACAACATAACATTTGATACAATGGAAATAACTCTAAATAACCATCAGTGAAGACTCCTGCTTCAAGCTCCTCCAAGTGTATCTGTAAAAGCCTGAAACACATGACTGCCCGTACAAATATGGGCACCCAAGAATTTAGGGAAAAACAACAAAATAAACTCTGGGTCAGTCATGGGACTGGTGTGAGTAAATTTCAACCATACGGTTTAAATTTGAAAATCCTTTTGAAACCAAAGGATAATAGTAAGACCAACCCACACATAAACATGGACGGTTTTTACCTTACTATAATCCAAAATATTTTGATACCAAAATCCAGTGATATTTTAATAATGTCTAATCAAGTAAATAACCAAATAGCAGAACGCTTGCATCTCACGCTCTACATACATAGTATAAAATCAAAAACCGCAGGGCGCTTATTGGAGATTGGATTTCCAACTATGACAAGGTATGGGACCACCTGCTGCTAGTGTATCTCTAGAGGCGAATACACTGGGTTCAACAAGAACGTTTTGCAACCCGGCCCACACATGACCGACCACTCATTTCGCTTGAGCGTATCGAATGTATATCACCAAAAGGTTGGACTCAAACCACCATTTCCCAACAAGGGACAACATCGATAGATTAAAGAAGTAAAAGGAATTTCTCTAGATAGGTGATTATACACCCTAATGGGAGCGACCCACATAGCCATGCCGCCTGCCCGATTTTTGTCATTTACCGATTGTGAATCTTGAGGCTACGTCTATCTTTTAGAACATCTGGCCACCATACACTTTGAATGCCACATCGTCAAACCCGTCGAATCACTAGTTGATCTTTCCAAAAATATTACGGGCATAAAAGCTAAGAGAAACGAATTTCTCCGCTACCAGACATAATACCTCGAAAGGATCGTCTTATGTGACCGTTAGGAATACTCTGTCATACATTCGTCCATACAAGTTGTCCTGGGACTGGAAAAACAGAAAACACCATTCTGTAACAGGACGACCCTTGCATTTCACTCCGTCTTCAATTGTCTTCAGCATAATCCAATACGCAGCGCTTATGCCTATACGGAGTGGTTTCGGAAAATATATCCAACCAGTCTCTCCGTATTGACAACGATGGTCAAAATACTTCGATAGTCAGTTTTTTAACTATCGAAGTAAAAACAAACATCCATTCTAATGTATAACTAAACATCATACAATCATGCTTAAGTTATGTCAACAGCGCTAATTTATTGTTATAGTTTACAAACTTATCATACACTGTAATATTCCCCTTTATACTAATCTCGACATAACAGTCACGCTTAAGCCTAGTCAACAACGTTATTTTATCGCTATAGTTCTAAGACTTGCAATACGCTGTCATATTCCCTTTATACTAATCTTGACATCTCTTTTCGTTACAAAAATCTTGACATCTCTTTCCATTACAAAAATCTTGACATCTCTTTCATTACAAAAATCTTGACATCTCTTTCCGTTACAAAAATCTTGACATCTCTTTCCATTACAAAATCTTGACATCTCTTTCCGTTACAAACAAATATCATTCCTCGATAATAGTGAAGCCGTTCAAGTTGGGGTATTTTAATTACCTCTCAGACCTTGATCAACAACATTCTTATCTTAGAAATGATATAAGTTCGTAACTCTAACCCCTTATACTTCCAAATCCGTCAAAACGTACTTCTTGCTATATTTTAAATATGGTTTTATGACGCCATATCCTTACTTGAAAACTCGGTTGTTTATAATTACTTATGTTTTGGTCACTTACTCTTCGCTTCATCTTCCTTATACAAATCAATTTAAAACTTCTCTTATCAAAATCAATAATGTTCTTCGTTTTTGACCATTTCTTTTTATTCGAATTATTATACTCAATTCCAGTAACCATCTCATCATAAACTCAATACCATGAAATTCATTTAATAGTGATTAACTTGATCATTTGATGAAGTAAAACAGTTTACTTCATCATTAATGAACAATACTGATTATACTAGTTCAATAATTATTAACTCATAGGATAATTATAGCTTTATAAACTTTATTTAAAAGTCAACAATCGTTTGTATTTACTTTATAAAACGAACTATAAAATGTTTATAATAGAACTTCTATTATAAGTTTAAACATCGTTTTAATTATAAAAATATAATTTTTATAATTAAACTCCATTGATTTTCCTGACGGCCAATCGACTTCTTAACAACAATGGGTTTATGTCGACTGTTGCTATTTTCTTAATTGATCTCGTCTATTTATTAAATCAACATACCGATGAATTTCCATTCAACATGGTTCAAACAGTGCACAAACAGTACATCTAAATATTTAGGAATTCGGTTGAGTTCCTCCAACCGATTTCCGCATCCACAGATGTTAGTCAAATCAGTATCCAACCAATGATGTATACATATGCAACGATATATATATCTCAACCAATTTAACCATAATCTGCCTAAACAACCATCACACAGCATTCAACCATTATTTAAAATATTTTAAATAAAACAGAGTTAGTGAATTTACTCATCTTTGCGCGTTAACCGTTAAATGACGATTTGCGTTCGTTGATTATACCCGGTGCTTTAAGTGCTCCAAATCTGTTTCGAGACGTACTGGTTGTCGATGCGATCCCAACGTTGACCGTTGACTCCTTTTTCCATCGTGTTACTGCCACCCTCCTACCACAGAGCTCGGAAGCCATCCTCGCCAGTCATGTGATGCACACACTCGTCAACGATGTATGGTTTGACGTGCTCAGTGACTGTTTCGCATCAAACTGCCCATTAAGTTGAAAAGCAATGAGCTTATCAAGTGCTGCCCAATCGCTAAGTGGCAACCGAGCATCATAGTCCTAGTCATACTTCATCGCAACAATTGTACTCTCTTGCTGATGGTAGCTCTCAAGTGCTGGAAGCTTCATGAACCTTTCACTATTCAGAGGCCTTCTTGATGCTGCTGCGCCCATGTTTTTACCACATTGTTGCCTTCTCTTTCTCTCCTTTGTTCATCCTCATCATTTCGTCACCGACGAGTAAAACTGAAATGCCACTTCCCAGTATATGGCTTTCCATATATAACGCCACTATCCTATACAAAACGTTGGCAACTCCTTCCATGATTTTCCTGTACCATGCAATTTCCACCCCTGTAGCCAACTTTCTCCCTTCAATGTATTTTTAATACTTCTTCTACCCTCCGTTTCTTAGTTTAATGAAAACAACAAGCTGCTGCTATGAACGTAATTCTGCTCCTGGTTCCTTCTTTTAATTAACACCTCCACATCAACATTTATGTGTTCTTATACTCTTGTTTAATTCACCACTATTTCAAATCTTGGATCCATCCATACTCCCTTCACAAATGCTTGCACCTATATTGTCCATTTCAAAACTCAAATCTCTGTTTCTTTTCTTTTGCAACTACAAACCGACTTGTTTCCCCAATTTATATGTGTATTCTCGTATTGGGCCTCAGTTTTAAGTAGTCGACCCGTTTCCTCTACCCAAACCCACGAAGCCCTTCAACTTATCTTTCCCCATGACAGAACCTGGGACGCGCTCCTTCATCATTTACATACTCTCCTTTATTTTGAAACAGCAACTGCAGTATACATCCCATAACCGCATCGCATTCCACCATGCTTCAAGTGTTCCATTTACTTCAAACAAGCTGCTAACAAGTGTTCCATTTACTTCAAACAAGCGGCTAACAAAACATGCATGCTCCTGTTCACCTTTTATTTCACCAACACACAACGTCGTTCTTCTTCCATTCAAAAACACGTTCAACACACCTACCACCTTCTCTACTAGCTTACTCCAGTTCACTTTTCCCATTGCCGAAAACCTCATGCTCACTTGCTATCAGCAGTTCAATAAACAACACCACCTTTCCGCACACTTTCCCTACAACCGGACTTCGTTGAACTGCTATGGACAGATATAAAAATACAGTCGTGTCCAGCAAGGTGCCAGGATCCCAACAATATAATAATATCGGTAGGTTGACTCATATTGTGAAACCCAAAAATACTTATAAATGGTGCACAATACTCCAAATAAAAAGTTATGTATTTAATTAATTAAAAATTACTGTAAAATTCTAAAAAATTAAATTATCACTATGTCTCAAAAGAACCTTGTCTAAATTTGAAATCGATATCTAGTTATATCGAATAAACTATTATGGTCGATATATGATTTCATAGCAACTTTCTGAAATTTTGATTTGGACATATCTTGCAATTTATAGGATGAAATCTTGATTTTTCACTTCCATTAGAAAAATACAGTTCAACAGATTCCATTGTTTCTTGTTTCGCAGAAATCCGACGTATAACGGGTCCTGTACACTCAGTTGAAGCTCAGAACGTTAAATTACGAACTGCCGCGATATTACGGGCTCGATTATATTAAATATATATTTTTATACGTTCAAATTCGTTTTAATCGATATATAAATCCACTTATATTACAAATTCAATATTTAAACTGATTTAAATCAAATATAAACCGATAAAACTGTGGGACATTACATGGCGAGTCCAGTTACTTACAACATATAAACGGATAACAGAATCATGACATGTAAATAAAGCTGAATGAGAGATAACAACAACAGGAGTAGCAGGTATACTTAGCTTAAACAGAAGAAATAGAATGATATATATATCAAGCTATGCTTTTTACTTACTTTACATTTCTCTACACTAATACTAGTATAACGGGATTACATGTTACCCTAATGTTTAAACTGAAACAGAAACGGAGACAGAATGATTTCTACAGAAACAGAATGCTAGTAATGGGCCTTTACCACCCTAACAGAGACAGACGGTACAGAAACAGAATGCTAGTAATGGGCCTTTACCACCCTAAAAGAGACAGACGGTACAGAAACAGAATGCTAGTAATGGGCCTTTACCACCCCAACTAATGAGCCTTTACCACCCCAACAGAGACAGACAGTACAGAAATAGAATCAGAGATGGAAACAGAATAATCCCTACGGAAACAGAATGTTAGAATTAGGTGTACACTAGTAATGGGCCTTTGCCACCCCAACAGACGGAACCACGCAGAAGCAGACAGGTATTATACCCTTAACAGAAACAGACGGTACCCCAACAGAAACAGACAGAACTAAGTGTACCCTAAATTCTACCCCAAGCGATCGGCTCCCTAATACATAAATACCCTGTGTCGGCCCCACAATAGGGTGTATCACTCCCTAAAGTGGCAACCTACGGAGAGACACAGACCTATTTACAAATTTCACGGCGTCTTAACTTGCCCACAGCAGACCGGATCCATGCACGCACATGACCCGGTTGGAACGCGCCATCAACACCCCTCGCCATTATCAGAATGAACTTCTTACAATTAGTTCAGTAAGCATGCCTGGACCCTAACTAGTGTTGGGTCATAGTTTTGATACCAGAAAGGGTTATTGACTAATATGGGTCCCACACAACAGATGACACAAGTAATTACCCCTCCTAACCTTGTGTCCCTAAACTAACAAATTTCAGACTTTAGATTAACTTGCTTACAAATTTCAGATGTACAAAGCTCTGATTAACTAGCTCTCAGATCAGAGGGTGGTGGTTGCTTGCGGCGGAATGTGCTACTGGTGGTGGTAGGGGGTGGCGGCGGTAGTATGGTGGCTGAAGGAGGTGGTGGCGGCGGCGGTAGTATGGTGGCCGAAGGAGGTGGTGGTGGTTGATTTGGGGCTAGGGTTTCGCGGTTTGAAGGGGAGAGAGAGGAGAGAGAGAGGGGAGGAAGGAGGAGGGGTGTAACACCCCATAATTTTAAAATATTAAAATTAACAAATTAAAGAATACTTAATTTTTAGAAGAAGAATTAAGGGAAATGGGTTGCGCCGTTGCGTTCGTCTCGGAATTCTGCTTGGGATAGAGTCCGGGTTTGCGTAAATCGGATAGCGTATGAAGAAGTTATAAGCCTTAGAAGTTTGTATATGCATAAGGGAATATATATATATATATATATATATATATATATATATATATATATATATATATATAAAATAACTCCAGAACCTTCAAAACAGTCCAAAAATCAAAAATTGACCAAAGTAGGCTGAGCGGGAAAATTCCCGCTCGTGGGTGTCGACCCCCCTATAGGGGTGTCAACATAGGTGTCGACCCCCCTATTGGGTGTCGACCCCATCGGCCCAGATCTGGCCGATGACGTGTTTATGGTATGTGTCTTTTTCTGGTTGGCTGGATGATGTGTTTTTCTGGCCTGGATGGCTCAGATGGTTCCTAATCAGATCTAAAGGTCCTTATACACCTAATACACCTATAAATAAACACCTGACCTATCCCTAATCTCGTTGTCTTCATCCATGGCACCTCCATGCTGCTCTAATCTAAACTAGTCTTTCTTCTCCAACAAATCAGAATAGGAGTATTCAAATTAGAAGAACGAATCTACAACAACAACGCCTAATTCTCTTCCTAAATCCAATCTCTGTGAGTCCATTGAATATTTTTAGGTTTAAATAATGCATAAGCAATTCTGACATGTTGTAAATTGGATTTGGGAATTATACATGATAATAAGATTGAATCTGATTAATTCTATCTTAGCCTATACATCAGATTCATGATTCTTATATGCCGATGTTGATATTATCATCAGTTTTATCAGTTGTATCATATCTTTATGATCAGTTAATGCTTATGCCTATTTTTTTGTCATTATTATGCCTGTTCTTTATCTCTTTCCTTCCTCCTTCCCTTTTTATTTCTATAGCCAGGCTACCTTCGAGCCTAGGCCAAATCTCGTAGAGATGAACGTACGAATGGTAATTTGGGGAACTTTGGGAAATTTGTCATAATATATGCTGGGTTGATTTGGGAATGATAAATGTTAAATTTTGGGCATGATATGAAATTGGGGATTTTGGGTAATTTACATAATTAGCCTGAAATTGGCATAAATGGCAAATTAATAAATTGGCTAAGATAAGCATGATGAGACACGAGGTTAGACTCCGTTTGCGGTAGAAGTCCGCCCGGAACCAACCGGCCTAACCAGCAACCACAAACGGTCAGTCTAATGCGAGAGGTCGTAGGCATAACTAAAAGATGCTTAGACACGAGGTTAAGTCTGGCTTGTGGTAGAAGTCTGCCCGGAACCGCCCGACACATCCAGTAGCCACAAGCAATCGACTTAATGTGAGGGGTATGTGCATTTATAACTAATTAATGTTGATCAATGATGAATATGATACCTAAAACATGTTAGGTGGGTGGGGTTAATTTAACCTATGTGAGATGACAACTTAACCAATATTACATGAACAAAGTGGATAGGGTTAAGGAAAGCTTAACCAATAATACACATTGATTCGATAAGTGGATGGGGTTAAGTCAACTGGGCAGATAGACAACACTTAACCAACATAAGTCGGATTAGGATAAACCCTGGGGAAAACCTAGTAGCGGTAGGGACCCTTTTCAGACAGTAACCCACTTAGAGGTATCGGGAACCCTGAGCTAGGCAGGGTTGGGGCACACTTACCGGGCTGATTATAAGCGGTAAAATCAGAGCAAGGGTGTAGTAGTGCAGGTTCCGACGGGTTCGTTAAGCGTGCAAAAAGGTGTTCTCGACATTGGAAGATTTAGCTACTGTACACCAATAGGTATAAAGCTGTGCAACAAAGGGTTGCCACTTAGGGAGTGATACACCCTAAGCTAGGGCCCGCACAGGTATCTACGAGTTAGGGAGCCGATCGATTAGGGGTAGTGTGGGGACATCTAGTATCTATTATGGGCAAGTAGGTTGTCAAGGATTTTATGGGGTGGATACCTCTTACTAGATGTTACACCTGAGGGCTACCAATTGCGGGATTGGGATCATTTCGATAAGAATTACTAGTAGGTGGTGCAGAGAATTAAATTAAGTAAGAAATCTGGGAAGCGCACTAGACACTCCTTTATATTCATCCTGTTATCCTGCTTTACCTTATGTCATGGTTATATCTTTCATCCAATTTATTACTGTCATAATGCTTTACTTATTTTCATACTAAAAGTAACTGGACTCGCCAGACTTTATGTCTAACCTTTTTGTTTCGCCTCTTTTCATTCCTTTTCCCCCCAGGTCCTCAGGGTGGGATTAGTGGAGCTTGACATGGATTTCCTTCTTCTTGAAGTGCTTGGAAGTGTTGAAAGTAATGCTCAGCTTTATCTCTTTTTCATTATGGCTTTAAGTAGTGGGATTATGGTTTTACTTTTATGTACTCTGATAATAGTTGTTCAAGATGGATATTTATGTACTTGGCTTTAGTATATGGTTTTGATGTTGTAACCAGACATGTTTTGTAACACCCCAAAATTTTTAACAACATTAAAGTGGATAAATTAAAGATTAATTAATTATTAAAAGAAAAATTAGATGAAAAGGGTTACGCCATTGCGTTCATCTCGGAATTCTTCTTGAGATAGAGTCCGAGTTTGCGTAAAAAGGATACCGTATGAAGGAGATATGGACGAACGAAGTTTGGCAGAAAAACAAATTTAGCTACTATGATTTAGACATGCTCTTGTAACTAAATCATCTTGGATTTATCATACTTTGTGGATCTAAAATATTCTATGGCTTGGATCTCAATGTTTATCATAATTAGATCTATTGTAAATTCTTAATCTATGACATCTTTGGGATCTTAACTTGTACTATGCTAGATCTATTCCTATACGTCTAATTCACTTGTAATGTCATATTTGGGATCTTAACTTGTACTATGTTAGATCTACTTCCTTTAGATCTAATCCTTTTAGAGTCAATTTATCATGTTACGTATTTGGATCTTACCTTTTCCTAAAGTTTGTGGTTAATTTGGGATTACCGTTTTCTAGAAAATTAAACCTTTGTTGAGATCTGGAACATCATATTGTGATTTATTGCGATCTAAAATGTCCCCTTATGATTCATGTTAGATCTAAAATGTACCCTTATGATTCATGTTTGATCTATATTATGCAATCTAAAATGTCACCTTATGATTCATGTTAGATCTATATTATGCGATCTAAAATGGCCCCTTGTGATTCGTGTTAGATCTAAAATGTCCCCTTATGATTCATGTTAAATATATATTATGCGATCTAAAATGTCACCTTATGATTCATGTATAGATCTATTTTATGTGATTTAAAATGTCCCCTTGTGATTCGTGTTAGATCTAAAATATCCCTTTATGATTCATGTTAGATCCATATTATGCAATCTAAAATGTCACCTTATGGTTCATGTTAGATCTATTTTATGTGATTTAAAATGTCACCTTATGATTCATGTATAGATCTATTTTTTGTGATTTAAAATGTCACCTTGTGATTCATGTTAGATCTGTTTTATGTGATTTAAAATGTCACCTTATGTTATCATATTAGATCTAAATCGATTGGACATCTAAATTGCTAATTTAGATATTGTGACATCATAGTTCATCAGTTTTATGTTCTTTTGTTATGATGACAATTTCATGTCCATGTTAGTATGTATGTTCACCTTATCATACTAGTCTACGTTTATGCCAAGATGATGATTTTGGTTATTTTTCCCATTATTTTCCCTATCATCGTTCATGACTAGGCTATTGTCTAGCCTAGGCATGTTGCCTATTTTGTGAGGGCGCTAGTTAAGGAACGGGGGAAAAAGGGTTAAAAACGACATAATTTGAATATGAACATTTTTGGACATGTAATTCAGATTATTAGTAAATTAGGTATTGACACCTATAAAAGGAAAGAATTAATTAATTAAAAATGGAATGCTAGTAATTACAATTAGGAATTGTAATTGTACTTATGAAACGAGGTTAGGTTACGTTAGTGGTGGAAGTCTGCCTAGACCCGACCGACACCAGCAGCCAGTAATGTTGAACCTAATGTGGGAGGTCTAAGTACGAAAATACGAATCGGGCTAAGACACGAGGTTAGGCCCAATTGTGGAATAAGACTGCCCGGACCCGACCGACATATCCAGCATTCACACGTTGTAGGCCTAATGTGGGAGGTCTAGCCCAATACAACCATAATTGGACATGGTAATAAGAAAAGACTACTTAACCTAATTTAATACATGAGGAATGTATGATTATGAACATAAGTTAGGGTTAAGTAAAGTGGATTGGATAGTGGGTGGGTTAATTATAACTGAAGGGTAGGTGGGTGATATTGGTATATATAGGCCCACAAACTTAACCATTAAATAAACAAGATTAAATAAGTGGGAGGGTTAAATAAATCTTGGGTAGGTGGGTAATATTAGTATATATAGGCCCACAAACTTAACCGGATAGAGGGTTATGTAATTAAAGACACCTAATGGTATACATAATGGGGAGAAATAATAAAGTTATGTATTAAAGACATCCGTAGGGGTAAGCATAACTAATGGAAAGGGATAGAGTTATGTATTAAAGACACCTATAGGTAAGCATAACTGATAGGTAGATTGAGGGTTATGTATTAAAGACACCTATAGGTAATCATAACTGATAGAGGGCTATGTAATTAAATACACCTTAGGGTATACGTAGTTAGTAGAAAACCTAGTGGGGATACAAGACACAGGGGAGAGCTTGTATCATGTTGTGTGGGACCCATTTCAGTCAGTAACCCGTAGTGGTATCAAAGTAGAGAACTCCGTACTAGGCGGAGAAAGGGCACACTTACTGATTGATTGTAAGAGATCCAAACGAGATAGAAGGTGTGGGCGGCGCAAACCGACCCGGGACATGTGCGTGCATGGGCCGGGCAGAGTGGGCTAAGACGACCGTGACACCTATGGATATGGTTTTGCACATTATTACGACGAGGGGTTGCCACTTTAGGGAGTAATACCTCCTACCGTGGGGCCAACACAAGGTATCTACGTGGGTTAAGGATCCGATCGATCAGGGTAGTTAGGATACATTTGGACGTATACCTAAGTCTACCACCTTATAGATGATACTAGTAACAGTGCAGAGTTATCAGTAGAAGCATATACACCTTATCCTGTCTACCTTGTCACACCTGTCATTTATGTAGTGATCGCTCTTATCCACTTTATATGTGATCATGTTACTTTTATTTATTTACTGGCTAGAAGTAACTAGACTCGCCAGACTTTATGTCTGTCCCTTTTTATTTCTCCTTCTTTCTTCCGTTTCTCCCTCCAGGTTTTCATGGGAGGGAATTCTCAGGCTTAGTCAGGATTCTGCTATCGTCTTGCTTGGAGCTTCTAGATGTATTGCTCAAGCTTCTACCTTTGCTACTATGGATCATGATTTGGGGATTATGCTTTCTTTATTATTGTACTCTGATATTTTAAAGTACAAGACAGAAGTTTTAATGATGAACATAGTTTATGTATTTTCAGACATATGGTGTAACCATGCTTTATGATTAATAAAAGTTTTTAATTCCGCTGCTGCTTATATCTGTCTTGTAATGTTTCTGTTCTGTTTACCTATAACGCTTCACGAAACTTAATGCATTCCCTTAGTGAGTGACATTAATGGACGTGGGGTGTTACACGTTTTGCTTTTCCGCTGCAATGATTAAAGTTTGAATTTTAAAGTACCATTTATATATCTGTCTTGTGATGTTCTGTTCTATACTCTTAAATCGCTCCATGAAAGTTAATGCATTCCCTTAGTGAGTGACATTAATGGACGTGGGGTGTTACACGTGGTATCAAAGCTGAAGGTTACCAGAATAGATAAAAGATTTTGAAAACCATTTTCAAAATCATTTTTATAAAGAAGTATTTTCAAAAACATGTTTTGAAAAGGGTATTTTCAAGAGAAACGTTTATTATGAAAAACATAATCCCCGAAAGTCATATATCTATCTTTCGATTGTCTGTTTTGAATCTCTTCCTTTTTCATTTTAATATGTCTGGGGAACCCGATATACCCGAGGGCGTACATATACCAGGCTATTTCATAAGGTATCTGGAGGCTAGGGCTACCGCCGCAGGCCCAATAGACGTTCCTCCTCCCCCAACTGTAGCCACTCTCCTCCTCCTCCCCGTGTAGATGCTTTTTCTTGGATATGCAAAGACTTCCGTGCGATGGGGGGAAAACCGTTTTATGGAACAGAGACGTTTGTTGAGGCACGGAATTGGCTCAAGGAATTGGAGGACTTGTTTGGTATCTTTGAGATAGACGATGGAAGGAAGGTTCAGCTAGCTACTTGGTTGATGAAGGATGAAGCTTCATTTTGGTGGGAAGTAACTAATGGAGGACGTGCAGTGGAGACGTGGATGGATTTTAGGCAAAGGTTCGAGTTGAAATTTCTTTCACAAGCAGAGGAAAGTTTATACATGGAGAGGTTCTTGGCTCTGAAACAAGGGAGTTTGTCTGTGAAGGATCCACTTTTGGAGGACAGGGTCATGCACTCCGGGCAGCAACGCAAGAGAGAGGTAGAAACATTTCTGTTGAAAGTTTGATTTTCCTTTTCGATCATCATGTACGTACTTTGTTTGATTCTAGCGCTTCACATTTGTTTATATCTGCTTTTGTTGTTGAGTCTCTGCACCTAGATACTAGTATAGTAGTAGATCCCGTTGCTGTCTCAAATCCTATTGGGGGTACGGCTCATCTGTCTATGTTATGTCGGGATTTGAGAATATCTGTGTATGGCGTTGAGTTCGAATGCAACGCTTATGTGCTGGGTTTCATGGGCTATGGGTTGATTCTAGGAATGGATTGGCTAGCCAGGTATGGTGCCATTCTTGACTGTGAAAAGAGGGTAGTTAGACTGTTGACTAGTTTGGGTAATACTCTCGATATCTCATGCGACCCTAAGG
This sequence comes from Allium sativum, assembly GCA_030737875.1. Lineage (NCBI taxonomy): Eukaryota > Viridiplantae > Streptophyta > Magnoliopsida > Asparagales > Amaryllidaceae > Allium > Allium sativum. The sequence continues at coordinate 137,594,606 of CM060922.1, read as the reverse complement.
GTTCTGTTATGCTTAGCTACCTAGAATCTCTTGACACATCTATTGATGATTTGCAATCTGTTCGAGTAGTCCATGAGTATGTAGATGTCTTTGAGGAGGTTAGGGGCTTACCTCCAAAACGTGAGATAGATTTCTGTATATACTTGGTGGACAATGCAAAGCCTGTTGGATTACCGGTGCGCCACATGGCTCTAAGAGAAATGAGGGAGCTTAGTAAACATGTGATAGAGTTGCTTGAGAAAGGTTTCATAAGAAGAAGTATCACGGAGTGGGGTGCTCCAGTTGTTTTTTCTATGAATGCTGATGGTTCACTTAGATTGTGCATGGACTATAGGGAGATGAATAAGCTCACGAAGAAGAACAAACACCCATTGCCAAGGATAGATGATTTGTTCGATCAGTTGGTTGGTCCTTCAGTTTTCTCATAGTTGGACTTAGCTACAGGATTTCCACAGTTGAGGGTAGCTGAGGATAGTATAGATAAGACTTCTTTTAGGACTCCCGATGGTTTCTTCGAGTGGCTCGTCATGCCTTTTGGTTTGAAGAATGCACCCACATATTTCGTAGACTTGATGAGTAGGGTGTTTGGGAGTTTCTAAACAAGTTTGTATTGGTCTTTGTGGATGATATCTTGATATTCTCTAGAAGCGAGGAAGAACATGCCCTGCATCTTAGGGAAGTCTTAGAGACCCTTCGAGCATATCAACTCGAAGCTAAGTTCTCCAAATGACATTTTTGGAGGAAGGAAGTGAGGTTCTTAGGGCACGTGGTCTCTAAGGAAGGGATAGAGGTAGATCCCGCGAAGGTGGTAACAATCCAAGATTGGAAGATTCCTAGAAATGCAACGGAAGTAAGAAGTTTTCTTGGTTTGGTGGGCTATTATAGGAAGTACATTAAGGACTTCGCAAAGATATCAGCCCCACTTACATGGTTGACCAAAAAGAATTTGACCTTTTCTTCGGATGTTGACTATGACGATGCTTTCCAATGTTTGAAGAGGGCACTGACGACAACTCCAGTTTTAGTTTTGCCGGATGGGAGCAAATCGTTCACAGTGTATACCGATGCTTACGGGACAGGGCTTGGTGCAGTTTTGATGCAAGAGGGAAGGGTGATATGCTATGGTGGAAGGTAATTAAAGGTCCATGAGAAAAATTACCCTACCCACGACTTAGAGTTAGCTGCCATAGTTTTTGCGCTTAAGTCTTGGCGTCACTATTTGCTTGGAGAGAAGTTTGAGTTGTATACAGACCATAAGTCACTAAAATACTTGTTCTCTCAAAAAGATCTAAACTTAAGGCAAAAAAGGTGGATGGAGTTCTTAGCATCCTAAGATTTTGAGATTGCATATACCCCTAGCAAGGGTAAAGTCATGGCTGACGGCTTGAGTAGAAAGAGGTTGACTTTGAGTTCTTTGTTTGTTGAGCGGCAGAGTTTAGAGTTCATGTCTGCCTTTGATTTTAAACCCTCTATCGATTATGTACCCGGCTTGTTGGCATCATTAGAGGTGCGACCTACGCTTTTGGGACAGATAGGAGCGACACAGCGAGATGACCCACAGTTGATGGAGATAGTAGACAAACTCATAAGAGGGGAGTCTTCGAGTCATCTTAGTAGGTATACTATAGATGCCACATGTTGGTTGCGTAAGGATAGGAGACTTTGCATATCTTGAGAGACGAGCTTGAGTAAGACAATCCTTAAAGACGCACATCGTTCTAAGATCACCATATATCCCGGTGGTGACAAGATGTATAGGGACATGAAGCGAGTTTTCTTTTGGGCCAAACTGGAAGAAGGATGTGGCTAAGTTCGTTTCTAGATGCTTAGTGTGCCAGCAAGTCAAGGCTGAACAAAAGAAGCCTGGTGGTTTGCTTCACCCATTAGAGGTTCCACAGTGGGAATGGGAAAGTCTTTCCATGGATTTCTTCGACGGGTTGCCTAGGTCAAAGAAGGGTAATACGGGGATTTGGGTTGTAGTGGATAGACTTACCAAGAGCGTCCATTTCATTCCCGTTAAGAGTAAAAGGACAACAGCATGGTTAGCATCTGTTTATCTCCGAGAGATAGTTCGTCTACATGGCATAACTTCTAGTATCGTAAGAGATCGAGATCCCATTTTCACTAGTGAGTTTTGTAAGAGCTTGCAAGAGGCGATAGGAACGCAAATGCATTTGAGCACTGCTTACCACGCTCAGACTGTGATGACCCCAAACCCCCGTGCAATGGTGGCAGGGATAATCTTTGGAAAATAACACATAAACAAACAACAGCAGAACGGAAATATTGAATTACATCAGATAATGTACATCAAATTACACTGGAAATAATAATCATCAGAGTTACATAGCATAATAGGATCATAATTAGCATAAAATACGGTTTCAGTTCAATATACAATGTATGCAGTGGAATCAAACATAATATACATAATGAAGTCTGAAACAGTAAAATAGAAATGATAAAGAACCAGCTCCAGCTCCATAGCTATCCAAAATGAGTCTGCTAAAACCAGAATACAAGGCTGCCCGTGTAGAAATAAGGGCACCCGAGTTTGCAAAGTGAAACAAATAGCGAGTCAGTCGTGGAACTGGTATGAGAAATCTACTTAACTGGTATAACAATAATAACAAGGCAAATCATAGGACCATGCCACTAACGCGGAACGGGTTTACTCCAGTAATTTCCATTGCATGAAATAAAGTAAATCATTAATCAACACAATGCTTTTTAGAAAAATGAAGCCATTATAAGACTCAGGTCCCATCATACAGTGCAACACAAGCCGGAGGAAAGAGTTTTACCTTATAATGACCAAAATATGCTTGATACGAATAAATCAAATCATTTGATATTATTACTAGTGTTTATATATTTCAAAACAATTTCAATCATAATATCAATCCTAGACGGCATGGGTATCATATATCATGTCGCCATATATAGGTTTACAATCAAAACAACATATGTCGTATTGGAAGTTTGGATTTCCCTCATGAACCGAGGAAAGGGATCGTCCTCACCGCTTCGAGACAATCTAGCCTACCATGTCTCAGGGCCCAGACTCAGGTGGGCCCTTAGATCGTCAGGGCCGGTCCACACGGAGTGGGTTAAACTTAAACCCTGGACAATACGTCTCCCCGCCCTATGGGGCGTAAATGAGCCAAATGACTCCATATCTGAGGCACCTCGCAATAAATCATCCACATAAGTAAAATGCCAGGGCTACTAAAATGTTGACACCGCTTCTAGCTAGAAAGAGATGCATGTTCTCCCGGAGGACCTCTCCCGTTTCTGGTTCATACCGGGGTGTGAGGCTCGCAAATTAACGCTATACACAAAGCTAGCTATATTAAAACTATGCTTTGATCATCAACTACAAGGCTATATTTTTCAACAAAAGCCTTGATCACTGCATCTCTGCATGCCACATTTTCAATCTGCAACGTCAGACACACTTCCATTTACAAGTCCATTCTGGGTCTGAACGAAACCGGAGGCACCATATTCCTCGCATATCCAATCGATCTCCAAGTACGTGTGGACAATCACCGTTTTTTCCATCGTCTTTGGATGCCTCCCAATCAAGATATCAGTAATCATCCAAACGAAGTGAAGACTTCTGGTCTTCAACCACCGTCTTCATCGTCGATTTCTTATCATCGATCCATTATTTGAAATGAGAATTAACTCGGCCTTTTCAAATAATTCACGTATATTTAGAATTCAAATCAATTCATTTCATGGTTAAATTATTTGACATCCATATTTAAGTTCATTAATGTAATTTTCATGCCAAACACATCCAACCATCAAAATATCAAACAAACCAAGTAAAATAAGTTTATTTCCATTCCATATCGTCTATAATATTTTATAACGATATATCGCTATTTTTATTTATTTAAAAATAGCCTATTTAAATTTAATGACGCTTCAGGCCATAACGCGGCCTTGGAGCTGTTTTTCTTCAGATTTGATTTACACATATCTAAATATCTAACCATTGGATCTTTAAAAAATTTATATCGTTGGAAAGATCTTTTCTAAGCGGATCCAACGGTTCCAGTTTCGAGAAAATCCGATGGTCGGATCTCTCGGTATAATCGTTTAAAATTACGATTTCAAAACGCGAACTGCAGGGCTCGATTCGTTATATTTATATTTATATTTATATATATATATATAATTCGTTCGCCGATTTTTAAACTATTTTTAGTGCATAAACATGCTAAAAATAATATTCTTAACCAACAAATGTTTATTTCCACACGTGAATATTTTAGCACTTCATATATTTGATAAAAATGTGATTTTTATCCTTCTAGTCCTTTATTCTATATATGAATATTTTCTAACTTCACTTATACGATACAAATGTGATTTTTATCGTTCTAGCCATTTATTCGACATATGAATATTTTTAACACTTCGCATACTTGATAAAAATGTGATTCTTATCGTCCTAATATTTTACTTAACACATGGGCATTTGAATAACTTCATATACTTGATAAAAATGTGATTTTTATTATTCTAATATTTTACTTAACACATGTGTATTTTTAGCAACCCAATCATACAATAAAAATGTGATTTTTATTGTGTAGACATTTTATTTTCAACATGAATATTTTATATACTTCATATGCATAATAAAATGTGATTTTTATTATCTAAACAGTTTATGGAAATCATGAATAAATTATCAACGTTTGAATATATTTCAATACATGAATAAAAAATCAAACACATGGAATATTTCAGAAAATTTCGGCAGTATAACGGCGGGGTAGTGTACCCGGCACCGTCTTGAGTACGGCTCCTCGCTCTACCTTAAAACCTGGCGGTTTTTGACAATGACGATTTCATACATCTAGTTCGCATGCAGGCGAGTATGTTTTTTTCTTTTCCACTAACTAATCCTATTCTAATTTTGTTTCAACCACAAACAGGTATTTTTCAACCACAATCAGGTATTTTTCAACCACAATCCAACAATCTCAACCACAAACGTTCCTATCAACCATTCGCATTATTCACCAAATTTCACACCAATCACAATCAATAAATATCGCCCATGGTTTGTGGATGAGGGGCATATATATATATATATATATATATATATACAATTATATAAGTGTATTTCACTTCCATTTCAACGCATATATGATTCATACAATGCATGTATAATTTATACATCGCTCATATAACTTATACAACACATGTACATGAGGTATACATCGCATATATAATTTATACTTTGCTTATATAACTTATACATCGCATTTCCATTCGCATTTGAATTTAGAAATCTCACATTGGTTTTCGCGATGCCAAAAATTGTAGAAGCTCTAAAAATTCCCCGGTCTCTTCTAGAATGTAGATGACGTTGCCACGGTCCCGGTGGCTCTTGTTTCACTGGATTTCGACCAAACATGAAAAAGTTATGATTTTTTGAAGTTCGCAATGCTTTTAAATGTGGAAATCAATTTATTAAAACAAAAGCCGTACCTCTTCTGAAGTTGTTCAAAACTAGGGTCTCGTTTTTCGCGCAGACCTGCGCGCTAGGGTCGATCGGCCTTCACTACCTGAAAGAGCTCGAAAGGAGCTTCCCGTCGCTGGGGAAGGCATGCAGATCGACGGTGCCTCCTGTGCTCGGCGACGGCTGAAAGGTCAGAACTTCTCGGAGGTGATTCAGCTCGTACGGGCGACGATAGGAGGAGCAACTTATATGGATTTGAAGGTGGTGAGGAGTACTTCAAAAAAGGTCAACTGGGGCAGGGCTAACTGTGAATGGATTGGCCGGAATATGGTCGGGAAGTGGCGATTTCATTTCCGCCTTCGATCGTGACACGGGGAGAGAGAAATCCGTGTTTTTTTATTTAATGGATAGAATTTTCTGATTCGCCGATATTTATAACTTGAAAATTAGGGTTTTCATAAACGAACTCCAATTCAAACCCAACAACTGTCGCCCCATGCTAAATACCCCCATTTCGAACATAATGGAATATGTTTTGTAAGCCCACTCGACTGTTACAGTCAGTTATTCTTCAAATTAAAATATAAAACATTCAATTTTAGATTTCAACGTACATTTTAATTTGCCGGGGCCACATACTGATTCTAAAAATCCCAGAAAAATAAATATGGCTATGTCTGGACGATACGGTCCCAACAAAACTGATATCGTCGAATTCTGGAACCGTTTGAAAAATGGCCATTTTCTGGTCAATCCAATTCAAACTGAAATTGCAAAACACGTTTTCCTTTGCCACGCTCACATATTGATTCTAAAAATTATGGAGATTTAAACATAGCAATAATTTTACATTCCGGTTCCAACATATGTGGTTTCGTTGAAAACGGAGGTCGTTTGCAAAATTTCTATTTTCAAGGGCTTAATTTATATTTAAAAATCCAATTTTTAAATTCAGACTCAATTTCCATCAAAATTATTCAAGGACTCAATTTTCAAGGGCTTAGTTTACTAGAATTTCTAATTTTTCAAAAATTTGGCTAACACCTTAAATTTTCGAAAAAATTCACCGTAACCTCCTTTGTACGGGAGCACCGGGAAATCCCCAAACCGCCACATAGGCCCTCTTATCTCAAAAAGAAAAAGAAAAAGCCAATCGGCTCTTAAAATCATCAAAACCCAATAAATATGATAAACATGTACCTATTTGTCGGGCACATAATTTCATTCCTCTTCTTTGCGTACCTGCTATGACCTGTTCAATTATACATATATATGTACATGAATGCAAATTCTAACAATTTTCACTCAGTTCAATTTTTGATTCAATTTGGACTGTTTACACATATATAATGTACATGTATGCATTTTAATCAACTTTCACTTAGTTCAATATTTGATTCAAGATGACTTCAAATTTACCTTTCCTCCTCTTATTGGTTGGATTAATTATCATTCGAAAATTTGATTAGTCAGATTAATAATCACACTACACAACCAACAATCCATTCGTTGATTAACTTTTCAAATATATAAAAAGAAAATGATATACTAACAAATCATATGTGATAAGACCAGATTATATATCATTAAAAGTTTTCATCCATGACAAGGAAACAACAGTGAAGTGTGAAAACCATAGTAAGGTGTGCAAGCAATAGTAAAGTGTGAAACAAAATGGAAATGTAAAATATGGTAAATGTACCTAGCACCGGAGTTAGTCAGAGATGTCCACTTTGCAATTGGGATATGCTTGCTTAATGCTTTCCTCAGTCTCCCAAGTACAGTCTCTTGGATCCCCACTCCATTGCACTTTAACCAAGTGAACCTTCTTGTTCCTCAGCTCTTTAGTTTCTTTGCCAATAATCTTTATTGGCTCTCTTCTCACAGCTAATTATGGAGTAATTTCCAACTCCTGTTGCGATGCTTCTTCCACAATAGAGTCTGGATCATGTACATGCTTTCTCAGTTGAGATACGTGAAATACATCATGTACACCAGGCAACCAGTCGGGTAATTTAACTCTATAAGCGAGAGTTCCAATCCGTTCAAGTATAGGAAATGGACCAATAAATCTCGGTGCCAACTTCCAGTTTTGCCAAATCGGACTACTCCCCTCATCGTAGAAACTTTCAAGTACACATAATCACCAACAGCGAATGCCAAATCTCTTCTCCTTTTGTCTGTATGGCTCTTCTGTCGGCTTTGGGCTATTTTCAATCATTTCTTGATGAAGTCGACTTTGTCAGAAGCTTCATGAATCATATTGGGTCCCAAAACAAGTCTATTACCAAGTTCAACATAATAAGTGGGAGATCTGCATGGTCTATCATAGAGTACTTCGAATGGTGACATTCCAAAGCTCGCTTGATAACTGTTGTTGTATGAGAACTCAGCTAAATGCAGGTGGTCTTCCCATGATCCACCAAAATCAATAATTCAAGCTCGCAAATAATCTTCAAGTATACGGTTCACCCTCTAAGTTTGTCCATCTGTTTGAGGATGATAAGCGGTGCTCAGGTTCAGTTTTGTTCCCAATTCTGCTTGGAATGCTTTCCAGAATTTACCAGCAAAGATCGGGTCTCTATCACTAACTATGCTAAGGGGAACTCCATGCAGTTTAACAATTTCTTTGAAATAAATCTGTGCTAGACTCTGAGCCGTTCTGTTCGATTTGACAGGTATGAAATCGGCGGTCTTTGTGAAATGATCTAAGATCACCCAAATACTGTTATTTCCTTTTCTAGTTCTGGGCAAACCATCAATGAAATCCATAGAAATTTGCTCCCACTTCTCATTTGGAATTTGTAACGGTTGCAACAGTCCAGCCAGTTTCTGTTGATCGCTTTTGACTTGTTGACAAGTGGAGCACTTGCTAACATACATCGAAATGTCATTTTTCATAGATCTCCACCAGAAAGTGCGCTTGATATCGTTATACATTTTGCTCACTCCTGGATGGATACTAAGCTTTGACTTGTGACATTCATCTAGTACTTCTCTTCTGAGCTCAGGAATGTTAGGAACACATATTCGGCATTTTAACCTCAGAATCCCATTGTTATCAATCTTAAAACTTAAGGGTTTTCCTTTCTGAATTCTCTCTTTGATCCTCTAAATGAAGTGATCATCTTTTTGAAGAACAAAAATCTTGTCAATTAATGAAGGTGTAATAAGGAGACTGGCGATGATTACGTTCTTTCTGCTGAGCGTATCCGCAACAACATTGGCTTTTCCTGGCGTATACAGAATATATAGATCATAAGCTGCAAGAAATTCTAGCCAACGCTGTTGTCTCAGATTCAGATCTTTCTAGGTGAAAAGGTACTTCAATGACTGATGATCAGTATATAGTTCAAACTTCTCACCCAATAGATAATGTCTCCAAATTTTCAAATCAAATACGACACCTAACAACTCTAGATCATGCACAGCGTAATTCTTCTCATGCGGTTTCAGCTGACGGCTAGCATAAGCAACAACTTGGCCTCTCTGCATTAATACCGCACCAAGACCTCTCACAGAAGCATCTGTCCAGACCTTCAAATCCTGATTACCATCGATAATCGTTAATACTGGAGCAGTTGTCAATCTTAATTTCAGCTCTTGGAAAGTTGTTTCACATTCTGGAGTCCACTTAAACCTTAAATGTTTCTTAGTAAGCTGTGTTAATGAACCGGATATCTTCGAAAAATCCTTAACGAATTTCCAGTAATAACTAGCCAATCCAAGGAAACTTCAGACTTCTGTAGGTGTCCTAGGCTACTTCAAATGTTGAATAGCTGTGATTTTACTTGGATCCACAGTAATTCCTTCTTTTGATACAACATGGCCAAGAAACTTTACTTCGTCTTGCCAGAATATACACTTGAAAAAATTAGCTTTTAAAACATTCTTTCTCAGAATTTCTAGAACCTGTTCCAAATGTTTTTCATGCTCGACTTTTGACTTAGAGAAGGCTAGAATATCATCGATGAATACCAGAACAAATTTATTCAAGACTCCTCTGAACACCCTATTCATTAGGTCGACGAAATAAGCTGGAGCGTTACATAAGTCGAACGGCATTACTAACCACTCGTAGAATAAGTCCGGACCCCTGAATGCTGTTAGAAGAACACAATCTTCAGCAATACGAAGCTGATGGAAACCTGTAGCCAGGTCCATCCTAGAGAATACCTGTGCTCCATTCAGTTGATCCAATAAATCATCTATCCGAGGTAGTGGATATTTGTTCATCAGTGTCTGCTTATTCAAGTCACGATAATCCATGCATAACCTAAGGGTACCATCGGATTTTGGAACAAATACCATGGAAGCTCCCAATTCAGAAAAACTAGGCCCGATCAGACCTTTCCACAGCAATTGTCGAGTTTGGTTGCCTAACTCTTCTTTTTCCTGTGGGGTCATTCTTCGTATTGGATGTACCACTGGTCTAGCATTCGAAGTTAAGTCAATCCTGAATTCAATTTCTCTTTGCGGAGGTAAGCTGACAACTTCTTCGAACACATCCACACAATTATCGATGACAGGAATATTTTCTATAGCAGCAGGAGTATTTTCTATAGCAGTGGGAGTAACATCAAGAAATGACCAAAAGTATTTTCTATCCGAATTTGGACCTTCACATGGTATGATAACATATCCAAGCTTTGTTTTAACTTTAACAACTCTTTCTGCACACTTAACCTCAACTTCATATATTGGTTAACCAATCCAATCCCAAAATAAGATCGAATTCGGTAAAATTCATGACAATCGAGATGGCAGGGAACCGATAACGGGAAAAAGAGACAGGCACCCCACAAATCCAACTAAGATTGAGGGAACCCCCAACCGGATTGTGGACAGTGATGGGTTCTTTGAGCTTTCTCAGGTTCAAATCCAATTTCTTAACCGCATTACTTACAATAAAGTTTCGATACGCGCCTGTATCAAATAGTACTTTAACTGAAATATCTTTGACGGTAAGCGTGCCTTCCAAAACATCTGGCCTAACATGACTGACTGAGGGTGCAGGAACTTCTGCCACTTCATTTACCTGTACCACTTCATATTTCTTTGATAGTTGGCAATTTTTCACAATATGACCAGCCTGGTGGCATTTATGGCATCCTCTATTCTCTTGGACCTTCTTACTGGATTTAGATCCATCTTTCTTCGAAGATTTACAGTTCCTTATCGGATGCCCTTGTTGATTACACGTTAGACATACGACTGCCTTTACCTTTTTCTGACTGGCCCTTGGCCTCTTACTGAACTCAGACTTTATACTTGCCCATGGCTGCGTACTTGTCTTTGGGCTATCAGTTTTGAACTTCCTTTTGTTGCTAGAACTGACTTCCTCTTTGTCCTCCAACAGACCTCGCTTATCAAGATCTTCATACTGAAAATCCATATATATCATTTCAGAGAAAGGAAGCTTCACATGTCTCATTACACTACTTTGGTACTTTCTCTGAAGCCCATTAATAAACCTCAGATTCTTCCTTTTAGGATTTTGAATTAGATGCGGGGCAAAATGAGAAAGTTCATTGAATTTCTTATGATATTCCGAAATGGTCATATCTCCTTGTATCAGATCGTAGAATTCATTACATAACCTTTCAGTTGCTTCTGGAGGAGTAAATCTTTCTATGAAAATCTCTTTAAATCTATCCTAGGTAATATTACCTTCTGTATTATCCTTAATAACAGTTCCCACCATATTAAAGCTTCGTCTTTAAGTACCCAAGAGGCTAATAATCTTTTCTGATCATCTCTTAGCTGGAAACGTTCAAAAATTCTTTCAGCAGAACGCATCCAAGCTTGAGTTTGAATAATGGATTCATTGCCCGAGATTGGTGATCCACCCAGACTTCGATACCTCTTTAATAGGGCTTCTATATCTGTTTCTGGCTATGGGAGCACAATTGGCTCATTAGCTTGTTGAACCATAAGATTATTTCTTCTGTTTCTGCCACTCATTTTATAGTACGTCTGCAAATGGCAGACAAAGTGTCTGGTCAACAGAAAGGATATTGTAAAGCATAGAGACGTATACTTGAATGTAAATGTGTCTACTGGGGTGCATTTTATTCTGCTATACTCATACTAGGACCTTACTGATCCTATCTGTAATGAGTTATTCGTCCTAGAACAAAACAGGTTCTATTTCTGATGAGTTCGTTAATATGTTATATTCCTGAGCTAAGATTAACCAAAGCTCTGATACCACGTGTGACGACCCCAAACCTCCGTGCAACGGTGGCAGGGGTAATCTTTGGAATATAACACATAAACAAATAACAGCAGAACAGAAATATTGAATTACACCAGATAATGTACATCAAATTACACTGGAAATAATAATCATCAGAGTTACACAACATAATAGGATCATACTTAGCATAAAATACGGTTTCCGTTCAATATACAATGTCTGCAGCGGAATCAAACATAATATACATAATGAAGTCTGAAACAGTAAAATAGAAATGATAAAGAACCAGCTCTAGCTCCATAGCTATCCAAAATGAGTCTGCTAAAACCTGAATACAAGGCTGCCATGTAGAAATAAGGGCACCCGAGTTTGCAAGGTTGTAACGACCCGGTAGGGATTCGACGCCCGAATTCCGACATTAATACATAATCATGTATTACCTGCCAAAACTCAAGTATCGAAAATCTTCAGATGGTTATTAGAAAGAAGTTAGAGGATGAGATAAGAAAGAAAGAAATATTAGAATAGAAGAAGAAGAAGATCCAACACGACACAGAGTCTCACATTGCAGCGGAACAAAATATAATATATAAATAAATCTTTATTGAGAGCTTGAAAATATACTTACAATCATCAGAGTACATCACACATCTGGACAGTTATAATAATCTATCCTCATATACAACACACATCAGAATAATATAACTTCATACGTCTGAATTCTTCTAGCTCGTCTCTTCACATCATCCGATAACTTGAACCTGTACACCTCGGTCTAACCCGAGCATTACAAATACCGGGCCAGTCTGGTGAACCAGAGTGAGAAAATCTCGCAAAGTTTATATAACAGCCATCTTGATTTTAAAGTTCAAAATCCTTTTGAAAGAAAAAGGATAATAGTAAGACCATCCCACTAATAAACACGGACGGTTTTTACCTTACTATAACCCAAAACAGTTTTGAAATCATATCTTGTCTGCTATTATAATAGTGTTTAAATACAAATAAATAGAATCTAGCAGAACGCTTGCATCTCACGCTCCACATATATAGTATACAAAAAGAAACCGCGGGCGCTTATTGGAGATTGGATTCCAACTATGACAAGGTATGGGACCACCTGCCGATAGTGTACCTCTAGAGGCGAATACACTGGCTTCAACAAGAACGTTTTGCAAACCGGCCCACACATGACCGACCACTCATTTCGCTTGAATGATCGAATGTATATCACCAACGGTTGGGAGCTACCCACGTTTCCCGAAAAGGGACAGCATCGATAGATTAAAGAAGCAAAAGGAATTTCTCTAGATAGTTGATTATACATCCTAATGGGAGCGACCCACATAGCCATGCTACCTGCCCGATTTTTGTCATTTCCCGGTTGATGAGGCTTGAGGTTTGAATTTACCTTTAGAACATTTGATCACCATTTACTTTGAATGCCACATCGTCAGATCCATCAGATATCACTGATTGACGTCCACAAAAGTACTCTGGTTGGGAGCTAACCAACTATGATACGTTTGAAGAAATCAATGTACGTGATCTTTTGGAAATACTTTGTCAGACATTCGTCCATACAAGTCATCCAGGAACCGGATGAACCGAAGGCACCCTCCTACCGAATCCAAAGGATCAATAGCGAGTAGTCCTTGCAAACCCATAAAACCCCACTTACGACCAAACCACGTCAGAATTCCTCTGGTTGCAACACAGAGGATATTCGACAAGTAATCCTTCCGCTTATGAAGATCCATGGTCTTCAATTGCTCCATTTTGATCAGCTTCTGAACATCTTCAACGTTTACGTATTTGCTGGCCGGAATGGTTTTCGAATATAAATTCGATTCCGGTCTTTCCGTACCAACAACGCATTGGCCATGATTTTGATAGTCAGTTATTTAACTATCAAAATAAACAATCATAAAAATAAAATAAATCCATTAGTTTATTACACAACATCACTTGGCCATTAAAATAATATATCAGTTGTAATATCAAAGATAATATAATAGTTTTAATATATATATAAATATTCTCAATTTATTTCATTAGATTAATCAACATAACCTAATTCACTTTAACGATCAATTTAACTTTCCTATCAGTCTTATCTTTATAAGAATCAGTTTTTATAAAAGTATTTAGTAATTACGATGAAACACGTGCTTCGCACACGGTAGTTATTGGTATAAAATGACAGTTAAAACAAACGATATTTAACTATATACATGGTTGGTTTATTTTCTTATTATAAACTTCATTAAAAATATATTTAAAAATCTATATACAGTTATAAAAGTAAATTTCATAACTTCCTAACCATCGCTTTACCTGATGGTAAATCGCACTTTATAAAACAGTTTGTAGTTTGGCCATCTGCTATGAACTGCTCAACCAATATCACTATTGGTTAATAACCAAACAAATGTTGAATTTGGGTTTCACAATCAACAACCAATCCAATAATCCAGACGCACGGGTTCCACAGTTCGTATAATGATCATATGGAAATAAACGATAAATTTGACTGATAACAGCCAGCTAATAGCAACCATTCAACAACCAATTTAATTTAATACGTTTATATTATTATAAACGTAACCAACAAGGTAAGTTATCTTGTTTGGAAATCATCGTTAAAAATAACGATGTTCTTTCATTTAAATTAAACAACCGTTTAATTTAAATAATTGATAAAATATTTAACACGCATCAAACAACCATCAACCAAACAATAATTAGCAGCCATAGCATACATATGATAAACCCGACTTATAATAATCATAAGTGGGAAAACTGAGTTAGATTAACTCACTTGATCTGCGTTCTGAAAAAGCTCGTTCCAGTTAACTCCAACTTCGTTCAATTCAACTCCGTTACGTACCGTTTTGCTCATGCATACGGTTCCAGTCTATTCTGAATCGGTCAATTCTGATAAGACATGATTACGTTGTTAACATTTAAAATTATATTTAAATTTAAATAACTAATTAATTCTAAATTAATTAAATTTAACGAACTAATTACTTGGTTTCAAATATTACCGCTCGACTCTTTCATTCAGTGCTTTGTCGGTTCCTGCTGTGTTCCAAATTATGACCGACATCTCAAGACCCTAGCCTGATCATTATAAACCTTATAATTAATAACATTTTAAAATTTTTAATTTAATAAATTTTCAATTTCACTTAGGTTGAACTAATAAATTAACAAACCTTAGCAAGCATATTTTGGTTTGCATTCACTAGAATTGGGCTGATGATCTTGAAATCCCTTACTCCTGCATGATATAATCCAAAACCGGCCCACACTTGTGAAACCCTTACGCAGTTAAAGGATTGGCCGCCTTCACTTCATACCACAGCCCTTTATTCCTCTCGTCCAAATAAAAAACAAAATGAACTCTACTGCTAGAAGAAAATTCCAGCGCCGCCTCCTCCTACGTTGATCGAAGTTCCACCGGCGATCCCCAAGTCAAGCGCGCGCCCTCTTCAGCTCATCCCTTGGCTCGAACCCCGTCACCGCCAGTCTTGCCGTTAGCCTGAAGTTTGAACATGAAGATTTCAACATCCAAGCGAGATTCAGTCCTTTCCGCCAAATTCAAATTTCAGCAGAAAAGGTCATCGTTCAGATCTCACTACCTTTGTTAAATAATTCGTGAATCATTGTATAAATTTGAACTTTCATGGGGGAAATGGTTCGAATGGTTTACTGCCGTTTGTGGTTAATTTGCGTGACTATACAAATCTCGAATGGGGTGGTTCTGCATATATAGTGCAAACAGCTTGGCATTCAAGGAAATGGGATTGTTTGGTCACCAAGTAATCGATTTGGAAATCACGGCATAGGGGTTGTAGATAGGGTGTAGATGTATATAACTGTGTTTCTTAGAACAGATGTGTAAATTCATTAATTGGATTGGACAAGGCATTGGGTAGGGGTCAGATTGCATGTGCTTAAGGCAAACCAGATTACTGTGTATATTTTTCTTTTATTCTTTATGTATTTTGCTATTTAGCCGTCCCAGGTGGTACTAAAGGATCTTATTAACAGTGATTTTCATGCAGCGTCTTTTGTGAACAATGGTTCAGAGTGATGGTTGGGCTTGTGGTGAACTATGGAAGTGGAGCGCATCTGGGGAAGGTGATAGTGGAGCAAGATGGTACTCATGGAGCTATGCATATGTTGTTTGAAGAGGTTTGCATGTGCACATCCTTATCCTAATTGGCCGGAAAGAGAGTAGTACATTTAACTATACACTACTTGCACACCTTAGGTAGGCCTGCTTGTACGTCGTGCTCATGGTAGAATATGATGTACAAAGGCAAGGTGTTAGCATATGTAGGCATGAGATGTCTTCTTCACTAGGTCTGCTTACTACTGAGAAAGTTAGTTTAGGCCTGTCTTTATGGATCTGCATCTGATAGAAAAGAATGGTACTGGAAAGAAATGCCAAGCAGACGAAGTGAAATTACAAGCTGCACATGGTATGATGTGAAGAAAGTAGAAGTAGCTGTGTAAATCACTGTAGTATAGTTGCGTTTGTTTTTTGATTTGGGCTTTTGGTAGGTAAGATTCAGAAAGATAGAACAGACAAGACCGATAGTGTATTTTTATTCTTTTCTTTTTTTCTTTTTCTCTCTCTTTGATTCGGTATTCTCTTTGAAATTGGTTGGATGGTTTCACTGTAACATAGCTGTGAGGCTATATGTAAGCTATTGGATTGTAATATCCAGATGTGAAGATTTGATTCCCATATTGGTAGAATAGTTATAGGTTTGTACTTTGAACAAATTTGAAATAAAATTTGTTTTGCTCTTTTACTGAGTTGTTTTGTACAAGTTGACCATTATCGCCAAGCATCGTCATTCAATATTGATGGCAGAAAATTTATAAAATTACCATATGTTTACTTGAAGTTTGTAATGTGTTCACATTTGCTTTGTTAATATATAAGTTTTGCTGATTTTTTCTTGGCATAGTGTCTCTTTATTTACTACCAGATATTAGATGCTAACATAGTTTTTATTTTCTGCCTCATAACTATTTACTTCCGTTGCATATACTATTTGTTTCATAGAACAAATCCTATAAGTTTGAATGTCAGCAATATTCATTCTTACGTGTATTTCTACTTCCCTGTTGTATACAGTCTATTTCCTTGTTGTATGCGGCTTAGTTAGTGACATATGTTTTTGTCAATTTGATTTGTCACTCGTACATTTGGGGAATACACTGTTCACCGTATGGTGGTTGTATATAGCTCCATATGTATCACTTGTTTACAATTCTATACGAAGGCCCAAGCGTTAAGTAGTTGTATATATACATACAAATAAGATCCGTAAATATATAAATAGTTTAATAAAGAAAATATATTGATAAATTACTAAATAAATACCGAAGCTATTAAATTCAAAAATAAATAAATTAATATCGACATATATGCCTGACTAGAATAGTATCTTACTTCAGATCAGTATCGAATTATAACTCACTATCAAAAATTTCAAGTTAACCAAAATCTAAAATATATAGAAAACTTTACTAAATTTTATTAAATAAAAATTATCATTATTTAACGATTTTCATAGCGACTATTTTATAATTTGAATTGGCCATATCTTACAGTATATAAGCTGGAAATTTCGATTTTTCTCTTTTATTAGAAAACTATAATCAATTCGATCCTAACGTTTCTTGTTTCACAGAATTTCGGCTCAAAACGGGTTCTGTATATCCAATTGAAGTTCAAAACTGAATATTACGAACTACCGCGCCATTTCGAGCTCATTTATAATTATATATAAATTATAACGTATAAACTTTGTTTTAAATAAACGAATTAAATATTAAAAATACATAAATATTCCAATAATAATATTTAAACAAAATTAAATATTCAAATTCAAGTGGCTGAAAATCTGGGCCGTTACAAAAGTGAAACAAAAATCGAGTCAGTCGTGGGACTGGTATGAGAAATCTACTTAACTGGTAAAACAATAATAACAAGGCAAATCCTAGGACCACGCCGCTAACGCGAAGCGGGTTTACTCCAGTGATTGCCAGTGCATGAAATAAAATAAACCATTAATCAACACAATGTTTTTAGAAAAATGAAGCCATTATAAGACTCAGGTCCCATCACACAATGCAACACAAGCCGGAGGATAGAGTTTTACCTTATAATGACAAAAATATGCTTGATATGAATAAATCAAATCATTTGATATTATTACTAGTGTTTATATATTTCAAAACAATTTTAATCATAATATCAATCCTAGACGGCATGGGTACCATACATCATGTCGCCATATATAGATTTACAATCAAAATCGCATATGTCGTATTGGAAGTTTGGATTTCCCTCATGAACTGAGGCAAGGGATCGTCCTTACCGCTTCGAGACAATCTAGCCTACCATATCTCAGGGCCCAGACTCAGGTGGGCCCTTAGATCGTCAGGGCCGGTCCATACGGAGTGGATCAAACTTAAACCCTGTACAATACGTCTCCCCGCCCTATGGGGCGTAAATGAGCCAAATGACTCCATATCCGAGGCGCCTCGCAATCCATCATCCACATAAGTAAAATGCCAGGGTTAGTAAAACGCTAATACCACTTCTAGCTAGAAAGAGACGCATGTTCTCCCTGAGGTCTTCTCCCGTTTCTGGTTCATACCGGGGTGTGAGGCTCACGAATTAACGCTATACACAAAGCTAGCTATATTAAAACTATGCTTTGATCATCAACCACAAGGCTTTGCTTTTCAACAAAAGCCTTGATCACTGCATCTTTGCATGCCACGTTGTCAATCTACAACGTCAGACACACTTCCATTTACAAGTCCGTTCTGAGTCTGAACGAAAGCGGAGGCACCATATTCCTCGCATATCCGGTCGATCTCCAAGTACGTCTGGACAATCGCCACTTTTTCCATCGTCTTGGGATGCCTCCCAATCAAGATTTCGGTAATCATCCAAACGACGTGAAGACTTCCGGTCTTCGACCACCGTCTTCATCGTCGATTTCTTATCGTCGATCAATTATTTGAAATGAGAATTAACTCGGCCTTTTCAAATAATTCACGTATATTTAGAATTCAAATCAATTCATTTCATGGTTAAATTATTTGACATCCATATTCAAGTTCATTAATGTAATTTTCATGTCAAACACATCCAACCATCAAAATATCAAACAAACCAAGTAAAATCAGTTTATTTCCATTCCATATCGTCTATAATATTTTATAACGATATATCGCTATTTTTATTTATTTAAAAATAGCATATTTTAATTTAACGACGCTTCAGGCCATAGCGCGGCCTTAGCGTTGTTTTTCTTCAGATTTGATTTACATATATCTAAAAATCTAACTGTTTGATCTTTACAAATTTTATATCGTTGGAAAGAACTTTTCAAAGCGGATCCAACGGTTCCAGTTTCGAGAAAATCCAATGGTCGGATCTCTCGGTGTAATCGTTTAAAATTACGATTTCAAAACGCGAACTATATGGCTCGATTAGTTATATATATATATATATATATACACACACACACATATATATATATATATATATAAAATTCGTTCGTCGATTTCTAAACTATTTTCAGTGCATACACGTGCTAAAAATAATATTCTTAACCAACAAATGTTTATTTCCACACGTGAATATTTTAACACTTTATATATTTGATAAAAATGTGATTTTTATCCTTCTAGTCCTTTATTCTATATATGAATATTTTCTAACTTCACTTATACGATACAAATGTGATTTTTATCGTTTTAGCCATTTATTCGACATATGAGTATTTTTAACACTTCGCATACTTGATAGAAATGTGATTCTTATCGTACTAATATTTTACTTAACACATGGGTATTTTTATAACTTCATATACTTGATAAAAATGTGATTTTTACCGTTTTAATATTTTACTTGACACATGTGTATTTTTAGCGACTCAATCATACAATAAAAATGTGATTTTTATTGTGTAGACATTTTATTTTCAACATGAATATTTTATATACTTCATATGCATAATAAAAATGTGATTTTTATTATCTAAACAGTTTATTGAAATCATGAATAAATTATCAACATATGAATATATTTCAATACATCAATAAAAAATCAAACACATGAATATTTCAAAATTTCGGCAGCAAAACGGGTGGGTAGTGAACCCGGCACCGTCTCGAGTACGGCTCCTCGCTCTACCTTAATACCTGGCGGTTTTTGACAATGGGGATTCATACATCTAGTTCGCACGGAGGCGAGTATGTTTTTTTCCTTTCCACTAACTAATCTTATTCTAATTTTGTTTCAACCACAAACAGGTATTTTTCAACCACAATCAGGTATTTTTCAACCACAATCCAACAATCTCAACCACAAACAATCCTATCAACCATTCGCATTATTCACCAAATTTCACACCAATCACAATCAATAAATATCGTCCATGGTTTGTGGACGAGGGGCATATATATACATATATATATATATATATATAAGTATATATGTGTATTTCACTTCCATTTCAACGCATATATGATTCATACAATGCATGTATAATTTATACAGCGCTCATATAACTTATACAACACATGTACATGAGGTATACATCGCATATATAATTTATACTTCGCTTATATAACTTATACATCGCACTTCCATTCACATTTGAATTAGAAATCTCACATTGGTTTTCGCGATGCCAAAAATTGTAGAAGCTCTAAAAATTCCCCGGTCTCTTCTAGAATGTAGATGACGTCGCCACGGTCCCAGTGTCTCTTGTTTCACTGGATTTCGACCGCACATTGAAACATTATGATTTTTAGAAGTTCGCAACGATTTTAAATGTGGAAATAAGTTTATTAAAACCAAAACCGTACCTCTTCTAAAATTGTTCAAAACTAGGGTCTCGTTTTTCGCGCAGACCGGCGCGCTAGGGGACGATCGGCCTTCGCTACCTGAAAGAGCTCGGAAGGAGCTTCCCGTCGCTGATGAAGGCGTGCAGATCGACGACGCCTCCTGTCCTCGGCGGCGGCTAAAAGGTCAGAACTTCTCGAAGGTGATTCAGCTCGTACGGGCGACGATAGGAGGAGCAGCTTATATGGATTTGAAGGTGGTGAGGAGTACTTCAAAAAAGTTCAACTGGGGCAGGGCTAATTGTGAATGGATTGGCCGGAATATGGCCGGGAAGTGGCGATTTCGTTTACGCCTTTGATCGTGATACGGGGAGAGAGAAACTTGTGTTTTTTTATTTTTCTTATTTAATGGATAAAATTTTCTGATACGCCGATATTTATATTAACTTGAATAATAGGGTTTTCATAAACGGACTCCAAATCAAACCCAATGACTATCGTCCCTTGCTAAATACCCCAATTCCGAACACAATGGAATATGTTTCGTTAGCCCATTCGACTGTTACAGTCAGTTATTCTTCAAATTAAAATATTAAACATTCAATTTTAGATTTGAACATACATTTTAATTTGCCGGAGCCACATACTGATTCTAAAAATCCCAGAAAAATAAATCTAGCTATGTCTAGCCGATACGGTCCCAACAAAACTGATTTCGTCAAATTCTGAGACCGTTTGAAAAATGGCCATTTTCTGGTCAATCCAATTCAAACTGAAATTGCAAAACACGTTTTCCTTTGCCGCGCTCACATATTGATTATAAAAATTACAGAAATTTAAACATAGCAATACTTTGACATTCTGGTTCCAACAGAAGTAGTTTCATCGAAAATGGAGGTCGTTTGCAAAATCACTATTTTCAAGGGCTAAATTTATATTTAAAAATCCAATTTTTAAATTCAGACTCAATTTCCATCAAAATTATTCAAAATTAAAATTTTAAACTAGCTCTGATTTTCGGGGTTGTTACACAGATGGACAGCCAAACAGAAAGAGTGAATCGGATTCTAGAAGATCTTTTGAGGTTATGCATCTTGGATTTTTGAGGAACATGGGAAGAACACATTCCATTAGTAGAGTTCGCCTACAACAACAGCTATCAGACTAGTATTGGCATGGCACCTTTTGAAGCTTTGCATGGACGACCTTGTCGATCACCAACTTGTTGGTGGGAATCTACAGATAAGATTTTTCTTGGGCCCGAGATGTTTAGGGAAACTTCGCAGAAGATAGACTTGATTCGAAAACGCATGAAAACGACACAAGACCGGCAAAAGTCATAACTGATAAGAGATGAACCGATCTTGAGTTCGATGTTGGAGACACGGTTTTTATTTAAGTGACACGGTTGAGGAACGTAGTTCACTTCGGATCTGTAGGGAAATTGGCACCAAGGTTCGTAGGGCCATTCCCCATTACATAAAGAATTGGACAGATGGCCTATAGAGTGAAGTTGTCTGAGAAGCTTAGGGGTGTTCATAATGTATTTCACGTGTCACATTTGCGGAAGTGTCTACATGATACCGCGGAAGTGGTAGAGCCGAGCATGCTTAGAGAAGTGGAAGTAGAGCAAGATGCCACGATTAGGCGAGTTCCTACATGCATCCATGGATCGGAGGTCAAGAAGTTACACAACCGAGAGGTCAAGTTGGTTAAAGTCCAATGGGGAGATGATCAAGGAGACACGACTTGGGAGACTGAAGACAAGATACGCGCATCATATCCTTTTCTTTTCGAGGGTACATCCTTAACTCCTTTACCTAAAAAGTGTATGCGTGTTTGTTTTTTTAGTATAACCTCTCGATCATATCTTCGATCCTTAGTAGAAGCCAATGGATGTAAACATGTGTTTGAGACATGTTATGTTTGGTGGATGCAAGTGGTTGCTAGTGATTGCTCGTGGATGCATTTACGCACACTTTAGGCACTAAGATCGGCTCAGTCACTTTTCATATTGCATATTGCATATGAATACATATATTTGTATATTGATTGAAATTTGATGTGTTATCATGTGGATGCTGCATTTGAATGGATGATTGTGCACTCATATAGAAGTTATAAAGTGCATTAGGAATAACTGCATACATGTTGGACTCATGGCACTAACATAATTCGCATTAAGGAGGTCAACTGAATCTGTAGACTGCCTGATCTTTGCATTAGATAAGGAACATATACACACACTTTTGCATATGTTCATATAGCATTAGAGATGTTTTAAGGACAATGGATGCTTCTGGATGATGGATGAGTAGATGGATGATTGGATGGTAGGATATACATTCTTCTTAACTTGGAGATTTCGGGGACGAAATCCTTTTAGGAGGGGAGAATGTAACACCCAGTAATTTTAAAATATTAAAATTAACAAATTAAAGAATACTTAATTTTTAGAAGAAAAATTAAGGGAAATGGGTTGCGCCATTGCGTTCGTCTCGGAATTATGCTTGGAATAGAGTCCGGGTTTGCGTAAATTGGATATCGTATGAAGAAGTTATAAGCCTTAGAAGTTTGTATACGCATAAGGAAGTATATATATATATATAAAATAATTCCAGAACCTTCAAAATAGTTCAAAAATCAAAAATCGACCCAAGCGGGCTGAGCGGGAAAATTCCCGCTCGTGGGTGTCGACCCCCCCCCCTAGGGGATGTCGACATAGGTGTCGACCCCCCTGTAGGGGTGTCAACATAAGTGTCGACCCCCCTATAGGGTGTTGACCCCATCGGCCCAGATCTGGTCGATGACGTGTTTGTGGTACGTGTCTTTTTCTGGTTAGCTGGATGACGTGTTTTTCTGGTCTGGATGGCTCAGATGGTTCCTAAGCAGATCTAAATGTCCTTATACACCTAATACACCTATAAATAAACACCAAACCTAACCCTAATCTCATTGTCTTCATCCATGGCGCCTCCATGCTGCTCTAATCTAAACTAGTCTTTCCTCTCCAACAAATCAGAATAAGAGTATTCAAATTAGAAGAGCGAATCTACAAAAACAACAACAACGCCTAATTCTCTTCCTAAGTCCAATCTCTGTGAGTCCATTGATTATTTTTAGATTTAAATAATGCAAAAGCAATTCTGACATGTTGTAAATTGGATTTGGGAATTATACATGACAATAAGATTGAATCTCATCAATTCTATCTTTGCCTATACATCATATTCGTGATTCTTATATGCCCATGTTGATATTATCATCAGTTTTATCATATCTTTGTGATCAGTTCATAATTATGCCTATTTTATTGTTATTATTATGCCTGTTCTTTATCTCTTTCCTTCCTCCTTCCCTTTTTATTTCTATAGCCAGGCTACCTTCGAGCCTAGGCCAAATCTTGTAGAGATAAACGTACGTATGGTAATTGAGGGAACGTGGGGAAATTTGGCATAATATATGTTGGGTTGATTTGGGCATGATAAATGTTAAATTTTGGGCATGATATGAAATTGGGGATTTTGGGTAATTAACATAATTAGCCTGAAATTGGCATAAACAGCAAATGAATAAATTGGCTAAGATAAGCATGCCGAGACACGAGATTAGACTCCGTTTGCGGTAGAAGTCTGCTCAGAACCAACCGGCCTAACCAGCAACCGCAAATGGTCAGTTTAATGTGAGAGATCATAGGCATAACTAAAAGATGCTTAGACACGAGGTTAATTCTGGCTTGTGGTAGAAGTGTGTCCGGAACCGCCCAGCACATCCAACAGCCACAAGCAATCGACTTAATGTGAGAGGTCTGTGCATTAATAACTAATTAATGTTGATCAAAGATGAATATGATACCTATAACATGTTAGGTGGGTGGGGTTAAGTTAACCTGTGTGAGATGACAATTTAACCAATATTACATGAACAAAGTGGATAGGGATAAGGCAAGCTTAACCAGTAATACATATTGATTTGATAAGTGGATGGGGGTTAAGTCAACTGGGCGAATAGACAGCACTTAACCAATATAAGTCGGGTTAGGATAAACCCTGGGGGGAAAACCTAGTGTAACACCGCGAATTTCAGTTAATATTAACATTCACAAATTAAAGAATAACTAATCCAGATGTGGGAATTAGGGGAAACGGTTTGCGCCATTACGTTCGTCTCGGAAAAATACGCGAAATAGAGTCCGAGTTTTCGAAAATCGGAGTCCGTATGAAGAAGATATGGACGAACGAAGTTTGGCAGAAAAACCGAAAACAAGCCAGAATGCACTGGCACACTTGTGAAGTGCTCCAGCACAAAAATACACTGGCGCACTTGGGAAGTTCGCCCGTTTCGAGCCAGAAACCTGCACAGCTTTCTGGTTTGACCCTGGCTGGCCTGGTGCACCTGTTTTGGTTCTCTGGTCTGTTTTGCTGACCTGTGACGATTTTTGATGGTTTAGATCTAAACTAGGGTTAATCCTATGGCCTAAACTACATCCTAAATCTATAAATACACCCTAAGACTACCCTAATTCATACTAAAAATATATACAAGGCCATCATGCCGTCAAAATGCAATTAGAACATGAGGGGTTAAGTGGGTGCCTTGGGTGGCATGTGGAAATCTAGTGGTTGCCTTGGGTGGCAATAGAAAATACGATTAGAATACTTAACCAAAGTGGAAACATGTAATTAAACATGATTAAAGGGTTAAGTAGGATACACCAGAGGGAGCAAGCTTAGGTGGGTAGCTTGTGGGGGCCCATTTCAACCAGTAACCCATGTGTATCTTTGTGGGCTCGACCCATGTCGAGGACGGGACACGCGTACTGGGCTTGACTATAAGAGGCCAAAACGGGGTAGCGGTGGCAACGCAAGTCCAACGGGTTTCATATGCGTGTGCGGGCCCGGGCTGGTAGGTAAGACGTTGTTGCATCGTGTAGGTATAAGCCGTGCACCGTTGGTTGTATCGGGTTGCCACTTTGCGGAGTGATACACCCCACTGTGGGGCCAGCACGGGTATCTACGTTAGGGAGCCGATCGCTTGGGGAGTAGTGGGTACACCTAGTGGAGATAGGGGCAGACGGCACCTATGTGGTCAGCTAGGGGTACATGAAACTACTAGTTAAATTTTCTAAGTCCTTGGGTGGGATCAACCTTTAAGTTAGGAATGACTGGTGTGGTGCAGTGTAGTAATTATCCTTGGGTGGGTAGATGCGTCTTTACCGATATCTTAGTTCTTCCTATGTCTAGTTGGCTGCTTAGTGTAGTCATTTATCCCCAGTCGTTACCGTACCAAGTTTATATCATACCCTAATTACTTTAATGATTGTATTGTTAAAGTTATAGGACTCGCTCAGACTTATGTCTGACCCAATTGTTTTTATCTTCTCCCCCCCCCCCCCGGGTCCTCAAGTTGGGCCTAGCCCTAGTGGGCTTTGATTAAATTGCTTTATCTATCTTTTGGAGCTTGGACCGTTGATGTAAAGCTCAGCTTATCTTTTCTAATATGGCTATTAGTATGTAGTGGGATTATGTACTTATGTTTTTATCGAGATGGATATTTTGTACTTGACTCTTGTTGGTTTTTGGTATGTAACCAAACATGTTTACCTTCTGCTGTAATGAAATGATGTTTTAAATTTCAAGTATTACTTATATCTGTCTTGTTGTAATTTTTCTGTTCTATATTCACTTAAAATACTCCACCGAAGTTAAGGCATTCCCTTAGTGAGTGACCTTAGCGGGTGTGGGTGTTACACGTGGTATCAGAGCTGAAGGTTACCGGAAAAGATAAAATTTTTAGAAAAACTATTTTTCTAAAAACATTTTTGGAAGAAGTATTTTCAAAAACATATCTTTTACGAGAAAAGTTTTTAAAAGAAAAGCATAATCCCCAATAGCCATATCTTTATCTTTCGAATTCTCCGTTTTGAATCTTCCCTTTTTTGTTTCAACATGGCTGAAGATCTTAACTTTCCGGAGGATGTGACGATACCAGTATGGTATAGGAGATTGATGGAGGCTAGGGCCGCCGCTGCGGGTCCAGCAAATGTTCCTCCACCACCAGTTGCACCCGATCTTCCTCCTCCTCCTCGCGCGGATACTTTTGCTAAGACTTGCAAGGAATTTAAGGCTATGGGAGGGAAACCTTTTCAAGGATCAGAAACTTTTGTGGAAGCTAGGGATTGGCTTAAGGAGGTGGAAGAGTTGATAGATATCTTTGAGATGGAAGAAGGAAAGAAAGTCAAGTTAGCTGCTTGGTTAATGAAGGGAGAGGCCTCGTTCTGGTGGGAGGTCACTAATGGAGAGCGCCCTGTTGACTCTTGGGCGTATTTCAGGCAAAGGTTTGAGGCAAAGTTTCTCTCACGTGCGGAAGAAAATCTTTATATGGAAAGGTTCTTAACATTAAAGCAAGGAAACTTATCAGTGAAGGAATATGTCAACAAGTTTAATCAGCTAGCAAGGTTTGGCATGGACATGGTGAATACACTGGAGAAGAAGGCTCTGAGGTTCGTTAAAGGCTTGAATGAACCGATGCATGGATTGGCTATGACTCACATCCCTATGGGGGCCACCTTTGAGAAGCTAGTAGACATGGCACTTATGCATGAGGAAGAGAAGGGTCCCAATGCTAATAAGGCACCCGAGAAGAAAGGAGATCAGAAGAGACCTCAACAGCAACAGCAAAACAAGGGTTGGAAAGGCAACGGTGGCAAGGGAAAGAAGAAGTGCTTCAATTGCAGGACACCAGGCCACCTAAGCAAAGATTGTCGGAAGAAGAAGAAGACTGGCTCCTTCCATTGTGGCGAAGCAGGGCATCTAGTGAAGGACTGCCCTAAGAAGGGGCAGAGGACGGGATCTACCTCAGGAGGACAGGTGCAAGCTCTTATGGCACCAGGTCAGGCAAGGGGGCAAGTTCAGGCTCTCGCAGTTCCACCGATTCAGGAAAGAGGTAGAACTATTTCCGTTGAAAGTCTAGTTTTTCTGTTTGATCATCCTGTCCGTACTTTGTTTGACTCTGGCGCATCGCATTCGTTTATCTCATCATCATTAGTTGAGTCACTGCACTTAGACACCAGTCTAGTAGATGATCCCTTGGTTGTTTCAAACCCAATTGGGGGCTCCACTTATTTGTCCATGATATGTTTGGTTTTGAATATTTCTATACTTAGCTTTGAGTTTAGATGTGATGTTTTTGTTTTGGGCTTCACGGGCTATGGGTTAATTTTGGGCATGGACTGGTTATCCAGTAATGGTGCCGTTCTTGATTGTGAAAGGAGAGTTGTTAGGCTCATGACCCGCTTGGGTAACACTCTCGAGATCTCTTGTAATACCATGGATTCTGTTATGCTAAGTTATCTTGAATCGCTTGACGCTTCGGTCGAGAGTTTGCGAACTGTTAGAGTGGTCCGAGAATACTCGGATGTGTTTGAGGAGGTGAAGGGCTTACCTCCGAAGCGGGAGATAGACTTCCGAATATATCTGGTAGACAATGCTAAACCAGTATCTTTGCCAGTGCTCCACATTGCTCCTCGTGAGAGGAGGGAACTCAATAAGCAAGTAGGGGAGTTGCTTGAGAAGGGGTTCATAAGACGAAGTATATCGGAGTGGGGTGCTCCAGTAGTTTTTGCCACGAAGGCGGATGGGTCCCTCAGACTTTGTGTAGACTATAGAGAACTCAACAAGCTTACAAAGAAGAATAGACACCCATTGCCGAGGATTGATGATCTCTTTGATCAGTTGGTTGGCGCCTCAGTGTTTTTGCAGTTGGACTTAGCCACGGGGTTTCATCAGTTGAGAGTGGCTGAGAATAGTATAGAGAAGACCGCCTTTAGGACTCCGGATGGTTTCTATGAGTGGCTGGTGATGCCCTTTGGTTTGATGAACGCCCTTGCATACTTTGTTGATTTGATGAGTAGGGTGTTCAGGGAGTACCTTAATAAGTTTGTGGTGGTCTTTGTGGATGACATCTTAGTCTTTTCTAAGAGTGAAGAAGAGTGTGCCCTACATCTTAGGGAAGTGTTGGAGACTCTTCGAGTGCATAGCCTTAAGGATAAATTCTCTAAATGTCACTTTTGGAGGAAGGAAGTGCGGTTCTTAGGGCACGTGGTCTCCAAAGAAGGGTTAGCTGTGGATCCCGCGAAGGTAGTGTCCATCCAAGATTGGAAGGTTCCGAAGAATGCTACCGAGGTGAGGAGTTTCTTAGGGTTGGCTGGCTACTATAGGAAGTTTATCAAGGACTTCGCGAAGATATCAGCCCCATTAACTCGCTTGACAAAGAAGAATCTAGTCTTCACATGGGACGTAGATTGTGATGATGCGTTCCAACGGTTAAAGAGAGCTTTAACCACAGCTCCAGTCTTAGTGTTGCCAGATGGGAGTAAGCCATTTGTTGTTTATACCGATGCTTGTGGGACAGGACTAGGCGCAGTCTTAATGCAAGAGGGAAGGGTAATAGCCTATGGGGGAAGGCAGTTGAGAGCGCATGAGAAAAATTACCCTACACTTGATCTAGAGTTGGCCGCTATTGTTTTTGCGCTTAAGACTTGGCGCCGTTATCTTCTTGGCGAGAGGTTCGAATTGTTCACTGACCACAAATCGTTGAAGTACTTGTTTTCTCAGAAGGATTTGAACTTAAGACAGTAAAGGTGGATGGAGTTCTTAGCATCCTATGATTTTGAGATAGCATATACCCCTGGCAAGGGTAACGTGGTGGCAGACGCCTTAAGCAGAAAAAGGTTGTCCTTGAGTCCATTGTTCGTGGAACGACGAAGCTTGGAATTTATCTCGATGTTTGATTTCAGACCTTCCATTGACTTTATACCCGATTTGCTAGCATCCTTAGAGGTCAGACCTACTCTTTTGGGACGGGTTGGTGAGGCACAGAAGAACAACCCACAGTTGGTTGAGTTAGTAGAGAAGCTCATAAGGGGGGAGTCGTCCAGCCATTTGAGTAGGTACACCCTAGATGGTAAGGGGTGGTTGCGTAGAGACGGTAGACTTTGTGTACCGCAAGACGAGGGTTTGAAGAAGGCTGTTCTTGATGATGCGCATCGTTCGAAGATGACCATTCATCTCGGTGGGGACAAGATGTACCAAGACATGAAGCGACTTTTCTTTTGGGCCGGTATGAAGAAAGATGTGGCCGAGTATGTCGCTAGATGCTTGGTGTGCCAACAAGTGAAAGCACAGAAAAAGAAACCCAGTGGGTTTCTTCACCCATTGGAAGTTCCGCAATGGAAGTGGGATAGCGTCTCAAAGGATTTTATCGATGGGTTACCAAGATCGAGGAAGGGTAATACGGGAATTTGGGTTGTGGTAGACAGACTTACTAAGAGCGCCCATTTCATACCCGTGAAGAGTAAGAGGACTGCTCCATGGCTGGCTTCAGTTTACCTTCGAGAGATAGTTCGGTTGCATGGTGTACCTTCTAGCATAGTGAGCGATCGAGATCCTATCTTCACTAGCGAGTTTTAGAAGAGTTTGCAAGAGGCAGTAGGGACTCAGTTGTGTTTGAGCACCGCATATCATCCTCAGACGGACGACCAGACCGAGAGGGTGAATCGTGTTCTAGAAGACCTTTTGAGGCTAGGTATCTTAGATTTTGGAGGTACATGGGAAGAGCATCTCCCATTGGTGGAGTTCGTGTATAATAACAGCTTTCAGTCTAGTATTGGCATGGCTCCTTTCGAAGCTCTTTATGGAAGGCCTTGTCGGTCACCTACATGTTGGTGGGAATCTACGGATAAGATCTTGTGGGGGCCCGATATGGTTAGAGAGAGTTCGGAAAAGATTGATTTGATTTGAAGAAGGATGAAAGCAGCGCAAGATAGGCAGAAATCTTATGCGGATAAGAGGAGGACGGATCTTGAGTTTGATGTTGGGGACATGGTCTTTGTCAAAGTATCTCCATTACGGAATGTTGTTCGCTTTGGGTCCGTTGGAAAATTAGCACCAAGGTTTGTAGAACCGTTTCCTATTAAGGAAAGGACTTGACATATGGCATTTAGAGTGGATTTTCCCGAGAGACTTAGTGGTGTACATGACGTATTCCATGTGTCACATTTGAGGAAGTGCCTACATGAGACCGCAGAGGTGGTAGAGCCGAGCTTGCTTAGAGAAGTGGAGGTAGAGCGTGATGCGATGATTCGACGAGCTCCTACTCGCATCCTTGGGTCAGAGACTAGGAAGTTGTAACACCCCACACCCGCTAAGGTCACTCACTAAGGGAATGCCTTAACTTCGGTGGAGTATTTTAAGTGAATATAGAACATAAAAATTACAACAAGACAGATATAAATAATACTTGAAATCTAAAACATCATTTCATTGCAGCAGAAGATAAACATGTTTGGTTACATATCAAAACCAAATAAAACAAGAGTCAAGTACTAAATATCCATCCTGATAAAACATAAGTACATAATCCCACTACATAACTAATAGCCATAATAGAAAAGATAAGCTGGGCTTTACATCACGGTCCAAGCTCCAAAAGATAGATAAAGCAATCTGATCAAAGCCCACTAGTGCTAGGCCCACTCTGAGAACCTGAGGGTTGGGAAAAAGATAAAAAAACAACGGGGTCAGACATAAGTCTGAGTGAGCCCTATAACTTTAACAATACAATCATTAAAGTAATTAGGGTATGATATAAACTTGGTACGGTGATGACTGGGGATAAATGACTACACTAAGCAGCCAACAAGACATAAGATGAACTAAGATAACGGTAAAGACGCATCTACCCACCCAAGGGTAATTACTACACTGCACCACACCAGTCATTCCTATTTAAAGGTTGATCCCACCCAAGGACTTAGAAAATATAACTAGTAGTTTCTTGTACCCCTAGCTGACCACATAGGTGCCGTCTGCCCCTATCTCCACTAGGTGTACCCACTACTCCCCAAGTGATCGGCTCCCTAACGTAGATACCCGTGCTGGCCCCACAGTGGGGTGTATCACTCCCCAAAGTGGCAACCCGATACAACCAATGGTGCACGGCTTATACCTACACGATTCAACAACGTCTAACCTACCAGCCCGGGTCCACACATGCATATGAAACCCGTTGGACTTGCGTTGCCACCGCTAACCCGTTTTTTGCCTCTTATAGTCAAGCCCAGTACGCGTGTCCCGTCCTCGACATGGGTCTAGCCCAATAAGATACATATGGGTTACTGGTTGAAATGGGCCCCCACAAGCTACCCCCCAAGCTTGTCCCTTTTTCTAGTGCATCCCACTTAACCCTTTAATCATGTTTAATTACATGTTTCCACTTGGTTAAGTATTCTAATCGTATTTTCTATTGCCACCCAAGGCAACCCACTAGATTTCCACATGCCACCCAAGGCACTTACTTGATTTCCACATGCCACCCAAGGCACCCACTTAACCCCTCATGCCCCACTACATGCTTATCTAGTTAAGTGTTTCTTAATTGATTAAGAACGTAACCTTTGTAAAGACCTCTCACATTAGACTGTCTTTTATGGCAGCTGGATATGCCGGTCGGTTCCGGGCAGCCTTACGCCATAACAAAGTCTAACCTCGTGTCTTTACACTTGTCACGTATTTAGTTTATGCCTAAGACCTTTCACATTGGGCCAATCATTTGTAGCCGCTGGATTTGCCGGTCGGTTCCGGGCAGTCTTATGCTACAAAAGGGTCCAACCTCGTGTCTTAGTCGATTAATTACACCTAATTAAATCAAGTAAGTGCCTTGGGTGGCATGTGGAAATCTAGTGGGTTGCCTTGGGTGGCAATAGAAAATACGATTAGAATACTTAACCCAAGGCACCCACTTAACCCCTCATGCCCCACTACATGCTTATCTGGTTAAGTGTTTTCTTAATTGATTAAGAATGTAACCTTTGTAAAGACCTCTCACATTAGACTGTCTTTTATGGCAGCTGGATATGCCGGTCGGTTCCGGGCAGCCTTACGCCATAACAGAGTCTAACCTCGTGTCTTTACACTTGTCACGTATTTAGTTTATGCCTAAGACCTCTCACATTGGGCCAATCATTTGTAGCCGCTGGATTTGTCGGTCGGTTCCGGGCAGTCTTATGCTACAAAAGGGTCCAACCTCGTGTCTTAGTCGATTAATTACACCTAATTAATCACCCCCATAATTTGTACTAATTATCCCTAATTAATTACAAATTTAATGATGTACATAATTGACTCAATTATGTCCATCCACTTTATGGTATGCATAATCATACCAACTTCACACCATTTTATTAACATGAATATTAACCCCATCGTTCCCCACGTAATACGCTAACATGACATACTTAAAAGGGAAGATTCATCACAAATACAATGGGTTCAACTTAGCATAACTTTAGCATCAACATGGGTTTTAACGGTGTCAACTTGCATATATGACCATAGCATCAAACCCAACTTGCATGAATCACATATGTCATAAAGAGGGTAACTTGCATAAGTTACTTATGTCATACAAAGGGGTAAACTTGCATATATATGTGTGACATATAAAGGGGTTAACTTGCATATGTATGCATCTCATACAAAGGTGTAAACTTGCACATGTTACTTGCATATAATCAAACACCAAACTTGCATAACATGTCATATACGAACTTGCATATAATCAAACACAAAACTTACATAACATGTCATATATGAACTTGCATATAATCAAATACCAAACTTGCATAACATGGTGTCATAATGGATCAATGTTTATCATAGTGGTTTGCATAACTAGCATCATGAACATATAGCATAAAACTTGCATAACTAGCATCATGAACATATAGCATAAAACTTGCATAACTAGCATCATGAACTCATAGCATATGACTTGCATAACTTGCATAACATCATGAACACATAGCATATGACTTGCATAACTTGCATGACATCATGAACACATAGCATATGACTTGCATAACTTGCATAACATCATGAGCACATAGCATATAACTTGCATAATTTGCATAACATCATGAACACATAGCATATGATAACATAACTTGCATTGATCCACATACATAACCATAACCTCATTATATCCTATCATAATTAGTTTAGCAATTGCTTGCTAAAGGCATAGAAACTCAAAACTTGTTGATTAGCACTCCTATGAAGAAGATTAAGTTGCTAGAGTTGATTAGAAGTTGATTTGAGAAGCTATCTTCTTCTACAATTTGATGGAGGCTCCTTCAAGTTGCATTTTGACGGCATAACGACATTGTATCTATTTTTAGTATGGATTAGGGTAGTCTTAGGGTGTATTTATAGATTTAGGATGTAGTTTAGGCCCTTAGATTAACCCTAGATTAGGTTAGAGCCATCAGATTTCGTCACAAGCCCCAAAACATAGCCCAAACCCCTTCAGATTGCCCCCAGGCCAAACTGGCCGACAAGGGGGGTCGACCCCTGGGTCGACACATGGGTCGACCCCTTAGGGGGGGGTCGACACCCATGTTGACCCCTGTGTCGACACGCTCTGTCTGGCAGGAATTTTCCCGCCTCTTCTGAAACTTGAAATTTGAATATTTTAAATCTATTTTGAATTTTCTGAAACTTCGGATG
This sequence comes from Allium sativum, assembly GCA_030737875.1. Taxonomy (NCBI): domain Eukaryota; kingdom Viridiplantae; phylum Streptophyta; class Magnoliopsida; order Asparagales; family Amaryllidaceae; genus Allium; species Allium sativum. Next base: position 137,560,465 of record CM060922.1, on the reverse strand, counting down.
GCCATAACTTCTTCATACGAAGTCCAAATCACGCAAACTCGGACTCTATCTCAACCAGAATTCCGAGACGAACACAATGGCGCAACCCGTTTCCCTTAATTCTCACGTCTGAGATTAATTATTCTTTAATTACTAAACATTAATATTAAGTGAAATTCGGGGTGTTACAGAAGTTGAGAAACAGAGAGGTTCAACTAGTCAAAGTGCAATGGGGAGATGATGAGAGCAACGCTACTTGGGAGACAGAAGCGAAGATGCGTTCACTGTATCCATTCCTTTTTGAGGGTATGTCTTTTAATTTCTCCTTTATCGTTTTTCTAGTTCTTATCTTATCTTTAGTATGTCTTCTCATTAGTACCTTTGACCTTTAGATAGGGTGAACCTATGGTTGAAACATGTGTTTGAGACATGTTATGATTGATGGATGCATGTGGATGCAAGTGTTTGCTAGTGGTTGCTCGTGGATGCATATACACACACTTTAGACACTAGATCGGCTCAGTCACTTCATATTGCATATTGCATATTGCATATAATTGTGTGTAGGTAGCTATATTAATGGATGTATAATGGTTGTGTTATCATATGGATGATGCATTTTGGTGTATGGTTGTGCACACATGTAGAAATAGTATGTGTAGATAGGGTTCTTTTGCATACATATTGGATGCATGGCACTATCATGGTTTGCATTAAGGAGGTCAACTGAATCAGTAGACCGCCTGATTTTGCATTAGACAAGGAACATATACACACACTTTTTGCATATGTTCATACAGCATTAGAAACTTTAAGGACAATGGATGCCAGTGTTTGATGGTTTAGTAGATGGTTGTTTGGATGGTAGGATACGTTCTTCTAGACTTAGAGATTTCGGGGACGAAATCCTTTAAGTAGGGGAGAATGTAACACCGCGAATTTCAGTTAATATTAACAATCACAAATTAAAGATTAACTAATCCCTAATGTGGGAATTAGGGGAAACGGGTTGCGCCATTGTGTTCATCTCGGAAAAATACGCGAAATAGTGTCTGAGTTTTCGAAAATCGGAGTCCGTATGAAGAAGATATGGACGAACGAAGTTAGGCAGAAAAACCGAAAACAAGCCAGAATGCACTGGCGCACTTGTGAAGTGCGCCAGCACAAAAATACACTGGTGCACTTGGGAAGTGCGCCCGTGTCGAGCCAGAAACCTGCACTGCTTTCTGGTTTGACCCTGGCTGGCCTGGTGCACCTGTTTTGGTTCTCTGGTCTGTTCTGCTGACCTGTGACGATTTTTGATGGTTTAGATCTAAACTAGGGTTAATCCTATGGCCTAAACTACATCCTAAATCTATAAATACACCCTAAGACTACCCTAATTCATACTAAAAAAAGATACAAGGCCGTCATGCCGTCAAAATGCAATTAGAAGGAGCCTCCATCACATTTTAGAAGTAAATAGCTTCTCAAATCAACTTCTAATCAATTCTAGCAACTTAATCTTCTTCATAGGAGTGCTAATCAACAAGTTGTGAGTTTCTATGCCTTTAGCAAGCAATTTCTAAACTAATTATGATAGGATGTAATGAGGTTATGGTTATGAATGTGGATCAATGCAAGTTATGTTATCATATGCTATGTGCTCATGATGTTAGTTATGCAAGTTTTATGCTATATGTCCATGATGTTAGTTATGCAAGTTTTATGCTATGTGTTCATGATGCTAGTTATGCAAATCACTATGATAAACATTGATCCATTATGACACCATGTTATGCAAGTTTGGTGTTTGATTATAAGCAAGTTCATATATGACATGTTATGCAAGTTTTGTGTTTGATTATATGCAAGTTCATATATGACATGTTATGCAAGTTTGGTGTTTGATTATATGCAAGTAACATGTGCAAGTTTACACCTTTGTATGATATGCATACATATGCTAGTTTACCCCTTTGAATGTCATGCATATATATGCATGTTTACCCCTTTTTATGATATGAGTAACATATGCAAGTTCATCCCTTTTTAGACCTATGACATGTATGCAAGTTTATCCCTTTATGATAGGTCTATGACATGAACATCTATGCAAGTTACCCTCTTTATGACATATGTGATTCATGCAAGTTTGGGTTGATTATTTATGCTAGTTGGGTTTGATGCTATGGTCATATATGCAAGTTGAAACCTTTAAAACCCATGGTGATGCTAATGTTATTGTAACACCCCACCTCCGTTAAGGTCACTCACAAAGGGAATGCCTTAACTTTGGTGGAGCATTTTAGTAAACAGAACAGAAACTTACAAGACAGATAAAACAGTACTTGAAAATTTTAACTTTATTACAGCGGAAACAGAAATTAATATGGTTACATCCTTTCAAATTTCAGAATTCAAGTACAAAATATCAGTCTTGTACAAAAGCCTTCAAAATGCATGGTTTAAAATCATAATCCCCATGGAATGGAAGCTATACAGAGCCAAGCCATACTTTAAGCACTTCAAGCAAAGAGAAATCCGGATCAAGCTAAAGTATTTCCCTCCTTGGATAACCTGGGGGGAAACGGAAGAAAGGAGGCGAAACAACAAGGGTCAGACAAAAAGTCTGGCAAGTCCAGTGACTTTCAGCATATGAACAGATAATAATAATATGATATGAACGTAAAACTGGATGTGAGATAACTATAACAGGTGTAGCAGATATACAGAAAAACAGAATGATATAAACTATTGTTTTACACTTCTCTGCACTAATACTAGTAAAGCAGAATTAGGTGCCACCCTAATGTCTAAATTGAAGCAGGAACGGGTACAGAATATTTTAACAGAATGCTGATAATGGGCCTTTACTACCCGATCAGAAACAGACAGAAGCAGAAACAGATTTATCCCTACGGAAACAGAATGTAGAATTAGGTGTACACTAGTAATAGGCCTTTACCACCCGAACAGACGGTACCACACAGAAACAGACAGGTGTTACGACCCAACAGAAACAGACGGTACCAACAGAAACAGACAGAACTAAGCGTACCCTAAAACCCTACCCCAAGCGATCGGCTCCCTAATACATAAATATCCTATGTCGGCCCCACAGTAGGGTGTATCACTCCCTAAAGTGACAACCAATTGGCACAGACCTATTTACAGATGTCACGGCGTCTTACATCCTCAGAGGCAGACCGGGATCCATGCACGCACATGACCCGGTTGGAACGCACCATCAACACCCCTCGCCATTATCAGAATGAACCACTTATAATTAGTTCAGTAAGCGTGCCCGGACCCTACCTACTGTTGGGTCAAAGTTTTGATACCAGAAAGGGTTACTGACTAATATGGGTCCCAAACAACAGATGACACAAGTAATTACCCTCCTAACCTTGTGTCCCCAGACTAACAGATTTCAGATTTATTTGTTTACAAGTTCAGACATACAGAATTCAGATTTACTAGTTCACAAATTAAGTTAACAAGTTTTCAGATTAACGGATCAGATGTACAGATTTTTCAGATTTGTCTAACTTTGTATTGGACGGGTTTACTACACCTATTAATCCCGTTGGTTTATCCCTATTTTCCCCAATACGTTTTAGACGTCATTCTTATCTTAGATTTGCATTAATGAATTATTAATGCCCAGACCTCTCACATTAGGTCGCTAGCTTGTGGCCGCTGGATGGGCCGGGCGGTTCCGGGCAGACTTCTGCCACAAGCCAGACCTAACCTCGTGTCTTAAGCAGGTTATGACTAACTTCTCACATTAGAACCTATTGTTTGCGGCCACTGGATGTGCCGGGCGGTTCCGGGCAGAATTACGCCGCAAACTCATTCTAACCTCGAGTTAGCCATGTTTATCTTTGCGGCCAATTAATTAATAATTTACCGTTTATGCGCACGCCCAATATATATATATATATATATATATATATGCCAATTCAGATTATATCAATAACAGGATGATTATATCAACACAGCAGATAACAGATTTTAGCAAATAGCAGATTTTTCCAGATTATATGACTTAACGGATTTAATAGATTTAGCAACTTAGCAGATTTTGGCATATAACAGGTTAGGCATCTCAACAGACAAATTTAACAGATTTGGCATTTCAATCTAATTAGCAGTCTATGCAATATAACAGAACTAGCAGTTTTAGGCAACTTAGCAAATTAGCAGATTATGCAAATTTAATATTTCTAAAGGTTCTATTTACATGCCTTGCCTAATCATAAATTGGCCTAAATTCATATGCCTACATAATTGTCATGATTCACAATATGAACATATATTCCATGTTTGCATAAATTTACATAGCGCAGAATATGGACACAATTTACCATATAACATATGTTCTAATTTTTGTTAAACTAGCATTTTACATGTAAATTATACCAAATATAATCATTAATTACAATGCATGCCATATACCCAAAAATTCCTATTTAGGTGTAATCACAATAATATATATCCTAATTAATGTAAATCTTTACACCTAACTTTCCATATCCTTCTTCTTTTCAAGTCATGAATCATAATGCAAAATATACCCAACATTCTAAATCTTTAAATCATATCTTCTAAAAAAAATCAGATCTTGACTTTTATATGCATTTTGTCCAAAGTCTCAAATCATATGTAATCATACAATGGTTCCTCTTTTCTTCTATCATAGAATATGCATAGATCCAAATCTAGTTTACAACATATGCTCATCTTTTTTTTCTAATTAATTACAGATCTAAATTACAACATACACTATGCATACAACATATATAAATTATATGTTCATAGTCAAATTTATGCATCCAATCCCAAGTCACATGTCCAATATATTTTATGCCTCAGACCTAAAGTCATACATTCAATTCAGTCTTGTCAAATTTCGCATCATTCATCCCAAAATTTGCGTTCATACGTTCATCTCTTATGAGATTAGGCACAGGCTCGTGGTAGCCTGACTATAGAAACAGAAAAGAAGAAAAGGGATACAGAACAGTCACAGAAAAACAGATCTGACAGAAGAGAATATATATACAATCTCAGATTCAGAATTAAAAACATATCAAAATTATAATTAACGTTTATAGCGGAAAATAACTGTACTTGCCTTGATTGGATTAAAGAAAGAACTTTAGTTGTTACAGAATTGTTGCAGAAGCTTTTATCTCAAATTTGAATTTAGGATGATGTTGATTGACTTCTAGTTTTGATTCTAGCAGAGTAGCGACGCCATTTTTATTTTTAATTAGAAGAAGAGAGCAATGGAGGCTAGAGAATTGTGTTAGAGACTTAGGTTAGGTAGAGTCTAGGGTCATTTTTATAGAGTTTATGAACTGATTAGGACCATCGATGTTGCTTGGATTGATCGTAGCCATTCATTCGAAAGAGAGACCAATTAGAGCCTGCCACCTAGCCCTAATGACAAAGCATGCTTCTGAAAATCGACCAACATAGACTAGGCCAGCCAGGGTGGACTGGGTTCGACCTGGGTCTGGACCAGGTCGACAGCCCTGTCGACAGCCCTGTTGACCTGGCTAGACCAGGTCGACAGCCCAGTCGACCTGGGTGCATTAGGCGGGAGTTTTCCCGCCTTGGCCAATTGGGCCCGATTTTTAATTTTAAACTTATTTTTCTGAGCTGTTCGAATTTTAAACTTAATTCAGAAACTTCCGGAGGCTATATCTTCTTCATACGGACTTCGTTTTTCGAAAATTCGGACTCTATTTCGCGTATTTTTCCGAGACGAACGCAATGGCTTATCCCGTTTCCCTTAATTCTTTGATTTGAAATTAATTATACTTTAATTTATGACTTTCACGGTTATAGAATACACGGGGTGTTACATTCTCCCCCACTTAAAAGGATTTCGTCCCCGAAATCTTTAAGTTAGGAGGAATGTATATCCTAACATCCAATCATCCATCTACTCATCCATAAAACACGAGCATCCATTGTCCTTAAAAGACTTCTAATGCTTCATGATCATATGCGAAGTGTGTGTATATGTTCCTTATCTAATGCAAAGATCAGGCGGTCTATTGATTCAGTTGACCTCCTTAATGCGAATTATGTCAGTGCCATGAGTCCAACATGTATGCAATAGAATTCTGATGATATACATTATTTCTATATGAGTGCACAATCATTCACTCAAATGCAACATCCATGTGCTGAATCAACCATTTTGCATCCACAAGAATTGAAAAATGCTCACCCATCCATATGCAGTATGAGAGTGTTTTCGAGCCGATCTAGTACCTAGTGTGTGTATATGCATCCACGGGCAACCACTAGCAACCACTTGCATCCACTTGCAACCATCAAACATACATGTCTCAAACACATGTTTACACCCATTAGTTTCTACCTAAAGTTCAAATATTCGGTCGATAGGATACAGTCGAATGATGGAAGCGAGTACATATAGAACGAAAATTTGGTTCCCATTAGACATGGGTCCTAAGTATCGGCCCCAAAGACCGAAACCAACATCAAATTGACACCCAGAGGATTACCTTCTTTAGACAATGTCAAAACTGGAAATCCTATAAAAAGTATTTAGATATTTACAGACTACTGGTACAGATCAGGTTCCCTAATAATTCTTAGGAAGCTAAGCATGATAAAATCATACCCCACGAAAACTCAGAATGTATGCGTCATACTTGACGCCTAACACAGATATCCCTCAAACCCCAATTTCAAACAGATGATCCATAACCCTTATGGGTCTGGGTCTATAGCGGAATTCAGAAATAATACTAGTATTAAAGTGCAGAGTATCGATTACAAAATCAAAATACCAGAATCAGAAAAAGTCTTAACTCCATAATCAGATAAAGAAATTAAACCTACTATAGAAATTTTCCTATTTCTATCCTAGCCACTAGCCTCAATAGTGTTTGCCTGCCCTCCTTGTCCTCGTCTCTTCGGGCAGTCCCTAGTGAAGTGTCCCATCTCCCCACAGTTGAAGCAAGCGCCCTTCCTTTTTCTGCAATCCTTGTTCAGATGAGTTGAGCTCCCACAAGTAAAGCACTTTTTCCCCTTCTTATCTTCAGACTTCTCATCCTTCTTTTGTGTTTCCTTTTTGGGCCCCGCTTTCTTATTCTGTGGTTCTTCCTTCTTTGTCTCTTTCGGGCCCTTGTCTTCCTCGTGCAGTAGTGCCATATCCACCAATTTCTCGTAAGTTGCTCCCATGGGTAAATGGGTCATGGCTAGGCTGTGCAGTGGCTCTTTCAATCCTTTAACAAAGCGGAGAGCCTTTTTATGCTGAGTGTTGACTAAATCCAATCTGAATCTTGCTAGTTGGTTGAACTGGTTGACGTATTCCTTGACCGTCATACTTCCTTGCTTAAGAGACAAGAACTTTTCCAATTGTAAACTTCGTTCAGCTTGCGAGAGGAATTTTGTCTCAAACCTTGTTCTGAAATCCATCCATGTCTCAACCGGCCTCTCGGCGTTAGTGACTTCCCACCAGTAGGAAGCTTCGTCTTTGAGCAGCCATACTGCCAACTGTACCTTCTGCCTATCGTCCACCTCGAAGATAACGAATAGATCCTCAGTTTCTTTGAGCCAATTCCTTGCTTCTACGAATGATTCAATTCCTTTGAAATCCTTCCCACCCATGGCCCTAAAATCTCTACAGATCTTTGAGAAAGCAATTGCACGAGGAGGGGGTGGAAGAGGGGGATCATTTGCTGGACCTGCAGCGGCGGTCCTAGCCTCAAGATATTGACGAAACCAACCGGGTACATGAACACCCTCTGGTATCTCAGATGCTTCAGACATGCTGAAATGAAAAAGGAAAGGTTCAATACAAAAAGGACTGAAAGAAAGATATATGGCTCTTGGGGATTATGTTTTTCAAAATAAGCTTTTTTTTTTTTTTTGAAAATACTTCCTTTCAAAACCTTTTTTTTTTTTGAAAATAATTTTCAAAACTTTTTATAAAATCTGGTAACCTTCAGCTCTGATACCAAGTGTAACACCCCACCTCCGTTAAGGTCACTCACAAAGGGAATGCCTTAACTTTGGTGGAGCATTTTAGTAAACAGAACAGAAACTTACAAGACAGATAAAACAGTACTTGAAAATTATTAACTTTATTACAGCGGAAACAGAAATTAATATGGTTACATCCTTTCAAATTTCAGAATTCAAGTACAAAATATCACTCTTGTACAAAAGCCTTCAAAATGCATGGTTTAAAATCATAATCCCCATGGAACGGAAGCTATACAGAGCCAAGCCATACTTTAAGCACTTCAAGCAAAGAGAAATCCGGATCAAGCTAAAGTATTTCCCTCCTTGGATAACCTGGGAGGAAACGGAAGAAAGGAGGCGAAACAACAAGGGTCAGACAAAAAGTCTGGCAAGTCCAGTGACTTTCAGCATATGAACAGATAATAATAATATGATATGAACGTAAAACTAGATGTGAGATAACTGTAACAGGTGTAGCAGATATACAGAAAAACAGAATGATATAAACTATTGTTTTACACTTCTCTGCACTAATACTAGTAAAGCAGAATTAGGTGCCACCCTAATGTCTAAATTGAAGCAGGAACGGGTACAGAATATTTTAACAGAATGCTGATAATGGGCCTTTACTACCCGATCAGAAACAGACAGAAGCAGAAACAGATTTATCCCTACGGAAACAGAATGTAGAATTAGGTGTACACTAGTAATGGGCCTTTACCACCCGAACAGACGGTACCACACAGAAACAGACAGGTGTTACCACCCAACAGAAACAGACGGTACCAACAGAAACAGACAGAACTAAGCGTACCCTAAAAACCTACCCCAAGCGATCGGCTCCCTAATACATAAATATCCTGTGTCGGCCCCACAGTAGGGTGTATCACTCCCTAAAGTGACAACCAATTGACACATACCTATTTACAGATGTCACGGCGTCTTACATCCTCAGAGGCAGACCGGGATCCATGCACGCACATGACCCGGTTGGAACGCACCATCAACACCCCTCGCCATTATCAGAATGAACCACTTATAATTAGTTCAGTAAGCGTGCCCGGACCCTACCTACTGTTGGGTCAAAGTTTTGATACCAGAAAGGGTTACTGACTAATATGGGTCCCAAACAACAGATGACACAAGTAATTCCCCTCCTAACCTTGTGTCCCCAGACTAACAGATTTCAGATTTATTTGTTTACAAGTTCAGACAAACAAAATTCAGATTTACTAGTTCACAAATCAAGTTAACAAGTTTTCAGACTAACGGATCAGATGTACAGATTTTTCAGATTTGTCTAACTTTGTATTGGACGGGTTTACTACACCTATTAGTCCCGTTGGTTTATCCCTATTTTCCCCAATACGTTTTAGACGTCATTCTTATCTTAGATTTGCATTAATGAATTATTAATGCCCAGACCTCTCACATTAGGTCGCTAGCTTGTGGCCGCTGGATGGGCCGGGCGGTTCCGGGCAGACTTCTGCCACAAGCCAGACCTAACCTCGTGTCTTAAGCAGGTTATGACTAACTTCTCACATTAGAACCTATTGTTTGCGGCCACTGGATGTGCCGGGCGGTTCCGGGCAGAATTACGCCGCAAACTCATTCTAACCTCGAGTTAGCCATGTTTATCTTTGCGGCCAATTAATTAATAATTTACCGTTTATGCGCACGCCCAATATATATATATATATATATGCCAATTCAGATTATATAAATAACAGGATGATTATATCAACACAGCAGATAACAGATTTTAGCAGATAGCAGATTTTTCCAGATTATATGACTTAACGGATTTAATAGATTTAGCAACTTAGCAGATTTTGGCATATAACAGGTTAGGCATCTCAACAGACAAATTTAACAGATTTGGCATTTCAATCTAATTAGCAGTCTATGCAATATAACAGAACTAGCAGTTTTAGGCAACTTAGCAAATTAACAGATTTAGCAAATTTAATATTTCTAAAGGTTCTATTTACATGCCTTGCCTAATCATAAATTGGCCTAAATTCATATGCCTACATAATTGTCATGATTCACAATATGAACATATATTCCATGTTTGCATAAATTTACATAGCGCAGAATATGGACACAATTTACCATATAACATATGTTCTAATTTTTGTTAAACTAGCATTTTACATGTAAATTATACCAAATATAATCATTAATTACAATGCATGCCATATACCCAAAAATTCCTATTTAGGTGTAATCACAATAATATATATCCTAATTAATGTAAATCTTTACACCTAACTTTCCATATCCTTCTTCTTTTCAAGTCATGAATCATAATGCAAAATATACCCAACATTCTAAATCTTTAAATCATATCTTCTAAAAAAAATCAGATCTAGACTTTTATATGCATTTTGTCCAAAGTCTCAAATCATATGTAATCATACAATGGTTCCTCTTTTCTTCTATCATAGAATATGCATAGATCCAAATCTAGTTTACAACATATGCTCATCTTTTTTTTTCTAATTAATTACAGATCTAAATTACAACATACACTATGCATACAACATATATAAATTATATGTTCATAGTCAAATTTATGCATCCAATCCCAAGTCACATGTCCAATATATTTTATGCCTCAGACCTAAAGTCATACATTCAATTCAGTCTTGTCAAATTTCGCATCATTCATCCCAAAATTTGCGTTCATACGTTCATCTCTTATGAGATTAGGCATAGGCTCGTGGTAGCCTGACTATAGAAACAGAAAAGAAGAAAAGGGATACAGAACAGTCACAGAAAAACAGATCTGACAGAAGAGAATATATATACAATCTCAGATTCAGAATTAAAAACATATCAAAATTATAATTAACGTTTATAGCGGAAAATAACTGTACTTGCCTTGATTGGATTAAAGAAAGAACTTTAGTTGTTACAGAATTGTTGCAGAAGCTTTTATCTCAAATTTGAATTTAGGATGATGTTGATTGACTTCTAGTTTTGATTCTAGCATAGTAGCGACGCAATTTTTATTTTTAATTAGAAGAAGAGAGCAATGGAGGCTAGAGAATTGTGTTAGAGACTTAGGTTAGGTAGAGTCTAGGGTCATTTTTATAGAGTTTATGAACTGATTAGGGCCATCGATGTTGCTTGGATTGATCGTAGCCATTCATTAGCAAGAGAGACCAATTAGAGCCTGCCACCTAGCCCTAATGACAAAGCATGCTTCTGAAAATCGACCAACATAGACTAGGCCAGCCAGGGTGGACTGGGTTCGACCTGGGTCTGGACCAGGTCGACAGCCCTGTCGACAGCCCTGTCGACCTGGCTAGACCAGGTCGACAGCCCAGTCGACCTGGGTGCATTAGGCGGGAGTTTTCCCGCCTTGGCCAATTGGGCTCGATTTTTAATTTTAAACTTGTTTTTCTGAGCTGTTCGAATTTTAAACTTAATTCAGAAACTTCCGGAGGCTATATCTTCTTCATACGGACTTCGTTTTTCGAAAATTCGGACTCTGTTTCGCGTATTTTTCCGAGACGAACGCAATGGCATATCCCGTTTCCCTTAATTCTTTGATTTGAAATTAATTATACTTTAATTTATGACTTTCACGGTTATAGAATACACGGGGTGTTACAGTTATGCTAAGTTGAACCCATTGTATTTGTGATGAATCTTCCCTTTTAAGTATGTCATGTTAGCGTATTACGTGGGGAACAATGGGGTTAATATTCATGTTAAACAAAATTGTGGTGAAATTGGTATGATGTTGCATACCATAAGTTGATGGATATAATTGAGTCAATTATGTACATCATTAAATTGGAATTAATTAGGGAAAATTAATTCATAATATGGGGGTGATTAATTAGGTGTAATTAATCGACTAAGACACGAGGTTGGACCCTTTTGTAGCATAAGACTGCCCGGACCCGACCGGCAAATCCAGCGGCTACAAATGATTGGCCCAATGTGAGAGGTCTTAGGCATAAACTAAATACGTGACAAGTGTAAAGACACGAGGTTAGACTCTATTATGGCGTAAGGCTGCCCGGACCCGACCGGCAAATCCAGCTGCCATAAAAGACAGTAATGTGAGAGGTCTTTACAAAGGTTACGGTCTTAATCAATCAAGAAACACTTAACCAGATAAGCATGTAGTGGGGCATGAGGGGTTAAGTGGGTGCCTTGGGTGGCATGTGTAAATCTAGTGGTTGCCTTGGGTGGCAATAGAAAATACGATTAGAATACTTAACCAAAGTGGAAACATGTAATTAAACATGATTAAAGGGTTAAGTAGGGTACACTAGAGAGAGAAAGCTTAGGTGGGTAGCTTATGGGGGCCCATTTCAACCAGTAACCCATGTGTATCTTTGTGGGCTCGACCCATGTCGAGGACGGGACACGCGTACTGGGCTTGACTATAAGAGGCCAAAACGGGGTAGCGGTGGCAACGCAAGTCCAACGGGTTTCATATGCGGGTGTGGGCCCGGGCTGGTAGGTAACACGTTGTTGCATCGTGTAGGTATAAGCCATGCACCGTTGGTTGTATCGGGTTTCCACTTTGAGGAGTGATACACCCCACTGTGGGGCCAGCACAGGTATCTACGTTAGGGAGCCGATCGCTTAGGGAGTAGTGGGTACACCTAGTGGAGATAGGGGCAGACGGCACCTATGTGGTCAGCTAGGGGTACACGAAACTACTAGTTAAATTTTCTAAGTCCTTGGGTGGGATCAACCTTTAAGTTAGGAATGACTGGTGTGGTGCAGTGTAGTAATTACCCTTGGGTGGGTAGATGCGTCTTTACTGATATCTTAGTTCTTCCTATGTCTAGTTGGCTGCTTAGTGTAGTCATTTATCCCCAGTCATTACCGTACCAAGCTTATATCATACCCTAATTACTTTAATGATTGTATTGTTAAAGTTATAGGACTCGCTCAGACTTATGTCTGACCCCCTTGTTTGTATCTTCCCCCCCCCCTCAGGTCCTCAAGTTGGGCCTAGCACTAGTGGGCTTTGATCAGATTGCTTTATCTATCTTTTGGAGCTTGGACCGTTGATGTAAAGCTCAGCTTATCTTTTCTATTATGGCTATTAGTATGTAGTGGGATTATGTACTTATGTTTTTATCGAGATGGATATTTTGTACTTGACTCTTGTTGGTTTTTGGTATGTAACCAAACATGTTTACCTTCTGCTGCAATGAAATGATGTTTTAAATTTCAAGTATTACTTATATCTGTCTTGTTGTAATTTTTCTGTTTTATATTCACTTAAAATACTCCACCGAAGTTAAGGCATTCCCTTAGTGAGTGACCTTAGCGGGTGTGGGGTGTTACACCTAGTAGCAGTAGGGACCCTTTTCAGAAAGTAACCCACTTAGAGGTATCGAGAACCCTGAGCTAGGCAGGGTTGTGGCACGCTTACTGGGTTGATTATAAGCGGTCAAATAAGAGCGAGGGTGTAGCAGTGCAAGTTCCGACGGGTTCGTTAAGCATGCAAAAAGGTGTTCCCGGAATTGGAAGATTTAGCCACTGTACACCAGTAGATATAAAGCTGTGCAACAAAGGGTTACCACTTAGGGAGTGATACACCCAAGCTGGGGCCCGCACAGGTATCTACGAGTTAGGGAGCCGATCGATTAGGGGTAGTGTGGGGACATCTAGTATCTATTATGGGCAAGTAGGCTGTCAAGGATTGTATGGGTGGATACCTATTACTAGATGTGTAATGACCCGTATTTTTGGTACCTAAGTATTTGATTTATTTTATTATTTTAAATATTTTATTTGGAATATTAATTTATTTTAATATTGAATTCGTTATTCAAAAACGAAGTTTAAACGATTTATTTATATATGTATATGATATAAATCTGAAAGACACCAGAAAGATGTAATATCCGAAGGAAATACATATACCATATGATTCTATCTCATACCATTCTTCACGTACAGGCAAGAAAAAATCAATTTGGAAAATCCATTTTTTTGTAACTTCCAATCCGAGTTGAATGAACTTAAAGATAACATGTGTTTCTATCTAGTCGTATATAAATAACAAGGACATGATTATCATGTTTTCAAAATTCGAAAAGATACCATTATGAAATATTATGATATTAGTTAATGTAAAGCACAATCGTGAAGAGGTAAAAGAAGCTAACGACGCTTACTTATAAGAGCTACTAGGCTTGAAAAGCATTATATATACTTTGTTTTTAGAACCAAGTTAGGATTCAGAAGGGATCATCAGATTTGCAAAGTGTTGGCATGACTTTTCCTTTATGTCGGTATCTTTCACCAAAGGGTTATCAACAGTAAAATTAACACGGAATAATAAATTAATTAATTTATATACTTAACCCTTAAGTAAACAAAGTCAACACCTACATGTACAGCTACCCGATTGAACGTCATACTTATCCCATATTCCACCACTATATAATCTAACCTCAGGCAACCCTAATTCTAGGTCAAAACGTTTCTTGCGGTCAACAGAGTAAAACCGCCGCCTCCATTCATTGAACGACCCTCATCCTCCGAAACTTCTTTCTCCTAAATCTCTAACACCGTCCCTTAATTCGAAATCACTCAACCGGGAAGTTATCAAGCTCCGCGAGCTCGTCAGGTTGATCGGTTGTGATCAATTTTTTATCAGTGCGATCGCCAGAATCCGAGGAAAAGGCGGCGGGTTCGTAGAGCTTTTCAGGGGAGGAGGTGCAACCGAGTTCTTCGTGGTTCAGGGTGATGGCACGCGGCTTGGAGGCGCTCACGATAGTAGTTCCAGATCTACCTCCGGCGAACAGAAGGGGAATTCCGGCGGTGCTTTTTCTTGGATCGATGGTGGGAGGAATAACTGGGTGCGTGGGTTTGTGGTTCATACGAAGTGATTTCCAGGAGGCCTTCATTTATCAGGATGCCACAGTGGTTGCATTGAATTAGAGATGGGAGGTGCAAGGAGAACAAGTGATTCAGTACAAGTCGGTACTGGATTTTTTTTTTTTTTTTTTTGAAGTAAGATTGTGCTTGGAAATTTTGGAGATTTGGGAAAGCCAAGTTGAAATCTGGGTGGCTTACAGAAAGAAGGATCAACTGAATACAAATCAAAGTTGCCTTATTGGAATAACGAAAAACAAAGGATTGGCCTTGGTGCAAACCGAATGGAATCAACATGGACAAATAAAGTGGTTCAAAACAATAGAAGAAGCATCTGTTATTGTTTTATGTGGAAATAGAACGGGGATGCAGTACACAACATTTTGGTCAAAGTGTAAACGTGCAATAGGATCCAAACAAAGAAGGGTCACGTGTAAAAAGGATTGCTGGTGGTATTTCGGTTGGGCCTAAATTCATGGGTAAAGCCCATCTTAGATTTTAATTTAATTTAAATTCAAATAAAAGAATGTAACAACTTTAACCTATCGTATCTTTGTCATATGTTATTGGAATCTGACGAAACAAGATCCGACAGGACCGTATGGGTGAGAGCTTCACAATGAAGCTGACTCGAAGTGGATTGGGGCTCATATGAATTTATGGCGAAATAAATTGTTTGATTCAAATCAAACAACAGTTTATCATTCTTTAACGATGAACTGCCAAAGTGAGTAAAACTCACCAACTCTGAACAGTTATATTTTTATAATGTACTTTTAGAACTGTAAATCATCTTTTGATTGTTGTGTGTTGGTTAATTGAACTGCTAGTCGGTTAGTTGAAATTATATATATATATATATATATATATATAAACCGTTAAATATATATATATACATATATTGATTCTGTTTATCAGAATAATTCGTACTGAACTGTAATGGATGTTGATTATACTGTGTAACATCTGTGATGCAGGGAAACAGGTTGGAGGGACCCAACTGGGTTCCTCAATATTTATAATACCGTTTTTGATTACATATATTGTGTTATATGATGTGATATAAAATCTGTGGTCGATTATATATGCTTGGACGATATTGAACATCGTGATTTGATATGATTGAATACCATACATACCGAAATGTTGATAAGGGGATTTTTAAAGTGATAGTGAAAATAAAATATTTATAAATGGGATATTTATAAATAAGAGATATTTATAAATTTGAATATTTATAAATAAGGAATATTTATAAATTGGAATATTTATAAATAGGAGATATTTTAAAAAAGGAAATAAATTCATAACATTTTTATTTTTGAATGGAAAGGCCTGTGTGGCGGGTTTGGGGATTTTCCCGATGCTCCCGGTACAAAGGAGGTTATGGCGAATTTTTCCGGAAATTTAAGGAGTTAGAATATTTCAAGAATAAATTTGAAAAGGAAATATTTGTAAACCACTAACAAATAGAATTAAAAAGGAAACGTTATAAAAAGGGAAAAGTTATAAAGCAGAAACCGTTATAAAGAGGAAAACGTTATTAAGAGGAAATCATTTTTAAAGTGTAGAACCGTTATTTAAAAGTAAATCTTTTCAAATGAATAAAACGTTGTTAAAAGGAAATCTTTATAAAGTGAATAAAGTTAGTCGAATATGTTATTCGAAAAGAGTTAGTCGAATATGGTATTCGAAAGGATTTAAATCGAATAAGGTATTCGAAAAGAGTTAGTCGAATATGGTATTCGAAAGGAGTTAAATCGATTATGGTATTCGACAGGAGTTAAATCGAATATGGTACTCGAAGGGAGTTAATCGAATATGGTATTCGAAAGTTTGTAAACGAATATGGTATTCGAAAGTTGTTAAGTAAGTCAAGTTTACCAGTTGGGTTAAGTAAGTCAAGTTTACCAGTTGGGTTAAGTAAGTCAAGTTTACCAGTTGGGTTAAGTAGGTAGAGTTAACCAGTTCAGTTAGAGTTAACCAGTTCAGTAGAGTTAACCAGTTCAGTTAGAGTTAACCAGTTAGAGTTAACTAGTTCAGTAGAGTTAACCAGTTTAGTTAGAGTTAACCAGTTAGAGTTAACCAGTTCAGTAGAGTTAATCAGTTCAGTAGAGTTAACCAGCTCAGTTAGAGTTAACCAGTTCAGTTAGAGTTAACCAGTTCAGTAGGGTTAATCAGTTCAGTAGAGTTAACCAGTTCAGTTAGAGTTAACCAGTTCAGTTAGAGTTAATCAATTAGCGTTAATCAATTAGAGTTAATCCAGGTGATATGCCATTTAGTATGACTGCTAGCGGAATTCGCAGGGCTACAGATAGCCTAAGGCGGTCGGATGTTTCCTGAGGGAATCAGGTGTAACCATTTGTGATCGCTGCGATCTAGAGTCAAACGAATGAAGTTAAATCGAATATTTGTTATTCGATAGGAGTTAATCAAGTTGAGTTAAATAAACCAAGTTAGTTGAACCAAGTTAATCGAATCGAGTGGGTCAAACAAAGTTAGTCGAGTTCGTCAGGTCGAGTTAATCGAATATAAGTTATTCGAAATGAGTTAATCGAATCAGAGATATTCGAAGTAAGTTAATCGAATTAGAGATATTCGAAGTAAGTTAATCGAATCAGAGATATTCGAAGTGAGTAATAAAATCAGAGATATTCGAAGGAAGTTAACCGAATCTAGTTATTTGATTGGAGTATTCGAATAAGAGTTATAGAATAAGAGTTAACCAAATAGGAGTTGATAAATTAGTTGTTCGTTATTTATTCGAGTTAAGAAATAAGAGTTAGATTAAAGTTATCATATTTCAGAAGCAGGAAATTATAACACCGTTGTTATAATCAAGTGATTCTGTAAAGGAGTTGGACTCGAAAATATAGCCGGAAGTTACGTAAGGAAGTGTTTAAGAGTTAAAGATGAACTTACCCTATATTCGAGATTTGAATGTTGTTCAGTTAAGGTCTGAGGTATAGTTATACCCCAACTTGATTGACTTCATTTTTAATTTAGAAATGGTTAAGGTTCGAGAGTGAAAGTGGTTAGGTGAATTTAGTAAATACGTATAGTCGTTTGAGTTGTTGTCGCGATGTTGATTTGAACATCTGTGTAAATCCAAGTAAAGAAGATTTGGAAATGTTTTCCAAATAAAATCAGAAACGAAATCAAATATTGAAATTAGAAATATGAATTAGAAAAGGAATTGTTCATGTATAAGGAGTTAAGAATATAGAGTTAAACAAAATTAGAAACTGGCTGGAGATTAGTTATGTTGAACAGCTTTCTGAGTATCGATCTGGTGTTGGTTTCGGCCTTCGGGGTTTATACTTAGAGAATTGTTCTCTTACTAGTTTACAGTCAGGGACTAATAGTTGTGGAATGATAGTGATACGTAAATAAGTTATGGAAATGTTTTCCAGTATTTACGTGTATTTTCTAAACATAGAAAATAAGGAAAATATGAATATATATATATATAGATATATATATGAATGATGATTGATCGATAAATTTCCATCTGGAAATAATATCGTTGTTTGCACACGAGTTTTTCTTTGATAGTTAAATCACAGACTATCATTGTTTTGACCATTTTAACATTGTTAATATGGAGAGACCGGTTGGATTATTATCCGAAGAACCACTCTGTATTGGCATAAGCGTTGCGAATCATATATGCCAAAGATAATTGAAGAAGGAGTAAAGTGCAAGGGCTATTGTATAAGTCTTAGATAACAGTGCCTAAGATGGATGTACTGAATAGTGCCTTCGGTTTGTCCAGTCCTAGGACAACTTGTATGGACGAATGTCTGACAGAGTATTCCTAACGAATCATATATGTTGATCTCTTCAAACGTATTACGTTTAGTGGTGGAGGAATTCGTTTCTCTTAGCTTCATACCCGTGATACCGTTAAGGAAATCGGTAATGATTTAGTGGGTATGACGATGTGGCATTCTAAGTGAATGAAGATATGATGTGTAAAAAGATAAGCGTAGCTTCTAGCCTCACATCCGGTAAATGACAGAAATCGGGCAGGCAGCATGGCTAAGTCGGTCGCACCGAAGTAGGGTATATAATCACCTATCTAGAGAATATTCATTTGTTTCTTAAATCTATCAATGCTGTCCCATATATATATGGGAACGGTTGCTGATCCCAACCGTTGGTGATGTACATTCGATACACTCAAGCGAAATGAGTGGTCGGTCATGTGTGGCTGAGTTGCAAGATGTTCTTGTTGAACTCCAGTGTATCGTTCCTAGAGTACACTGATCGGAAGGTGGTTCCATACCTTGTCATAGTTGGAAATCCATTACCCAATACGTGCTTGCGGTTTTGATTGTATACAATATTTGTAGAACGTGAGATGAAAGCGTTTCTGCTAGATTGTTATCTAATTGTATTTAGACATTATTATAATATCAGAATGATATTGTTTACAAAGTTGTTGGATTCTCATAAGGGAAGGACCCGTTCCATTATGTGGCGTGGTCTTATGAGATATCGTTTACTTGTTCAAACTGTTTCAAACTGTTTTACTCATACCAGTCCCATGACTGACCCGGAGTTTACTTTGTTGTTTTCCCTAAACTCTTGGGTGCCTAATTTTGTACGGGCAGTCAAGTAGTCGGGATTTTTCAGATACATTTGGAGAGCTTGGACCAGGAGGCTTCAGGATTCTATAGCTATTATTATTTCTGCTGTAGTTGTGAGTGCTGTACTCTGACAAGTGCTATTGTATATATAACTGTTTGTATTTCAAACGTTATGTTATATTTTATTCGTTCCGCTGTGAGATTCGTGTTTACTCTGATGATGATGTTCTTGTTCTTCTTCTATTCTATTAGTTCTATCTTATCTTTCCTCACCCTCTAATTTCTTTCATTAACCATTCGGTGATTTTCGACTCTTGAATGTTCGATATGTGTTGTATATCAGATATCCAAAGTCGCTAAATTTCCGGGTCGCTACAGTTGGTATCAGAGCTTAAGTTAAGTGAATTACCTTGGCTCTGTGGCGTGACTCAGTAGAGATGGGGTAAGTAATACCCTAGATTGAGTTTGAGTGTATATATACGAGTGCGTATTTGTATTTGATATAAAAATTGTTTTATATTGTGGAGATTCATTGGCTGAGTTGTTTATGAGTTCTGGTCGATCAGTTAGATCCACTGTATCGACAAGGGTTACTAAACACTCGAATACGATGAACCAACATGATATGTTTTGAAATTTACATAGTATAATTGGTTGTGTTGTTTGTTATTATAATCGAATAAGATTATAAAATGTGGAATGGTTATATAAATAACCAATGAGAAGTCATATAAGCAAAGTACAAGAAATAAGATGAATTAAATCTGAAATTTAAATCAGAATAGGAAAATAATGAAATTTTAAGTTCCTGGGAGATTTTCAAAACGTTTTTCAAACTGAAAGTGATACAGTATTGAACTCACTTCGATCGCTGGAAAATAAGATCTGATGGTGAAGTCGACCATCATCGGTGTTCTTTTTTGAGTTCTAAGTGACGGATTACTACCAAGGTTTTGTTTTTGAATCGTTTTGAGAAAACAAGTTGTTTAGAAATTCAAAGGCTTTGAATTGGCATTATGATTTCAAATTGATTTGAAAATTATCCAGGAATTTAAGTTATGGAATTAAAATTTAACTAATAAAGTTAAATAAATTGAGATGGTAAAAATAAATTGAAATTTAACTTGAACTAAGTTAAATAAAATTGAATTGGATTAGAGATAATCTAGAACGGAACCAAAGTGATAAGTCAATAATTTGGAATTTGGTATTGGGGTTCGAATGAAATTTGATTTGGATTTGAGGATATGAACTGATTGGAATTTGATTGAGATAACACTGCTATATGCTGAGTTGATCGCATATGGAAGTGATAGAGTTGATATGCCCGACAAAAAGGTACCAGTTTATATTTTATATGGGTTTGAGATTTTGATGAGCCGAATTGGCAAGCCGCTTGGCTGTTTGATTTTCTTTTGGGTTGGAGAAGGCCTAGAGAGGCGAGTTGGAGTTTGAGATATTGACCGGTACAAAGAAAGTGCTAGCGAAATTTTCCGAAAAATTAAGGCGTTAGAAAATTTTCATGATTTCTGGAAATTTTAGTTAGTCGGAATTAATTAATAATTTAATTGGAATTAATAGGTTCTGTTGAAACTGAAGTTAAGGGGTAAACCGATAAATATTTACCCAGGAGCTAGGGTCGTCTTCTAGCTTAGCAATTTCGAGGACGAAATTATTTTAAGTGGGGAAGAATGTAATGACCCGTATTTTCGGTAGCTAAATATTTGATTTATTTTATTATTTTAAATATTTTATTTGGAATATTAATTTTTTTTAATATTGAATTCGTTATTCAAAAACGAAGTTTAAACGATTTATTTATATATATATATAATATAAATCTGAAAGACACCAGAAAGATGTAATATCCGAAGGAAATACATATACCATATGATTCTGTCTCATACCATTCTTCACGTACAGGCAAGAAAAAATCAATTTGGAAAATCCATTTTTTTGTAACTTCCAATCCGAGTTGAATGAACTTAAAGATAACATGTGTTTCTATCTAGTCGCATATAAATAACAAGGACATGATTATCATGTTTTCAAAGTTCGAAAAGATACCATTATGAAATATTATGATATTAGTTAATGTAAAGCACAATCGTGAAGAGGTAAAAGAAGCTAACGACGCTTACTTATAAGAGCAATTAGGCTTGAAAAGCATTATATATACTTTGTTTTTAGAACCAAGTTAGGATTCATAAGGGATCATCAGATTTGCAAAGTGTTGGCATGTCTTTTCCTTTATGTCGGTATCTTTCATCAAAGGGTTATCAACAGTAAAATTAACACGGAATAATAAATTAATTAATTTATATACTTAACCCTTAAGTAAACAACGTCAACACCTACATGTACAGCTACCCGATTGAACGTCATACTTATCCCATATTCCACCACTATATAATCTAACCTCTGGCAACCCTAATTCTAGGTCAAAACGTTTCTTGCGGTCAACAGAGTAAAACCGCCGCCTCCATTCATTGAACGACCCTTATCCTCCGAAACTTCTTTCTCCTAAATCTCTAACACCGTCCCTAAATTAGAAATCACTCAACTGGGAAGTTATTAAGCTCCGCGAGCTCGTCAGGTTTATCGGTTGTGATCAATTTTTGATCAGCGGGATAGCCAGAATCCGGAGAAAAAGGCGGCGAGTTCGTAGAGGTTTTCAGGGGAGGAGGTGCAACCAAGTTCTTCGTGGTTCAGGGTGAAGGCACGCGGCTTGGAGGCGCTCACGATAGCAGTTCCAGATCTACCTCTGGCGAACAGAAGGGGGGTCCTGGCGGTGCTTTTTCTCGGAGCGATGGTGGGAGGAATAACTGGGTGCGTGGGTTTGTGGTTCATACGAAGTGATTTCCAGGAGGCCGTCATTTATCAGGATGCCACTGTGGTTGCGTTGAATTAGAGATGGGAGGTGCAAGGAGAACAACAAGTGATTCAGTACAAGTCGGTACTGGATTTTTTTTTTTGAAGTAAGATTGTGCTTGGAAATTTTGGAGATTTGGGAAAGTCAAGTTGAAATCTGGGTGGCTTACAGAAAGAAGGATCAACTGAATACAAATCAAAGTGGCTTTACTGGAATAACGAAAAACAAAGGATTGGCCTTGGTACAAACCGAATGGAATAAACATGGACAAATAAAGTGGTTCAAAACAATAGAAGAAGCATTTGTTATTGTTTTATGTGGAAATAGAACGGGGATGCAGTACACAACATTTCGGCCAAAGTGTAAATGTGCAATAGGATCCAAACAAAGAAGGGTCACAGTATAAAAAGGGGTGCTGGTGGTATTTCGGTTGGGCCTAAATTCATGGGTAAAGCCCATCTTAGATTTTAATTTAATTTAAATTCAAATAAAAGAATGTAACAACTTTAACCTATCGTATCTTTTTCATATGTTATCGGAATCTGACGAAACAAGATCCGACAGGACCATATGGACGAGAGCTTCACAATGAAGCTGACTGGAAGTGGATTGGGGCTCGTATGAATTTATGGCGAAATAAATTGTTTGATTCAAATCAAATAACAGTTTATCGATCTTTAACGATGAACTGCCAAAGTGAGTAAAACTCACCAACTCTGAACAGTTATATTTTTATAATGTATTTTTAGAACTGTAAATCATCTGTTGATTGTTGTGTGTTGGTTGATTGATTGAACTGCTAATCAGTTAGTTGAAATTATATATATATATAAAAACCGTTAAATATATACATATATATACATATATTGATTCTGTTTATCAGAATAATTCGTACTGAACTGTAATGGATGTTGATTATACTGTGTAACATCTGTGATGCAGGGAAACAGGTTGGAGGGACCCAACAGGGTTCCTCAATATTTATAATACTGTTTTTGATTTCATATATTGTGTTATATGATGTGATATAAAATCTGTTATCGATTATATATGCTTGGACAATATTGAACATCGTGATTTGATTTGATTGAATACCATAACATACCGAAATTTTGATAAGGGGATTTTTAAAGTGATAGTGAAAATAAAATATTTATAAATGGGATATTTATAAATAAGAGATATTTATAAATTTGAATATTTATAAATAAGGAATATTTATAAATTGGAATATTTATAAATAGGAGATATTTTAAAAAAGGAAATAAATTCAAAACATTTTTCTTTTTGAATGGAAAGGCCTGTGTGGCGGGTTTGGGCATTTTCCCGATGCTCCCGGTACAAAGGAGGTTATGGCGAATTTTTCCAAAAATTTAAGGAGTTAGAATATTTCAAGAATAAATTTGAAAAGGAAATATTTGTAAACCACTTACAAATAGAATTAAAAATGAAACGTTATAAAAAGGGAAATTGTTATAAAGCACAAACCGTTATAAAGAGGAAAACGTTATTAAGAGGAAATCATTTTTAAAGTGTAGAACCGTTATTTAAAAGTAAATCTTTTCAAATGAATAAAACGTTGTTAAAAGGAAATCTTTATAAAGTGAATAAAGTTAGTCGAATAAGGTATTCGAAAAGAGTTAGTCGAATATGGTATTCGAAAGGAGTTAAATCGAATATGGTTTTCGAAAAGAGTTAGTCGAATATGGTATTCGAAAGGAGTTAAATCGAATATGGTATTCGACAGGAGTTAAATCGAATATGGTATTCGAAGGGAGTTAATCGAATATGGTATTCGAAAGTTTGTAAAACGAATATGGTATTCGAAAGTTGTTAAGTAAGTCAAGTTTACCAGTTGGGTTAAGTAAGTCAAGTTTACCAGTTGGGTTAAGTAAGTCAAGTTTACCAGTTGGGTTAAGTAAGTCAAGTTTACCATTTGG
This sequence comes from Allium sativum, assembly GCA_030737875.1. Taxonomy (NCBI): domain Eukaryota; kingdom Viridiplantae; phylum Streptophyta; class Magnoliopsida; order Asparagales; family Amaryllidaceae; genus Allium; species Allium sativum. Next base: position 137,536,223 of record CM060922.1, on the reverse strand, counting down.
GTTAAGTAGGTAGAGTTAACCAGTTCAGTTAGAGTTAACCAGTTCAGTAGAGTTAACCAGTTCAGTTAGAGTTAACTAGTTAGAGTTAACCAGTTCAGAAGAGTTAACCAGTTCAGTTAGAGTTAACCAGTTAGAGTTAACCAGTTCGGTAGAGTTAACCAGTTCAGTAGAGTTAACCAGTTCAGTTAGAGTTAACCAATTCAGCTAGAGTTAATCAGTTAGAGTTAACCAGTTCAGTAGAGTTAACCAGTTCAGTAGAGTTAACCAGTTCAGTTAGTGTTAACAAGTTCAGTTAGAGTTAATCAGTTTGTAACGTCCCACATTTTTATCGGTTTGTATTTGAATATTAAAATCAGTTTAAATATTGAATTCATAATATAAGTAGACTTATATATTTGTTAAAACGAAGTTGAACGTGTAAAAATATATATTAAATATAATCGAGCCCGTAATATCGCTGCAGTTCGTAATTTAACGTTCTGAACTTCAACTAAGTGTACAGGATCCGTTATTAGTCGGATTTCTGCGAAACAAGAACCGTTGGAATCTGTTGAACTATATTCTTCTAATGGAAATGGAAAATAGAGATTTCGTCGTATAAATTGCAAGATATGTCCGAATCAAATATTCGAAAAGTCGCTATGAAATCGTATATCGACCGTAACGGTTTATTCGATATAACTAGACATCGGATTCGAATTTAGACAAGGTTCTTTTGGGACGTAGTGATAATTTAATTTTTAGAATTTTACTGTAATTTTTAATTAATTAAATACGCACCTTTTTTTAGAGTATTTCTCACCTTGTATCGATATCTTAGGGTTTCAAAATATGAGTTAATCTACCGATATTATTATAATTTTTGGATCATGGCACATCGCTGGACACGATTGTGTTATTACTTCTGTCCGTAGTGGTCCAAAAATAAATGAAGTCTTTATAGCTGGTACCCTACACCTTATAAATATTACTATGAACATAGTTTAACTATAACAATAGATGCCACTATAATAACCATGATATACGCCCATTATATATATATATATATATAATAGTTACCTTCATTGCAAAGAAATACTATTTCATATAGTCAACTTAACACCTAAGGGACCAAATGTACAGCGCCTATACATTCAATGAACCCATACCTTCGTTGAAAATTGCATTGTCTAGTGTACGAATAGAAAGGGACATTTCCCCTATTTTATCCTATAAACTGTGCCTTAACAATGAAGTTTTCGTACACCCATTTCTCTAAGACGTAGCTGCTATTTATTGTCATTCTACCTACCCTAAACTAAAAATCAAAAACATGCTCCTACAGTTAATTACGTGACCATAACCCTACCCTGAGCTAATACGTTGTAGCCTCTACGCCCTAATGCGTAACTCTTCAGCCATCCTCTCATATAAATACACACCTTATTCTCGTCCATTTCTTCTGGGCTTCACAACTCAAGTTGCAAGCCTCCATTGTTCTTTTCATTTTATTCCCAGTAATGATGCGAGTGTAGTAAAAAGAAGAAAATCCAAAACTGCTCCATCCTCTCAAAACATGGATCCATTATATCGGGTTTCCTTTCCGGGAGCGGGACATCACGACAAGTGTGAGCACTGGAGGAAGTCATAGCAGGCGTAGTCGAGGCCATCAAGCTTCTGAAGTCGTGACGCACGTGAGGGTGCTGACGTTGGGAAGTCTGTTCATCAGACTAGGATTACGACATCCAACAGTTTACAGTACCATTCGGGGTTTCACTGATATGTTGATGGTGAGTATTGTGGAGCTGCTGTTGTCGGATGGCATGAATGGCCGCGGTTTCTATATAGCGACGGGGTTATGATAGTGGAGTTTTCTGGGAAGGGAACAATGCTGGATGGGAGCAGAGACTGGCATCTGGAGGATCATGGTGTGTAGTGAAGGATAGGGAGGAAAGCAAGGAGTGTTCGGCATGAAAGATGGTGATAGGCGTATGTATAGGGGAGAGGGAGTGGCTTGAACACATGCATATGTATGTGTGCAAAGTCAGTATGTTTGTTGTGTGCAGTAGGAGGCGAAAAGGAAGTAGGAACTGTAGTGTGGCAAGAAGAACATGTGGTTAAGTGCTGAAAGGAGGAGACACTGAAAGATGGTATAGGCGTTGCAAGGAATGGGTGAAGTGTTTGGTGAGTGAGAGAGGCTTAGCAAACTGATATTTGAAGATATAGGGTATTCACATGAATATGGTGAAGTTGCGGAATGGCCATGCTTACTGTAAAAGGAATTTACATTATTGGAAAAGGAAAGGAGGAGATTGGTGTCCGGATTTGTGCATAAAGTAGTGTATGGGGTGGAGTGTCAAATACAGGTGTACGTTACATGCATCGAAGGCCAGTTGGATTTTAAAGAATAACATGTTTTCAAGGATTGAAGCCCTTTGGTGATTTTTGTAGCAAGGTTGCTGGTGTATAATGATATGTCAATCAATGCAAAAAGTATTTAACTAGTGCGGAATGAATAGGTGGTGCTGATAGCTATAGTGTCAAAGTGTGTACATGGATGCAGGGAAACAGGAAATGGTGGGTTCTAAACGTTTGAAGAAACTTGCATTTTGCGGTGTTATTGTAGAAGAAATACACGGTAAGAGAAGGGTATTTGGGTTTGAATAAAATCAGGAACGAGTAAGGGGTTCGGTGGTATTTTAGTTCACGAAGTAATTGGAGCATGTATTGGAGGTGAGGAGCATGGAAATGATGTTCAAGATGCACAAGCTGGGCGTGATATACGTTTGGGACGATGGACTGTAGAAGGTTAAGGTCTTAAAAGTCTAAGTTTGGACCGGAACAAAACTATAAAGAATCTCGAATGGTTTGTCGCGTTGGAACCATATGGACGAGGGCTACACAATGGAACTTATTTGGAACCATTTGGAGCTCGTTTGGATTATGGCAGAATTGAACGTCCGGTTTAATCAACTAACGCAATTCATTATTTAACGGTTAACGCGCCAAGGTGAGTAAACTCTCTAACTCTGTTTTATTTTAAAATATTTTAATTTTATTTTAATATTGGTTGAATGCTGTGTGATGGCCGATTACATCTGTGGATACAGGAAACCGGTTAGAAGAATCAAACCGGATTCCTCAATATTTGTATGTATTGTTTGTTTTATATTATTTATATATACACGGTCTAAACCTAAATAACATCATTAGGAATTAGAACCAAAATTCGATGATGTCGAATGTAACAAAGTAAGTTATTTTAGGAATTATAATCTGCTAGGATAGCTAATATTTAGATCTAAACCAACAAAAGATATGAAATCAATATTTAGTTATAAACTTGATATTAATTTAATAAGAACCTGACTTAGAAACAGAGTTTATCAAATGAAAGAGAATATAGCATCGTATGGCAGTAGTTATAAAAGAGAATATAGCAGCGTATGACAGTAGTTATAAAAGAGAATATAACAGCGTATGGCAGTAGTTATAAAAGAGAATATAGCAGCGTATGGCAGCAGTTATAAAAGAGAATATAGCAGCGTATTGCAGTAGTTATAAAAGAGAATATGGCAGCGCATTGCAGTAGTTATAAAAGAAGATATAACAGCGTATTGCATTAGTTAAAATATAACGGTTTTAAAGTGGGTTGATAAGTTATAATGTTTTAAAAAGACATACTGAGCATGATAAGGAAAGCGATATATTTTTAAAGAAATTAGAACCCGTTGTACGTTGGTTGAGTTGAGTAACTTTCGAGGCGTCAATCTAATGTTGATTTCGGCCTTCGGAGTTGATACATAGAAATTTATTCACTTACCAATTTATAACGAGTAACTAATAGAGTAGAAGTGAAGGGAAGTAAGGAAGAGTTTATAAAATATGGAAAACTAGAAAGTTAGTATTAAATAAAAGGGCCAATGTTTGTGAATCGATGTTTGTTTTTACTTCGATAGTTAAATAACCGACTATCGAAGTGTTTTGACCATCGTTGTCAATAAGGAGAGACTGGTTGGATATATTATCTGAAAACCACTCCGTATAGGCATAAGCGCTGCGAATTAGATTTTGCTGAAGACAATTGAAGACGGAGTGAAACGCAAGGGTTGTCCAGTTCTAGAATGGTGCTTTTTGCTTGTCAAGTCCCAGGACAACTTGTATGGATGAGTGTCTGACAGAGTATACCTAACAAATCACGTACAGTTGATCTCTTAAAGGTATTACATCTGGTGGCGGAGGAATTCGTTCCTCATAGCTTTTATACCCGTGATATGTTTGGGAATCGACTAGTGAATTGACGGGTTTGACGATGTGGCGTTCAAAGTGAATGGTGATCAGATGTTCTGAAGATAGACGTAGCCTCTAGCCTCACAACCGGGAATGACAGAAGTTGGGCTAGGCAGCATGGCTAGTTGGGTCATACCCAAGCAGGGTGTATTGTCACCGATCTAGAGAAAATTCATATTTGTTCTTCTTTTCGATTCTGTATCTTTGGATTACGGTTGGATGGCCAACAACCGTGGGTGGCAATATATTCGCTACACTCAAACTAAATGAGTGGGCGGTCATGTGTGGCCGGGTTTCAAGACGTTCTTGTAAAACCTGCAGTTTATACCCTCTAGAGTACACTGATCTGAAGGTGCTCCCATACCTTGTCTGTTGGAATCCAATCTCCAATAAGCGCCCCTGCGGTTTATGATTTTATACTATATATGTGGAACGTGAGATGCAAGCATTCTGCTACGTGATTATTTATTTGTTTAGACATTATTATAATATCACTAGATTTTGATATCAAATTATTTGGGTTATAGTAAGGTCGTCCATGTTAGTTGTGAGATGGTCTTACTATTATCCTTTTCTTTCAAAAGGATTTTCAAGTTAAACAGTATGGTTGGAATTTACTCACACCAGTCCCATGACTGACCCAGAGTTTTTTTTGTTTGTTTTTCCCTAAACTCTTGGGTGCCCAAATTTGTACGGGCAGTCAAGTGTTTCAGGATTTTACAGATTCACTTGGAGGAGCTCAAAGCAGAAGGCTTCACCGTTAGTATTTAGAGATTATTTCCGCTGTGATGTATATGAGTTATACTCTGATATGGTATGTATATGCAAATTCAGATTTGTATTTCAAAGTTATATTATATAATACATTTTATCCGTTCCGCTGTGAGATTTGTGTTTACTATCGTTCTGTTCAGTTGTGATCGTGTAACACCCCACGTCCGTTAGTGTCACTCACAAAGGGAATGCACTAAGTTCTGTGGAGCATTTAGGGTAAAAGATGCACATAAATTACAAGACAGACAGAAATTAAACAGCGGAAAATAAAACTTTGCTTTATTGATAGAATAGTTTGTACAATTGTTTCTTTACAATATCAGAGTATAATCTGTCTTACAAAATAAAGAAGCATAAAAAACAACATTTATATTCCCCGATTTTAGCAAGAGCCAGCCATAGCATCTGAAAAGAGAATCCAGGCAAACTTCGACAAATCTTCAAGCTGGGAAAGAGTGGTAGTCCAACTTAACTTGAGCTAAACCATTCCCTCCTTTACTACCTGGGGGGGGGGGGGGGGGACGGAAGAAAAGAAGATGAAAGAAAAACAGAGTCAGACATAAAGCCTGAATAAGTTCAGTAACTTCCAGCATGTGAACATGGAAAACAAAACGACATGAATTAACTGAATACAAGATTACACCATGACGATAGGGTCAACAAGATTAGACAAGGTAGTCACAAGATATGCTAAGATAAACTGGATACGCTCTAATACTTTCGTCGCTTCGCTATTTCCTTGATATACTGGTTTCTATATCTCTACACCACCTAACTAGTGTCCCAACTAGTAATGTTAACGTGATCCCAATCCCTGTAGTTTCCGTTGCCTTCAGGCATACATTTATTATTTATTACCCAGATCTAATATAGGGTTTTCTATCAAGTGCTTTCTAGATTTAACTAGAGTTTACGCTATCTGCTGAACGCTTCTCGAGTTCAGGGTTTATGCCACCTAGTCCAACCAGGGATTACGCTACCGTCGAACGATGCCCCCAAGTCTAGGACACACTACCTAGAGTGGTATATGTTCCTATACTTCCCCACGCATGTATCGCGAATCGTTATCGCCTGTCTAGATGCACATGTCCTGTAATATGCGGTCCGAGTCCTGTGACAGGGCAAATCAAGGAATACAGAACTCGGTCGGGAGCTTTCAGAAATCTGCCGATGCAGATGCTAAGGTATGTTTTTATTCCAGTGGCTATGGTCCCACTTGACCCCTCCCTCAACTAATGAAAGGCACACCTTGTAAAATGAGAACTATACGCCGGCCCCCGGTGCCCCACTATCCTATGGCCATCCGCAACCATAACTAGATAGCAAGTATATGGTCTTTTGGAGTTCTCCGCCTTTCTGCTTCACGTATCTCGATTGACTCAAGATGGATGGTAGACGACGAGTTGCTATCACAGGGCTACCGTTTGCTCGCCGAATCACGCCGGTCCATCCTAGTCTTTAGGTTGCCATGTATTGCAACCAAGGCATACCCCTAGTTCTTCTACGCAGACCTTAACCTCTGTGGGCCCAGGCGGATCATCTGCTGCCTCACAGAGGGATACCAAGAGTACCCTCACGTCCCCTCGAAGCCTCGGGCTTCGTAACCCAATTCGTTGGAGCCTTCTCTCTATTCAGACGGACATTCGCTCCTTCCCGTGTTATACTAAGAATTACTACTTAGTTTTACTAACTAAGATTTACCACTTAATTTCCAGAATCGTTGTTTTCTAAGGTTTACTACTTAGTTCCCTTTTCCGTCAATTTGGATTGGTTAAGTGTCATTAGTCAATTCAAGCCAACTTAACCCTCTTCATTCATCCTGTTATACTGGTTAAGTGTTATCAGTAATTCATGTTGACTTAACCCCACCACAAACCAAGTTATATTGGTTAAGTATTTCTTATTACTTAATGTAACACCCCACACCCGCTAAGGTCACTCACTAAGGGAATGCCTTAGTTTTTGTGGAGTATTTTTAGTGAGTATAGAACAGAAAAATTACAACAGGACAGATATAAGTAATACTTGAAAATTTAAAACATCATTTCATTATCAAAACATGTTTGGTTACATCACAAAACCATAACAAGAGTCAAGTACATAATATCCATCCTGATAAAATAGAAGTACATAATCCCATTACATTCATAATAGCCAAAATAGAAAAGATAAACCGAGCTTTACTTCTACGGTCCAAGCCCTAAAAGATAGATATAGCGGTTTGGTCCAAGCCCACTAGTGCTAGGCCCACTCTGATAACCTGAGGGTTGAGAAAAAGATAAACAACAACGGGGTCAGACATAAGTCTGAGTGAGTCCTATAACCCTAACAATACAATCATTAAAGTAATTAGGGTATGATATAAACAAGATACGGTACCTCTGGGGATAATGACTACAATAAGTAGCCCACAAAACACGGGATGTACTTCGATAACCGAAACGACGTATTTATCCACCCAAGGATAATTACTAGCTTACACCACCCCAGACCTACCCACCCAAGGGTAATTCCTACACTGCACCACACCAGTTCTACCCACCAAGAGTAATTCCTACTTAAAGGTTGATCCCACTTAAAGACTTAGAAAATATAACTAGTAGTTTCTGGTACTTCTAGCTGACCACGTAGGTGCCGTCTGCCCCTACCTCCACTAGGTGTACCTGGTAATCTTACCCAGTAGTTTCGTGTACCCCTACATAGGTGTCGTCTGCCCCTATCTTTACTAGGTGTACCCACTACTCCCAAGCGATCGGCTCCCTAACGTAGATACCCGTGCTGGCCCCACAGTGGGGTGTATCACTCCCCTAAAGTGGCAACCAATTTTATCAACGGTGCACGGCTTATATCTACACGGTGCAACAACGGCTTATCTACCAGCCCGGGCCCACACACGCATATGAAGCCCGTTGGACTTGCGTTGCCACCGCTACCTCGTTTGGCCTCTTATAGTCAAGCCCAATATGCGTGTCCCGTCACTCGACATGGGTCGAGCCCACAAAGATACGTTTGGGATATTGGTTGAAATGGGCCCCCACAAGCTACTACTTAAGCTTGTCATTTAATCTAGTGCATCCCACTTAACCCCTTTTTAAAATCATGCCCCTTACATGTTAAGGTTTGGTTAAGTCATCTAATTATATTTCAATTGCCACTTAAGGCGCCCACTAGATTTCCGCATGCCATCCAAGGCACTTACTTGATTCCCACATGCCACCCAAGGCACTTACTTGATTCCCACATGCCACCCAAGGCACTTACTTGATTCCCACATGCCACCCAAGGCACTTACTTGATTCCCACATGCCACCCAAGGCACTTACTTAACCCTTTAATCATGTTTAATTACATGTTCCACTTTGGTTAAGTATTCTAATCGTATTTTCTATTGCCACCCAAGGCAACCCACTAGTTTCCTCATGCCACCCAATGCACCCCCACTAGTTACTACATGCCACCCAAGGCACCCACTTAACCCCTCATGTCCCACTACATGCTAATATGGTTAAGTGTTTCTTAATTAATTAAGACCGTGATCTCCCATAAAGACCTCCCACATTAGACTGGCTGTTATGACCGCCTGGTTAAGCCGGTAGGGTCCGGGCAGTCTTACGTCATAACAGAGTCTAACCTCGTGTCTTTACTTTAATCACGTATTTAATTTATGGCCAAGACCTCTCACATTGGGCTACCATTTGTAGCAACTGGTTAGGCCGGTCGGATCTGGGCAGTTTTACACTACAAATGAGTCCAACCTCGTGTCTTAGCGATTAATTACTCCTAATTAATCACCCCTATATTAATTATCCCTAATTAATATCCAGTTTTTTCCATAACATGGGTAGACCTAACTCAATAGGTAAATTCCCATGGGGTAGACCTAACTCAATAGGTAAATTCCCACTTATGTTAATTTATTTTTATGGTATGCTTAATCATACCCAACCATACTTTAATTAACATATTTACCAACCCCATCGTTTCCCCACGTAAATCGTTCTCATTTCATGACATAACAAAGGGGAAGATCATCACAAATATCATGGGTTTAGCATACAACTTTGTCATGGGTTAAGAGGATGTCAACTTGCATATATGAGCATATATTAACCCAACCACATTTAACCCAAACTTGCACATTATCATACACATGTCTTGCATAACATGTTGAACTTGCATATAAGCATTCCCATAACTTGCATAACATGTTAAACATGCATTTAAGCCTACACATAACTTGCATAAGCATTCACATACTTGCATAGGCATTCATATACTTGCATAAGCATTCACATACTTGCATATCACATTAAACTCGCATTTAAGCATATACGTAACTTGCATAACATCATGCACATACTTGCATAATCTCATAAACTTAACTTGCATAACACCATGCACATAACTTGCATATGAACTTGCATAATAACATGCACATAACTTACATAACATCATGCACATAACTTGCATAACATGTTGAGCTTGCATATATGACTTGCATCTTAAAGGAGGGTAAACATGCATAGCATATAAAGGTGCCATCTTGCATATGTATACACCATATTTAAAAGGGTAAACTTGCATGTCATGATTTATGCATAATACCAAACACTTAGCATGCATAACACCAACTACTTATCATGCATAAAATCAAATACTTATTATGCATAAACCCACCACTTAACTTGCATAAACCCAAACACTTAACATGCATAAAACCCAATACTTATTATGCATACAATCAAATACTTAGCATGCATAACATCAAATACTTAGCATGCATAACATCAAATACTTAGCATGCATAACACCAACTACTTAGCATGCATAAAATCACATGCATAACTTGCATATCATGTTACATATAACTTGCATATATTCTCACATATAGTTTGCATAACATGTTACATATGCATAAATGTTCAACATAGTGTTTTGCATCATAAAACATGGCATTAAACTTGCATTTAACATAAAACTTGCAAATCACATATCATACAAACTTGCATAAACACATTTATCCACAAACATAGCCATGTCTTATCACATCCTACCATAATCAATTTAACAATTGATTATTAAAGCCATAGGAACTCACCAAAACCAAGATTAGCAAACTTATGAAGTAAAACTAGTTGCCAAATATGAAGAAGAAGATGATTAGGGGTTGATTAGCTTGCAACTCTCTTCATTGATTTGTGGAGGCCATGATCAAGTTTCATTTTGCCATAGTTTAGTTACAAGATCTAATTATGAATGAATTAGGGTAGGGTTAGGGTCTTATTTATAGGATTAGGTAGTGTTTTAGGCCCTTAGATTAACCCTAGATTAGATAAGGTCCGTTAGATTTAGGAAATCTCTAGAACCCAGCCCCCCAAGCCAGCCTAAAACCCAACCTGGTGCACCCAGGCTCAATGGACGCTGCGCCCCTGTCGACAGGCAAGTCGACAGGCAAGTCGACACCCCTGTCGACAGGCCTGTCGACAGCCCTGTCGACATGGTTAGGGCGGGAAGCTTCCCGCCTACCCCCGCTGGCTCCATTTTGAAATCTGATTTTAAATCTTTAAATCTGTTTTTTTTTTTAGCTTTAATTTTTTTGTAAACTTCATTGGGCCTTAACTGGGCCATACGAACTCCGATTCTCGAAAACTCGGACTCTATTTCGCGTATTTTTCCGAGACGAACGCAATGACGCAACCCGTTACCCCCAATTCCCACATCTGAGATTATTTATCCTATAATTAGTGAATTTTAGTATTAGCTAAAATTCGGGGTGTTACATTCTCCCCTCCTTAAAGGATTTCGTCCCCGAAATCTCTAAGCTAAGGAGAATGCATATCCTACCATCCGAGCAACCATCTACTCAAACCATCAACCACGGGCATCCATTGTCCTTAAACAGTTTCTAATGATGTATGAGCATATGCAAAAAGTGTGTGTATATGTTCCCTATCTTATGTATGAACATATGCAAACCATGATAGTGCCATGCATCCATTATGTATGCGAGAGAACCCTATCGACACATACAATATCTACATGAGTGCACAATCATTCACCAAAATGCATCATCCATGTGATAACACAATCATTATACATCCATAAATATAGCCTCCTACACACAATTTTATGCAATATGCAATATGAAGTGACTGAGCCGATCTAGTGCCTAGAGTGTGTGTATATGCATCCACGAGCAACCACTAGCAAACACTTGCATCCACGTGCATCCATCATACATAACATGTCTCAAACACATGTTTCAACCATAGGACTATCCTATCTGAAGGTCAAAGGTACTAACGAGAGGACATACTAAGAATAAGATAAGCACAAGATATGCGATGAAGGAGAAGCAAAAGGACATACCCTCCGAAAGAAAAGGGTACCTCGAACGCATCTTCGCTTCCGTCTCCCAGGTAGCGTCGCTCTCTTCATCTCCCCTTTGTACTTTGACTAGTTGAACCTCTCTGTTTCTCATCTTCCAAATCTCTGACCCAAGGATGCAAGTAGGAGCTCGTCGAATCGTCGCATCACGCTCTACTTTCATTTTTCTAAGCAAACTTGGCCCTACCACCTCTGCGGTCTCATGTAGGCACTTCCTCCCATGGAATACATCATGTACACCACTAAGTCTGTCGGGCAACTCCACCAATGGAAGATGCTCCTCCCATGTACCTCCAAGATCCAAGATACATAGCCTCAAAAGGTCTTCTAAAATATGATTCACCCTCTCGGTCTGGCCGTCCTTCTGAGGATGATATGCAGTACTCAAACACAACTGAGTCCCTACCGCCTCTTGCAAACTCTTCCAAAACTCTCTAGTGAAGATAGGATCTCGATCACTCACTATGCTAGAGGGTACCCCATGCAATCGAACTATCTCTCGAAGACATACAGAAGCTAGCCATGGAGCAGTCCTCTTACTCTTCACAGGTATGAAATGGGTGCTCTTAGTAAGTCTGTCTACCACCACCCCAAATTCCTGTATTACTCTTTCTCGATCTGGGTAACCCGTCAATAAAATCCACCGGGATGCTCGGCCACATCTTAGTAAGCAACCCACCTGGTTTCTTTTGCTCCGTCTTCACTTGTTGGCACACCAAGCATCGAGCGACATGCTCGGCCACATCTTTCTTCATACCGGCCCAGAAGAAAGTCCTTTTCATGTCTTGGTACATCTCGTCCCCACCGGGATGAATGGTCATCCTAGAACGGTGTGCATTATCAGGAATAACCTTCCTCAAACCCTCGTCTTGCGGTACACAAGGTCTACCGTCTCTACGCAAGCACCCCCTATCGTCTAGGGTGTACCTACTCAAATGGCTGGACGGCTCCCCCCTTATGAGCTTCTTCACCAACTCAACCAACTGTGGGTTGTCCCTCTGTGCTTCTACAATTTACCCCAAAAGAGTAGGTCTAACTTCCAAGGAAGCTAGCAAACCGGGTACATAATCAACGGAAGGTCTGAAATCCAACATAGAAATAAACTCTAGGCTCCGTCGTTCAACGAACCACAAACTCGAGGACAACCCTTTTTCTACTTAAGGTGTCCGCTACCATGTTACCCTTGCCAGGGGTATATGCTATCTCAAACCCATAGGATGCTAAGAATCCCATCCACTTTTACTGTCCTAAGATTATGCGCTCGAAGAGCCTCCAACACTTCCCTAAGATGTAGGGCATGCTCTTCTCCACCAGGATATCATCCAAAATCATCACAACTATCCATCCCTCACGCAGACCACCCTAGTCGAACTCGGCATTCCCCCAAATGCAAGCCCCAAAGGCCTAAACCAATATCAGACAAACACCCAAGGGATACCTCCTTCGAATTCAGACGACCTACGTGAGATGCTACTAGTAAAAACGACTAAATAATTAAGCCCCTTGTCCAACCCTGGATGTCCTCGCCAGTCTTGCTCCAAAACCACCTTTTTTCCCTAACTGGCTTTGCTCCTAGAAAAGACCAAGGTGTCATCCACAAAGACCATCACAACTTATATAGGTACTCCTTGAACACCCTTCTTATTAAATCATCAAAGTATACGGGGGCGTTCGTCAAACCCAATGGCATCACTAGCCACTCATAAAAAAATCACCCGGAGTCCTAAAGGCAGTCTTCTCTGTACTATCCTCAGCCACTCTCAACTGATGAAATCCCGTGGCTGAGTCCTATTATAAAAATACTGAGGCGCCAGCTAACTGATCAAACAGATCATCAATCCTCGGCAATGGGTATCTATTCTTCTTTGTGAGTTTATTTAGCTCTCTTTAGCCTACACAAAGTCTGAGGGACCCATCCGCCTTCGTGGCGAAACTACTGGAGTGCCCCACTCCGATATACTTCGTCTTATGAACCCCTTCTAAAGCAAATCGCCTACTTACTTACGGAGTTCCCTCCTCTCACGAGGAGCCATGTGGCACACTGGCCAAGATACTGGTTTAACATTATCCACCAGATATATTCGGAAGTCAATCTCCCGCTTCGGAGGTAATCCCTTCACCTCCTCATACACATCCGGGTATTCCCGGACCGCTCTATCAGATCGCAAACTCTAGACCGACGTGTCAAGCGATTCTAGATACCTTAGTATAACAAATTCTATGGGATTACAAGAGATCTCGAGAGTGTTACCCAGGCGGCCCATAAGCCTAACAACTCTCCCTTCAAAATCAAAAACGGCACCCCTACTGGATAACCAGTCCATGCCCAAAACTAACCCATAGCCCGTGAAGCCCAACAAGCATCACATCTAAACTCAACGCTAAGTATAGAGACTTTCAAACCCAAACACATCATGGAGCCCCAATTGGGTTTGAAACAACTAAGGGATCATCTACCAAACTGGTGTCTAAGTGCAGTGACTCAACTAACAATGGTGAGATAAACGAACTCGATATATCAGAATCAAATAAAGTTTGAATCGGATAATAAAGAAATCCAAATTCCAACCTAGACGGTCATATCCCCATCTGGTACCCTAGTCGTGAGGGAATACAACTACCCTCCAGAAGATTCCATACCTTGCCTTTGCTTCTTCGGACAATCCTAATAAGGTGTCCTATTCCTCCCAAAAGGATAACTACTAGCCTTCTTCTTCCCCATTCCCCACTCATAACCTTCCACCAATGAGGTTTCATCCTTCATTAATCAAATAACTATTTGAGCCTTCCTCTCATCGTCTATCCTATAGGTACCTACCAGTCCTCCTCCTTCTTGAACCAACTTCTAATCTGATTAACGTCTAAGTCCCTTGAAGTGGTTTTCCATCCTTATCTATCTTAGAAAGATCATCTATACGCGGAGGGGAAACTCAAGATGATAGAAAGAGGAAGAGATTCGAAACGGAGAACTCGAAAGATATGGATATGGCTATTAGGGATTATGCTTTTCTTTCAAAAACTCTTCTCTCAAAAGACATGTTTTTGAAAATACTCCTTTCAAAAATATTCTTAGAAAATAGTTTTTCTAAAAATTTTATCTGTTCCGGTAACCTTAAGCTCTGATACCACGTGTAACACCCCACACCCGCTAAGGTCACTCACTAAGGGAATGCCTTAGTTTTTGTGGAGTATTTTTATTGAGTATAGAACAGAAAAATTACAACAGGACAGATATAAGTAATACTTGAAAATTTAAAACATCATTTCATTATCAAAACATGTTTGGTTACATCACAAAACCATAACAAGAGTCAAGTACATAATATCCATCCTGATAAAATAGAAGTACATAATCCCATTACATACATAATAGCCAAAATAGAAAAGATAAACCGAGCTTTACTTCTACGGTCCAAGCCCCAAAAGATAGATATAGCGGTCTGGTCCAAGCCCACTAGTGCTAGGCCCACTCTGATAACCTGAGGGTTGGGAAAAAGATAAACAACAACGGGGTCAGACATAAGTCTGAGTGAGTCCTATAACCCTAACAATACAATCATTAAAGTAATTAGGGTATGATATAAACAAGATACGGTACCTCTGGGGATAATGACTACAATAAGTAGCCCACAAAACACGGGATGTACTTCGATAACCGAAACGACGTATTTATCCACCCAAGGATAATTACTAGCTTACACCACCCCAGACCTACCAACCCAAGGGTAATTCCTACACTGCACCACACCAGTTCTACCCACCAAGAGTAATTCCTACTTAAAGGTTGATCCCACTTAAAGACTTAGAAAATATAACTAGTAGTTTCTGGTACTTCTAGCTGACCACGTAGGTGCCGTCTGCCCCTACCTCCACTAGGTGTACCTGGTAATCTTACCCAGTAGTTTCGTGTACCCCTACATAGGTGCCGTCTGCCCCTATCTTTACTAGGTGTACCCACTACTCCCAAGCGATCGGCTCCCTAACGTAGATACCCGTGCTGGCCCCACAGTGGGGTGTATCACTCCCCTAAAGTGGCAACCAATTTTATCAACGATGCACGGCTTATATCTACACGGTGCAACAACGGCTTATCTACCAGCCCGGGCCCACACACGCATATGAAGCCCGTTGGACTTGCGTTGCCACCGCTACCCCGTTTGGCCTCTTATAGTCAAGCCCAATATGCGTGTCCCGTCACTCGACATGGGTCGAGCCCACAAAGATACGTTTGGGATATTGGTTGAAATGGGCCCCCACAAGCTACTACTTAAGCTTGTCATTTAATCTAGTGCATCCCACTTAACCCCTTTTTAAAATCATGCCCCTTACATGTTAAGGTTTGGTTAAGTCATCTAATTATATTTCAATTGCCACTTAAGGCGCCCACTAGATTTCCGCATGCCATCCAAGGCACTTACTTGATTCCCACATGCCACCCAAGGCACTTACTTGATTCCCACATGCCACCCAAGGCACTTACTTGATTCCCACATGCCACCCAAGGCACTTACTTGATTCCCACATGCCACCCAAGGCACTTACTTAACCCTTTAATCATGTTTAATTACATGTTCCACTTTGGTTAAGTATTCTAATCGTATTTTCTATTGCCACCCAAGGCAACCCACTAGTTTCCTCATGCCACACAAGGCACCCCCACTAGTTACTACATGCCACCCAAGGCACCCACTTAACCCCTCATGTCCCACTACATGCTAATATGGTTAAGTGTTTCTTAATTAATTAAGACCGTGATCTCCCATAAAGACCTCCCACATTAGACTGGCTGTTATGACCGCCTGGTTAAGCCGGTAGGGTCCGGGCAGTCTTACGTCATAACAGAGTCTAACCTCGTGTCTTTACTTTAATCACGTATTTAATTTATGGCCAAGACCTCTCACATTGGGCTGCCATTTGTAGCAACTGGTTAGGCTGGTCGGGTCCGGGCAGTTTTACACTACAAATGAGTCCAACCTCGTGTCTTAGTCGATTAATTACTCCTAATTAATCACCCCCATATTAATTATCCCTAATTAATATCCAGTTTTTTCCATAACATGGGTAGACCTAACTCAATAGGTAAATTCCCATGGGGTAGACCTAACTCAATAGGTAAATTCCCACTTATGTTAATTTATTTTTATGGTATGCTTAATCATACCCAACCATACTTTAATTAACATATTTACCAACCCCATCGTTTCCCCACGTAAATCGTTCTCATTTCATGACATAACAAAGGGGAAGATCATCACAAATATCATGGGTTTAGCATACAACTTTGTCATGGGTTAAGAGGATGTCAACTTGCATATATGAGCATATATTAACCCAACCACATTTAACCCAAACTTGCACATTATCATACACATGTCTTGCATAACATGTTGAACTTGCATATAAGCATTCCCATAACTTGCATAACATGTTAAACATGCATTTAAGCCTACACATAACTTGCATAAGCATTCACATACTTGCATAGGCATTCATATACTTGCATAAGCATTCACATACTTGCATATCACATTAAACTCGCATTTAAGCATATACGTAACTTGCATAACATCATGCACATACTTGCATAATCTCATAAACTTAACTTGCATAACACCATGCACATAACTTGCATATGAACTTGCATAATAACATGCACATAACTTACATAACATCATGCACATAACTTGCATAACATGTTGAGCTTGCATATATGACTTGTATCTTAAAGGAGGGTAAACATGCATAGCATATAAAGGTGCCATCTTGCATATGTATACACCATATTTAAAAGGGTAAACTTGCATGTCATGATTTATGCATAATACCAAACACTTAGCATGCATAACACCAACTACTTATCATGCATAAAATCAAATACTTATTATGCATAAACCCACCACTTAACTTGCATAAACCCAAACACTTAACATGCATAAAACCCAATACTTAGTATGCATACAATCAAATACTTAGCATGCATAACATCAAATACTTAGCATGCATAACATCAAATACTTAGCATGCATAACACCAACTACTTAGCATGCATAAAATCACATGCATAACTTGCATATCATGTTACATATAACTTGCATGTATTCTCACATATAGTTTGCATAACATGTTACATATGCATAAATGTTCAACATAGTGTTTTGCGTCATAAAACATGGCATTAAACTTGCATTTAACATAAAACTTGCAAATCACATATCATACAAACTTGCATAAACACATTTATCCACAAACATAGCCATGTCTTATCACATCCTACCATAATCAATTTAACAATTGATTATTAAAGCCATAGGAACTCACCAAAACCAAGATTAGCAAACTTATGAAGTAAAACTAGTTGCCAAATATGAAGAAGAAGATGATTAGGGGTTGATTAGCTTGCAACTCTCTTCATTGATTTGTGGAGGCCATGATCAAGTTTCATTTTGCCATAGTTTAGTTACAAGATCTAATTATGAATGAATTAGGGTAGGGTTAGGGTCTTATTTATAGGATTAGGTAGTGTTTTAGGCCCTTAGATTAACCCTAGATTAGATTAGGTCCGTTAGATTTAGGAAATCTCTAGAACCCAGCCCCCCAAGCCAGCCTAAAACCCAACCTGGTGCACCCAGGCTCAATGGACGCTGCGCCCCTGTCGACAGGCAAGTCGACACCCCTGTCGACTGGCCTGTCGATAGCCCTGCCGACATGGTTAGGGCGGGAAGCTTCCCGCCTACCCCCGCTGGCTCCATTTTGAAATCTGATTTTAAATCTTTAAATCTGTTTTTTTTAGCTTTAATTTTTCTGTAAACTTCATTGGGCCTTAACTGGGCCATACGAACTCCGATTCTCGAAAACTCGGACTCTATTTCGCGTATTTTTCCGAGACGAACGCAATGAAGCAGCCCGTTACCCCCAATTCCCACATCTGAGATTATTTATCCTATAATTAGTGAATTTTAGTATTAGCTAAAATTCGGGGTGTTACACTTAACCTTACCCATTCACCCTGTATTGGTTCAGTGTTCCTTTTTAACTTAACCTTGCCCGTCTGTTTTAACTAACCTGTTATTAACGGTTAAGTATTATCCCTTCATGTTTTAGACTTAACCCTATTCCTTTATCAAAATCTGATGGTTAAGTGTTCAAGTTTACTTAACCCTACGGTCTAGCCCAGCTAACATATCAAATTGGCTAAGTATATTAAATCTTACTTAACCCCAACCTCTAGTCTAGTTAACATGTTAATTTGGCTAAGTGTATTAACTTTACTTAACCCCACTTTCTAGACTAGTTAACATGTTAATTTGGCTAAGTGTTTTCTTAGTTACTTAACCTCTACAAATCTTGTCTTGTTACCATGAGTTTGGTTAAGTGTCCCTGTGGACTTAGCCCTCCGTTCTAGCTTAACTGTGCTTAAGTTGGTTAAGTGTTCCTATGGACTTAACCCTCCCATTCTAGCTTAACTGTATGAACCTAACCCCACCTACCAGTCTTGTTATCATGTTGAGTTGGTTAAGTGTCTTAGTTAACTTAACCCTAGCATTCTTGTTCTAGCTTTAACTAAATAAATTAAAGCCACGACCACTCACATTAGACAGATATTGTTGCGATTACTGGATGTGCCAGTTGGTTCCGGGCAGGTTTACATCGCAACTCAGTCTAACCTCGGGTTAGGCCTATTCGTGTTTTCTAGTTCAAAGGGTTTTGATTAATTTTTAAATCAGGTTTTGAAAGTAACCATCCCATCCGTCGGATCAGTTAGGGATAGCCAGGGAGAGCAGGAAACTTGTATTTTCCAAACTCAAGCCTAGACACTATCCTCTCTGTCATCCTAGAACTTTCTGGTTTATTATTAAAAGAGATGTCGTTAACAAACCTTTAATTTGTCTAAATTAACATTTCCTCATTTAGGACAAATTCTATAAGTAAATTAATCCTAATTTACTTATTTCCCAATTACTCTTTTAATGTAAATTGTCAACATTTATTCTTACGGCCCATTTTCCCCTCTATATCATGTTTATGCTTTTTGGTATGTAAACCATACCAAATGAAGTGTCACTAACCATGATTTTGCTAATCCTGACAATTACTCCCAATTATGGCCAATTTCAAGTTTATGCCAATATACTTATCGAGCCAAATTAGCTAATCCAATTCTGATTTAACATTCTAATTCACGTCAAACTAGACTTATTACTCTAGTTCACAATTCATGTAAATGTCAGATTTACATGTCAATACTAGATTCAAATTACACAATCCTGTAATTCCTGTCAAATTTACCCCATTTGCATTTCTATGAACATGCCATAATACATGTTCCCAATTTATGCCAATTTCCAAGTTTGTAATTATGTTTTAGTAAATTTCATATTTTGCCCCCAAATCGCATTCCCACCGTTCGTATAATCGTGATTCAATCTAGATTATAGATAAATCTAGATTCGCAGAAAATAGGGAATGAACCAAAGATGCTATGCAAAAGATAGACATAATAACTGGCATAAAAAGGGTTGAATAACGACGTCGGTTCAAGAACATGGGTAGACCTAACTAAATAGGTAAATTCCCAAGGTCTAAAACCAAGAGTAGACAGAATAGAGACAGAGGTTCAAGAACATGGGAAGACCTAAATTAATAGGTAAATTCCCAAGGTCTAAAACCAAAGATGACCAAGAATAAACTGAATAGAAAGTCAGGCCTAGATCCAAAATAAACAACATGGTTTTATAACTACAATGTCATGGGCATAAATAATAATCTTATATCCATAGTCATAGGCAATAATCCTCACAGTTCAATGAATCAGAGTCATAGGCGATGTTCATAGTCATAGGCAACGTTCATAGTCATAGGAAATATTCATAGTCATAGGCAATGTTTTATGTCCCAAAATCAAAGGCTTATGTTCATAGTTCCAAGGCATATGGTTCCAAAGTCCATAGTTTCACCGTCACAGTCTTATTGGTCATCGAATCACAACAGTTCTTAATTAGGTCCAAAGGTACAAGCCCTGATTCAAGTAGAAAGATTAGGCATAGTCTTTTATCCCTTTAATTTCATGTCATGAATAAAAAAACGTTCAACTCTAAAAATAACTGACTTACAGAGATTAGATTAGAACAGAAAGATGGCGTTGCTAAGATTCGTAGAAAAATAGTCATTGAAGTCGTTTGAACCCCCTCTTGAATCCTAGCTTGACTTGAACCTCTTCTTGAAAAATCTTTTAGCAGCATTTCCTCGTCTTGGTTTATTTTATATATATTATTTTATTTATATATTTTAGAGGAGGAGGAGAAGCCATGTCTAGCAAGAATCTTTGCAGCATAATGGTAGAAAAGAATTTTTGAATAGAGAAGAAGACCAGGGCTGTTTATATAGTGTTAGGCGGACTAACCTAGTCAGAAAACGTGACCAAATACAGCAGAACGAACCAGGTGCAGAAAGCTGGAAAAGCGGGCCCAGTCGACATGGGGGGGTGGTGTCGACTGCGCAGTCGACACCCCTATCGACTTGACCTGGGCGGGAATTTTCCCGCCCTGCCCCCTGTGCGTTTGAATTCGAATTTGCTCCTAGTTTTTAAACTGTTTTGAACTTGGAATTTTCTGAAAACTTTGACGGGCCATATCTTGGTCATACGGACTCCAATTTTCGAAAACTTGGACTCTATTTCGCGTATTTTTCCGAGATGAATGCAATGGCGTAGCCCGTTTCCCTTGATTTTAATTTTAACTCTTAATTCTGCCTTGATTTGCGAATCTTAGTGTTACAGAATTTCGGGGTGTTACATTCTCCCCCACTTAAAAGGATTTCGTCCCCGAAATCTTCAAGTTAGGAAGAATGTGTCCTACCATCCAATCACCCTTCTACTCAACCATTCAATCACAGACATCCATTGTCCTTAAAAGTTTTCTAATGCTTTCATGTTCATATGCATAGTGTGTGTATATGTCTTTATCTAATGCAAAATCAGGCGGTCTACTGATTCAGTTGACCTCCTTAATGCGAATCATGTCAGTGCCATGCGTCCAATCATATATGCAAGCATCCCTAGTTATGTAAATACTACATGCGTGCACGGCCATTCATCCATATGCAACATCCATATGATAACATATCAGGCTCGACTTACAAACAAATACATTCCTGTAAATGCAATATGAAAGCATCCGAACTGATCTAGTGCCTAATACGTATGCATATGCATTCACGAGCAACCATTAGCAACCACTTGCAACCACCAACCATAACATGTTTTCAAACACATGTTTACATCCATTGGCTTCTACCTTAAGATCGAAGATGCGACCTAGGTGATATACTTCGGAAAGAGAGAAACAATTATGCGTAAAGCTCCTACACAAAGAAATCAAGGATGCACCCTTAAGAAAAAGGATATGACGCTAGTATCTAGCCTTCTTGAGCTTTACTCCACTGTATCTTAACTAATTTAACTTCACGATTGTGAAGTTTCTGACCTTCAATTCAAAATAAACAGATGTCAATCACGGTATCAAGTATATGTACTAAGATGATTAGAGGTCTCCCTCTTATCCGCCATGCCATAACTATAGGGGTCGAAAGGTTACCACGTGCTTTTTAGAGTACCTGCCACAACTATTCATCCTTCACACAAACCATCCTAGTCGAACTTGACATTCCTCAAGTACAAGCCCCAAAGGCCTGAACCAATATCAGACAAGCACCCAAGGAATACCTCCTTCGAATTTAGACGATCTACGTGAGATGATATAAGCAAACTCGATAGCTATTCTCAAATCCCTACTAACCAAAAATAAATTGGTCGGACCACCAATTGGATTTGAAATTCTAGTGGGATCTTTCTACTATACAAGTACTATGGTGAAGAGACTCAACTATGGAAGTAGATATGAACAAATGCGAAGCGCTAAAGCCAAAGGAAATAGTACGAACAGCAAAACTAGACTCTTCCATCAGAACTTTACTACCTTTCTTCTAGGTACGCTTGGTGGCGAAAGCATGTACTTGTCCTTCTGAAAATCTCGTCCTCATTCTTGTCGTTGTCCTTAAGTATATGCCCTATCATACCCTAGTAAAGATACTTCCTCTTGTCTTAGGTTTTATAATTCCTTCTTCCTTCGTGAGCTAAATCTACATCCATGAATTCCTCATCCTAGGGTTATGCTCCTTAGCCAAACTCCTCATCCCCTTCCATGTGTAACCATGTTGACAAATCTCTTGAAAACTGCCTCAATCGTCCGGAAAATCCTACTAAGCTTGGAAGAAAACTAACCGCAGGTGAAACTACTACGGTTATAGATATAAGTCGGGAACTACTTTGCCCATCAATGAGGTTACCTCCCAGAAAGCCAGGAGCTCCAGAGACTCAAGAAAGAAGGAGACAAGAATTCAAACAGAGGAAGAGAAGACAATGCATATGGCTTTGGGGAATATGCCTTTAAAACAAATCTTTTCTCTTGAAGATGCTTCTTTTAAAACCGTTTTAAAAATAATTTTTCAAATCTTTTATCTGATCCGGTAAACTTCAGCTCTGATACCACGTGTAACACCCCACGTCCGTTAGTGTCACACACAAAGGGACTGCACTAAGTTCTGTGGAGCATTTAGGGTAAAAGATGCAGATAAATTACAAGACAGAAAGAAATTAAACAGCGGAAAATAAAACTTTTCTTTATTGATAGAATAGTTTGTACAATGGTTTCTTTACAATATCAGAGTATCATCTGTCTTACAAAATAAAGAAGCATAAAAAAAACGTTTATATTCCACGATTTTAGCAAGAGCCAGCCATAGCATCTGAAAAGAGAATCCAGGCAAACTTCGACAAATCTTCAAGCTGGGAAAGAGCGGCAGTCCAACTTAACTTGAGCTAAACCATTCCCTCCTTTACTACCTAGGGGGGGGGGAACGGAAGAAAAGAAGACGAAAGAAAAACAGAGTCAGACATAAAACCTAAGTAAGTTCAATAACTTCTAGCATGTGAACATGGAAAACAAAACGACATGAATTAACTGAATACAAGATTACACCATGACGATAGGGTCAACAAGATTAGACAAGGTAGTCACAAGATATGCTAAGATAAACTGGATACGCTCTAATACTTTCGCCGCTTCACTATTTCCTTGTTATATTGGTTTCTATATTTCTGCACCACCTAACTAGTGTCCCAACTAGTAATGTTAACGTGATCCCAATCCCTGTAATTTCTGTTGCCTTCAGGCATACATTTATTATTTATTACCTAGATCTAATCTAGGGTTTTCTATTAAGTGTTTTCTAGATTTAACTAGAGTTTACGCTATCTGCTGAACGCTTCTCGAGTTCAGGGTTTATGCCACCTAGTCCAACTAGGGATTACGCTACCTGTCGAACGTTGCCCCCAAGTCTAGGACACACTACCTAGAGTGGTATATGTTCCTATACTTCCCCACGCATGTATTGCGAATCGTTATCGCTTGTCAAGATGTACATGTCCTGTAATGTGCGGTCCGAGTCCTGTGATAGGGCAAATCAAGGAATACAGAACTCGGTCGGGAGCTTTCAGATATCTGCCGATGCAGATGCTAAGGTCTGTTTTTATTCCAGTGGCTATGGTCCCACTTGACCCCTCCCTCAACTAATGAAAGGCACACCTTGTAAAATGAGAACTATACGCCGGCCCCCGGTGCCCCACTATCCTATAGCCATCCGCAACCATAACTAGATAGCAAGTATATGGTCTTTTGGAGTTCTCCGCCTTTCCGCTTCACATATCTCGATTGACTCAAGATGGATGGTAGACGACGAGTTGCTATCACAGGGCTACCGTTTGCTCGCCGAATCACGCCGGTCCATCCTAGTCTTTAGGTTGCCATGTATTGCAACCAAGGCATACCCCTGGTTCTTCTACGCAGACCTTAACCTCTGTGGGCCCAGGCGGATCATCTGCTGCCTCACAGAGGGATACCAAGAGTACCCTCATGTCCCCTCGAAGCCTCGGGCTTCGTAACCCAATTCGTTGGAGCCTTCTCTCTATTCAGACGGACATTCGCTCCTTCCCGTGTTATACTAAGAATTACTACTTAGTTTTACTAACCAAGATTTACCACTTAGTTTCCAGAATCGTTGTTTTCTAAGGTTTACTACTTAGGTCCCTTTTCCGTCAATTTGGATTGGTTAAGTGTCATTAGTCAATTCAAGCCAACTTAACCCTCTTCATTCATCCTGTTATACTGGTTAAGTGTTATCAGTAATTCATGTTGACTTAACCCCACCACAAACCAAGTTATATTGGTTAAGTATTTCTTATTACTTAACCTTACCCATTCACCCTGTATTGGTTCAGTGTTCCTTTTTAACTTAACCTTGCCCGTCTGTTTTAATTAACCTGTTATTAACGGTTAAGTATTATCCCTTCATGTTTTAGACTTAACCCTATTCCTTTATCAAAATCTGATGGTTAAGTGTTCAAGTTTACTTAACCCTACGGTCTAGCCCAGCTAACATATCAAATTGGCTAAGTATATTAAATCTTACTTAACCCCAACCTCTAGTCTAGTTAACATGTTAATTTGGCTAAGTGTATTAACTTTACTTAACCCCACTTTCTAGACTAGTTAACATGTTAATTTGGCTAAGTGTTTTCTTAGTTACTTAACCTCTACAAATCTTGTCTTGTTACCATGAGTTTGGTTAAGTGTCCCTGTGGACTTAGCCCTCCGTTCTAGCTTAACTGTGCTTAAGTTGGTTAAGTGTTCCTATGGACTTAACCCTCCCATTCTAGCTTAACTGTATGAACCTAACCCCACCTACCAGTCTTGTTATCATGTTGAGTTGGTTAAGTGTCTTAGTTAACTTAACTCTAGCATTCTTGTTCTAGCTTTAACTAAATAAATTAAAGCCACGACCACTCATATTAGACAGATATTGTTGCGATTACTGGATGTGCCGGTTGGTTCCGGGAAGGTTTACATCGCAACTCAGTCTAACCTCGGGTTAGGCCTATTCGTGTTTTCTAGTTCAAAGGGTTTTGATTAATTTTTAAATCAGGTTTTGAAAGTAACCGTCCCGTCCATCGGATCAGTTAGGGATAGCCAGGGAAAGCAGGAAACTTGTATTTTCCAAATTCAAGCCTAGACACTATCCTCTCTGTCACCCTAGAACTTTCTGGTTTATTATTTAAAGAGATGTCGTTAACAAACCTTTAATTTGTCTAAATTAACATTTCCTCATTTAGGACAAATTCTATAAGTAAATTAATCCTAATTTACTTATTTCCTAATTACTCTTTTAATGTAAATTGCCAACATTTATTCTCACGGCCCATTTTCCCCTCTATATCATTTTTATGCTTTTCGGTATGTAAACCATACCAAATGAAGTGTCACTAACCATGATTTTGCTAATCCTGACAATTACTCCCAATTATGGCCAATTTCAAGTTTATGCCAATATACTTATCGAGCCAAATTAGCTAATCCAATTCTGATTTAACATTCTAATTCATGTCAAGCTAGACTTATTACTCTAGTTCACAATTCATGTAAATGTTAGATTTACATGTCAATACTAGATTCAAATTACACAATCCTGTAATTCCTGTCAAATTTACCCCATTTGCATTTCTATGAACATGCCATAATACATGTTCCCAATTTATGCCAATTTCCAAGTTTGTAACTATGTTTTAGTAAATTTCATATTTTTCCCCAAATCGCATTCCCACCGTTCGCATAATCGTGATTCAATCTAGATTATAGATAAATCTAGATTCGCAGAAAATAGGGAATGAACCAAAGATGCTATGCAAAAGATAGACATAATAACTGGCATAAAAAGGGTTGAATAACGACGTCGGTTCAAGAACATGGGTAGACCTAACTAAATAGGTAAATTCCCAAGGTCTAAAACCAAGAGTAGACAGAATAGAGACAGAGGTTCAAGAACATGGGTAGACCTAACTTAATAGTTAAATTCCCAAGGTCTAAAACCAAAGATGACCAAGAATAAACTGAATAGAAAGTCAGGCCTAGATCCAAAATAAACAACATGGTTTTATAACTACAATGTCATGGGCATAAATAATAATCTTATATCCATAGTCATAGGCAATAATCCTCACAGTTCAATGAATCACAGTCATAGGCGATGTTCATAGTCATAGGCAACATTCATAGTCATAGGAAATATTCATAGTCATAGGCAATGTTTTATGTCCCAAAATCAAAGGCTTATGTTCATAGTTCCAAGGCATATGGTTCCAAAGTCCATAGTTTCACCGTCACAGTCTTATTGATCATCGCATCACAACAGTTTTTAATTAGGTCCAAAGGTACAAGCACTGATTCAAGTAGAAAGATTAGGCATAGTCTTTTATCCCTTTAATTTCATGTCACGAATAAAAACAAATGTTCAAATCTAAAAATAACTGACTTACAGAGATTAGATTAGAACAGAAAGATGGCGTTGCTAAGATTCGTAGAAAAACAGTCATTGAAGTCGTTTGAACCCCCTCTTGAATCCTAGCTTGACTTGAACATCTTCTTGAAAAATCTTTTAGCAGCATTTCCTCGTCTTGGTTTATTTTATATATATTATTTTATTTATATATTTTAAAGGAGGAGGAGAAGCCATGTCTAGCAAGAATCTTTGCAGCATAATGGTAGAAAAGAATTTGTGAATAGAGAAGAAGACCAGGGCTGTTTATATAGTGTTAGGCGGACGAACCTGGTCAGAAAATGTGACCAAATACAGCAGAACGAACCAGGTGCAGAAAGCTGGAAAAGCGGGCAGGTCGACACCCATGTCGACTGGGCAGTCGACATGGGAGGGTGGCGTCGACTGCGCAGTCGATACCCCTGTCGACTTGACCTGGGCGGGAATCTTCCCGCCCTGCCCACTGTGCGTTTAAATTCGAATTTGGCCCTAGTTTTTAAACTGTTTTGAACTTGGAATTTTCTGAAAACTTTGACGGGCCATATCTTGGTCATACGGACTCCGATTTTCGAAAACTCGGACACTATTTCGCGTATTTTTCCGAGACGAACGCAATGGTGTAGCCCGTTTCCCTTTATTTTGATTTTAACTCTTAATTCTGCCTTGATTTGTGAATCTTAGTGTTATAGAATTTCGGGGTGTTACAGATCTTCTTCTCCTTCTATTCTATTAGTTCTATCTTATCTTTCTCATCCTCTAAATTCTTTCTATTAAAGACTTGTATTTTCGTGCACTTTGAGTTGGACGTGTTGAATATTAGTCAGCTCAAGTTTGTACGGATTTTCGGGCCTTTACAGTTGGTATCAGAGCTGAAGGTTAAGTGATTACCTTGGCTCTGTGGCGTAACTCAATAGAGATGGAGTTAGTGATACTCTAGATTGAGTTGAGTGTATATATATGAGCGCGTATTTGTAATTAATATAAAAACTGTTTTATATTGTGTTGATTGATCTGTTAAGTGGTATATAAATTCCAGATCGACGTATTTAGCTGACGAGGTCGATAGGGATTTGTAAACGCTTGGATAGAGAGATTCGACATAGTATTGTTTTGAAAGCTGGGTAAATAAAATAATTTTACCCAAAATATATTTTAATATAAAAAGAAGTATATACCTTGAGATTAATATAGTATCTTAGATATGTGATTATTATTATGATCAAATTAGATTTATAATTAAGTTGGTTATATAAATGACCAATCGAAATATTATATAAATCAAATGAACCAAATCTGAATTTAAAACCAAAATTGGAATTAAAACTCTGGAAACTTGGAAAAGAGCTGGAAATAATATATGGATTAAAAATATGGGAATTGTAAAATCTTGGGAGATTTGAAATTGTTTTCAAGTGATGTGAAAGATATTTTGAGGAAATTTTCAAATATAAGTGTTTAAATATGAAT
The DNA here is from genome assembly GCA_030737875.1 of Allium sativum. Classification (NCBI taxonomy): domain Eukaryota; kingdom Viridiplantae; phylum Streptophyta; class Magnoliopsida; order Asparagales; family Amaryllidaceae; genus Allium; species Allium sativum. The sequence goes on along the minus strand of CM060922.1, from coordinate 137,507,903 downwards.
TTTAAAAGTAATATAGTATTGAACTCACTTCGGTCACTAGGAAATAATTCCGACGATGTGCGCGCCATCATCGGTGTTCATTTTCGAGTTTCTAAGTGATGGATTACTACCAAAGATTTTGTTTTGAAATAAGTTGTTCGAAAATTCAAATGATTTGAATTGCTATGTTATGAATATATATATATATATATGATTTCAAACTAATTTGAAATAAAATCCCAGGAATTTGAATATTCGAATTTAAAATTTACTTATGAAATAAATAAATAGAAATTTAACTAAGTGGAATAAAATTGGTTTGGATTAGAGATAATCTGGAATGGAATCGAATTGATGAATTAAGAGTTGGAATTCATTTTTGAATTTGAATGGATGATGTGGGTCGAGGGTAATTTGAATGGAAATCGAGTGGAAATGAAATGGTATATGCTGAAGCAGACAGTTAATGGAAGAGATAGAGTTGAATGCTCGATAGGAAGGTGCATGTTTAGATAATTTTGAGTATGAAATCTCAACCTAGCAGGTTGTGAGGAGTTACAATTAGAGCATCTCCACTTCTTAGCAATTTCGAGGACGAAATAATTTTAAGGGGGAAGGAATGTAACGTCCCGCATTTTTATCGGTTTGTATTTGAATATTTAAATCAGTTTAAATATTGAATTCATAATATAAGTAGATTTATATATTAGTTAAAACGAAGTTGAACGTATAAAAATATATATATTAAATATAATCGAGCCCGTAATATCGCTGCAGTTCGTAATTTAACGTTCTGAACTTCAACTAAGTGTACAGGATCCGTTATTAGTCGGATTTATGCGAAACAAGAACCGTTGGAATCTGTTGAACTATATTCTTCTGATGGAAATGGAAATAGAGATTTCGTCATATAAATTGCAAGATATGTTCGAATCAAATATTCGAAAAGTCGCTATGAAATCGTATATCGACCGTAACGGTTTATTCGATATAACTAGACATCAGATTCGAATTTAGACAAGGTTCTTTTGGGACGTAGTGATAATTTAATTTTTAAAATTTTATTGTAATTTTTAATTAATTAAATACGAAACTTTTTATTTAGAGTATTTCGCACCCTGTATCGATATTTTGGGGTTTCAAAATATGAGTTAATCTACCGATATTATTATAATTTTTGGATCATGGCTCGTCGCTGGACACGATTGTGTTATTACTTCTGTCCGTAGTGGTCCAAAAATAAATGAAGTCTTTATAGCCGGTACCCTACACCTTATAAATATAACTATGAACACAGGTTAACTATAACAATAGATGCCACTATAATAACCATGATATACGCCCATTATATATATATATATAATATAGTTACCTTCATTGCAAAGAAATACTATTTCATATAGTCAACTTAACACTTAAGGGACCAAATGTACAGCGCCTATACATTCAATGAACTCATACCATCGTTGAAAATTGCACTGTCTAGTGTACGAATAGAAAGGGACACTTCCCTTATTTTATCCTATAAACTGTACCTTAACAATGAAGTTTTCATACACCCATTTCTCTAAGACGTAGCTGCTATGTATTGTCATTCTACCTACCCTAAACTAAAAATCAAAAACTTGCTCCTACAGTTAATTACGTGACCATAACCCTACCCTAAGCAAATACGTTGTAGCCTTTACGCCCTAATGCGTAACTCTTAAGCCATCCTCTCTTATATATACACACCTTATTCTCGTCCATTTCTTCTGGGCTTCACAACTCAAGTTGCAAGCCGCCATTGTTCTTTTCATTTTATTCCCAGTAATGATGCGAGTGTAGTAAAAAGAAGAAAATCCAAAACTGCTCCATCCTCTCAAAACATGGATCCATTATATCGGGTTTCCTTTCCGGGAGCGGGACATCACGACAAGTCTGAGCACTGGAGGAAGTCATAGCAGGCATAGTCGAGGCCATCAAGCTTCTGAAGTTGTGACGCACGTGAGGCTACTGACGTTGGGAAGTCCGTTCATCGGACTAGGATTATGACATCCAACAGTTTACAGTACCATTCTGGGTTTCACTGATATGTTGATGTTGAGTATTGTGGAGCTGCTGTTGTCGGATGGCATGAATGGCCGCAGTTTCTATATAGCAATGGGGTTATGATAGTGGAGTTTTCAGGGAAGGGAACCATGCTGGAAGGGAGCAGAGACTGGCATCTGGAGGATCATGGGGTGTAGTGAAGGATAGGGAGGAAAGCAAGGAGTGTTCGGCATGAAAGATGGTGATAGGCGTATGTATAGGGGAGAGGGAGTGGCTTGAACGCATGCATATGTATGTGTGCAAAGTCGGTATGTTTGTTGTGTGCAGTAGGAAGCGAAAAGGAAGTAGGAACTGTAGTGTGGCAAGAAGAACATGCGGTTAAGTGCTGAAAGGAGCAGACACTGACGGATGGGATAGGCGTTGCAAGGAATGGGTAAAGTGTTTGGTGAGTGAGAGAGGCTTAGCAAGCTGATATTTGAAGATATAGGGTATTCACGTGAATATGGTGAAGTTGCGGAATGGCCATGCTTACTGTAAAAGAAATTTACATTATTGGAAAAGGAAAGGAGGAGATTGGTGTCCAGATTTGTGCATAAAGTAGTGTATGGGGTGGAGTGTCAAATACAGGTGTACGTTACATGCATCGAAGGCCAGTTGGATTTTAAAGAATAACATATTTTCAAGGATTGAAGCGCTTTGGTGATTTTTGTAGCAAGGTTGCTGGTGTATAATGATATGTCAGTCAATGCAAAAAGTATTTAACTAGTGCGGAATGAATAGGTGGTGCTGACAGCTATAGTGTCAAAGTGTGTACATGGATGAAGGGAAACAGGAAATGGTGGGTTCTAAACGTTTGAAGAAACTTGCGTTTTGCGGTGTTATTGTAGAAGAAATACACGGTTAGAGAAGGGTAGTTAGGTTTGTATAAAATCAGGAACGAGTAAGGGGTTCGGTGGTATTTTAGTTCACGAAGTAATTGGAGCATGTATTGGAGGTGAGGAGCATGGAAATGATGTTCAAGATGCACAAGCTGGGCGCGATATACGTTTGGGACGATGGACTGTAGAAGGTTACGGTCTTAAATGTCTAAGTTTGGACCGGAACAAAACTATAAATAATCTCGAACGGTTTGTTGCGTTGGAATCATATGGACGAGGGCTACACAATGGAACTTATTTGGAACCATTTGGAGCTCGTTTGGATTATGGCAGAATTGAACGTCCGGTTTAGTCAACTAACGCAAATCGTTATTTAACGGTTAACGCGCCAAGGTGAGTAAACTCACTAACTCTGTTTTATTTTAAAATATTTTAATTTTATTTTAATATTGGGTTGAATGCTGTGTGATGGCTGATTACAATTGAATTGGTTGAAACCGTTATATATGTCTAAACTGACGATTGAACACTGATATTTCATAATGATATGAAATTGATGATATTTATTGTGGCTAACATCTGTGGATACAGGAAACCGGTTAGAAGAATCAAACCGGATTCCTCAATATTTGTATGTATTGTTTGTTTTATATTATTTATATATATACGGTCTGAACCTAAATAACATCATTAGGAATTAGAACTAAAATTCGATGATGTCGAATGTAATAAAGTAAGTTATTTTAGGAATTATAATCTGCTAGGATAGCTAATATTTAGATCTAAACCAACAAATTATAATAGGATATGAAATCAATATTTAGTTATAAACTTGATATTAATTTAATAAGAACCCGACTTAGAAACAGAGTTTATCAAATAAAAGAGAATATAGCAGCGTATGGCAGTAGTTATAAAAGAGAATATAGAAGCGTGTGACAGTAGTTATAAAAGAGAATATAGGAGCGTATGGAAGTAGTTATAAAAGAGAATATAGCAACGTATGGCAGTAGTTATAAAAGAGAATATAGCAGCGTATTGCAGTAGTTATAAAAGAGAATATGGCAGCGCATTGCAGTAGTTATAAAAGAAGATATAACAGCGTATTGCATTAGTTAAAATATAACGGTTTTAAAGTGGGTTGATAAGTTATAATGATTTAAAAAGACATACTGAGCATGATAAGGAAAGTGATATATTTTTAAAGAAATTAGAACCCGTTGTACGTTGGTTGAGTTGAGTAACTTTCGAGGCGTCAATCTAATGTTGGTTTCGGCCTTCGGGGTTGATACTTAGAAATTTATTCACTTACCAATTTATAACGAGGAACTAATAGAGTAGAAGTGAAGGGAAGTAAGGAAGAGTTTATAAAATATGGAAAACTAGAAAGTTAGTATTAAATAAAAGGGCCAGTGTTTGTGAATCGATGTTTGTTTTTACTTCGATAGTTAAATAACCGACTATCGAAGTGTTTTGACCATCGTTGTCAATAAGGAGAGACTGGTTGGATATATTATCTGAAAACCACTCCGTATAGGCATAAGCGCTGCGAATTAGATTTTGCTGAAGACAATTGAAGACGGAGTGAAACGCAAGGGTTGTCCAGTTCTAGAATGGTGCTTTTTGCTTGTCAAGTCCCAGGACAACTTGTATGGATGAGTGTCTGACAGAGTATACCTAACAAATCACGTACAGTTGATCTCTTAAAGGTATTACATCTGGTGGCGGAGGAATTCGTTCCTCGTAGCTTTTATACCCGTGATACGTTTGGGACGATGGACTGTAGAAGGTTACGGTCTTAAAAGTCTTAGTTTGGACCGGAACAAAACTATAAAGAATCTCGAACGGTTTGTCGCGTTGGAATCATATGGACGAGGGCTACACAATGGAACTTATTTGGAACCATTTGGAGCTCGTTTGGATTATGGCAGAATTGAACGTCCGGTTTAATCAACTAACGCAATTCATTATTTAACGGTTAACGCGCCAAGGTGAGTAAACTCTCTAACTCTGTTTTATTTTAAAATATTTTAATTTTATTTTAATATTGGTTGAATGCTGTGTGATGGCCGATTACATCTGTGGATACAGGAAACCGGTTAGAAGAATCAAACCGGATTCCTCAATATTTGTATGTATTGTTTGTTTTATATTATTTATATATACACGGTCTAAACCTAAATAACATCATTAGGAATTAGAACCAAAATTCGATGATGTCGAATGTAACAAAGTAAGTTATTTTAGGAATTATAATCTGCTAGGATAGCTAATATTTAGATCTAAACCAACAAATTATAATAGGATATGAAATCAATATTTAGTTATAAACTTGATATTAATTTAATAAGAACCTGACTTAGAAACAGAGTTTATCAAATGAAGGAGAATATAGCAGCGTATGGCAGTAGTTATAAAAGAGAATATAGCAGCGTATGACAGTAGTTATAAAAGAGAATATAACAGCGTATGGAAGTAGTTATAAAAGAGAATATAGCTGCGTATGGCAGCAGTTATAAAAGAGAATATAGCAGCGTATTGCAGTAGTTATAAAAGAGAATATGGCAGCGCATTGCAGTAGTTATAAAAGAAGATATAACAGCGTATTGCATTAGTTAAAATATAACGGTTTTAAAGTGGGTTGATAAGTTATAATGTTTTAAAAAGACATACTGAGCATGATAAGGAAAGTGATATATTTTTAAAGAAATTAGAACCCGTTGTACGTTGGTTGAGTTGAGTAACTTTCGAGGCGTCAATCTAATGTTGGTTTCGGCCTTCGGGGTTGATACTTAGAAATTTATTCACTTACCAATTTATAACGTGGAACTAATAGAGTAGAAGTGAAGGGAAGTAAGGAAGAGTTTATAAAATAAGGAAAACTAGAAAGTTAGTATTAAATAAAAGGGCTAGTGTTTGTGAATGGATGTTTGTTTTTACTTCGATAGTTAAATAACCGACTATCAAAGTGTTTTGACCATCGTTGTCAATACGGAGAGACCGGTTGGATATATTATCTGAAAACCACTCCGTATAGGCATAAGCGTTGGGAATTAGATTTTGCTGAAGACAATTGAAGACGGAGTGAAACGCAAGGGTCGTCCAGTTCTAGATTGGTGCTTTTTGTTTGTCCAGTCCCAGGACAACTTGTATGGACGAGTGTCTGACAGAGTATACCTAACAAATCACGTACAGTTGATCTCTTAAAGGTATTACGTCTAGTGGCGGAGGAATTCGTTCCTCTTAGCTTTTATACCCGTGATATGTTTGGGAATCGACTAGTGAATTGACGGGTTTGACGATGTGTCATTCAAAGTGAATGGTGATCAGATGTTCTGAAGATAGACATAGCCTCTAGCCTCACAACCGGGACAGAAGTTGGGCTAGGCAGCATGGCTAGTTGGGTCATACCCAAGCAGGGTGTATTGTCACCGATCTAGAGAAAATTCATATTTGTTCTTCTTTTCGATTCTGTATCTTTGGATTACGGTTGGATGGCCAACAACCGTGGGTGGCAATATATTCGCTACACTCAAGCTAAATGAGTGGGCGGTCATGTGTGGCCGGGTTGCAAGACGTTCTTGTTGAACCTACAGTGTATACCCTCTAAAGTACACTGATCTGAAGGTGCTCCCATACCTTGTCTGTTGGAATCCAATCTCCAAAAAGCGCCCTGCGGTTTATGATTTTATACTATATATATGGAACGTGAGATGCAAGCGTTTTGCTACTTGATTATTTATTTGTTTAGACATTATTATAATATCACTGGATTTTGATATCAAATTATTTGGGTTATAGTAAGGTCGTCCATGTTAGTTGTGGGCTGGTCTTACTATTATCCTTTCCTTTCAAAAGGATTTTCAAGTTAAACAGTATGGTTGGAATTTACTCACACCTGCCCATGACTGACCCAGAGTTTATTTTGTTTGTTTTCCCCTAAACTCTTGGGTGCCCAAATTTGTATGGGCAATCAAGTGTTTCAGGATTTTACAGATTCACTTGGAGGAGCTCAAAGCAGAAGGCTTCACCGTTAGTATTTAGAGATTATTTCCGCTGTGATGTATATGAGCTATACTATGATATGTTATGTATATGCAAATTCAGATTTGTATTTCAAAGTTATGTTATATAATACATTTTATCCATTCCGCTGTGAGATTCGTGTTTACTCTGATTCTGTTCAATTATGATCTTCTTCTTCTTCTATTCTGTTAGTTCTATCTTATCTTTCTCATCCTCTAAATTCTTTATATTAAAGACCTGTATTTTCGTGCACTTTGAGTTGGACGTGTTGAATATTAGTCAGCTCAAATTGGTACGGATTTTCGGGCCTTTACACAGTTAGAGTTAATCAATTAGAATTAATCCAAGTGAGATGCCATTTAGTATGACTGCTAGCGGAATTCGCAGGGCTATAGATAGCCTAAGGCGGTCGGATGTTTTCTGAGGGAATCAGGTGTAACCATTTGTGATCGCTGCGATCTAGAGTCAAACGAATGGAGCTGAATGGAATATTTGTTATTTGATAGGAGTTAATCGAGTTGAGTTAAATAAGCCAAGTTAGTTGAACCAAGTTAATCGAATTGAGTGGGTCAAACCAAGTTAGTCGAGTTCGTCTAGTCGAGTTAATCGAATATAAGTTATTCAAAGTGAGTTAATCGAATCAGAGATATTCGAAGTAAGTTAATCGAATCAGAGATATTCGAAGTAAGTTAATCGAATTAGAGATATTCGAAGTGAGTTAATCAAATCAGAGATATTCGAAGGAAGTTAATCGAATCTAGTTATTCGATTGGAGTATTCGAATAAGAGTTATAGAATAAGAGTTAACCAAATAGGAGTTGATAAACTAGTTGTTCGTTATTTATTCGAGTTAGGAAATAAGAGTTAGATTAAAGTTATCATATTTCATAAGCAGGAAATTATAACACCACTGTTATAATCAAGTGATTCTGTAAAGGAGTTGGACTCGAAAATATAGCTGAAAATTACGTAAGGAAGTGTTAAAGAGTTAAAGATGAACTTACCCTATATTCGAGATTTGAATGTTGTTCAGTTAAGGTCTGAGAGGTAGTCATACCCCAACTTGATTGACTTCGTTTTTAATTTAGAAATGGTTAAGGTTCGAGAGTGAAAGTGGTTAGGTGAATTTAGTAAATAAGTATAGTGGTTTGAGTGGTTGTCGCGATGTTGATTTGAACATCTATGTAAATCCAAGTAAAGAAGATTTGGAAATGTTTTCCAAATGAAATCAGAAACGAAATCAAATATTGAAAATAGAAATATGAATTAGAAACGGAATTGTTCATGTATAAGGAGTTAAGAATATAGAGTTTAACAAAATTAGAAACTGACTAGAGAATAGTTATGTTGAACAGCTTTCTGAGTATCGATCTGATGTTGGTTTCGGCCTTCGGGGTTTATACTTAGAGAATTGTTCTCTTACTAGTTTACAGTCAGGGACTAATAGTTGTGGAATGATAGTGATACGTAAATAAGTTATGGAAATGTTTTCCAGTATTAACGTGTATTTTCTAAACATAGAAAATAAGGAAAATATGAATATATATATATATATATGAATGATGATTGATCGATAAATTTCCATCTGGAAATAATATCGTTGTTTACACACGAGTTTTTCTTTGATAGTTAAATCACAGACTATCATTGTTTTGACCATTTTAACGTTGTTAATATGGAGAGACCGGTTGGATTATTTTCCGAAGAACCACTCTGTATTGGCATAAGCGTTGCGAATCATATATGCCAAAGATAATTGAAGACGGAGTAAAGTGCAAGGGCTATTGTATAAGTCTTAGATAACAGTGCCTAAGATGGATGTACTGAATAGTGCCTTCGGTTTGTCCAGTCCTAGGACAACTTGTATGGACTAATGTCTGACAGAGTATTCCTAACGAATCATATATGTTGATCTCTTCAAACGTATTACGTTTGGTGGTGGAGGAATTCGTTTCTCTTAGCTTCATACCCGTGATACCGTTAAGGAAATCGGTAATGATTTAGTGGGTATGACGATGTGGCATTCTAAGTGAATGAAGATATGATGTGTAAAAAGATAAGCATAGCTTCTAGCCTCACATCCGGTAAATGACAGAAATTGGGCAGGCAGCATGGCTAAGTCGGTCGCACCGAAGTAGGGTATATAATCACCTATCTAGAGAATATTCATTTGTTTCTTAAATCTATCAATGTTGTCCCATATATATATGGGAACGGTTGCTGATCCCAACCGTTGGTGATGTACATTCGATACACTCAAGCGAAATGAGTGGTCGGTCATGTGTGGCGGAGTTGCAAGATGTTCTTGTTGAACTCCAGTGTATCGGTCCTAGAGTACACTGATCGGAAGGTGGTTCCATACCTTGTCATAGTTGGAAATCCAGTACCCAATACGTGCTTGCGGTTTTGATTGTATACTATATTTGTAGAACGTGAGATGAAAGCGTTTCTGCTAGATTGTTATCTAATTGTATTTAGACATTATTATAATATCAGAATGATATTGTTTACAAAGTGCAATGCATCGATGTTTATCTACGACCGTTAATAGAAAAGTTGAAAACACCATGGTATGAAGGAGTTGAAACATATAACATTACAAAAAAAAATCATATGTTTTCTTTTTTATTATGGACTATTAAAGATTTTCCTGCATACGGGTGCTTTTAGGTTGGAGTATGGACGATCATCAAGCTTGTCCTCATTGCATGAAAGAAACACGAGCATTGTCATCATTGTTTTCTACATCCCAATCGTATTTTTCTAAGAGATAAAAAGCTAGTAGAGAAGAGAATATGCTAGCACCAAAGATTTGGTCAAGTGAAGAAATATTCGAAATTGCAAAGGAGTATCCCAAGATACATGAAACTGGAGTACATACTGAAATTCCCAGTAAATCTGACATTCATAATTGGTACGAACAAAGTATATTCGAGCATCTACCTTATTAGAAAGATATCCTACTTTGACATAATATGTATGTGATGCACAATGAAAAAATCTATTGATAACATGTTTAACACAGTTTTGAATATTAAGGGGAAAACAAAGAACGATCTCAATTCAAGACGTGACATAGAACACTTCTATAAACATCCCAAAATTCATATGAAGCCCAATGACAACAAAAACCAAAAACATTCTATTAACTCGACAACAAGCAAATAAAACTCCTACTAAAATGGGTTGAGGGAATAAAATGTCCTGATGGTGTCTCTTCTAATCTCCGTAGATGTATTGACTTTAAAAACAATAAATTAAGTGGGATGAAAAGTCATGATTATCATATATCATGATGGAATATTTATTACCAGTGTTGTTCAAAGAACTGTTGCTGTAAAGGTATGGTGTGCTATTACAGAGTTAAGTCTGTTTTAAAAGTAACTTTGTTTGGCAACATTAAAAATTGATCATCTACGTAAACTTGAAGTAGAAATTTCGATATTGCTTTACAAACTGGAGAAAATATTTCCTCTAAGATTATTTAATGTAATAGAGCTTTTACCTGTTCATCTTTCATTCGAAGAAATTCTTCGAGGTCCAGGGCAATATGGATGGATGTATCCTTTTGAGAGGTAATACAAAATATCAGTAAAATTTATGTAATTTTAAAATTCAGGCTTACATAAGTACAAATAAACTGAATTATTTTTGTAGTAAGTATTTAAATCATCTGAAGAAAAAAATATGACAAAAAGCACACATTGAAGGCTCGATTTGCAAACTTTATCTTAAAGAAGAAGCTTCATTATTTTTTCTCATTACTTCGGTGATCGTGTGAACTTATCATTTGTAACTGGTCCTCGTAACGATGAAGTCGTGGAATAAGATTTATGTTCGACGACGTTATCTATTTTTAGACAACATGGGCGATCTTTTGGGAAATGTGTTGAAATATGTTTAGACGATAGAGATCGCCATGTAACACATGCATATGTTCTTCTAAATTGTGCTGAAGTTGCACTATTTTTTAGGTACTGAAAATTTCATATTTATTTTAGTATTATCTACATCAAGTGTTAGCTAATAATAAAATCATGTATGTTCGGAGTATTTACGAATCATGGAATACATCTGGTGATCTCAGTAAAGATTTTGCTAAATTATTTTTGGAATACGTTTATGATCCAATAAACTGCATTAATAATGAGGGTATACAACATCTTGCGCTTGGATCAAGAAGAAATGTTAAGACTTATCCAACATTCTTCGTTAATGGATTTAAATTCAACACCAAAGATCATGTTACTGAAAGGTTAACAAATAACAATGGTGTGTTTGCCAAAGTTAGTGATGATCCAGAAGTGCATACAAAAGAATTTTATGGCATCTTAACATCAGTTTTAGAGTTGACATATTATGTGTAACCTGTTTAAAATGTTGTTTTATTCAAGTGCAACTGGTTCGGCAATGTTCCTGGTATTGGAATAATTGTGCATAAAGATTATAAGCTTATAGAAATAAAGTACACATCACATTACTATATATATAATCCTCTTGTATTGGCCAAGCAAGCATTACAAAATTATTTTGCTCTGTATCCATCCGTAAAAAGAGATAAATCAGATTGGATATTGTAACTAAAACAAAGGCAAGGTTTACGTTTTGAAGGAATTTTTATTCCAGATGATGCAACATATCAAACGAATATAAAACAAAATGATGAAATAATAACTAATGGTATTGGTTTAAGGTATTTGAATGATGAGTAAAATGTTTTAATACAAGCATTTGAGAGTACAGAAGAAAACGAGAACGAGACTGAATCAAAAAACGAAGAAGACTGGTGATATTTGTATCATTTGTTGTTTATATACTCTCTGAATTTTAACTATGTTGTGAGTTATGTTGTACAATGATATGTTTTCTAATAACGAACTGCTATGTTGTACAAATTTACGAATTGATGCAGTGAACCTATGTAATGCATGTTCTGAGTTTATGGATTGATTATTGTACGCTATTAGTTTTATTCGATAATGGATATGCTAAATGATATGTGTTATTATTGTACGTAATAATATGATTGTGACAGATATGTCTCCTAAGCGACATCCTGCCCACTCTTCAGGTGCAAGTGTGAGCAGTACAACACTGGATTTACATCTGGTTGTAGAGCTTATACCCAAGAGTATAGGGTAAGTATCTAATTTGGTAAAGTTTTATTATTTAAAATTTATTAAATGCTTACATCATATTTTCTGTGGGGGTTTTGATATCCAACCTGTTGATTTTATTTTATCTATTTCTAGACTAGCCTATATCAACAAGTTAATAGATTGCTGTCTTCATTAGGATGACATTCTTTCTCATATTAGGAATGTCATCCTTTATGAGGTTCTGGTATGTATAAAATTATTTTTCATTTCAATTTATATAAAATATGTAATATATTTTTTCTCATATGCAGGTTGTTGTTCGAGTTCAGCTCGAAGATATAGATTTTATTCTTAATCACTGGAATAAGTAGATGAGAAAGAACTATAAAGACACCCTATATAAAGCAAAAAAGTATGGAAAGTAGCCTCAATGGATAAGAGAGTAAGTTTGGTCAGGTTTTCTTCGAGCTTGGGAAAGTCCCGCAGAGAGGGTAAGTTATTTGAACTCTTTTTTAATTTCTGGTGTTTTTCATGTTTCATATATCAATTAAGTTAATTGTATAATTAAATTTACAAGAGGTTTCAGATTGAAACCCGTCAAATAGGAATAAAAATCCTGCATTGCACCGGGTGGCTCTGAGTCATTCTTATAGCATCGAAGGGAACTGGTATGTATGATAAATTGCATTTATAAGTAGTTCTAACCTTTTTCTAATCGTATTGGTAAAAATTTCGACTTATGTTATACCAGGCCTCAGGTCATGACCCGACCCTGGAGGAGTAAAATCACATCTGGAACACCATCGTTGATCCACCTACCTAGAATAGACGCTTCGATTTCAGAAAAATAGAGGTAAATTGTTTTACTAACTAAATTATACCTGTTATTTAATCCTGAATTCTAGTAGTAGAAAATCCATACTTGTTCCAAGTATACATTTTTATCAAGAAATATGCATTGATAGTCCAAGAAAGTTCACAACTACAATACTTAGTGTATTAATTAGTTGTACAGATTAAAATTCACCACTGTTACATAGCCAAAAGAACTCACAAATTAAATCACTATTGATGTTTACATTTCAATTTCGCAAAGGTTGAACATATAAATTAAATATAATTAAAATGAGCTCGTCGCGCAGCGGTAGTTCACAATTTTACGACTTGAACTTCGAATAAGTGTATATAATATGATATAAGTCAATATTCTTTAAAATAAGAATCTTTCGAATTTATTGGATTACAGTTTTCTATTGAAAAAGAAAATTTGAGATTTCATCCAATAGATATTGGATTATGTCAAAATTAAATTTCTAGAAATAACGCACTGTGGCTGCTTTTGAACTATAACGATTTAATTAATAAAATGGAAGGATTTTAAGACAATAAAATAGGAATTTTCACAAATAAAATATACTTAATGGGTATGTTGACTTGTGGCAAATTTGGATAAGATATAGTTATGTGTTGATTGCTTATGATTATACGCAATTTTATATTACATTTGTATTGTTTGAGATCATTACATTAACCTTGATGATACATAGAATAATATAAATTAAAACTCATAATATAATATGTTACAGGTAGCGACGACCCATGCCTCTTACAGGAGGTCCCAGCAAGAGGAGGAGATTACCATGCTCCATTAGTAGACGGCTGTGATGCAAGTGAAGGAAGAGTGGACTGACTTCCATGCTCGATGAGCGGATCACTATATTTTTATCTAAGCATGGGAGGATGCCTGGGGAGGAAGATGGGTTGGATGATGGAAATGATAAGGATGATGATGATGATTATGATGATGAAGACAAGCAGGTACTTGTCTTTTTTTGTAGCTTTTGTAAATATAAACATGTGATGGTTATGGATTTGGATTGTTTTTATGGTTTGTGAATATTATGGGTATAATGTTGTAAATATGGTTTGTTATGATGGTTGTGGATGTGATGGTTTGTTTTGGAACGTTCAATGTTGATTTTTACGATTTATTAGTTAGTTCGTGATATATGAATTGATTTATAATATATATGTTGATTTGTGTTATGAATTTGAGTATATATGACAAGTTGGATTGTGGAATTGATCGTACACGAGTTGTGGAATGAATAGATATGTGTTTGTGTGGCTTGAGGGAAGTATATTGCTTGAAAATAGCAAAAAAGATTTAGAATAGCCACGGTAGGCGATGGCTAGTGACAGATTTTCAGTCACATAGAGTTACGGTTGGCAACGGCTACCTACGGCCTTTAGTTCCATATTAGCTATGGTTGGCGAAGGCTTGTTACGGAAAGTTTGTGACAGTTGACGATGGCTTACGACACAAACATGATAGTCCACAAACAGGCCATGTGTCTAGATTAGTCATCGCCAACTGTAGCTAGTTTGGTTACGGAGGCGTTGCTAGACATGATGCTAATTTTTTAGCGTCAAGTTATATAGCGACAGCTTTTAGCTACGCTTGGCGACGACTTACGATGATCCCCAACAGTTGAAAGCCGTAGCTATCTGAAGTCGTTCTTATAGTGATAAATTAAGAGACTTCCCGCTATCTCTAAGACATCAATGACTTTAATGCTACCATTCTATAGGATTCACCTCGCAAATCCCGTTTGATTTTTTAGTTGGGGCAATAATAGCAATGGAGAAGATTGTATTTTAGTTAGGCCTAGCGGGATATTAGGTATTCTAGGCTTGTTTTAAAATCCCTTTAACTTAGTGTTGGATCAACAACTCTAATCATGCACCTATAATTATCAAACCTTAACTTCCTACTCTTCCCTAAACAATTCTAGTTTCATAGTCTATGGGTCACTCACCATTCATTTACATATATGGTCAAGAATGCTTGGGCTATTCCTGCTTAAAGACCTCATTTGACTGCTTTTATTTCAAAACATAAAATTATCAAAAATAAAATAAGAATATCTATATAGAATAAATAAACCTTTTCCAATATATTTGATTGGGTTATGAATGCAAAAAAATAAATTGTCTTGCATGAGACCATTCATGATGATTATTACATCCAAAATTTCTAAAATTAAGGAGTGTAAAACTATCACAGTATAGAGTTATTTCTCTTTGAAAGATATTACAATTCAAAGATATTAAGGAATAAGGGCTATTAATTGTTGAGAATAAGCCATCATATATTGGGAAGTAGAGTGTTAACTGGCCTTTTGGTCCGGTTCCCAAAAGCACGCCAAGCACGCTCGACTCAGCATGTTGCGTGACATTAAAGCCTGGAGTGTCGCCAAGGAGTAAAAGAAGTGAGCCGAGAAGGGATCATACCAACGGGAACCTTTCCACCTCTCCAAGCATCGCCAAACGATACCCCGAACTCCTGAAAGCCCTAAGTATCACTAGCCTCGACTTCCCCATATTCATTTCAGAATCCTTCGTACCCCTCGTGGTACGAATTTTGTATCCCATGAAGGGGTACGAGTATGGGATACTTGCAGCTACGGGGTTCAAGTTTCTGATGGTTTGCACTATCGGATCCGAGATTTCTGGTGTGGTCCCCTACTTCTACCTACTCCCACCTAACCACTCCACTATAAATATCACACAAGCTCACACTTCAAAGGGTTGGAATTTGGTCATTTGACATCTCTTGAAAGCTCCAAGTAGCCTCTTTAATGGCATCCATGCTTTGAGGAAGAAGAAGGGCAAAAATGTCTTTTTCCTTATATTTGCATATGACGATTATGACCTCATATAACTTAGAGATGTATGTAAAAGGATGTCACAAGATAGTCTCAACCTTGTAAATCTTCGTTATTAATAATATTCCAACGACTCTTCCAAAGTGGACGTAGGTCTCTCGCGAGACCGAACCATTATAAATCTCTTTTGTTATTTACTACTTTCTGCACTTACTTTTCCACGCGAAACTATAATTCTTAAGCAACTAAGAATCTTGGGTGTTTAGGACATATTTCGCCGTCAACATTTTGGTGCTTTCACTGAGAAAACACGGATTGGTTCCTTTGTCGGACATTACCATCTCGACTCTGACATGCTTTTGGTTCCTTCACTAACCTGCCGCCAAGTCCGCTTACGATGACAAAGCGACCAAAGAATGCAATGATCGGCTCTTCTGCCGCAGCCGAAACTAGAACTTCCCAACAACCTCAGATGGTGGATATCCCAGCCAAAATCGAGACCCTTCCTCCTTTGGACCACAAAGCTCTCACGACACAAGCGCAGATCCATACGCTTAAGTATGAGAGCACAGCTCTCGAGCTCAATCAGGCATTGAGAAATAACATCGGCCTTATGCGCCAACTCTAAAAAAGTCAACGCATCATCACCCGACTTCAGCTCGCTCAGAACAATGCCCGACCTCGCATACCATCTCGGAAACCTCCTCTTTCGAGTCTAGGGGTTCACATTAGAGAAGGAGATTTAGCATCATCAACAATGTCGTCGTCCTCTCCAAAGTTCATCCTAACGGCAACGCCAACGGCTACGGCAATGAAAATGGAAACGTCGACCGAACTACCGTCATTTACAACGAGGGGGAACAGTATTGTGACCATTCCCGACTGTAACACACCGTGTATTCTATAACGGTGAAATTCACAAATTGAAGTATAACTAATTTCAAATCAAAGAATTAAGGGAAACGGGATATGCCATTGCGTTCGTCTCGGAATTCTGCTTGAGATAGAGTCCGAGTTTGCGTAAAACGGATATCGTATGAAGAAGATATGGACGAACGAAGTTGGGCGAAAAACCAGAAAACGGGTCAGAATGCACTGGCGCACTTGGGAAGTGCGCCAGAACAAAAATGAACTGGCGTACTTGGGAAGTGCGCCAGTACATTTTTAGCCTGGCGCACCTGCCAAGTGCGCCCAGGTCGGAATGACCTGCTAGTCAGGTCTTGGCTGGCCTGATCAGGGCCTGGTCGAATTTCTGAGCCTTGCCTTGTCACTAGGGCTAGGTGTCAGCTCCTGATTGGCCTCTCCTTCAAACGAACGGCTATTATTGAATCAAGCTCCATCGACGGTCTAAATCAACTTGCAAACACTATAAAAAGGACCTAAGACTAACCCTAAATCATACTATTTCATTTTAGCCTCAGGCCGCCGCCATTAAACCTAGAGCTCTAAATTAAAAATACGAAGAACAAAATTATAGAAGACGAAGGACAATTCTTGAAGGCTACAACTAGAAGCTACAACAACTACGACGCTTTAGACAACGAATTTGGGGCTAATTGATTTGGGATTTTTATTTGGATTATTTGCTTCATATTGTAAGTTCTATGTCACTTTTTAGGCAAAAACGCTAAAATAACATGGACATGCCATGAATTGAAACCGGATTTAGGAACTATTGTTAATCCATGTTTATATTGTTTAATTTTGAATTATAATTTGGGAATATTGCTATGGCAACGTTGCAAGTTAAAATTATCATGATTTTGATGTTGTTATGAATCACTTGGGCTTAATTGTATGGCAAGTTGGACTAATACATGTCCATGGCATCACTATGTTTATTGAAATCTTTATGTTGATTAAACCATGCCTATGATGCTAATTAAACCATGTCTATGAAGTTGATGGAACTATGCCTGTGATGTTAATATACCTATCATGTTAATGACAAAATTGGGAATTTCTAGGTTATGATGAAAAGTTGGAATCATTATGTTTTATAATGTTAGATGAGAATCATTATGTTAAAAATGCTAAATTGGAATTATTATGTTTTATAATGTTAGATGAGAATCATTATGTTAAAAATTCTAAATTGGAATTATTATGTTTATAATGTTAGATGAGAATCATTATGTTAAAAATGCTAAATTGGAATCCACTATGCCTATTAGAATTACCATGCCTTTAATGTTTCATGTTTGTAATAAAATTATTATTACGCCCGCAATGATTATTATGCCTATGATGTAAAGTTGAAATCATCATGTTAAACTAAGTTGGAACTAGTACTATGCCAAGTTATCATCATGCTAGTATTGAAACTATGTGATATGTTATAGCCTGTTTATTATGCAAGTGATGTTGGAATTTTCACATATGCCTATCACATGTTTGGTGTTATTCCCCTTTATCTCTTGAATTGTTTATGCTTGTGAATGAAGTACGTTTATATACGTTGGGATACGATTGGGTAGAATAGGCAAAACTTGAATTGATTATAATCATAAACCGTGAAATTAGGCATAAGTAGAACATGAAATATGGCACGAAAACTTGACTTGAACATGCCATAACTTGACTTGAAACATGCATTAGTTGGGCACGAAATTGACATATGAACATGCTATGGAAATAGCACGAAATCTGATAAGAACATGGGCATGACTTTAGAAAACAAGAAAGTGGCCAACTCGAGGTTGGGTTGAGTTTGTAGTGTAAATCTGCCCGGAACCGCCCGGCAAATCCAGTTGCTACAAACAATAGGATCCAATGTGGGTAGTTGGTCACATCGCGCTTGAAACCCGAGGTTGGGTTGAGTTCGTAGCGTAAACCTGCCCGGAACCGCTCGGCAAATCCAGTGGCTACGAACAACAGGATCCAATGTGAGTGGTTCGGTGCATTAACGAATCAATTAATGCCAATTAGGGTTAAGTCATGAACATGAAAAGACAACTTAACCAACTTGAACATGATTTGTAGGGCTAAGTCATGAACTGGAAACGACAACACTTAGCCAACTTGACATGACACGTAGACGGGTTAAGTCGCGAACTTAAATGACATACTTAACCACCTTGACATGACTAGACTGGAAAAAGGATTAAGTCACGAATTACATGACTTAATCGGTTAGGCGGGTTAGGTCACGAATTACATGACCTAATCTGTTTGGCGAAACCCTAGACACGACCCTTTTCAGCAGTAACCCTCTAGATGTATCAAGGCACCCTGGGGCTAGGCCGGGTGGGGCACGATTACTGGGCTGATTGTAAGAGGTGAACGACGGCAGTGGGGTACGCCAGTGTAGGTTCGGTGGACTACGGTCGTGCACGTATTCCGGGGCAGACACTGGGTATCAGTAGATTTATCTGTGCATCTTGAATTGTGTCAGGGGTTGACACCCTAGGGCTGATACACCCGAAGGTGGACCCAGCACAGGTGACTACATTCGTGATTAGCCGTATGACACGGACACTTGACGAGCTAGAACTTGTAGGGAGCCGATCGACTAGATAAGCGCTCCGTAGGACCCCGTACTTGGGTCAGACCCCGTTTCAGGCTCATTTCATGATATTGGGCCGTGGGATTTATTTTGTGATTAACTTGTGACCTGGGCTTAGTATACTAGTACAGTCGAGGCAACGAATCTTGAACATGCGATGGTTTATTTGACTTGTCTTGACTTTTCATGATCACCTTAGTCTATCTTGTCCACCTTGACACCATTCTTAAGTTTAGTTCCAGTTCATACATGACATATTGTTTTAACCGTTTTTACACTTAAAGTCACTAGGACTTACTCAGTCTTTACGACTGCCCTTTTCCTTTCGTTCTCCCCCCCCCCCTCCAGGTTCTCGGGGAGGGAATACCGCAGCTTGACCAGCTTTCACATCCAGCTTAAAGAGAAAGAATGTATTGCTTGGATCCTTTCCGTTTTGGACTATGGCTTTGGACCGCAATTATGGGACTTATGCAGTTTATTTATGTTTTCTTTATGCTTCTTTAAATAATGTAATCAAGACAGTTATGAAGATGTTATGTTTTTGGAAGAATCGTAAGACAATTGTGGCATGGTTTGTGTAACACGTATTTTGATGAAATAAAAGTTGTTGTTGTTTTCCGCTGTTTAAAATATGTGTTATTATATCTGTCTTGTATATCTGTGACTTATACTTATAAACCTCCACCAAAATTAGGGCATTCCCTTTGAGAGTGACCCTAACGGAGGTGGGGTGTTTCACTTGGTATCAGAGCATAGGTTTACCAGATAAGATAAAAAGTTTTGAAAATTTATTTTCAAAAAAAAATTTTAAAGAAGCATTTTTAAAAGATAAAATATTATATTTTAAAAAGGCAAAGTCCCCCAAAGCCATAGCTATTATCTCTTATCCTTTGTTTTGAATCTATCCTTTTTGTTTCAGCATGTCCGAAGAACTTAACTTGCCAGAGGGTGTACCAATACCTGGTTGGTTTAGACGATTCTTAGAAGCAAGGGCCACTCAGCCAGGCCTTACCGTTCCTCTTTCCCCAGCTGCAGGAAATCATCCAGCTGCAGCAGCACCTCTTCCTCCATCTCCTCCACGGGGAAATACCTTTGCTAAGATATGTAAAGATTTTAAGGCTATGGGAGGAAAGGACTTTCATGGAATTGAGTCCTTCGTGGCAGCTAGGAATTGGTTAAAGGAAACCGAGGACTTATTCGTCATCTTTGAGGTAGAAGATAGGTAGAAGGTACAACTGGCATTATGGCTACTGAAAGGCGAGGCTTCCTACTGGTCGGAAGTCACCAATGCAGAAAGACCGGTGGAAACGTGGGAGGACTTTAGGGCAAGGTTTGAGGCTAAATTAATCTCAGAAGCTGAAAGGAGTCTTCAGTTGGAAAAATTCTTATTTCTTAAGCAAGGGAATATGACAGTCAAAGAGTATGTTAATCAGTTCGATGAGCTGGCTAGGTTCGGACTGGACCTAGTCAACACCCCGCACAAGAAGGCTCTCCGCTTTGTCAAAGGATTGAATGAGCCATTACACAGTTTGGCCATGACCCATATACCCATGGGAGCTACGTATGAAAGGTTGGTGCAGATGGCATTGCTGAACGAAGAAGATAAGGGCAAGAAGGAGACAGAGGCAGAAAACTCTCAAGGGAAGAAAGAGGTCAAGCCCAACGATTCTAAGAATAAGAAGGTAGACTCCGAGAAAGGAGGCAAGAACGACAACTCACGTGATAAAAGGAAATGTAATTTCTGTGGTACGGAAGCGCACATAGCCAAAGATTGTAGAAAGAGTAAAAGAAAGCAAGGAGAATGTTTTCATTGTGGGGAGACTGGACACATCAGCAAAGACTGCCCTAAGAAGCAGACCGGACCTTCTGGCGGTACATCGTTAACTTTTTCTAGATGCTTTGTTTTATCTTGTTTCTCTCCTCGATTCTATCTTGAGAACCATAGGTAGAATCTTTTTGGATGTAAACATGTAATTGAAACATGTTATGATAGCAAAATGGTTGCAAGTGGTCGCAAGTGGTTGCTCGTGGATGCATGAATACACATTAGGCACTAGATCGGCTCAGACACATTTTCATGTTGCATATGCATAAATGTATTTATTCGTATATGGATGAAGTTTAGTGTGTTGTCATATGGATGTTGCATTTGTATGAATGATTTTGCACTCATGTAGAATCATGAATAGTAGAATTTGCATACATAATGGATTCATGGCACTTACATAATTTGCATTAAGGAGGTCAACTGAATCAGTAGACCGCCTGATTTTGCATTAGATAAGTACATGTACACACACACTTCGCATATGATCATGAAGCATTAGAAGTCTTTTAAGGACAATGGATGCTTGTGTTTGATGGATGAGTAGATGGATGTTTGGATGTTAGGATGTACATTCTTCCTGAACTTGAAGATTTCGGGGACGAAATCCTTTTAAGTGGGGGAGAATGTAACACCCCGTGTATTCTATAACGGTGAAATTCACAAATTGAAGTATAACTAATTTCAAATCAAAGAATTAAGGGAAACGGGATACGCCATTGCGTTCGTCTCGTAATTCTGCTTGAGATAGAGTCCGAGTTTGCGTAAAACGGATATCGTATGAAGAAGATATGGACGAACGAAGTTGGGCGAAAAACCAGAAAACGGGTCAGAATGCACTGGCGCACTTGGGAAGTGCGCCAGAACAAAAATGAACTGGCGCACTTGGGAAGTGGGCCAGCACATTTTTAGCCTGGAGCACCTGCCAAGTGCGCCCAGGTCAGAATGACCTGCTGGTCAGGTCTTGGCTGGCCTGATCAGGGCCTGGTCGAATTTCTGAGCCTTGCCTTGTCACTAGGGCTAGGTGTCAGCTCCTGATTGGCCTCTCCTTCAAACGAACGGCTATTATTGAATCAAGCTCCATCGACGGTCTAAATCAACTTGCAAACACTATTAAAAGGACCTAAGACTAACCCTAAATCATACTATTTCATTTTAGCCTCAGGCCGCCGCCATTAAACCTAGAGCTCTAAATTAAAAATACGAAGAACAAAATTATAGAAGACGAAGGACAATTCTTGAAGGCTACAACTAGAAGCTACAACAACTACGACGCTTTAGACAACGAATTTGGGGCTAATTGATTTGGGATTTTTATTTGGATTATTTGCTTCATATTGTAAGTTCTATGTCACTTTTTAGGCAAAAACGCAAAAATAACATGGACATGCCATGAATTGAAACCGGATTTAGGAACTATTGTCAATCCATGTTTATATTGTTTAATTTTGAATTATAATTTGGGAATGTTGCTATGGCAACGTTGCAAGTTAAACTTATCATGATTTTGATGTTGTTATGAATCACTTGGGCTTAATTGTATGGCAAGTTGGACTAATACATGTCCATGGAATCACTATGTTTATTGAAATCTTTATGTTGATTAAACCTTGCCTAAGATGCTAATTTAACCATGTCTATGAAGTTGATGGAACTATTCCTGTGATGTTAATATACCTATCATGTTAATGACAAAATTGGGAATTTCTAGGTTATGATGAAAAGTTGGAATCATTATGTTTTATAATGTTAGATGAGAATCATTATGTTAAAAATGCGAAATTGGAATTATTATGTTTTATAATGTTAGATGAGAATCATTATGTTAAAAATGCTAAATTGTAATTATTATGTTTATAATGTTAGATGAGAATCATTATGTTAAAAATGCTAAATTGGAATCCACTATGCCTATTAGAATTACCATGCCTTTAATGTTTCATGTTTGTAATAAAATTATTATTACACCCGCAATGATTATTATGCCTATGATGTAAAGTTGAAATCATCATGTTAAACTAAGTTGGAACCAGTACTATGCCAAGTTATCATCATGCTAGTATTGAAACTATGTGATATGTTATAGCCTGTTTATTATGCAAGTGATGTTGGAATTTTCACATATGCCTATCACATGTTTGGTGTTATTCCCCTTTATCTCTTGAATTGTTTATGCTTGTGAACGAAGTACGTTTATATACGTTGGGATACGATTGGGTAGAATAGGCAAAACTTGAATTGATTATAATCATAAACCGTGAAATTTGGCATAAGTAGAACATGAAATATGGCACGAAAACTTGACTTGAACATGCCATAACTTGACTTGAAACATGCCTTAGTTGGGCACGAAATTGACATATGAACATGCTATGGAAATAGCACGAAATCTGATAAGAACATGGGCATGACTTTAGAAAAGAAGAAAGTGGCGAACTCGAGGTTGGGTTGAGTTTCTAGTGTAAATCTGCCCAGAACCGCCCGGCAAATCCAGTTGCTACAAACAATAGGATCCAATGTGGGTAGTTGGTCACATCGCGCTTGAAACCCGAGGTTGGGTTGAGTTCGTAGCGTAAACCTGCCCGGAACCGCCCGGCAAATCCAGTGGCTACGAACAACAGGATCCATTGTGAGTGGTTCGGTGCATTAACGAATCAATTAATGCCAATTAGGGTTAAGTCATGAACATGAAAAGACAACTTAACCAACTTGAACATGATTTGTTGGGCTAAGTCATGAACTGGAAACGACAACACTTAGCCAACTTGACATGACACGTAGGCGGGTTAAGTCGCGAACTTAAATGACATACTTAACCACCTTGACATCACTAGACTGGAAAAAGGATTAAGTCACGAATTACATGACTTAATCGGTTAGGTGGGTTAGGTCACGAATTACATGACCTAATCTGTTAACCCTAGAAACGACCCTTTTCAGCAGTAACCCTCTAGATGTATCAAGGCACCCTGGGGCTAGGCCGGGTGGGGCACGATTACTGGGCTGATTGTAAGAGGTGAACGACGGCAGTGGGGTACGCCAGTGTAGGTTCGGTGGACTACGGTCGTGCACGTATTCCGGGGCAGACACTGGGTATCAGTAGATTTATCTGTGCATCTTGAATCGTGTCAGGGGTTGACACCCTAGGGCTGATACACCCGAAGGTGGTCCCAGCACAGGTGACTACATTCGTGATTAGCCGTATGACACGGACACTTGACGAGCTAGAACTTGTAGGGAGCCGATCGACTAGATAAGCGCTCCGTAGGACCCGGTACTTGGGTCAGACCCCGTTTCAGGGTCATTTCATGATATTGGGCCGTGGGATTTATTTCGTGATTAACTTGTGACCTGGGCTTAGTATACTAGTACAGTCGAGGCAACGAATCTTGAACATGCGATGCTTTATTTGACTTGTCTTGACTTATCATGATCACCTTAGTCTATCTTGTCCACCTTGACACCATTCTTAAGTTTAGTTCCAGTTCATACATGACATATTGTTTCAACCGTTTTTACACTGAAAGTCACTTGGACTTACTCAGTCTTTACGACTGACCCTTTTCCTTTCGCCTCTTTTCTTTCGTTCCCCCCTAGGTTCTCAAGGAGGGAATACCGCAGCATGACCAACTTTCACATCCAGCTTAAAGAGAAAGAATGTATTGCTTGGATCCTTTCCGTTTTGGACTATGGCTTTGGACCGCAATTATGGGACTTATGCAGTTTATTTATGTTTTCTTTATGCTTCTTTAAATAATGTAATCAAGACGGTTATGAAGATGTTATGTTTTTGGAAGAATCGTAAGACAATTATGGCATGGTTTGTGTAACACGTATTTTGATGAAATAAAAGTTGTTGTTGTTTTCCGCTATTTAAAAATATGTGTTATTATATCTGTCTTGTATATCTATGACTTATACTTATAAACATCCACCAAAATTAGGGCATTCCCTTTGAGAGTGACCCTAACGGAGGTGGGGTGTTTCACCGACTGATTATCAACGATGATCCAGGTCCGAGTAACCGACCTCCTCCTCGACAGAACCCAACTGTCGCCACTCAAAATCTTGGACTTACTTTCCTCGTGGCCCAGCAAGCCCAAGTTCTTCTAGACCAAAATGCGCATCAACCACATCAGCGTCTCCAGATGATAGATGTGGATGACATGGAAGAGGATGACCCGGATGTGCATCATAGAAGGCGACCGTGGGAGTGGACTCCCGAGGTTCGACGAAACCCATGTGTTCCATCGGCAGACCCGCATCCAACATATCTCCCCGACATGGTCCGAAGGATCATGAGAGAAATGCAAGGGAACGCCAATGACTCATGGGAATCCCACATAAAGCATAAGCCCTTCACAAGAATTATGCACGATGCCGAATGGTCGCGACGCTTCAGCATGTCGCAAATGCCACTTTATGACGGCACGGCCGATCCCTGTGCCTTCCTGAATCGCTATGAATGGCAAATGGATTCTAGCCGGGCCACCGACCCGGTCAAATGCAAGTGCTTCCCGGTTTTCTTGTCAGACACTGCTTTGCTCTAGTTCTCTCGCCTTCTGCTCCTTTCTGTTAACAATTTCAGCCAACTGGCCAACGAATTGGTTAAGCAATTCAGAATGCACGTTCCAACTCCGAAGAACACCCTCACTTTATCTAATCTGTATCAAGGACCCGCTGAGTCACTCAAGAGCTACCTCTCGCGGTTTAATACCGCCCTTGCCGAGGTAGATGACCCAGAGCCTCCTACCGTGCTCATCCAACTTGCAAAGGGCGTCCCACTTCCGAATTCGAAGCTTGGATCGACAGAAAGCAACCCAGGAGTCTCGACGCTTTCTACGAAAAGGCCGGACAGTTATTATGCCAAGAGGAAAGCGAGACATAACCGAATCTCTCGGGTTAGTCTTTCCAACAACCCGCATGCGGACACCACCGACGATAGTATTAGGGATTGTAGAATGGATCGTTAAGGCAAAACTAACACTAACGGGGGGGTGAATGGTGTTTTGAGAATTTAGAAAAAATCTAAAACTTTTATGATCTACTATATGAATCAAACAACACAGAATCAATCACAGACACAGAATCAAACACAAACACAAAGATAAACAAAAATAAAATGTAGAAAAGGAAAGAACACACCGGTTTTATACTGGTTTGGAATTGCTCCTACGTCCAGTCCCACGCAACGCTGATTGCACATAATTAAATTACTATATCAATATCCAAGTATATTCCTCTCCTTGATTTCACGGCTACATGGAAAACACCGATTCCACACACTTGATCAAGTATCCTCTCCTTGATTTCACGGCAACAAGGGTCACACCGCCCTCGTTCCTTGATTTCACGGCTACAAAGAAAACACCGATTACCCAAACACTTCCCAAATGGTTACAATAGCCCTGTAACTCTTCAATAGCACTTCGATTCAGGGAGTAATGAGTAGTGAGTGAGAAGAGAAGAAGTTTTATGTAAATAGAATTGAATTCGGTAGAGTATAAGTGTAGAAATCATAAAAATGAGAAGATATAATGGTAACAAAAGGAGATGAAGATGGAGAAGAAGAATGATAAAAAAAAGTTCGAAATCATCCCTTATTTATAGGATTTTAAAGGTTGCAACGTTTCTGAAAAATTACGAATTGTGAAAAGTCACTTCCTTTGAAAATAAAAAAAGTGACAGTTATATGTCGACATAGGCTAAAATGTATGTCGACATAAGCATGTGTAAAATTGAATTTTGAGCATTTTTGAAGTGCTTTAATATAATATATATATATATATATATATATATATATATATATATATATTATTCAGGAAATTCTTGAATTAAAACATAGTGTTATAAATAAATGTTATAAAGTAGAAAATCATATGAAAACATAAATACAAGATATATGAATATATTTATAAAATTATAAAGTTTAAAACAATATAAATATAAAGTATATAAAAGTATAAATATATAAAACTTATAAAACTTGAGTTTGAAATCAAAAGTAAAGTAAAGTAAAGAAAGTAAAATAGAAAAGATAGAGTTTGAAGATAGAATTTGAAAAAAGAATTTGAAATCAGAAATTGAAAAATAGAATTTGAATTTGAATTTGAATTTGAACCTGGAGTGTTATTCAGAGTCTTACATAAACTAGACTCTATTACTATATTTATCTTAAAGTCTTGAACTCTTGAAATCTTGATTAATCATGAGTCTTGAATCATCTCTGAATTCTGAATCTCTTAAACCTTTATAATGTACAGTCTTCGGTAATAATTCTTGTATATAAATCCTGCATATGTATATATATACTTGATAAAAGTATTAGTATATATTTTATAATCAATTAATATTGAAATAAGGTTGTTGTCATCAAAACTCCATTCTTCAACAATCTCCCCCTTTTTGATGATGACAACCTTAGTTTATAAAATATCATACTTGTTCATACCTTTTTATACTTGGTTATGAAGATCCTTCCAATACTCCACATGTCTATATGAATCCTATAAACTAATTCTATATTTTATAATTTCTCCCCCTTTGGAATTTTCAAAAAGAAATTTTAAAACTAGTCCCCCTAAATTCTTGCCCATATAACAGAGTAATAGACAACTTGTTTTATACAAAACAAGCAATATATTTAACCATTGTTTTACAAACAATATTACATGTACATATTATACATTGAATTAACGAAAAGAAACGAAAATATACGAGAAGAAACGAATCAAAAACCTAAATTCTAATTGTCCTTGACTATAGGAGACTTATGAGTAGGACAATTTGTGTAATGGAGGAAAAAATCTCCATTTCGTTCAATCATATTTCTGTTATGATCATATAGAACTTCACCTAAGCAAACGACTTGATCTTCCTCATTTGAGACTTCTTCTTATTCCTCCTCGGGTTCCTCTTCCTCCATTATCTCTTCTTCCTCTTCTTCTGGTTCCTCCCCTTCTTCCATAAGTTCATTATCATCTTCGATGATAATCGGATTAGCATGATTATCTGTTATGAACTTCAGAAAACTCTTTACCACTTTTCCTTGCCTATTTTTCTCTTAGCTCATCCTAATTTGAAGCACTTGTATTTCAGCCAGCATTTGCAGAGCATACTCCATCTTTTCTTTAATTTTATTGACACGTGATAGCGTAGAACGTTGAAAAGGACCTTCGGATGGTTCAGCGGATGATTCGAGATTGATTTGGGTGTTAATATTGGTGGAGGGCATTGTTTATTTTAGTTTAGAATTTATACAAAAGTGAGAAATGAGATTGAAGAAGAAAATTCGAAGTGGAGAGTTTAAATGATTATTATAACTAACTTTTGGTGGGAACTAATTTTCAAATCTGGCAGTTATATGTCGACATAGTGATAAATGCAAGTCGACATACTTGTCTTTTTAATTTTAATTTTAATTTTCTGATTTTTAATGTTATAAATATATATAATTATTCTAACTCACTTAGTGACCAAATTCCTAATTCTCTTCTAAATTTAGTAAATGTTGCTTCATTTAATGGTTTTGTTAATATATCTACTATTTGTTTATTTGTTTCTATAAAGTCGAGTCAAAATTTTCTCTTTACTTACGTTATCTCTTAGAAAATGATGTCATATATCGATATGTTTAGTTCTTGAATGATGAGTTGTATTTTTTGAAATATTTATAGCACTCGTATTATCGCAGTATATCAGGGATTTATTTATATTTAATCCAAAATCATTTAGAGTTTATTGCATATATATTACTTGTGAACAAGTCAAAGCCATAGAGATATATTTTGCTTCAGTTGTTGACAAGGATATAGTATTTTGCTTTTTACTAAACCACGAGACTAGTGAATGTCCTAAGAAGTGACATGTTCCACAAGTACTTTTAAGATCGGTTTTGCATCCCGCATAGTCAGCGTCACAATAAGAAACTAAGTCGAAATGAATCATCCTAAGGATAAAATAATCCAAAGTCTGACGTATGCTTTACATACCTTAAAATACGTTTTACGGCTTTTAAATGTGTTTCCTTAGGTTGCGATTGATATCTTGCACAGAGACATACGTTGTGCTTTATATCTGGTCCACTAGCGGTTATATATAGTAACGATCTTATCATTCCTCTATATAGTTTCTGATCAACGTCTTTAGATGTATCATCTATACTTAATGCTATATTAGTCACCATCGATGTTGGTCTCCCATTAGTTGTTGTTAGATTATATTCCATTATTTAATTGACGAATTTGTAATCCTAAAAAGAACAGTAGTTCTCCCATATGACTCATCTCAAATTATTTGGTCATAATATCTGAAAATTATTTATTCATCTTATCGTTTGTTGATCTGAAAGTTATACCGTCAACATATATTTGTACTAATTGTATATCTTTACTATTTTTCTTAATAAACAAGGTATTATCTAATTTTCCTATTTAAAAGTAGTATTGTAACAAATAATTTCTTAATCTATCATACCAAGCCCTATGAGTCTGTTTTAATCCATATAACGCTTTCTTTTAATTTATATACGTGATTTGGTAATTTTTCGTCTTCAAATAGAGGTGGTTGCTCTACATATACGTCTTCTTTAACAAATCCATTTAGAAAAACACTTTTGACATCCATTTGAAATTATTATGGTTTGCAAAGACTAGTAAAAACCTAATGGCTTCTAATCTTGCTACTGGGGAAAAAGTTTCATCGTAATCTATTCCTTCTTCTTGAGTATAACCTTGTGCTACTAGTTATGCCTTATTTCTTACGACCTCACCGTGTTCATTAATTTTATTTTTATAAACCCATTTGGTTCCTACTATTGTATTTTCCTCTGGTCTAGGAATATGTTCCCATACATCATTCCTAGTAAACTAATTCAGTTCTTCTTGCATGGCAAGTATCCATGAATCATCGGAAGATGCTTCCTTTGGAATCTTAGGTTCAATAGTTGAAATAAATGCAGAGTTACTCATATTATTTAATCGATTACGGGTTCTAACGACGGATTCAATATCTCCTAAAATATTTCCTACAGGATGTTCTCTAAGTGATCTAATTCTTTTATTTGGTTGATTATCTTCATGATTTGTTTCATTAATTTCATTTTCACATTCATCTTCATTGTTTTGAGTTATATTTTTATAATTTTCGTCAAATGATATAGGCGAAAGAGGTCGAGTTATTGATGTGAGATGGATCCAGAAAAAGACAGGGTCCAGCTATAATCCAAAAAAGATTCGTGTATATATTTTACAGAAACGTGAAATCAAAGTGGGTGATAAAGTAGCTGGAAGACATGGTAATAAAGGTATCATTTCTAGACAAGATATGCCCTACTTTCAAGATGGAACGCCTGTTGATATGGTCTTCAATCCATTAGGAGTACCCTCACGAATGAATGTAGGACAGATATTTGAATGTTCGCTCGGGTTAGCAGGGGATATAAGGTTTCTTCTATGGTATTGGTTCGAGTATTGAAAACTCTATAAGCTTTACTCCTTTTTGAATATCCAATAAATATTCATTTATCGGATTTCGAGTCAAATTTATCTAAATTTTCTTTAGTATTAAGTGTAAAACATTTACTTCCAAATATTTTGAAATATGACACTTTTGGTTTCTTATTATATAAAAGTTCATAAGGAGTTTTATGAGTTAAAGGTCTAATTGATATTCTATTTAAAATATAGCAAGTTGTTGCAACTGCCTCAGCCTAAAAATTTCTTGATAAATTACTATCAGATAACATAGTTCTCGCACACTCTTATATCGTCCTATTTTTACGTTCGACTACTCCATTTTGTTGAGGGAATCTAGGAATAGAAAAATTATGGGTTATTCCCTTTTCATTACAATATTTTTCAAAAATTTTGTCTTCGAATTCTCCGCCATGGTCACTACGTATTGTTTTGATTTTTAGTGATAATAAGTTTTGAATTCTTTTAGAAAAGTTTTAAATTGATCAAAAGCATCACTTTTATTTTTAAGAAACAAAGTCCAAGTAAATCTAGAAAAATCGTCAACTATTACGTAATTATATCTATTATGATTTATCGATTGAATTTGAGACGGACCAAATAAATCCATGTGAATTAACTCTAATGGTTTTGAGGTAGTAATTTCCTCTTTTTATTTAAATGAACTTCTCTTTAATTTTTTGAATTGATGACAAGCGTCGCATAAGTTATTAACTTTAAATTTCATTTTGGGTAATCCTCTAATTGAATCTAATTTAGAAATCCTAGAGATGTGTTTGAAATTTATATGACCAAATCTCTTATGCCAGATCCAGGAGTCACTTGTATTGTTTATAAGACATAGATTATCACTGGAGATTTTCATACTCAATATATAGATATTATCTTTCTATCTCTTTCGAATATTACTTTGGAATTCTTATCTTCTATAAAACATTTATCCTTTTCTAAGTTTATTTTATAACCCTTATCGCAAAGTTGACTTATACTTAGCAAGTTGTGTTTTAGATTCCTAACTAATAAAACATCATAAATAGTCGGAGTTTCATAATTACCGACATTGTCGATCCTAATAATGTATCCTTTAGACTTATCTCTGAAGTTCACCATTCCACCATCTTCATTTGTCAGATTATTGAGTAATTCAGGATTTCTCGTTATATGTCTCGAACACCCACTATACAGTATCCATTTGCCCTTTTTAATTTCCACCAATTGGTTTCCAGAATTTGAATTCTCAGCAGCCATGTAACAGACCAGTTCGGAATTTGAATTTCCAATGGCCACCTTTTCAGGATTTGAATTTTCAATAGCCACCATTTCAGAATTTGAATTGCCAACAGCCACTTAACCCATCTTTTCAACTTTTGATTTTTCAAAAGACATAAAACACATCTTTTCCTGTATTGAACAATATTTCAGTAGATCACATGACTTTTCAACACAGTTATATGCAGACTCTTTCAACATTGGTATAATGTATGAATTGACACTTGTGTTAACAAATATTTCAAAATTTGCCATTATAAAAACTTTCAAAAATCAGATTATGAACTTTTTGAAAGACTTTGCTCTGATACCAATTGTTAGGGATTACAGAATGGAGAGTTAATGCAAAACTAACACTAGAGGGGGGTGAATAGTGTTTTAGATTTTGTTTAAATTCTCAAAAACGCTATTCATCCCCCTCCCCCCTCTAGTGTTAGTTTTGCATTAATGATCCATTCTGCAATCCCTAACAGACAACATCAAAGGGAAACAAGTTGGAGAACCCTTTGATAAAAACGAAGGGGCAGTCCCTACAAATCAAAGCCGGGTAATGGAGGCAGGGCGGTCGCAACAACAACCAGGGTCCAGCGAATCCCAAGAGGCATGGCCGCTACCAAGCTTACGAGACCTGCACCCTGCTGAATGAAGACTTAGAAACAATCTACCTAGAAACATGTAATACGCTTCAGTACTATAAGTCCCACTCCTGGGAGTCCACTAACCTCGAGAAGAACATCGACAAGTACTATCAATATCACGACATGTATGGGCACAATACCAATGATTGTTGCTAACTCAAAGATGCAATTGAAAAGCTTATCCCTGAAAAGAGCCTTGAGCAGTACGTCTAAGAACCTTTTCCTCCCGAAGCAAACTCGGTTCCTCTGGCGCCGGCACCTTTAGCACCCGCCAAGGCGTCCCTTGGTCCGTCCAACCCAAGGCGGGGAAATATGATCAACGCCATTTGTGGCGGGCCTTACCCCATGCACGAAAGTTTTCGAAAAGTGGAAGAATATGCGAGTTCTATAAAGCATGCCACCTACGAAGCTTGCTCCACTCTGGACGAGTCCATCCCAGCCAAGCTTCAGAAAACCATGCGGGACGACATCGTCTTCCGCGAAAGAGAGTCTACAGAATCGAGATACCAACCACAGACCCTCTTGTGATCATATCTCAGATCGGTTCTACCTCCGTCCAATGGGTATTGATTGACTTGGGGAGCTCAGTCAACATCACCTTCAAAGCTGCCTACGATCGGATAAAGTTGGAAACCAATGACTTAAAACCTTAGTATACCACAATCCACGGCTTCAACGGATCCTCCAATCACCCAGTGGGCATGATCGATCTACCTGTTGAACTTGGTGATGGGGATCAGAGCCGGGTCCGAGTCCTTACTTTCATGGTTATCGACATCATTTCCACATACAATGTCTCCTTCGGACGTCCATTCCTTACGGAGTTCCAAATCTTCATGTCACCATGGTCCCTCCTAATGAAGTTTCCAACAGAAAATGGGATCGGTACAGTTAAAGGTGACCAAGCAACCGCAAGATATTATTACGTAATAGAATTGAAGAAAGCATGCAATAAGGACAAGGACAACGAGGTGCCTCTTCCTTCTTGCACCAAGACCAACTTTGCATAGCAATCAAATTCAGCCCTGGCTCAGGCTCCACTGCCATCTCTCCGACGATCTCGATCCGAGGAAAGACAAAGAGCCCGACTACAAGAGGGCTACTTCAGTTGAACCTACGATGGACGTTCCGATCAGCCCTGATGACCCATTAAAGGTCTTGAAAATCAGATCGCAACTTCACCCCGCAATAAAAGAAGATCTCGTGGATTTCTTAAGGGCCAACCTAGACGTGTTCGCCTGGGCCAACTCTGACATGAAGGGCATTGACCCCGCGATCGCTTGCCACCAGTTAAAACTCGACATCACGCTACATCCGATCAAACAGAAATGTCGTTTCTTGGGACCCGAAAGGTCCATCGCACTCAAGGAAGAAGTAGACAAGCTACTCAATAACAACTTCATCCGTGAAGCCTACTACCTCAATTGGTATTCCAACCCAGTTCTGGTCAGAAAGGCGAATGGCAAGTGGCGAACGTACGTAGACTTCTCCGACCTAAACAAGGCATGCCCCAAGGACAGTTTCCCACACTTCCAAATATCGATCGACTTTTCGATTCAACCGCCGGGTATCATCTCATGTCCTTCATGGACACTTATTCAGGCTACAATCAGATTTCGATGTATCTCCCTGATCAGGATCACACCTCCTTCATAACCAGTCTTAGGCTCTATTGCTACCATGTCATGCCTTTCGGTCTCAGAGTTGCAGGAGCCACATACCAACGAATGGTTAACTGCCTCTTTAAAAACCAGATCGGGAGATCTATGGAGGTATACGTGGAAAATATGTTGGCAATCTGCCCGGCACTAGTACGCATCTAAGACCGTGTCCAGCGACATGTCTACTACGTCAACAAAAGATTAACGGGGGAAGAAAAGAATTATCTGAAGCTTGAGAAACTGGCCTAGTTCCTATTAATCTCCTTCCAGAAGCTACGACCATACTTCCAATCTCACCTTATAAAAGTCTACACGGACCAGCCACTACGATAGGTCCTGCAATGACCTGAGGCATGCAGACGACTATTAAAGTGGAATATAGAGCTGAGTCAATTTGAGATAACATTCATCCCCCGTCGGGCAATCCTCGGGCAAGTTTTCGCAGATTTCATAGTAGAATTCACTACCCCCGAGGAGTCTCCTCCTGAGAACATCGAGGCCCCCAACATGCCATAGAGGCTATTTATAGATGGATCCACTAATAGCAAATGCTCTTGGGACGGAGTCGTTCCCATCACTCCAGAAAAGAGCTCGATATGCTACGCATTAAAGCTTAACTTCCCTATTACCAACAACGATGCAGAATAGGAGGCCTTGATAGCCAGACTTAGAATTGTAATCGAACTTGACCAAAACCCCATCCAAATCTTCTCTAATTCACAGCTCATCATGCGCCAGGTACAGGAAGAATACCAAGCCAAAAGGTAAGGCTCGCTCCATATTTGTCCCGGGTTCGAGAATTGCTGACCAACTTCGACCACTTTGTCATTACACTCATCCCCCGATAATAGAACGAAAAAGTAGACTCGTTGGCTAGGTGGGCAAGTTCTAAGGATGCACAACTCATGGAGCTCGCCCCAGTCAAAGTGCTCGATTCACCAAGTATTAGCCAGATGCAGATTGATGCGGTCACTAACACCGAGACCGAACCCGAATCCTAGATGACCCCGATCAAGAACTATATACTACACGGGACCCTCCTGGAACGTTATAAGGAAAGATAGGCACTCACCCGCCCATCAGCTCGCTACATTCTCATGGAAGGAGTACTCTATCGCAGAGACTTCTCTGTCCCGCTACTTCGGTGCGTAGCCCATGACAAGGCCAACCGTATGTTAACAGACGTACAAGAAGGCATGTGCTGCGACCACACCAGAGGGCAAACCTTAGCACAAAAAAAATCATCAGACAAGGATACTTTTGGCCTGCGCTCGATCAAGACGCCACGAACAATGCCCGTATGTGCGACAAAGGCCAGCGCTTCACAAAGATTCCAAGAGCCCCGCCTATTGAATTAACGCAAATGATCAGTCCCTGGCCGTTCGCCATGTGGGGAGTAGGCATTATCGAGACTCTTCCAATGGCTAGAGATGGGGAATGTTATGCCATCATTGCAGTTGATTACTTCACAAAATGGGCAGTAGTCGAGGCTCTCGCCATGATTACCACCAATAAAGTAATCAACTTCGTTGTCTGCAACATCATCACCCGTTACAGAGTCCCCTAGGCAATCGTCTCGGATAATGGAACCCAATTTGAGAGTGAAGAGTTCAAAACATTCCGTCAATGACATAATATCGAAAAGAGATTCTCGGCGATGGCTCACCCTCAAGCCAATGGGCAGGTTGAGGCTGTCAACAAAGTAATTAAGTCCATCATCAAGAAGCATATGGAAAAAGCCGGAGGCATACGAGCAAACGAACTCCTTTTGGCACTATGGGCCTACCGGACCACCCATAAGTCTGCCACCGAACACACTCCATTCGTCCTTACCTATAGATCTGAAGTCGTCATGCCCATTGAGCTTTAGCTTCAATCTCATCAGGTTACCTACTACGATCTGAAAACCAATCAAAATTTGCTTATAGAATCGCTCGATTTACTCGAGGAGAAGAGAAATGAAGCTGAAATCATAGCTACCGCCCAACGACAACAAGTATCCTGACACTTCAACTCCAGAATCCACCACAAGGATCTCAACATTGGCGACCTCTTCCTGAAACGTGTCTTTCCACCGACTGGCCTCAATCCTTGTTGGAAAGGCCCGTACGCCATACAACATAAGCTCAGAGATGGAACTTTCAAGCTAGCAACCGTAGACGGAGACGAGCTCACGAGGTCATGGAACAACGAACACATCTGCCGCTACTTTACATAACTTAGTGTACAGTTGTTTATGTTTTCCAATGATGTTTTGTTTTCCTGAAATTCAAGGCATTTTAAAGGCTGTTACTGCCAAAATTATTAGCAGGAATGATGTTCAGTTTCCCGTATCCTATCCATGTTTACTCCTTACATGACATGTTTGATTGGCCATCACAGCTAACTTACATACAGCAATATTCGAACACCGCATCGGTACCTTGAGCACGGGAGTCGATGCTGCCTTTCGAACCTCGAACCAACATTGAGGATAAATACCACTGGCACCGATCGGCACCCCAAGCACAGGGGCCGGCGCCGCTACTCGAGTCCCTGGCCCGCGACACGACCGAGTATAAATAATACTAACTCGAATCTCGACCCAGCACCAAGACCGATTATAAATCGTTCTGCTTCCAAGTCCCCGGACTTGGGGGCAGCCCGTTAGCCAACCCAGTGCGATACCAACTACTCGCACGGATCCCTCCTAGTATCCGTCGAATCTTGTTGCAACACTGAGACCGAGCTTAAATCATTTCCGCTCCTAAACCACAGGGCTTGGGAGTAGCCCGACGGCCAACATCCAACCTCCGGATCTGGATCCGGACACATTGAGGCGAATAAACGACGCCCATGTGCTCTTAATCCAAATGAACGACCAAAGAGAAAAAAATCGGACGAATCAAAATGTCCTCGCCTTCACTCTACTTGGGACAAACCCCTGGGAACCCAAGGTAGAAGGCGCCTGGCCTGGTTTCCACGTTTTGTTCCGGGGGATTCCTGAGCTGAGGGAAACCCCACACGAACAGGAACCAGCGCTCGATCTCCACACAACTAGAAATGACCCAAAGCGAGATCACTGATCACATTTTTATTAGTGTAACAATAGGTACGCTTGTGCAAGTACAGGACGCTGGAAAACATAAGATAAACATTCAAGCACATAAAGCGAAATGCGATTTTTCTAATTAATATTTCCTTTCACACACACACACTAAAAAAACTACATGTTTGACGTCTTTTCTTTCTAATGGCAGGGTGTACATGAGAACCACACCATGCCTTTAAAAACCAAAAGCGAGGGTCGTACTCGCGTATACTATCGGCCTACATAACCAAAATAACGGTAACATCTATTAAAGTTACTAATGCTACTCATGCTTCTTCTTCTTGTGCTTCTTTTTTACAGATTCGGCACTAGACGGGTCTCCTGGTGTAGGCCGCTTCTTTCTGGAACCGCTCCCGCCTCTTCCCTTTTTTCCCTTTGCAGGAGTGGAGTCATGAGACACTGAACCACTAGTAATCTCCGTGACCTCCGTTGGGGAAACATACTGTATGGGCTTGGGGCAGCATCAACAATAAGGGCTAGCACAGCGTCACCCTTTCCCGGGACTCCGTTAGCCTCCAACTCCGCTTTCTTCATGGCCTCCTTGGCAGCCACCCGATCAGCCAGTTTCAGGGACTTGAGCTTTGCAGCATCAGCAGCATTAAGCTTCTCAAAAGTCTCCACCACCCTTTATTGGGCCTCGGCATCCTCTCTCTTCTTGCTGGCTCCTTCGGCAACCCTCTTCTCTGCCTCAGTGTCGGCCTTCCGCTTCTCACTATAGCAGCAGCTCTATCCTCAGCTTCCTTCCTGGCCTACGCCTGAGCCTCCTGCCTAGCAGCCTCGTCCTGCCTCCTCTTCTCTTCTTGCTCTTCATATTTAGCCACCATTTGGGCCTTTTGGGCCTCCACCATGGCTTGCATCAAGGGCAAATCAGCATCTACTGGATCCATCACATGAGCGCTCTAGCCATCCACAACCTCTCCTTCCTCCATGAGGTTCCTATAAATGCTGGACCCCAGCTTGACATCCGAAAAGGTGTCCAACTGACTGCCTCCCTCTCTAAACTACATCCCTTGCAACCCTAACTCATACTCCATTGTTTGAGAGAGCACGGGGGCAAAGCTTGGCGTCATAGTAGCTCCAGGAAGGGCGACAGAGTAAAAACACAACCTTTTAGTCCGCAAATTCGGTAATCACATCATCTTCGGGAATTCGTGGCAAAGAAAATTTACCTCCAGACTGGGATGGTGCAGGTAGGATGGGAAGTGTGCTCGCCATGGTAGATAAAGTAAATCCAGTCACTCCTAATCCCGGGTGCTTGGGATCATACTTAGTCGAGACCCGGATCAAAGCAGTAGGGTCACTAGCAGTGGTGGATTCAGGGATCGGCGGCCGGTAAGAGCTTGTTTCTGCAAATGTCTCGGCTACAACCACGCTCTCGGTAGGAACAAATGTAACAGCCCGAGTTTTAGATGATTACCTGCTAAATTGAAAACAGCTAAACTAAGATTATTAAGATGATAATTAATTTGAATATACCATTAATTTGATTATTTGACTTAATTACTTGTGCTAATTTTGTTTTTGTTTTGAGCATTGTGGTCTAATTGAGGAAAAATGTGAAAGCTAATCCCTTAAAGTTATTAAATTGAGGCTTGGGCATAAATAAATGGGAATTTTGGTGTTTAATAGTGGTTGTTGAAGGGAAGTAGAAGATTGCGTTAGAAATTAATTATTTTTGCTAGGATCTAAGGTTTATTTCTAATACTATGTGTAGGAATAAATCTTGGCCTTACAAATTGATTTAATAAGGAAGTTTAGAAATTTATAAATGTAAAATTAAAGGCATAAATTTTAATATTGAGTAAAATCTTGTTAAAGTATACATTTTGGAGATTTGTGTTCAAGG
The DNA here is from genome assembly GCA_030737875.1 of Allium sativum. Taxonomy (NCBI): domain Eukaryota; kingdom Viridiplantae; phylum Streptophyta; class Magnoliopsida; order Asparagales; family Amaryllidaceae; genus Allium; species Allium sativum. Next base: position 137,468,914 of record CM060922.1, on the reverse strand, counting down.
AAAACATGGTTTTATAAATTTAATGACAAGTTTGTGTGTTATGTGAAATTTTGAGAAATTTATATAAGAATAAAAAAAATTAGTTGAATAATAATAATAATAATAATTAAATATAGAAAATATAAGTTTTATGTGTGACTGGGTGATTTGTGCGTAATTATATAGCTATTGAAATGTTTAATGCCTAAGTTATACAAAAATTTACACAAATTTATAACAAATTGTTCACATTTTATGAAAAATGTAAAACTTGATTTAAAATGTCAATTTTAATGACAAAAGAGTTTTAAAATGTTTTATCAATATTGTTCTGAATTTTTAATAGGTTGCTTATTGTTAAAAGTGAGCATTTTGTAAAGTAAAAGTGTAAAAATTGTTTAATTATGTTAGAATAGGCTTAAACATGTGTTTATATAGCCTAAATATTCATTAAATAGCATAATTGGTTAATTTGGTCGTAATTAATATGATTTGGGCCCTTAATTGGTGATTGGGTAAGGAAGTATCAAGAAACATTTAAAAGTACGTAAACTTCTTCTTCCTCCTCACCTAAACATTGAGAAAAGGGGGAAACCTAAAAAGAAAGTTATTGTAAAACTCAACCCAAGCCTCCAATCCACCCCAAACCTCTCCAAATTATTGAAAAGTATTGCTACACATCTTCTCCAGCAGGTACTCATTCAAAAACTTGAATTTAATCCGTCCTTTCTCCTATTTTGTTAAAAGTTTTGCTATATGTTGAGTATTCCTATTGCATGTGGTTGTAGTTGATTCTATAGGGAAAAAGAGAGCTTCTTCTCAACTCTAGCACCTCCTAACACTCCAATTAGGCTTCAATCTTGCTGTAAATCGCAATAGAGGTAAGCAAAAATGCTTACAGTAAGCTAGCTTTTCCCTATTTTGATTTTATTCGATGAAATCTCATAGTTGTTGTTTTTGAGTTCTTTGAATTTCGTTTTCTGACAATGTATTGTAGTAAAACAAGCATATCTCTCTCGTTTCTTATCCGATTAAGGTCAATGTTTTTTTATGAAAACTAGATTCAATATGGAACAATTCTTCTTCAGGTTATATGTAAAAACCCGTAACTTACCCGTAAAGGAAAGCGTCGGATAGTTCGAGAACAAACCACAACAGAACACATACAGAAGAACATTTCATTGTATATTACAACAATGCATCAGATTACAAGAATATACAGAGTATAAATGAATATATATTACACAGAAATATCAGAGATTACAATAAATTACATAGCAGCGGAAAATAATACAATACACAACTAGAAGGAGATATACGGATACAAAGCTTTCCGGATATCGTTCCAGCTGTAAACCAGGATCCTGTGAATATAAATCTGCAAAAACCAAAACTACTAGCTGCCCGTGTCAAAATAAGGGCACCCAGAGTTTAGGTTAAAACAATAAACTCCAGGTCAGTCATGTGACTGGTGTGAGAATTAAAACAGTTAATCTTTATTTTTAAAGCTAGGTAAATCAAGGGACCACGCCGTATAACACGGAACGGGTTTCCTCCCAAGAATACCAGTGCATAAAACAAACAGCGCAATGCTAAATAGAGAAAAATGAAGCTGTTATAAGACCCAGGTCCTATCACACAATGCAACGCAAGCCGGGGATAGGGTTTTCCCTTATAACAGCCAAAGAATGCTTGATACGTTTAAAACAAATCATTTGATACTATTATAAGTGCATAGTGTATAAAACAACTTCAAATCATAAATATCAATCATAGGCGACATGAGCGTCCCATGCCACTATGTCGCCATATATAGGTTTACAAATAAAACCGCAAATGTCACGTATTTGGAAGTTGAATTTCCATCTATGAACCGAGGCAAAAGATAGTCCTCAACCGATTCGAGACTGTCTAGCCCGAGTCTCAGGATCAGAGCTCGAGTGACCCTTGGATCGTCAGGGCCGGTCCACCGATGTGGATTAAAATGCCTGAACACTGCGTTTCCCCGCCCTTTGGGGCGTAAGCGAGCCAACGAATGACTCCATCGGACCCGGATCGTCCGATCTAACCGAGGCGCCTCGCAACAGCAACAACCACATAAGTCAAACTCGTCAGGGCGTGTAAAACCACTGACGCCACTTTTTAGCTAGAAGGAAACGCATGCCCTCCCTGAGGTCCGTCTCCCGTTTTTGGTTCATACCGGGTGTGAAACTCGCGAAGTAAACGTTACACAAAGCTATGCCACAAAGGCCGTGCTTTGATCATCACCACAAGACTTTGCTTTTCAACAGAAGCCTCGATCAATTGCCACTTAGGCATGCCACACAGGCAATTCACTCCATGCGTTTGATATCCATCAATATATAACCCCTGAGCTCGTATGTCTCAGAGAAGGGCGTTAAGCAAGAGAATAAATTCTCCGCCGCCAAACAGATATATATTTAATAGAGATCAATCACACGGATTAAAATCCAATGTCAGACACACAGTCCATTTACAAGTCCGTTCTGGGGCTGAACGAAACCGGAGGCACCTTGTACCTCGCATATCCATCGATCTCCAAGTACGTCTAGACGATCACCAACTGTTTCCATCTTCTTGGGTGTACAGCCCAATCAAGATCACCAGTAATCACCCAAACGACGTGAAGACTTCCGGTCTTCGACCATCGTCTTCATCTTCGACTTATCGTCGTATCAGTTATTCAGAATGGGATAAACCCGGTCTTCCTGAATAACTCGCGTATATTTTAAATAAGTGCTACACAAACACAACATACGCCTCATTCCAATTCATCAGTCACTAACCGTAAATTAATCAAGAGAATAGTTCCCCAAATATTAACCCCGAAGGCCGAAACCAACATCAGATCAATATCCAGAAAACCATTCTGCTTAGCTAACCGACAGTTAGTTTCTGATTTCACATTCATAGGGAAAGGTTCCCATTAATTTTATCCAAGATAAATTTCTTTAATTTATTCTTTTATTCTATTTTTGAATCTCAATTCAAACTAGTCGGGATTAGCGAACCTTACCGAAGTAATCATTTATTTTAATTTCCCCGTCCCAACCTATTCATCCCATGAAGTAAAACTGGTAATACTTCATATCTAACACCACAGTGTTATCGGTAAATTCAATTACCATTTCACGTTCAAATCTAATTAAAGATTTAACTATCGCCTGGAGCAAAACTGGTGATACTCCATTTTCGATCATTTCAATCTAATTAAAGATTCATTAAAACTCCACTTAGTTTTAATCTGTGACTGGGTTAAAGAATCAGTGTCATTTAAAACACGGTTCACGATAAACCCAAAATCACATTTCCATTAATTATCGGGTTAAAGAACGAGTGTTATTTAAAACACCATTCACGATAAACCCAAGAATCAATATCAATTCAATTCCAATTAAATATTGTTTAATTGGTACACTTCATTAAATCTAAATGAAAAGATTTAATCTTTTCTCAACTGGGTTCAAGAACAGTGTTAGTGAAGACACCATTCACGACAAACCCAAATCACATTTGATATTCAATACAAGGCTCTGAATAGAAAATATATCGGCTTATATTCAATATCAAATTCTACGATTAACAAATGTCATATTGGAAATAATGATATAAATATATATCTTTCAAATTTCCATAACAACATCTGTATAATCCCGAATTCCAACATCGAAATATTCCGAAGACAATTTCGATTCAAATCCACTCCAATGCAATCATTGGAAATTCTGGTTATTTTTAAAACCCTTTTCAAATTCAATTTATTTATTTAAAAATAAATAGAATTATATTTCTAGTTCAAAACTAGTTCATTTCGATAAAAATCTATTTTTATCTTTTCAAATATGGAGTTTTTCATCCCAATTCTTCACAAATCATTTCTTATGATTTTACACAAATTATTACTATTTTTAATAATTTTATCAAGGCCCGTACAGTCGATTTCCTTCAACGGCCATCGAACTGCACTTACAGCGACCTTTTTCAAATCTGATTTGGACGTATCTCCAAATCCAACCGTTAGATTTCAAATTTCTAATATTCGTTAGAAAGCTCTTTTCGATACGAACCCAACGGTTCCGGTTTTAGGAGAATCCGACGGTCGGATCTCCCGTAATGTCTGTTTGAAATAAATGGTCGAAATTCACAAACTGCCGCGGCGCGGCGCGTTCTATTCAGGCCATTATATTCTATATATAATATATATAATATATATTTCGTCGATTTCTATTTAAAACGAATTATATAAATAGTTTTAAATTCGTTTCAAAAGCAATTTCAACTTCCATTTCAATTCAAATCAAAATTGAATTCTTATTTATAAATTCGTTTTAAAATTCATTTCTGTTCAATTCAAATTTCAATCCAATTTGAATTCATTTCAATTCGCTTTCAATTCAATTTGAATTCGTTTTCAATTCAATTCATTTTGAAATCGTTTTCAATTCAATTCATTTCGAAATCGTTTTTAATTCAATTCATTTCGAAATCGTTTTTAATTCAATTCATTTCGAAATCGTTTTTAATTCAATTCATTTCGAAATCGTTTTTAATTCAATTCATTTCGAAATCGTTTTTAATTCAATTCATTTCGAAATCGTTTTTAATTCAATTCATTTTGAAATCGTTTTTAATTCAATTCATTTCGAAATCGTTTTCAATTCAATTTGAATTCGTTTTCAATTCAATTCATTTCAAAATGAATAAAATCGATATAATATCGTTCACGTCAAAATGGCGTCAATCTAATCAACACGGCTTCATAAATTTCTATCTTCAAATATTCTATTTCAAATATTTCTTTTTCAAAATAGTTGTTATTATCAAAATATTTCGTTCAACACATGACCAATCTCAATGGATGAGTACTGTCAACACATGAACCTTTATTTTATATTGATGAAGATGTAAATTTTATTACTAAAATATTTCGTTCAACACATGACCAATCTCAATGGATGAGTACTGTCAACACATGAACCTTTATTTTATATTAATAAAGATGTAAATTTTATTACTAAAATATTTCGTTCAACACATGACCAATCTCAATGGATGAGTACTGTCAACATATGAACCTTTATTTTATAATATTCTTTATTTTTCAAATTGGAATGAGGCCCAATCAATTACCATATAAAGTTAATTATATGGATTTTCATACATTACACACATATAATAGCATTGAAAAATAATCAACCATCAACCAAAGTGCACTACACTGTATAAGCATCAAATATAGATATCTAACGCTTATAACAGCCTGTCCATCGATCGATCGACATATTTAATCTATCAGGATGAGTGAACTTCAAATTTCATCCTAACACCCGTGTGGGGTTTCAAACAATCAAACACAGATTTTAGTTGTGCAGTTGGGCGATGTGTATAATTTATCGACCCAATCAATGTCTTTCAAATAGGTGTACATAAACAAACCGTCCGGTTTGTAAATGAATATTTATTTATTCACATTCACTATATTCATATTCACGTTAAAAATTATATTTTTAACGATAAAACATTTTATTCCAACATATGAATTTCTATTCAGTTCATTCTTTAAATAAAATGATATTTTTATTTATCTAACTTATTTTAGAAAATTTCGGCGGCATAACGGCACGATACTAGAAACGGGACGAGGCCTAGCCTTATCCCCGGTCTAGTGAAGGCCCACGCCATTCACACATCAATCAAATTCACCAAACAACCAATTCAAATCAAGCCATCAAATTAATTTATGCAACCAAACAAACAAGTCCATGGTCTGTGGACGATTGTGTCGGGTGCTACTAAGCACCGTCTGCATCCTAGTATATATATATATATAACTAGAAAAAGAAATTGAAAGGTGAGAAATTCTCACAGATACCTATCCAATCATCTTGACTCTTCTTTTATAGAAAACTTCGCCAATCTCGCCTTTTGTCGCCTTCGTTGCTCGTATCCGCTACATATGTAAAAATCGAATTTTTACTTCGCTATTCAATATATAAAAATCACGTTTTTATTTCGAAGTTCAATATATAAAAATCATATTTTTATTTCGATGTTCAATATATAAAAATCACATTTTTATTTCGATGTTCAATATATAAAAATCACATTTTTATTTCGATGTTCAATATATAAAAATCACATTTTTAGTTTTCTACACATATAAAGATGATATTTTTAATATTCCTATCATGTAAAAATTATATTTTTAACTCCCTACACAAACAAAAATCATATTTTTACATCTTCTATATAGTAAAGATAATATTTTTAATACTGTAAAAATAGAAAAATTATATTTTTATCGACGCTACTATATAGAAAAGATTATATTTTTATCGACAAGGCGACTTCATAAAAATCTCATTTTCCTTTTCAGACAATAAAAATTCAATCTTTTCCTTTCAATATAAAGATTATACTTTTAACCTTATTAAAATCGTTTCTTTTTCATACCTAAAAATCGGATATGTATAATCTTAAAAATCAGAGTTTTATAAACCTAAAAATAAGATTTTTAATATAATAAAATAAAATAATAAACTCACCATTTCATCGCTGGAACTGATCGGGGTTTTGAGGCGCGTCGGAGGGCTCAGGCGCAGCTATCAAGAGGTGGCGGTGGCTCAGCAGGGACCTGCGGCGGTTGGATGCGGGTTTGGGGGGGCTGCTTGCATCGCGATTGCTGGAACGAGGGGGGGTTTCTTCGTCGTGATCGACTTCGTGGAGAGGGGGGGGGGGTTTCCGTTCTGACGAGGAGGAGGGGGGTCTTCGCACGGCGTCGGCAGCGCTGCTCTTCATCTTCTTCTTCCCTTTTTTTTATTTATTTTGTTTGACTGTCGATTTATGGAAAGAGGGGGGGGGGGGCAGCTAATAAAAGGAGAGGAAGAGATATTTTTTTTTTATTTAATTTAATTTTTTATTATTTTATTTTGCTAATAGTTGACTTTTACATACGACCTCGTAACGAGGCCCACCGCCTGTCGTCCATAGCGTTTCACCCCCATTCCGAACACAATAGGATATGTATCGTAGGCTAATTTGATTGTTACAATCAGTTTCCGTTAAATTTACATTTAAATCACTATATTGAATTTTAAACGTACATTTCAAATTACCGGGGTCACATACTAACTTTAAAAATTCCAGAAAAATATTTTCTAGCTTCGTATTGACGATACGGTCCTAACAAAACTAGTTTCGTCTAATTCTGAGACCGTTAGAAAAATGGCCATTTTCCAGTCGATTAAAATCAACTGAAACTGGTCAAACGCGTTTTCCTGTGCCACGCTCACATATTGATTCGAAAAATTATGAAATTTGGAATCTAGCAATAACTTGACACTGCGGGCCCAACAAAACTGGTTTCGTCGAAATCCGAGGTCATTTGCAAAATGTCCATTTTTAAGGGCCTGAATTCCATAGCGACTATTCAGAATTTTCAACTGGACATATCTTTTGATTCCCCTATCAAATCTTGATTTTTCGGATTCGATAGAAAGATATTATCAATTAGATCCTTTGATTTCTGGTTTCACTAAAATCCGGATTGTTTTGCACCCGGTACATCCAATTGAAGTTTGAAATCGAATTATCGAACTACCGCGCCATTTTCAATTCTATTTATAATTATATATAAATATTTATATTCTAACGACGGCGTATATAATATATACGTTCGAATTATATTCAAAATAAATTTCTCGTCGATATTATTTAAAATAATTCATTTTAAATATAGAAAATTCGCTATATTTGCCAAAATAAAAATTTTAAAATGGCCCAGATTTTCCTGGTTGTTACATTATATTTAGATATTTGGCTTTTTGATGGACCTGAAATTGAATTGAAAACAGAAGTACAATTCTGTCTCGTTTTATGAAAATAGGTCGTAGTAAAACAAACATATCTCTCTCGTTTCTTATCCGGTTATGGTCTTTTTTTTTGTGGAAACTGGATTCAATATGGAACAATTCTTCTTTAGGTTACATTTTGATATTTGGCAGTTTGATGGACCTGAAATTTAATCGAAAACAGAAGTACAATTCTGTCTTGTTTTTTGAAAATAGGCCGTAGTAAAACAAGCATATCTTCTTCGTTTCTTATCCGATTGAGATCAAATTTTTTTTATTTGAAAGAGTATTCAATAAGGAACAATTTTCCTTTGTTTTATGATATTCCATCGCTAGATTGACCTGAAATAGGTTTGAAAACAGAAGAACAATTCTATCATTGACAGAATTTCTCAAGCTTGAATCTGAAACATATTTGATCATAACTTCTTCGTTTTATTCGAATTTGATGATCTTTATATCGTTAGAAAGCTTATACTTAGTAGAACAAATTTCTTTAATGAGTATTTTCAGATTTTGAAGTTTGTTATGTTAAAATCTGAATTCTTTACAACAGGGCTGAAATTAGTATAATGTTTAATTTTCAGATTTTGATGATATTTTGCCATTTCAACAATTCCAGTTGCATTCTTTTGTTGCAACTTGATGTTATTAGATAGAAATGATGTCTATCAATGGACTAGCTCCTATTTGAGGAAATTTTTGATCTAAATTCGATTTAAATTTCATTTAAATATAAATATCGGTTAATATGGACATTGAGTATTCTTGATGATTTTGAATGGTTTAAATTCTTACTAAATTTTAGTGAATTCTTTAAAATAATGGTTTGGAAAATAAATGTTCTTAAGCCATTTTTAAAGATTTTTAATCAAAATATTTGGTATTTTAAAGTATTTTTAAATAGATAATCTATTTAAATAAGGGTTTTTCTTTATAAAGCTTATATATATATATATGTTTCTTAAAATCTTTTAAAAGTCCTATTTTCTTTGTAAAATTATTTTAAATATATATATATGTATATTAATATATTAGCTTATTCTTTTGAATTTCGGCGTGTAAGAATGAGAATTAAATGATTTAGTCAAAATACGTGGTATGGGACATGTGTTTTTACCAAGGTTCAAAGTTCCGCTTTCCGTTTCAGTTTCGGTGTTCACATAATTTTGGAATTTCGGTTCCGTTCCGAATATTCCATAAATTCCGCTTTATTTCCACTTCATAAATTCCGTTATATTTTTTACAACTAATAAATATTCAAGCCTACAGAATGAATTTATACAAAGTTTATGCCAATACTACAGAGTATGGTATTGATGCAGAATCATTTTTAACTACATATAATTAATCCAAAGTTTATTCTTTCAATATATCTTACGTAAGTTATTTAAATAAACTATTGTGTTTTAGCATTATTAGCCCACGCAACAGCCCGATCCAATTAAAACACCCTCAACTAAAGAACAAGTTACTTCTTCCTCTCCTCTTTCCTTGGCCGCCTTCTTTCTTCATCAAGTAATACCAAATCATGTCTGAATTCACCAAATTTCAATGGAGAAAAATAAGTATCGAATGGTCGAAATCGATTAATCTAGAGACTCAATCCAGGTTCGATTTTGATAAGCTGCTCGAGATCGATTGTTTAATCTAGGTAATTCCAAAATTTTCAGTTTCTTCTATTCGATTTTCATATGGGAAGCTCATTCTCTAATTTTCTTCTTTGTTAGATCCGAAACGGGATTTTGATGATATTCCGGTTCGGTCCATGCCGAAAACGGAACGGAAACGCTGGTATTCCGGCATGCCGGACGGAATTTAATACCTTGGTTTTTACTTTATCGCTTATTATCGGACTTGTGTGATCGAAACCTTTTTAATGTGATGTCTTGCGATGCCAAATTTTGGTGAAGGCCGTTGGTTCTAGAACTACTCAATTGGAGTATGCTCGATGATGAACCAACCATGATACTATGTAAACTTGCCAATGACATGAGGCAAGCTATTCTATGATGAATTCATGATGTTTTGATGTTTATGAATTCATGATGTTTTGATGCTTATGAATTTGTAATGTTTTGATGTTTTAGATGAATTTTTACTTGTCAATGAGATGAGACAAGTTAGATTGCCACTTAGTACTCGTCGTAAAGAGAGAAAGATGAGATGAGTTTTATCTTTATGCTCGCCAATGAATGAGGCGGTGTATAATTGATGATGTTTTATGATGTTTTCTAGCGTGGTATCAACTAACGGCTAGTAAACCATTAGGTGTAAACGTATGGTATGGGACATACTGTAATGTCCCGGTTTTTAACCGACTTTGTGTAATCATAAACATGCACATTAAAATAAGTTAATTTAAATGAAGTAAATGAGATAATTTAAATAATTAAGAACTTATGTGCTCGTATATACGAATATATATATATATAGGAAAGTTATACATACGTATATGAAGATATATATTTTGGCTTATATTTGATTCAAAGATACCTAATACAATCTTTGATCATATGCATATTGTAAATATACTCATACATTTATACATAAACTACACATGTTAACACAACTTGTATAGATATGTATTTCGGCTTATATCTTAGAATATGATTCTTTATTTACTTAAGAAATTACGATGATCTTTTATTTAAAAACATGTGGATTCTATTAAGAGTATAAACATATATAGGAACACATCAATACAACATGGATTTATACAAATGGTCTGAAGCTAAATTGTATTTTGATGAACACGATTTGTATGATGAAATGCCACAATAAAATAAAGTGTACTGCCTACATATAACCACACAATCTATATATACTAAGCCAAGATTTTAATTACCAGCATATACGACAATACAATATAATATATGATATAGGGATGAGCTGAAGCTAAGCTTCATTTTAAATAAAAACATGGTTGTTCATTTCGAAAACAAAACAAAAGATTTTAATATGACAAGAATTGAAATTATTTTTAAAAACCCATGTCAAACTTCATATGCAAGTAAATATACTCTACTTACACCTAACCTAATCAAGGCCATAATGCTATGACTTAAAGTATAAGAAAAATCAGTAGACTTTTGTATAGTTTCAAATCAGTAGAAAAGATTAAACACTCCATTTTGGAACATTGCGGCTACAGGTATTTAATAAAGCATGGCCTGAGAAGTTGAATATTTCTAGAAGCTTATAAGAAGACAAGGTTATATACAAGATATGGTATATTTTAATTCAACATAGCATGTGATTTCTGGAAACCCACATCGGATAGGTTTGAAAATAGGAAGACTAAAACTTAGATACACTGTAATTTCATATACGAAGCCTATAACCTTCCAAAAATAAAGCAAGTAAATTATTAAATAAAGTATTTAGATTGAGGATTTTCTTTTAAAGGACAAACTTTGGAATTTTTTTGATGAAAAATATGGAAAGTTTCAAAATCAAGGAGAAGGACACATTTACACTAAAGGTGGAACTCAAGAGGCCCACTAACCTTTTTCCATTTACACTTTCATATGGCCTTCTCACTAAATTCTAAATTTTCCATACTTTTCACCAAAATTTTTGTTAAGTTTGTCCTTCTCCCTATTTTCCACATTTTAGATTAATATATAACTTGTCTATATATATAGAACTTGAATTCCCATAATTACTCACACAAACCATTCAAGCTAAAGAGAAAACAGCAGCAGTTTTAAGAGCAGAGGAGAGCTGGCTAGGTGAGTAAACCCCCTTTCTTCTTTTAAATCTATTGTTAATTTATACTTATGATACTGCAAACATAGAGAGTTCCAGTAAATTTATATAGTGAATGAACTTCCTCATTTAGTTATATGTGTATTTGCATATATGTTCAATGATAGCATTAGTTAACCAAATAAATAGATATCAAACCTGAAAGTTAAAAACAGGGGACATAGTGAGTAAATACCTCATATATTCCAATCTAAACCTGTTTATTCTACGTATAGATGGTAATTCAAACTCACATATGCATATACAAGTTCTGGTGGTAATTTATATACATGCGTAAGAATGTTGTATGGCTAAGATGGGGTTACTGTTTTGATAGGATATATATATATATATATATATATTACTTGGCTAATAACAATATTTTACATTTATGTGATACAACCGCGAATGATGAAATTGATCCTATTACTTGATAACATCTGTGATCGCCTTCACAGGTTTACAAAACCCATGGTGGTATATCTAATGCAAAATCTACTGATGGTAAATTAGAATCATATAGGTTAACTTTAGGCGAAATGGCATGTTTAGGGGAAAACTTGATAAATCTTGTATGATGGTGGTTCTATGTTTGTGAGGCTGTTAATTGCCTTATGTAGAAATCATTAGTCACGTTCATTCAAATATTTCTTAAAACCAAACAGCAGGTAATTATAACTTAAATTATCCAAGCACAAAAACAAAAGGTATACGTAAATAGGATGCATGAAACAGGTAATCAATAAGTGATATTATGGAACTAAAAATTTAGTTAGTTTCTATTTCACTATCTTATGAAACAGTTGACCAATTTACAAAATCGGTTTTCTTAGTTGAGTATTGAAGATTAGCAGACTATATCATCAGTTTACCCCATGAGTGTTCACCGTGTTTATCCCCTGAGCTGTCGACTGTTGGTCATATACTTGGATCATTGGCTTTGTCACCTGCATGAAATTTGAAGAAATAAAGGAACAACGGTATGAAGAAAAGAGGGTTTTAAAATAAAAGATTTTCTAAAAAAACGTATATATATAACAAAATACATACTTATGTATGCTGCTTAAGAAGAGATGATAGGACACTGCTATTAGCAGGTAGTGAAGAATCTACTTTACAAACAAAGACAAGAATGGTATCTGTTGTAGAAAGTGTAACTAAATGTCTTTAACGTACCCGTCAACTTATGGTTCAGGGAGTTGAAAGAAGAAAAAGCACAATGGTTAATTTGAGGAATCAGCAAAGTGTATAACGAAAACTTTAGAGTAAATACAGGGGACATGTGTTTGGGGGGTAGTGATGAACAGCTAAAATAACGTTCAGATGACCGGCGAAAACCGTGAAGGTAGGGATGGGTTCTGAAGGCGATAGGTGATGCGCGGTGATGAACAAGGCTGAGTGATGTCGGCTGTGTATTCGTGCATGTGCACAAGTGCACCGTGCACTAGGTGTTCAGCAAAACATGTAAAGAAAAGAGGAGAGAAGGGGAGGCGGTATAGAAAGGTAAGTGAACAATACACGTTAAAATGCAGTATTGCAATTTATGTTGTGATCATGCATAACCCATTTCAATCACATTTATCTTTATATGTGTAAATTTGCTGAGGAGGGGCACAAGGAGACAGTTACGTGGCACTACACGGGTTTGCAAGTGATCTTCCAGGCTAGGACGTCTTCTGAAACACCCCACCTCCGTTAAGATTACTCACAAAGGGAATGCCTTAATTTTGGTGGAGGTTTATAGGTAAATGTCACAGATAAAAACATAAGACAGATATAATATATATATATATATATATATATATATATATATATATATATATATATATATATATATATATATATGCAGCGGAAAAACAACAGACTTTTATTTCATAAATACATGTTTATTACAACATTTCCATAATTGTCTCAAAACAAACTTCTGATTATTACAATCATAATGTTGTCTTGATTTAAACATAAAGAAGCATGAAACATAAGTAAAATAACATAAGTCCCCATAAGTGATATCCAAAGCCATGGTCCAAACGAAAGAGATCTAAGCAATACATTCTCTCTCTTCAAGCTGGATGAAAGACTAAGCTGCGGTGTTTCCTCCCTGTGGACCTAGGGGAAACGGAAGAAAAGAAGACGAAAAGAAAAGTAGAGTCAGACATAAAGCCTGAGTAAGTCTAATGACTATTCAGTCTATGAATAAAGAAATGAGCATGATAAGTACAAACTGGAAATGGGAAAGCACCAAACTAAGTTAAGTTGTCTAGAAGTGAATATACTAACGTACCCCATACTAATCTTTGCACCCCTATAAACTAGTTCCCAACTGGCACCCCACAATCAGGGTGAAGTGATCCTTTTTAATGATCGGCTCATACTCGCATAGTTACATGTGTCTTACGGCCCCCGATGTTGTAGCTACCTATGCTGGTCCCATCATGGGATGTATCAAGTCCCATGGCGGTGGCCCGACACAGTTCTAGAATACACAGGTATACTACTGGTGCCCAGTGCTTAATTTTTCTACGCTGGAGTGTGTGCACGCCCGCACCCCGTTAGAACCTACACTGTTGCACCACCGCCGTCGATTTGACCTCTTACAGCCAGCCCAGTAATCGTGCCCCACCCCGCCTAGTTCAGGGTATTCTGATACACCTTGTAGGGTTACTGCTGAAAAGGGTCCCCCGCTACTAGGTTTTCTATTTCTAGCCAACATACTAAGTTGGTTAAGTGTTTTGTATAAACATAACCCCGAATCAGTCTGTATAGTTAGCATGTTCAATTTGATTAAGTATTAATTCAATTTACTTAATCCTATCAATCCTGACTTAGCCTTAATTTATTTAATTAAAGCACCAACCACTCACATTAGACAGGTATTATTGTGACTGCTGGTGTGCCGGTTGGGTCCGGGCAGTCTTACGTCACAACTCAGTCTAACCTCGGGTCTTTATTGGGCTCGATGCTTAACCACCCACATTGGATAGGTATTGTTGTGACTACTGGACAGCCGGGCGGGTCCGGGCAGGTTTATGTCACAACGCAATCCAACCTCGGGTTAAGCATGTCGTATTTTCTAAGTTTACATATTTTGTCTCTTTTCATTTTATATGTAAACATTTGCGGCCCATTATTCAAATTCATTCTTATTGGGTATGATTAATTTATACCACTTAAATGTTCTCAAGTCGTTGGCATATGTCAAACATGCCAACACATATGTTTTATATTTTTAACCCAACGTCATTACCCCCGTTTTATACGTTCGCTATATTATAACATATGTTGGGCTTAGCATTTAAGCCCAACTTAGCCACATGAAAAAGAGGAGGCTTAGAACATGGTGTTTATATTCTAAGTAACATAAAAAGGGGTGTGTGAACGCATGAACTTGCAACATAGCGATTTAATCACAATTTAGAGACTTGTGTACTTGCATTATAATAGCACATACTTTGGACATAAAGTATGAACTTAAACATGAATCATAGGTTTCAAACTAACTATGTAAACTTGCATTTAAAATAAGAGTCTAACTAAATTAGATGTCACTATTATTAGCATATGATCTTGACTACAACATAAGCCTAAAGTCATGTTTTTATTGAGGCATAATGTCAAACATAAGCTAGTCATGTTCATAAAGTCGTTATATGTTCACAAATGTGCTTACTTTTGTCACTAATACAAAAGTATGATTCAAATAGAATTATGAGGCCTATTCTAGCATAAACTTATATGAGTCATGTTACCAAAAAGGGTCAAATCTATACTTGAAATGATCATAGTCATGTATGTTCAAGGATCTAAATTATGTTGGCATAATAGTGAATCATATACTTGCATGAATCTCAACTTGGTTATAACAAACTACCACAAGCATATAAGTGTCAACTATGAATCATGTGCTTGCAAATATCCAATAGATCTAACATTATTATACCACAACATCTCAAATTCATTCATAATTAGAATCATAGCAACATACAATTATGAATTATCATCACTACAAATTAAGTACAATTCCATTTCTCATTCTACATAAATCAAGTCTCAATTATTCATTCACATCGGAATAGCACTCTACATACAACATATGACGAATCTTGTATTCAGGATTCTGAATTCTGAATTTGGTGATGCTATCCTTTGTTGTAGGCGTTGTTTTGATTTTATTACGCTTTAGTGTCTCCTTAGTTTGATTCGTCTCCCTCTTGACGGCTACGATCAACTCCTTCCCAGCAGCATGACGACTCCTCTCTTATTTTCTTATGTGAGTTAGTTGAGACATAGGGTGTATTTATAGAGTTTTCAAGTAGTTTTGAGCCGTCGGATGCAGTCAGAAGGAATTCAAACCATACAGCTCTGCAGAAATCGAGCCAGGGTCAGACCCAACTGGTCAGGCCGACCAGGCAGGTCGACTGCCAGGTCGACACCCAGGTCGACTGCATGGTCGACCTGGGAAGGCCAGGTCGACTGCCCAGTCGACCCTAGGGTCGACTTGGTCACTGGGAAGGAATTTTTCCGCCCAGCCCAGTTTGAGCTCGAATTTTGAATTTTAAATCTGAACTGAGCTGTTTTTGAATTTCAAATCTTATTCTGAAACTTCCGATGGTCATAACTCCTTCATACGTAGTCCGATTCACGCAAACTCGGACTCTATCTCAACCAGAATTCCAAGACGAATGCAATGGCGTAACCCATTTCCCTTAATTCTTTTATTTACAATTAATTATACTTTAATTTATTAATCTTATAGTTAATGGAAAATTCGGGGTGTTACATTCTCCCCTCCTTAGAGGATTTCGTCCCCGAAATCTTCAAGTCTAGGAGAATGTATATCCTAACATCCAAACGTCCATCTACTCATCCATCAAACACGAGCGTCCATTGTCCTTAAAAGACTTCCAATGCTTCATTATCATATGCAAAGTGTGTGTGCATGTACTTATCTAATGCAAAATCAGGCGGTTTACTGATTCAGTTGACCTCCTTAATGCAAATTATGTAAGTGTCATGAGTCCATTATGTATGCAAACTTTCCTATTCATGATTCTACATGAGTGCACAATCATTCATATAAATGCAATATCCATATGACAACACATTAAATTTCAACCATATACGAATATAAATACATATATGCATATGCAATATGAAGTGACTGAGCCGATCTAAAACCTAGATTGTGTGTGTATATGCAACCACGAGCAACCACTAGCTATCACTTGCAACCATCATCCATAACATGTTTCAATTACATGTTTTCATCCAAAGGGTTTCTACCTAAAAGATAAGGTCGAGGAGATATACCTAAAAAGATAGATAAAAGCACAACTTAAGGAAAAAGAAAGATCAAAGATGTACCCTCAAAAAGAAAAGGGTAGGCTGCGCGTATTTTGTCCTCAGTTTCCCAAGTCGCGTCTTCCTCGGCGTCGCTCCACTGAACTTTGACGAGCTTGACCTCGCGGTTGCGTAGCTTCTTCACTTCAGTTCCTAAGATGCGGGTTGGAACCTTCCTCACGGTTGCTTCGCGTTCCACTCCAGCTTCTTCAAGGATGTTTGGCTCCACCACTTCTGCAGATTCATGTAGACACTTCCGAAGATGTGAAACATGAAATACGTTGTGAACTCCAGTTAGTCTTTCAGGTAGCTCTAATCAATAGGCCATCTTCCCAATCT
This sequence comes from Allium sativum, assembly GCA_030737875.1. Classification (NCBI taxonomy): domain Eukaryota; kingdom Viridiplantae; phylum Streptophyta; class Magnoliopsida; order Asparagales; family Amaryllidaceae; genus Allium; species Allium sativum. The sequence goes on along the minus strand of CM060922.1, from coordinate 137,451,635 downwards.
TCTCGATAATAGGAAACGGCCCTACGAACCTTGGTGCTAGCTTCCCTGTGGTTCCAAAACGAACGACGTTCCTTAGAGGGGATACCTTAAGGAAAACTCTGTCTCCAACCTCCAACTCAAGGTTGGTCCTTCTCTTATTCGCGTAGGATTTTTGTCTATCTTGGGCTGTCTTCATCCTTCTCCGTATCAAGTCTACTTTTTCTGAAGTCTCTTTGATCATATCTGGTCCAAGTATAAGCTTGTCAGTAGACTCCCACCAACAAGTGGGCGATCGACACGGTCTTCCGTATAAGGCTTCGAAGGGTGCCATTCCGATGGAGGTTTGGTAGCTGTTGTTGTAGGCAAATTCCACCAAAGGAAGATGGTCTTCCCACGTCCCTCCAAAGTCAAGGACGCACAGTCTTAAAAGATCCTCCAAAACTCTGTTCACTCTTTCTGTCTGGCCGTCGGTTTGGGGGTGATAGGTTGTACTCAAGCATAACTGTGCGCCTACCGCTTCTTGCAGACTCCCCCAAAACTCACTTGTTAAGATAGGGTCTTGGTCGCTAACAATGCTGGAGGGTATTCCATGGAGTCGAACAATTTCCTTGAGATAGAGAGATGCTAGAGATGAGGCAGTCCTCCTACTCTTGACAGGTAAAAAGTGGGCGCTTTTGGTAAGCCTATCCACTATTACCCAAATGCTAGTGTTGCCTCTTCTAGACCTAGGCAGCCCATCAATGAAGTCCATTGAAATGCTATCCCACTTCCACTGTGGAACCTCTAGAGGATGGAGCAGACCGCCAGGTTTCTTCTGTTCCACCTTAACCTGTTGGCAAATCATACACTTAGAAACGAAATCTGCCACGTCCTTCTTCATGCCGCTCCAAAAGAAAGTTCTCTTTATGTCCTTGTACATTTTATCTCTGCCTGGATGTATCGTCATCTTGGAGTGATGTGCTTCCTCGAGAACCGTCTTTACTAGATCTCTTGTCCGTGGGACGCATAGTCTTCCGTCTCGCCTTAGCCAACCCTTATCATCGATGGAGTATCTGTTGAGGTGACTTGAAGTCTCACCCCTAACTAGCCTATCAATCGTCTCCACTAGCTGAGGGTCTTCGCGATGTGCGGCCCCTATTGAGTCCAAAAGAGTAGGGCACACTTCAAGAGATGCTAACAAACCGGGTACAAAATCATAGGAAGGCCTAAAGTCAAAGCTGGCTATAAACTATAGGCTTTTCCTTTCAACAAACAGCGGGCTTAATGTTAGCTTCTTTCTGCTCAAAGCATCTTCGACTACGTTGCCTTTGCCCGGAGTGTAGGAGATCTCGAAATCGTACGAGGCAAGAAACTCCATCCACCTTTGTTGCCTCAAGTTAAGGTCCTTCTGCGAGAAGAGATACTTCAAAGATTTATGGGCAGTATACAGTTCGAATTTCTCACCTAGGAGATAGTGGCACCAAGACTTAAGCGCAAAAACGATGGCGGCCAACTCGAGATCATGGACTGGGTAGTTCTTTTCGTGCACTTTCAACTGTCTCCCGCCATAAGCTACTACCCTTCCTTCTTGCATTAAGAAAGCGCCTAGTCCTGTACTGCAGGCATCCGTGTATACTGTAAACATTTTGCTTCCGTCTGGCAACGTCAGAACTGGGGCTATTGTAAGAGCCCTTTTTAGTCATTGGAAAGCAAACTCGCAATCCAAATCCCAAGCAAACGCTAAGTTCTTCTTTGTTAATCTAGTGAGCGGAGCTGATATTTTTGCAAAGTCTCTGATGAATTTCCGATAGAAGCCTACTAACCCGAGAAAGCTTCGGACTTCTGTTGCATTCCATGGTGCCTTCCAATCCTATACAGCTACTACTTTAGCAGGGTCCACAGCCAGCCCTTCTTTGGACACTACATGCCTAATAAACCTTACTTCCTCTCAAAGTGGCACTTGGAGAATTTTGCCTTTAGCTGATGGACTCGAAGAGTCTCCATGATTTCCTTTAGGTGCTGAGCATGCTCTTCCTCATCCCTTGAGAAGATCAAGATATCGTCTACAAATACTACCACGAACTTGTTGAGGAATTCTCTGAACACTCTGCTCATTAAGTCTACGAAATAAGCAGGTGCGTTTGTCAAGCCGAAAGGCATGACAAGCCATTCAAAGAAACCGTTTGGGGTTCTGAAAGCCGTTTTATCGATGCTATCTTCAGCCACCCTTAGCTGATGAAATCCGGTTGCCAAATCGAGTTGGGATAAAATTGATGCTCCTACAAGCTGATCAAACAGATCGTCAATTCTGGGGAGAGGGTGCCTATTCTTTTTCGTTAGCTTGTTGAGCTCCCTATAGTCAACACATAGACGGAGTGAACCATCCGCCTTTATAGCGAACACAACTGGAGCGCCCCATTCTGAAATGCTCCTTCTAATGAACCCCTTCTCTAGAAGCTCTTTAACCTATTTACTAAGCTCATTCCTTTCCCGTGGAGCCATGTGTCTAACGGGCAATGCAACGGGCTTTGCATTATCTACAAGATATATGCGGAAGTCTATCTCTCGCTTCGGAGGTAAGCCCTTCACCTCTTCGAAGACATCCGGATATTCACGGACCACTCTAACCGTTTGTAAATTCTCAACAGAAGCATCTAGCGATTCAAGATAACTAAGCATAACCACATACGAGGGATTACAAGTAATTTCCAGAGTGTTACCGAGTTGGGTCAAAAGCCTAACCACTCTTTTCTCACAATCAAGGATGGCACCATTACTGGATAGCCAATCCATGCCCAAAATCAAACCATATCCCGAGAAGCCCAAAACAAAGGCACTACATCTAAATACTACGCTTAGAATAGAAATTTTTAATCCCACACAGATCATAGACAAATGAGCTGGGCCCCCAATTGGATTTGAAACAATTAAGGGGTCCTCTACCATACTAGTTTCTAGGTGCAGAGACTCTACTAAAGTAGATGAAATAAAGGAGTGTGATGCGCCAGAATCAAATAAAGTGCGAACTGGATGATCATACAGATAAACAATACTTTCTACAGAAGTATTTCTACCTCGTTGTTGCAGAGGAGGTGCCTCCAGTGCATGAACTTGCCCCTCTGAGGTGGATCCAGCCCTCTGCCCCTGCCCTCGCTTCTTTGGGCAGTCCTTAGCCATGTGACCTATCTCTCCACAAGAAAAGCACCCACCATTCAACTTGGCCTTCTTCTTCCGGCAGTCTTTCACTAAGTGCCCAACTTTGCCACAGAAATTACACTTCCTCTTCTCTTGGGACTTGTTGTCTTTCCCTCCCTTTTTAAAGTCTGTCTTCTTAGGTTGTAAGCCTTCTTTCTTTCCTTGGGACCCTTCCGCCTTTGTCTCCTTCTTGCCTTTATCATCTTCGTGTAGCAACGCCATCTGCACCAACCTCCCGTAGTTAGCTTCCATAGGTATATGGGTCATAGCCAGACTGTGTAATGGCTCATTCAATCCTTTGACGAAGCGGAGAGCCTTCTTGTGCTGAGTGTTGACTAGGTCCAGTCCGAACCTAGCCAGCTGATGGAACTGGTTAACGTACTCTTTGACTGTCATATTCCCATGTTTAAGGGATAGAAACTTCTCCATTTGAAGACTTCTTTCTGTTTCTGAGAGGAACTTTGTCTGAAACCTCATCCTGAAGTCATCCCATGTTTCCACCGGTCTTTCTGCATTGGTAACTTCCCACCAGTAGGAAGCCTCGCCTTTAAGTAGCCACACCGCCAGTCGTACCTTTTGTATGTCTTCTACCTCAAAAATGACAAATAAGTCCTCAGTCTCCTTTAGCCAATTTCTTGCCGCCACGAAGGACTCGGTTCCATGAAAATCCTTCCTGCCCATGGCTTTTAAATCTCTACAAGTCTTAGCAAAAGCATTCCCACGAGGGGGAGGAGGAGGAGGTGCTGCTGTAACTGGGGGAGGAGGAGGATTTCCTGCAGCTGGGGGAGGAGTAATAGCGGGGCCCTCCTGATTGGCCCTGGCTTCTAAGAATCGTCTGAACCAACCAGGTATTGGCACACCCTCTGGCAAGTTAAGTTCTCCGGACATACTGAGACAAAAAGGACAGATTCAAAACGAAGGATAAAAGATAGTACCTATGGCTTTAGGGGACTATGCCTTTCTAAAATAAAGCAACACTTTATCTTTAAAAATGCTTCTTTAAATTTTCTTTTGAAAATAAATTTTCTTAAACTTTTTATCTGATATGGTCAACCTACGCTCTGATACCAAGTGAAATACCCCACCTCCGTTAAGTCACTCACAAAGGGAATGCCTTAATTTTGGTGGAGGTTTATAGGTAAAAGTCACAGATAAAAACACAAGACAGATATAAACACACATAAATATATGCAGTGGAAAAACAACAGACTTTTATTTCATAAATACGTGTTTATTACAACATTTCCATAATTGTCTCAAAACAACCTTCTAATTATTACAATCATAATGTTGTCTTGATTTAAACTTAAAGAAGCATGAAACATAAGTAAAATAGCATAAGTCTCCATAAGTGATATCCAAAGCCATAGTCCAAACGAAAGAGATCCAAGCAATACATTCTCTCTCTTCAAGCTGGATGAAAGACTGACTAAGCTGCGGTGTTCCCTCCCTGTGGACCTGGGGGGGAAACGGAAGAAAAGAAGACGAAAAGAAAAGTAGAGTCAGACATAAAGCCTGAGTAAGTCTAATGACTATTCAGTCTATGAATAAAGAAATGAGCATGATAAGTACAAACTGGAAATGGGAAAGCACCACACTAAGTTAAGTTGTCTAGAAGCGAATATACTAACGTACCCCATACTAATTTCTGCACCCCTATAAATTAGTTCCCAACTGTAACCCCACAATCAAGGTGAAGTGATCCTTTTTAATGATCGGCTCCTACTCGCATAGTTACATGTGTCTTACGGCCCCCGATGTTGTAGCTACCTATGTTGGTCCCACCATGGGGTGTATCAAGTCCCCATGGTGGTGGCCCGACACAGTTCTAGAATACACAGGTATACTACTGGTGCCCAGTGCTTAATTTTTCTGCGCCGGAGTGTGTGCACGCCTGCACCCCGTTAGAACCTACACTGCTGCACCACCGCCGTCGATTTGACCTCTTACAGTCAGCCTAGTAATCGTGCCCTACCCTGCCTAGTTCAGGGTATCCTGATACACCTTGTAGGGTTACTGCTGAAAAGGGTCCCCCGCTACTAGGTTTTCTATTTCTAGCCAACATGCTAAGTTGGTTAAGTGTTCTGTATAAACCTAACCCACAATCAGTCTGTATAGTTAGCATGTTCAATTTGATTAAGTATTAATTCAATTTACTTAATCCTATCAATCCTGACTTAGCCTTAATTTATTTAATTAAAGCACCAACCACTCACATTAGACAGGTATTGTTGTGACTGCCGATGTACCGGTTGGGTCCGGGCAGCCTTACATCACAACTCAGTCTAACCTCGGGTCTTTATTGGGCTCAAAGCTTAACCACCCACATTGGATAGGTATTGTTGTGACTACTGGACAGTCGGGCGAGTCCGGGCAGGTTTATGTCACAACGCAATCCAACCTCGGGTTAAGCATGTCGTATTTTCTAAGTTTACATATTTTGTCTCTTTTCATTTTATATGTAAATATTTGCGGCCCATTATTCAAATTCATTCTTATTGGGTATGATTAATTTATACCACCTAAATGTTCTCAAGTCGTTGGCATGTGTCAAACATGTCAACACATATGTTTTATATTTTTAACCTAACGTCATTACCCCCGTTTTATACGTTCGCTATATTATAACATATGTTGGGCTTAGCATTTAAGCCCAACTTAGCCACATGAAAAGGGGAGGCTTAGAACATGGTGTTTATATTCTAAGTAACATAAAAAAAGGGTGTGTGAACGCATGAACTTGCAACATAGCGATTTAATCACAATTTAGAGACTTGTGTACTTGCATTATAATAGCATATACTTTGAACATAAAGTATGAACTTAAACATGAATCATAGGTTTCAAACTAACTATGTAAACTTGCATTTAAAATAAGAGTCTAACTAAATTAGATGTCATTATTATTAGCATATGATCTTGACTACAACATAAGCCTAAAGTCATGTTTTTATTGAGGCATAATGTCAAACATAAGCTAGTCATGTTCATAAAGTCGCTATATGTTCACAAAGGTGCTTACTTTTGTCACTAATACAAAAGTATGATTCAAATAGAATTATGAGGCCTATTCTAGCATAAACTTATATGAGTCATGTTACCAAAAAGGGTCAAATCTATACTTGAAATGATCATAGTCATGTATGTTCAAGGATCTAAATTATGTTGGCATAATAGTGAATCATATACTTGCATGAATCTCAACCTGGTTGTAACAAACTACCACAAGCATATAAGTTTCAACTATGAATCATGTACTTGCAAATATCCAATAGATCTAACATTATTATACCACAACATCTCAAATTCATTCATAATTAGAATCATAGCAACATACAATTATGAATTATCATCACTACAAATTAAGTACAATTCCATTTCTCATTCTACACAAATCAAGTCTCAATTATTCATTCACATCGGAATAGCACTCTACTTACAACGTATGACGAATCTTGTATTCAGGATTCTGAATTCTGAAATTGGTGATGCTATCCTTTGTTGTAGGCGTTGTTTTGATTTGATTAGGCTTTAGTTTCTATTTAGTTTGATTCGTCTCCCTCTTGACGGCTACGATCAACTCCTTCCCGGCAGCATGACGACTCCTCTCTTATTTTCTTATTTGAATTAGTTGAGACATATGGTGTATTTATAGAGTTTTCAAGTTGTTTTGAGCCGTCGGATGCAGTCAGAAGGAATTCAGACCGTACAGCACTGCAGAAATCGAGCCAGGGTCAGACCCAACTGGTCAGGCCGACCAGGCAGGTCGACTGCATGGTCGACCTGGGGAGGCCAAGTCGACTGCCCAGTCGACCCTAGGGTCGACTTGGTCACTGGGCGGGAATTTTCCCGCCCAGCCCAGTTTGAGCTCGAATTTCGAATTTTAAATCTGAACTGAGCTGTTTTTGAATTTCAAATCTTATTCTGAAACTTCCGGAGGTCATAACTCCTTCGTACGGAGTCCGATTCACGCAAACTCGGACTCTATCTCAACCAGAATTCCAAGACGAACGCAATGGCGTAAGCCATTTCCCTTAATTCTTTTATTTAGAATTGATTATACTTTAATTTATTAATCTGACAGTTAACGGAAAATTCGGGGTGTTACATCTTCACTCTTGGAGGACCGTACCCTGTTCATGGACACAAACGACATGAGGAAGCTGGGTGAGTGTAGAAACATTCTGAGAAAAAATGGATGGCAACTAAAAAGAAGGTGTAAAAGTTAGAAAGAAGGGGAAAACTAAGTTTTGTTTTGCCCTTTGATTATGCATATATGTGTGCCTTCAGCAAAACAACATCGGTATTGACAGTTGCTCGTGTGGGAGGGAAGTTTGGGGTTTAGGCATTTGGCTAGTAATGATTTAAATAGAAATAGCAGGCTGATATTATTTCAACTAAAAGGAGTAGGATAACTTCATAAACTTGTTTACACGGTTACTATATATCAGTAGGAAATATGGATAAAGACAGAAAAGGAATCCAATGATACACATGGTTACTTCTAATCATATATAAACTATCCAAACAAAAATAAACTGTGTATCGAGATATCACAACACAAATTTATTATGCTTTCATCTATTACTTATATTGGATAGCAGGAACCAAAGCGTTTAGATTCCGGCATCTGTCCTTTTTTCAATTTCACGCCTTCTCTGTTTCTCCGTAGTCATTGTTATCGAACTACTAACCGCTTCCGCTCTCTTCCCTCAATAATCTCTTCCTCATTTGAGTTCACATCCTTCTTTCCACAAATTACACTACTACTTATCCCAACTTCGATGTCTGTACGCCCTCCGTCTGTTATCCTGCCTCTCTTCTCTATCCTTCTTCAGTTTCGCTCCTCTTATTGTCTTTCAAATTTGCATCATTTTCAGAACATATAACCCTAAATTACACTCTACTCTCGCGATGGTCCCTTCTCTGATTATCGATTTCATGCCAAAACCCTTCCTCGGATAGTAGACAACCGCGACATAGCCTTCGTCACCAACAAAATCGCCGACCCACACCACTTTCAGGAGTACTTCAGAACCAGATTTCATAATCGAAATTCACAATTACGTTTACCCAAATTTGATACCCAACGCATCCTCGCTTCCTCCATCGCCAGCTTCTTAACCCATCAATGTCAATCACTTCTCCCATCACGGTTCTGAATTTACTCGAGGTATTACTTTTTTAAACTCCAATGGTTATTTTCTGTGTTTTATGCCTCTATTAATTTCACGGTTAAGATTGCTTTATGTCCAACAATGATTTTCCCAATTCATGCTCCACCCCTAATTGTATACTACGTGTACTTAATTTGATTTCACAACAAATTATTGGCTTCTATGCGAGACAGAGAGGTCGTTATTTAAATTTTGACTTCTTAATCCGAAGTCCAATATGAATTTTTGTTAGTTACATATGCAACTTTAGATCCGACGTACTTGACATCTCAATATATTTTTGTGCACAAAAAATGATTTTTACAAAGGTTATCTTGCTTTTGCCTATGGGTTGTGTCTGGATGATTGAAACCAAGGCAATATTTGTTAGTTATGACTTATGACTTCTTTATGTTGTTGTGTAATGGCATCGGCCAGATGTCTAGCATGATATAAACCATCGTTAAGTATCTGAATTTTGATTCATGTAATTTCATAATATTATTCATGTTAAGATAAAAGGAGAAACAAATGAAAATGTGTATAAATAAGTATGTATTTTGTTTGAGGATCACAATTTTTTTAATAATTCGGTGATTGTTAAGTAAGACAATCCTGAAATTGTTTACTTACATATCATTCTATCTCCAATTTTGGTAGGATTTAACATCATTTTTTTATTGGATTAGTAATATTTTCTTTTCTTCTGATAAATACAAATACATAACATTGATGTTGCTATCATTCTTTCGATTTTTCGTTTTCCAAAGCTTTGGTTTGTCGGTTGACTAGCACTTATCTTGATGTTTCAGTCCTCATCTTATTGTTGCTCAATATATAAACTGACTTTGTTTTGTCATTGATTCTAAATACAATAAGTTAAGTGAATTTGTCAATCATCATATTCCATGGGTTTTTTAATCGTTGTAAAATTTTTGTATTTAATTTCTATATTTCCATGGCCTTTTTGCAGTTAATGTTTTTGGGGATTGTTAAAGGGACTTCACTTTTGGTTAAAGGGAGTACCATTTTTAGTTTATTTTAAAATTGTTAAGGGAGGGTTAAAATAAATTAGCCTCCCCTTAGACATATTAATAAAATTTCCAATACTAACCTTATGCTCTTCATTAATGCAACCTTAAAACATAAACTTTAATTTAATTCTGCACATAGAAAAATAATAATGCATGAAACATAAATGTTCTGCACACATGAAAATAGCATATTCAATCATTGTTTACTTTAGTTTTCACTATCACATTAAACATGGAACACAATAACAACAAATAAACGCATACAAAACACATTATCCACAAATGAAAAAAAGAGTAACAACATACACATACGCTTAACACAACATGAAAATAAGCATAAATTCACTTAACAAACATTTGTTTTAATGTTGGAATATGTACACTGTTTTAATGTAATTACTTTTAACAAATCGTCTCACAGCGAGATTGTTTTTGTTATCAAACTGTAAGATCTAAACCGTAACACGCTGTATTCACCCTCGAACAAAATCCAAACTTTCAATGACGAACTGTATTCATGATTCGTGCAAATGAATGAAATTCATCCGCTTTCTGCAAATTGTATTAATATTTTTCAACAAATTCTAAAATTTCAAAAATGGGATTTATCAACGTTTGATTTTTTTTTCTTTTTTTTTAGCCTCATAGGTCAGGTTGTTCGGATCGAACTGCGATTGAATTTTGATCGATAGGGTTTAAGGGATGATGAGACCGGAGGTACTTTAGTATATATTTTATTTTATTTTTAAAATTTCAAACCCCCCTTAACAAATAAGAAATAAAATTGAGTCCCCTTAAATTTATCCTCCCCTTAACAAAGAATGGAGTCCCTTTAACAATCCCCATGTTTTTTTCATCCATTCTGATCCTAATGTAAAATTTAACATTACTGTAATGGAATAATTAATATTACCTTTTTAGAACGGAACATATCCTTGCTTGAGTTGCTACTTTCTTTTCGTTTGGATTAAACTTCATTACAGCGTTGCCTAAAATAATGTAATCTAAAATTGACCCTTGATGTAAAATATTTTATTTTACAGCAACACATTTTTTATATGGAGAATCTCCAAATCAGATTTGGTTTTCCCAAATTTAGACAGTTGAGGTGATGCACTTCATTAACATACTATTTGACATGGTATGTAATATAAATTTGGGTTCTTTTATTTTACAAGCATTTAATAGTGTCGCAAACGCCGATTCTTGCATTCCAGCCAAGAAAGAAAGAAAAGATCAACATGCTTTGTGTTTTTTAATTTAGTGTTAAAAAAGGAAACTTTACATGATTTAAGTCTAAGCATAAATGGATACAGATAATTCTTTTATATGAATTAAAGTTGATGAATATGTTTGATGCTAAAAATGGGATTCAATTATAAATTTCAGCATGTATCAAATAAATGATTATGTCTCATCAATTATTCTGCTACAGTTTGGAAAATATTTGGTGTACTATATATTTTCTATTAATAAATGGTTCACGTTGACGAATTTATGGCAGAAAAATGAATTTTGCATTATATATTTTTGGAGCTCCACACAGATTTGTAAATTAGTAATCCGTACATCAAAGTTCAAATACTTAATTGTACATATTCGTGATAATAAACTTAACATTCATAACCTGAACACAATTTTTTATTTTAACATCTGCTTTGAGACATTTGTTTATCGCAACACACCTAAATGAGCTATTTGAAAGTTAATCACCAATAGTTTAATGTTTGTCAATACAGGTAAAGGCAGACCTTATTTTCACATATATGATATACCAGTTCATTACTAGCATGAGACAGACTATACAAAGAAATTGGGTATATATTCGATCTTAATTATGTTATTAGATTCGAGCATTCACTAATTATTAAATATTTTTCTTTCCAAAATTTTGGATTTCCTTATCAAATGGAGCAGATAAAGGAAATGACATTTCCTGTCTCTATCTATAAACTGACTTTGTTTTGTCATTGATTTTGAATACAATAAGTTAAGTGAATTTGTCAATCATCATATTCCATTAGTTTTTTAATCGTTGTAAAATTTTAGTATTTAATTTCTATATTTCCACGGCCTTTTTGCAGTTAATGTTTTTTCATCCATTCTGATTCTAAGTAAATTTTAACATTATTGTAATGGAATAATTAATATTACCTTTTTAGAATGGAACATATCCTTACTTGAGTCGCTATTCTCTTTTCGTTTGGATTAAACTTCATTATAGTGTTGCCTAAAATAATGTAATCTAAAATTGACCCTTGATATAAAATATTTTATTTTACAGCAACACATTTTTTATATGGAGAATCTCCAAATCAGATTTGGTTTTCCCAAATTTAGACAGTTGAGGTGATACACTTCATTAACGTACTATTTGGCATATATATGTAATATAAATTTGGGTTCTTTTATTTTACAAGCATTTAATATTGTAGCAAACGCCGTATTCTTGCATTCCAGCCAACAAAGAAAGAAAAAATCAAGATGCTGTTTGTTTTTTAATTTAGTGTTAAAAAAGGCAACTTTACATAATTTAAGTCTAAGCATAAATGGATACTGATAATTCTTTTAGATGAATTAAAGTTAATGAATATGTTTGATACTAAAAGTGGGATTTAATTATAAATTCCAGCATGTATCAATTAAATGATTATGTCTCATCAATTATTCTGCTATAGTTTGGAAAAATTTGGAGTACTATATATTTTCTATTAATAAATAGTTCACGTTGACGAATTTATGGCAGAAAAATGAATTTTGCATTATATATTTTTGGAGCTCCACACAGATTTGTAAATTAGTAATCCGTACATCAAAGTTCAAATACTTAATTATACATATTTGTGATACTAAACTTAATATTCATAACCTAAATACAATTTTTTATTTTAACATCTGATTCGAGACATTTGTTTATTGCAACACACCTAATTGAGCTATTTGAAAGTTAATCACCAATAGTTTAATGTTTGTCAATATAATATAGGTAAAGGCAGACCTTATTGTCACATATATGATATACCTCATATACCAGTTCATTACTAGCATGAGACAGACTATGCAAAGAGATTGGGTATATATTCGATCGTAATTATGTTATTAGATTCGAGCATTCACTAATTATAAAATTTTTTACTTTCCAAAATTTTGGGTTTCCTTATCAAATGGAGCAGATAAAGGAAATGACATTTCCTGTCTCTATCTATAAACTGACTTTGTTTTGTCATTGATTCTGAATACAATAAGTTAAGTGAATTTGTCAATCATCATATTCCATGGGTTTTTTAATCGTTGTAAAAGTTTAGAATTTAATTTCTATATTTCCACGGCCTTTTTGCAGTTAATGTTTTTTTCATCCATTCTGATCCTAATGTAAAATTTAACATTATTATAATGGAATAATTAATATTACCTTTTTAGAACGGAACATATCCTTACTTGAGTCACTATTCTCTTTTCGTTTGGATTAAACTTCATTACAGCGTTGCCTAAAATAATGTAATCTAAAATTGACCCTTGATGTAAAATATTTTATTTTACAGCAGCGCATTTTTTATATGGAGAATCTCCAAATCAGATTTGGTTTTCACAAATTTAGACAGTTGAGGTGATACACTTCATTAACGTACTATTTGACATGGTATATGTAATATAAAGTTGGGTTCTTTTATTTTACAAGCATTTAATATTGTCGCAAACGCCGTATTCTTGCATTCCAGCCAAGAAAGAAAGAAAAAAAATCAAGATGCTGTGTGTGTTTTTTAATTTAGTGTTAAAAAAGGCAACTTTACATGATTTAAGTCTAAGCATAAACGGGAGATAATTCTTTTATATGAATTAAAGTTAATGAATATGTTTGATACGAAAAGTGGGATTCAATTATAAATTTCAGCATGTATCAAATAAATGATTATGTCTTATCAATTATTCTGCTACAGATTGGATAATATTTGGAGTACTATATATTTTCTATTAATAAATGGTTCACGTTGACGAATTTATGGCAGAAAAATGAATTTCGCATTATATATATTTGGAGCTCCACACAGATTTGTAAATTATTAATCTGTACATCAAAGTTCAAATACTTAATTGTACATATTCGTGATGCTAAACGTAATATTCATAACCTGAATACAATTTTTTATTTTAACACCTGCTTCAAGACATTTGTTTATTGCAACACACCTAAATGTGCTATTTGAAAGTTAATCACCAATAGTTTAATGTTTGTAAAAACAGGTAAAGGCAGACCTTATTGTCACATATATGATATACCAGTTCATTAATAGCATGAGACAGATTATGCAAAGAGATTGGGTATATATTCGATCTTATTTATGTTATTAGATTCGAGCATTCACTAATAATTAAATATTTTTCTTTCCAAAATTTTGGGTTTCCTTATCAAATGGAGCAGATAAAGGAAATGACATTTCCTGTCTCTATCTATAAACTGACTTTGTTTTGTCATTGATTCTCAATACAATAAGTTAAGTGAATCTGTCAATCATCATATTCCATGGGTTTTTTAATCATTGTAAAATTTTAGTATTTAATTTCTATATTTCCATGACCTTTTTGCAGTTAATGTTTTTTTCATCCATTCTGATCCTAATGTAAAATTTAACATTATTGTAATGGAATAATTAATATTACCTTTTTAGAACGGAACATATCCTTACTTGAGTCGCTATTCTCTTTTCGTTTGGATTAAACTTCATTACAGCGTTGCCTAAAATAATGTAATCTAAAATTGACCTTTGATGTAAAATATTTTTTTTTACAGCAACGCATTTTTTATATGGAGAATCTCCAAATCAGATTTGGTTTTCCCAAATTAAGACAGTTGAGGTGATACACTTGATTAATGTACTATTTGACGTGGTATATGTAATATAAATTTGGGTTCTTTTATTTTACAGGCATTTAATATTGTCGCAAACGTCGTATTCTTGCATTCCAGCCAAGAAAGAAAGAAAAAAAATCAAGATGCTGTGTGTTTTTTAATTTAGTGTTAAAAAAGGCAACCTTACATGATTTAAGTCTAAGCATAAATGGATACTGATAATTCTTTTATATGAATTAAAGTTAATGAATATGTTTGATACTAAAAGTGGGATTCAATTATAAATTTCAGCATGTATCAAATAAATGATTATGTCTTATCAATTATTCTGCTACAGTTTGGAAAATATTTGGAGTACTATATATTTTCTATTAATAAATGGTTCACGTTAACGAATTTATTGCAGAAAAATGAATTTTGCATTATATATCTTTGGAGCTCCACACAGATTTGTAAATTTGTAATCCGTACATCAAAGTTCAAATACTTAATTTTACATATTCGTTATAATAAACTTAATATTTATAACCTGAGTACAATTTTTTATTTTAACATCTGCTTCGAGACATTTGTTTATCGCAACACACCTATATGAGCTATTTGAAAGTTAATCACCAATAGTTTAATGTTTGTCAATACAGGTAAAGGCAGACCTTATTGTCACATATATGATATACCAGTTCATTACTAGCATGAGACAGACTATGCAAAGAGATTGGGTATATATTCGATCTTAATTATGTTATTAGGTTTGAGCATTCACTAATAATTAAATATTTTTCTTTCCAAAATTTTGGGTTTTCTTATCAAATGGAGCAGATAAAGGAAATGACATTTTCTGTCTCTATCTATATACTGACTTTGTTTTGTCATTGATTCTGAATTCAATAAGTTAAGTGAATTTGTCAATCACATATTCCATGGGTTTTTAATCATTGTAAAATTTTAGTATTTAATTTCTATATTTCCACGGCCTTTTTGCAGTTAATGTTTTTTTTCATCCATTCTGATCCTAATGTAAAATTTAACATTATTATAATGGAATAATTAATATTACTTTTTTAGAACGGAACATATCCTTACTTAAGTCGCTATTCTATTTTCGTTTGGATTAAACTTCATTACATCGTTGCCTAAAATAATGTAATCTAAAATTGACCCTTGATGTAAAATATTTTATTTTACAGCAGCGCATTTTTTATATGGAGAATCTCCAAATCAGATTTGGTTTTCCCAAATTTAGACAGTTGAGGTGATACACTTCATTAACATACTATTTGACATGGTATATGTAATATAAATTTGGGTTCTTTTATTTTACAAGCATTTAATATTGTCGCAAACGCCGTATTCTTGCATTCCAGCCAAGAAAGAAAGAAAAAAATCAAGATGCTGTGTGTTTTTTAATTTAGTGTTAAAAAAGGCAACTTTACATGATTTAAGTCTAAGCATAAATGGGTGATAATTCTATATGAATTAAAGTTAATGAATATGTTTGATACTAAAAGTGGGATTCAATTATAAATTTCAGCATGTATCAAATAAATGATTATGTCTCATCAATTATTCTGCTACAGTTTGTAAAATATTTGGAGTACTATATATTTTCTATTAAAAAATGGTTCACGCTGACGAATTTATGGCAGAAAAATGAATTTTGCATTATATATTTTTGGAGCTCCACACATATTTGTAAATTATTAATCCGTACATCAAAGTTCAAATACTTAATTGTACATATTCCTGATGCTAAACTTAATATTCTTAACCTGAATACAATTTTTTATTTTAACATCTGCTTCGAGACATTTGTTTGTTGCAACACACCTAAATGAGCTATTTTAAAGTTAATCACCAATAGTTTAATGTTTGTCAATACAGTTAAAGGCAGACCTTATTGTCACATATATGATATACCAGTTCATTACTAGCATGAGACAGACTATGCAAAGAGATTGGGTATATATTCGATCTTATTTATGTTATTAGATTCGAGCATTCACTAATAATTAAATATTTTCTTTCCAAAATTTTGGGTTTCCTTATCAAATGGAGCAGATAAAGGAAATGACATTTCCTGTCTCTATCTATAAACTGACTTTGTTTTGTCATTGATTCTCAATACAATAAGTTAAGTGAATTTGTCAATCATCATATTCCATGGGTTTTTTAATCATTGTAAAATTTTAGTATTTAATTTCTATATTTCCACGTCCTTTTTGCAGTTAATGTTTTTTCATCCATTCTGATCCTAATGTAAAATTTAGCATTATTATAATGGAATAATTAATATTACCTTTTTAGAACGGAACATATCCTTACTTGAGTCGCTATTCTCTTTTCGTTTGGATTAAACTTCATTACAGCGTTGCCTAAAATAATGTAATCTAAAATTGACCCTTGATGTAAAATATTTTATTTTACAGCAACGCATTTTTTATATGGAGAATCTGCAAATCAGATTTGGTTTTCCCAAATTTAGACAGTTGAGGTGATACACTTCATTAATTAACGTACTATTTGACATGGTATACGTAATATAAATTTGGGTTCTTTTATTTTACAGGCATTTAATATTGTCGCAAATGCCATATTCTTGCATTCCAGCCAAGAAAGAAAGAAAAAATCAAGATGCTGTGTGTTTTTTAATTTAGTGTTAAAAAAGGCAACCTTACATGATTTAATTCTAAGCATAAATGGATACTGATAATTCTTTTATATGAATTAAAGTTAATGAATATGTTTGATACTAAAAGTGGGATTCAATTATAAATTTCAGCATGTATCAAATAAATGATTCTGTCTCATCAATTATTCTACTACAGTTCGGAAAATATTTGGAGTACTATATATTTTCTATTAATATATGGTTCACGTTGACGAATCTATGGCAGAAAAATGAATTTTGCATTATATATTTTTGGAGCCCCACACAGATTTGTAAATTAGTAATCCGTACATCAAAGTTCAAATACTTAATTTTACATATTTGTGACACTAAACTTAATATTCATAACCTGAATACAATTTTTTATTTTAACATCTGCTTCGAGACATTTGTTTATCGCAACACACCTATATGAGCTATTTGAAAGTTAATCACCAGTAGTTTAATGTTTGTCAATACAGGTAAAGGCAGACCTTTTTGTCACATATATTATATACCAGTTCATTACTGGCATGAGACAGACTATGCAAAGAGATTGGGTATATATTCGATCTTAATTATGTTATTAGATTCGAGCATTCAGTAATTATTAAATATTTTTCTTTCGAAAATTTTGAGTTTCCTTATCAAATGGAGCAGATAAAGGAAATTACATTTCCTATCTCTTTCTATAAACTGACTTTGTTTTGTCATTGATTCTGAATACAATAAGTTAAGTGAAATCATCATATTCCATGGGTTTTTTAATCGTTGTAAAATTTTAGTATTTAATTTCTATATTTCCACGGCCTTTTTGCAGTTAATGTTTTTCTCATCCATTCTGATCCTAATGTAAAATTTAACATTATTGTAATGGAATAATTAATATTACCTTTTTAGAACGGAATATATCCTTACTTGAGTCGCTATTCTCTTTTCGTTTGGATTAAACTTCATTACAACGTTGCCTAAAATAATGTAATCTAAAATTGACCTTGATGTAAAATATTTTATTTTACAGCAACGCATTTTTTATATGGAGAATCTCCAAATCAGATTTGGTTTTCCCAAATTTAGACAGTTGAGGTGATACACTTCATTAATGCACTATTTGGCATGGTATATATAATATAAATTTGGGTTCTTTTATTTTACAAGCATTTAATATTGTCGCAAACGCCGTATTCTTGCATTCCAGCCAAGAAAGAAAGAAAAAATCAAGATGTTGTGTTTTTTTTAATTTAGTGTTAAAAAAGGCAACTTTACATGATTTAAGTCTAAGCATAAATGGATACTGATAATTATTTTATATGAATTAAAGTTAATGAATATGTTTGATACTAAAAGTGGGATTCAATTATAAATTTCAGCATGTATCAAATAAATGATAATGTTTCATCAATTATTCTGCTACAGTTTGTTAAAATATTTGGAGTACTATATATTTTCTATTAATAAATGGTTCACGTTGACGAATTTATGGCAGAAAAATGATTTTTGCATTATATATTTTCGTAGCTCCACACAGATTTGTAAATTAGTAATCCGTACATCAAAGTTCAAATACTTAATTGTACATATTCGTGATACTAAACTTAATATTCATAACCTGAATACAATTTTTTACTTTAACATCCACTTCGAGACATTTGTTTATCGCAACACACCTAAATTTATCCAAATTATATCAGAACTGCTTACTATGTCATATCCAAAAGGGAAGCGTTCGGTTGCATCCCAAAAATGAAGCACCCCAAATGCACCCAGATTTCCACTAAGTATTCAAAGTAAAATAAGTGAGTGGGAGGTGAGAGAATGAGTGGAAGGAGAGAGGGAAGAAACGTGTGGTGGAAAATAGGGAGGCCAAATGGGTGCTCCACTATTTCTGGTGCCATTGAACCTGCCTCTATCCAAAATAATAACTTTATTTTCAATGTATGCAGTATTAATGAGTTCTTTGTTTGTGATGGTTGGAGAATATGATTCTTTTATCATAATTGACTTTATAGCTGCGTACAATTCTTTGTTAACCATAGATGTTGATTTGTTAATTAATTTTACTCATTATTTCTTCTACAATATAATTTTAACCGTAGGAAAATAACTCTACCCTGTGAAGTGAACATGCGTACATGAGACTGGAAATAACAAAAATAAACTGTAGAAATGGAGATAAAATTCCATAACATTCTGCATCGTTTCCTTAATCAATATCCTTAGTGTCCATAAAATAACTTTGTATATTGAATTCGTACATCCTTATAAATAACATTGATATAGATATCTTCATGTTATGTTGCATGTGGAAATTGCTTGACTTATAACATTTGTCATCATGTTATAACGTATTGCTGACTGTAGATGGCATGCCTTGAAGTTAGATGGCATTACAAAACAACTGGTTTATAAAATGTCATCTAAAATGCATATGCTCCTAATATCTTCTTATTATCCGCTGGTTTATCAAATTACTTTGGAAACTTGGTAATCAGGTTTTCTTTCAAGGTATTCCTTCACCAGCCTGCATGTGTGTTTGATCAATTCATCTTATAGCATTTAACTTGAAAATAGATAGAAATTAATTAAAGCATAAACTTCAATGGCAGGGATAATGGTAGATTAATAACCCTGTTTTATAAAAAATGAACATGGTTAGGGATGTAATATTAAAACAATAAGCTATTTTAAGTTTTAATGTTTATCTTTCATTGTTAAATTGATCCATTAAATATCACTCCATATTTGTGCTTATATTAACTAAGTGTAGCAATTCAAATATTTGATTATTAGGCAAAAATTTACAATGATGGTACTATAGTATCAATCAAATACACCGACTATGAAAACATTAATTTGCTGTCTGTTATAAAGAATGAAATATAGCATTATCGAATATTACAAAGTCATATGCAGTAAACATACATATGCGGTAAACAAGAATTTCCATGGTTAACTGTGTTGTACGTTATATTATATGTATCCTATTTTTTCTTTCCAGTTCTCTTAAAAGACTTTGACTTTAGTACGTTATATTATATGTATCCTATTTTTTCTTTCCAGTTCTCTTAAAAAACTTTGACTTTAGTAACATCTATTGGATTTGAGTTCTATTGACGTTGATTTGCTAGCGGGCTTTTTATATTCTAGAAACCATAGATATAAGCCTGTTGATCTTATTATTATTTATTTACAGAGTTTTTGTTCTTTATTGTTATATTCATAACAGACAAATAAGATGGTATGGTTTTGCAAATAAATTAGTTCCACGGGAAAATTGAATAATCTGCCACTGACATTTGTTTTGTATCCCATAAAAAAATTCTTCACCATTAACGATGTGTTCAAATGCGAAGCTGTCAATTTATTTGGTGTTAATTCTTCTTTTACAGGATGAAAATGATTATATCTCATGCACACTAATATGAGATTGACATGTCATCTGCGTATACTTATTTCTGATCATTTACTAACAAATATTTTTGTTACAATTCATAGTTCTCTACAACAAGGTGGTGGAAATTGGAATATGGGCAGTTGCTATTATGCATGCAATTGGAATATGGAACAGGAATACGGACCGTGCAAGCAATTTAACTTGGCTTCTTTTTTGGATGAATTATTTAATTAATTAATATTGATAAAGAAATGCGCTTAAGGTGGAGTTCCATGTTACTGTGATTGGCACATTTATTATTTATACAGATTACTGTTTAAATTGCAAGTAGGTTCAGTTGTAATAAATTTCCTAATTCCTAACTACTTGCACGGTCATCAGTTAAGCAACCGTGCCAGCAATGACACAAACTTGCATATTTTGTCCAAAATATGGTGGATTTGCATGTAAATTACTTTAACTTATGCAAAAGAAAATGTTGGAGTTGTTTCTACTGTGACAAGGAATATTGCATCTGAGTTGTTCAATTATAATTGATTGTTAGACGGGTGTCATAGGTATGTATCTATGATCAGTATTACTTAATTATCATAACATGGCATATATTATGTCTGAACGATATAATATAAATAACACCATAAGAAAATGGTTACCATCCCCATCCAAACCTTAATTGAAGTTAATTATAGAAACCAAATCTTACACGTACGGATTGCAATCAAGCTAAGAACTAATATTTTATGCTTATAGCAAGGATTTTAACGAATGTCGTACTACAAAAAACAATTGATGCGTTGTCTATTTGGAGGTTGGAATGCCAATTCATAGAAATGTATAAATTGTTCGAAAGAGCGTAGTATGAATTCTTCATTTTCTAGCACCTACTAAACGAACTGCTATTGCTTAGGATTAAGGACGTTTAAAATTTTGTCATCAAATTTTAACCGCTCTCTATAGGAATGTTCCAGGACACCCTTATTTTATAACATTCTTTTCGCATCTTAATATACGCCACTCATTTATTGTTAAATAAGTTAGTGGAAGGAAAGAGAGTTAGTATTGCACTGCTTGATCTATATCAGAACGACTACTTTAATACAAAAATTTAACTTAAAGAGCACAAAATCTTAACTACATGATTAATTTGGTTTTACATGAGAAGTGGACATCAGGTGGTAATTCAGTAGTTGAGCTTTTGTGTTTCTCGATTGTGTCAAACCATTGTGTTCAAGTAAACTTTCTCTATGTATCTATGTGTTTGTGTGTGTGTGTATATATATACATATATATATATATATATGTATATGTATATATATGTATATATATGTATGTATGTATGTATATGTATACGTATTATCTAGCTAAATAAATAGATAAATCAAATACGCATGAAACATTAATAAATAATTATGAATCAAATTTAAAACTTACTTTACTCATCTGCCTATCAATTCTATGACATATCAGCTAGAGGCATATATTTTAAATTTACATATCTTTTATGCTTTTCATAACTCCAAGTAAATACTATTCTCCTACACCACTTTTATTTTCGTCGATGCTCGCTGCAATCATTGTACTATAACCAACTAATATCCCAATATGATTGCTCGCAATGCCCGTATGCGTAGCACGGTCCACACACTTGTTGTAATAATAATAGTCGGAACAAATAATAGTTATAAACCACAGTTTATAAAAGATTAAAAAGTTCAGTCATCCAACATAGACGGAGATGACGGGAATAGTTCGATATGGGATTTCGATGAAGTTGGGCTGAAAAGTGATTTCGAGAATCGGATTCTTTGGAAATAGATTGATCGGTTGTAGGAGATCGGAGAGGATGGAGTGATGTATCCGAAGTGGCATCGCAACTTCCAGGTGGTCGGTGTATGTGTGCACGTGCACGAGAGAGGATGTACACAGATATGTACAATGGGGTATGATGGCCTTTGTTTAGGTTTTATGGGGAAATGGGTTTTCTGTAATCGGTGATGGCAGATGTAGTTACATGGGCTCAACTGGATGGGATAGGCTCCAACTGAAGCTAAGATGGGTACAACAGTGGTTAGGGGAGAAAGAAATTAAAGAGAGAACGGAAATGATGAACTGGAAGGAAATGTCATATTGAGAATCGATTAAGTTAAAGTATCATTATTTTCCATAAGATTTAAATAAACTATATCAAATAATTGTCGAAATTAACAAACTAACATTATTAGAAATTGCTGTGTGCGAAGCACATGCCTTCTACTTATATAATGAAATGTTGTGTGTAGTTATTTACAGAAGACAATCAAATACCCGGATTATATACAATACAGAAGATTCGATTCTGTTTAGTCGAATATATGATTGTTACTTTTGTATGTGAAATAATAATTCAAATATACTGAATTATAGCTGACATTTTTGGACAAATAATCGACTGTTTTAGAAATTAATTTGTGTTGGGTCAAAATGATTTAAAGTATTGAATTACATTAATTCAATCAATTTGAGTGGAAAACTGTTCCTTTAAAACAATGAAATAATTTCGTAGTAGAATAAAGATTTTATTTTAACAGATTTCTTAAAGTATAATCTAACCATAAAAGACATACGCGGATCGTTCGAAGAGTCCGGAATTTTAAATTCCACTTCGATTCGATTTATTCGTCCCGTGTTAGAGATTATTGAAGATAATTGAAGACGGAGATATGCAAGGGCTATTTTGTTTACAAAATAGCGATTTGTCCAATCCCAGGACAACTTGTATGAACGAATGTCTGACAGAGTATTTCCAATGGTCACGCCCGTTGATTTTTACGAATATACCAAATCGGTGGGGAGAAGGTAACTTCTCTTTATTTTACACCCAGTGTGTATTTGTATAATCAATATGTGGATTTGACGATGTGGCATTCAAAGTGAACGGTGGACTGGTGTTCTAGAAGAAGACGTAGCCTCAAGCCTCACAACCAGGAAATGACAAAAATAGGGCAGACAGCATGGCTAGGTGGGTCATTCCCAAGCAGGGTGTATTGTCACCATCTAGAGAATATTCGTATTTGTTATTTCTTTTCATTTCTGTATCTCCCGGGAATTACGGTGGTCACGGCAAAAAGCCCTAAGGGTGACAATATATTCGATACACTCAAGTTAAATGAGTGGTCGGTCATGTGTGGCCGGGTTGCAAGACGTTCTTGTTGAACCCCAGTGTATCCCCTCTAGAGTACACTGATCGACAGGTGGTCCCATACCTTGTCTGTTGGAATCCAATCTCCAATAAGTTCCCTCAGTTTTTGATTTTATATTATATATATATGGAGCGTGAGATGTAAGCATTCCACTAGATGGTTATTTATTTGATAAAACTATTATAATATCAGACGATTTTGATATCAAATATGTTTTGGGTTATAGTAAGGTAAAAACCGTCCATGTTTATGTGTGGGCTGGTCTTACTATTATCTTTTCATTCAAAAAGTTTTTGAAAAGTTAAACCAATTGTTCTGTATCTCATAAGGGGAAAAACCCGTTCTGTTTTTACGGCGTGGTCTTATGGGATATACTGTACTAATCGTAACGACCTGACTTTTTGACCGCTTCAAGTTGGTAATTAAACCAACTCAAACCGTTCAAAAGGACAGATTGTTATTGCTTATGAAGTTGAAATACAAATCATCATATAATCACAGACACAAAACACAGAATATCTCATAGCGGAAGTAAAATTTATACAAAACTTTAAATTTACATGATATCAGAGTACAGAGATAAACATAGATACATCGGAAGAATAAATATAGAATCATACTAATATTCGGCGATAAGCAGAAGTGGGCACAACTACATATGACAAAGTAGGTGGATAGCTGGACCTCCAACTAATCTCAAGCTTTAACAGATATGTCTCCAAGCTGAAATACTCGGTCTGACCCGGGCATTTTGCAAGGAATAAAATAGACAAAATACACGAGTCAGGACTAACAGCCTTATATAAGTGAATTAAACCAAATGAAGTGTCTACAGAAATGTACAATAACTTAAAGGATGTTTGGGACTTCCATCCTCTAAGGATGCATGGAAATAATAAACATAAAATAGTACGCTATTATTGTAATGTCTATCCAATAAAGTAAATATACTGAAAATAGCGTAAGCGGGATTACCATATTACCCTTACGCAGTTTATAGGCATCACAGTCTATACAGTACCGTAATTCACCGCACTGGTATTATCAGAGGGCACTCCATAGAAAGCAATACTAAATCAAAATCGTATGGGGCTCGTATGGGATAAATATGACAAGGCACACGTGGCAATGCCCAGGGTAGGATTCTACCAGTTGCACTCCCGGACCGGTGGTAACACATAGCCGCAACTACCACCCACCTCGGAACACACTCCCAAATCAAAAGGGGATCCCCCAAATCAGTCACAACAGTAATAGAGATGGTATCGAAGAAGCGTGTCCGATATGAGGTGCGACCTCAATTAGTCACGGTATAGCTCCTATTTTAGTCATTTTAATTATGACCCGAAGATCAAGGCCAATTCGTCATCGTTCGCCTTCTTCAATCCAGTGGTCGCTTCCAAGCCGTCATGTTGTCGTTCCGATACTCCACAACGTACACAGTTGTTAAAGTGGTATCGGCACTGATAGAGAGTATGCCACTTACCGACTCCGGTCTCTTTAACAACTGACGCTTACATTTTCTTTTCACACTGTGGCCACTACATTTGAAATCATATTTCAAGTATCGCAAATCGACTTATTTCAAGTATTTTCCAAAATCAATTTCTTAAATCATTGGTTTGATTCAAATTATAAAACCAATATTCACCATTCTTTGTCAACCATTTGGTTTTAAGTTACAAATTCCATGAAATATCGTTATTGCTAGAACTCCTTTACTCACCAATTTTAATTCACTGGATTGGATTGGACAAAAAGTTATATTCAATTTATAAATATGTTTAGAAAAGTTAAGTTTGAAAGTAGGATATGTATATCGAAAGTAATGTATAAACATTTATATAGTTGGAAAAAGTATATGTATGCTAAATTGAAAGTAATGTATAAATATATATAGTTGGAAAATATAAGTATACTAAATAGAAAGTAATTTATAAACGCGATACATATATAGTTTGGAAAAGTATATTGAAAACACTGTATAAGCATATATATAGTTGGAAAGGTATATGTATATTAAATTTTTAAAATATTGTATAAACATATATATATATATAGATGGAAAAGTATTATCAAATTCATGTAGTTAAAGTAATCAAACCATTTTATAGAAAAATATTTACAAAATCAAGTAATGAGAAAAACTTACTTCTATGAAATTGACATTCTATTCAAATAATATTGGTCCAATCCAAATCCATGTCTCAAAATTTCTTTTCCCATCAAAATTCCGCATTAAAACAAATTCCCATTTATTTGGTTTGATTTCAATACTTCATGGTTAAACGATTTCCAAACCAATTTTACCTTGGATTCGACATCTCCATTTCATATAATATATCCTAAACCACTTTAGCGTTGGCTATAAATCAAACAGCGATTTGCTAAATTCTTTCAAAACTCATATTAACCATGATACAATAACATATTCCTTTTTAATTTAACACTTCACATTTTGACAAAAATCCTTCATACAATTACATGGCAAAAGTTCATTTGACAAATCACGTATTAACTAAGTTTGAAAAATATGTATTAAGTCTTTGCAAATCCCTTACATTAAATCATTAAATTCAAAAATTGTCAAATTCTTGTATCATAAAGCTATGAAGAATTTATTTAAATAAATAAAATTAAGTGTTAACTTGCATAATTCACTTGAAAATTTATTTTCATACAAATCGGATTTCTATGAGAATTCAAGAAAGATTTGAACAAAATTATTCTTGAACCTTTTCTTTATGCTATATAGAAATGCCATTTAAAATTTTTACTTGTAAAATCGATAAATATTTTAAAATATTTTAGTTTATTGACCACGGTGTCTGTATAAAAATTTTTATCCTATGGTCAAGTGGTGTAACACCCCACACCCGCTACGGTCACTCACTAAGGGAATGCCATAACATCGATGGAGTATTTTAAGTGAATATAGAACAGAAAAATTACAACAAGACAGATATAAGTAATACTTGAGAATTTAAAACATCATTTCATTTCAGCGGAAAGTAAAACATGTTTGGTTACACCAAAACCATAAATAAGAGTCAAGTACATAATATCCATCCTGATAAAAACGAAAGTACATAATCCCACTACATAACCAAATAGCCATAATAGAAAAGATAAACTGAGCTTTACATCCACGGTCCAAGCTTCAAAAGATAGATAAAGCAGTCTGATCAAAGCCCACTAGTGCTAGGCCCACTCTGAAAACCTGAGGGTTGGGAAAAAGATAAAGAAACAACGGGGTCAGACATAAGTCTGAGTGAGTCCTATAACCCTAACAATACAATCACTAAAGTAATTAGGGTATGATATAAACAAGGTACGGTACCTCTGGGGATAATGACTACACTAAGTAGCCAACTAAACACAGGATGTACTAAGATAACCGAAAAGACGCATTTATCCACCCAAGGATAATTACTGGATTACACCACCCCAGATCTACCCACCCAAGGGTAATTCCTACACTGCACCACACCAGTCATTCCTAACTTAAAGGTTGATCCCACCCATGGACTTATAAAATTAACTTAATAGTTCTCGCGTACCCCTAGGTGACTAAGTAGACGCCCCGGGGCCCTACAATCCATTAGGTGTACACACTACTCCCCATTCAATCGGCTCCCTAACGTAGATACCCGTGCTGACCCCACCGTGGGGTGTACCATTCCCCAACGTGGCAACCTGATAAAACTAACGGTGCACGGCTTATATCTACACGATGCAACAACGTCTTATTTACCAGCCCGGGTCCACACACGCATATGAAACCCGTTGGTCATGCTTTGCCACCGCTAACCCATTTTGGCCTCTTATAGTCAAGCCTAATATGCGTGTCCCGTCACTCGACTAGAGTCGAGCCCACTAAGATTCGTTTGGGATATTGGTTGAAATGGGCCCCCACAAGCTACCACCTAAGCTTGTTATTTCTAGTGAATCCCGCTTAACCCTTTAACCATGTCCACTTACATGTTATAAATTTTGGTTAAGTCATTAATCATATTTTAATTGCCATTCAAGGCACCCACTAGATTTCCACATGCCACCCAAAGCATTGACTTAACCCTTTAACCATGTTTTAATTACATGTTCCACTTTGGTTAAGTATTCTAATCGTATTTTCTATTGCCACCCAAGGCAACCCACTAGATTCCTCATGCCACCCAAGGCACCCACTTAACCCCTCATGTCCCTCTACATGCTAATATGGTTAAGTGTTTCTTAATTAATTAATTAAGATCATGACCTCATAAAGACCTCTCACATTAGACCGTCTTTTATGACTGCTGGATATGCCGGTTGGGTCCGGGCAGCCTTACGTCATAAAAAGGGTCTAACCTCGTGTCTTTACTTTAATCACGTATTTAATTTATGACTAAGACCTCTCACATTGGGCCAATCATTTGTAGCTGCTGGATGGTCGGTCGGTTCCGGGCAGACTTCCGCTACAAAAGGGTCCAACCTCGTGTCTTAGTTGATTAATTACACCTAATTAATCACCCCCATAATTTGAATTAATTATGCCTAATTAATTACACATTTTTAAGAATATGGGTAGACCTAACTCAACAGGTAAATTCCCAATTCCATAGTATGGGTAGACCTAACTTAATAGGTAACTTCCCAACTCCATAATATGGGTAGACCTAACTTAATAGGTAAATTCCCAATTATGTCCATTTAATTTGTGGTATGATTAATCATACCCATTTCACATCATTTTTTTTTAACATGCATATTAACCCCATCGTTCCCCACGTAGTTCGTTCTCATAACACGACATAATAAAGGGAAGATTCATCACAAAGGTCATGGGTTTAGCCAACATAGCATGTAACTTTATCATGGGTTCAAAAGGTGTCAACTTGCATATATGAACATACATTAAACCCAACTAATATTTAACCCAAACTTGCATTATGCATATCATAAAAGAGACAACTTGCATATGAACTTGCACATAAACTTGCATATGAACTTGCATCATAACTTGCATATGAACTTGCATCATAACTTGCATATGAACATGCATCATAACTTGCATATGAACTTGCATCATAACTTGCATATGAACTTGCATCATAACTTGCATATGAACTTGCATCATAACTTGCATATGAACATGTATCATAACTTGCATATGAACTTGCATCATAACTTGAATATGAATATGTATCATAACTTGCATATGAACATGTATCATAACTTGCATATGAACTTGCATCATAACTTGCATATGAATATGTATCATAACTTGCATATGAACTTGCATCATAACTTGCATATGAATATGTATCATAACTTGCATAACATGTCATACTTAGAGACAAACTTGCATATATTATGCATATCATAAAAAGAGACAAACTTGCATAAAACCAAACACTTAGCATGCATAAAACCAAATACTTAGCATGCATAAAACCAAATACTTAGCATGCATAAAACCAAATACATAACTTGCATAACATGTTACATATAGACTTGCATATAATCTCCCATATAGCTTGCATAACATGTTACATATGAATCAATGTTCAACATAGTGTTTTGCATCATAAAACATAGCATTAAACTTGCATATAGCACACAACATACACTATACTAAACTTGCATAAACACATTGATTCCACAAACATAGCCATATCTTATCATATCCTATCATAATCAATTTAACAATTGATTGTTAAGTCTATAGAAACTCACACTAAACTCCAATAAGCAAACCCTTGCCACAAATCACCCAAAAACTCTAGCCTTGAACATAAAGCTTGCAACTTGATGATGAATGCAAGCCAATGATCACTCATACAACTCAAAGATGCTTGTATGCACATGAAAGCCTTCATAGAAATAGTTTAGAAATAGGATGGAGGCTAGGGTTTTGAGTGGAGGCCATGATCATAGAAAATTTTGGCATAGTTTAGTTAGGAGATAGGATTATGACCATTTAGGGCTAGCTTAGGGTCTTATTTATAGGATTAGGCAAGTGTTTTAGGCCATTAGATTAACCCTAAATTAGATTAGGACCCTTAGATTTCGGAACCTTCCAGAAACCAGCCCTAAGACCAAGCCCAAACCCCAAACTGGTGCACCCAACCACAGAACTCTCTAGAAACTGTGCAGGTTTCCTATCCCAACATGGGCGCACTTCCCAAGTGCGCCAGTGTATTTTTGTACTGGCGCACTTCACAAGTGCGCCAGTGCATTTCTGGCCTGTTTCGGGTTTTTCTGCCTAACTTCATTCGTCCATATCTCTTTCATACGGTACCCGTTTTACGCAAACTCGGACTCTATTTCGCGTATTTTTCCGAGACGAACGCAATGACGCAGCCCCTTTCCCCTGATTCTCATATCTGAGATTAATTATACTTTAATTACTAACCATTAGTGTTAATTGAAATTCGGGGTGTTACATTCTCCCCTACTTAAAGGATTTCGTCCTCGAAATCTCTAAGTCAAGAAGAACGTATCCTACCAACCAAACAACCATCTACTAAACCATCAACCACAAGCAACCATTATCCTTAGAAACTTCTAATGATGTATGAACATATGCAGAAAGTGTGTGTATATGTCCGTATACTAATGCAAAATCAGGCGGTCTACTGATTCAGTCGACCTCCTTAATGCAAACCATGATAGTGCCATGCATCCAATATGTATGCGAAACCCTATTGACACATACAATTTCTATATGCGTGCACAACCATACACAAAAGTGCATCATCCACATGATAACACAGCCATGATACATCCATCAATCTAACTACCACATCCATTTATGCGATATGCAACATGAAGTGACTGAGCCGATCTAGTGCCTAATGTGTGTGTATATGCATCCACGAGCAACCACTAGCAAACAATTGCATCCACATGCATCCATCAACCATAACATGTTTCAAACACATGTTTCAACCATAGGTTTTACCCTATCTAAAGGTCATAGGTACTAGCGAGAGGATATACTAAAGATAAGATAAGTACTAGACAAGCGATAAAGGAGAAGTTAAAAGACATACTCTCAAAAAAGAAATGGGTATAAAGAACGCATCTTCGCTTCCGTCTCCCAAGTAGCATTGCTTTCGTCATCTCCCCATTGCACTTTAACTAGTTGAACTTCTCTGTTCCTCAACTTCCTAGTTTCTGACCCAAGGATGCGAGTAGGAGCTCGTCGAATCGTCGCATCACGCTCTACATCTCTAAGCAAGCTCGGCTCTACGACCTCTGCGGTCTCATGTAAGCACTTCCTCAAATGTGATACATGGAATACATCATGAACACCACTAAGTCTGTCGGGCAACTCCACCCTATATGCCATCCGTCCAATCCTTTCCTTAATAGGAAACGGCCCAACAAACCTCGGTGCTAACTTCCCAACGGACCCAAAGCGAACAACATTTCTCAACGGAGATACTTTGACAAAAAACCATGTCCCCAACCTCAAACTCAAGATCCGTCCTTCTCCGATCCGCATAAGATTTCTGTCTATCTTGCGCTGCCTTCATCCTTCTTCGAATCAAATCAATCTTCTCTAAAGTCTCTCTAACCATATCTGGCCCAAGCAAGATCTTATCCGTAGATTCCCACCAACATGTAGGAGATCGACAAGGCCTTCCATAAAGAGCTTCGAAAGGTGCCATGCCAATACTAGACTGAAAGCTGTTATTGTATGCGAACTCCACCAAAGGAAGATGTTCTTCCCATGTACCTCCAAAATCCAAGATACAAAGCCTCAAGAGATCTTCTAAGATACGGTTCACCCTCTCGGTCTGACCGTCCGTCTTAGGATGATATGCGGTGCTCAAACACAACTGAGTCCCTACCGCCTCTTGCAAACTTCTCCAAAACTCACTAGTGAAGATAGGATCTCGATCACTCACAATGCTGGATGTTACGCCATGCAATCTAACAATCTCTCTAACATAGACTGAAGCAAGCCATGGAGCGGTCCTCTTACTCTTCACGGGTATAAAATGGGCACTCTTGGTAAGTCTGTCTACCACAACCCAAATTCCCGTATTGCCCTTCCTCGATCTCGGTAACCCATCGATGAAATCCATCGAGACACTATCCCACTTCCATTGCGGAACTTCCAATGGGTGTAGCAACCCACCGGGTTTCCTTTGCTCCGCTTTAACTTGTTGGCACACTAAGCATCTAGCCACATACTCGGCCACATCTTTCTTCATACCGGCCCAGAAGAAAACTCTCTTCATGTCTTGGTACATTTTGTCTCCACCGGGATGAATAGTCATCCTTGAACGATGTGCATCATCCAAAATAGCCTTCTTCAAACCCTCATCTTGCGGTACACAAAGTCTACCGTCTCTATGCAACCATCCCCTATCATCTATGGTGTATCTACCCAAATGGATGGACGACTCCCTCCTTATAAGCTTCTCTACCAACTCAACCAACTATGGGTCGTCTCGCTGAGCCTCGCCAATCCGCCCCAAAAGAGTAGGCCTAACCTCCAAGGAGGCTAGCAAACCGGGTACAAAGTCAACGGAAGGTCTAAAGTCTAACATAGAATTAAACTCCAAGCTTCGCCATTCCACGAACAATGGACTCAAAGACAGCCTTTTTCTGCTTAAGGCGTCTGCCACCACGTTACCCTTGCCAGGGGTATACGCTATCTCAAACTCATAGGATGCTAAGAATTCCATCCACCTTTGTTGTCTTAAGACAATGCGCTCAAAGAGTCTCCAACACTTCCCTAAGATGTAGGGCATGCTTTTCTCCACTTCTAGAGAAAATCAGGATATTCTCCCATGCAAAATCGTCACAACTATCCATCTCTCACGCAGACCACCCTAGTTGAACTCGACATCCCCCAAATGCAAGCCCCAAAGGCCTAAACCAATATCAGACAAACACCCAAGGGATACCTCCTTCGAATTCAGAAGACCTACGTGAGATGATACTAGTAAAAACGGCTAAATAATTAAGCCCTTGTCCAACTCTGGATGTCGTTGCCAGTCTCGCTCCAAAACCACCGTTTATCCCATAACGGGCTTTGCTCAACCTATTGAGCACATACGAAAACTTATTTCGCTCCTAGAAAAGACCAAGATGTCATCCACCAAGATCATCACGAACTTATTTAGGTACTCCCTGAACACCCTTCTCATCAAATCAACAAAGTATGCGGAGGCGTTCGTCTAACCAAATGGCATCACCAGCCACTCATAAAACCATCCGGAGTCCTAAAGGCAATCTTCTCTATACTATCCTCAGCCACTCTCAAGTGACGAAACCCCGTGGCTGAGTCCAACTTGCGAAAATACTGAGGCGCCAACCAACTGATCAAAGAGATCATCCATCCTCGGCAATGGGTGTCTGTTCTTCTTTATGAGTTTATTTAGTTCTCTTTAGCCTACACAAAGTCTGAGGGACCCATCCGCCTTCGTAGCAAAAACTACTGGAGCACCCCACTCCAATATACTTTGTCTTATGGACCCCTTCTCAAGCAACTCCCCTACTTGCTTATGGAGTTCCCTCCTCTCGCGAGGAGCCATGTGGCGCACTGGTAAAGATACAGGTTTAGCATTGTCTACCAGATATATTCGGAAGTCAATCTCCCGCTCCGGAGGTAAGCCCTTCACCTCCTCAAACACATCCGAGTATTCCCGGACCACTCTAACAGATCGCAAACTCTCGACTGACGTGTCAAGCGATTCTAGATAACTTAGCATAACAGATTCCATGGGATTACAAGAGATCTCGAGAGTGTTACCCAAGCGGGTCATAAGCCTAACAACTCTCCCTTCAAAATCAAGAACGGCACCCCTACTGGATAACCAGTCCATGCCCAAACTAACCCATAGCCCGTGAAGCCCAAAAAGCATCACATCTAAACTCAACGCTAAGTATAGAAACTTTCAAACCCAAACACATCATGGAGCCCCAATTGGGTTTGAAACAACTAAGGGATCATCTACCAAACTGGTGTCTAAGTGCAGTGACTCAACTAAAAATGATGAGATAAACGAACTCGATGCGTCAGAATCTAATAAAGTTCGAACCGGAAAATAAAGAAATCCAAATTCCAACCTAGACGGTCCTATCTCCATCTGGTACACTAGCCGCGAGGGAATACAACTACCCTCCAGGAGATTCCATACCTTGCCCATGCCCCTTTGGACAATCCTATACGGTGTCCCATTCCTCCAAAAGGATAACTACTCGCCTTCTTCTTCCCATTCTCCACTCGTAACCTCCCACCAATGAGGTTTCATCCTTCATTAACCAAACAACTATTTGAGCCTTCCTCCCATCGTCTATCCAATAGATACCTACCAGTCCTCCTCCTTCTTGAACCAACTTATAATCCGACTAATGTCTAAGTCCCTTGAAGTGGTTTTCCGTTCTTATCTATCTTAGAAAGGTCATCTATACGCGGAGGGGAAACTCAAAACGAGAGAGGAAGAGATTCAAAACGGAGAATTCGAATGATATAGATATGGCTATTGGGGATAATGCTTTTCTTTCAAAAACTTTTCTCTTAAAAGACATGTTTTTGAAAATACTCCTTTCAAAAATATTCTTAGAAAATAGTTTTTCTAAAAAATTTATCTGTTCTGGTAACCTTAAGCTCTGATACCACGTGTAACACCCCACACCCGCTACGGTCACTCACTAAGGGAATGCCATAACATCGGTGGAGTATTTTAAGTGAATATAGAACAGAAAAATTACAACAAGACAGATATAAGTAATACTTGAGAATTTAAAACATCATTTCATTTCAGCGGAAAGTAAAACATGTTTGGTTACACCAAAACCATAAATAAGAGTCAAGTACATAATATCCATCCTGATAAAAACGAAAGTACATAATCCCACTACATAACCAAATAGCCATAATAGAAAAGATAAACTGAGCTTTACATCCACGGTCCAAGCTCCAAAAGATAGATAAAGCAGTCTGATCAAAGCCCACTAGTGCTAGGCCCACTCTGAAAACCTGAGGGTTGGGAAAAAGATAAAGAAACAACGGGGTCAGACATAAGTCTGAGTGAGTCCTATAACCCTAACAATACAATCATTAAAGTAATTAGGGTATGATATAAACAAGGTACGGTACCTCTGGGGATAATGACTACACTAAGTAGCCAACTAAACACAGGATGTACTAAGATAACCGAAAAGACGCATTTATCCACCCAAGGATAATTACTGGATTACACCACCCCAGATCTACCCACCCAAGGGTAATTCCTACACTGCACCACACCAGTCATTCCTAACTTAAAGGTTGATCCCACCCATGGACTTATAAAATTAACTTAATAGTTCTCGCGTACCCCTAGGTGACTAAGTAGACGCCACGGGGCCCTACAATCCATTAGGTGTACACACTACTCCCCATTCGATCGGCTCCCTAACGTAGATACCCGTGCTGGCCCCACCGTGGGGTGTACCATTCCCCAACGTGGCAACCTGATAAAACTAACGGTGCACGGCTTATATCTACACGATGCAACAACGTCTTATTTACCAGCCCGGGTCCACACACGCATATGAAACCCGTTGGTCATGCGTTGCCACCGCTAACCCATTTTGGCCTCTTATAGTCAAGCCCAATATGCGTGTCCCGTCACTCGACTAGAGTCGAGCCCACTAAGATACGTTTGGGATATTGGTTGAAATGGGCCCCCACAAGCTACCACCTAAGCTTGTTATTTTTAGTGAATCCCGCTTAACCCTTTAACCATGTCCACTTACATATTATAAATTTTGGTTAAGTCATTAATCATATTTTAATTGCCATTCAAGGCACCCACTAGATTTCCACATGCCACCCAAAGCATTGACTTAACCCTTTAACCATGTTTTAATTACATGTTCCACTTTGGTTAAGTATTCTAATCGTATTTTCTATTGCCACCCAAGGCAACCCACTAGATTCCTCATGCCACCCAAGGCACCCACTTAACCCCTCATGTCCCTCTACATGCTAATATGGTTAAGTGTTTCTTAATTAATTAATTAAGATCATGACCTCATAAAGACCTCTCACATTAGACCGTCTTTTATGACTGCTGGATATGCCGGTTGGGTCCGGGCAGCCTTACGTCATAAAAAGGGTCTAACCTCGTGTCTTTACTTTAATCACGTATTTAATTTATGACTAAGACCTCTCACATTGGGCCAATCATTTGTAGCTGCTGGATGGCCGGTCGGTTCCGGGCAGACTTCCGCTACAAAAGGGTCCAACCTCGTGTCTTAGTTGATTAATTACACCTAATTAATCACCCCCATAATTTGAATTAATTATGCCTAATTAATTACACATTTTTAAGAATATGGGTAGACCTAACTCAATAGGTAAATTCCCAATTCCATAGTATGGGTAGACCTAACTTAATAGGTAAATTCCCAACTCCATAATATGGGTAGACCTAACTTAATAGGTAAATTCCCAATTATGTCCATTTAATTTGTGGTATGATTAATCATACCCATTTCACATCATTTTTTTTTTTAACATGCATATTAACCCCATCGTTCCCCACGTAGTTCGTTCTCATAACACGACATAATAAAGGGAAGATTCATCACAAAGGTCATGGGTTTAGCCAACATAGCATGTAACTTTATCATGGGTTCAAAAGGTGTCAACTTGCATATATGAACATACATTAAACCCAACTAATATTTAACCCAAACTTGCATTATGCATATCATAAAAGAGACAACTTGCATATGAACTTGCACATAAACTTGCATATGAACTTGCATCATAACTTGCATATGAACTTGCATCATAACTTGCATATGAACATGTATCATAACTTGCATATGAACTTGCATCATAACTTGCATATGAACTTGCATCATAACTTGCATATGAACTTGCATCATAACTTGCATATGAACATGGATCATAACTTGCATATGAACTTGCATCATAACTTGCATATGAATATGTATCATAACTTGCATATGAACATGTATCATAACTTGCATATGAACTTGCATCATAACTTGCATATGAATATGTATCATAACTTGCATATGAACTTGCATCATAACTTGCATATGAATATGTATCATAACTTGCATATGAACTTGCATAACATGCCATACTTAGAGACAAACTTGCATATATTATGCATATCATAAAAAGAGACAAACTTGCATAAAACCAAACACTTAGCATGCATAAAACCAAATACTTAGCATGCATAAAACCAAATACTTAGCATGCATAAAACCAAATACATAACTTGCATAACATGTTACATATAGACTTGCATATAATGTCCCATATAGCTTGCATAACATGTTACATATGAATCAATGTTCAACATAGTGTTTTGCATCATAAAACATAGCATTAAACTTGCATATAGCACACAACATACACTATACTAAACTTGCATAAACACATTGATTCCACAAACATAGCCATATCTTATCATATCCTATCATAATCAATTTAACAATTGATTGTTAAGTCTATAGAAACTCACACTAAACTCCAATAAGCAAACCCTTGCCACAAATCACCCAAAAACTCTAGCCTTGAACATAAAGCTTGCAACTTGATGATGAATGCAATCCAATGATCACTCATACAACTCAAAGATGCTTGTATGCACATGAAAGCCTTCATAGAAATAGTTTAGAAATAGAATGGAGGCTAGGGTTTTGAGTGGAGGCCATGATCATAGAAAATTTTGGCATAGTTTAGTTAGGAGATAGGATTATGACCATTTAGGGCTAGCTTAGGGTCTTATTTATAGGATTAGGCAAGTGTTTTAGGCCATTAGATTAACCCTAAATTAGATTAGGACCCTTAGATTTCGGAACCTTCCAGAAACCAGCCCTAAGACCAAGCCCAAACCCCAAACTGGTGCACCCAACCACAAAACTCTCTAGAAACTGTGCAGGTTTCCTATCCCAACATGGGCGCACTTCCCAAGTGCGCCAGTGTATTTTTGTACTGGCGCACTTCACAAGTGCGCCAGTGCATTTCTGGCCTGTTTCGGGTTTTTCTGCCTAACTTCGTTCGTCCATATCTCTTTCATACGGTACCCGTTTTACGCAAACTCGGACTCTATTTCGCGTATTTTTCCGAGACGAACGCAATGACGCAGCCCCTTTCCCCTGATTCTCATATCTGAGATTAATTATACTTTAATTACTAACCATTAGTGTTAATTGAAATTCGGGGTGTTACAAGTGGTACGGATATTTATCATTTCAATCCGTTCTTTAAAAATATTCGAACCCCGGGTATGTATCATTTCAACCTACATCCCAAATCGATTCGAATACAAAGGGGGTTCGGGTATGTATCATTTCAGCCCGTAATGGTTGCTAATAAAAAGGGGGAAACTTGCATGATACGAAAATAAACATAACACGGCAATCATATCCATATGTGTCATGTGAAATAATAGTGTGTGCGTCGCACGTGCACAAACACAAAGCAACCAAAACTAGAGCACCCTAACATTTCATTCAACATCTCATATTTTTAATTCACTTAATAATCAGTTAGTCTGTAAGTGAGAAAAACTCACCTTCCGTGGCAACAAGAGAAGGCACGATACGAGTAGGATGACGCTAACCGCTACAAGGAGATATTCGCTTCGTAGAACAAAGATATAATTTTTATTTTAGAAATGCGTTCTGAATTTATGCATAAAATTTAAGCCAAAAGATTTCAACCAAAATGATTGACCAAAACCAAATGGCTACAAGGGGAATTGAACTATTTATTTGGTTTGATTT
Source organism: Allium sativum (assembly GCA_030737875.1). NCBI lineage: Eukaryota > Viridiplantae > Streptophyta > Magnoliopsida > Asparagales > Amaryllidaceae > Allium > Allium sativum. Next base: position 137,413,460 of record CM060922.1, on the reverse strand, counting down.
CAATACTTCATGGTTAAACGATTTCCAAACCAATGTTTACCTGCTTGGATTCGACATCTCCATTTCATATAATAAATCCCAAACCACTTTAGCGTTGGCTATAAATCAAACAGCGATTTGCTAAATTCTTTCAAAACTCATATTTACCATGATACAATAACATATTCCTTTTTAATTTAACACTTCACATTTTGACAAAAATCCTTCATACAATTACATGGCGAAAGTTCATTTGACAAATCACGTATTAACTAAGTTTGAAAAATATGTATTAAGTCTTTGCAAATCCCTTACACTAAATCATTAAATTCAAAAATTGTCAAATTCTTGTATCATAAAGCTATGAAGAATTTATTTAAATAAATAAAATTAAGTGTTAACTTGCATAATTCACTTGAAAATTTATTTTCATACAAATCGGATTTCTATGAGAATTCAAGAAAGATTTGAACAAAATTATTCTTGAACCTTTTCTTTATGCTATATAGAAATGCCATTTAAAATTTTTACTTGTAAAATCGATAAATATTTTAAAATATTTTAGTTTATTGACCACGGTGTCTGTATAAAATTTTTTATCCTATGGTCAAGTGGTACGGATATTTATCATTTCAATCCGTTCTTTAAAAATATTCGAACCCCGGGTATGTATCATTTCAACCTACATCCAAAATCGATTCGAATACAAAGGGGGTTCGGGTATGTATCATTTCAGCCCGTAATGGTTGCTAATAAAAAGGGGGAAACTTGCATGATACGAAAATAAACATAACACGGCAATCATATCCATATGTGTCATGTGAAATAATAGTGTGTGCGTCGCACGTGCACAAACACAAAGCAACTAAAACTAGAGCACCCTAACATTTCATTCAACATCTCATATTTTTAATTCACTTAATAATCAGTTAGTCTGTAAGTGAGAAAAACTCACCTTCCGTGGCAACAAGAGAAGGCACGATACGAGTAGGATGACGCTAACCGCTACAAGGAGATATTCGCTTCGTAGAACAAAGATATAATTTTTATTTTAGAAATGCGTTCTGAATTTGTGCATAAAATTTAAGCCAAAAGATTTCAACCAAAATGATTGACCAAAACCAAATGGCTACAAGGGGAATTGAACTATTTATTTGGTTTGATTTCAATACTTCATGGTTAAACGATTTCCAAACCAATGTTTACCTTGGATTCGACATCTCCATTTCATATAATAAATCCCAAACCACTTTAGCGTTGGCTATAAATCAAACAGCGATTTGCTAAATTCTTTCAAAACTCATATTTACCATGATACAATAACATATTCCTTTTTAATTTAACACTTCACATTTTGACAAAAATCCTTCATACAATTACATGGCGAAAGTTCATTTGACAAATCATCCCGCCTCCGCTAGGGTCACTCGCAAATTCTTGTATCATAAATGTAACACCCCGCCTCCGCTAGGGTCACTCGCAAAGGAATGCACTAGCTTTAGAGGGGCATTATTGGTAAACATGCACAGAAATATCACAAGACAGAACATATAAAATAGCGGAAGTAAAATCAAACTTTCATAACATGAATAAATAAGGTCTAAAGCCTTTTACACCAGAGTACATCAAAACCTGTCTTGCAATAGTAAAGAAGCATAAAGACATTTTCATAAATTATTCCCCAAGTAAAAACAGTAAAGTAGCCGTTAGCCAAGAAAAGTCCAAGCCATCCATGATGACCTTCAAGCAGAAGAAGTCTGAACTAAACAACAGTATTTCCTCCCTGTAACCTGGGGAGGGGAAACGGAAGAAAAGAGGCGAAACAAAACGGGTCAGTCAAAAATACTGAGTAAGCCCTATCTACTATTAGCATAAAAACTAGTAAAGTTAACTGACATGAGAAACTGAGATGAACATAAGCATGATAACAAGATAGATAAGCTAAATCAAAATAACAGGATGAACTACTGAACTCAGATAAACTAAGGTGTCATGATAAATTACGATGTCAAGATAAAACAAGGTATCACATCGTCAGGTTTCTATCAAGTATAATATCCCCAAGATATCTGTCACGTATAACGCCCCGTGATATCTATCCTGTATTTTAGCTCTGCACCTACCGTACTAGTATCCCCACCGTGTCATGTGTTAACCAAGAATGACCCTCATTCAAAAGTCGTGTAATGGTCCATGTCAACCTAATATATCGCATATATAGGTTACTCAACTTGTATATTTTATTCCATGTAAATGTTCAGTCCCTTGCCGTAGACCACACGGGCTTTCCCATGAGATTCTATATTACTTTAACATAGTTCCATGATCCTTAAGATCGGTTTGGACTGTTACCCTAAACCTAGCTAGGGTCTTCCAACATGAATTATTGTTTGTACAACTAGGACTTAAGCTACCTAGGGCTGCTAGGGATTATGCTTACCTATTGCACGTTTTCGTATCTCGGTTTGGGTTCAACCACCTAGGGCCACTAGGGATTATGCTAACCGCCAACCGCGCCCTTTTTCCCACGCATTCATCGTGAACCGCGCCCTTTTTCCCACTAGGGTCTTCCAACATGAATTATTGTTTGTACAACTAGGACTTAAGCTACCTAGGGCTGCTAGGGATTATGCTTACCTATTGCACGTTTTCGTATCTCGGTTTGGGTTCAACCACCTAGGGCCACTAGGGATTATGCTAACCGCCAACCGCGCCCTTTTTCCCACGCATTCATCGTGAATCGCTTTTCCATGACTGTATGCACATGTATCACATCGTGCCATCCGAGTCCTGTCACAGGGCAAATCAAGAAATACAGGACTCGGTCGGGAGCTTTCGATTTATCTGCCGATGCAGATGCTAAGGTCTGTTTTTCTTATACGTGGCTATGGTCCCACGAGACCATTCCCTCAACTAGTGAAAGACAAGACATGATAAATCCTGTATGAGAACACAACACTGGCCAACCCACATCCAAGCCTTACCGCAACCATAATTAGATAGCAATTATGGTCTTTTGGGTGTTCTCTGCCTTTCCGTACGTACACGCTTGACCAAAGATGGTAGGTAGCCTGATGAAATGCTATCTAGGGTACGACCGTGTATCGTCGACTATCCCCTATCCATCCCCGTCTTTAGGTCGCTCGTATAGCAACCAAGGCATACTCTTGGTTCTTCTAACGCAGACCTTAACCTCTCATGAGCCTAGTATAATCACCTGGCAGCTCATAGAGGGATACCAAGAATATCCTCACGTTCCCCGAAGCCGCTGCTTCGTTACCCAGTTCGCTGGAGCCTTTATCTAAATCAGATACTTGCTCCTACTCGTATACTTAAACGATGACCTACCGTATCAGGTTACTCATCTATCTATGAACTGGTCTAAATTTCCTTGACTAAGAATCATTACTTAGTTATTCTTCAACTAAGGTTTACCACTTAGCATTGTTCCTGTTATCCTTGTTAACTACGGTTTTCCACCTAATCCTCAGAACTAGGTTTTTCATAATGGATTAAGTGTCACTTAAGTTCATGACTTAACCCGTCTACAAATCCTGTCAAAATTGGCTAAGTATCCAAGTTCAAGGCTTAACCCTACAAACCATGCTCAAGTTGGTTAAGTATATTAAGCAATTCACGACTTAACCTCGTCCAATTATCATTCTAGATTGGTTAAGTATATATTAACTTGACCCTATCAATTTACTTAGTCAAATCGGTCAAGTGTATTCAAGCGATTCGTGACTTAGCCTTATCATGTTTTCACGTTATATTGGTTAAGTATTGGTTAACTTAACCACAATAAATTAACGAGTTAGATTGGATAAGTATAAGTCACTTAACCACATCAATTCATCATGTTTAGATTAGTTAAGTGTTTAACTTAACCCCATTAAACTACCAAGTGGGATTAATTAAGTCTAGGCTAACTTAACCCCATCCGATTTCCATGTTTAGACTAGTTGAGTCTAATCTTAACCCCATTCGTTAACCGTATTTTTCGGTTAAGCGTCATTAAGAAAACTTACTTAACCTTACCAAGTTATCGCGTTGGATTGATTAAGTGTTGGTTAACTTAACCCCATCCACTAGTCATATAAAAATGGTTATGTGTCATTAGGCAAATCAAGTTACTTAACCTACCCAACCTTGTCATGTTTTGTTAAGTATCATTAGCCTAATCAAAATACTTAACCCATTTGTCCATGTCATATTTGGTTAAGAGTCATTAATCAAATTAATTTAACCCTATCATGTGGCATTAATTACTTAATGCACCTTCACCTCTCACATTAGACTTTGTTGTGGTTACTAGTTAAGCCGGTCGGTTCCGGGTAGCTTTACACCACAACTTGGTCTAACCTCGGGTTCAAGCACAACATGACCAACTTCTCACATTGGGTCCTATTGTTTGCAACTACTAGTTAGGCCGGTCGGTTCCGGGTAGTTTTACGTTGCAAACTCAACCCAACCTCGAGTTGGCCACACTTATATTATCTAAGTGTCATGTCCATCATGTTTTCCAAAACATGTTACAAGTTTTCAAGCATTTGGGTAGACCTAACTTAATAGGTAAATTCCCAAAGGGTAGACCTAACTTAATAGGTAAATTCCCAAGCTTATGTTTTTATGCATACTTACATGTCAACTTCCATGTTACATTTCAAGTCATGTTTTCAAGTTGTATTTTCATGTCATTAGAAATTACCCATAACATAACCCAACGCTTTTAAACTCGCATATACGTTCGCGACAACGTAATGGATTAAAAGAAGAGACTTGGCAAAGGCATGACAAAAATGGATATTAAGCCACAAGTTAATCATGGTGGCAAATGAGGCACAAATGTGTTCATTAACTTGTATGTTACATTCTTAAGCTTCAAAACATGCATAAACCCAAACTTGGCACATAAGCGAATCATGGTGACAAAAGATATGGAATGATGACTAGTAACTCGCATATATCATCATATAAGGGTTATGACTTCATATGCAAGTTGACATAAAGGTTATGAGGGTTCTCATGTTGCCTAATGCAACATTTCAACATAAAGGTTGTAGCTTTTAGCTCACAAGATCAAGATAATGACTTCATAAACTTGCATGACATGATAGCATGTATCATACTCAATGATCAAACCCAAACTTGCAACATGAACATTTAACTTCATAGTTAATATCTAAGAGTAGGGAAAGGGCTTACATTGCTATGAAGGCACAAAAGATATGACAAAGCCCTTATGCAATCAAATAGACCCAAAATGCAAGCTCTAACATAAAAACCCTTGAGCCAAAATGATCAAAACCCTTGCTTTATGATGCAAAGATAGAAACTTGACTTGAATGCAAGCTAATGACACTCATACAAGCTTGAAAACACTTGTATGCATGGAAAATCTCTCATAGAAACCATTTAGAAATTTTATGAAGAGAGTGGAGGCCATGAGAGGTAAAATTTTGCCATAGTTTAGTTGCATGAATGAATAATGAGGATTTAGGATAGGTTAGGGTCTTATTTATAGATTAGGCAAGTGTTTTAGGCCATAGGATTAAACCTAGATTCAATCCAAGCCATCAAAGCATGTCTTGGGGAAGAAGTCAAGTGTAGGAACCATCTAGGGCCTTTAGATTAAAGATGAACCATGAGAACCATCCAAATGCAAAATCTGCATTTGAGCGAATCGGCCCACGGGTTGAAAGCCAAACACCCTGGATTAACCCCTAGTCGACCCAGCGGGCTCGGGTCGACCTCAAAAATCGGCCGGTTCGGTTATTCCCCTCTCCCCATTCGCTGTTTTGAACATTTTTGCATATTTATTTATTTAATTTTCAATTTTATATATATATATATCAATATATATATATATATATATATTTCTCTGCGCAACCCATTTCACTTAATTAAGTATACTTTAATTTGGGAATTTTTCGTGAAACTTCGCGAGGCCATATCTTGGTCATATGGACTCCGATTTTCGAAAACTCGGACTCTATTTCGCGTATTTTTCCGAGACGAACGCAATGGCATAGCCCGTTTCCCTTGATTCAAATTTTACAGTTTAATTCTGCCTCCATTTATGTTATAACAGGTTATTGAAAATACGGGTTGTTACATTCTCCCCACCTTTTAGGATTTCATCCCCGAAATCTCCAAGTTAGGAAGAACATATCCTACCATCCATCATCCATCTACTCAAAACATCATCCACAAGCAACCATTGTCCTTAGATGATTTCTAATGCTGTATGAATATATGCAAAACGTGTGTGTACATGTTCCTTAGCTAATGCTAATGATCAGGCCTGAATAATCTTTCTAATGCAAAATATGTATAGTGCCATGAATCCAACATGTATGCAAATAGTCCTAGTCATATAGATACTATATGCGTGCACAATCATTCATTCATATGCAACAACCGCATGATAATACATTCGATTTCATCCATAAACAAGTATAAATACTCGTGCATATGCAATATGAAATGTGACCGAGTCGAGCTAGTATCTAATGTGTATTCGCACATCCACGAGCAACCACTTGCAACCATATCAATCATAACATGTTTCAAATACATGTTTATATCTATAGGGTTCTACCTAGAATTTCCTGAAACAGGGTCGAGAAGATAAACAGGACAAACTCCTTACAGGGTTTGTAACGGAGAATAGGACCGAGAGGATGTCCACAAAAGATAGCCTACAAGTAAGCTCTACAGAAAACAGGGATCAAGGATATACTCCCAAAAAGAGATATCATGCGCGTATCTAGTCTTTGACCATCAAAGTCGTCTTTTAACTTCGCGATTTTGTAGCTTCTTATTCCTGTTTCCATAACATGAGCTGGAACTCATTTCTTCGTCGCCTCTCGTTCCACTTGCACTTATCCTTTTCCTAGAATACTTGACGCAAACATGACTGCGTACTCATGATCTCATGCAAGCTTTCCAAAATTCACTAGTGAATCTTGGATCTCGTTTATATACTATAAGGCATTCCATGTAGAAGAACTTTCTCTTGAAAGTAAACAGATGTCAATCAGGTTATCATGCGCACTTACTAGGGTGATCTCTATAACCCATGCATAAATGAAGTAAACCATCCGTCTTATTGGCGAACACCACTCGATCGGGCTTCAAATTTCCAATAAAGGCATCAAGGGATTCTAGGTAACTAGTCATGACAGAACCTCAAAAAGGTTACCCGATACTTCGAGGGCATTACCAAGGCTAGTCAAAAGGTCTAACTACCCTCCTATCAAAACCGAGAGTGGCACCCCCTACTGGATAACCACTTCATCCCTAGAATCCATCCATAGCTTATAAACATAAGCATTATTTCCAAACTCAACACTTGGCATAGACATTCCCAAATCCAAACAAGTCATGTATAAATGGACTGATTCTCCAATAGGACTTTGAGACAAAAATGGGATTCTCTATTACGCTAGTACTTAAGGTGCAGAGACTCAACTATCGAAGCAGACTTAAATGATACGAACAACGAAGTCCTAACGGGATGATAGAGAAGAAAAGCTAAACCTTTAACAAGATAGTTACCCTCCTTCCGAGGTACTCTAGAAATGAGAGCATACTACTGCCCTCCCGATGATCTTGTCCTTGTCCCATAATACTTAACTATCCGCCCCGTTTTACCATGCCAAAGGTACTCTCTCGTCATGGGTTTCATTGTTCATCTTTCTCCCTCCTTTGAGGACTAAGCCATACCAACAAGTTGTTCATCCTTAAGCTCGTATCCTTTATCCTTCTTTCTCACGATCCTTTCTTATAACGCGGCCACTGGTCTCTCGAGAACCACCTCCATCGTATGGAAAGCACTTTCGTAGGTAGAAAAGACTAGTCGCAGTTAAAACTACTGTGACTACAGATGGAGGAAAGAAAGGAAAAGAGACTCAATTAAGGAAACAAGGATAGTGCTAATGGCCTGTGGGGAATAGCCTTTTTCTTTTAAAAGAAAATTTTCTTGAAAAATGCTTCTTTGTAAACGGTTTTTTTTCAAATAGTTTTCAGAAGGTCTTTAAAAAAATTTGCCCAGTCTGGTAACCTTCTGCTCTGATACCACGTGTAACACCCCGCCTCCGCTAGGGTCACTCGCAAAGGAATGCACTAGCTTTAGAGGGGCATTATTGGTAAACATGCACAGAAATATCACAAGACAGAACATATAAAATAGCGGAAGTAAAATAAAACTTTCATAACATGAATAAATAAGGTCTAAAGCCTTTTACATTAGAGTACATCAAAACCTGTCTTGCAATAGTAAAGAAGCATAAAGACATTTTCATAAATTATTCCCCAAGTAAAAACAGTAAAGTAGCCATTAGCCAAGAAAAGTCCAAGCCATCCATGATGACCTTCAAGCAGAAGAAGTCCGAACTAAACAACAGTATTTCCTACCTGTAACCTGGGGAGGGGAAACGAAAGAAAAGAGGCGAAACAAAATGGGTCAGTCAAAAAGACTGAGTAAGCCCTATCTACTATTAGCATAAAAACTAGTAAAGTTAACTGACATGAGAAACTGAGATGAACATAAGCATGATAACAAGATAGATAAGCTAAATCAAAATAACAGGATGAACTATTGAACTCAGATGAACTAAGGTGTCATGATAAATTACGATGTCAAGATAAAACAAGGTATCACATCGTCAGGTTTCTATCAAGTATAATATCCCCAAGATATCTGTCACGTATAACGCCTCGTGATATCTATCCTGTATTTTAGCTCTGCACCTACCGTACTAGTATCCCCACCGTGTCATGTGTTAACCAAGAATGACCCTCACTCAAAAGTCGTGTAATGGTCCATGTCAACCTAATATATCGCATATATAGGTTACTCAACTTGTATGTTTTATTCCATGTAAATGTTCAGTCCCTTGCCGTAGACCATACGGGCTTTCCCATGAGATTCTATATTACTTTAACATAGTTCCATGATCCTTAAGATCGGTTTGGACTGTTACCCTAAACCTAGCTAGGGTCTTCCAACATGAATTATTGTTTGTACAACTAGGACTTATGCTACCTAGGGCTGCTAGGGATTATGCTTACCTATTGCACGTTTTCGTGTCTCGGTTTGGGTTCAACCACCTAGGGCCACTAGGGATTACGCTAACCGCCAACCGCGCCCTTTTTCCCACGCATTCATCGTGAATCGCTTTTCCATGACTGTATGCACATGTATCACATCGTGCCATCCGAGTCCTGTCACAGGGCAAATCAAGAAATACAGGACTCGGTCGGGAGCTTTCGATTTATCTGCCGATGCAGATGCTAAGGTCTGTTTTTCTTATACGTGGCTATGGTCCCACGAGACCACTCCCTCAACTAGTGAAAGAAAAGACAGGATAAATCCTGTATGAGAACACAACACTGGCCAACCCACATCCAAGCCTTACCGCAACCATAATTAGATAGCAATTATGGTCTTTTGGGTGTTCTCTGCCTTTCCGTACGTACACGCTTGACCAAAGATGGTAGGTAGCCTGACGAAATGCTATCTAGGGTACGACCGTGTATCGTCGGCTATCCCCTATCCATCCCCGTCTTTAGGTCGCTCGTATAGCAACCAAGGCATACTCTTGGTTCTTCTAACGCAGACCTTAACCTCTCATGAGCCTAGTATAATCACCTGGCAGCTCATAGAGGGATACCAAGAATATCCTCATGTTCCCCGAAGTCGCTGCTTCGTTACCCAATTCGCTGGAGCCTTTATCTAAATCAGATACTTGCTCCTACTCGTATACTTAAACGATGACCTACCGTATCAGGTTACTCATCTATCTATGAACTGGTCTAAATTTCCTTGACTAAGAATCATTACTTAGTTATTCTTCAACTAAGGTTTACCACTTAGCATTGTTCCCGTTATCCTTGTTAACTACGGTTATCCACCTAATCCTCAGAACTAGGGTTTTCATAATGGATTAAGTGTCACTTAAGTTCATGACTTAACCCGTCTACAAATCCTGTCAAAATTGGCTAAGTATCCAAGTTCAAGGCTTAACCCTACAAACCATGCTCAAGTTGGTTAAGTATATTAAGCAATTCACGACTTAACCTCGTCCAATTATCATTCTAGATTGGTTAAGTATATATTAACTTGACCCTATCAATTTACTTAGTCAAATCGGTCAAGTGTATTCAAGCGATTCGTGACTTAGCCTTATCATGTTTTCACGTTATATTGGTTAAGTATTGGTTAACTTAACCACAATAAATTAACGAGTTAGATTGGATAAGTATAGGTCACTTAACCACGTCAATTCATCATGTTTAGATTAGTTAAGTGTTTAGCTTAACCCCATTAAACTACCAAGTGGGATTAATTAAGTCTAGGCTAACTTAACCCCATCCGATTTCCATGTTTAGACTAGTTGAGTCTAATCTTAACCCCATTCGTTAACCGTATTTTTCAGTTAAGCGTCATTAAGAAAACTTACTTAACCTTACCAAGTTATCGCATTGGATTGATTAAGTGCTGGTTAACTTAACCCCATCCACTAGTCATATAAAAATGGTTAAGTGTCATTAGGCAAATCAAGTTACTTAACCTACCCAACCTTGTCATGTTTTGTTAAGTATCATTAGCCTAATCAAAATACTTAACCCATTTGTCCATGTCATATTTGGTTAAGAGTCATTAATCAAATTAATTTAACCCTATCATGTGGCATTAATTACTTAATGCACCTTCACCTCTCACATTAGACTTTGTTGTGGTTACTAGTTAAGCCGGTCGGTTCCGGGTAGCTTTACACCACAACTTGGTCTAACCTCGGGTTCAAGCACAACATGACCAACTTCTCACATTGGGTCCTATTGTTTGCAACTACTAGTTAGGCCGGTCGGTTCCGGGTAGTTTTACGTTGCAAACTCAACCCAACCTCGAGTTGGCCACACTAATATTATCTAAGTGTCATGTCCATCATGTTTCCCAAAACATGTTACAAGTTTTCAAGCATTTGGGTAGACCTAACTTAATAGGTAAATTCCCAAAGGGTAGACCTAACTTAATAGGTAAATTCCCAAGCTTATGTTTTTATGCATACTTACATGTCAACTTCCATGTTACATTTCAAGTCATGTTTTCAAGTTGTATTTTCATGTCATTAGAAATTACCCATAACATAACCCAACGCTTTTAAACTCGCATATACGTTCGCGACAACGTAATGGATTAAAAGAAGAGACTTGGCAAAGGAATGACAAAAATGGATATTAAGCCACAAGTTAATCATGGTGGCAAATGAGGCACAAATGAGTTCATTAACTTGCATGTTACATTCTTAAGCCTCAAAACATGCATAAACCCAAACTTGGCACATAAGCGAATCATGGTGACAAAAGATATGGAATGATGACTAGTAACTCGCATATATCATCATATAAGGGTTATGACTTCATATGCAAGTTGACATAAAGGTTATGAGGGTTCTCATGTTGCCTAATGCAACATTTCAACATAAAGGTTGTAGCTTTTAGCTCACAAGATCAAGATAATGACTTCATAAACTTGCATGACATGATAGCATGTATCATTCTCAATGATCAAACCCAAACTTGCAACATGAACATTTAACTTTATAGTTAATATCTAAGAGTAGGGAAAGGGCTTACATTGCTATGAAGGCACAAAAGATATGACAAAGCCCTTATGCAATCAAATAGACCCAAAATGCAAGCTCTAACATAAAAACCCTTGAGCCAAAATGATCAAAACCCTTGCTTTATGATGCAAAGATAGAAACTTGACTTGAATGCAAGCTAATGACACTCATACAAGCTTGAAAACACTTGTATGCATGGAAAATCTCTCATAGAAACCATTTAGAAATTTTATGAAGAGAGTGGAGGCCATGAGAGGTAAAATTTTGCCATAGTTTAGTTGCATGAATGAATAATGAGGATTTAGGATAGGTTAGGGTCTTATTTATAGATTAGGCAAGTGTTTTAGGCCATAGGATTAAACCTAGATTCAATCCAAGCCATCAAAGCATGTCTTGGTGAAGAAGTCAAGTGTAGGAACCATCTAGGGCCTTTAGATTAAAGATGAACCATACGAACCATCCAAATGCAAAATCTGCATTTGAGCGAATCGGCCCACGGGTTGACAGCCAAACACCCTGGATTAACCCCTAGTCGACCCAGCGAGCTCGGGTCGACCTCAAAAATCGGCCGGTTCGGTTATTCCCCTCTCCCAATTCGCTGTTTTGAACATTTTTGCATATTTATTTATTTAATTTTCAATTATATATATATATATATACATATATATATATATATATATATATCAATATATATATATTTCTCTGCGCAACCCATTTCACTTAATTAAGTATACTTTAATTTGGGAATTTTTCGTGAAACTTCGCGAGGCCATATCTTGGTCATACGGACTCCGATTTTCGAAAAATCGGACTCTATTTCGCGTATTTTTCCGAGACGAACACAATGGTATAGCCCGTTTTCCTTGATTCAGATTTTACAGTTTAATTCTGCCTCAATTTATGTTATAACAGGTTATTGAAAATACGGGTTGTTACAATAAAGCTATGAAGAATTTATTTAAATAAATAAAATTAAGTGTTAACTTGCATAATTCACTTGAAAATTTATTTTCATACAAATCGGATTTCTATGAGAATTCAAGAAAGATTTGAACAAAATTATTCTTGAACCTTTTCTTTATGCTATATAGAAATGCCATTTAAAATTTTTACTTGTAAAATCGATAAATATTTTAAAATATTTTAGTTTATTGACCACGGTGTCTGTATAAAAAAATTTATCCTATGGTCAAGTGGTACGGATATTTATCATTTCAATCCGTTCTTTAAAAATATTCGAACCCCGGGTATGTATCATTTCAACCTACATCCCAAATCGATTCGAATACAAAGGGGGTTCGGGTATGTATCATTTCAGCCCGTAATGGTTGCTAATAAAAAGGGGGAAACTTGCATGATACGAAAAATAAACATAACACGGCAATCATATCCATATGTGTCATGTGAAATAATAGTGTGTGTGTCGCACGTGCACAAACACAAAGCAACCAAAACTAGAGCACCCTAACATTTCATTCAACATCTCATATTTTTAATTCACTTAATAATCAGTTAGTCTGTAAGTGAGAAAAACTCACCTTCTGTGGCAACAAGAGAAGGCACGATACGAGTAGGATGACGCTAACCGCTACAAGGAGATATTCGCTTCGTAGAACAAAGATATAATTTTTATTTTAGAAATGCGTTCTGAATTTATGCATAAAATTTAAGCTAAAAGATTTCAACCAAAATGATTGACCAAAACCAAAAGGCTACAAGAGAAATTGAACTAGTGACCTCTTAATTACTAATCACGTGTCATACCACTCAACTGCATACATCTTTGGTTCATAGTAGAAAGGTATGTTCTTATATATGCTAATAGAAGACTGGAAATTTCACAACTTCTCGCATAAGGGTCTGCATGTGTTCCTAGCAAACAACTGCTATCAATCAGCAGTGTACCCTACAGATATCAAACCCAGCAGCTCAATATGCGAAATATCTATGTATGGGGTGTTTATAATCAAATCTCAGTCGACAAAAGGACGTGGAAACTTGGGTTTTTCACGTAAGGGGTAAATTCATGCTTTATATAACCAACTGTAAGTTGGAAATGTAGGAACATCACTATGATAATCCATGCGAGAGTTTGTTGGACCCTTAAACATGCATATATGCATGGACTATACACATGCATGCTTGGTCACGAGTCTACCAAAAGAAAATGGAAAAGAGAACTCACGGGAAGAGCCCTCGAGGCACTGGAAACGGACACCGGCTCGGACGAGATGTTGGCGGACTACTCGTGGTTGGGTGTGAAGCCGTGGTGCTCGGCGTCGGTTAAGTAGAGCGGCTGCTCTTTACCTGCTCTCCTTTTTTCTACGTGAACAGGAGCTCTGAAATGGTTGGTAAACACGTGTACCGAATTGAGGCTGAGGCGCCGGCGTAGAAGACTGGGTGGCGCTAGGAGAACATGCACTGAAGTGCGGTTTCAGTCTTCAAGGGCTGGAGCGGTGGAAACTGAAGGTCAGTGGGGCTGTCAACTAGGCTGCGTCGGGTGTTGGCGACGGTGGCGTCGGCAGTTGGGTGCAAGGAAGTGCGGATGGGTTCAGTTACAGAGATGCGGTTTCCTCTTTGATGATGGGATTCACGAGGTGAAGTTAGGGGATGGAAGGCCTGACGTGGAGAATGGGGAAGAGAGGAAAGGGATTAACAAAAGGATTGGTTGGCATGAAGGAAGGGTGTAGTGCTTTAACAGTTGTTGCGTTTGTTTTTCTTCTTTTTACTTTTTTTTCAAAGCATGGAGATGGAGACTGAAATTCAGAAAATGGACAGGAAGAATTCGTGTGAAGAAAGAAGTGAGAGGAAGGAGTAGTTCACGCGTGAATAGGACAGGTGAAATTTTGTCTTGCCATACTTTAAGGGAGGATAAAATATCAAAATTAAAGGTGACGTGAATGACCAATTCAAAGGTGGTATGGACCTTGTTATTTTAGTCAAGTGCTACCTTTGGCTGAAAATTGTCTACCGTTATTACACGGTCAAATTTGGTGTTCACACTGTATATTTTCTACCGTTACTGCACGGTTAAAAATTCTTTTTTTTTTCTTTCTTAATTGGCTAACGCATTTAAAGAAATAAAGTTTAATTCTTTTTTTCTTCTTCTTTTTTTTTTTCATTTATTTATTTTTGTTTATCATGTATTCGCACATACATGAACGAGCAACGTAGAGAATGTGCGAACGTTAAACCGTTTTACGCTCATTTCCACTGTGCGCGTTCTGATGTAGATTTTATTAACAAGAAATGTTTACCCACCGTTAAATTTAGAATGAAATAAAACTTGTTTCAATATTACGCCGTTCAGTTATTTATTTATTTTTCCTTTTAAAGCCTAAACATCATTAATTCGTCATTTTATTCTTTTTAAAATCTCGGTTTCGTTACAACTAATTCAAAGAAGAAAAGGCCTTTGTTATTTTAGATAAATGTAAATCTTGGCTGAAATTTTCCTACAGTTAATACATGAGTTCAATTTACGTTCCTTGTTCATTTCTCTCTCTGTTTATTAACGCAATCAAGGAAGTTGTAATCAGTTCCCTTTTTCTTTTCCCTTATTTATTATTATTTATATATATGGTCATGAATGGACAACGCAGCGGACATTAAACCGTTTTACAAATGGTACCATCTTGACATCAATTTAAACTTAGCGGTTTATCCCAAAATTAATCGTTATTTATGTTAAACTTTACTTTTATTTTGGAATCAATATCTACCAATGATAACAATTTTTTCTAATTTCAATATGACACAATTCAACATTAGATTTCCAAATATATGTATAATTTAGAATTTATTAGTAAAGTAAAAGTCTTTATCAAAACGCTCATGTAAGTTATGGTTTACAAAATAATCATATATAGCATATTCTAATTCCGTTCAAGATAAATAACGGTCCCACTTCCAAATTAGATCTCAAGTATAAGGATAGTTTTCTTTTATAAACCAACTTACAAGATCAAGGTTAAAGGTTCAAAATAAATGAAATGATAATAACTCTTGTTTCAATAGCGTTCATGTTTTTAAACAACCAAGGCACTTAAATTTTAAAGATTCAAATTGGTTCAAAATAGATAAAATTCCAAATTCTTCATAAAATCCAAATATAAATATTTATTTTATCGTTAAATTTTAGTTTAACTTATATTTAAATATGCCGAAGTTACCGGTTCGTTACACTAATCAAGCTGTGTTTTAAAAATCATTTACTCATACCAGTCCCCTGACTGACCCAGAATTTATTTTTCTGTGTTTTCCTAAACTCTTGGGTACTCATAACACTTGTTATGGGAAGACAAGTGATCCAGGTAATCAATGGAAATCCTTTGGAGTATTTTGGACTGGAAGTCATGGAGTCAGCTTAGTAGTTCTATCTATACCTAAGTATCTAGTTTGTCTGACATATTGGGCCAGTATCACGTATGATGTGTATTCTGAAGATGTATTATGATGTAACAACTCTGATATGTAATATATTATGTGATATATTATTTTGTAAAAATTCCGCTGTGAGATTCTGATGTTTTGTTTAGTTCTGTTCTCTATCTATTTCTATTTCTTTATTAATGACACGACTTCTAAGGTCATCGAAAGTTGGGCCGTTACACATACGTTGACACCTTATGGGTTCCTAACCGAGAGGTTGAGACACATTCAAGATGATTACTAGTACTATGACCGAGTACTCGATTGGAGTCATCACGATGAGTTTGACTATAGCCATCACGATGATCACGATGTTTGTGATTCCAATCACCATGATGTTATTACTCGTATTTTGTGACCAAGGGCATCACGATGTTTCGGCTATAGTCATTAAGATGTTTATGATGTTTATGGCACTAGTCATCACGATGGATGGTACCAAGATGTAATACTAGTCAAGAAGTTAAGCATGTGCATTTTTCTATGATGTTTTGATATTTGAATTCACCTTTTTGATGATAATGTTCGAATAAGGCCTTGAGTATGAAAAAGGCCAAGTTTATATTATGTTTTATGGTGATTTGAATATGACGTTTTGAACCCTTTTGGGTGTTATCAAGATAGATTTGAGACATTTTTATGATTATACCGATGAAATGAGGTATAGATTATGATATCTTTTATGATGAGTATTAGTAAGAGATTTGAGATGTATTTATATCTATACTGATGAGATGAGGTATAATAATTTAGAAGTCTCTATTTGACGAGTTTTATAATATATTGAATTGTGTTGGGAATGAATATATACCGATGAGACGAGGCATATTTATAAGTGTATGCCCTTTGTTTAAAGATTATGTACTTATGGTGCATGATTACATTGTTACCATTCTTTGTGGAGATAATTGATTCTTTAGAAGTTTTAGTCGATGTTTAATTGGCACTACCGATGATATGAGGCGAAGGCAACAACGAATTGGGCCTGTCCATCATGACCTAGTTTGTAGACATTCTATATGCGTAAGTGTTGTTTTTGTCTCTTGAGCACAGTCATAACTTAGCTATCTCTTATAGTGTCTTGAAGAAATTTCGTTTCTTTTCATAAAGAAGTATCCCTATATGGCAAGGTGTCCTTTTCATAAAAGGATATCACAGCTTTCAATCTCTCAACCTTATCTAGTGATCTAGTATGCTAATGAACATAACTAGACTAATTCATGTTTTACTATAATCATGAAGTTTAAATTTTCTTATGAAATCTTCCTTTATGGCACACCTTTACTCATTCCATTTAGTTATATTATAATTAGATGAACCATGTCTAAATAAGATATATTGCATTCCTTTATGCAATCATGATGAATCTTTGACATACCACCCAAGATATACTTGATGAGATACATTAGTAATCATGAAACGGCCTTCCCTTTACCTCTTATTATAATTACCTTTACTGATGATAAGTTCTAGC
This sequence comes from Allium sativum, assembly GCA_030737875.1. Classification (NCBI taxonomy): domain Eukaryota; kingdom Viridiplantae; phylum Streptophyta; class Magnoliopsida; order Asparagales; family Amaryllidaceae; genus Allium; species Allium sativum. The sequence goes on along the minus strand of CM060922.1, from coordinate 137,395,943 downwards.
CTAGCTGACTCGTGTGTTTTCACTCGGGTCAGACCGAGCTTGTTTCAGGTTTAGCTCCTCTCTTGGTCTTAGCTGGTTCTTGATTCTATCTTTTGAGAACGACTCATCACTTTGGGATTGTTCACATTCTTATGGCCAATTGTCGAGTGTTTAATCTTTACTTCTCGTATATCGAGTGGTCTCCATATCACTTTACTGTATTATTTGTATTATATCGAGATGTACCATTGCATATGTAAGCATGCATATATATGTATATGTATTTGTTACTGTTCTGAGATGATATATTTATTTAGTTATAGTGTTTTGTTTTGATAAATCCATAGTCATCTATAGCTTTGTCTCAAGTATTTAGTGAATACGCCGATCCACTTGAGAGAAAAACTAATAATATAGCATTTGTCGGCATGTTCAATAGATAGTTGAGACAAGGTTATAGTTGGTCGCCCCTAACCAGCCCTATTCTCCACACTTGCAGACGGAATTACCATGTAATTCTCTTTGTTAATGCGGGTCTCGGGGTAGGGCGTTACAACAAACTTCCTCTTCTCCGCGGCCAGCTTCGCCAACCTCTCCCTTTTTGCATCCTCCTCTAACAGTTTCATCTCTTCCTCCAGCGTGGCACGCTCCTCGTCGGTCAGGAGGTCTATCATCAATTGATGCTCATTTAAGGTTCCCACATCAACCTAACATAAATAAGCCTCATAGGGCATCAATCTCTCCCATGTTTGCGCTAGCGCCCGAGAATAATCCTCAACCCAGGAGATTCCACGAGACTTGATGACTTTGATGTACATATTTTGAATATGCTCCTCAAGGGACGCTCCCGCCTGGGCCTCTACATCCTCGATCTCCTCCATCAATCGCTCCACCTCCATCAGGTGCTCCACTAATCCATCCACCGATCTCAATTCATCCTTATTGTTAGCATCAACATCCTCTTTTTCCTTTCTCATTGCCTTTTAGCTGCCTTCTCAACTCAGTGACCTCCGCATTCTCAACCTTCAGCCTCTCGTCCTCTGCCGTTATAGCCTCGTTGTCTAACTGAAGTTGAGATACCCTCTCGTTGTCTTTCTCCAGTTCAGAGTATACTTTTCTAGATCATCCTTGTCCTTTTTCAAAGCCATGTTCTCAGTTGTTAACAAGGCTGCGGTATCCTTAAAGGTTGAGCTGGCATTCTCCGCCTCCCTTTTTAGCATCTCGTTTGTCTGCTTTGGCTCCGCTGTGACCATAACACTAAAAGTTAACATTAGAAGGCATAAAGGTAAGCAATGGGATATTTACAACACAGGAAGAAGACTTACCTATTCCCTTCTCCAAGTTATGAACGGTGGTCCGCTCGACATTAATAGTCATCCCCCGGTTCAAGATCTCTATGTTCTTCCTCCTAATCAGTTTCGAGAGATGGAACGAATTCCTGGTGAGCTCCTTGGCCTGGTAGTACATGGCCTTCACATGCATCCATATCTCCTCGGAGTCCTTAACCGGAATCGGACTGATATCAGGAAGGAATATCAGTTCCTTGAAGTAGTGTTTGAGAAAATTCTCTTTCAACATCGCTTTCCTCTCCTCAACGAAAAGCACTCGGGTATCAGGCACTGCCAATTCCTGCTTCTTCTTCTTTTCCAGCTCCTTCTTCTTCGAGTGGCTGGTCTCATGCACCTTTTCTCTAGGCCTGGAGGGGGTAGGAGCCAAAGTTGTAGTATGAGAAGGAGCCATCGATGAAGAGTGTCGAGAGCCTACCACATTAGGTCGGGAATTTGTCCCGGATAATCGAATGGAAGGAGGAGTCGTGGATCGCTGAGATTGATCCCTATGGTGATAGTCACTGCTGCGATCTTGTGGAGGTGGGGATTCGCCAAACAAACTAGTCCCTCTCCTAAAGCTGTCAAGAATAGTATTCCTAGGGAATCGGCGAACTCCTTGCCCATAGCCTCGTCCTTCACGTCCTCTTGCCATATCACCATCCAAAGAAACAACTCGAAGTCAGATACTTCGCACATACGAGCAAGCGCTATGTGATGCCGTTCTTATGAGAGTCTGTCATAAGTGTTCTCTCAACATACCAGATGGTGGTCCGCCCGAAGGAGTGAACCCCACTGCAGCTAGAGCTTGCTCTTCTATACTTGTCATACCAAGCCAAGGAGACAACTCTAGAGAAAGTTTACTGAGATCATCGAACTGGCCCTCTTTCTCAAGTGGGATGGTGGTTTCTGAGGTAGCAGTCGGAGACTGTGGCCTGGCGATGCGCCTACCCCCGCCTCATCATTTATAAGTGGATCGGGAATGTTCAACAGGTCCTCGTCTCCGACAAATGCCTCCTCGACGCCAACCTCATCCCCGCCAGTTTCTCCCTGGATTTTAGCAGCCTTTCGCGTTTTAGGCCCAGCATGGGGCATCTTCCTCTTCTGACTAGGAGCTCCTTTGTCTTTCCTCACCTCCACTTTCTGTTCACCGCTTGCGATGGCGGGCCTAATTATAGCTCGATTGTCAGGGAGCAATCCTACACGAGAAGGCAATCTAGACTTATAACTTTATTAGTAGAACGCGACTTAGCCGGTATCGCTCGTAGAGCCTCAAGGTGCTGTCGGTACTCGATGCAAGTGGTTGCCTTAGGGTTTCCTGCCATATCAAAACAATGTCCAACATAAGACATCAAATCTGCGAACTTTTAAAGTAAAACGTGGTGCTCGAGAATACTTACTTCCTTCCAGCCACCTCCTCGCGAATCCAGGAAGACAGAAAAAGGAAATGGCCAGAAAAATTCGATGCTCGAATTTTCGACAATAACACAAAATCCTGGATTACTTGTCAAAAACCAAATATCGAACCCTGACTATTGATAGGAAGAAATTAGAGGATGAGATAGGAAAGATAGAACTAATAGAATAGAAGAAGAAGAAGAACACAACTGAACATAATCAGAGTAAACACGAATCTCACAGCGGAACGAATAAAATATATTATATAACATAACTTTGAAATACAAAACTGGATTTCTATATACATACCATATCAGAGTATAACTCATATACATCACAGTGGAAATAATCTCTAAATAACTAGCGGTACATCCTCCTGCTTCAAGCTCCTCCAAGTGAATCTGTAAAGCTTGAAACACTTGACTGTCCGTAAAATTTGAGCACCCAAGAGTTTAGGGAAAAACAAACAAAATAAACTCTGGGTCAGTCATGGGACTGGTGTGAGTAAACTCCAACCATATTGCTTAGCTTTGAAAATCCTTTTGAAGGAAAAGGATAATAGTAAGACCAGCCCACACATAAACATGGACAGTTTTTACCTTACTATAACCCAAAATATTCTTGATATCAAACTCCAGTGATATTATAACAATGTCTAATCAAGCAAATAACCAAATAGCAGAACGCTTGCATCTCACGCTCCACATATATAATATAAAATCGAAAACCACAGGGAGCTTATTGGAGATTGGATTCCAACGGACGAGGTAAAGGATCACCTTCTGATCAGTGTACTCTAGAGGGTATACACTTGGGATCAACAAGAATGTCTTGCAACCCGGCCACACATGACTGCCCACTCATTTAGCTGGAGTGTAGCGAATATATTGTCACCCACGGTTGTTGGCCATCCAACCGTAATCCGAAGATACAGAAACGAAAAGAAGAACAAATGTGAATTTTCTCTAGATCAGTGACAATACACCCTGCTTGGGTATGACCCAACTAGCTATGTTGCCTGCCCGATTTTTGTCATATCTGGTTTGTGAGGCTAGAGGCTACGTCTATCTTTTCAGAACATCTGGCCACCATTCACTTTGAATGCCACATCGTCAAACCAGTCAATTCACTAATCGATTTCCAAAAATATCACGGGTATAAAAAGCTAAGAGGAGTGAATCCCTTCGCCATCTGTCATACACTCGTCCATACAAGTTGTCCTAGGTCTGGAAAAGCCGAAAACACTACTCTGGAATAGAACGACCCTTGTATTTCACTCCGTCTTCAATTATCTTCAGCATAATCTGATTCGCAACGCCTATCCTATACAGAGTGGTTTTCGGACAATAAATCCAACCGGTCTCTCCGTATTGACAACGATGGTCAAAATTCTTTGATAACCGGTGATTTAACTATTAAAGGAAAACAAAACATCCATTCAAATTTACAGCTAAGCAATCCAACAATCACTGGCCCCTTTATATCTATATTAATTTTCCAACTTCCCATATCCTAGAAAATATACATTTTTAATGTTCGAAAACATTCCTATCCTTTTCCCCATTTCTTATTTTCTGTACTTCAGAAAATATACCTTATTAACTTTGGAAAACATTCCCCATTTCCATTTAATCATTTTAATCTGCAATTTATTTGCCTCTAGACATTATTTACCTTAAAACATGAATGTTTCCCTTATCGAAATCTAGTCTTGTTAAATCAATCTAAAGTTGGTGTTATAAATGGTTAAGGTTTCATTTATCAAGTTATTTCCTAAATTATTATTCCAACTTCATTCTAATTGCAAGTTAACTTCTCCTTAATTACGAACCTAGCTTATAACTTAACCTCGATTTCATATTCTATTATCAATTATTGGTTTTAAACCAAATATCTAATATTTATCAAATTCTAAATTTTATAATATACAAAATTTTCAAAAACAAACTATTTAAAAACCATTCAACATAATCGAATTATAATTACACGACATTACGGATTTATTCAATTCTACTCATATTTCGAACATCGAAATAGATTATTTCAACGTTCCCTTTTTAACCGATTTCCCAATTCTTAAAATTATATTTCTAATATAAATTCATGGTATTTAAATACCAATTGTTTTAGGCCAGTGTAATTCCACATCACAAACAAACAATAATTAACTACCGGTTATTTATCACGTAATATACAAAAACAACAATTTTAATTATTGAGGAATCCAGTTGTATCCCTCCGACCTGTTTTCCTGCATCCACAGATGTTAGTTGACATAAATAACACCAATTTCATATCGATATGACATATAATGGTAAACAGCATCAATATTCAATCGACGGTGTATATATACAACGGTGTATATTATTTCAACCAAGTAAATCATCCAAACAACCATCGCACACAGCATTCAACCATTATTTAAAACTATTAAAATATAATTATAATAGTTTAAACTGAACAGAGTTAGTGAATTTACTCTCCTTTGCGCGTTAACCGTTAAATCACGTTTAATGTCGGTTGATTTTATTCCGAAATTCCAGTGGCTCTATTCTCCGCGAAATACGTTCCACAATGTAGATCAAGGGGTTACGTGGTCGCGTTCCGTTCGCCAATCCCATTTCTCAGCGTCTTCTTCCTGATTAATTTTCGAACCCAAACTATGCTGCCATTTCCGAGAATTTCCCAGCGCCCATCTCCCATCATGTTCCTACTTCCACTCACGTACACTTCACCAATTGCCAGTGCGTACTCCTCTTCATTGTCCATGCACTCACTCATTAAGACCAACAACATCTCCATCTCAAGTAAACTTAAACAATGTGCACCCTTTTCCTGCTAAACGAATATACCAGTAATGCACCATCTCTTCCCAAATTAATCATACCAATAACGCACCATTACCCATCCTTTTTCCACCTTTTCACTTCTCCACCTTCTCACATGTACACCATTATGTGTACCCGCATGCTCTAGTATGTATATATATCACGCACAAGTGCCATTTTCAACTCCTCGCCTTCATGCACCTTCCACCAATACCGCCACTTTACAACAAACCCTCATGCCAAACTCCCAGCACAAGTTGCGAGCTCCAAAAACCACTTACGCTACCATTTTCCATGACAAAAAAACTAAATCCTCTTCCATATACACCAATGCCTCGGCTTTCCGTCCACCAGCCTCAATCTCCGATGAACCTCGTCCCTTCCATCAATACTTGCTCACGTCCATTCTTTCAATCAAAGCTCCAACCTACTGCAATTCAACCAAGTTCTCTAAAACTAATTATACACAAACCCATCTCCACATGTCCTCTCCTGCACGCCCATCTCGTAATGGCTCGCTCCTATTGCCATGCAACTCCACGTCCTCCCCCATAACTTGAACCACACACAACAGCCCGCACCAACATATCTTCCCACCACTTGCCACCCCGAGTTCACCAGATATCGGCCGACCTCCCCTCAGCTTCACGACTTCGATATGCTTTAACCTCATCTTTCCCACACGTGCAAAACTTCCTCCAGACAAGAACTGACTTCGAGCGCGTCTCCAGGTCCACGCAATACTCCCCCATCCTATATTGCATTCCAACGTTCTTCCTTTTTTTTTGTATTTTTGAGCTCGCAAATTTTAATGCTGGTTTTTCTTTTATTTTTCATGGAGAAAGAAGCGAGAGCTTCGGCTAATTATATACTTGCGGAAAGAAGATAAGGCAGTATCCTTTCAATGTACAGTTGGTTCAAGTCCCTAAGCGCGTGATTTAGATTTAACATAGGGTATGGTAACGTATTTAATGTAGACTGTACTCGAGCATGGTTTGTTGCTTCAAAAGAAAGCGATAGGTAATGGGAAAACGCAGGCTATATATGTATAGATAAGTTGTCTTATATGTTTACTACTTAAGTCACCCTGTTAATGTGGATAAAAATGATTTCCTGCGATGACGATAGTAAATCCACGCAATACCCTCTAATTAAAAAAAGTCTAGGACATGCATATTTTCTTCAATAAGAATTGGTCAGCGGGTTTTATAAAAAGGATTTACGGTGCATAAAATTTCCGTTCATGTCCAGGCAGCTATAGACGGAAATGAGAATACAATCGTTCCATCGAGGTGTCACGATCCCAAAAATATAATAATATAGACTAGTTGGCTTATTTTGTGAAACCCCAAAATGTTGATATAGCGTACAAAATACTCCAAATAAAAAGTTGCTTATTTTTCGATTTGAAAATTACAGTAAAATTCTAAAAATTAAATTATGACTAGGTCTCAAAAGAATCTTGTCTAAATTCAAAACCGATATTCAAATATATTTAAATAACCGTTATGGCCAAAAACGATTATGCCGCTGTTTTTCTGAATATTTAATTTGAACATAACTTACAATATATAATACAGAATCTCGATTTTTCACTTCCATTAGAAAAATACAATCGAATGGATTCGAACGTTTCTTGTTTCGAAGAAATCCGATTAATAACGGATCATGTACACTCAGTTGAAGTTCAAAACGTTAAATTACGAACTGCCGCGACGTTACGGACTCGTTTTAAATTATATTATAATTAATACGTTCAAACTATCGTTTATAAATATATTCGTTATTATAATTCAATTCTAAACTAAATTAAATCTGTTAAATTATCCGATTCACATTATACTGCAATTTAACCATTTCCGACTATTTCGGGAATTAAATATATCACTCCACGATCTATATTTATTAAATAATCAAAATTATTTAATTCAAATCATTTAAAATTATCAAACCAAAAATAATTAAATAAATTAATAATTATATCGCTAAAATTATGGGACGTTACAGAACACAAAGAACCATTCATATTTGTATATGGTCGGTTTGGGCCACATCCTGGCGAAAAACTTAGTGGTGGGTGAAGGTTCTAGAAAGTACTGAGACATCGATATATTCGCCCTCCTCTTTAGTTGAAACAGGTACCGAATATCCTCTCCGGTGAGTTCTAACTGCAAATACTCCCAGTAAAGAACGTAGGTGCCTAAGAGGGATGCATAAGCATTTGGATGCAGCTGCGATGGCGCAAGGCAGAAATAATGTAGCATGTCCCGAATAAAATTATTGGTCGGAGGCACGCACCCAGTAATGCAAACTTGCTTGTTTCAGGTAGTATAACCCTCTGGCGGTGCATGGGCCCTACCATCCTCTCCCGACGTGCGAACGTCACTTACGAGAATGCAAAACCGCAATGCCATTTTCTTAACCGTCGCTGCGTCCATATGTGATAGCACCGAATCCGGTGGATTATCAAGTATAACAACATCGACTAACGTATTTGGTGCCACCGATGCGTCCGCCTCAACGATTTCCACATTCTCTACCTCCTCGTGCACAATCGGAGAATGTTGTCTTTCTGTTTGCTTCCCATGCTCGGGCGCTTCCGGTAAACGTATGTCCTGAGAAGTTGTGATTCTCTCAGAAGTCTCAAGCTCGCTGCCCGCCGAGCTAGTATTGTTAGTTAGGTCAGAAGTGTGCGACGATGGTAAAGAGATCTCATCTTCTGAAGTCTTCTCTGTCAAAGACCTTGTCTTCATCGCTACCTATACTTTTAACACACTAGCGTTAGACATTATAGACGAATAACCTGTACCCCTCGTGTTGGTGCAAACTAACATCTGCGTGCAGTGTTATGCAATGTCAAGATGATATAGTTCATAAGTCAAGAACGTGGGGCACGACGACGACCACAAGTCCTTGAGACAGTCGTAATCATCACGGTCGACCAATGTTACTAGATTCACGCCAAGTCATAACCGCGTCACAACTAAAGACTACAAAAAAAGGTCTGATAGTCCAGTCACAATCCGAGTATATGCTCTAATCCTATGTGTACCGTCAACATATGTATTGGTTCGGTCACACGAACGACATAAAAGAAGTGCAAATCTAGAAGCGGGCAGTCAAAAATTCAGAGTTCCAGAAGGAATACGCGACGAAGGATGGAGCTCCCAGGAAAACATAAAGAATTCGGGCCCCTCCGAGAGTACGAAAACTTGCACCCTATGCGGTACGAAATTTCGTACCCCATAGGGTACGAGTCTCGTACCCCACTGGGTACGAATCTACTGGGTACGAATCTCGTACCCCCACTAGGTACGAGTTTCGTACCCCACAGGGTACGAATCTACTGGGTACGAATCTTGTACCCCACTGGGTACGAATATAGTACCCCACTAGGTACGAGTTTCGTATCCCTATAGGGGTACGAGAATTCGTACCCTAAGCCAGTGGGGTACGAAAATTCGTGCCCTCAGCGGGTAAAGTAGTACATACCTGCTCCAAAGTCTTCGGATGACACACATACAAGACTTTCTGATTAAGAATTTACTGGGCGATCCACCAGGTGGATGCATATTAGCTCACGCGTAGGGTCAGTTATCCATGCTTATTAGCTTTATCCAAATGTTGAATGCCCCTTCACTTAACCTTTGGAAAAAGCTGCTTTCACTTGCAACTTTCAGTTTCTTTGAAGCAGATTGTGTAGTGCAAGTTAACTTACCCTACAGTCGGCTACAAAGTAGGGGAAAGTGGCTAGTGAAAGCAGCTTTTTACTAAGGTTAAGTGCAGTAGCAGCCGAAAAACCTAATAAGCATGAATACTCGACCCTACGAGTGAGCTAAAATGCATCCACCTGGTGGATCTCTTAGTAAAATATTATCCAGAAAGTCTAGTAATCATCCATCTACCAAAATTTTCAACGAACCTGTTAAAATGTTTTCAGTACACTTTTTATCTCTCAAAATAGAGTAAACTTGTTATAAGACAACACAATTTAAATTTCAAGCATAAGGCAAACAAACAGTCAAATGACGATGAAATCATGGCAAACTAACTCATTGTTACTTCTTTGTTTCATGGATATACCGCAATCTAAAACTATACCATACATGTTTCCAATAGCAATTTAGATGTTTTTTACATTATCACAAATCATGATTCAAAATTGATTTCTCTGATATCAGGGTATAACCACAGATCCTTCCCTAACACAAAGTAGAAATCAGGTAGCACACTTACACAAACCAATTCAATTGAAACAGCTAACACACTAACCAGTAGCGGAGATGAGGATTTTTTCCAAATAGGGCAGAAATATAAAAACTGCTTACAAATCATTTTCAGTTGGACGAAAATGACATTTTTTACATAGGATGTATAATTTTGAGCAAAGGCTTATGCCCTAGCTGGGGACATAGTGGCTCCTCCACTGACACTAACACAAAGTAACAATCAACTATCACACAAAGATTTCAATTTGTTCCCTACTATCAGTCATGCATGTCAAAATTCAATTGAAACACATACCTGCGCTGTCAAAGGAGGGCTAGGGGGACCAAGGATTGATGTCTTTCTGCCGAAGGAGAGGGTTATTCGTCTCTGTCGAAGGTGGAGGCACGATTTGGTGATCGAAAGCCCTAATTTGGGTTTTCGGTCACCATTAAAGTAAAACAAATGGAAAAGGGAGCGACAATTTTTTTTTATTCCTGGTGCCTAACGTGATGCACAATATGATACGAATTCGATTTGGCCCATAGCCGTATCAAATTAACTAATCCGGGGCTTCGTTGATGGACGGCCGGATTTAGGACATTTGGGGTGGTGCAGATCGCAAAATGTAGTTTGATACGGATCTGAGCTCTATCAAATATGATATGGCATTAACCCGTATTATATCTCCGCATCCATCTGTGCCAAATTGGTTGTTATGGTGTAGTGACGCCCACGAGAAACTCGAGGTTAGACTCAATGTTTCCCTCTGGCGCCACGGCCGAGCTTGATAGTGGAAGGCTCGCGCATCCAGGGGCCTTCGAATCCTACTTGGGTTCGGTATTCGAGTGTTTTGAATGCAAAGGTTCAGAGTTCGGGATTCAGTGGCGGTGAAGACAGAAAATAAGAAGAAGAAAGAGGAAAAAGGTGGGGGTGCACCTATTTATAATGAGCACGGCCGACCCTTCGTGTTCCAGAACACGACTGCTCGTATCCTAGTGGGGTGCGAAAATTCATACCCCAACAAGGTACAAATTTTCGTATCGCTGTTCGGGATACGAAATTCTTGCACCCTCAAACAAGGGATACGAGAGATAATATATATATAAATACACATTTATGCGTGTGTATGCATAACATATATAATACGACGTGCATTTGTATACGAGGGCTCACATACACATGAGTTCAATATGGCGCGTGCACATAACAACGTCAACACGACGTCCTATCCACGACAACTCATTCACGATTATAAAGTAAACGAGCTCAACAACTAACGTCTCTTTTCATAAGTTTACTGGAAAAATTACGACGCAACAACTACTTCAACCAACGCAAAGCACATCATGTCAAGACAAGACGTACTTTAGGGGGTAAATATTAACCGGCCTTTTGGTCCGGTTACCAAAAGTACGCCAAGCACGCTCGAATCAGTGCATCATGTAACGTTTAAGCCTGGATTGTCTCCAAGGAGTAAAAGAAGTGAGCAGAGAAGGGATCATACCAACGGGAACCTCGCCACCTCTCCAAGCATCGCCAAACGATACCCCCGAACTCCTGAAAGCCCTAAGTATCACTAGCGTTGACTCCCCCATATTCATTTCGGAATCCTTCGTACCCCATGGGGTACGAATTTCGTGCCCCTTACGAATTTCGTATCCCACGGAGGGGTACGAGTTTGGGACACTTGCAGCTGCGGGGTCCGAGTTTCTGATGATTTGCAATATGGGATCCGAGATTTCTGGTGTAATCCCCTACTTCTACCTACTCCCACCTAACCACTCCACTATAAATACCCCCACAAGCTCACACTTCAAAGGGGTTGAAATTTGGTGATTTGACATCTCTTGAGAGCTCCAAGTAGCCTCTTTAATGACATCAATTCTTTGAGGAAGAAGAAGGGCAAAAGTGTCTATTTTCTAATACCTGCATATGAAAATTATGACCTTATATAACCTAGAGATGCATGTAAAAGGATGTCTTGAGATAGTCTCAACCTTGTAACTCTTCGTTATTAATAATATTCCAACGACTCTTCCAAAGTGGACGTAGGTCTCTCACGAGACCGAACCACTATAAATCTCTTGTGTTATTTACTGTTTTTTGCTTACTTTTCCACGCGAAACTATAATTATTAAGTAACTAAGAATCTTGGGTGTTTATGACATATTTTGCCGTCAACATAGAGATATTGCTAGTTGATGTTATATTCCATCATAAATTGATGCTACAAGTTATTATAAGCCATCACAAGTTGAAGCCACAAACTATTGCAAGTCGATTGCCATGAGCAATCACATATTGAAATGATGAGACAAGTTAATATGATTAAGGTTATCACAAGTCGACCACATTAAGTTATCTAAAAATGTCGTCGAAAGTTTATGTAGATAAAGCTACTATATTATAAGAGTCATTGCATGTTGAAATATACATAGCCATTGCATGATGAAAAATCATAAAGCCATCACACATTGAGGATTGTCAAGCCATTATATGTTAGTATATTAATGTTGTTGCAATTCAAGGGTAAGGAAGTTGTTCCAATCAAAAAAATAGGTAGAAGTTATCACAACTGAAAATGAAGATGTCATCGCACGTTGATGAATTAAGCTATCGTATGTTGAGAAGTGAAGTTTTCGTTAATATAGAAGAGTTAAACACTATTAAATGAAAAGGGAATGTTAAACAGAACAAGAAGTTAATGAAATCTCAGTAAGGAATATTTAATGGAGTAAAATAGTGTTTTTCATATAAAAAAATCATTTCAATTATATGTAAAAATGAAGATATAGGTAACAATCAACACCAAGGATAACAATAAATTAATAGAAGAGGTAGTATATTAGTGTGAAAGAAATTTAATGTAATAAAGCTTCTAGGAATTCCTACATAACTTTGCAACCTTAGTTGGCGCTATAACCAAGATAACAATTCATTGAACTACTATAATCCCAAGATTATAACATGTGGCACCATCAAGACGATCCATCTTGCAAAGTCATTAATCTACATTAACTTCAGTTAGTCGATACGAGTAAGTTATGTCGCTCCATAACCACTATAGATAACCACCTATCTCAACATAAAAAGGAGCACCTTTTTGCCTTCATAGCATAAAACATTTTTTGGGCTTAATATTTCTATGTTCTCCTACGAGCTTGCGAACATCTCTGATGGCCGACTAGGGATCTTTAGAAATAGAAATTTTAATGTTGACTCAATTTTTGAATTATTGGACTATAATAAGAAAAATGACTTGAACTTCTTGCATAATAACCATTGAATAATGAATATTACATATGTATTTAAATAATATATCATTTGTATATGAATGAAAGATGATTTTAACTTAGGACATTATATGTGTATATGTATATATAATTCTAATCATGTCCATATTTGAAATTTTATAAGAATGATAGGTTTTTGAAATATTTCGATGTTGGACCAAAAACTAGTTTAACATTTTAACGCTTTCATCGAAAGTCGCACCAAGAGATTTCCAAAATCCAAAATGGCCTATTTTTCAAAAAATTAAAGTTTTTGAAATATCTTCATAAACATAATAGCCAAAGAATTTTCCACTTTCAGTTTTTTTGAAAAGATGTGAATTTAAATTTTGTTTAAAATCCTTCAATTTTTAATTCTTACCTACCACTGTTGGAAAAAATGGGACATCTGGTTCTTCTTTCTTACCTAACCTTCAATGGATTTGTGAACATCGGTTGCAACATGTGACAATCTTGGAATGTAGATCTCAACTTGTGATAATTAGCTCTAAGGCCTTTTCAACCAGCGATGAACCTTTCCTTTCATTCATCCATCAGTTTTCGATAACCTTGCCAAACTTCTATAACTCCACCATCCAACGATACCTCCTTCATTAATCAACTTTCGGTGGCTCATTGCCAAACTCCTATAGCTTGCCACTAATTGTCAGCAATCTAAATACTTTCATCATTAATATTCGACAAACTGGAAACCTTGAATAATTTTTTTTTTATAAGATATGAAAGTTTATCCATGATCGATCTTTTAACCATCTCAATTACCCATGGTCGATGGTTGATGAAGTGACGAAAAAATTGATCTTAGAAGGACAAAACCATTGCAAACTTGTTCCCCTACCTACAACCATCCATAAAGGCCTCAACCCAATGTGAAAAATAAAGAATATCCATGGTTTCATTATCTATGTTGTTGGTGTTGTTAAAGATTTTTGGATTAATGTGCTACTAACATGTAACCAGCCTACACAAGTAATTAGCAAAGCAAATTAAGGAAGTCAGGCCCAATCAAAGGCAATCCAACTATTATGTAACCAGCCCACCCAAGTAAATAGCAAACCAAATAAAGGTAGTCTAACCCAATCAAAGGCAATCCAACTATTATGTAATGTAAATAGCAAACAAAATAAAGGTAGTCTAACCCAATCAAAGGCAATCCAACTATTATGTAACTAGCCCACACAAGGCAACTATGTCCATAATAGTCTCACATCCCTTTAATTTAGTAAGTTATCAAGATGAGATCTAGTTTCCTCATCCCTAAGAGACCTTCATATTTTGGTAAGATTTTGGCTTGGCCCCTTCCAGTATAGTCAAGCTTTTCCTAGTATTGACCAACATTTCTATGTATGCATTCTATTGATACAATTTCATGTTAACACGATCACTAGGCATCACTCTAGTTGACAGCCGAAACCTCTCAAAGACCACCTCAAAAAATGATACACCAAGCAAGATTGGCTCATGCAGAGCCTTTCCTTGGCCTGAATTTAGTACAGCCCATTCAATCTGTCCAAGACAACCCTCTTAGTCATCTTACACTAGGCCATGCACCATCTTCTCAACATGATCCTTAGTAAGATTCCTAGTTTCTTTTACTTTGTTGATAATTAATCCACTAACTCAACTACTATATAAGCACATTAGTAAAGGACAAGATGTCAATTAACATATCTAAAATATTGTAGTTAGATGCCTGAATTGGTGTGTTATACCGTCACCATTGTCTACACATTAAATGCAAAGCCCATAACCTGTGTAGAGCAGAAAATATTATACTTTTCACATGTTGCACATCTTCTTACACCTCAGCAGTTGTCGACAGTCTGTCCTTGCGGTCATATCGATAATCAGGCATTTTCCGATCAATTTTATAGCACAATTTTAACCTCCTTCATCCACTTCCACTGTTATAGATATCCCTTTCATTGCAACTTCAAAGGGGCTGAAACATACAAGGATTCTGAATACTACACATAATTTTGGGTTCTCGATATTGTAAGTAAGTGTTTAAGATTTCACAACTTTATTAGTCTTTAGTGCTTCTTGTTTTCCATTTTTTTATATCCTTGCATTTGTAAGAGAAACACATAGTAATAAATTTCATAGTGGGCATAGGAATCTTTTTCAAACCACTCTACATCTTGTGTAATTTGCGTTCCAACTACGTACTTAACTTCTCATTCTCCACTTTAAGCCTAATGCATGTCATCTTTGCTTTTATAATGCATTAGTCTTATTTAGAAATTAGCTAAAACATAAGTCAACAATTTGGCACTAGAAAGAGGGCCTCCTCCTAAAGCTCCGTCCTTTCCACATTTTTATACCCACAAAGACGCGATCTGACTTGTTACCGTGGATAATATCCCAATATTCAAAGGTAGGGCTGTCAATGGGTCGTGTCGGGTCGGGTTTGGGTCAGGTCAAGTCGGGTTCAGGTCAATTTTTAAACGGGTCGGGTCAACCCGTTTAATAAACGGGTCAAATTATGTCAACCCGAACCCAACCCGTTTATAGTCGGGTCGGGTCGGGTTGACCCATTTAACCCGTTTATTTGCGGAAACCTGTGGATGATTGATGTACTATTTGTTCTTCTGCTCCTGTTTTCTTGGGTTATATCCAGAGTGTTACAGTTTAACGTATACATATTCTTACTGCTGCTGCTTATGTCACCTGTGTTGTAACTTCCAACCATTCATTTTACTAACTTGTCAATTCTGCAAAGGAATTTTCATACACCTTCTGCTTGAACATAATTATATATTGCTATTATAGTTGGTGCACACTCTGTGTGTCACCTGTAATGTATGTGCTTATTATTTTGATATAATAAAAAGTGGTCGGTCCACTATAAAAACCAGTCGGCCTTGCAAAAAAATTATATATTGTTATTCCATAACTTGTATAGTTGTATTCACTTTCACATAACATTGTTGTTTGTTAACCATGTTGTGTGTATCATTGTTTAATAGCTCAAACTATATGTTGCACTATAACTACCAATCGCTGCCATAATTACAGAACTCAGTGGTTATGTTGTTTCGATTTAATCATAAGTTGAAAATTACATTCCTTCTGCGTATATTTTGCATTAATGGCAGCAGTATGACAATAACTTCCTTTGCATAGTAATATATTAACCATCAATCATGCTCATCATAATCTTCCTTTGCATCTGTCAAACTCTCACGCCATACAACTATTGATTTTTGAACTAATATATTTTATATTAAACGGGTCATGGCGGATCAAAAACGGGTTCGCGGGTCAACCCGTAACCCACCCGTTTATTAAACGGGTCAGAGCGGGTTGACCCAAAATTGACCCGTTTATAAATGGGTCGGGTAGGGTTTTTTCCGTGCGGGTTACGAGTCGTGTTTCGAGTCATGTTAAAAATTGACGGCCCTATTCAAAGGTATAAACTCCAATAGCTACAAAACAAATTTGTCCCTTGAACCTTTCGAAGATATCACTAGTCTCCATTATAACTCCCTAACTCTTTAAATACCTATGATTTCAAAGTAGAAATCACATTTCTTTTTTTCCTTTTTTGTAGGAACTAAAACTCTGATCTTGATATATAATCACAAGAACTTGCAAGGTAGCTATATAAGGAATCTCCATCTCATTGCTCAATATGAATCAATGACATTCTTAGGCTATAGCTTATGGATACAAAGCTAACGTATGAACTTTTTTCTCCAATGTGGATGATAAACTGTTTGATCCATGTTCATCCTTATTGAAATGCATAGTAGCCAAATTAGTTAAATGAATGGGAAAGCATCACCGCATCACTTCATCGGTGGCTCCAACATTTCCTATATTCTAGGTATAACGCATCATATGCACCGTGGGAATAGTTTCTCCAATATATTGTTCCAGAATGGGTAGATTGAACTTTGAAAGCTTCCTAGCACTTTTGATATTTAGAATGAAAAAAATCATGTCATCCCCCTTTTCTTGTAGGTTCTGCTCTTCGGTGCGAAGGACTCATCCATCATTTCCGCAATGCACTCATTAGGAAGTGTATGGTTTCTTCAATGTACCGTTCTCATCCTCATTTGGATCTTAACTGTAATTAAACAAGCGACTATGGAAGTCACGTCCCAGAGGTGCCTGGGTTCGAGGATTACTCCTTTCAAGCTTTGTTGAGCGGCCTCGAGATTGTTAACCATGTTAATCTACTTAGCATGCAGTGCTCCATCCTCAACAGTGTCTGATTTGCATCAAAAGTTGACATAAATGCCTAAAAGTTCTAAAGAGAGCTAAAATGAAGGAGTAAAATGTATGAAGAGAAAATAAATAGTAGAAATGCAATAAAAATGAGAACGTCGTGATTTATAATAGTTCGATATTGCTTGACCTACATCGAATTTAAAGGATTTGTTATTTTATTGTTGAATTTGTGATTACAAAGTCTTGGATCGGTAGGATCTAAAGCATATAGTAATATAAAGTAAACAATGAACCAAAAGATCAATTTCTCTTCTAAGCAGCTGCTATTTATAAATGTAGATCATCAGAAATAACTATGAAATAGTTGAAGACCATTAATGAATTCACATAAGGGGAGCCAAACCCATCGATACACCAAGTCAGGGATCAATACAAATCCGTATGGAGGGACCATTACAGAGTGTTCAAATCATATCCCTAATGTGGCTCCATTTTGATGTCCCCTTTATAGTTGCGATGTTGGTTTGAGTAGTTACCTTATTGTTTGAAAGATACGAAATGATATTTGATGAACTTAACATTCAGCTCGTTCATCACGAAGTCATACCACTCTAAAGAAGGGATTTGGGTTGATCCCTCATTTAGTAAGGTCTTCGATGGTGTTCTGATGAGTTGACTCATCTGTCGTCTTATGATGCTATCAGAACCTTCTGACCATCACTTTGAACGATTCGCCTGGATAATCGTCAAGTTGCATCAGTCTAATAGTTGAAAGTGACCGGACACAAGGACCGGATGACAGTGATGTTATCCAGCATACCTTTAAAGTAGTTAGCCTAACCTATATAGGAAGGTTTAGATCCCCGGTTCGACTAAGGCACATTGGTTAGTTGTTTATTAGCAATCCTTGAAGTATAACAATGAGCAAACGACAATAAAAAGCGTAAAAGAAATATTATATTAAAGCAAAGACATGAACAATATTGGCTTGAAAATGAGTTTTATGTTCGTTTTGGTTGATTCTCCACATAATTTGTTGATCTATGATAATGAGAATAATAAATTTTGACTTGGCGTTAACTTTGCTTAATATCCAAAAGGATTCCCAAAGGGTTGGATCTGTATGTTAAATTTAGGTGATACAAAATCACAAGTAGATGGAAAGTAAATATTTGTTTAATATGGAAATGCATGAATTAATTGATTGCATTTGCATGAGATGGAAAGAAATAAATGCAAGCATTAATTTCTTTCATCTATGCCAAAGAAACGGATTGATTTACTTCCTGTGTTTGCACATTTGTTGCTTTGGTAATTTGCCTCCATTATATTATTAACATATGTTGGTAATTTAATTCATGACTCACATAGATTTGCACTGGCTATATATTGAGGGGTATACTTCATTGTAAACTCATCCTGGCATGGAGCCAGTGATCCCCAATGGTGTCTTTTCTTGTTAAGCCTATTTGAGGTTTGGATATGTAAACTCTTATTTTGTAATCTTTTGTAATTCTCTCATGTGAAATAAAATCTCTCTTTTGGACTGGACGTACACTATCTTGATGGTCGTGGAACCAGTATAAATATTGTTTGTCTCTTTGTTTCTTCTTTATAGTTATTTACTATTTATTTGATGTAATAGAATAATTGCTATCAAATTAGATTGATGTTCAATTGGAAAATCTAGATCTTATTTATTGTGCTTCCACATTCGCGCAATCTTCTCGCACAACAGATTGGTATCAAAGCAAGGTGATTTGTTTTTAAATTGTGCACCAATTATTTCTATAAAGGTTGGTAGATTTAGTGGTGATATGCTATTACTATTTTGGGAGAAAAGGAGACTTTGATGGAGAAGATTATGTTGAGAGAGAGGAGTGTTCCAGGCTTGTAACTTTGATGTAGCTTGAGCTTTGGATTCTCATTAAGGTGGAGTTATATGTTAGAATGCGGCCTGACCAACCGTAGAAAAGCGACTTCGTAGATAACAGCTTGGAGAAATTTCTTAGAGGTGGTATCGTCCAAAGACGACCCGCTGGAGGTGTTAGCGACCTTTCCAAGTGTTTGAAAACTGTATAACTTCAAGTTCAGTTGAGAAATGCTCGCATTATATGAGAGATAAAGAGTTTAATGTGTTGAAGGGACCACTGGGTTTAGAAACTGTATCTGATGTAGCTAATTTTGGTGATGGATTTGATGCCACTCAAACTTATCGACTTGTGATGCCGTCTAGGAGAGTTCAGTTCATAAAGCTGATTTTGGCGGATTTGGTGCCACTGTGATAAATCATCGATTTTGTGATGCCGTCTTAAAGGTGTTGCTACATTAATCTTCTCTCTATTGTGAGAAATCCACCATTAATCTTCTCTCTATATAAATAGGGGTCATGCTATTGTATGAATGTGAGAAATCCACCATTAATCTTCTCTCTATTGTAATCTTCTTCCTTTCTCATGTACTCATTTCTTCATTGAGAAATAAAGAAGTTGTTGGCTCTCCGTGGACGTAGGATATTCATATCCGAACCACATTAAATCTTTTATGTCTTCTTCTCCTCTTCTATTTTTGTTCTTTTGTATGGTGATTATTTTTATTGAGTTAGTGGTTAATAATTAATCGACAAGCTAGATCCATTTTTTTGCATCGTTTCCGCATTTGTGCAATTTGTGCACAACAGTTTGGTATCAGAGCTAGCTGTCTTGTTCTAGATTAGTTATCAATGGCTAATTCTTTTAGAAGTGGCATGAAAAATTATGGCGTCACCAAGTTTGTTAGAAGAAAAGTTTTTTGGGACATGGAAGGTCAAAGTGAAGACTAATGACGGTGTTCTTCAGCAACAACTTCATTCACTTAGAGTAAGATATAAGATGCAGCAGTGCCTTAGAGGAGATATGCATAGATCTCACTTCTTGGGTTCTAGAAGAGGTGCTTGATATTATTGTAAGAAAAAGGGACATTTCATACAAAATTGTTCAGCTCTTAGAAAGAAGAGAGAGAAGAAGAAAGCTTCAATTTTGGCAGCAGTTAGATCAGATGCAGATAGATGTAATAGTGATACATCATTATTTTCAGCCAGCATTTCACCTTTAGAGACTACAAGTTGGGTGATTGATTCTGGAGCCTCATGTCATATGACGCCAGATAGGAGCTGTTTTGTCAGTTATGAGAAGATTGATGGCGGAGCAGTTCATTTGGAGAATGGCACATTTTGTCATGTTGTGGGCGTTGGAAGTGTGAGGTTTAAGATGCATGATGGTGCTATTAGGACTATCACGGATGTTCGACATGTTCCGATGCTGCAAAAAAGTTTGTTGTCAGTTGGAGCTTTAAGTAGACTTGGTATGAGGATAATAATAGATGGAGAGAATTTAAGGGTGGCGAAGGGTTCCTTGTAGTAATGAAAGAGAAGCGAATCGATGATATTTATATTCTTCGTGGAGAGACAGTCTTGGAAGATTCAGTAGTTTCTACTGATTCTAGCATTCCAGATTCTACTCGGTTATGGCACATTCGTTTAGGTCATGTTGATGAGTAGAGCCTGGAAGTATTAAAGAAGCGTAGGTTAATTGCTGTTGATTCTCAGTTAAAGCCTAGCTCTTGTGGAGATTGTTCTTTTGAAAAGAAGAAGCATGTCACATTTGATGTTAGAAGACCTAGAGCTATAGAGTTTCTAGAGTATGTTCATTCTTATGTGTGGGGACCCACCCCAATTGCATCTTTAGGTGGAGCCAGTTTCTTCGTCTTATTTGTGGATGTTTCTCGCGTATGGTTTGGGTCTATTTCATGAAGATTAGATCCGAAATATTTTCCCAATTTCGAAAGTGGAAGACCTTAGTTGAAAGAAAGTCAAGAAAGCGGCTGCAAGTTCTTAGAGTTGGCAATAGTAGTGAATTTGCGTCATAAGAATTCACTACGTATTGTGCGTTCGAGCATGTACTTAGAGATTTTTCTACGAAGTCACATTCTTTTGAAGTGGCGGAGAGCATGTGTCGGATATTATGGGAAAGAGCTATGAGCTTGAGACTGACTACTGGTCTAGAATGAGGATTTTGGGCAGAAGCGATATCTATGGCAGTATTTCCATCAACCGCACACCTTCTATTGCCATAGATATGAAGATCACAGAAGAAGTATGGAAAAGAGAGCCTGATGATTATTCATTCCTTAAAGTGTTTGGTTGTTCAGCTTATTTAGAAGATGAGAGACTTGACAAGTTGAAGCCTAGAGGAAGCAAGCACATTTTGTTAGCCTATGGAGAAGGAATGAAGAAATATAGGTTGTGGTGCGATACAACTAAGAGAATTGTGACTAGCAGGCATGCAATATTTGATGAGAGGTCTTTATTGAAGGTGGAGCCTCTATCAAGTGATGACATTAGAAGGACATAAAATTCCCAAACACATTTGGAGTCATCAGATTGTTTCCATATTCAGAGAGAAAGTGGTATTTCCGATGGTACCATGGTTGATGAGAAGATTTCAAAGGTTCAGACTCTAGGTGGAGCTCAGTTGCAGAAAAGGCCTTTTAGTTCTGTTGGCCCTATTGGTAAGCATGTTTGTAGTGATGATTATTCATCTTATGTTTTGAATGTTGCGGAGCTTGGTGTTGAGTTTGATAAGGTAGACTTGGTGAAGTCGAGTAAAATTCTTGAGGAGGTTGATGTAGATAATATTGAGCATGTCCTCGCTCAATACAAGTTGGACATGGTGAAGCGCGCTATGATGTATCCATTAGTCTCTCAGATTTCTGTATCTACAAGTTTGTCTCCTTCATCGGATTTATGAAGAATTTTGATAATTGTCCATATGCATTTTGCTTATTGATGTGCATATTATCTTTCTTATGCTTGAGAAAGATTTGGAAGCTCTGTTTGGGCAATATTGCCCAAAGTAGTTCACATTGAGCTTGATGGTGTAGACCCAACAATTGTTGAAGATTAGATGATGAAGAAGGATTGTCATATTTGAATCAAGGTGAAGTGTTGAAATTGATGATTCAAATATTTGTAGAGAAGAAAAGAAATTGATTGATTGTCAATCAATTAATTGGCTCGTATATGGAAAGATATAAGAGGAAGTTTTCTTTTTCGAAAAAAAATAGCGTCTGGTACTCAGACATTGGCTCGGGGCATTTTCTCTACACCTTCTTACCCTGCAAAAGCAAAGTCACCTTGCGACTTTGAACCGATAACCATCTTTTGGCTAACCTTGCCTCCTCCGTCCCTCAGGACCAACAAGGGGTAGTACAGGAATATTCACCCGAATTTGAGTTACCAACGCAACGTAGTCAACTCCATTCGTTAGAACAGCTTCCATTGAGTCTCTGCACCTATCCTTTTTTATTCTCTTTTTTAAACCCTTGTTTTAAAAAAAAATAAAGATTTGGCTTAGGATTGCCCATTTTTAGTTCCAGGGTTTCTCTGAATTTGGAAGTTTTCACTTAGCAGGTTTCCATACTAAGGCTCAATCCAATCAAGTCCGTAGCGTCTACCAATTTCGCCATAACAAGCCAATCAATCAATTAATGAAGAATCAATTTACTTAGGGAAAAAGATTGAGACCATGATTGCGCCAACCATTTATGTTTCAATTAAATCAAGGAAGATATTATATTTATTTTTCTTCATGTCCAAGTAATCTAAAAACTTCTCTTCTTTATCTCCAAGAAATCTCTCTACATAAATAGGGGTCATGTTATTGTATTAATGTGAGAAATCCACCATTAGTCTTCTCTCTATTGTAATCTTCCTCCTCGCTTATGTACTCATTTCTTCATTGAGAAATAAAGAAGTTGTTGGATCTCCGCAGACGTAGGATATTCATATCCGAATTACGTTAATTTTTTTGTGACTTCTTCTCCTCTTCTATTATTGTTTTTTGTTTAGTGATTATTTTTATTGAGTTAGTGATTGATAATTAATCGACAAGCTAGATCCATTTTTTTGCATCGCTTCCGCATTTGTGCAACTTTTGCACAACACTGTAGGGGGTATTTATGGATGGAGTATGCCACATATAGATTCAAATTGCAGGAGATACATGCTATAAGAAATCATGTGTAATCATCGTAATTTTGAGGTCTTACAATTTTAACTGTGCACCTCACACATACATACAAGTACAGCTCAATCTTGGGGAGACAACTATTCCTCCTTTTCAATTGACTGCATGTCTCTCAGAAACAATATACAAAAGAAAACGCTAAATTACGATTCAACTCAATCCTTTCATTTTTCTTTTAACTAAGGAGGTTTTCAATAGTATACCATATGTGTAAGCTGCCTACAATTCGGAAACTCTTTTTTCCCACTTGTGTAGATATAGCGGTCATAAACCACACTCTATTTGTATTTGTATGTATAATATCTATAACGTTTCATCCACATATAGCCTCAACTGCTACCTTCTTCATTGTACCTATACATGGATCTCCTCCAAACACTACAGGGCTAACTGTCACAGCACAGTATTGTTGCCCAATACAATTCTGCAATAGAACCTTCCAAGTAAATAACTTTCTAGAAAGAAACATATAATAAAATGCATTAAGATATCAAATTGCAATTCACCTTCTGGAAAATATCGTAAGATTTGTGGGCATGGCAACTTCCCTCTGAGAAGCTACCACATTCGCCTTGAGGAGTCCCAAAACTCGCAAATTTTATGTTCAATATTTTCTGGCCAGGATTGCAAGACAGATGGACTTTAGGTCTTCCATATTCTCCCTTATGCAAATTGTATAATGTTGGTTGCCATTCTGTGATTACTCCACATACACTGCCTGTGGCTCTTTTTACCATGGCAATCTTTGTAGGATCCCCTCCCCATTCTTCTAACACAACTAAAAAGTTGCCGGTCGGGTTTAACCATGAACGCGGTACATGATACCTACATATCATTTAAAATAAAGACAAAAACAATAACTATACATAATACAGTTTCATTCAAGATTAACTTGGGGGGGGGGGGGGGGGGGGGGGGACGCTGAAATGTAATGTTAGATAAAACTGAATGTATTTAGTACCACCGAGGTACGTTCGTTATATCTAGTTTTACACTTAGTTTTACTACACACAACTTCTAATCACATATCTAATTGGAATTGCCAGTGTGAAAAGCAGTGTCTAAAACTTAATATTAGTAACGATCATATTTTCTTTTATTCTTTGCATCTGGTCTATTCTCAACATGTTTGTTTGCCTATTCTAGTAAGATGAAGCGTGTTTCCTAGTGTATTTAGCTAGAGCAAAAAGCACGTTGTGTGACTACAAGATAATGATATATTATATATTTAGAGGCCTTGGAATCGAACATCACCTTGGTATAAATTAATCAACAAAATAGTAGTAGTGGCGGTATGTAGTGGTCGTGGTCGTGGTGGTAGACTGGTAGTAGTCGTGATGGTGGTGGTGGTTGTAGTGGTAGTGGTTGTGGTAGTGGTGGTAGCATGTTGGTGGTGATGTAACTATTAGTATATAAACATTAGTTTTTCTAAAAGTTAACTGAAAATTTAAGATAAAGTTTAATTGTACCATCTCTGAGAGGCATCCATACAATTACTTTGACACTTCTTCTCGTTGTATGTCCCTCGATAATCGCAAGAGCTGCTGCACGAACCTGAAGCTTTATATGCAGGCCAATATCGACCAATGCTTTGGCCATTTATCCATATTTGCCCTTTTCCCATACTGCCCATATCCAATGCTAAAGGCTCATTTCCAGCCGGCGCATTAAAGAAAGTCTGATGGAAGAATAGACATTAAAAACACATTGGTCAGTAAATTTCTAATTTTGAAGCAAAATTCAGCATGATTTTACATTGTTACCTTGTACCAAGTTAGAGGTTGGTTTCCATACATGGATCCCCACTCAACATTCGAACTTGTACTTGCAGAGTGAATACTCTTCGCTTCTCCATGCAAACCAATCTACACCATCATTAGAATTACTCTAAGTAACCTGTGAATACAGAATGCAGTATCAAAGAACAAATTACCTGATAAGTCCATTGTTGCCAGGAAAGGTCTTTCTTTCCTTGATTGAGGCCAGTCAGTGTTACTGGACCTAATATCCCCGTATTCCATCTCTCGTAATGGCTTCCAGCATTCTGATTATTTTTGTAAAAATGTCTAATTTTGTTAACCCTATAAATTTCTAATTAAAGTCGAATTGTGCTAAAAATACATACTGATAAACCAACAGACACACTCAACAATGATATTTTGTTGCTTCCGGCCCATAACTTTGCACTTCCTGTGTAAGTCAGTTTTGGATAATCCAAACTTCCATAAGCAGAGCCTATGAAAATGCCCCTAAATGGTCAATTTCTATTTAAAACGATAATTTCTCTATAAGCAAATAAAAAATGTGGACCTACCCGAATATTGCCCATTGATATAGACATGCACGGCATGGCCAGCAGACATAACAGTAAGGATAGGATACTGACCAGTCTTTAAAAATTGTTCATCATCCGCTATGTCAATACTGCAAATAAAGGATAATACACGAGTAACTAATACTTTGTTCTTGAACAAAAGTCTTACTATAAGATATATGTATGCTGGTTCAGAAACTCACTATGTAGAGTACCACAAATAGTCAGATCGATCCCATGTAGTATTCAACTGCTCCAACAGTCCTACCTTTGTGAATGTGTTATCGTTAAAAGACTCATAATCCTCCGTATAGGTTTCCCAAGAAAAACCCCCAAGCCATTGCATTTTCATGGTTGAACTTTGAGCTCCTATCTGCATTTTATGTGCGTATAATAATGCATATAAAGCATACTCAGCGAGCCCAAAAAATTAGGAGCAGCATAAATGATTAGTGTTATATACCCTTGCTGTGTTGAAAACTGTGGTTCTGCAATCAGGAAGAATGCTTACAGACCAAGGTGGGAGATTGTAGTGGATACCATTAAAAGCTACAGTTGCATAAGAACTTGAATCGTAGTTGGAAAGAAATGCAGCACAAGATGATTTAGATCTATACACATGAGCCTGCGTTAAAAAAAAAAAAAAAAAAAAAAAAAAAAAAAAAAAAAAATCATAGCAATCAATTTGAGCAATTTTCATTATATATGTTCAAGTAATGCCTTTTACAACAATTCTTTACCTCCTGACCATGTCCAAGAGAAGTTACTGTAGGATCGGTAGCAACAAGAGAAGGCTCGCATTGTTTAATTGCTCTGTGAAGATCTCGCAAATGGCCCCATTTTGGTTCCCTTAATAAACCTGTAAGAAGCCATTTGAAAGAGTTAAAAGTATACCTTTGAGTATTTATTCGAGGGACGTATACAGTATATAAATAGCTTAAATAATTTCTTAATTTTAGAGAAGAGATTAAACCATGTACCATATTCATCAATTGGGGCATCATAATCGTAGCTAGTTGTTATAAATGGGCCACCTGCTGTTCGGCCAAAATTAGTTCCTCCATGGTACTGCATGAATCAAATGACGGCTGTCGAATTTCTGTGGACAAACTCTTAATTGAGTAACTTTTTATTTACCATATAGTAATTGATAAATGATCCGCCTTTTAGTATGAATCTTGCAGCTGCAAAAGCCATGTCCTCAGCTGGTCTGTGTGGGACTGCACTACCGAAACTCGTAAACCTGAAATGTATCATGCATGTAGTACAAACTATATCCATACACCCAAAAAAAAAACAGGACAAAGTGTTGAAATTTAATCACATTAATTGAGATAGAATAGTGATTACCATCCAGTCCAAGCCTCTGTCCACATCTTAGGTTTGTAGGCCTTATTTGGCGAGAAATAATCACAGTAGAAACCATTGCATGTATTAATCTGACATGAAAAATACAATGAGTATTATAAATAACTATAATAATATCTCAGCGTGAAGAACCCAGTTAAAGAATTCAAATTTATTTCAAAACATATTAAAAAATATAAAAAAAAAACACACAAAATTCATATTGCTAAAAGATCTATAAAATAAGAGAAAGCGATGTGATAACTGAACATCAAGGAACATGACAGAAAGCATACATGATATCTAAGTTCAATCAAAAAGGTTAGTCTTACAATTAAAAACCAATAGATAAGTTTATCAAATTGAACTAAGAAAAGAAAAGATTTCGCGTAGTGACATCTTTAATTATAATAGAGAATGGTACCAAACTGACACTGATTTTGATACAAATTAACTATTAGTTTGGTAAAAGAGGGTATCAAGTTTTGTTCAAACACCTAACACCCTGGTCCAGTCCTCCTGGTATAGTTCGGAATTATAACAATAAAAACTGTAACTGGACTGTGGGTCAATTTGACAATCATAACCAACGATTCTTTTGCAAGATCTCCTGTTTACAAGAAGTAAAATCCAGTTACTTCTAACGATAACAAGCAGTAGTAATTATTCAATATTTGATAATTACCATGAAAATCAAAGTCAACAAGCAGTAGTAATTGCTTTACGGTCAAGTCAACTAATAGCTTTTACCAACATCACCGTCTCAATGGTTAGACTTTGATGCAAGAAATTATAGATTTGATGTTTGTATAGCGCTGATTCGAACAGTTGAATATATATTATCATTTAGTATGTGGTCTGCTACCTAAGACTTGTACTATCATCTTGGTAAGCTATTTTATTTTATTTTTATGTATTAAATAACTTTCAACAATCAGTTAACTGTTCTCAGCCTATCCAACTGACCATAAAGTAAAACCAATCAAAATAAGACAGTTGAATCCATGTTCCATCGCAGATTTCAAAAACAATACAGCTTATGTGATCTTTAACATACCACTGGATCAGGTGCATCATCTTGTTTACACATAACCCATGGCACTCCTGTGTTCAATCCAACTGCCATTTTTGCTGCCCAATTTGCATACGATCTACCCGGAGCTCCTTCATAGTATTCTAGTGGTCCATACTCATTTTCAATCTGGCCAGAACATAAATTACACGCATTAGTGTACATGCAATGATCTCAGTTATATTTTTGGATAGGCAAATTCTATTTCAACCCACAAATTTAGTTAGTAACCCTCCAAATCATTAAATAATCGGTAAATCCACAAATTTCGTTAGTAGTCCTCTGTTTTTTTTTTTTTTAAAAAAAACCCAAAAATATCCTTCTATGTAGGGGGACTGCGTGGTTTTTCACTGTACTTCATAGTTGCCCTACGTGGTTCGTCAAAGTACCACGTAGAGTTACTACGAGGTACACCGAAAAACCACGTAGTGCAACTACGAGATGTTCAAAAAACTGAAAGAAAAATAGCATTTTGATCATCATATTTTTTGATAAAATGGGGAGCTACTAACTAAGTCTGCGGGTTGAAATAGAATTTGCCTTTTGGATAATTATCTATGGATAGTATTGCACCTGAGAGAGGATAATAGGACCTCCCTGTGATTCATACAATCTCTCCGCTTTCATAATGGACACGATTTTATATGTAAATTTCGCCATTGCAGCCTATTTTCAAACAATACTAGCGTTAAAAACCAATAAAAAAAACTATAATAATTAAGGGGAAATTTACTGAGCAAATAAGAATATTTTAACCTTGAAAGGACCATTATCAGTTCTAAAACTGATACCAGGAACATATTTCAGCCAAACAGGGAATCCCCTATAAATCAAATCCGAACCAACAAAATTAGTAAATTAAATCTAAGCTTATTTTTCAAAAGTAAATAAATCCTCCATGGTTAATCTTTACCCAAAATTCCACTCGGCACAGGCATAAGGTCCAATGCGAAGATGAACATATAATCCAGCTTGCTTTGCTAGCTTGATAAATCTTACCAAATCATATCTCCCACCAAAATAATACTAACAAGAAAAAAAAAAAAAAAAATCAATTACAGGAGTATTCTACGTGAAGGAAATTTTCAAATTCTGTTAGTTGCGTACTTGGCCAGGTGAAGGTTCATGCCCATTCCAAAACACATAAGTTTGTATAACATCCAAACCACCATCCTTTGCCTTTTGAATCAGATCAGGCCACATCTAAAAGAACGTCCGCTTAAGCAAAATCAGTTATTTGTCACAAAAATTACATAACTGAGCAAAATGTAGAAAACCATGAAACTGCATTCTACCTCCGGGGTGCTTCTTGGATAATGAATAGAACCAGAAATGAGAATTCTTCTCTGCCCGTTAATAATAATTGATCTATGATCATATGTGACTGATGAAGTTACTGTTAGTGGGAAGATAACCGCATGTAAAGTAACAATTGCTATTAACAAGTTGAAAGCCATTGTAGAGGGAAAAAAGAGCAAAAGGCTGAGTTCTTTTTCAGAAGAAAATGGAATGCATATATGTTGGAGATGTTTTTTTTTAATACATATGAAATAATGAACCTTTAGAACTATCACAGTTGTGGAAATAAATATATGCGCACTTTGAGGTGTACTTGTTCAATGCAGAGAGTAAAGGACAGTTGTAAAGAAGTGGGTCCCATATTTTACTGTTATATGTGTCCAAACAGTGTTCATTATAGATACCAAATGCACTCATCCATGTCAAAATAACAAGGCTGCTCCCTTGTATTTATTTATAGGAACATGGGGGAAAAAGGAAACGTCATTTCTTAAAACTCTTGCACAGGTTTTTTGCTAGTCGGGTATATGCTTATTCGTTGTCTTTACCAGGACCAGCAGTCTTTGTATAAGTGAAAAGTTTTCAAGTACGTGGTATTCTAGTAAAACGTATTGCAATTTCAATTAATTTCTTATTACACTAGTCACTTCTACTTCAGTACATTTAGGCTCCGGTTGAAAGTTTCCTGATACCGTTTATGGAAAGCTTTGATAGTACCCGTTTTAATCATTGCTGTTTTGATTGGTTTCTCTGTTTATATGAAAATTAATTCAATAAATAAAAATTTGTGGAGCACAGTTTTAAATAAGAAGTTACAAAATCTTAAAACGTTTCAAAATTTCAATTTAATCTGTTGTGTATTGCTACTAAAAATATACTGCATGGTTTTCATCGATTTTGTAACCGAATGTAATCTGCATGAGAAGAAAAAAAAACTTACAAGCGGCAAGAACTATGATAACAGGAGTAGCCATTCAAAACCACCGTATATTCTAAGAGTAGAAGTGGAATGTACTATATAGTATATCCTAAATTGTAATAAAAAATATAAGATTCAAAATTTCAAGTGATCTAGTAGATGAGGCTAATTAGGCTAAATGCTAGACTGCAGTTATTCAGCTTCGAGATTGCCTCTGTGTGTGCCCGCTCACGCTTAAGTAAATGGTTTTTAGTTCAGCATCACTATACTACAGTGCAAAATTTTACTACCAACGCATACAGACAAAATTTTGTTATTATACTTTGTTAGGGCACGACATAAAAGATAGAAAGATTGAAAAAAGATAGAGAAAAACAAAGCATCTTAACAAAATAGACATTATGAAGGTATACTTTGAGACTGCATTTCTTAAATTAACAAAAACTGAGCATCTTGTGCATGTCACCTTCAGAATAAATATGGCTATGCATTGATGTGATATATATCTATCCTTTTAAAAAGAGTACAAATTAACGTGAAACCAATCACAAGCAAAAGAAGACCACCGATCTAAAATTAAAAAGGATGAGTTGAGTTTTTTCTTCCAACCATCATTTAGTTGGCCCACATTAATTCACGACCCTATCCTTTCCTTAACCAATATACACTAAAAACAATAATGTCAAAAGAACTAATGTCGGGGAATATTAAATATCCGGAGAAAATCACTACTAATATAGTATTATAGTCTCTACGTTTGGCTGCTTCTAAGCATTGAAACATGGCATCACAAGAAATATGCACAAAGTTAAGTTAGATAAACAAAATTAACCTATGAATATATTGATAGAAACAACTATATATATCTATTAAGATTAGTCCTCGTACCCCGCACATGCATAAAATACCTAATTCTATATTCTTTGTATAAAATTAACCATAGGTAAAACTATATATTTACCATAAAGGGGCTCTCGTTGTAAGAAAGAACCAACTTCATTTCGGATGAAACCATGCTCACCTACTCATAATCAGTTCAATTCATTTCAGATAAATTTTTAGAGGAAAAAAAATAAAAATTACAGGACAGACTTCTCTGTTACCATGTACAAAGAGTTAAATTCTGTAAAAACTAACTACCACAAAACCCACATCATGTATAGGTACTACCTTATTATTCAATATTCAATAAGCAAATGAAAAAGAAAAAAAAAGATAGTGCAGTCACTTAATATTATATCAACACCGAAGTAAAATACCCCTTGCACGATCTAAGTGAGTCATACAGCTGTTACCATCCAAATATTCCAAATAACACAAGTTACACGGAAACTTCTTACAAGTTACAACATCAAATATATGACTTACTAATAAGTAAAAAATTATCACAATGTGTCTTACACAACTTCGACCGAACTACAAAACAAGGTGGTTATGTGTTCTGTTATAAACCGGCAACACTCATTTCAAACACTCATTATGAAGATCCTGGTTACGGCCTCATCCGTTAGGCTCATCTACATCTCACAAAGAACACCCATATCAAGATTGGGTATATGTGGACTAAATACTGTTCTTGCATGGGATAATATATCTACTTCACTCAGTTTCATTAAACCGAGTTAGTTTCAAACTCATATCATCTTTACAGTGTTTTTTCTTTACTTTTCTTTTTTATTAGGACAAATTTTTGATATAAGCTTCTAAAATAACTTACTATAAAAATATGTTTGTTTCGTAATTTATTATGAAACCAAGCATGTTCCGAGCTAGATCAATAGGCCACGCGCATTATGAAAACGTCCATGAACAAAAATATTCGTGCTCGTATTCAAAACACACAAATTTTTTTATTTTTTTTCGTTCATTCGCATTTCAAAAACGCTAATGAACAAAATTGTTCATGCGCGTTTCAAAATCGCTCATGAACAAAAAAAAAAAAAAAAAAAAAAAGTTGCGCATTCTGAAAATGCATGAACATTTTTTTTCATGCGCATTTACAGAATGTGCATGACTTAACTACCCAACTCAAAACAGAACTAGTTTCAAAATAAGTTATGAAACAGATCTATTTTTATAATAAGTTATTTTTTAGGAACCTGTAATCTAGTACAGAGCCTGTAAATTTTCTCTCTTATTTTTCTTATTTTCAAAGAAAGAAAAAAGAATTGGTTTTAATGTATGCTTAGGGGACAACCCGAAACATCTAGCTTTGAGACGATCATTGGCGAGACATGTCAAAATAAAAAGGGACGTCAGTTTAATTTCACCTACCTATTATCAACTAATATCACTTTTAGCTAGCGACATTTTATTTTGATTAAAATATTATATGGCCATCTTTTTTCCTACTAAACTTTTCTAGTTATAAGTCAAAAACAGGAATATGAAGGAAAAGAACAATGAATAACCAACTATTAATTTAGAAAGTAAAAATATCTATTTACTAATTCTACAACCTTATATTACTTCAATTCAAGAGCATAAGCTAACTGAACAAATAAACAAACTGGAAAAAATAGTAAGATAAGTATGTCCATTAATGAAGATAATTAACTATAAGTCCAAACACTCTCAAATTCTGAAATATCGGATAGAACTAAGGCATATGTCACCATTTAAAGTTTAAACATGTTCATGTTTATAGCATCACAAGACGTAAAGTAAGAACATAAGCCAAAATTGGCTCGAAGGATAAAGCAAATAATGCAAGACAAATGTCATAAGAAATCTTAGATGTGAAAGAATTGATGTAAAGAGTATATTGGTAATAATGCTGTTAGGTGCAATAGAATGTATGGCTTGTATAGTTTGCTTATTATAACAAAATTTATCATGAACATAAAACTAAATAGACTGAAATAGTTACCAAGCAAACTTCATTATCTTTATAACAAAGATTGGGTACATCATGCATTCATATTTTCAACAATGTTTACAATATCAAAGTACGGTATCTTCTGTGTTCCAACTCTAACCCATCATCTAATAAGACAAAAGAGTTGTTTCATCAAATTGCTTCGGCTAAATTTGATTGATTTAACTGGCTACTACTGTCTATATCATATGCATGTCTAATAATAAAAGAAATAGGTGATAATATTGTTAACGCTTATCTTTAAATATGTGTAAAAAGATAAGGACGTATAGAAAGATGAGATGCTTGTTCTATCTGTTATTGTTGCAAAGATGAAAAAGCTATACAATTATCCAGACATTGTTATCTGTAAAAGAAATGTAAGTCTCTTGTATCTCAGTTTTCAACATACATGGATATGCAAGAGTCTAGAAAGTTTAAAGTATAAAAATTGCACTATGAAGTTCATTTTACGATATAATGCAAAATATCATTGCTATTTCAACATATGTTTACCACAATACATATTTTGGATATTATATTCTGTTTTGGTCCGTGCGTCTGGAAATGCAATACACTAACATTCCCGAACGCTGCATGCATTTGTTTTGGAACGTCAAATTGACATCTCTAAACGCTAAATCGTTAATTTCAACATTTCAAAAGTTAAATAAGATTCCCAAAATATTGAATCCACCTATCCGAAATGTAGATTACAACATTCCAAAGCGTTCTTTCTGACAAATTTAAATTTATTATAGTATGTTGCTAAATAAACCTTCGTTCTCACTAATATCAATGCAAATTAAATAAATCCACTGAGAAAAATTATCCTTCCTAATACTCTAATCATATTTATCATTCAATGGTAACTAATATAGGATGAAACGTAATTGTATCCACTGAATTCAGGGAGATTTTCCCCGGAATGTTAGAATCATGCTGATGACATTCAACATCATTCATTATAACATTGCTTTGCATAGTAATTTCAATGGAAGGTTTTGAAACCAAATTAAAATTAATGATTTTATTAATAATTGTTCATTCAATAATGTTCAAAGTACCAGAATAAATCTAATTTGCTTGGAATATTAGAAGTCTACACCTATCAACAAAGGCAAGCGTTTATACCCTCAACAATGTTTAAAGATTAAACTAGTCAAAATTCAGTTGTGTATGGATTGACATCACCTATCAATTCTTAGCTGGTTATCATTTATGATCCTCGTCACAAATATAAAAATACATCTTTGCATACCTAATGGTATGGTTTGATGATTGATCAAAACCTGAAATTGAGGTATTACTCAAGAGGCACACAAAAAAGGCCGACTTAGATAAAAAAGAACACGACCTCTTTTAGTACAAGTTAACATCCAACTGAGTCCCCAATACCTCATTGGTCGTTACTTAATATGACAAATATGGCTTCTACATGTGTGCTTCAGCTAACAAATTTAATTGGACAATAAATCATTTGTGTGTCTAAATATAACAGTAACAACTTGAAATAAGGTTCTTAAGGTTTAACTCGTGACACTTGTCCCCAAAGATGCAGAAAAGATCTAGAAACCAGAGGCGCGTATTTCATCCCCAACATGTTCAACACACGCACACGCACACGCACACGCACACGCACGCGCGCGCGCGCGCACACACACACAGGGCCAGCTATTTGGACACACAATTAGACACAAAGAGAGAGACACAAACCCTCCACCGTTGGATTCGTTTGTCTTTATGTGGAGAATGAAATTCATGGGAGGATTCAGTGCTTGAGATTGATTGTGTGCAATTTTGTGTTTTTATTTTGTGTCTAAATAGAGTTTCCATATATATATATATATATATATATATATATATATATATATATATATATATATATATATATAATCAGAGAGCCCCCTGCCTCTCATTTATAATAAAAAAAGTGAGTAGGTAGTGAGAGAGTTAGTAGAAGAGAGAATGAGAGTTAGTAGAAAATGAGTGATGGAAAAATGGGAGGCTAAAGGGCTGCTCACTATTTGGGGTGTCATTGAACATGCCCTATTCAGTGGCACCCCAAATAGTGAGCACCCCATTTGCCCCCCTATATAAACCAAACATTTATATTAGAATAATTGAGTGGGAGGTGAAAGAATGAGTGGAAGGAGAGAGAAACGGGATATGTGGTGGAAATCAGGGGGTATATAGGGGTGCTGCACTATTTGGGGTGTCATTGAACGCTCTCCATATATATATATATATATATATAATCCACTATTTCAAATCTCCAAAATATCGCCCGAGATCTCCTCCAAGATCTCGTTTTGGGCTCAAATATCACTGTAAATCTCCTTTCCAATATATCGTCCGAAATATTGCAATATCAAACGATATATCGACCGTACGAAATAATGGAATATCGTCCGAGATCTTGGCTTTTTTTGTTAAGGTTTAAATTTGTGCCTGAACCATAACAATAATAAAAAAAACTCGAATCTAGCCACGATAATCTCTTGCTATTTTACATTTTGCATGTTAAATGACCATATTGCATGTTCATATATGTTCTACAATGCTTATGATTTTCAAATTCGGCATTTTTACATACATGTTACATATAAAATTATATATTTTATGGTCTACTTATGCTGTATTTTTTAGTGTTTTGGATCTTTTTAATGTTTTATGTCTAACAATATATCATTTTCATGGATTATATGTTTTAAGCACTAATCTATTTGCATTGTGTTATATTTCTGTTTTAATCATATTACGATTTAGAGTATGAACGATCTTTCGTAAATTAAGAATAATAAAGTGATTTTGCAATTCAAGTTTAACTTACTATATTTTTAATAGCATTCATAAAAATCATTCTGTAAGAACAT
This sequence comes from Allium sativum, assembly GCA_030737875.1. Taxonomy (NCBI): domain Eukaryota; kingdom Viridiplantae; phylum Streptophyta; class Magnoliopsida; order Asparagales; family Amaryllidaceae; genus Allium; species Allium sativum. The sequence continues at coordinate 137,359,986 of CM060922.1, read as the reverse complement.
CATTTTTTTTTAACATATCACGTACCCCGAGTGTAACAACCCGTATTTTTAATAACATGTTATAATGTAAATCAAGGCAGAATAAAATTCTAAAATCTGAATCAAGGGAAACGGGTTGTGTCATTGCGTTCGTCTCGGAAAAATACGCGAAATAGAGTCCGAGTTTTCGAAAAACGGAGTCCGTATGACCAAGTTATGGCCCAATGAAGTTTTCAGAAAATTCCAAGCCCGAAAACAGTTCAAATTCGAATTCAGATTTGAATTACAACCAAGGCAGAATGGGCGGGAATTTTCCCGCCCCAGGCAGGGTCGACATAGGTGTCGACACCAGTGTCGACCCCCCCCCAATGGGTCGACACCCATGTCGACCCAGGGGTCGACACCCATATCGACCCCCCCCCCCCGGTCGGACCAATTTTTCTGCTGCACCATTTTGACATGTTGGGTCTTGTTCTGGAAGTTTCTGACGGGAGTTGATGGCTCAGATTCGATTTAGGGTTAATCCTATGGTCTAAACTACCCCTAATCTCTATAAAAAGACCCCTAGACCTAGCCTAAACCCTCATTAATCATTCCTACAACTAAATGCTGCCCAAATGTTCACTAATCATGGCCTCCACCTTCTTCATGAGAGCATGAGTGTCTCAAATCAATCTATGTCATAAAGGAGCCATCTTTCTTAAGTAAAAGAGCCATCTTTCTTTGTCTTTGGGGTTATTCCTTCTTGTTCTCAAGTCTTGAAGTGGAGTTTATCGTTTTTGGTTGCGGATTTGCTAGTGTGGCTTCGTCTCAATCTTATTTTACATTAATTCTAGTCTTCATAGCATTGTAAGCCCTATACTACTCTTAGATTCTAACTATGAAGTTAAATATGACATGTTGCAAGTTTGAGTTTGGGCCTAAGTATGATTTGTGCTTTGATCCTATCATGTTAATGATAGATTTACCATATGCAAGTTTGTAAAGCTATCACCTTGACTATGTGCATAGAAAGCTATGACCTTTGATTTGGAATGTTGCATTATGCAACATGAGAACTCTCATAACCTTCATGATAACTTGCATATAATGTTATATGCGAACCTCTAGTCATCATCCTATGTCATTTATGATCATGTTTCACCTATTTGCTTAAGTTGATATTATGCATGTTTTGAGGCCCATGATGTAATATGCAAGCTTATGAACATATTTATGCCTCATATGCCACCATGTTTAACTTGTGGCCAACCTTATTACCTTATGCCCTTTTGTCATGCTTTTGTCAAGTTCTCTCTTTTGATCTATGTTGTGTTATGCGAAACGTACATGCGATGGGAATGCGTTGGGTTTGGGTAATATTAATGACATGAAAACATGGTTTTAAAATATGACATGAACATTGACTTGTGATTATGTTTGTAAACATAATGATGGACATGACACTTAGAAAATATGAGTGTGACCAACTCGAGGTTGGGTTGAGTTTGTAGCATAAATCTACCCGGAACCGACCGGCTTAACTAGTGGCTACAAACAATAGGACCCAATGTGAGTAGTTGATCACGTCGTACTTGAAACCCGAGGTTAGACTAAGTTGTGGTGTAAAGCTACCCGGACCCGCCCGGCTTAACTAGTAACCACAACAAGGTCTAATGTGAGAGGTTGGGTGCATTAAATTAATTAATGCCACATGATAGGGTTAAGTCATGAACTACTTGAATACTTAACCAATTAAACACGATGGATTGGTAGGGTTAAGTCATGGACTACTTGAATACACTTAACCAATTAAACCCGATGTATTAATAGGGTTAAGTCATGAACTGCTTGAATACACTTAACCAACTCAATACATGGTTAGGATAGGGTTAACCACACTTAACCCACTTGAAACCCTAGTTACGTGGTCCTTTTCAGCAGTAACCAACTTCGAAGTATCATGGGTACCCTGGACTAGGCTAGGGTGGGGCACGATTACTGGACTGATTGTAAGAGGCCAAAAAGAGACGGCTGAAGGGTGCACCGGTTGTTCAGGCGGACCATGGTCGTGCACATTAAGTCCGGAGTTGAACATGGGCATTATTAGATTTAGACTGTGCGTGCTTGAATTGTGTCTGTGGTTTACACCTTAGGGCTGGATACACCCTGGGGTGAACCTAGCACAGTTAACTACATTCCACGATTAAGCCGTATGACACCGATACACGACGAGTTAGGCTTATAGGGAGCCGATCGACTAGACCGAGTAGTTGGACCTCGATTTAGGTCATCTCATGATGTGGGCCAGCTTTGGGCCAAGGGATCATTTCTTGATTATACTTGACATGGACTGGAATACTAGTACACACCTGGTGCAACTTAACCTTGTATATGCGATGCCACACTTGATCTATCTTGTTAACTTTTCACCATGCCAGTTATCACCCTATATCTCATCCCTGTTTACATGTTCAGTTAACTTTACTAGTTGTTATACTAATAGTAGATAGGACTTACCAGTCTTTTTGACTGACCCGTTTTCTTTCGCCTCTTTTCTTCCGTTTCCCCCCTCAGGTTTACAGGGTGGAAACACTTGTACTTAGCTTGGATCATTAGCTGCTTTTCTGGATAGCTCATGTACGGTTTGGACTTGAGCACGCTATGGCTTTATTCTACCTTGGGGATAGTTACTTTATGTTTCTTTTTCAGTTTTCAGTTTATGTTCTAGACTTTGTTTTATGGAAAAATAATGATCAAGTACTTTGATGTAACTTGACTATGGTTTTGAAATGTTAGTTTTATCCGCTGCTTTATTTACTCTATTTTTACTTATATGTTCTGTCTTGTGATATCTGCATGCATGTTTACCTCGCTTAACGCCCCTCCAAAGCTAGTGTCCTTGCAAGAGTGGCATTGGCGGAGGTGGGGTGTTACATTTGGTATTAGAGCATAAGGTTTACAAGATTTGAGCAAAAGTGTTTTTAAAACTTACTTTTTGAAAAACTATTTTCAAAACCAATTAAGTATTTTCCAAGAAAAGTCTAGTTATTTTAAAAAGGCTATTCCCCAAAAGCCATTAGCACTATCCTTCGTTTCCTCGTTCTGAATCTATCTTTTTCTTTTTCAGTATGACCGATCTTAACCTTCCCGAGGGAGTGACCATTCCCGGATGGTTCCGGAGGTACTTGGAAGCTAGGACCAACGATGTGGGCCCAGCAAACACCCCCACCGTAACTGAGGTTCCTCCTCCTCCTCCTCAGAATCCACAAGCAGATTTCGCTAAGGTTTGCAAAGACTTTAAGGCGATGGGTGGCAAGAATTTCATTGGGACGGAGACTTTTGTGGAGGCACGAAATTGGTTGAAAGAAACTGAAGATCTTTTCGCTATCTTTGATGTGGAAGACCATAGAAAGGTTTTATTAGCAGCATGGCTATTAAAAGAAGAAGCTGCTTATTGGTGGGAGGTCACCAATGCTACTAGACCTATAGAGACTTGAGCCGACTTTAGGACGAGATTTGGGCTTAAGTTTCTATCATCAGCTGAGGCGAATCTGCAATTGGAGAAGTTTATATCTTTGAAGCAAGGGGACATGACCGTGAGGGAGTATGTGAATAAGTTTAACCAGCTCGCTCGATTCGGTTTGGACATGGTTAATACTCCCCAGAAGAAGGCTTTACGCTTTGCACGAGGGTTGAATGAGCCATTACAAGGTTTAGCCCTGTCTCATAAACCCATGGGGGCCACTTTTGAAGGCCAAGTAGACATGGCATTGCTTCAAGGAGACGATAAGAATGGCAAGAAAGAAGTCAAGCCTAATGAGACTCAAGCCAAGAAGACAGACTCCAAGTGGGGAGGAAATCAGAGCAATCAGAACAACAAGAACAACAAGGGCAACAAGGCCAAGGCAAAGGACCCAAGAAAATGCAACTTCTATGGGATTGTTGGGCACATAGCCAAGGATTGCAGAAAGAAGAAGAGGAAGTTGGGTGAATGCTTTCACTGTGGAGAGCCTGGACATCTTAGCAAGGATTGCCCCAAGAAGCAAGGACAAAGGCAAGGGCAGAATCAGCGTGCAGGACCTTCTGGAGGGCAAGTGCATGCCCTCAATACTGCTCCAGTTCAGGACCGAGGTAGTATTTCTGTAGAAAGCCTTGTTAATATTTCTGTTCGCACCTTATTTGATTCTGGCGCATCGCATAGTTTTATTTCTTCTGACATTGTTGAAAGTTTGCACCTAAGTACTAGTCTAGTTGAGGATCCCGTTAGTGTTTCAAATCCAATTGGGGGTTCCGCCCATCTATCTATGATTTGTGTGGATTTGAGGATTTCTATCTTGACCGTAGAATTCACGTGTAATGCTTATGTTCTCGGGTTCACGGGATACGGGTTGATTTTGGGCATGGATTGGTTGTCCAGTTATGGAGCCATCCTCGATTGTGAGCATAGGGTGGTGAGGCTCATGACTCGCCTCGGTAATACCCTAGAAATTTCTTGTAACCCTAGAGGTCCCGTCATGTTATGTTATCTTGAATCTCTTGACTCGTCCATCGATGATCTGCAATCTGTAAGGGTGGTTCGAGAATATCCTGATGTCTTTGAAGAGGCTAAGGGGTTATCCCCTAAACGAGAGATAGATTTTCGTATTTATCTTATTGATAATGCCAAGCCAGTTTCATTGTCCGTTAGGCACATGGCCCCGCGAGAAAGAAGAGAGCTCAGTAAACAAATCAATGAGTTGCTTGAGAAGAATTTTATTAGGCGAAGCATTTCTGAATGGGGTGCTCCGGTGGTATTCGCTACTAAGGCGGATGGTTCGCTTCGTCTATGTGTTGATTATCGAGAGTTGACCAAGCTGACAAAGAAGAATAGGCACCCGTTACCGAGGATTGACGATCTCTTTGACCAGCTGGTTGGTGCTTCTGTTTTCTCTCAGCTCGATCTAGCCACCGGATTCCATCAGCTTAGAGTGGCTGAGGATAGTATTGATAAGACTGCGTTTAGGACTCCAGATGGATTCTTTGAATGGCTTGTCATGCCATTTGGTTTGACTAATGCACCCGCCTACTTCGTAGACTTGATGAGTAGGGTGTTCAGGGAGTTCCTTAACAAGTTCGTGGTTGTCTTCGTGGATGATATTCTGATCTTCTCAAAGGATGAGGAAGAGCATGCCAGACATCTCAAGGAAGTGATGGATACGCTTAGAGCGCATCAGTTGAAAGCCAAGTTCTCCAAATGCCATTTTTGGAGAAGGGGAGTTCGGTTTCTTGGACATATAGTTTCTAAGCAAGGCATAGCGGTGGATCCCGCAAAAGTGGTTGCAGTTCAAGACTGGAAGACTCCTAGGAATGCAACCGAAGTAAGAAGCTTTCTCGGTCTGGCGGGCTACTATAGGAAGTTCATCAGGGACTTCGCTAAGATTTCAGCCTCTCTTACTAAGTTGACGAAGAAGAACTTAGTTTTTGCATGGGACTTGTGAGCTTGCTTTTCAAAGGCTCAAGAGGGCCCTTACTACCGCTCCAGTTTTAGCATTACCCGATGGCGGTAAGATGTTTACCGTGTACACCGATGCATGTGGCACGGGGTTAGGTGTTGTTCTGATGCAAGAGGGAAGAGTGATATGTTATGCGGGTAGGCAACTTAAAGTTCATGAGAAGAACTATCCCACTCATGATTTGGAGTTGGCGGCGATCGTCTTTGCACTCAAATCCTGACGCCACCATCTTCTAGGCGAAAGGTTTGAGTTGTATACTGATCACAAGTCACTCAAGTACCTCTTCTCGCAGAAAGATCTGAATCTAAGGCAGCAAAGGTGGATGGAATTCTTGGTATCTTATGACTTCGAGATAGCTTATACCTCTGGCAAGGGTAATGTTGTGGCAGATGCACTAAGCAGAAGGAGGTTGACTTTGAGCCCCTTGTTTATTGAGATGAAAAACTTAGAGTTTTTGGCAACTTTTGATTGCACGACGACTGTTGAGTCGATGACGGGTTCATTAGCATCCCTTGAGCTTAGACCCACACTTCTTGATCAAGTTGGGGCTTCCCAGAAAGGAGACCCGCAGATAATCGAGGTCATGGACAAGTTGATTCGTGGTGAGACGTCTAGTCACCTTGCTAGATATACTATTGATGATAAGGGTTGGCTAAGGCGTGACGGAAGGCTATGCGTTCCACAAGTAGGAGACTTGGTGCATAAAGTTCTCGAAGAAGCACATCACTCAAAGATGACTATACATCCTGAGGAGATAAGATGTATAAAGATATGAAGCGCATTTTCTTTTGGGCTAGAATGAAGAAAGATGTGGCAGAGTATGTTTCAAAGTGCATGGTGTGCCAACAAGTGAAAGCCGAGTCAAAGAAACCAGGTGGACTATTACATCCATTGGAGGTCCCGCAATGGAAGTGGGAGAGTATTTCTATGGATTTTGTGGATGGATTGCCTAGGTCAAGGAAAGGGAACACAAGCATATGGGTCATAGTTGACAGACTTACGAAGAGTGCTCACTTCATTCCAGTAAAGAGCAAGAGGACCGCATCATGGCTAGCATCTATTTATCTTCGAGAGATAGTGCGGTTGCATGGAGTTCCTTCTAGCATAGTTAGCGATCGTGACCCAATTTTCACTAGCCAGTTCTGGAATAGTTTGCAAGAAGCGATGGGTACGCGATTGAATCTGAGTACAGCCTATCACCCCCAGACGGATGGCCAAACCGAAAGGGTGAATAGAGTGGTAGAAGATCTTTTGAGGCTTTGTGTTCTTGACTTTGGTGGTACTTGGGAAGACCACCTTCCTCTTGTAGAGTTTGTTTATAATAATAGCTATCAAGCCAGCATAGGGATGACACCATTTGAAGCTTTGTATGAGAGGCCGTGTAGGTCACCATCTTGTTGGTGGGAGACAACAGATAGGCTTATACTTGGGCCCGATATGATACGAGACACATCCGAGAAAGTTGAATTGGTGAGAAGACGGATGAAAGCGGCCCAAGACAGACAAAAATCCTATGCTGACAAGCGAAGGACAGATTTGGAATTCGAAGTAGGAGACATGGTTTTCGTGAAGGTTTCTCCTTTGCGTAATGTGGTTCGTTTTGGAGCAATTGGGAAGCTGGCACCAAGGTTCGTAGGACCTTTCCCTATCATAGAGAGAATTGGAAAGATGGCCTATAAGGTGGAATTGCCCGAGAAGCTAGCCGGAGTGCATAATGTCTTTCATGTCTCGCATCTCCGAAAATGCCTACATGAGTCCGCTGAGGTGGTTGAACCAAGCATTCTTGAAGACGTGGAGGTAGAAAAAGAGGCAACCTTGAGGAGAGCTCCGATTCGTATCTTGGGAACAGAGATCAAGAAGCTAAGGAATCGAGAAGTCAAATTGGTGAAAGTTCGGTGGAGTGAAGCCGATGAAGATGCAACTTGGGAAACCGAGGAGAAGATGCGTGGGCTTTATCCATTCCTTTTTGAGGGTACATTCTCAATCTCCTTTCCTAATTAGCATATCTTCCTTTTTGCTATCCATGTTTATCCTGTTTATCATGTTATCTCGTTAACCTTGTCATGAGAACCTTAGGTAGAAACCCTTTGGATGAAACATGTATTTGAAACATGTTATGCTTGATGTTTGCAAGTGCTTGCAAGTGTTTGCAAGTGGATACTCGTGGATGCATGATACACATTAGGCACTAAGATCGGCTCACACACTTTCATACCGCATATGCATGAGTGTTTATGCTTATTCATGGATGAAACTTGTATGCTATCACGTGGATGTTGCATATGGATGAATGTTATATGCACTCATGTAGAGATTATAAATTATGTTAGGAATTTGCATACATATGGACTCATCTCACTATCATACTTTGCATTAAGGAGGTTTACTGAATCAGTAACCGCCTGATTTTTGTATTAGATAAGTACATATACACACACCTTTTGCATATGTTCATACAGCATTTAGAATCCTTTTAAGGACAATGGTTACTTATGGATGATGTTTTGAGTAGATGGATGATGGATGGTAGGATACGTTCTTCCTAACTTGAAGATTTCGGGGACGAAATCCTTTAAGGAGGGGAGAATGTAACAACCCGTATTTTTAATAACATGTTATAATGTAAATCAAGGCAGAATAAAATACTAAAATCTGAATCAAGGGAAACGGGCTGTGCCATTGCGTTCGTCTCGGAAAAATACGCGAAATAGAGTCCGAGTTTTCGAAAAACGGAGTCCGTATGACCAAGTTATGGCCCAATGAAGTTTTCAGAAAATTCCAAGCCCGAAAACAGTTCAAATTCGAATTCAAATTCGAATTACAACCAAGGCAGAATGGACGGGAATTTTCCCGCCCCCCAGTGTCGACCCCCCCCAATGGGTCGACACCCATGTCGACCCAGGGGTCCCCCCCCCCCCCGGTCGGACCAATTATTCTGGTGCACCATTTTGACATGTTGGGTCTTGTTCTGGAAGTTTCTGACGGGAGTTGATGGCTCAGATTCGATTTAGGGTTAATCCTATGGTCTAAACTACCCCTAATCTCTATAAAAAGACCCCTAGACCTAGCCTAAACCCTCATTAATCATTCCTACAACTAAATGCTGCCCAAATGTTCACTAATCATGGCCTCCGCCTTCTTCATGAGAGCATGAGTGTCTCAAATCAATCTATGTCATAAAGGAGCCACAAACCATGGGCGATATTTATTGATTGTGAATTGGTGAGAAAAATTTGGTGAATAATGCGAATGGTTGATAGGATTGTTTGTGGTTGATATTGTTTGGATTGTGGTTGAAAAATACCATTGTGGTTGAAAAATACCCATTTGTGATTGAAAAAAAATTTGAATAAATTGTGGAAAAGAAAAACATACTCGCCTGCGTGCGAATTAGATGTATGAAATCCCCATTGTCAAAAACCGCGAGGTTTTAAGGTAGAGCGAGGAGCCGTACTCGGGACGGTGTCGATTTTATATACCCTGCCGTTATGCTGCCGAAATTTTCAATAATATTCATGTGTTAAAATTATTTTCATATGTTGAAACTAAATTCATGTGTTGAAACCGTATTCATGTGTTGAAACCGAATTCATGTGTTGAATAGAAATTCATGTGTTGAATAGAAATTCTTTGAAAAATAAAAATAACATTTTATCACATATCTAAACTATATAAACTATTCGTGTTTTAAATAAACTGTTTTAACATTAAAAAAATCACATTTTTATTATTTATATAAACTATAGAAATTATTCATGTGTTGAATAAAGGATTAGAACGATAAAAAACATATTTTTATCGTATGTGTGAAGTGGATAATATTCATATGTTGAATATATAGATTGAACAATAAAATTTACTTTTTTATTGTGAATATGAAGTGCTAAAAATGTTCATGTGTTGAATAAATATTTTAGACGATAAAAATATTATTTTTATCATGTAAACGACTCGCTAAAAATATACAAGTGTTGAAACAAATATTTGTTTGCTATGAATATTATTTTTAACATGTAGGCGAACTAAATAAAATAGTCGTGTTGAAATATATTTTTGTTCGCCAAAAATATCATTTTTATGTGAAACGTGAAGTATTAAAAAATAACCACTTGTTCAAATAAATATGTGTGGGTTGAAAATATTATTTTTAACATGTGTAGAAAGTGTTAAAAATAACCATATATGGAAATAAACCTTTGTTCGCTAGAAATATTATTTTTAGCTTAGTTTTGCACATATATATATATACATGTGTTGAACAGGAAGTGGATTAGCTGTTGAGTAAAGAATTTATTTGCGTGCCCGACAAATAGGTAAACCTTAATGAGTTGGATGTGCAATTTTATTATTATATCAACTCCTGTGAATGTCATTGGATGCGGAGTGCTGTTTGTTCTGTGTGTAATAATAAACATCGTCATAGAATAGTAACAATTAATTTTGAACTACACTACACGACATACTTCATCATATACCACATAAGCATTTGGAGCTTGTGTGATGAGGTTGAAGATTTATCATACGAGCGAGAGGCTTGTATGGCGGTGACTATATATTACAGGTTGAATTGATGACTGATCTGGACTATATAAATTGTAACGGTAAATTGCAAGATTAATAAAAACCCCACACGGGTCTGGAGATGACAATAAACACGTCTCTCTGGTCATTAAGGGACAAAAACCATTTATAGGGTGACGAGAATTTATTATCTGGAGTTATGATCTATACACACTCCCCTGTGGACACCGGAATATATCACTATAAATATGTACATGCTTATTAGGATTTATTGGGTACCTAATACGGCCCAATAAATTTCCAAACCCCTTCCCGTACAAAGGAGGTTATGGCGAAATTTTTCGAAATATAAAGGTGTTAGTGAAATATTTGAAGTGAAAACGATATTGAAATCGCCGAATGAATTATATTTATATTTATATATATAAATTAAAACGAATCGAGGCCGTGCAGTTCGCATTTTGAAATCGTAAGTTTAAACGATTATACCGAAAGATCCGACCATCGAATCTTGACGAAACTGAAACCGTTGGATTCGCTTCGGGAATATCTTCCCAACGATATAAACTTTGTTGAGATCCAACGGTTAGATTTTCAGATATGTGTAAAACAAATTTAGGAAAAAACAGCGTCAGTGCCTCAACACGACCTGAAACGTCGTTTAATTAAATAGGGTCATTTTCAAATAAATAAAAATGGCGATATATCGTTATAAAATATTATAGACGATATAGAATGGAAATAAACCGATTCTGCTTGGTTTGCTTGATATTTGATGGTTGAATGTGTTTGACATGAAAATTATACTAAGGAACTGAAATGTGAATGTTGAATAATCTAACCATGTGAAGAATTGATTTGAAAATCTAAATATACGTGGATTATTTGAAAAAGCCGAGTTAATTCTCATTTCAAATAATCGATCGACGGTTAGAAGTCGAAGAGTTGAAGACGGTTCAAGACCGACGATCTTCACATTGGATGGATGGGTGCTACTGATGCTTATGATTGGAGTAGCTACCTTGAAGGAGCTGAAGTGCTAGCCGTCCGGACGTATTGTTGATTGTACAGATATGCGAGGAATATGGTGCCTCCGGCTTCGTTCAAACCCAGAACGAACTTGTAAATGGACTGTCTGACATTGGATTTTGTTCTGTGTTGATTGATCTCTATTAAATATATATCTGTTTGGCAGCGGAGAATTTATTCTCTTGCTTAACGCCCTTCTCTGAGACGTACGAGCTCAGAGATTATATATCGATAGAAATCAGTCGCATGGAGTGAATTGCCTGTGTGGCACGCCTAAGTGGCAGACTATCAAGGCTTCTGTTGAAAAGCAAAGTCTTGTGGTAGATGATCAAAGCATGGCCTAGGTGACGTAGTTTTGTGTATAGCGTTGATTCGCGAGCCTCACACCTCGGTATGAGTCAAAAACGGGATAAGAACCGCTGGGAGAACACGACGTTTCTTTCTAGCTACGGTGGTGTCAGTGACTTACCAGCCCTGACATTTACATATATTTTTCACCTGTGTGGTTGTTGGAATGCGAGGCGCCTCGATTATAGGTCTGTAAGGACCAGGAAACGTGTGTTCAGGAATTGCCAATCCTCAAAAGTAAGAGAGGGCCGGCCCAACCGATTCCAAGGATCGTTGTGTGTGATCCTGAGACATTTGCTAGTGTGTCTCGAACGGAGAGGAGCTTGCCCCTTGCCTCGACTCATGATGGAATCCAATTTTCAATACGAAATTGCGGATTTGATTGTATTACTAGTATGGCGACATAGTGGTATGGGTCACTTATGCCGTCTATGATTGATATTTATGATTGAATTTGCTTTTGAAACACATACGCACTAATAATAATATTAAACACTTTTGTTTTATACGTATGAAGCATCTCTTGGCCATTATAAGGTAAAACCTCTATCCTCCAGCTTGCGTTGCATTGTGTGATGGGACCTGAGTCTTATAATGGCTTCATTTTTATAAAAAGCATTGCGATGATTTAATAATTTACTTTATTTCATGCACTAGCAATCATTGGAGTAAACCCGTTCCGCGAAAGTGGCATGGTCCTTTGATTTGCCTTATTATTGTTGTTTAATTAGTTAAGTAGATTTCTCATACCAGTCTCACGACTGACTCGTAGTTTGTTTCACCTTGCAAACTCGGGTGCCCTTATTTTCACACGGGCAGCCTAATATCAGGTAGCTGGTGGCTTTGCATTGCAGCAGAAGTGCACCTTTTGGATCATGGCGAGACTTGACTTCACAGTGTTGACTACTGATTTTCCGCCATTGTTATTATATGTATATGATTCCGCCTCTGGCGATGTAGACTGATGTTTCTTTATGTATTCTCTATGTATATGTACCGCTTATGGCGATGTAGACTGATCATGTATCTTTATGCACTAAGTTGTATCCTGCACTGTGCTCTCTGATGTTGTGATATGTATGATTCTGTTGTCATATTTGTGTAAATTCTTCTATTTTCTGTTTATGCTATGATCTGTACTCTGCTAATGATGATTAATGTGTTATATTCCAATGATTATCCTTAACACCGTAGCACGGGGTTTTGAGATCGTCACATCACCATTTAATGTTGTGAGGAACTCTCGCCCCTCGTTCACTAACCTAAATAAAAAGGACACGTCTTTATACCGAAAACATCAACCTAAATTCAACAGAACTTACATTAATCCATAGTTATGAAAGGCGCGCCGCGGCGCACGGCGAGGCGCGGCGCACGGCGAGGCGCGGCGCATATGAAAAGGCGTCGCAAATGGTGCACAGCGCATAAATAGCGCACAGCGCAAAATGGTGCGTATTTTCTTTATTTTATGGTTCTTTTGGTTTTTTTTTTTTTTTTTGCATTTTAAACTGCTATAACTAGTTCAAATACTCTTACCATCACTACAACCACCCACAATTACTATTACTATAATTATCATAATGATATAAAATATGAAAAAATTTGTTAATATCTTTTTTTAGTTATATAAAAACATAATTACATCATCATTATTTCCTATACGATTATCATCAGCGAGTTAATAACCTTACAATTATGTAATTGACTAATCTTAGCATGCCGATATTTAGAACTGACATATGTTTTATTATCCAACTTAGTTTAGACTCATTTTTAATATTGTCAGAAGTATATAATTTAATGTATAAAAGATCATAAAATATTGTCTAGCATTGATGCAAATGCAAATGAATGAAACTCTGAAACCGTGAACAATATATCAAGAGAAGCAATTTTGGAAGAAGAAAAAATATTCTCATAAGATAAGGATTTAAGCAGCTTTGAAATATACCCTTGGATTTTATTTTATTTTTGCATATACGTAAATATGTCCAATGTCTTTGTACGATTTATCTATAACATAAAAATATTTCATGATTTGGCATTTGTTAAATACAATCGAGCATTCAGAAGTATAATATTCGTGACACTGTTGGTCTAGTATCTTTGAATGATACTGATGATTGTAATTAATGGTTAACTGAATATATGGTCGATATTGAAGATGAGCTTGTGTTCGACGATGAGGATGACCTGACTTGGTGTGTTGCTGCTAGAGCAGCAAAAGTGGAGAGATTCAGTTTTTAGCTCATCTTTAATGTGTTATTATTTTTGATTTGAAAACTATTGTAATTGAAATTTTATGCTTTATGTTTTTTCTTGTAAAATACATAAAAAAATTGTTGCGGATATTTTAGCAAAAAATAGATTTTTTTAAAAATCTTTTGTTAAAATATTAATTATATTAAAAAAAAAAGTAAACATGCGCAGTAAATTAAAAGGCGCGCGCCATTTGCCGTGTCGTGCGCCAAGGCTCCAGAGAGGGTTTGCGCTTTTTTGCGCCGTGCGCCATTAATAACACTGCATTAATCTAATATTACCAAGCACCTCACCCCTTGAAACACCTTACATCTTTCATGCTAGTACTTTGAAAGCCAATGTTAAAAGCCACTAAGCAGTCTAGCTTTTGCATATCACAATAATTTCTACCAGAGTAAAGAATAGGAATCTAGCTTTTATAGGATTCCAACGCTACCAACAACTTGCACTTTAAACATCCATACAATGGAACCCCAACCCAAACAAAGAGTTAGTCATTTGAATACAAAGCATAAGTCTAGCCATTGTTCATATCTCGAAAATATCGCTCATTATCTTGATCGAGATCTCATTTTGATATCTAATCGAAACAAAACAGCAAATTTTGCTGTAAAACTCATTTTGAATGTATCGTTCAAGATATGGCAATATCGGACGATATATCGCCAACATGAGTTACTGAAATATCTACCGAGATTTCGAGGTTTTTTAAGACTAAAAATTAAACTCGTGTCTGATCTAAAATAATAATGAAAAACATTCAAATCTAGCTACTTTAATCTCCTGATCATGTTCAATATTTTATGTACATTTTGCATGTTATATGACCATATCGTATATTCCTATATGTTCTATAATATTCAAGATTTACATATTCGTCACTTTCTTCCAATCATATTACTTAATGAAAGGATGTATTTTTATATTCACTTAAGCGTAGTTACTTAATGTTTTGGATCTTTCTTATGCTCTACGTCTAACAATAATCATGTTCATGGATCATAAATCATAAGCTCTAATCTATTTATACTGTGTTATTTTTTAGTTCAAGCATATTATGATTTATGAATATGCATGCTCTTTCATATATTGATAACAACAAAATTTTACGATTCAAGTTTAAGTTATTGATTTCATATATAGTATTAATGCAAATTATTGTATAAGAATATCAATTTTAAACATATCATATACCCTGAGATAGTTCCAATATAAGCGTTAAGACCTAAGATTGAACTCTGAGACAAACACCTGAGCTAGACTCATCTCGTCCAAGATCATCCTCGATACGAGATCAAGCCTCTAAAACCTCCAAAATGAAACATAACTGATATTAGAGGTTTAAAACCTTAATTCTAACATACAAAGTAGCTTTGACCTTGCCTTTAACACACATTCTCCAAGTACACCCATCTTAAGGAAATGCTACTCGCACAATCCGATCACACATGCTAGATAAACCTTAAGTGCACCTACATCTTATATGTGAGGGCACCAAACTTGACTGCACTCGTGTTCGTCTAACCCAAAACCATATAATATCAAGCAAAACATAAAATAATTGATATAAGAATACTACATCAAAGACACACAAAACACCTTTGAAAATTGAAATTACGATCGGATGACTTCTCCAAGTGTTCAACGAGCAGAACCTCGGTACCACTACTCTTAGTTTACAAGTTCAACCCGCTTATAGTTCTCATTCACACCAACTTGCTTTTCAATCGGCTTGCTTAACTTTAACTCAATTACCCTTTCGAATTTGCACTAACCAGAGCACATCTCTCATGAAGACTCGCCTTGCTTCCACACACCTATGCTTCCATCTTCCTTGAGCATGCCTTCCTTAAGAAACTAGCCACCATCCTATTTTGTACCAACCAACACTACTTTAATCGTGTCTTAGAATTTACCACTTCACCTCTCAAGCAATTAGTACTTCAATGGTGATAACGTTGATGAACACTCACCATGTTTCCACACTTTTAGGTCTCCACCTTCCCTGAGCATGCCTTCCTTAAATAACTAACCACCACTCTGTTATGTACCAACCAACACTGCTCTAATCGTCTATTAGAATTCACCATCGCCACTTCACCTCTCAAGCACTTGGTACTTCTACGGTGATAACATTGCTACTACTACCTAAAATCTTTATATCTTGTCATGTAAGCTACACCAATTAACATCACCAATGTGACGTGTCATACCTGTATAGCTCATGTGTCATCTCTTTATAGCTCATCACCAAGGCGTTTGGATCCAAAGAATTCACCATCCACCTTCAATGTTCATGGCCCACATTGCTCTCCAACGCCATCATAAGTCACTTATAATGAACTACTTCGACCGCTAACGACGAGCTAACGACATCGGCTTCACTAAATCCTATGGACTTTACATAAATATTATCAAAATTTCACTTAACTATACATCATCTAATTATTCAAATTTAACCAATAAATTTGGATCCACTACATAACTCTGAGTCAGAAAATCAATTTGGATCCACTCCATGATCCAAAATCTAAAATCAAATCTAGCACTGAATAATAGAGGGATCTCATCAATTGAGATCCCTCCAACAAAAATTCAATTAAAAACCATCAAATCAAATTTCCTTGGTTCATAGTAGATCAAACACCACCAAATCCTCATTATCTAATCCAAATAGTCGGTTGGCTTCAAATTAACCAAATTACTAAAAAATATATCATAACTAAACTATGAAAATATCACCCGAGAACATGGCTGAGGGGGTCAAATTGAGAATGTACTGGTCAATTTCTTTAGCAGATGATGAATTTCCTTTTGATTTTGCTCCTCTTTAGTCGTGAATTGCCACCGATGATTAACCCTACTGAGATCTCTCCTCTTTCATCCTTCTTTTATTTACATTTACATGTTGAATGACAAAAATGAGAGTGAACTAGAGTAAGAAAGGCACCTTTAGATTAGTGTCTCCCCTACAAATATGGGCTTTAACTTTCACATTTTTGTTTCTATGCTAAACAAGATCCATAAAGAACCACCTTGTACTTAGCCCCCACCCCAACTCGTGTCTCCCGCCTCTACTAGTCATGCCTCCTCTACAAAAAATCAGCCAAGTCAAGCGGTACACTTCATCAAATCTGATCATGCTATTGGCCTTGATGGCGTCTTTTGTCCCAAATTTGGGTGGCTACATGCCTATAATTACTAGTTTACCTTTAATTACAACACAGGTTGCTATATAGCCTTTCTTTTAACCGTTGACTTAGACTTGCCCAAAAGTTCACAATGTTGTTGCTTGCTTTCGTCTATTCCTCCCTGCATTGACGCATCACTGTCACATGCTAATTTGTCTTCCAATACCACATTATGCAAATTGATCTTGATGTTTGTTGAGCTAATAGTACATGAACTGACGAAGATTGTATACTTTTAAGTAGATAACATAATAACATGGCCAAATTGCTTCATATGAATGTAAATGTCATGTCGTCACTTTGTAATGAGCTTCTTAACAATATCCATGTGTTCTGAATGCATCATACCCATTTTCATTCGAATGTGTGATCAATATAGTGTGATTCGTCTTTGACTTGTCCATATATGCTTTCTGAAGTGCATCCCATGGTTTATCAGCCTCCTCCACATAAGTAAATTGTCTCAAGTCATGATTGAATTGACATAAAATTATATTCTTTTGATCGCTCCAATTTGTTCGATGCATTTTTAGATGCAAAAAAACTATTTTAAAAGTTTCATACTTCAGAATCACATTCATCTTCAACTTTCAAGTCGAGAAGTCGTGTCCCATCAAGTATTGTGACTGAATAATTGCAATGATTGATCGTGGGATCGCCTCTTATTAATGATCAATCCGACGGCAAATCTATGAAGCTTTACATATGATGAATTTTTCTTCACTTCAACGAAGTGAACCAAATAGATCGATATTTAGTAACTGTA
Organism: Allium sativum; assembly: GCA_030737875.1. Classification (NCBI taxonomy): domain Eukaryota; kingdom Viridiplantae; phylum Streptophyta; class Magnoliopsida; order Asparagales; family Amaryllidaceae; genus Allium; species Allium sativum. Next base: position 137,342,419 of record CM060922.1, on the reverse strand, counting down.
AACTACCAGGAATCAGAAGAACATAGCTCTAACACTCAACAATAAATGATAACTTCTAGAAGGGAAAACATTTCTGAAATGTATGTTATCGCAAAAGTATTTTATAGAAAAATAAATAAGTTGATAACAGAAAGTACAAGATATGGTTTCTCCTTAATAAGAAATAACCAAAGCAACATTTTTATCTATTTGAAAATTTAACAGAAAAATTTCTTAAAAAATCGCACTATAATATTGATAAAATTCAAACACTAAAAAGTTGATCGTCTGAAATTTTAAATTGTTCAAACTAAAATTTGCTGAAATATCGTATTTCTTAACACTAAATTTAATTTTAACTTCTTTTACAAATGTTAATTTTGTAAATTCAAAATCTAACTGCTTTGAAAATTTAATTCTTTTCAAAACATAATTTTCCAATTACAATTTTTTTATTACATGATATAAAAATATATAATATAAAAGTACTTTTGATCAATAAATAATATAAAATAAATAACTAATCTTCCGCTTCATCAAAAAAATAATTTCTAAAATTTCCACATTAACGAATCCTCTTTATTTAAATTATTCTAGGCTTCAATGTACTTTATTCCTTTCTAGATCTGAGAGATTGCAAAAAAGACTTAGCAAAAATGCAAAGTTAACTGAAGTTGCAAACTTAACAAAAAATACAAGTTTACTGGGAGAAACTAGTTTGCCAAAAATACACGCTTGCTAAAAAGACAATAATTTTTTTAAAATAATGATTGTATTTGGGTTACAAAATCCAACAGTTTATAATTCTTCAAATGAAAATGAGTTTACGACAATCATGTTAGTCACAATGACCAAATACAAAAAATGGTTTTTGGCCAAAAACTAATTAAAACTTTATACCCTCAAGATTTACGATACAAAATTTATACGAGTAGGACGCATATTTGGTCATTTTTTTTTTACTATATAGAATAAGTTAGTTAGATATCTCAATACTAAAAGTTAAATGTGTAACTGTATTATGCTCTAAATATCAAACCACTATTGAAGGCAACTTGCGGTTGCTGGTGAGAAATACATCAAATACCCTTCATTATTCTCTTAATATTTAATATCATATTCATAAGCAATTGACCCATTCGATTAGTCTTAGCACAATGAAGTTGATATTTCAAATCAAAGATTAAAAGAAATGACTGAACGGTTAACTTATTCTGAAATACTTGGAAATTTCAGAGTGGTTCCTTTTCTGCGGAGACAACAAAATTGTCACGTCCATTTTTCCCTCAAATGTAAATATTTAATGCAGGTTCAGACACAGATAATTAAAGAAGCCCATGACTTAGTGAATACGTAGAAACTGTGCATGCCCATAGTAAAGAGCAAACATACTGCAGGTGAAACCCAATCCCACCGATTTATCTGAATAAGTTAAAAGATATTGAATGATACCAAATTAACAGAACAAAAACTGCACAGATCGAAGCATGTCTTACCTTAAAATGTGCCTCTATTCATATTCCAAGACTGCGTAGAGATAAGACCATCACCAAGAAGCCATGTTCTCATGAAACAACGCAGCTGCAGATTTCAAACATGACAAGTCAGCGCACAACAAATTTATAAGGGGAAGCAGACTGAGGCAAGCCCTATCAAAGCTCAGTTAAATACAACTGTGTGGTCATTATCAAATAAGACAACACCACTTACAGATAAAACTGTGCAGCCACCATCAAGTGTGATTGCGCCGTCAATATCATAGACTCTGTGGTCATGTTCAAGTACAACTGCACTGCAACCAATTCAGATTGCACCATCTATCATTTCAGACTGCATTATCACCATTGTTTAAAGATGTGCCATCATATTTCGAATGATAACGAGGCGTGGCATTAATTCGAGTTACCGAGTAAAGTCAAAATGCTACCCAGCAAGGCATCAGACAGTTCATAGTTTCAATTACAAACTACACATAATAAATTCAAAATTCCGGCCTAGGACCAAATTTAAAGTTCCTGCTTACAGTTAAAATTTCCCACCTAAAGTAGCTTCTTCCATCTGTAACTGCATCGGCAATCCATGCATAATTGATAAAGATCATGGATGAACAACAGATGGCAAGATCAGACAACAAAGGAAGGATCATAATGTTATGACATCAACAATCCATGTGACATCATTTTCTGATAAAAGGGGCGATACTGCAGCAGAAAGAGGACGGATTTCTCCTTGTTCTCTTGAAACGATATACTCAAAATAGTTGCTTCTACTGATACATGAACGTGAAATTCCTTAGCATATGAACCACTTAAATCTTAGTATCCTTTGCATTTTAGCATTTATTTACCTTGAATCTGCACTTTATTTTTTTATGACTGTTAAACCAAGATTACATTTTAACAAACAGTTAAAGTGCGCCTGCATATTTGTGTAAGCTTAAGCAACATAATTACTTCATTTCACGGCAAATTTGATGTCAGTTAAGTTTGCTAATTCCTAATTACGGAAAGCAACAAGCACCATAATTATTTCATAATTAAGTTGGTGTTGAGAGATGAAAAATATCATCGACAATAACAATATCATGTTATAAATTATGTACCCTCAACTCAAAAAAATTAACACGTTAAACCGTATAACTCAGAGCATAATATGCTAAAGAGATGCAGTTCAATTAATAGACATTAAATTAGTATAAAAATGATCATACCTATCGATTCGAGCGCCCCAAAAACAACCACGGCCAAAAAAATAAAATAATTAAAAGAGGGTGGTTTTGTTGTGTCGGTGGGTGGGGTGTTGGGGGTGATCAAAAGGAACTGCTTTTATGCACGCTATATTTTAGTTTGAATTTGTGGATGTATCCCTAAAACAGTAAATAAGGTTGTTCACAGAAAACATGGTTTACCTTTTAACACATTGTAAGCAAAGAGTGTGCAGTATTGTGAGCTTCGATGATAATACCTGAAATAATGTCACTTTAGAAAGGAAAGAAAATGAGGGTAAAATTTAAACTGTACAGAAATGAATATGAGTAAATCTCTATTTCAAATTCGTAAGAAATATAGTCCTAAATTACCACAGAGTTACAGCAATAAACGGCATACAATAAACTAAATCACTCTCAAATTTGTTTGCATCAATTGTAACAAAATAGGATACATGTTAAGATGGAACAAAACAAACTAGATATGGCCAACGTAAATGTCAAGCGTTTATCTTGAAAGCCAAGTGGAAATGAGTAGCAACAGAATCATGGTTCCAAGACCAATATTCACTATATAATCAGCATCTTCATGCTTCAACTTATCTTGGATTTGTCCCATCCATGCATGAAAAGGGCACTTCTCTTTCTGCATATGTTGCATGATCAGTGTCTAACATACATATTCACCTCCAAAGAAGAATTTATCTACTTACCAATATATCCTCGTCTTCTCCTTGTCTGTCACTCAGCAACACTCTTCTTGTCTCTTCAATTTCTTTCATGCTTATGATTTCAGTGGTTTCAGTTGAAATTCTGAAGCCTGCATACGCTGAATCTGTGTGTGTTGTCTTCATAACTGAACCAAAAAAGTTTGTCACGGGTACCTGATCATATAGCACGCAAAAATGTCTTATGGTCGTAGTCTTAAGAAATAAAGCTTTTAAAACCAAAGAAAAAAGTTTAAACCTAGTTCTCAACCTAAAAATATTTAAGTGTTTGAACCGTACACATGTGAGCAATCATCTCATCACCAATTGAGAGAGAATTAACTTAAGCAATTACCAAGGTAAGTTGAAACTCATTGCTGAGACTTGTCAACATATAAATGCCCTGCAAATACCATGGATTAAAGTTTAAAACTTATACCTCATCCAAGGACCGTTGGTAGAGGTCCGTTCGATAATAAGCCGTAGACATCAGCATTTTCGGGTCATATGATTTGAAAAGACTGCACATAGGAAATTTTTGTTTATCAGAAGAAAAATAATAAACTTTCTACAGTGTGCATGGGAACTCAATATCTAGTCATGCATAAGGCTATATAATGCAGTCGCACATACAAATTGCAAAATACTAAGACACAGCAAGCAACTAAGCATGATACAATAGCCAGGGACCACTTCTCAGTAGTAAAATACCTAATATGATTTGCTGGTAGAGGTTTTTGAGTTTGTTCCTCTAAGTACAAAAGAAAACAAAACAAAAAACGCAGGAATATTTATAAGTAGAAACAGTCACATATCCTAAATGTGAAATACAAGATAATTAGCATGTCTGAAATGGTGAGTAAGATACAATGAGATATTATACTATAATAAAAGACAGGATTATTAATAAGAAATACAGCATAAGCAAGCATAAATTGATTTAGCTAAAAGAAGATTCAAATATGAACTAATAATGATTGCATTTGAGATTTAAAGGTTGTAGAATTAGAAGGAAAAAATATATAATCTCTATGCACATTTTATAACCTTACAAGTAATGATTGTGAAAGAAAAAAGAAAAAAGAAAAAAAAAAAAAAAAAAAAAAAAAAAAAAAACAAGTATTGCTTTTACTGAACGCCTTGCAGAGAAAACCAAATCATGAGTGTGGCTATTGACCTAGATTTGTGCTCTTTCTTTATTGGTGTTCCCTAAGAAAAAAAATCCTGAATCACAAACGTCCAGCAAAAATAATTCCTTATCTCCCTTTCCCAAAGAAAACAAAATGATTCACTCAAATTTGTTTTTCTCGACCATTTCTGTAGCTTAGCACACAAGGAAAATATGTTTGGTTTCAACTCTTAATCGTTATAGAAAACCCAAGCAAACTGAATAACGCACTTCAATCAAGAATAGACATATCCAGACAATACTATCAATGTAACAAACCTGCTAAGTGAAGCATTGCTGTACATGTTCAACTTTTCAAAAAATGCAAGGGTGTAGAAGGTAAATCTGTCCACAACTGACACGCCTATCTGCATAAATCATCCATATCATTCTAATTCACAAACCAATTAGATAATGAATCAGCAAGCACAAAGTCTCATCCTGTTTAGAATTAGATCACACTAACATCAGAGTCAAGATGATGAGAGTATGAGTTTTCTCCTTTCTTGCTACTCCCAATTGCCAAAACACCAGGAGAGTGAAGCTGAAATCACAGGTGACAATGAAACCATAACTCTCCTAAGACTTAAAAAACTACATATCTGATGCTATACTATTCTAGGTCATGAAAAAACCTGAGAAAATAAGGTTGCAGCTTGGCATGTGTCAACCATGATGAGAAGCTCCTTGAATCTGAATAGTTTAGGATCGAATGATCAAATAACAGAAAATATATTAAAAAGTAGTTTTGGAGAAGCTCATGCCTGTTTTTCTCCTTCAATTGTTTCACTGCATCAGCAAGATCATGACTTTGAAGCTCTTCCGAGTCCTGAAATTTCAAAAACTCATCTCCTCCATGCCCCGTCATGTACAAAAGTATGTGACTTTTTTCATCACTTAGGAGACGCTTCGATCTTGGCACTGCACTATCATGTCTTCCAGTCAAAACTCGTAAAAAGTTTTCAACCGTCACTTCATACCCTCGATAATCAACCTGAAATTTCCAAGTGGGAAATAAGCCTGCGAACAATCGTTCAATAAAATCGTCTGTAGTCCATAGAAGTGAAGATGACTGATATCACTCATTGAATCTCGCAGATTATCACTTTTACCAATGGGGTAAAAGGCCATTTAGTTTTTTATTTACTTCATATTTCAATAAATCCGTAAATATGTTAAATGATAATACTATCACAGATCTTAGCAATGATGACAAAGACTCACAGCCAAGTTCATCTGACGATACTAGGTTGTAACTCTAATATTTTAAAAATGTTAGGTATGACTGGTAGTTAAAATAGTGAACCCTGTTTTGCATCGAGGTAATGGATGGAAATAATTTTATATCTAACAATTTTTGACATCATATTTCAGTAGTATCCAAAATGGTAGTACACTACCTTAACAAAAGTTTATAATTGTATCTGAAATGTTACAAGTTCATCATTCTTGTTACAAACAAACAGCTGACTCAATAATCTAAAATATTATTAATTACAAATAAGTGGCATCCCTAACAGAAAAGTGAGACATCTAACAATACAAATAATAAGGGATGCGGATACATGAGTATACGTGCTCCATGGGTAATAACTTTATTTCCAACTAGTTAAATAATTTATAACTAGAGTATGCACATCATATAGTTGGACATACAAAAATAAAACACTCACCTCAACATTGTCCCCATACAAGTTGAGTTGATGATTCTCGTTATTGAATACTTGGGCTGGATAATTATTCCTAGAATTGCAAGCCATATCATCAGCCAGCATAAGAATTATACGTTCATCTGGTATTCCTAGCCTCTTTACTGTCCTGAAGTGCGAAATCCTTATTTAATTTAACATCTGGACCAAAAAAATTCCACACAAACATAAAGCCAACTTTGTCTGGAACACTACTAACCTGTATAATGACAAAGTGTTGGCCATATGTCGATAATTGAACCTGTATTGTAAGATAAAAGTTCAGAAAAAACAAATTTGTAAAATAATTCCAACAATATACCACAGGTTTAATTTTAAGTGGAACGTAAATTAATTATGTTGTAATCAACACTGCATGCCTCAATACCCCATAATTGTTCTTTCTGATAGGTTAGGACATTGTAAGACCAGTCCAACTAGTCTAATAGACATTTGTAATTTAATCAATACTAGCCTATACAGCATTTTGGAGTTGACATCAGGCAAAAAAGTGCTAGGTCTGCAACTTGCACCGTTTGGTGCATCTTGCGCATCAAAATATGGCACCTCTGCTTAAAATATTGTAGTCAAAAACTGCTTGTACACATGATTTCAGGAACAAGACATCACAAATTCAATAATGTGAAGCCACAGACTCACAATCAATAGATAATCACAGATAAAACCAAGAAGCTGCAGAATGTTCAACTTAAATCTATGACGAAACTTTGAAATTACAACATAATTCAAAAAAAAAAAAAAAAAAAAAAAAAAAAAAAAAAACTACTTTTTCAAAGTTGGATTTAGAAACCCATATTTCTTTTCCCACACATGCTGAAGTTGATGCAACACCTTTCAGTGCTTATCAACTTAAGCTTGTATTGTGCCATTGTGCTTCAACTGCACCTTGACCCACAGAAAAATGCAGCGGCTGCACCTAGAGATGCCTCGGTGTATGCCATGGAAACACCACTAGAAGGGAGAAAATCAATATTACTGCTACTACATTTCCTCGGGTTCTACCCTTACTCCCAAGTGCCATTGAACCGTTCAAATGGCCAAACTTTCATTGGGATATTCCATATCATACCCATATAACAGTTAACTATGTCACAGTAAATCTGACCACTCTCTAGATTTATAAATTTTGATGACATAGCCGTAAGTTCGGCCGAATTGTCATGGGAATTGATAATTCTTAGTTCAGTCTACGCTTTTGAATTTTAAAACTTGTGTCTTTGCTAAGTTTCAAAAGGCGAAAGTGTGCACGAGGCATTCTTTTGCCGGTGATGCGTAAGCCTCAAAACATGGAGACGCAAGTTTTTTGAGTAAACATTGAGGCGTAAGTTATTATTGCATCGTTATCATTGATTTTTTATTAATAAAAGTTAACAATTAATCATATGAAACTATAAACACCTAACTTTAAAGAGTTCGGTCCTAATTATTCTTTATTATTCATCCATAGAAGTATAAATAATTAAAACTATAAACAAAGAATATAAGAACTGAACGTTAAAGTGTTCATTCCTAATTATTCTTTATTATTCATTCGTAAAATTATAAATAATTAAAACTATAAACAAATAAAACTGGAGCACTTGATTTCATAAGCACACACAGAGGGGGGATGTTCTATAGCATTCACTTAGCATCTCTATCATATTTCGAGTTACACGATTTTAAATGCAATGAAAGTTTGTGGATGTTTAATCTACATTATGAATATCATCACCATAAAATATGAGATTGTTTTGAAATTTCTAATCTCATCAAAATAATAGGTCAATATTAATCATCAAAACATTTATTTTTATTTGTTGGTCTGAAACATCGAGTCTGTCATGTTATATGTATTTAGATGCGCTCGAATTTTATGGAGATGACTATGAGTATGATGTGAACATATTCACAAAATTTCATAACATTTAAAATTCTATAATTCAGAATATGATATTGGTGGAAAAGGGGAACTCCAAAAAAGGAATGTCATTGAATCTCCCTCATACACGCAAACACATGTGTATATGTATGTGTATAAAATCCAATCATTAATTGTAATGTAAAGAATTCGTTTTCAAATTTCAAACCCGCAATAATATTTTTGATAACAAAACCGATCCTTATTCAAGCATAACACTTATTATGACGTCTCAACGGTTGCCATACCTCTTGCCACCTGAGATGGGGTCCTTAACTTCAACCCTACAATAATATGTCTTTTTGATTATTATTTTTCCCTCTATTAACCTTCAAACATTTTCTAAATTTTCAAAAATGGCCTTTGATCAATTTTGCGGAACCGATCTTTATTATGAGCTGTAGGAAATCATGTAAGTTGTTACTTTAGTTTTTTCTTCCTACCACTTTAAATCAATCCGTTAAATTTATATAGAGGTTCAGTGATGAAAAATCATGAATTTTCTTTAAATAGCAATTGAGAAAGTTCATTATGTAGCTCTCGATCGTTGTTTCAAAAGCAATCTTATTTAATCATGTTGATATTATAACTGGAAAAGAAACTCACTGACCTATATTTACTTAAACTTCCCTCTTTTTTGCTTGTTTTTAAATAATTGAAGTTCAATGACTTACATTGGCGTCAATATCTACAATTGGAGGTTTTAAAAAAAAGTTCTTATGAGTCTTATGCCTCAGCCATTTGAGGCGTGCAAGGCGTGCATTTTTTATGTTTCGCACGCCTCAAGTTGTTAAGGCATAAGGCTCAAAAGTGAAGAAAAAAAAATGAGAATGCCTCAATGCATTTTATCTCATCTTGCCTTGAGGCAAACACCGAGGTGGGCTTTTTAAAACAATAGTCCTTTGTTATTTAATGTACATCTGACAATAAACACTCAACAAACTTACCCTTGTTTAGTATTAGTAACTCAACTACAACGAATTTTTGTGTCCTATTGCTTATGCTATAATTCATTGGAAAATAATCAACCAGATAAATAATGAACATGAACCGTTTCGGTCTATGTGTTGGTACACGCTACACCATTTACTTGCACATTCAGATACCTCATGACTATAGCATCCAATATGAAGGTGAATATCATGAATTACCACATTATTTTTAATCAGCAATATAAAATGAAATCTACTATCTTAATATCTGTCAGTAGTCTAATTACTGAACTTGAAAGCATTTCTTTTACTATGTCCAAGCCAATATATTGCAAACCAACGTTCTTGGAACTTCCATTCGTTCATTTCATCAAGTAATTGATGCATGTTATTTTACCAAATTCAAGTTGGGCAAGATTAGAAAGCTTAATCAAAACAAATGGAAGAAGAAATAATGAAGATACCAATATCGGGACGTGCAGACCAAAATAGCCCAATTGTTGTGCATCGACGAAGACGAAGATGTCGAAGAGATTGGAAGCAAAAGTAGTATAAAAATCGGCATGTATTCGAACGAGACCGCCATTTTATGCAGTTAGCGTAGGCGGTTGTGTGGAGAATTCGAGGATTTAAACTGAAACGAACAAGAAAGAAAATTAAAATCTCGTGCGCATTCTGGTCGAGATTAGGAATTTTTTGAACTCGGGGTGACAAAGCAAGAAGAAATCAAGCGACTTTAATTTGGTACCCTTGGGTTTTGAGTAGTCCCCAAAACTTTAAAAAACGCTTAACCCTCAATTTTACCAAGCATCCACGCTGATTTTATTTTATTTTTTTTTAAAAAAAAAAATCCAAAAATACCCTTTCACATAGGATGAATGCGTGGTTTTCAGTCTACCTCGTAGCAGCCCTACATGGTTATTTAGAGTACCACATGGTAGCATTCTGTGGTTGCTTCATAGAACACATAGTGCTAATACGGGGGTACACTAAGAAACCACATAAGACAACTACGAGGTGAGCAGAAAACTGGAAAAAAAATAAAATATAGAAAAGGCAGTTTGTCCTTGTATTTTTTTGATAAAATGGAGGGCAACTCAGCATATTGTCGGGTTCGAATATAATTTGCCTTGGGAAATAGTAGAATGCATTTGATTTATATTTTTAAATTTTCAATTTCGTACATACAAAAGAACAATCGTTTTAAAAACAAAATTAGCATACAAAACAAAAGAACAATATTTTATTATTTTTCGTATTTTTATAAATAACGAAAAAACGATAGCATTCATCCATTCATCATCCTCTCTGTCTTTGGTCTGTCACATCCGTCATCCTTCAAATCTTCGCACCTTTTGAAATTAACGTTGATAACTCAAAATACAAGATAAACCAAACACTACATACAAATTGTAACACCCCGCATTTTTAATGTAATTAAAAATGTTTATATGCATGATAGTGATATGCAGTTTAAATTAATACATACGTTGAAAAGAAGAAAATTTATACGATAACAATGTATGTAGCATAAAAAGATAATAAAATAAAGATACTTAATTTAAATATCAGGAATTAAGTAAAAAAGATGTCATCATTGCGTTCGCCTCAAAATTCTGGTTCAGATGGATACCAAGTTTGCGTAAAATGGATAACATATGAAGAAGTTGTAAGCCGCAGAAGTTTATATACGTGTAGAATAATATATATATATATATATATATATATATATATATATTTTATATGCATTGACATATTTAAGGAAAAGAAAAGTAATATACAGTAAGGAATGCGCGTTTAAAGAGGAGAATGGAAATACATTCATATGCGCGTTCATAAATTTAGTTTAAATTGTAGAGATTATCATGCACTTAAAAGGTTCAATGTATTTGGAAAAAAAAAAACATTAAGTACTCTTTTTGGGACCGACAAAGGTTGAAATAAATGTTGCACGTTTTTCGATTTAAATGTTTGGAGACTAGATGCATGCACCTGTGATTAAGGAGACTAGATGCATGCACCTATGATTAAGGAGACTAGATGCATGCACCTGTGATTAAGGAGATTAGATGCATGCACCTACGATTATTTATAGCAAACATGTAAATAAAAATAAAAATAAAAAAGTTAATGCATAATTATGACATTATTATATATATATATATATATATATATATATATATATATATATATATATATATATATATATATAAGAGGCAACACTAATTCGAGATTAGGGGATTTGTTTTACTGGTAAGAATTGAAATTGGTAAATTAAAGACATTAATGTTATATTTAGGGATAATATAACGGTTACATTAAATATGGAAAAAGAGAGTACATGTAGTAAATGCATTTAGGCATTTCAAATATGACATGAATAGAAAAACAATGAATAAATAGCCATCAATAATGGTTATGAGAAGGATAAAATAAAAATAAAAAGATATTAAATTCCCTTTTGTAAAGTAGTTAACACATACTATATTTTCTACGATTAAAAATAAAATAAAAATAAAGGAATAGTTGGATACCATATTTGATAAGAACATGAGTGTAAGTAAACGTATGGTATTTATTTACATAAATAAATAATAATTATGTTAAAAAGGTAGAGAAAAATAAATTGTTGCCTTGTTTAAATAAAAGAAAAAGGGAAACAAATTTTATACGGTTAAGGTATAAACAAAGGAATGGTTTTGCTAAATAAATCTTCATTAATGTTCTTTAACAAATAAAAGAGGGCTAGATTCGTAGTTTGACACCTATATAAACAACCCTAAGCTCATTGTAAACTTCACAACAATTCGTGGCGAAGCCATGGCTCCCTTCTCTCTCATTTTCTTCTTCTCCAAAAGATCTTGGATCTATTCTCCCCTGTTTTCTCTACAACATCTATTCTTTAAAATAAAAAGAATAAGATCTACAACAACAATGAAATAGAAAAGAGATTCAAAGCTAAAGAGAAGATAATGGATTCAGATTTGCGAATTTATGCCGCAAAGAGAAATCAAAGATGATTCAAAAACAAAAATCCAAGCTAAGCAAAAGAGGGAAAACAATACTAGAGTTATCAAGTACTCATTTTGAAGACGACAAGCAATGTGAGTGGTTTATAATACAACTTTTGTATAAGATTATTATTTATCGTTCAAACATTCCCCATGTAAAACATGCGATGAAATTATTGTGAAAGATTAGACCTTTAATGTTTTCATATGTTAAATTATTATATGGTCACGTTCCTCCTTTTATCCTTCCCTCTTTATTTCTTTATAATTAGGCTATCTCGAGCCTAGATCTATCATGAAATAAATACGATTGAATATTGTGAACGAAAAGGGGAAACACTAGATTTTGGGATATGACATAAATTGAAGAGTTTGGTTATGAATTACAAAGGGGTTTGGGTATAGTATACCATTAGCAAGGTTTGAATGTGTAAACCAAGTTGGGAAGTATAAGTATGAACACGATTTGGGTTTTAGCATAAGATTGTCATCATTGAAAAGATTTGAACTTGTTAATTAGCCTATGACACTAGAATAAAACATGGATTTGAATTTGGAGATTTAATATGTTAGTCATATTTTTATAGGACTCGAACTTATTTAAAAATATGAATACCATTGGAAATAAATGATTTGGAATTGGTAAATTTGAATAAAAGTTGGGTAATTGGGTTACATGTAATTTGGTATGAATCAACATTAAATTGGTCTAATTAATGACCTCTTGAATAGGCTTAAAAGTAAATTTGAACTGCATAACATGAAATTGGGGGTTTTGGGTGAAATACGAATATTAATAAACCTTTGACATGAGGTTAGACACAATTGTGGTATAAGACTGCCTGGAACCACCCGACAAATCCAGCTGCCACAATTGGACGTCTAATGTGAGAGGTCAAAGGAGGAAATTTGAGCGTAACGGTTTATGACACGAGGTTGGACTCAAGTTGTGGCGTAAGACTGACCAGAACCGCCCGGCACATCCAGCAGCCACAAAATGTTAGTCCAATGTGGGTGGTTATACATCGTTATGGCATAATGAATGCATTAAGGAATACTAACCATAATAAGACATGTGGCTGACAAGGGTATGGTTAGAGGGTTAAGTGGGTACAGGTGTAACACCCCGTATGTTGAATAACTTGTTATAATATAAAACAGGGCAGAATTAAATTTTAAAATCTGAATCAGGGGAAACGGGCTATGCCATTGCGTTCGTCTCGGAAAAATACGTGAAATAGAGTCCGAGTTTTCGAAAATCGGAGTCCGTATGACCCAGTTAAGGCCAGAAGAAGTTTTCAGAAAATTCAAAACAGATTTGAATATAAAAAATTCACATTTCAGAAGAGGCGGGAAAATTCCCGCCAGGCAGAGGGTGTCGACCCTAGGGTGGACATGGGTGTCGACCCCCTCCCTAGGGGTCGACCCAGGGGTCGACCCCCCCTGTCGGTCTGTGTGACCTGGGTGCAACCTGATGGGGTTTGGGCTATGTTTTAGGGCTTGTGACGAAATCTGACGGCTCTAACCTAATCTAGGGTTAATATAAGGGCCTAAACTAAATCCTAATTCTATAAATACACCCTAAGACTACCCTAATTCATACTAAAATTGGAGACAACGTCGTTATGCCGTCAAAATGCAACTTGAAGGAGCCTCAATCAAATTAAAGAGGAAGATAGCTTTTCAAATCAACTTCTAATCAACTCTAGCAACTTAATCTTCTTCATAAGAGTGTCAATCAACAAGTTGTGAGTACTATAGCCTTAATGACCAATTGTTGAAATGATTATGATAGGATATAATGAGGTTATGGCTATGAATGTGGATCAATGCAAGTTATGTTATCATATGCTATGTGTTCATGATGTTATGCAAGTTATGCAAGTCATATGCTATGTGTTATGCAAGTATGCAAGTCATATGCTATATGGTCATGATGTTATGCAAGTTATGCAAGTCATATGCTATGTGTTATGCAAGTATGCAAGTCATATGCTATATGTTCATGATGTTATGCAAGTTATGCAAGTCATATGCTATGTGATCATGATGTTATGCAAGTTATGCAAGTTTTAGGCTATGCGTTCATGATGCTAGTTATGCAAATCGCTATGATAAACATTGATCCATTATGACACCATGTTATGCAAGTTTGGTATATGATTATATGCAAGTTCATATATGATATGTATGCAAGTTTGGTGTATGATTATATGCAAGTTCATATATGATATGTCATGCAAGTTTGGTGTATGATTATATGCAAGTTCATATATGATATGTCATGCAAGTTTGGTGTTTGATTAAATGCAAGTTCATATATGACATGTTATGCAAGTTTGGTGTTTGATTATATGCAAGTAACATATGCAAGTTTACACCTTTGTATGATATGCATACATATGCAAGTTAACCCCTTTGAATGTCATACATACATATGCAAGTTTACCCCTTTGCATGACATAAGTAACTTATGCAAGTTAACCTCTTTATGACATATGTGATTCATGCAAGTTTGGGTTGATTATTTATGCTAGTTGGGTTTGATGCTATATGCATGTTGACACCTTTAAAACCCATGTTGATGCTAATGTTATGCAAGTTGAACCCATTGTATGAGTGATCAATCTTCCCTTTTAAGTATGTCATGTTAGCGAATTACGTGGGGAACGATGGGGTTAATATTCATGTTAATGAAATGGTGTGAAGTTGGTATGATTATGCATACCATAAAGTGGATGGACACAATTGAGTCAATTATGTACATCGTTAAATTTGTAATTAATTAGGGATAATTAATACAAATTATAGGGGTGATTAATTAGGTGTAATTAATCGACTAAGACACGAGGTTGGACCCTTTTTGTAGCATAAGACTGCCCGGAACCGACCGGCAAATCCAGCGGCTACAAATGATTGGCCCAATGTGAGAGGTCTTAGGCACAAACTAAATACGTGACAAGTGTAAAGACACGAGGTTAGACTCGGTTATGGCGTAAGGCTGCCCGGACCCGACCGGCAAATCCAGCTGCCATAAAAGATAGTCTAATGTGAGAGGTCTTTACATCGATTACGTTCTTAATCAATTAAGAAACACTTAACCAGATAAGCATGTAGTGGGGCATGAGGGGTTAAGTGGGTGCCTTGGGTGGCATGTGGAAATCAAGTAAGTGCCTTGGGTGGCATGTGGAAATCTAGTGGGTTGCCTTGGGTGACAATAGAAAATACGATTAGAATACTTAACCAAAGTGGAACATGTAATTAAACATGATTAAAAAGGGTTAAGTAAGTGCCTTGGGTGGCATGGGGAAGATCTAGTGGGTTGCCTTTGGTGGCAATATAAGATAAGATTAGAATACTTAACCAAAGTGGAACATGTAATTAAACATGATAAAAGGGTTAAGTAAGTGCCTTGGATGGCATGGGGAAAATCAAGTAAGTGCCTTGGATGGCATGTGGAAATCTAGTGGGTGCCTTGAGTGGCAATTGAAATATGATTAGATGACTTAACCAAACTTTAAACATGTAAGTGGACATGATTATTAAAAAGGGTTAAGTGGGATACACTAGAAGTGACAAGCTTAGGTGGGTAGCTTGTGGGGGCCCATTTCAACCAGTAACCCATATGTATCTTATTGGGCTCGACCCATGTCGAGGACGGGACACGCGTACTGGGCTTGACTATAAGAGGCCAAAACGGGTTAGCGGTGGAAACGCAAGTCCAACGGGTTTCATATGCGTGTGTGGACCCGGGCTGGTAGGTAAGACGTTGTTGCATCGTGTAGGTATAAGCCGTGCACCATTGATAGTATCGGGTTGCCACTTTGGGGAGTGATACACCCCACTGTGGGGCCAGCACGGGTATCTACGGTAGGGAGCCGATCGCTTGGGGAGTAGTGGGTACACCTAGTGGAGATAGGGGCAGACGACACCTATGTAGTCAGCTAGCGGTACACGAAACTACTGGGTAAATTTTCTAAGTCCTTGGGAGGGATCAACCTTTAAGTAGGAAAGATCTGGTGTGGTGCAGTTAGTAATTACCCTTGGGTGGGTAGATGCGTCTTTACCGTTATCTTGGGTACACCTAGTGGAGATAGGGGCAGACGACACCTATGTAGTCAGCTAGGGGTACACGAGACTACTATTAAGATTACTAAGTATACTCAGTGGGATCAATCTTTAAGTTAGGAATTACCCTTGGGTGGGTAGATCTGGTGTGGTGCAGTGTAGGAGTTACCCTTGGGTGGGTAGATCTGGTGTGGTGCAGTGTAGTATTTATCCTTGGGTGGATAGGCGCGTCTTTACCGTTATCTTAGTTCATCCTAAGTCTAGTGGGCTGCTTAGTGTAGTCATTTATCCCCAGTTGTACCGTACCAGGTTTATATCATACCCTAATTACTTTAATGATTGTATTGTTAAAGTTATAGGGCTCACTCAGACTTATGTTTGACCCCGTTGTTTTTATCTTTTTCCCAACCCTCAGGTTATCAGAATGGGCCTAGCACTAGTGAGCTTGGATCAGATTGCTTTATCTATCTTTTGGAGCTTGGACCGTGATGTAAAGCTCAGCTTATCTTTTCTATTATGGCTATTAGTTATGTAGTGGGATTATGTACTTATGTTTTTATCAAGATGGATATTTAGTACTTGACTCTTGTTTAGTTGGCATTTGGTGTTGTAACCAGACATGTTTATCTTCTGCTGCAATGAAATGATGTTTTAAATTTTCAAGTATTATTTATATTTGTCTTGTTGTAATCTTTCTGTTCTATATTCACTTAAAATACTCCACCGAAGTTAAGGCATTCCCTTAGTGAGTGACCTTAGCGGGTGTGGGGTGTTACACGTGGTATCAGAGCTTAAGGTTACCAGAACAGATAAAACTTTTAGAAAAACTATTTTTCTAAAAACATTTTTGGAAGAAGTATTTTCAAAAACATGTCTTTTAAGAGAAAAGTTTTTGAAGGAAAAGAACATAATCCCCAAGAGCCATATATCCTTCCTTCGATTCTCCGTTTTGAGTCTCTTCCTCTTTCTCTTTTTGAATTTCCCCTCCGCGTATAGATGTCTTTTTTAAGATAAATAAGGACTTCCGTATGAAGGACGGAAGAACCACTTCAAGGGACTAAGACGTTTGTCGGGCTAAGAAGTTAGTCCAAGGAGGTGGAGGGCTTGTGGGTACATTTAAAATGGACGAGGGAGGAAAGTTCAAATAGCTGTTAGGTAAATAAAGGACGAAACCTCATCGTGGTGGGAGGTCACGAAAGGAGAATGTGAAGGAGAAGGCTAGTTGTTTTGGAGAAATAGGACACCTTATTAGGATTGTCCAAAGAGGTAAGGACAAAGTACAGGATCTTCTGGAGGGTAGATGTATTCCCTCACGGCCGGTATACCTGATGGGGGTAGGACCGTCTAGGTTGAAATTTGGTTTTCTCGATCATCCTGTTCGAACTTTATTCGACTCTGGTGCATCGCATTCGTTTATCTCATCATCATTAGTTGAGTCACTGCACTTAGACACCAGTTTAGTAGATGATCCCTTGGTTGTTTCAAACCCAATTGGGGGCTCCACTTATTTGTCCATGATATGTTTGGGTTTGAAGATTTCCATACTTAGCGTTGAGTTTAGATGTGATGCTTTTTTTTTGGGCTTCACTGGCTATGGGTTGATTTTGGGCATGGACTGGTTATCTAGTAATGGTGCCGTTTTTGATTGCGAAAGGAGAGTTGTTAGGCTCATGACCCGCTTGGGTAACACTCTCGAGATCTCTTGTAATCCTATAGATTCTGTTATGCTAAGTTATCTTGAATCGCTTGACGCTTCGGTCGAGAGTTTGCGATCTGTTAGAGTGGTCGGGGAATACTCGGATGTGTTTGAGGAGGTGAAGGGCTTACCTCCGAAGCGGGAGATAGACTTCCGAATATATCTTGTGGACAATGCTAAACCAGTATCTTTACCAGTGCGCCACATGGCTCCTCGTGAGAGGAGGGAACTCCATAAGCAAGTAGGGGATTTGCTTGAGAAGGGGTTCATAAGACGAAGTATATCACAGTGGGGTGCTCCAGTAGTTTTTGCCACGAAGGCGGATGGGTCCCTCAGACTTTGTGTAGACCATAGAGAACTCAACAAGCTCACAAAGAAGAATAGACACCCATTGCCGAGGATTGATGATCTCTTTGGATCGGTTGGTTGGCGCCTCAGTGTTTTCGCAGTTGGACCTGGCCACGGGGTTTAATCAGTTGGGAGTGGCTGAGGATAGTATAGAGAAGACTGCCTTTAGGACTCCGGATGGTTTCTATGAGTGGCTTGTGATGCCATTTGGTTTGACGAACGCCCCTGCATACTTTGTTGATTTGATGAGTAGGGTGTTCAGGGAGTACCGAAATAACTTCGTAGTGGTCTTTGTGGATGACAACTTGGTCTTTTCTAAGAGCGAAATAAGTTTTCGTATGTGCTTAATAGGTTAAGCAAAGCCAGTTATTTGATCAACGGTGGTTTTGGAGCGAGACTGGCAAGGACATCCAGAGTTGGACAAGTGCTTAATTATTTAGCCGTTTTTACTAGTATCATCTCACGTAGGTCGTCTGAATTCGAAGGAGGTATCCCTTGGGTGTTTGTCTGATATTGGTTTAGGCCTTTGGGGCTTGCACTTGGGGGAGGTCGAGTTCGACTAGGATGGTCTGCGTGAGAGATGGATAGTTGTGACGATTTTGCATGGGAGAATATCCTGGTTTTCTCTAGAAGTGGAGAAAAGCATGCCCTACATCTTAGGGAAGTGTTGGAGACTCTTCAAGCACATAGTCTTAAGACAACAAAGGTGGATGGGATTCTTAGCATCCTATGATTTCGAGATAGCGTATACCCCTGGCAAGGGTAACATGGTGGCGGACGCCTTGAGCAGAAAAAGGTTGTCCTTGAGTCCATTGTTCGTGGAACGACGAAGCTTGGAATTTATCTCGATGTTTGATTTCAGACCTTCCGTTGACTTTGTACCCGGTTTGCTAGCATCTTTAGAGGTCAGACCTACTCTTTTGGGACGGATTTGTGAGGCACAGCGGGACGACCCACAGTTGGTTGAGTTGGTAGAGAGGCTCATAAGGGGGGAGTCGTCCAGCCATTTGAGTAGGTACATCCTAGACGATAGGGGGTGGTTGCATAGAGACGGTAGACTTTGTGTACCGCAAGACGAGGGTTTGAGGAAGGCTATACTTGATGATGCGCATCGTTCAAAGATGACTATTCATCCCGGTGGGGACAAGATGTACCAAGACATGAAGCGATTTTTCTTTTGGGCCGGTATGAAGAAAGATGTGGCCGAGTATGTCGCTAGATGCTTGGTGTGCCAACAAGTGAAAGCGGAGCAATAGAAACCCGGTGGGTTGCTTCACCCATTGGAAGTTCCGCAATGGAAGTGGGATAGCGTCTCGATGGATTTTATTGATGGGTTACCGAGATCGAGGAAGGGTAATACGGGAATTTGGGTTGTGGTAGACAGACTTACTAAGAGTGCCCATTTCATACCCGTGAAGAGTAAGAGGACTGCTCCATGGCATATAGAGTGGATTTACCCAAGAGGCTTAGTGGGGTACATGACGTATTCCATGTGTCACATTTGGGGAAGTGCCTACATGAGACCGCAGAGGTGGTAGAGCCGAGCTTGCTTAGAGAGGTGGAGGTAGAGCGTGATCCGACTATTCGACGAGCTCCTACCCGCATCCTTGGGTCAGAGATTAGGAAGTTGAGGGACAGAGAGGCTCGACTAGTCAAAGTGCAATGGGGAGAAGATGAGAGCAATGCTACTTGGGAGACAGAAGCGAAGATGCGTTCACTGTACCCATTCCTTTTTGAGGGTATGTCTTTTAACTTCTCCTTTATCGTTTGTCTAGTACTTATCTTATCTTTAGTATGTCCTCTCATTAGTACCTTTGACCTTTAGATAGGGTAAACCTATTGAAACGAACAGGGATTTTCGACTCCGAAAATCAACATCAAACTACCATGTTGACCATTCAGACATCGAACATTCCAGATCATTAATAGAAAGAAGTTAGAGGGTGAGATAAGAAAGAAAGAAATATTAGAATAGAAGAAGAAGAAGAAACACCACACAGAGTCTCACATCGCAGCGGAACAAAATATAATACATAAATAACCTTTATTGAAAGCTTTTGAAATACTTACAATATCAGAGTACACATCTGGACAGTGATACTAATATGTCCTCATATAACCCACAGCGGAATAATAATATCATACGTCTGGATTTTTCCAGCTCGTCTCTTCACAGCAGTCGATAACCTGAACCTGTACACTCCGGGCTAACCCGAGCATTTACAAAACACCGGGTCAGTCTGGTGAACCAGAGTGAGATAAACTCGCACAGTATAAGGGTAAATCATCCAATCATGACTTTAAAGTTCAAAATCTTTTCGAAAGAAAAGGATAATCGTAAGACCAAATCCACACATAAACATGGACGGTTTTTACCTTACGATAACCCAAACCACTTTTGAAATCAATATCTTTTCTGATATTATAATAATGTCTAAATACAAGTAAATAGAATCTAGTAGAACGCTTGCATCTCACGCTCTACATATATAGTATACAATCAAAAACCGCGGGCGCTTATTGGGAATTGGATTCCGACTTGACAAGGTATGGGTCCACCTTCCGATAGTGTATCTCTAGAGACGAATACTCTGGGTTCAACAAGAACTTCTTGCAACCCGGCCCTCACATGACCGACCACCCATTTCTCTTGAGTGTATCGAATGTATATCACCGACGGTTGGGATCAGCAACCGTCTCCCGACAAGGGACAGCATCGAAACATAGATTTAAGAAGCAAATAGGATTTCCTCTAGATAGGTGATCATACACCCTAATGGGAGCGACCCACATAGCCATGTTGCCTGCCCGATTTTTGTCATTTCCCGATTGATGAGGCTTGAGGTTTAGATTTACCTTCGAACACCTGGTCATCATTCACTTTGAATGCCACATCGTCAGATCCGTCAGATATCACTAATTGACGTCCACAAAAATACTCTAGCTGGAAGCTAAGAGAACGGCAACTCCCCGCCAACAACTATCGTACGTTAAAAGAAATCAACGTACGTGACACTTTGGAAATACTCTGTCGGACATCCGTCCATACAAGTCATCCAGGAACAGGATGAACCGAAGGTATTCTCCTGCTGCATCCATATAGGAATCACCCCATGGATCAGTAGCGAGAAGTCCTTGCAACCCGTTGATTCCAATCACGACAGAATCACAGCTTTTCTCTGCTTGCCAGGCAGAGAAAATTAGTGGTTCTTCCGTTTATGAAAACCCACGGTCTTCAATGCTCCATCTTGAACCTCTTCTGAGATCTTCACGTATTTGTTGGTCGGAATGGTTTTCGAATATAAATTCGATCCCGGTCTTTCCATACCAACAATCGTATTGGACAGGTTTGATAGTCGGTGTTTTAACTATCAAAATATACAGTGTTTCAATCATGACACTCCAATGAGTTCACTGGATCAGTATTCGGCATCACCTGGCCTTTTAACACTTGATTTACTTCGTTAAATCAAAACATATAACTCTGTTAATATTTAAAAATATGATATTTGAATAACTCTAATTCGATTTAACTCTAATCGGTTAACTCCAATTGATTAACTCAAAGTGGTTAACTCGACTTCTTTAACCCTATCGATTTACTACTATTTTACTTAACTCCATTCGCTTGACTCTAGATCGTGGCGATCACAATGGTTACGCCTGATTCCCTCAGGAAACATCCGACCGCCGTAGGCTATCTGCAGCCCTGCGAATTACGCTAGCAGTCGTACGAAATGGCACTCATCTTGAAAAACTATGTTTGACTAAATCTATCTCGAATAACTATATTCAATTTCCCACTTAATTCTTCCTTCAAACCATCTTTTAAATTCAGAAATCCATTAGTTTTAACGAAGAAATTTATAGCACATATGTTATAACAATAGCGTTATAATTACTATTTAGATTTACAAAACAACAGCGCTATAATCGCTGTTTAGGTTTACAACCCATTTACTATAGCAAAAGTGCTACAATCGCTATATTAGATTTACAAAACATATATTATAACAACAGCGCTAAAATCGCTGTTTAGATTACAAAACATATTCACTAACGTCTCTTACGATTACCAACTAATACTATCTTCAGATAATCCCGATGTTGTTCAAGTTGGGGTATTTTAATTACCTCTCAAACCTTGATCAACAACGTTCTTATCCTCCGATAAACATAAGTTGTAATCAATATTTCATTCTAGTCTCAAACAAATTCCATTTAACTATTGGATTTGGTTATACAACTCTATAACCCAGTTCTTTACCCAGATTCGCTTATTTCTAATCTCCTTTCAAAATTATTCGACCATTTTCCCATTTTGAAATCTCAATTAAAATTCTCCTTTATACTTGATCTTGGTTTCAAGTAAAATTAACGCCTTAACACGTTAAACCTCATTTACACGACCCTGGTTTATATAAACCCTTTACCTTAATTCACATAATTACACAACACTTAAAATTAAGTTATCATCTTCGCTTGAAATCCTCTTTTTAACATCGTTATAAACATTTTAGCTTTAAATATAAAACCTGCTCATAGATTCCTTTCACAATCCAATTTGGATTACACTTCTCTTCGATTACTTTTCAAAAGTAGTCTTCTAAATTCTTATTAAAACAATAATTTTCTTTACTCATTAACTACTTTAGTAGTTAATTTCTTTATTTACTAAAATAAATAGAAAATCCTTTTTAAAGATCTTGTTTAAAGTTAAAACAATATTCTTCAACTATTTCATTTCGCAATTTCGAACAAACTAATTTGATATTCGATTTCAGTTTAAATGGTCAATTTTGTCAAGCCAAAATTCGATTATCTCGTAAACTAATTCCAATTAACCTTCACTTTAAATTAATTAAAAATATAATTAATTTAAATTATTTCCATTAATTGTTTTCTTTTCAAAACAATTATCAAAGTTTAACCATTCGATTCATTCTCTATTCTCATTCTTTGTAAATCTGATTAACATCAGAATTTACTTTATAAAATAAATTACTAACAAATCAAGTCTTAAATAAATAAAACATTTATTTAATTCTCTTTAATAACTTTTGTTCAGAATAATACATTTTTCCAAAACCTAACTCCAGTTATAAAGTAAATTTTATAACTTCAACTCTATCGATTCACCTGACGGTGAATCACTGTCTATAACCCGATTGGTTTTAAAGGCCATACTCTGCCAAACACTTAACCAATATCACCTATTGGTTCAAACCAAACAGATGTTGAATATTCAATTAATAATCAACCATCAAATCAATCACACAAACAGATCAGTTCATATATGATAATATGAAAATAAATAATACATTTGAGGGATCCGGTTGGGTCCCTCCAACCTGTTCTTCCCTGTATCCAAATGGTTATCTCCAATCAAATTATTCAGTTTTCATTTAACTGATAACAATGAATAACGGCCATTCAACATCAACCACAAGCAATGCAAACAATTCAACCATTTAAAACACGTTTATAAAATAAACGTGACCAATAAGGTGAGTTACCCCCGTTGGATCCAATCGTTAACATAACGATTTGGTATTTCATTGAAATTAAACACGGTTTAATTTCATTGGTTAAATCAACAGATCAATGTATAACTAGTAAATTAGTCAACCATTGGCAAGCAGAGTACACAGAATAAAAAAAACACCCAATTTATATACAATATAAAAAGGGTAACTGAGTGAGTTTAACTCACCTTGATTTGAATTATTTCTGGAGCGGACCATTTTAATTAAATTAAACTAGTGTTTAATTTAATAAAAACTCCAATAGCTTTCGGCTCCATCCAAACTGCTCCTTAATGTCGTGCCCTTTGATACGGATCCAACGTGCCTGATTTTGTCGGAGTCTGATAACATAGACGCGCATTACAACAATTATATGGTGATGGTTTTATTCAACTGATTAAATCCTTAAATAGGTTCAAATTTTCGATTTATATTCTTAACGGTCACAGATTATAACAGGGTTATATGACCTGAACTTCAGTTCAGTCTCAAGAGAAATACTGTTTAAGTGCAACGCATCGTAATGTTATACTTTAAGTGATAATATAAAAAGTTGATTTGAGTTAAAATAAATGTGAAATGGTTGGAGCATTATATAAAAAAAACTAATATCTTTAATTACCAATCTCTGACTAGATGGTGTATAGATATTATATAATCAAGCTTGTTCGACCTTTGACACAAATCATTAAAACATTCGGCACTTTAACAATGACCGGGTTGACACGAACATACCATGCTGCATATAAACTAAAACACAGTCCCGAGCCACACACCTTACTACTTAATTAAACCTTAAAGAAAAAGGTATCTTACGTCATAAGAAAATGGGACACGTTAAACTTATATTATTGGCTTTGATTAGGTTATATTATAAAACATGATTAGGGACTTTAAATACTGATTAGGCATTTTCGAAGTTTACTATTTACCTTCTTCCTGCTCACGTCCTTTTCTCTTCTTGTCAACTTCGAACCTTCCCCCACTCCTTAACCCGAACGTCGCCCATACCCCTTTCCAGGAGATACACGAAAATCTTTGAGTCCCCTCTCAGCACGTTACACTCCCCACTGTTTCATACTTCCCACTTTCGAACATTACCACCTCATGTCACAAGAAACGAGCCATCCTACTAATTTCCTTCTCGCAACCACAACATCCCACTGTTAAAGTTAACCGCATACCCTACCATTCCAGATTCTCAACGGCACCTTTGCTTACGGCTACTGTATACGCAGCACGTTTATTACACTGTTCCTTACTCCTCTTACAAACAGCTTCAAACAACTTCGCCTTCATGCACAAAATCGATCCCCATGCGGAACTGAACTCACGCACCCTGTTTTGGAAGGAAGAGAGCGGCTTTTATTTTATATATAGGCTTGGTTATATTCTGTTGAGATGGGGTTTTCGTTTTGCCATTCACGAATGAAAATTATACAGTAGTGGATAGCTTTTATAGGAAGAACTACGTGATTGTCAAGTTATTTAAGGTAATAGGTTTTTCAGAAAATAGATAGTAGCTGAGCATTCTGAAACTTGGTCAGCACGGTTTTAGAAATGTCATTTTCATCCCATCCCCTTTGTCGGCACGGTGCTTAGGCACTTAGGCTTTTCCAGAATTTAGGTATAGCTGCGATGAGTCTTCTTATCCTGGCTGTCTTGTATTGATTTAAATAGCATATTATAGCTGTCTCGTTTGATTTAAATAGCATATTATAGACTGTATGTATCGATATAGGGGAGTAGGGTTTGAGATTATATATATATAGGGTTGTAGGATTTGATTTTAATATTATTAAAATTTTAACGAAACTTCGCTCTAAAGTAACACGCAGAAATCACTCCAAACGACTTCTGTCTTCTGAATAAAAAGCTAATCTTGGTGTAAAAAGATATTCCGAATCCAATGGGACAAGTTTCGTCGAATTCCGACATCATATGAAAAAATTTCCTTTATGAAACCAGAAATGAAAACGCGTTTAATTTTTCCACGGTCACTAGATAAATCAAATCAACTTGAAACCTTGATATCTTACAATAACTTTTCGATACGAACCCAACGGCACCAGTTTCGTCGCATTCTGAGACTGTTTCCCCGGTAGGCTATTTTTACCGCGTACCGCAATACCCTTTTTTAACACCAAATTATCCGATCTCTAAAAATAACAAATTATATACTTATTCTGACTCTAATCGACGATACGAACTCAACGGAACTGGTTTCGTGGCCTAATTCGATCATCTTCTCAAGTTACACTCAAATATCCCTTTATTTATTTAAATACGCGCTATAGAAATTGAACGGGCGTTTACGGCTACCGTGGTCACATACGATATCGGTTTTCCACGCAATTCACCACCGTACAATAATTTAGCGATACGGTTCTAATGAAACTGATTTCGTCGAAATCTGAGTTCGTTTGCAAAACGGCCATTTTAAAGGCCTATAATTTAATAACGAATTTCCGTAGCGACTATTTCAAAATTTGTTTTGGCCATAACTTACTATCTATAACATGGAATCTGGATTTTTCTCTTTCATATGAAAATTATCATCAATACGGTCCCAACGTGTCTTGTTTCACAGAAATCCGACTTATATCGAATCCTGTATTCTCAGTTGAAGTTCAAACTCGAATTTTCAAACTGCAGCGCTATATTTCAAGCTCGTTTTATATTATATATAAATATATAACGTTCAACTTCGTTTTAATAACGAATTAAATATTAAATTCCATTAATATTCCCAATATAATATTTAAAACTAATTTAAATATTCATATTCAAATGGTCGAAAAACACGGGTCGTTACATTCTTCCCCCCTTAAAATAATTTC
This sequence comes from Allium sativum, assembly GCA_030737875.1. Classification (NCBI taxonomy): domain Eukaryota; kingdom Viridiplantae; phylum Streptophyta; class Magnoliopsida; order Asparagales; family Amaryllidaceae; genus Allium; species Allium sativum. The sequence continues at coordinate 137,315,829 of CM060922.1, read as the reverse complement.
GTCCTCGAAATTGCTAAGGTAAGAAAGAACGTTATAAACCCATTAATTTTCAAATCCAATTTATTTTAAATCCAAACCCAATTCAATACTGTAAATAAATATTTTCAAAAATATTGAAAATTTTCTAACACATTATATTTTCGAAATTTTTTGCCAGCACCTCCTTTGTACGGCTCAATCGGTACAACTACGACTCGCCATTCTGGGCCTTCTCCAATTCAAATGAAAATAAAACAGCCAAGTGGCTTGCCAAATTGGCTCACAAATCTCCAAATCCATATAAAAATAAACGTGTACCTTTTTGTCGGGCACATCATTATATCCTTTCCATCTGCTGTCCTGTCAGCATATACAAATGCATTCCCAAAAAAATTCTAATTTTATCCTCAAACCCAAATCCTTCACACATCCAAGCCAAATCTCATTCTTAACTCAATTTCCATCCATTCTCAATTTCAACTCTTACTTACCAGTCCAACACCATTTCAGATTCCTGTCTCCCAATTCAAATCTGATTCTACTCGATATATAATATCCCAATTCAACTTCCAGTTAATCGGTTTCAATTCAATTCATATTCGCTTTCACAATATTAAATTTTATTTTTGTCCAAACAATTTCCTGAGAGTTTTTAAACAGTTCAGCTCTTTCAAAAATCAAATATTCCTTTTCAGGATTCAAAACAACTTGTCTTTCTCAAAGCAATTCAAAACAAAATCTTTGGTAGTAATCCGTCACTTAGAACTCGGAAATGAACACTGATGATGTGGCCAGCATCCTCAGAGTTATTTCCCACCGATCAAAGTGAGTTCAATACTATATAAATTTTCAAAATCATATTTAAACACTTCCTTTTGAAATTATTTCAAAATATCCACCTCAATGTTTGCAAAACAATTTAAAATCTCCCAGGATTTTAAGATTCTCATATATTCAATCCAAATTCATTTGCAAACTCATTTCCCACTTTTGGGAATTTTAATTCTAATTCTGATTTAGATTTCAGATTTAATAAATCTGCTTTTATATCATACGAATTCTAATTGGTTATTTATATAACCATTTCAATTATCATCAACCAACACATCCAATATATTATAATACTTCAAATATTAATCATTCTTTTATATCAAAATATCATTTGGGTAAAATTATTTCATTTACCCTCTTTCAAACATATCGTGACGACCCATTGTATTCGAGTGTTTATAAACCCTTATCGATACGGTGGATCAAACTGATCGATCAGAACTCATAAACAACTCGACCAATAAATCTCCACAATATAAAACAATTTTTATAAAATCTACAAATACGTTCACTCGTATATATACACTCAAACTCAGTCTAGGGTATTACTATCCCCATCTCTACTGAATCATGCCACAGAGCCAAGGCAATCACTTAACCTTCAGCTCTGATACCACTGTAACGAACTGGGATTTTCGACTCCGAAAATCAACATCAAACTACCATGTTGACCATTCAGACATCGAACATTCCAGATCATTAATAGAAAGAAGTTAGAGGGTGAGATAAGAAAGAAAGAAATATTAGAATAGAAGAAGAAGAAGAAACACCACACAGAGTCTCACATCGCAGCGGAACAAAATATAATACATAAATAACCTTTATTGAAAGCTTTTGAAATACTTACAATATCAGAGTACACATCTGGACAGTGATACTAATCTGTCCTCATATAACCCACAGCGGAATAATAATATCATACGTCTGGACTTTTCCAGCTCGTCTCTTCACAGCAGTCGATAACCTGAACCTGTACACTCTGGGCTAACCCGAGCATTTACAAAACACCGGGTCAGTCTGGTGAACCAGAGTGAGATAAACTCGCACAGTATAAGGGTAAATCATCCAATCATGACTTTAAAGGTCAAAATCTTTTCGAAAGAAAAGGATAATCGTAAGACCAAATCCACACATAAACACGGACGGTTTTTACCTTACGATAACCCAAACCACTTTTGAAATCAATATCTTTTCTGATATTATAATAATGTCTAAATACAAGTAAATAGAATCTAGTAGAACGCTTGCGTCTCACGCTCTACATATATAGTATACAATCAAAAACCGCGGGCGCTTATTGGGAATTGGATTCCGACTTGACAAGGTATGGGTCCACCTTCCGATAGTGTATCTCTAGAGACGAATACACTGGGTTCAACAAGAACTTCTTGCAACCCGGCCCTCACATGACCGACCACCCATTTCTCTTGAGTGTATCGAATGTATATCACCGACGGTTGGGATCAGCAACCGTCTCCCGACAAGGGACAGCATCGAAACATAGATTTAAGAAGCAAATAGGATTTCCTCTAGATAGGTGATCATACACCCTAATGGGAGCGACCCACATAGCCATGCTGCCTGCCCGATTTTTGTCATTTCCCGGTTGATGAGGCTTGAGGTTTAGATTTACCTTCGAACACCTGGTCATCATTCACTTTGAATGCCACATCGTCAGATCCGTCAGATATCACTAATTGACGTCCACAAAAATACTCTAGCTGGAAGCTAAGAGAACGGCAACTCCCCGCCAACAACTATCGTACGTTTGAAGAAATCAACGTATGTGACACTTTGGAAATACTCTGTCAGACATCCGTCCATACAAGTCATCCAGGAACAGGATGAACCGAAGGTATTCTCCTGCTGCATCCATATAGGAATCACCCCATGGATCAGTAGCGAGAAGTCCTTGCAACCCGTTGATTCCAATCACGACAGAATCACAGCTTTTCTCTGCTTGCCAGGCAGAGAAAATTAGTGGTTCTTCCGTTTATGAAAACCCACGGTCTTCAATGCTCCATCTTGAACCTCTTCTGAGATCTTCACGTATTTGTTGGTCGGAATGGTTTTCGAATATAAATTCGATCCCGGTCTTTCCATACCAACAATCGTATTGGACAGGTTTGATAGTCGGTGTTTTAACTATCAAAATATACAGTGTTTCAATCATGACACTCCAATGAGTTCACTGGATCAGTATTCGGCATCACCTGGCCTTTTAACACTTGATTTACTTCGTTAAATCAAAACATATAACTCTGTTAATATTTAAAAATATGATATTTGAATAACTCTAATTCGATTTAACTCTAATCGATTAACTCCAATTGATTAACTCAAAGTGGTTAACTCGACTTCTTTAACCCTATCGATTTACTACTCTTTTACTTAACTCTATTCGCTTGACTCTAGATCGTGGCGATCACAATGGTTACGCCTGATTCCCTCAGGAAACATCCGACCGCCGTAGGCTATCTGCAGCCCTGCGAATTACGCTAGCAGTCGTACGAAATGGCACTCATCTTGAAAAACTATGTTTGACTAACTCTAGCTCGAATAACTATATTCAATTTCCCACTTAATTCTTCCTTCAAACCATCTTTTAAATTCAGAAATCCATTAGTTTTAATAAAAGAAATTTATAGCACATATGTTATAACAATAGCGTTATAATTACTATTTAGATTTACAAAACAACAGTGCTATAATCGCTGTTTAGGTTTACAACCCATTTACTATAGCAAAAGTGCTACAATCGCTATATTAGATTTACAAAACATATATTATAACAACAGCGCTAAAATCGCTGTTTAGATTACAAAACATATTCACTAACGTCTCTTACGATTACCAACTAATACTATCTTCAGATAATCCCGATGTTGTTCAAGTTGGGGTATTTTAATTACCTCTCAAACCTTGATCAACAACGTTCTTATCCTCCGATAAACATAAGTTGTAATCAATATTTCATTCTAGTCTCAAACAAATTCCATTAAACTATTGGATTTGGTTATACAACTCTATAACCCAGTTCTTTACCCAGATTTGCTTATTTCCAATCTCCTTTCAAAATTATTCGACCATTTTCCCATTTTGAAATCTCAATTAAAATTCTCCTTTATACTTGATCTTGGTTTCAAGTAAAATTAACGCCTTAACACGTTAAACCTCATTTACACGACCCTGGTTTATATAAACCCTTTACCTTAATTCACATAATTACACAACACTTAAAATTAAGTTATCATCTTCGCTTGAAATCCTCTTTTTAACATCGTTATAAACATTTTAGCTTTAAATATAAAACCCGCTCATAGATTCCTTTCACAATCCAATTTGGATTACACTTCTCTTCGATTACTTTTCAAAAGTAGTCTTCTAAATTCTTATTAAAACAATAATTTTCTTTACTCATTAACTACTTTAGTAGTTAATTTCTTTATTTACTAAAATAAATAGAAAATCCTTTTTAAAGATCTTGTTTAAAGTTAAAACAATATTCTTCAACTATTTCATTTCGCAATTTCGAACAAACTAATTTGATATTCGATTTCAGTTTAAATGGTCAATTTTGTCAAGCCAAAATTCGATTATCTCGTAAACTAATTCCAATTAACCTTCACTTTAAATTAATTAAAAATATAATTAATTTAAATTATTTCCATTAATTGTTTTCTTTTCAAAACAATTATCAAAGTTTAACCATTCGATTCATTCTCTATTCTCATTCTTTGTAAATCTGATTAACATCAGAATTTACTTTATAAAATAAATTACTAACAAATCAAGTCTTAAATAAATAAAACATTTATTTAATTCTCTTTAATAACTTTTGTTCAGAATAATACATTTTTCCAAAACCTAACTCCAGTTATAAAGTAAATTTTATAACTTCAACTCTATCGATTCACCTGACGGTGAATCACTGTCTATAACCCGATTGATTTTAAAGGCCATACTCTGCCAAACACTTAACCAATATCACCTATTGGTTCAAACCAAACAGATGTTGAATATTCAATTAATAATCAACCATCAAATCAATCACACAAACAGATCAGTTCATATATGATAATATGAAAATAAATAATACATTTGAGGGATCCGGTTGGGTCCCTCCAACCTGTTCTTCCCTGTATCCAAATGGTTATCTCCAATCAAATTATTCAGTTTTCATTTAACTGATAACAATGAATAACGGCCATTCAACATCAACCACAAGCAATGCAAACAATTCAACCATTTAAAACACGTTTATAAAATAAACGTGACCAATAAGGTGAGTTACCCCCGTTGGATCCAATCGTTAACATAACGATTTGGTATTTCATTGAAATTAAACATGGTTTAATTTCATTGGTTAAATCAACAGATCAATGTATAACTAGTAAATTAGTCAACCATTGGCAAGCAGAGTACACAGAATAAAAAAACACCCAATTTATATACAATATAAAAAGGGTAACTGAGTGAGTTTAACTCACCTTGATTTGAATTATTTCTGGAGCGGACCATTTTAATTAAATTAAACTAGTGTTTAATTTAATAAAAACTCCAATAGCTTTCGGCTCCATCCAAACTGCTCCTTAATGTCGTGCCCTTTGATACGGATCCAACGTGCCTGATTTTGTCGGAGTCTGATAACATAGACGCGCATTACAACAATTATATGGTGATGGTTTTATTCAACTGATTAAATCCTTAAATAGGTTCAATTTTTCGATTTATATTCTTAACGGTCACAGATTATAACAGGGTTATATGACCTGAACTTCAGTTCAGTCTCAAGAGAAATACTGTTTAATGCAACGCATCGTAATGTTATACTTTAAGTGATAATATAAAAAGTTGATTTGAGTTAAAATAAATGTGAAATGGTTGGAGCATTATATAAAAAAAAACTAATATCTTTAATTACCAATCTCTGACTAGATGGTGTATAGATATTATATAATCAAGCTTGTTCGACCTTTGACACAAATCATTAAAACATTCGGCACTTTAACAATGACCGGGTTGACACGAACATACCATGCTGCATATAAACTAAAACACAGTCCCGAGCCACACACCTTACTACTTAATTAAACCTTAAAGAAAAAGGTATCTTACGTCATAAGAAAATGGGACACGTTAAACTTATATTATTGGCTTTGATTAGGTTATATTATAAAACATGGTTAGGGACTTTAAATACTGATTAGGCATTTTCGAAGTTTACTATTTACCTTCTTCCTGCTCACGTCCTTTTCTCTTCTTGTCAACTTCGAACCTTCCCCCACTCCTTAACCCGAACGTCGCCCATACCCCTTTCCAGGAGATACACGACAATCTTTGAGTCCCCTCTCAGCACGTTACACTCCCCACTGTTTCATACTTCCCACTTTCGAACATTACCACCTCATGTCATAAGAAACGAGCCATCCTACTAATTTCCTTCTCGCAACCACAACATCCCATTGTTAAAGTTAACCGCATACCCTACCATTCCAGATTCTCAACGGCACCTTTGCTTACGGGTACTGTATACGCAGCACGTTTATTACACTGTTCCTTTCTCCTCTTACAAACAGCTTCAAACAACTTCGCCTTCATGCACAAAATCGATCCCCATGCGGAACTGAACTCACGCACCCTGTTTTGGAAGGAAGAGAGCGGCTTTTATTTTATATATAGGCTTGGTTATATTCTGTTGAGATGGGGTTTTCGTTTTGCCATTCACGAATGAAAATTATACAGTAGTGGATAGCTTTTATAGGAAGAACTACGTGATTGTCAAGTTATTTAAGGTAATAGGTTTTTCAGAAAATAGATAGTAGCTGAGCATTCTGAAACTTGGTCAGCACGGTTTTAGAAATGTCATTTTCATCCCATCCCCTTTGTCGGCACGGTGCTTAGGCACTTAGGCTTTTCCAGAATTTAGGTATAGCTGCGATGAGTCTTCTTATCCTGGCTGTCTTGTATTGATTTAAATAGCATATTATAGCTGTCTCGTTTGATTTAAATAGCATATTATAGACTGTATGTATCGATATAGGGGAGTAGGGTTTGAGATTATATATATATATAGGGTTGTAGGATTTGATTTTAATATTATTAAAATTTTAACGAAACTTCGCTCTAAAGTAACACGCAGAAATCACTCCAAACGACTTCTGTCTTCTGAATAAAAAGCTAATCTTGGTGTAAAAAGATATTCCGAATCCAATGGGACAAGTTTCGTCGAATTCCGACATCGTATGAAAAAATTTCCTTTATGAAACCAGAAATGAACACGCGTTTAATTTTTCCACGGTCACTAGATAAATCAAATCAACTTGAAACCTTGATATCTTACAATAATTTTTCGATACGAACCCAACGGCACCAGTTTCGTCGCATTCTGAGACTGTTTCCCCGGTAGGCTATTTTTACCGCGTACCGCAATACCCTTTTTTAACACCAAATTATCCGATCTCTAAAAATAACAAATTATATACTTATTCTGACTCTAATCGACGATACGAACTCAACGGAACTGGTTTCGTGGCCTAATTCGATCGTCTTCTCAAGTTACACTCAAATATCCCTTTATTTATTTAAATACGCGCTATAGAAATTGAACGGGCGTTTACGGCTACCGTGGTCACATACGATATCGGTTTTCCACGCAATTCACCACCGTACAATAATTTAGCGATACGGTTCTAATGAAACTGATTTCGTCGAAATCTGAGTTCGTTTGCAAAACGGCCATTTTAAAGGCCTATAATTTAATAACGAATTTCCATAGAGACTATTTCAAAATTTGTTTTGGCCATAACTTACTATCTATAACATGGAATCTGGATTTTTCTCTTTCATATGAAAATTATCATCAATACGGTCCCAACGTGTCTTGTTTCACAGAAATCCGACTTATATCGAATCCTGTATTCTCAGTTGAAGTTCAAACTCGAATTTTTAAACTGCAACGCTATATTTCAAGCTCGTTTTATATTATATATAAATATATTACGTTCAACTTCGTTTTAATAACGAATTAAATATTAAATTCCATTAATATTCCCAATATAATATTTAAAACTAATTTAAATATTCATATTCAAATGGTCGAAAAACACGGGTCGTTACATTCTTCCCCCCTTAAAATAATTTCGTCCTCGAAATTGCTAAGGTAAGAAAGAACGTTATAAACCCATTAATTTTCAAATCCAATTTATTTTAAATCCAAACCCAATTCAATACTGTAAATAAATATTTTCAAAAATATTGAAAATTTTCTAACACATTATATTTTCGAAAATTTTTGCCAGCACCTCCTTTGTACGGCTCAATCGGTACAACTTCGACTCGCCATTCTGGGCCTTCTCCAATTCAAAAGAAAATAAAACAGCCAAGTGGCTTGCCAAATTGGCTCACAAATCTCCAAATCCATATAAAAATAAACGTGTACCTTTTTGTCGGGCACATCATTATATCCTTTCCATCTGCTGTCCTGTCAGCATATACAAATGCATTCCCAAACAAAATTCTAATTTTATCCTCAAACCCAAATCCTACACACGTCCAAGCCAAATCTCATTCTTAACTCAATTTCCATCCATTCTCAATTTCAACTCTTACTTACCAGTCCAACACCATTTCAGATTCCTGTCTCCCAATTCAAATCTGATTCTACTCGATATATAATATCCCAATTCAACTTCCAGTTAATCGGTTTCAATTCAATTCATATTCGCTTTCACAATATTAAATTTTATTTTTGTCCAAACAATTTCCTGAGAGTTTTTAAACAGTTCAGCTCTTTCAAAAATCAAATATTCCTTTTCAGGATTCAAAACAACTTGTCTTTCTCAAAGCAATTCAAAACAAAATCTTTGGTAGTAATCCGTCACTTAGAACTCGGAAATGAACACTGATGATGTGGCCAGCATCCTCAGAGTTATTTCCCACCGATCAAAGTGAGTTCAATACTATATAAATTTTCAAAATCATATTTAAACACTTCCTTTTGAAATTATTTCAAAATATCCACCTCAATGTTAGCAAAACAATTTAAAATCTCCCAGGATTTTAAGATTCTCATATATTCAATCCAAATTCATTTCCCACTTTTGGGAATTTTAATTCTAATTCTGATTTAGATTTCAGATTTAATAAATCTGCTTTTATATCATACGAATTCTAATTGGTTATTTATATAACCATTTCAATTATCATCAACCAACACATCCAATATATTATAATACTTCAAATATTAATCATTCTTTTATATCAAAATATCATTTGGGTAAAATTATTTCATTTACCCTCTTTCAAACATATCGTGACGACCCATTGTATTCGAGTGTTTATAAACCCCTATCGATACGGTGGATCAAACTGATCGATCAGAACTCATAAACAACTCGACCAATAAATCTCCACTATATAAAACAATTTTTATAAAATCTACAAATACGTTCACTCGTATATATACACTCAAACTCAGTCTAGGGTATTACTATCCCCATCTCTACTGAATCACGCCACAGAGCCAAGGCAATCACTTAACCTTCAGCTCTGATACCACTGTAACGAACTGGGATTTTCGACTCCGAAAATCAACATCAAACTACCATGTTGACCATTCAGACATCGAACATTCCAGATCATTAATAGAAAGAAGTTAGAGGGTGAGATAAGAAAAAAAGAAATATTAGAATAGAAGAAGAAGAAGAAACACCACACAGAGTCTCACATCGCAGCGGAACAAAATATAATACATAAATAACCTTTATTGAAAGCTTTTGAAATACTTACAATATCAGAGTACACATCTGGACAGTGATACTAATCTGTCCTCATATAACCCACAGCGGAATAATAATATCATACGTCTGGACTTTTCCAGCTCGTCTCTTCACAGCAGTCGATAACCTGAACCTGTACACTCCGGGCTAACCCGAGCATTTACAAAACACCGGGTCAGTCTGGTGAACCAGAGTGAGATAAACTCGCACAGTATAAGGGTAAATCATCCAATCATGACTTTAAAGTTCAAAATCTTTTCGAAAGAAAAGGATAATCGTAAGACCAAATCCACACATAAACACGGACGATTTTTACCTTACGATAACCCAAACCACTTTTGAAATCAATATCTTTTCTGATATTATAATAATGTCTAAATACAAGTAAATAGAATCTAGTAGAACGCTTGCATCTCACGCTCTACATATATAGTATACAATCAAAAACCGCGGGCGCTTATTGGGAATTGGATTCCGACTTGACAAGGTATGGGTCCACCTTCCGATAGTGTATCTCTAGAGACGAATACACTGGGTTCAACAAGAACTTCTTGCAACCCGGCCCTCACATGACCGACCACCCATTTCTCTTGAGTGTATCGAATGTATATCACCGACGGTTGGGATCAGCAACCGTCTCCCGACAAGGGACAACATCGAAACATAGATTTAAGAAGCAAATAGGATTTCCTCTAGATAGGTGATCATACACCCTAATGGGAGCGACCCACATAGCCATGCTGCCTGCCCGATTTTTGTCATTTCCCGGTTGATGAGGCTTGAGGTTTAGATTTACCTTCGAACACCTGGTCATCATTCACTTTGAATGCCACATCGTCAGATCCGTCAGATATCACTAATTGACGTCCACAAAAATACTCTAGCTGGAAGCTAAGAGAACGGCAGCTCCCCGCCAACAATTATTGTACGTTTGAAGAAATCAACGTATGTGACACTTTGGAAATACTCTGTCAGACATCCGTCCATACAAGTCATCCAGGAACAGGATGAACCGAAGGTATTCTCCTGCTGCATCCATATAGGAATCACCCCATGGATCAGTAGCGAGAAGTCCTTGCAACCCGTTGATTCCAATCACGACAGAATCACGGCTTTTCTCTGCTTGCTAGGCAGAGAAAATTAGTGGTTCTTCCGTTTATGAAAACCCACGGTCTTCAATGCTCCATCTTGAACCTCTTCTGAGATCTTCACGTATTTGTTGGTCGGAATGGTTTTCGAATATAAATTCGATCCCGGTCTTTCCATACCAACAATCGTATTGGACAGGTTTGATAGTCGGTGTTTTAACTATCAAAATATACAGTGTTTCAATCATGACACTCCAATGAGTTCACTGGATCAGTATTCGGCATCACCTGGCCTTTTAACACTTGATTTACTTCGTTAAATCAAAACATATAACTCTTTTAATATTTAAAAATATGATATTTGAATAACTCTAATTCGATTTAACTCTAATCGATTAACTCCAATTGATTAACTCAAAGTGGTTAACTCGACTTCTTTAACCCTATCGATTTACTACTATTTTACTTAACTCCATTCGCTTGACTCTAGATCGTGGCGATCACAATGGTTACGCCTGATTCCCTCAGGAAACATCCGACCGCCGTAGGCTATCTGCAGCCCTGCGAATTACGCTAGGAGTCGTACGAAATGGCACTCATCTTGAAAAACTATGTTTGACTAACTCTAGCTCGAATAACTATATTCAATTTCCCACTTAATTCTTCCTTCAAACCATCTTTTAAATTCAGAAATCCATTAGTTTTAACAAAGAAATTTATAGCACATATGTTACAACAATAGCGTTATAATTACTATTTAGATTTACAAAACAACAGTGCTATAATCGCTGTTTAGGTTTACAACCCATTTACTATAGCAAAAGTGCTACAATCGCTATATTAGATTTACAAAACATATATTATAACAACAGCGCTAAAATCGCTGTTTAGATTACAAAACATATTCACTAACGTCTCTTACGATTACCAACTAATACTATCTTCAGATAATCCCGATGTTGTTCAAGTTGGGGTATTTTAATTACCTCTCAAACCTTGATCAACAACGTTCTTATCCTCCGATAAACATAAGTTGTAATCAATATTTCATTCTAGTCTCAAACAAATTCCATTTAACTATTGGATTTGGTTATACAACTCTATAACCCAGTTCTTTACCCAGATTCGCTTATTTCCAATCTCCTTTCAAAATTATTCGACCATTTTCCCATTTTGAAATCTCAATTAAAATTCTCCTTTATACTTGATCTTGGTTTCAAGTAAAATTAACGCCTTAACACGTTAAACCTCATTTACACGACCCTGGTTTATATAAACCCTTTGCCTTAATTCACATAATTACACAACACTTAAAATTAAGTTATCATCTTCGCTTGAAATCCTCTTTTTAACATCGTTATAAACATTTTAGCTTTAAATATAAAACCCGCTCATAGATTCCTTTCACAATCCAATTTGGATTACACTTCTCTTCGATTACTTTTCAAAAGTAGTGTTCTAAATTCTTATTAAAACAATAATTTTCTTTACTCATTAACTACTTTAGTAGTTAATTTCTTTATTTACTAAAATAAATAGAAAATCCTTTTTAAAGATCTTGTTTAAAGTTAAAACAATATTCTTCAACTATTTCATTTCGCAATTTCGAACAAACTAATTTGATATTCGATTTCAGTTTAAATGGTCAATTTTGTCAAGCCAAAATTCGATTATCTCGTAAACTAATTCCAATTAACCTTCACTTTAAATTAATTAAAAATATAATTAATTTAAATTATTTCCATTAATTGTTTTCTTTTCAAAACAATTATCAAAGTTTAACCATTCGATTCATTCTCTATTCTCATTCTTTGTAAATCTGATTAACATCAGAATTTACTTTATAAAATAAATTACTAACAAATCAAGTCTTAAATAAATAAAACATATATTTAATTCTCTTTAATAACTTTTGTTCAGAATAATACATTTTTCCAAAACCTAACTCCAGTTATAAAGTAAATTTTATAACTTCAACTCTATCGATTCACCTGACGGTGAATCACTGTCTATAACCCGATTGATTTTAAAGGCCATACTCTGCCAAACACTTAACCAATATCACCTATTGGTTCAAACCAAACAGATGTTGAATATTCAATTAATAATCAACCATCAAATCAATCACACAAACAGATCAGTTCATATATGATAATATGAAAATAAATAATACATTTGAGGGATCCGGTTGGGTCCCTCCAACCTGTTCTTCCCTGTATCCAAATGGTTATCTCCAATCAAATTATTCAGTTTTCATTTAACTGATAACAATGAATAACGGCCATTCAACATCAACCACAAGCAATGCAAACAATTCAACCATTTAAAACACGTTTATAAAATAAACGTGACCAATAAGGTGAGTTACCCCCGTTGGATCCAATCGTTAACATAACGATTTGGTATTTCATTGAAATTAAACACGGTTTAATTTCATAGGTTAAATCAACAGATCAATGTATAACTAGTAAATTAGTCAACCATTGGCAAGCAGAGTACACAGAATAAAAAAACACCCAATTTATATACAATATAAAAAGGGTAACTGAGTGAGTTTAACTCACCTTGATTTGAATTATTTCTGGAGCGGACCATTTTAATTAAATTAAACTAGTGTTTAATTTAATATAAACTCCAATAGCTTTCGGCTCCATCCAAACTGCTCCTTAATGTCGTGCCCTTTGATACGGATCCAACGTGCCTGATTTTGTCGGAGTCTGATAACATAGACGCGCATTACAACAATTATATGGTGATGGTTTTATTCAACTGATTAAATCCTTAAATAGGTTCAAATTTTCGATTTATATTCTTAACGGTCACAGATTATAACAGGGTTATATGACCTGAACTTCAGTTCAGTCTCAAGAGAAATACTGTTTAAGTGCAACGCATCGTAATGTTATACTTTAAGTGATAATATTAAAAGTTGATTTGAGTTAAAATAAATGTGAAATGGTTGGAGCATTATATAAAAAAAAACTAATATCTTTAATTACCAATCTCTGACTAGATGGTGTATAGATATTATATAATCAAGCTTGTTCGACCTTTGACACAAATCATTAAAACATTCGGCACTTTTACAATGACCGGGTTGACACGAACATACCATGCTGCATATAAACTAAAACACAGTCCCGAGCCACACACCTTACTACTTAATTAAACCTTAAAGAAAAAGGTATTTTACGTCATAAGAAAATGGGACACGTTAAACTTATATTATTGGCTTTGATTAGGTTATATTATAAAACATGATTAGGGACTTTAAATACTGATTAGGCATTTTCGAAGTTTACTATTTACCTTCTTCCTGCTCACGTCCTTTTCTCTTCTTGTCAACTTCGAACCTTCCCCCACTCCTTAACCCAAACGTCGCCCATACCCCTTTCCAGGAGATACACGACAATCTTTGAGTCCCCTCTCAGCACGTTACACTCCCCACTGTTTCATACTTCCCACTTTCGAACATTACCACCTCATGTCACAAGAAACGAGCCATCCTACCAATTTCCTTCTCGCAACCACAACATCCCATTGTTAAAGTTAACCGCATACCCTACCATTCCAGATTCTCAACGGCACCTTTGCTTACGGCTACTGTATACGCAACACGTTTATTACACTGTTACTTTCTCCTCTTACAAACAGCTTCAAACAACTTCGCCTTCATGCACAAAATCGATCCCCATGCGGAACTGAACTCACACACCCTGTTTTGGAAGGAAGAGAGCGGCTTTTATTTTATATATAGGCTTGGTTATATTCTGTTGAGATGGGGTTTTCGTTTTGCCATTCACGAATGAAAATTATACAGTAGTGGATAGCTTTTATAGGAAGAACTACATGATTGTCAAGTTATTTAAGGTAATAGGTTTTTCAGAAAATAGATAGTAGCTGAGCATTCTGAAACTTGGTCGGCACGGTTTTAGAAATGTCATTTTCATCCCATCCCCTTTGTCGGCACGGTGCTTAGGCACTTAGGCTTTTCCAGAATTTAGGTATAGCTGCGATGAGTCTTCTTATCCTGGCTGTCTTGTATTGATTTAAATAGCATATTATAGCTGTCTCGTTTGATTTAAATAGCATATTATAGACTGTATGTATCGATATAGGGGAGTAGGGTTTGAGATTATATATATATATAGGGTTGTAGGATTTGATTTTAATATTATTAAAATTTTAACGAAACTTCGCTCTAAAGTAACACGCAGAAATCACTCCAAACGACTTCTGTCTTCTGAATAAAAAGCTAATCTTGGTGTAAAAAGATATTCCGAATCCAATGGGACAAGTTTCGTCGAATTCCGACATCGTATGAAAAAATTTCCTTTATGAAACCAGAAATGAACACGCGTTTAATTTTTCCACGGTCACTAGATAAATCAAATCAACTTGAAACCTTGATATCTTACAATAACTTTTCGATACGAACCCAACGACACCAGTTTCGTCGCATTCTGAGACTGTTTCCCCGATAGGCTATTTTTACCGCGTACCGCAATACCCTTTTTTAACACCAAATTATCCGATCTCTAAAAATAACAAACTATATACTTATTCTGACTCTAATCGACGATACGAACTCAACGGAACTGGTTTCGTGGCCTAATTCGATCGTCTTCTCAAGTTACACTCAAATATCCCTTTATTTATTTAAATACGCGCTATAGAAATTGAACGGGCGTTTACGACTACCTTGGTCACATACGATATCGGTTTTCCACGCAATTCACCACCGTACAATAATTTAGCGATACGGTTCTAATGAAACCGATTTCATCGAAATCTGAGTTCGTTTGCAAAACGACCATTTTAAAGGCATATAATTTAATAACGAATTTCCATAGCGACTATTTCAAAATTTGTTTTGGCCATAACTTACTATCTATAACATGGAATCTGGATTTTTCTCTTTCATATGAAAATTATCATCAATACGGTCCCAACGTGTCTTGTTTCACAGAAATCCGACTTATATCGAATCCTGTATTCTCAGTTGAAGTTCAAACTCGAATTTTCAAACTGCAGCGCTATATTTCAAGCTCGTTTTATATTATATATAAATATATAACGTTCAACTTCGTTTTAATAACGAATTAAATATTAAATTCCATTAATATTCCCAATATAATATTTAAAACTAATTTAAATATTCATATTCAAATGGTCGAAAAACACGGGTCGTTACACCTATGGTTGAAACATGTGTTTGAGACATGTTATGTTTGATGGATGCGTGTGGATGCAAGTGTTTGCTAGTGGTTGCTCGTGGATGCATATACACACACTTTAGGCACTAGATCGGCTCAGTCACTTCATATTGCATATTGCATATAAATTGTGTGTAGGTAGCTTTATTAATAGATGTATAATGGTTGCGTTATCATATGGATGATGCATTTTGGTGTATGGTTGAGCACACATGTAGTAATAGTATGTGTCGGTAGGATTCTTTCGCATACATATTGGATGCATGGCACTATCATGGTTTGCATTAAGGAGGTCAACGGAATCAGTAGACCGCCTGATTTTGCATTAGATAGGGAACATATACACACACTCTTTGCATATGTTCAAACAACATTAGAAACATTAAGGACAATGGATGCCAGTGTTTGATGGTTTGAGTAGATGGTTGTTTGGATGGTAGGATACGTTCTTCTTGACTTAGAGATTTCGGGGACGAAATCCTTCAAGTAGGGGAGAATGTAACACCCCGTATGTTGAATAACTTGTTATAATATAAAACAGGGCAGAATTAAATTTTAAAATTTGAATCAGGGGAAACGGGCTATGCCATTGCGTTCGTCTCGGAAAAATACATGAAATAGAGTCCGAGTTTTCGAAAATCGGAGTCCGTATGACCCAGTTAAGGCCCGAAGAAGTTTTCAGAAAATTCAAAACAGATTTGAATATAAAAAATTCACATTTCAGAAGAGGCGGGAAAATTCCCGTCAGGTAGAGGGTGTCGACCCTAGGGTCGACATGGGTGTCGACCCACTCTCTAGGGGTCGACCCAGGGGTCGACCCCCCCTATCGGTTGTGTGACCTGGGTGCAACCTGATGGGGTTTGGGCTATGTTTTAGGGCTTGTGACGAAATCTGATGGCTCTAACCTAATCTAGGGTTAATATAAGGGCCTAAACTAAATCCTAATTCTATAAATACACCCAAAGACTACCCTAATTCATACTAAAATTGGAGACAACGTCGTTATGCCGTCAAAATGCAACTTGAAGGAGCCTCCATCAAATTAAAGAGGAAGATAGCTTTTCAAATCAACTTCTAATCAACTCTAGCAACTTAATCTTCTTCATAAGAGTGCCAATCAACAAGTTGTGAGTACTATAGCCTTAATGACCAATTGTTGAAATGATTATGATAGGATATAATGAGGTTATGGCTATGAATGTGGATCAATGCAAGTTATGTTATCATATGCTATGTGTTCATGATGTTATGCAAGTTATGCAAGTCATATGCTATGTGTTATGCAAGTATGCAAGTCATATGCTATATGTTCATGATGTTATGCAAGTTATGCAAGTCATATGCTATGTGTTATGCAAGTATGCAAGTCATATGCTATATGTTCATGATGTTATGCAAGTCATATGCTATGTGATCATGATGTTATGCAAGTTATGCAAGTTTCAGGCTATGCGTTCATGATGCTAGTTATGCAAATCGCTATGATAAACATTGATCCATTATGACACCATGTTATGCAAGTTTGGTATATGATTATATGCAAGTTCATATATGATATGTATGCAAGTTTGGTGTATGATTATATGCAAGTTCATATATGATATGTCATGCAAGTTTGGTGTATGATTATATGCAAGTTCATATATGATATGTCATGCAAGTTTGGTGTTTGATTATATGCAAGTTCATATATGACATGTTATGCAAGTTTGGTGTTTGATTATATGCAAGTAACATGTGCAAGTTTACACCTTTGTATGATACGCATACATATGCAAGTTAACCCCTTTGAATGTCATACATACATATGCAAGTTTACCCCTTTGTATGACATAAGTAACTTAAGCAAGTTAACCTCTTTATGACATATGTGATTCATGCAAGTTTGGGTTGATTATTTATGCTAGTTGGGTTTGATGCTATGTGCATGTTGACACCTTTAAAACCCATGTTGATGCTAATGTTATGCAAGTTGAACCCATTGTATGTGTGATGAATCTTCCCTTTTAAGTATGTCATGTTAGCGAATTACGTGGGGAACGATGGGGTTAATATTCATGTTAATGAAATGGTGTGAAGTTGGTATGATTATGCATACCATAAAGTGGATGGACACAATTGAGTCAATTATGTACATCGTTAAATTTGTAATTAATTAGGGATAATTAATACAAATTATGGGGGTGATTAATTAGGTGTAATTAATCGACTAAGACACGAGGTTGGACCCTTTTGTAGCATAAGTCTGCCCGGAACCGACCGGCAAATCCAGCGGCTACAAATGATTGGCCCAATGTGAGAGGTCTTAGGCACAAACTAAATACGTGACAAGTGTAAAGACACGAGGTTAGACTCGGTTATGGCGTAAGGCTGCCCGGACCCGACCGGCAAATCCAGCTGCCATAAAAGATAGTCTAATGTGAGAGGTCTTTACAACGGTTACATTCTTAATCAATTAAGAAACACTTAACCAGATAAGCATGTAGTGGGGCATGAGGGGTTAAGTGGGTGCCTTGGGTGGCATGTGGAAATCAAGTAAGTTCCTTGGGTGGCATGTGGAAATATAGTGGGTTGCCTTGGGTGGCAATAGAAAATACGATTAGAATACTTAACCAAAATGGACCATGTAATTAAACATGATTAAAAAGGGTTAAGTAAGTGCCTTGGGTGGCATGGGGAAGATCTAGTAGGTTGCCTTGGGTGGCAATAGAAGATAAGATTAGAATACTTAACCAAAGTGGAACATGTAATTAAACATGATAAAAGGGTTAAGTAAGTGCCTTGGGTGGCATGGGGAAAATCAAGTAAGTGCCTTGGGTGGCATGTGGAAATCTAGTGGGTGCCTTGAGTGGCAATTGAAATATGATTAGATGACTTAACCAAACTTTAAACATGTAAGTGGACATGATTATTAAAAAGGGTTAAGTGGGATACACTAGAAGTGACAAGCTTAGGTGGGTAGCTTGTGGGGGCCCATTTCAACCAGTAACCCATATGTATCTTATTGGGCTCGACCCATGTCGAGGACGGGACACGCGTACTGGGCTTGACTATAAGAGGCCAAAACGGGTTAGCGGTGGCAACGCAAGTCCAATGGGTTTCATATGCGTGTGTGGACCCGGGCTGGTAGGTAAGACGTTGTTGCATCGTGTAGGTATAAGCCGTGCACCATTGATAGTATCGGGTTGCCACTTTGGGTAGTGATACACCCCACTGTGGCGCCAGCACGGGTATCTACGGTAGGGAGCCGATCGCTTGGGGAGTAGTGGGTACACTTAGTGGAGATAGGGGCAGACGACACCTATGTAGTCAGCTAGGGGTACACGAAACTACTGGGTAAATTTTCTAAGTCCTTGGGAGGGATCAACCTTTAAGTAGGAAAGATCTGGTGTGGTGCAGTTAGTAATTACCCTTGGGTGGGTAGATGCGTCTTTACCGTTATCTTGGGTACACCTAGTGGAGATAGGGGCAGACGACACCTATGTAGTCAGCTAGGGGTACACGAGACTACTATTAAGATTACTAAGTATACTTAGTGGGATCAATCTTTAAGTTAGGAATTACCCTTGGGTGGGTAGATCTAGTGTGGTGCAGTGTAGGAGTTACCCTTGGGTGGGTAGATCTGGTGTGGTGCAGTATAGTATTTATCCTTGGGTGGATAGGCGCGTCTTTACCATTATCTTAGTTCATCCTAAGTCTAATGGGCTGCTTAGTGTAGTCATTTATCCTCAGTTGTACTGTACCAGGTTTATATCATACCCTAATTACTTTAATGATTGTATTGTTAAAGTTATAGGGCTCACTCAGACTTATGTCTGACCCCGTTGTTTTTATCTTTTTTCCAACCCTCAGGTTATCAGAATGGGCCTAGCACTAGTGGGCTTGGATCAGATTGCTTTATCTATCTTTTGGAGCTTGGACCGTGATGTAAAGCTCAGCTTATCTTTTCTATTATGGCTATTAGTTATGTAGTGGGATTATGTACTTATGTTTTTATCAAGATGGATATTTAGTACTTGACTCTTGTTTAGTTGGCATTTGGTATTGTAACCAGACATGTTTATCTTCTGCTGCAATGAAATGATGTTTTAAATTTTCAAGTATTATTTATATCTGTCTTGTTGTAATCTTTCTGTTCTATATTCACTTAAAATACTCCACCTGAAGTTAAGGCATTCCCTTAGTGAGTGACCTTAGCGGGTGTGGGGTGTTACAACAGGTAAGTATAGACTTACCTGTAGTAAGACAAGATATGTATAAACATGTAAGTATAAGACTTAACCATAGTAAGACATGTGTAAAATATGGAAACAATAATAATAAAAAGGTTAATCTGAACTAATGACGGAATATGGGGAATGATAAATAACCTATTACAAATTTGAATAAGAAAAAAGAAGGAAAATAGGTTAGACTTGTCCTAGGGACAAAAGGGGAAAATATGACTTATGGGATACGATAAGTTATAAGAACGAAAAAGGGAAGAATAAGATAACTTATATGAGGAGATATACTTAATTATAAATTAAGCAGTTTGAAAAGGAAGAAGAAGTAAAATTTGAATCATATATGTTGGTTGGGTAGAGTAATTCCCGAGGTGTCAGTCTGATGTTGATCTCGGTCTTTGGGGCTGGTATTTAGGGGGTTGCTCCCCCAATCAGTATACATGTGGGATAAGGTATACTTAACAATGAATTGAATATAACATGTTGTTGTGACCCAAAAAGGGAATAATTTATGAAATTGAAAGACAACATGTTATAAGGCTTATCAATGGACTTAAGTAAGTTAAGTATAAATTCAGTTGATAACCAACGGTAAACATAAACTAAGTATCAAACCTTGGTTAAGAGAATCAAGTAATAAACCTTAGTTAAAATAACTAAGTAGATAACGAGAAAGAAAACTAAGTAGTAAACCTTAGTTAAAGTGGACTAAGTTGTAAACCTTAGTTAAGAAAAATGAACGATTGATAGAACTAAGTAGTAAACCTTAGTTAAAAGGACTAAGTAGTAAACCTTAGTTAAGAAAATGACGATTCAGGAAACTAAGTAAACCTTAGTTAAAAACTAAGAGGGCTAAGTAGTAAACCTTAGTTAAAGAAACTAAGTAGTAAACCTTAGTAGAACACGAGAAGGAGCGTACGGCCGTCTGATTTTAAAGAAGGCTCCAACGAATTGGGTTACGAAGCCCGAGGCTTCGAGGGGACGTGAGGGTACTCTTGGTATCCCTCAGTGAGGCTACAGATGATCCTCCTGCGCTCACAGAGGTTAAGGTCTGCGTTAGAAGAACCAAGGGTATGCCTTGGTTGCAATAAAAGGCAACCTAAAGACTAGGATGGACCAGCGTGATTCGGCGAGACCAGTAGCCCTGTGATTGCAACTCGTCATCTACCTACCATCTTGAGTCAGTCGAGATACGCACAGCGGAAAGACGGAGAACTCCTACGAACCATATACTTGCTATCTAGTTGTGGTTGCGGTTGCGGTTGGACATAGGTTAGTGGGGCATAGAGGGGCCGGCATATAGTTCTCATTTTTCAAGGATGGCCTTTCATTAGTTGAGGGAGGGGTCGAGTGGGACCATAGCCACTAGAAAAACAGACCTTAGCATCTGCATCGGCAGACAACTTAAAGCTCCCGACCGAGTTTCGTGTTTCTTGACTTGCCCTGCCACGGGACTCGGGTAGCACATATAGAGTACATGTGCATCTAGTCATCGAAAAACGGTTCACGATACTTACGCGGGGAAGGTCTAGGAACATATATCGCTCTGGGTAGTGTGTCCTAGACTAGAGGGCATATTTCGTTAGGTAGCATAATCCCTAGTAGCCCTAGGTGGCATAAACCAAAACCGAATTAAGGAAACGTGGCAGTCCAAACAATTACGGAAATGGTGGCACTGCGTTGAGGTAGTATATAGTTACGTAATGAAGTCCGTACGATAAATGGAAAGGGACTGTACACATACATGGAAAAGATAATACGAGTAGGGGTATCCACATATACGAGATATTAGGTTAATATACTAGTATGTGAATAAA
This sequence comes from Allium sativum, assembly GCA_030737875.1. Lineage (NCBI taxonomy): Eukaryota > Viridiplantae > Streptophyta > Magnoliopsida > Asparagales > Amaryllidaceae > Allium > Allium sativum. Next base: position 137,293,892 of record CM060922.1, on the reverse strand, counting down.
AACGACATGAGTTTAGCCTTAGGTGTTAATGACGAGATTAACCTAATAACTAAGAAAATATACGGAACGGTATATGTAGTGTTACACAGAAGTTTATTATAAGTCCTCTCACACAGAACTTATGTTCTGACCCCCTCCTCATTACATACTTCCAGGTTAGCTTCATGACAGAGATGGTATAGCTTTGGATACTGGTTAGACAGTATGATTTATAAGGTAAAGCTATTTTTGAATATATTATATTTTAATTCCTTCCGCTGTGAGATGCTCTACGAATTCTGACATGTTTCTTTATCTCTGTCTTTTTCTGCAGGATACTAGAGCACCCAACTCGGGTTTTGATAGATTGAATTTGTAAAATTCGGTCTGTCGGAATCCAGGTTGTCACATCTGGTATCAGAGCTTCGGTTTAGTGTTCCTAGGGAGATAATGAGTGAACGTATTTGTATTTTCTTAAATATAAATATATTATATATAAACCTAGATCCATATAGTAGCCCACTAGACATGAAAAGAGTTGGGATATTTAGTTTGTACACTAAAGTAATAAACATAGAAATTTTTGAGACCCTTAGGTGGTTTGGTTGGAAAGTGTACAATATGATTTGGTATTAGGGAAAGAAAGTATCCCATAGAGTTAAAACTGAAATGTTATTATTTCAGAGTAGTGGGTTTAGAAGTGAAACCTTATAAACTAGAAAAGGTTGAAAAATGTGGAAAATGGATTGGGTATATATATACTCGAGAAAATTGAATTCGCGAAAGTGCCTTGGAAAGCCTAGTGAGTTGAAGAACCACTTTGAGTCTAACCCAATGATAAGTTATTAGAACCTAACTGGAGATTGGTGGGGTTGAGTGATTCTCTGAGTATCAATCTGATGTTGATTTCGGTCTTCGGTGTTGATGCTTAGAGAATTATTCTCTTACCAATTTCCGGTCAAAGATTAGCTAATGTTAAAACTAATGGAAAATTCCCGTAGAATGCATAAACATTGAGAAACCTAGGTTTGTTGCTTGAGAAAAAGAGATAAAGTATAGGCTAGTAATACACAGCATGGACTAGTAGTTACTACTAGGTAGGGAATGACAAGCAAGTGTATAGATCCTATTGTGTGGACTCGCGATTGTTAGAGGTAACAAAGTCCTAAGATTCTAGGCCCATAGTTGTAGCTGTGTAAGATACTGTTAGAGTAGAAAACAGAAAAGCTTGGTTGAAAAATAAACTTAAGAAGAAGACTAGCCTAACTAACAAGAAAACAACTGAATCAATCAAGCAACAAAACGTGACGGGAAAAGAAATTGAAAATCTTAAGAAAAAAAAAAGATGAATAAATATGAAATTACTCTAAGATATGTTGAAAAAAAAGGTTTCTTATGTAATTGTGCTTGGATAGGAAAATAGGAACTTTTTATAGAATAACTATGTAAAAATCCGAGTGCAACAAGAAAAGGTACATAAAAGAAAAATGGAAAATGGAAAATTTTCCGTTTTATACCATTTTGTAACATAAGAAATCGAATTTGGAAAAAATTAGATTTTTCTAAATTTCGAATTTAATGATGGTTGGTAGGGTTTGGATGCAACAATTGGATGAACCGTGCTCTTATATAAGAGTGTGGGAAAATTTGGATGAAAAATGTTTTGGTTTTTCAAAAATATTGCATTCATATAGAACTGCAAGTATATTTAGGACGTGTGCATCATGTTTTGAAAGAGTTTTTAAAAATTTGCATACATATAGGTGGTACCAAATTAGGCATACATGCATTACTATGTTGTGTTTCACTTTGCACATATGCACAATGTTTGAAAAAATGGATGTACACATGATGGATGATATAATATGCGAGGGATTATTTGATTTTACCCCTACCAAATTTCGGGGACGAAATTTCTTAAGGGTGGGAGAATGTAACACCCCGTATTTTTAATGTAATTAAAAATGTTTATATGCATGATAGTGATATGCAGTTTAAATTAATACATACGTTGAAAAGAAGAAAATTTATACGATAACAATGTATGTAGCATAAAAAGATAATAAAATAAAGATACTCAATTTAAATATCAGGAATTAAGTAAAAAAGATGTCATCATTGCGTTCGCCTCAAAATTCTGGTTCAGATGGATACCAAGTTTGCGTAAAACAGATAACATATGAAGAAGTTGTAAGCCGCAGAAGTTTATATATGTATAGGATAAAAAATATATATATTATATGCATTGACATATTTAAGGAAAAGAAAATTAATATACAATAAGGAATGCACGTTTAAAGAGGAGAATGGAAATACATTCATATGCGCGTTCATAAATTTAGTTTAAATTGTAGAGATTGTCATGCACTTAAAAGGTTCAATGTATTTGAAAAAAAAGAAAGCATCAAGTACTCTTTTTGGGACCGACAGAGGTTGAAATTAATGTGGCACGTTTTTCGATTTAAATGTTTGGAGTCTAGATGCATGCACCTGTGATTAAGGAGACTAGATGCATGCACCTATGATTAAGAAGACTAGATGCATGCACCTGTGATTAAGGAGACTAGATGCATGCACCTATGATTAAGGAGACTAGATGCATGCACCTGTGATTAAGGAGACTAGATGCATGCACCTACGATTATTTATAGCAAACATGTAAATAAAAATAAAAATAAAAAAGTTAATGCATAATTATGACATTAATTAATTGGCGTGAGTTTGACTAAATGTTAAGTATTTGGTATTATATATATATATATATATATATATATATATATATATATAAGAGGCAACACTAATTCGAGATTAGGAGATTTGTTTTACTGGTAAGAAATGAAATTGGTAAATTAAAGACATTAATGTTATATTTAGGGATAATATAACAGTTACATTAAATATGGAAAAAGAGAGTACATGTAGTAAATGCATTTAGGCATTTCAAATATGACATGAATAGAAAAACAATGAATAAATAGCCATCAATAATGGCTATGAGAAGGATAAAATAAAAATAAAAAGATATTAAATTCCCTTTAGTAAAATAGTTAACACATACTATATTTTCTACAATTAAAAATAAAATAAAAATAAAGGCATAGTTGGATACCATATTTGATAAGAACATGAGTGTAAGTAAACGTAAGGTATTTATTTACATAAATAAATAATAATTATGTTAAAAAGGTAGAGAAAAATAAATTGTTGTCTTGTTTAAATAAAAGAAAAAGGGAAACAAATTTTATACGGTTAAGGTATAAACAAAGGAATGGTTTTGCTAAATAAATCTTCATTAATGTTCTTTAACAAATAAAAGAGGGCTAGATTCGTAGTTTGGCACCTATATAAACAACCCTAAGCTCATTGTAAACTTCACAACAATTCATGGCGAAGCCATGGCTCCCTTCTCTCTCATTTTCTTCTTCTCCAAAAGATCTTGGATCTATTCTCCCCTCTTTTCTCTACAACATCTATTCTTTAAAATAAAAAGAATAAGATCTACAACAACAATGAAATAGAAAAGAGATTCAAAGCTAAAGAGAAGATAATGGATTCAGATTTGCGAATTTATGCCGCAAAGAGAAATCAAAGATGATTCAAAAACAGAAATCCAATGTAATAACCAGCAAATTCTGAGCCAGTTTAAAATTTTTATTTTGGCAATTTTAGCGAATTTTGAATATTTAAAATAGATTATTTTAAATAATATCGACGAGAAATTTATTTTGAATATAATTATAACGTATATATTATATACGTCGTCGTTAGAATATAAATATTTATATATAATTTTAAATAGAATTGAAAATGGCGCGGTAGTTCGATAATTCGATTTCAAACTTCAATTGAATGTACCGGGTGCAAAACAATCCGGATTTTAGTGAAACCAAAAATAATGGGATCTATTTGATATTATCTTTCCAACGAATCCGACCAATCGGGATTTCATAGCGGGAATCAAAAGATATGTCCAGTTGAAAATTCTGAATAGTCGCTATGGAATTCAGGCCCTTAAAAATAGACATTTTGCAAACGACCTCGGATTTCGACGAAACCAGTTTTGTTGGGTCCGTGATGTCAAATTATTGCTAGGTTTCAAATTTCATAATTTTTCGAATCAATATGTGAGCGTGGCAAAGGAAAACGTGTTTTGACCATTTCAGTTGATTTTAAACGACTGGAAATTGACCATTTTTCTAACGGTCTCAGAATTCGACGAAACTAGTTTTGTTAGGGCCGTATCGTCAATACGAAGCTAGAAAATATTTTTCGGGAATTTTTAGAGTTCGTATGTGACCCCGGTAATTTGAAATGTACGTTTAAAATTCAATAAAATGATTTAAATGTAAATTCAAAGAAAACTGATTCGAACAGTCGAATTGGCCTACGTGGCATATCCCATTGTGTTCGGAATGGGGGTATTACGCTAGGGACGACAGTCGGCGGGTTCAAATCTGAGTTGAAACGAAAAGTCAACATTAGGGTTTTAAAGGAAAAAAAAATATAATTATTATATATATATTTACATAACCCCCCCAAATCATTATTTCAGATCGAATATAAATAAAAAAAAACCCCCGAAACCCCGTCGCCCCCCCCCCCCACGTCGCAGCCGCCACCGACTTCCCCCCCCCCCAGGTGTGCCGCCGCCACTTCTTCCCTTCCTCCTCCCCCTTGCCTTCCTCGACACCGACGCGAGACCCCCTCCCCCCATCCACCGACGCAACCGAGCCCCCCTCCACCTGCTCACAGCCGCAGCCACCACGACCCACCGCCGGCCTCCGATCAACCCCCCCTCTTCTGCGCCGCTTCTCCCTCCTCTTGAAGCCCACAGCGAACGCCCAAACCCCCCTGTAAGTCCTTTTTTTTCTTTTTATTTATTTTATTTTTGATTTATATAAACTGAAAAAAGATTAAATACTGTTTTTATTTTAAAGTTTAAAACTAATTTCGATTTTAGTTTTAAAATTGATTTTAAAAGTAATTTAAAACTGATTTTAAAAGTAATTTAAAACTGATTTTAAAAGTAATTTAAAACTGATTTTAAAAAGAATTTAAAATAAAAAAGGTTTGAATTTTAAATGGAAAAAGATTAGAACTTTAAAAGGTGAATAGATAGGATTTTTATTTGGTAAAAGGTATGATCTTTATATTTTTAAAGTGATAAAAATATGATTTTTATATTTTTAAAGTATTAAAAATATAATCTTTACTATATAGAAATATTAAAAATATGGTTTTTATATTTTTAAAGTATTAAAAATATAATCTTTATAGGATAGAGAATATAAAAATATCATCTTTGTATATGTAGCGAAATAAAAATCTGATTTTTATTTTATATACGTTGAAGTAAAGTGATGATTTTAATAATGATGAAATCTTTAAATTTAAAAAGGCGAAATCTTTAAATTTAAAAAGGCGAAATCTTTAAATTTAAAAAGGCAAAATCTTTAAATTTAAAAAGGCGAAATCTTTATATAGAAAATAGCATGATAAAAATATAATTTTTATCTATATAACATAGTAGTAAAAATTCGATTTTTATATTGAATAGCAAAGTAAAACTTCGATTTTTTTTATATTGAATAGCGAAGTAAAAATTCGATTTTTACATATGTAGTGGCTACGACAACGAAGCTGACAAAAAGGGCGAGAACGACGAAGATCTCTACAATAGGAGTGTCGTGAAGTTGGATAGCTTTTGGTGAGAACTTCTCACTCTAAATTCTCTTTTTCTAGTTATATATATATATATATATACTAGGATGCAGACGGTGTTTAGTAGCACCCGACACCCGTCATCCACAGACCATGGATGGCTTGTTTGTTAAATTGTTTGATTTCAAAAATTAATTAGATTATTTGATTGAAATTGAATTGTTTGGTGAGAATGAATGGATTTGATTGATGTGTGAATGGCGTGGGCCTTCACTAGACCGGGGATAAGGCTAGGCCTCGTCCCGTTTCTAGTATAGTGCCGTTATGCCGCCGAAATTTTCTAAAATATGTTAGAAAAATAAAAATAACATTTTATTTAAAGAATGAACTGAATAGATATTCATATGTCGAAATAAAATATTTTATCGTTAAAAATATAATTTTTAACGTGAATATGAATATAGTGAAAGTGAATAAAATAAATATTCATTTACAAACCGGACGGTTTGTTTATGTACACCTATTTGGAGGACATTGATTGGGTCGATAAATTTCACACATCGCCCAACTGCACGAATAAAATCTGTGTTTGATTGTTTGAAACCCTACACGGGTGTTGGGATGAAATTTGAAGTTCACTCATCCTGATTGATTAAATATGTCGATCGATTGATTGACAGGCTGTTATAAGCGTTAGATATCTATATTTGATGCTTATACAGTGTAGTGCACTTTGGTTGATGTTTGATTATCTTTCAATGCTATTATATACGTGTGATGTATGAAAATCCATATAATTAATTTTATATGGTGATTGATTGGGCCTCATTCCAATTTAGAAGATAAAGAATAATATAAAATAAAGGTTCATGTGTTGACTGTACTCATCCGTTGAGATTAGTCATGTGTTGAACGAAATATTTTTATAATAAAAATTACATCTTTATCAATATAAAATAAAGGTTCATGTGTTGACTGTACTCATCCGTTGAGATTAGTCATGTGTTGAACGAAATATTTTTATAATAAAAATAACATCTTTATCAATATAAAATAAAGGTTCATGTGTTGACTGTACTCATCCGTTGAGATTAGTCATGTGTTGAACGAAATATTTTTATAATAAAAATTACATCTTTATCAATATAAAATAAAGGTTCATGTGTTGACAGTACTCATCCATTGAGATTAGTCATGTGTTGAACGAAATATTTTAACAAAAATAGTCACACATGGACGGTACTCATTCGTTGAGATTAGTCGTGTGTTGACGAAAAGAAATATTCGAAATGAATTGAATATAAAATGATTTCGAAATGAATTGAATATATAACGATTTCGATTTGAATTGAATATAAAACGATTTCGAATTGAATGGAATAGAAAACCAATTTGATTTCAAATTGAATATATAATGAACTTGGTTCAAATAGAAAACGAAACGAATTTAATTTGAATAGAAAATGAATTTGAATCGAATAGAAAACCAATTTGAATTGGATTGAATTGAATTGAAAACGAATTCGAATTGAATTTAAATTGAATTGAAATTTGAATTGAATAGAAATGAATTTTAAAACGAATTTATAAAGAAGAATTCAATTTTGATTTGAATTGAAATGGAAGTTGAAATTGCTTTTGAAACGAATTTAAAACTATTTATATAATTCGTTTTAAATAGAAATCGACGAAATATATATTATATATATATAATATAATGGCCTGAATGGAACGCGCCGCGCCGCGGCAGTTCGTAAATTTCGACCATTTATTTCAAACGGACATTACGGGAGATCCGACCGTCGGATTCTCCTAAAACCGGAACCGTTGGGTTCGTATCGAAAAGAGCTTTCTAAAGAATATTAGAAATTCAAAATCTAACGGTTGGATTTGGAGATACGTCCAAATCAAATTCGAAAAAGGTCGCTATAGGTGCAGTTCGATGGCCGTTGTTGGAAATCGACTGTACGGGCCTTGTTAAAATTATTAAAAATAGTAATAATTTGTATAAAAACATAAGAAATGATTTGGGAAATTTTGGGATGAAAAACTCCACATTTGAAAAGATAAAAATGGTTTTTATCGAAATGCACTAGTTTGAACTAAATTTAAAACCCAATTATTTTTAAATAAATAAATTAGATTTAAAAAGGGGTTTTAAATAATCAGAATTCCTAATATATTTAAATGGATTTGAAATGGGTTTATCGTGAATGGTGTTTTAAATAACACTAGTTCTTTAACCCGATAATAAATAGAATGTGATTTGGGTTTGTCGTGAACTGTGTTTTAAATAACACCTAGTTCTTTAACCCAATAAAAGGAGTTTTAATGAATCTGCAATTAGATTGAAATGTGAATTGATAATCTAAATTATCAAATTTAGAAATTGAGCGAGAATGGAGTATCACCAGTTTTGCTCCAAAGCGATAGTTAAATCTTTAATTAGATTTGAACGTGAAATGGTAATTAATTTTACCGATAACACCACGGTGTTAGATATGGAGTATTACCAGTTTTGCTTCATGGGATGAATAGGTTGGGATTGGGAGATAAAATAAATAATTACTTCGTTACGGTTCGCTAATCTCGACTAGTTGGAAAAACCATAATTTGGTTTTAAATGACATCCAAAGGAAGATTACAGGATAAATTTTAAAGAATTTATCTTGGATAAAATTAATGGGAACCTTTCCCTAAGAATGTGGAATTTAGAAACTAGCTGTAGGTTGGCTAAGAAGAATGGTTTCCTGGGTATTGATCTGATGTTGGTTTCGGCCTTCGGGGTTAATGTTTGGGAAATTGTTCTCTTGCTAATTTGCGGTTAGTGACTAATGAATTGGAATAAGGCGTATGTTGTGTTTGCGTAACATTTGTTTTTAATATACGCGGTTGTTCGGAAAGGCCGGGTTTATACCCATTCTGAATAACCGATTCGACGATAAGTCGAAGATGAAGACGGTGGTCGAAGACCGGAAGTCTTCACATCGTTTGGGCAATTACTGACGATCCTGATTGGGCTGTACACCTAAGAGGATGGAAATAGTTGGTGGTCGTCCAGACGTACTTGGAGATGGATGGATATGCGAGGAAAGTGCCTCCGGTTTCGTTCAGACCCAGAACGGACTTGTAAATGGATTGTGTGTCTGACACTGGATTTTATTCTGTGTTGATTGATTTCTATTAAATATACATCTGTTTGGCGGCGGAGAATTTATTCTTTTGCTTAACGCCCTTCTCTGAGACGTACGAGCTCGGAGGTTGTATATCGATGGACATCAGTCGCATGGCATGAATTGCCTGTGTGGCACGCTAAGATGCAATGATCAAGGCTTCTGTTGAAAAGCAAAGTCTTGTGATTGATGATCAAAGCACGCCTACGTGGAAGCTTTGTGTATAACGTGTATTCGCGAGCCTCACACCTCGGTATGAGTTAAAAACGGGATACGGACCGCTGGGAGAGCACGACGTTTCTTTCTAGCTTTGGTGGTGTCAGTGACTTACCAGCCCTGACATTTATATACTTTTCACCTTTGTGGTTGTTGGAATGCGAGGCGCCTCGATTATAGGTCTGTAAGGACCGGGAAACGTGTGTTCAGGCATAATTAATCCTCTAACGTAAGTGAGGACCGGCCCAGCCGCATCCAGGGTTACCCAGTGTGCGTAATCCTGAGGCATTTGCTAGAGTGTCTCGAACGCGGAGAGGAGCTTGCCCCTTGCCTCGACTCATGACGGAATCCAATTTCCAATACGTGTAATTCGTCTTTAATTGTAGAACTAGTATGGCGACATAGTAGATGGTAGCTATGCCGCCTATGATTTATATTTATGATTGAAATGTTTTGACACTATACACATATTATAGTATCAAATGATTTGTTCTAAACGTATCAAGCATGTTTGGCTGTTATAAGGTAAAACCCTATCATCCGGCTTGCGTTGCATTGTGTGATGGGACCTGGGTCTTATAACAGCTTCATTTTTCGAAAAAGCATTGCGCTGTTTATTCTATGCACTGATATTCTTGGGAGGAAACCCGTTCCGTGTTATACGGCGTGGTCCCTTGAATCACTCTCTTTTAAAGTAAAGCTTTAAATAACTGTTTTAGTTCTCACACCAGTCACATGACTGATCTGGAGTTTATTGTTTTAACCTAAACTCTGGGTGCCCCTATTTTCCGCACGGGCAGCTAGTAGTTTTGGTTTTGCAGATTTTTATTCACAGGATCCTGGTTTACAGCTGGAATGATATCCGAAAAGCTCTGTATCCGTGTATCACCTTCAGTTGTGCTTTGTATTATTTCCACTGCTATGTAATTTATTGTAATCTCTGATATTTATCTAATGTAATTTATTCAATTATACTCTGAATATTCTTGTATCTGATGGAATTGTTGTAATAGCAATGAAATGTTCTTCCATCTGCGTTTTGTTGTGTCCCGTTCTCAACGATCAGGGGTTCCGAACGGTCTAGATCGGTTTAACGACTGATTCGGATCGAGCGAAATTCCCGGCCGTCACATTTGGTATCAGAGCTTTGGTTTACAGAGCTCGAGAACAAGACACATTAGAACCATACGAAAGAATTCATCAGATATTGGATTAGTAACATCCAATTAGAATGACTCGTTAGAGATAAGATCAGTAGTATCCTAGAACGAGTGTGAAGAGTATATTTTTCAATTGAAAACAATTTTGTTTTGAAAATTTAAATCAATTAAACGTATTTGAATATTTATTTATTTTGAATATGGACAATCGAGTATATAAAGATTTCGCGTATACGCGTCATGAACGTATATTCGAAGTTTTAATATATTGGATAGAAATAGAATCATACTCTAGTGGCCCGAAGATGATTCTGATGATTGACTAGTTGTCATTAGTATTCATGTTCGAGTAACGAAGGTGTGATATCTATATATTTCCATTAGACTGGTGTGAGAACCAAAACTTATATAGTTAGAACACATTGTAGTGAATTGGCATCAAAAACATGATTTTTTGTATATGTATCAAATTATGAATTTGAAACTCTAATCCACTAATTGATTGATGTTTGTGTTATTTAATTATTTGATTGATAATTTTGAACAATTATGCCTAATTGAACCAAATATTGAATTATATTGAAATTTGGTCGTATTTGCTTGCATATACATATACTTACATTGAACAGGTCATAGCAAGGAGGCTAGAGCCAGAGAATAAAATTTGTTTGCCCGACAAATAGGTACATGTTTACTACATAATTTACTGTTTTGTTTGGGTGATGATGATTTTGTGAGCCTATTGGCTAGCCGCTTGGCTTTTTCTTTTTCTTTTTGAGATCTGAAGGACCGGGGAAGCTATTTGAAATTCCCCGATGCTCCCATTGCAGGGGAGGTTATGGCGAATTTTTTCGAAAATTTAGGGTGTTAGCCAAATTTTGGAAATTCTCAGAAACTGAAAAGTTGGAGAATGGAAGCCAAATCGAACGTAGAGTTGATTAATCAAACCACTTTCGACTTTGTTCCTTTTCGGGGACGAAAAGTTTTAAGTGGGGGAGATTGTAATAACCCGCAAATTCTGAGCCAGTTTAAAATTTTTATTTTGGCAATTTTAGCGAATTTTGAATATTTAAAATAGATTATTTTAAATAATATCGACGAGAAATTTATTTTGAATATAATTATAACGTATATATTATATACGTCGTCGTTAGAATATAAATATTTATATATAATTATAAATAGAATTGAAAATGGCGCGGTAGTTCGATAATTCGATTTCAAACTTCAATTGAATGTACCGGGTGCAAAACAATCCGGATTTTAGTGAAACCAAAAATAATGGGATCTATTTGATATTATCTTTCCAACGAATCCGACCAATCGGGATTTCATAGCGGGAATCAAAAGATATGTCCAGTTGAAAATTCTGAATAGTCGCTATGGAATTCAGGCCCTTAAAAATAGACATTTTGCAAACGACCTCGGATTTCGACGAAACCAGTTTTGTTGGGTCCGTGATGTCAAATTATTGCTAGGTTTCAAATTTCATAATTTTTCGAATCAATATGTGAGCGTGGCAAAGGAAAACGTGTTTTGACCATTTCAGTTGATTTTAATGGACTGGAAATTGACCATTTTTCTAACGGTCTCAGAATTCGACGAAACTAGTTTTGTTAGGGCCGTATCGTCAATACGAAGCTAGAAAATATTTTTCGGGAATTTTTAGAGTTCGTATGTGACCCCGGTAATTTGAAATGTACGTTTAAAATTCAATAAAGTGATTTAAATGTAAATTCAAAGAAAACTGATTCAAACAGTTGAATTGGCCTACGTGGCATATCCCATTGTGTTCGGAATGGGGGTATTACGCTAGGGACGACAGTCGGCGGGTTCAAATCTGAGTTGAAACGAAAAGTCAACATTAGGGTTTTAAAGGAAAAAAAAATATAATTATTATATATATATTTACATAACCCCCCCCCCCAAATCATTATTTCAGATCGAATATAAATAAAAAAATTAAAAAAAAAAGAAAACCCCCGAAACCCCGTCGCCCCCCCCCCCCCACGTCGCAGCCGCCACCGACTTTCCCCCCCCAGGTGTGCCGCCGCCACTTCTTCCCTTCCTCCTCCCCCTTGCCTTCCTCGACACCGACGCGAGACCCCCTCCCCCCATCCACCGACGCAACCGAGCCCCCCTCCACCTGCTCACAGCCGCAGCCACCACGACCCACCGCCGGCCTCCGATCAACCCCCCCTCTTCTGCGCCGCTTCTCCCTCCTCTTGAAGCCCACAGCGAACGCCCAAACTCCCCTGTAAGTCCTTTTTTTTTTCTTTTTTTTTTATTTTATTTTTGATTTATATAAACTGAAAAAAAGATTAAATACTGTTTTTATTTTAAAGTTTAAAACTAATTTCGATTTTAGTTTTAAAATTGATTTTAAAAGTAATTTAAAACTGATTTTAAAAGTAATTTAAAACTGATTTTAAAAAGAATTTAAAATAGAAAAGGTTTGAATTTTAAATGGAAAAAGATTAGAACTTTAAAAGGTGAATAGATAGGATTTTTATTTGGTAAAAGGTATGATCTTTATTTTTTTAAAGTGATAAAAATATGATTTTTATATTTTTAAAGTATTAAAAATATAATCTTTACTATATAGAAATATTAAAAATATGGTTTTTATATTTTTAAAGTATTAAAAATATAATCTTTATAGGATAGAGAATATAAAAATATCATCTTTGTATATGTAGCGAAATAAAAATCTGATTTTTATTTTATATACATTGAAGTAAAGTGATGATTTTTATAATGATGAAATCTTTAAATTTAAAAAGGCGAAATCTTTAAATTTAAAAAGGCGAAATCTTTAAATTTAAAAAGGCGAAATCTTTAAATTTAAAAAGGCGAAATCTTTATATAGAAAATAGCATGATAAAAATATAATTTTTATCTATATAACATAGTAGTAAAAATTCGATTTTTATATTGAATAGCAAAGTAAAACTTCGATTTTTTTTATATTGAATAGCGAAGTAAAAATTCGATTTTTACATATGTAGTGGCTACGACAACGAAGCTGACAAAAAGGGCGAGAACGACGAAGATCTCTACAATAGGAGTGTCGTGAAGTTGGATAGATTTTGGTGAGAACTTCTCACTCTAAATTCTCTTTTTCTAGTTATATATATATATACTAGGATGCAGACGGTGTTTAGTAGCACCCGACACCCGTCATCCACAGACCATGGATGGCTTGTTTGTTAAATTGTTTGATTTCAAAAATTAATTAGATTATTTGATTGAAATTGAATTGTTTGGTGAGAATGAATGGATTTGATTGATGTGTGAATGGCGTGGGCCTTCACTAGATCGGGGATAAGGCTAGGCCTCGTCCCGTTTCTAGTATAGTGCCGTTATGCCGCCGAAATTTTCTAAAATATGTTAGAAAAATAAAAATAACATTTTATTTAAAGAATGAACTGAATAGATATTCATATGTCGAAATAAAATATTTTATCGTTAAAAATATAATTTTTAACGTGAATATGAATATAGTGAAAGTGAATAAAATAAATATTCATTTACAAACCGGACGGTTTGTTTATGTACACCTATTTGGAGGACATTGATTGGGTCGATAAATTTCACACATCGCCCAACTGCACGAATAAAATCTGTGTTTGATTGTTTGAAACCCTACACGGGTGTTGGGATGAAATTTGAAGTTCACTCATCCTGATTGATTAAATATGTCGATCGATTGATTGACAGGCTGTTATAAGCGTTAGATATCTATATTTGATGCTTATACAGTGTAGTGCACTTTGGTTGATGTTTGATTATCTTTCAATGCTATTATATACGTGTGATGTATGAAAATCCATATAATTAATTTTATATGGTGATTGATTGGGCCTCATTCCAATTTAGAAGATAAAGAATAATATAAAATAAAGGTTCATGTGTTGACTGTACTCATCCGTTGAGATTAGTCATGTGTTGAACAAAATATTTTTATAATAAAAATTACATCTTTATCAATATAAAATAAAGGTTCATGTGTTGACTGTACTCATCCGTTGAGATTAGTCATGTGTTGAACGAAATATTTTTATAATAAAAATTACATCTTTATCAATATAAAATAAAGGTTCATGTGTTGACTGTACTCATCCGTTGAGATTAGTCATGTGTTGAACAAAATATTTTTATAATAAAAATTACATCTTTATCAATATAAAATAAAGGTTCATGTGTTGACAGTACTCATCCATTGAGATTAGTCATGTGTTGAATGAAATATTTTAACAAAAATAGTCACACATGGACGGTACTCATTCGTTGAGATTAGTCGTGTGTTGACAAAAAGAAATATTTGAAATGAATTGAATATATAAAGATTTCGAAATGAATTGAATATATAAAGATTTCGAAATGAATTGAATATATAAAGATTTCGAAATGAATTGAATATATAACGATTTCGAAATGAATTGAATATATAACGATTTCGAAATGAATTGAATATATAACGATTTCGAAATGAATTGAATATATAACGATTTCGAAATGAATTGAATATAAAACGATTTCGAAATGAATTGAATATAAAACGATTTCGAAATGAATTGAATATAAAACGATTTCGAAATGAATTGAATATGTAACGATTTCGATTTGAATTGAATATAAAACGATTTCGAATTGAATGGAATAGAAAACCAATTTGATTTCAAATTGAATATATAATGAACTTGATTCAAATAGAAAACGAAACGAATTTAATTTGAATAGAAAATGAATTTGAATCGAATAGAAAACCAATTTGAATTGGATTGAATTGAATTGAAAACGAATTCGAATTGAATTTAAATTGAATTGAAATTTGAATTGAATAGAAATGAATTTTAAAACGAATTTATAAAGAAGAATTCAATTTTGATTTGAATTGAAATGGAAGTTGAAATTGCTTTTGAAACGAATTTAAAACTATTTATATAATTCGTTTTAAATAGAAATTGATGAAATATATATTATATATATTATATATATAATATAATGGCCTGAATGGAACGCGCCGCGGCAGTTCGTAAATTTCGACCATTTATTTCAAACGGACATTACGGGAGATCCGACCGTCGGATTCTCCTAAAACCGGAACCGTTGGGTTCGTATCGAAAAGAGCTTTCTAAAGAATATTAGAAATTCAAAATCTAATGGTTGGATTTGGAGATACGTCCAAATCAAATTCGAAAAAGGTCGCTATAGGTGCAGTTCGATGGCCGTTGTTGGAAATCGACTGTACGGGCCTTGATAAAATTATTAAAAATAGTAATAATTTGTATAAAAACATAAGAAATGATTTGGGAAATTTTGGGATGAAAAACTCCACATTTGAAAAGATAAAAATGGTTTTTATCGAAATGCACTAGTTTGAACTAAATTTAAAACCCAATTATTTTTAAATAAATAAATTAGATTTAAAAAGGGGTTTTAAATAATCAGAATTCCTAATATATTTAAATGGATTTGAAATGGGTTTATCGTGAATGGTGTTTTAAATAACACTAGTTCTTTAACCCGATAATAAATAGAATGTGATTTGGGTTTGTCGTGAACTGTGTTTTAAATAACACCTAGTTCTTTAACCCAGTAAAAGGAGTTTTAATGAATCTGCAATTAGATTGAAATGTGAATTGATAATCTAAATTATCAAATATAGAAATTGAGCGAGAATGGAGTATCACCAGTTTTGCTCCAAAGCGATAGTTAAATCTTTAATTAGATTTGAACGTGAAATGGTAATTAATTTTACCGATAACACCACAGTGTTAGATATGGAGTATTACCAGTTTTGCTTCATGGGATGAATAGGTTGGGATTGGGAGATAAAATAAATAATTACTTCGTTACGGTTCGCTAATCTCGACTAGTTGGAAAAACCATAATTTGGTTTTAAATGACATCCAAAGGAAGATTACAGGATAAATTTTAAAGAATTTATCTTGGATAAAATTAATGGGAACCTTTCCCTAAGAATGTGGAATTTAGAAACTAGCTGTAGGTTGGCTAAGAAGAATGGTTTCCTGGGTATTGATCTGATGTTGGTTTCGGCCTTCGGGGTTAATGTTTGGGAAATTGTTCTCTTGCTAATTTGCGGTTAGTGACTAATGAATTGGAATGAGGCGTATGTTGTGTTTGCGTAACATTTGTTTTTAATATACGCGGTTGTTCGGAAAGGCCGGGTTTATACCCATTCTGAATAACCGATTCGACGATAAGTCGAAGATGAAGACGGTGGTCGAAGACCGGAAGTCTTCACATCGTTTGGGCAATTACTGACGATCCTGATTGGGCTGTACACCTAAGAGGATGGAAATAGTTGGTGGTCGTCCAGACGTACTTGGAGATGGATGGATATGCGAGGAAAGTGCCTCCGGTTTCGTTCAGACCCAGAATGGACTTGTAAATGGATTGTGTGTCTGACACTGGATTTTATTCTGTGTTGATTGATTTCTATTAAATATACATCTGTTTGGCGGCGGAGAATTTATTCTTTTGCTTAACGCCCTTCTCTGAGACGTACGAGCTCAGAGGTTGTATATCGATGGACATCAGTCGCATGGCATGAATTGCCTGTGTGGCACGCTAAGATGCAATGATCAAGGCTTCTGTTGAAAAGCAAAGTCTTGTGGTTGATGATCAAAGCATGCCTACGTGGCAGCTTTGTGTATAACGTGTATTCGTGAGCCTCACACCTCGGTATGAGTTAAAAACGGGATACGGACCGCTGGGAGAGCACGACGTTTCTTTCTAGCTTTGGTGGTGTCAGTGACTTACCAGCCCTGACATTTATATACTTTTCACCTTTGTGGTTGTTGGAATGCGAGGCACCTCGATTATAGGTCTGTAAGGACCGGGAAACGTGTGTTCAGGCATAATTAATCCTCTAATGTAAGTGAGGACCGGCCCAGCCGCATCCAGGGTTACCCAGTGTGCGTAATCCTGAGGCATTTGCTAGAGTGTCTCGAACGCGGAGAGGAGCATGCCCCTTGCCTCGACTCATGACGGAATCCAATTTCCAATACATGTAATTCGTCTTTAATTGTAGAACTAGTATGGCGACATAGTAGATGGTAGCTATGCCGCCTATGATTTATATTTATGATTGAAATGTTTTGACACTATACACATATTATAGTATCAAATGATTTGTTTTAAACGTATCAAGCATGTTTGGCTGTTATAAGGTAAAACCCTATCCTCCGGCTTGAGTTGCATTGTGTGATGGGACCTGGGTCTTATAACAGCTTCATTTTTCGAAAAAGCATTGCGCTGTTTATTCTATGCACTGATATTCTTGGGAGGAAACCCGTTCCGTGTTATACGGCGTGGTCCCTTGAATCACTCTCTTTTAAAGTAAAGCTTTAAATAACTGTTTTAGTTCTCACACCAGTCACATGACTGACCTGGAGTTTATTGTTTTAACCTAAACTCTGGGTGCCCCTATTTTCCGCACGGGCAGCTAGTAGTTTTGGTTTTGCAGATTTTTATTCACAGGATCCTGGTTTACAGCTGGAATGATATCCGGAAAGCTCTGTATCTGTGTATCACCTTCAGTTGTGCTTTGTATTATTTCCGCTGCTATGTAATTTATTGTAATCTCTGATATTTATCTAATGTAATTTATTCAATTATACTCTGAATATTCTTGTATCTGATGGAATTGTTGTAATAGCAATGAAATGTTCTTCCGTCTGCGTTTTGTTGTGTCCCGTTCTCAACGATCAGGGGTTCCGAACGGTCTAGATCGGTTTAACGACTGATTCAGATCGAGCGAAATTCCCGGCCGTCACATTTGGTATCAGAGCTTTGGTTTACAGAGCTCGAGAACAAGACACATTAGAACCATACAAAAGAATTCATCAGATATTGGATTAGTAACATCCAATTAGAATGACTCGTTAGAGATAGGATCAGTAGTATCCTAGAACGAGTGTGAAGAGTATATTTTTCAATTGAAAACAATTTTGTTTTGAAAATTTAAATCAATTAAACGTATTTGAATATTTATTTATTTTGAATATGGACAATCGAGTATATAAAGATTTCGCGTATACGCGTCATGAACGTATATTCGAAGTTTTAATATATTGGATAGAAATAGAATCATACTCTAGTGGCCCGAAGATGATTTTGATGATTGACTAGTTGTCATTAGTATTCATGTTCGAGTAACGAAGGTGTGATATCTATATATTTCCATTAGACTGGTGTGAGAACCAAAACTTATATAGTTAGAACACATTGTAGTGAATTGGCATCAAAAACATGATTTTTTGTATATGTATCAAATTATGAATTTGAAACTCTAATCCACTAATTGATTGATGTTTGTGTTGTTTGTTTATTTGATTGATAATTTTGAAAAATTATGCCTAATTGAACCAAATATTGAATTATATTGAAATTTGGTCGTATTTGCTTGCATATACATATACTTACATTGAACAGGTCATAGCAAGGAGGCTAGAGCCAGAGAATAAAATTTGTTTGCCCGACAAATAGGTACATGTTTACTACATAATTTACTGTTTTGTTTGGGTGATGATGATTTTGTGAGCCTTTGGCTAGCCGCTTGGCTTTTTCTTTTTCTTTCTGAGATCTGAAGGACCGGGGAAGCTATTTGAAATTCCCCGATGCTCCCATTGCAGGGGAGGTTATGGCGAAATTTTTCGAAAATTTAGGGTGTTAGCCAAATTTTTGAAATTTTGGAAATTCTCAGAAACTGAAAAGTTGGAGAATGGAAGCCAAATCGAACGTAGAGTTGATCAATCAAACCACTTTCGACTTTGTTCCTTTTCGGGGACGAAAAGTTTTAAGTGGGGGAGATTGTAATAACCCGCAAATTCTGAGCCAGTTTGAAATTTTTATTTTGGCAATTTTAGCGAATTTTGAATATTTAAAATAGATTATTTTAAATAATATCGACGAGAAATTTATTTTGAATATAATTATAACGTATATATTATATACGTCGTCGTTAGAATATAAATATTTATATATAATTATAAATAGAATTGAAAATGGCGCGGTAGTTCGATAATTCGATTTCAAACTTCAATTGAATGTACCGGGTGCAAAACAATCCGGATTTTAGTGAAACCAAAAATAATGGGATCTATTTGATATTATCTTTCCAACGAATCCGACCAATCGGGATTTCATAGCGGGAATCAAAAGATATGTCCAGTTGAAAATTCTGAATAGTCGCTATGGAATTCAGGCCCTTAAAAATAGACATTTTGCAAACGACCTCGGATTTCGACGAAACCAGTTTTGTTGGGTCCGTGATGTCAAATTATTGCTAGGTTTCAAATTTCATAATTTTTCGAATCAATATGTGAGCGTGGCAAAGGAAAACGTGTTTTGACCATTTCAGTTGATTTTAATCGACTGGAAATTGACCATTTTTCTAACGGTCTCAGAATTCGACGAAACTAGTTTTGTTAGGGCCGTATCGTCAATACGAAGCTAGAAAATATTTTTCGGGAATTTTTAGAGTTCGTATGTGACCCCGGTAATTTGAAATGTACGTTTAAAATTCAATAAAGTGATTTAAATGTAAATTCAAAGAAAACTGATTCAAACAGTCGAATTGGCCTACGTGGCATATCCCATTGTGTTCGGAATGGGGGTATTACGCTAGGGACGACAGTCGGCGGGTTCAAATCTGAGTTGAAACGAAAAGTCAACATTAGGGTTTTAAAGGAAAAAAAATATAATTATTATATATATATTTACATAACCCCCCCCCCCCCAAATCATTATTTCAGATCGAATATAAATAAAAAAATTAAAAAAAAAGAAAACCCCCGAAACCCCGTCGCCCCCCCCCCCCCCACGTCGCAGCCGCCACCGACTTTCCCCCCCCAGGTGTGCCGCCGCCACTTCTTCCCTTCCTCCTCCCCCTTGCCTTCCTCGACACCGACGCGAGACCCCCTCCCCCCATCCACCGACGCAACCGAGCCCCCCTCCACCTGCTCACAGCCGCAGCCACCACGACCCACCGCCGGCCTCCGATCAACCCCCCCCTCTTCTGCGCCGCTTCTCCCTCCTCTTGAAGCCCACAGCGAACGCCCAAACCCCCCTGTAAGTCCTTTTTTTTTTCTTTTTATTTTATTTTATTTTTGATTTATATAAACTGAAAAAAAGATTAAATACTGTTTTTATTTTAAAGTTTAAAACTAATTTCGATTTTAGTTTTAAAATTGATTTTAAAAGTAATTTAAAACTGATTTTAAAAGTAATTTAAAACTGATTTTAAAAGTAATTTAAAACTGATTTTAAAAAGAATTTAAAATAGAAAAGGTTTGAATTTTAAATGGAAAAAGATTAGAACTTTAAAAGGTGAATAGATAGGATTTTTATTTGGTAAAAGGTATGATCTTTATATTTTTAAAGTGATAAAAATATGATTTTTATATTTTTAAAGTATTAAAAATATAATCTTTACTATATAGAAATATTAAAAATATGGTTTTTATATTTTTAAAGTATTAAAAATATAATCTTTATAGGATAGAGAATATAAAAATATCATCTTTGTATATGTAGCGAAATAAAAATCTGATTTTTATTTTATATACATTGAAGTAAAGTGATGATTTTTATAATGATGAAATCTTTAAATTTAAAAAGGCGAAATCTTTAAATTTAAAAAGGCGAAATCTTTAAATTTAAAAAGGCGAAATCTTTAAATTTAAAAAGGCGAAATCTTTATATAGAAAATAGCATGATAAAAATATAATTTTTATCTATATAACATAGTAGTAAAAATTCGATTTTTATATTGAATAGCAAAGTAAAACTTCGATTTTTTTTATATTGAATAGCGAAGTAAAAATTCGATTTTTACATATGTAGTGGCTACGACAACGAAGCTGACAAAAAGGGCGAGAACGACGAAGATCTCTACAATAGGAGTGTCGTGAAGTTGGATAGCTTTTGGTGAGAACTTCTCACTCTAAATTCTCTTTTTCTAGTTATATATATATACTAGGATGCAGACGGTGTTTAGTAGCACCCGACACCCGTCATCCACAGACCATGGATGGCTTGTTTGTTAAATTGTTTGATTTCAAAAATTAATTAGATTATTTGATTGAAATTGAATTGTTTGGTGAGAATGAATGGATTTGATTGATGTGTGAATGGCGTGGGCCTTCACTAGATCGGGGATAAGGCTACGCCTCGTCCCGTTTCTAGTATAGTGCCGTTATGCCGCCGAAATTTTCTAAAATATGTTAGAAAAATAAAAATAACATTTTATTTAAAGAATGAACTGAATAGATATTCATATGTCGAAATAAAATATTTTATCGTTAAAAATATAATTTTTAACGTGAATATGAATATAGTGAAAGTGAATAAAATAAATATTCATTTACAAACCGGACGGTTTGTTTATGTACACCTATTTGGAGGACATTGATTGGGTCGATAAATTTCACACATCGCCCAACTGCACGAATAAAATCTGTGTTTGATTGTTTGAAACCCTACACGGGTGTTGGGATGAAATTTGAAGTTCACTCATCCTGATTGATTAAATATGTCGATCGATTGATTGACAGGCTGTTATAAGCGTTAGATATCTATATTTGATGCTTATACAGTGTAGTGCACTTTGGTTGATGTTTGATTATCTTTCAATGCTATTATATACGTGTGATGTATGAAAATCCATATAATTAATTTTATATGGTGATTGATTGGGCCTCATTCCAATTTAGAAGATAAAGAATAATATAAAATAAAGGTTCATGTGTTGACTGTACTCATCCGTTGAGATTAGTCATGTGTTGAACAAAATATTTTTATAATAAAAATTACATCTTTATCAATATAAAATAAAGGTTCATGTGTTGACTGTACTCATCCGTTGAGATTAGTCATGTGTTGAACGAAATATTTTTATAATAAAAATTACATCTTTATCAATATAAAATAAAGGTTCATGTGTTGACTGTACTCATCCGTTGAGATTAGTCATGTGTTGAACGAAATATTTTTATAATAAAAATTACATCTTTATCAATATAAAATAAAGGTTCATGTGTTGACAGTACTCATCCATTGAGATTAGTCATGTGTTGAACGAAATATTTTAACAAAAATAGTCACACATGGACGGTACTCATTCGTTGAGATTAGTCGTGTGTTGACAAAAAGAAATATTTGAAATGAATTGAATATATAAAGATTTCGAAATGAATTGAATATATAAAGATTTCGAAATGAATTGAATATATAAAGATTTCGAAATGAATTGAATATATAACGATTTCGAAATGAATTGAATATATAACGATTTCGAAATGAATTGAATATATAACGATTTCGAAATGAATTGAATATATAACGATTTCGAAATGAATTGAATATATAACGATTTCGAAATGAATTGAATATAAAACGATTTCGAAATGAATTGAATATAAAACGATTTCGAAATGAATTGAATATAAAACGATTTCGAAATGAATTGAATATATAACGATTTCGATTTGAATTGAATATAAAACGATTTCGAATTGAATGGAATAGAAAACCAATTTGATTTCAAATTGAATATATAATGAACTTGATTCAAATAGAAAACGAAACGAATTTAATTTGAATAGAAAATGAATTTGAATCGAATAGAAAACCAATTTGAATTGGATTGAGTTGAATTGAAAACGAATTCGAATTGAATTTAAATTGAATTGAAATTTGAATTGAATAGAAATGAATTTTAAAACGAATTTATAAAGAAGAATTCAATTTTGATTTGAATTGAAATGGAAGTTGAAATTGCTTTTGAAACGAATTTAAAACTATTTATATAATTCGTTTTAAATAGAAATCGACGAAATATATTATATATATTATATATATAATATAATGGCCTGAATGGAACGCGCCGCGCCGCGGCAGTTCGTAAATTTCGACCATTTATTTCAAACGGACATTACGGGAGATCCGACCGTCGGATTCTCCTAAAACCGGAACCGTTGGGTTCGTATCGAAAAGAGCTTTCTAAAGAATATTAGAAGTTCAAAATCTAACGGTTGGATTTGGAGATACGTCCAAATCAAATTCGAAAAAGGTCGCTATAGGTGCAGTTCGATGGCCGTTGTTGGAAATCGACTGTACGGGCCTTGATAAAATTATTAAAAATAGTAATAATTTGTATAAAAACATAAGAAATGATTTGGGAAATTTTGGGATGAAAAACTCCACATTTGAAAAGATAAAAATGGTTTTTATCGAAATGCACTAGTTTGAACTAAATTTAAAACCCAATTATTTTTAAATAAATAAATTAGATTTAAAAAGGGGTTTTAAATAATCAGAATTCCTAATATATTTAAATGGATTTGAAATGGGTTTATCGTGAATGGTGTTTTAAATAACACTAGTTCTTTAACCCGATAATAAATAGAATGTGATTTGGGTTTGTCGTGAACTGTGTTTTAAATAACACCTAGTTCTTTAACCCAGTAAAAGGAGTTTTAATGAATCTGCAATTAGATTGAAATGTGAATTGATAATCTAAATTATCAAATTTTGAAATTGAGCGAGAATGGAGTATCACCAGTTTTGCTCCAAAGCGATAGTTAAATCTTTAATTAGATTTGAACGTGAAATGGTAATTAATTTTACCGATAACACCACGGTGTTAGATATGGAGTATTACCAGTTTTGCTTCATGGGATGAATAGGTTGGGATTGGGAGATAAAATAAATAATTACTTCGTTACGGTTCGCTAATCTCGACTAGTTGGAAAAACCATAATTTGGTTTTAAATGACATCCAAAGGAAGATTACAGGATAAATTTTAAAGAATTTATCTTGGATAAAATTAATGGGAACCTTTCCCTAAGAATGTGGAATTTAGAAACTAGCTGTAGGTTGGCTAAGAAGAATGGTTTCCTGGGTATTGATCTGATGTTGGTTTCGGCCTTCGGGGTTAATGTTTGGGAAATTGTTCTCTTGCTAATTTGCGGTTAGTGACTAATGAATTGGAATGAGGCGTATGTTGTGTTTGCGTAACATTTGTTTTTAATATACGCGGTTGTTCGGAAAGGCCGGGTTTATACCCATTCTGAATAACCGATTCGACGATAAGTCGAAGATGAAGACGGTGGTCGAAGACCGGAAGTCTTCACATCGTTTGGGCAATTACCGACGATCCTGATTGGGCTGTACACCTAAGAGGATGGAAATAGTTGGTGGTCGTCCATACGTACTTGGAGATGGATGGATATGCGAGGAAAGTGCCTCCGGTTTCGTTCAGACCCAGAACGGACTTGTAAATGGATTGTGTGTCTGACACTGGATTTTATTCTGTGTTGATTGATTTCTATTAAATATACATCTGTTTGGCGGCGGAGAATTTATTCTTTTGCTTAACGCCCTTCTCTGAGACGTACGAGCTCAGAGGTTGTATATCGATGGACATCAGTCGCATGGCATGAATTGCCTGTGTGGCACGCTAAGATGCAATGATCAAGGCTTCTGTTGAAAAGCAAAGTCTTGTGGTTGATGATCAAAGCATGCCTACGTGGCAGCTTTGTGTATAACGTGTATTCGCGAGCCTCACACCTCGGTATGAGTTAAAAACGGGATACGGACCGCTGGGAGAGCACGACGTTTCTTTCTAGCTTTGGTGGTGTCAGTGACTTACCAGCCCTGACATTTATATACTTTTCACCTTTGTGGTTGTTGGAATGCGAGGCGCCTCAATTATAGGTCTGTAAGGACCGGGAAACGTGTGTTCAGGCATAATTAATCCTCTAACGTAAGTGAGGACCGGCCCAGCCGCATCCAGGGTTACCCAGTGTGCGTAATCCTGAGGCATTTGCTAGAGTGTCTCGAACGCGGAGAGGAGCTTGCCCCTTGCCTCGACTCATGACGGAATCCAATTTCCAATACGTGTAATTCGTCTTTAATTGTAGAACTAGTATGGCGACATAGTAGATGGTAGCTATGCCGCCTATGATTTATATTTATGATTGAAATGTTTTGACACTATACACATATTATAGTATCAAATGATTTGTTTTAAACGTATCAAGCATGTTTGGCTGTTATAAGGTAAAACCCTATCCTCCGGCTTGCATTGCATTGTGTGATGGGACCTGGGTCTTATAACAGCTTCATTTTTCGAAAAAACATTGCGCTGTTTATTCTATGCACTGATATTCTTGGGAGGAAACCCGTTCCGTGTTATACGGCGTGGTCCCTTGAATCACTCTCTTTTAAAGTAAAGCTTTAAATAACTGTTTTAGTTCTCACACCAGTCACATGACTGACCTGGAGTTTATTGTTTTAACCTAAACTCTGGGTGCCCCTATTTTCCGCACGGGCAGCTAGTAGTTTTGGTTTTGCAGATTTTTATTCACAGGATCCTGGTTTACAGCTGGAATGATATTCGGAAAGCTCTGTATCCGTGTATCACCTTCAGTTGTGCTTTGTATTATTTCCGCTGCTATGTAATTTATTGTAATCTCTGATATTTATCTAATGTAATTTATTCAATTATACTCTGAATATTCTTGTATCTGATGGAATTGTTGTAATAGCAATGAAATGTTCTTCCGTCTGCGTTTTGTTATGTCCCGTTCTCAACGATCAGGGGTTCTGAACGGTCTAGATCGGTTTAACGACTGATTCGGATCGAGCGAAATTCCCGGCCGTCACATCCAAGCTAAGCAAAAGAGGGAAATCAATACTAGAGTTATCTAGTACTCATTTTGAAGACGACAAGCAATGTGAGTGGTTTATAATACAACTTTTGTATAAGATTATTATTTATCGTTCAAACATTCCCCATGTAAAACATGCGATGAAATTATTGTGAAAGATTGGACCTTTAATGTTTTCATATGTTAAATTATTATATGGTCACGTTCCTCCTTTTATCCTTCCCTCTTTATTTCTTTATAATTAGGCTATCTCGAGCCTAGATCTATCATGAAATAAATACGATTGAATATTGCGAATGAAAAGGGGAAACACTAGATTTTGGGATATGACATAAATTGAAGAGTTTGGTTATGAATTACAAAGGGGTTTGGGTATAGTATACCATTAGCAAGGTTTGAATGTGTAAACCATGTTGGGAAGTATAAGTATGAACACGATTTGGGTTTTAGCATAAGATTGTCATCATTGAAAAGATTTGAACTTGTTAATTAGCCTATGACACTAGAATAAAACATGGATTTGAATTTGGGGATTTAACATGTTAGTCATATTTTTATAGGACTCGAACTTATTTAAAAATATGAATACCATTGGAAATAAATGATTTGGAATTGGTAAATTTGAATAAAATTTGGGTAATTGGGTTACATGTAATTTGGTATGAATCAACATTAAATTGGTCTAATTAATGACCACTTGAATAGGCTTAAAAGTAATTTTGAACTACATAACATGAAATTTGGGGTTTTTGGTGAAATACGAATATTAATAAACCTTTGACACGAGGTTAGACGCAATTGTGGTATAAGACTGCCCGGAACTGCCCGGCAAATCCAGCTGCCACAATTGGACGTCTAATGTGAGAGATCAAAGGAGGAAATTTGAACGTAACGGTTTATGATACGAGGTTGGACTCATGTTGTGGCGTAAGACTGCCCGGAACCGCCCGGCACATCCAGCAGCCACAAAATGTTAGTCCAATGTGGGTGGTCATACATCGTTATGGCATAATGAATGCATTAAGGAATACTAACCATAATAAGACATGTGGGTGACAAGGGTATGGTTAGAGGGTTAAGTGGGTACAGGTAAGTATAGACTTAACTGTAGTAAGACAAGATATGTATAAACATGTAAGTATAAGACTTAACTGTAGTAAGACATGTGTAAAATATGCAAACAATAATAATAAAAAGGTTAATCTGAACTAATGACGGAATATGGGGAATGATAAATAACCTATTACAAATTTGAATAAGAAAAAAGAAGGATAATAGGTTAGACTTGTCCTAGGGACAAAAGGGGAAAATATGACTTATGGGAAACGATAAGTTATAAGAACGAAAAAGGGAAGATTAAGATAACTTATATGAGGAGATATACTTAATTATAAATTAAGCGGTTTGAAAAGGAAGAAGAAGTAAATTTTGAATCATATATGTTGGTTGGGTAGAGTAATTCCCGAGGTGTCAGTCTGATGTTGATCTCGGTCTTTGGGGCTGGTATTTAGGGGGTTGTTCCCCCAATCAGTATATATGTGGGATAAGGTATACTTAACAATGAATTAAATATAACATGTTGTTGTGACCCAAAAAGGGAATAATTTATGAAATTGAAAGACAACATGTTATAAGGCTTATCAATGGACTTAAGTAAGTTAAGTATAAATTCAGTTGATAACCACCGGTAAACATAAACTAAGTATCAAACCTTGGTTAAGAGAATCAAGTAATAAACCTTAGTTAAAATAACAAATTAGATAACGAGAAAGAAAACTAAGTAGTAAACCTTAGTTAAAGTGGACTAAGTTGTAAACCTTAGTTACGAAAAATGAACAATTGATAGAACTAAGTAGTAAACCTTAGTTAAAAGGACTAAGTAGTAAACCTTGGTTAAGAAAACGACGATTCAGGAAACTAAGTAAACCTTAGTTAAAAACTAAGAGGGCTAAGTAGTAAACCTTAGTTAAAGAAACTAAGTAGTAAACCTTAGTAGAATACGAGAAGGAGCGTACGGCCGTCTGATTTTAAAGAAGGCTCCAACGAATTGGGTTACGAAGCCCGAGGCTTCGAGGGGACGTGAGGGTACTCTTAGTATCCCTCTGTGAGGATGCAGATGATCCTCCTGGGCTCACAAAGGTTAAGGTCTGCGTTTGAAGAACCAAGGGTATGCCTAGGTTGCAATAAAAGGCAACCTAAAGACTAGGATGGACCAGCGTGATTCGGCGAGACCAGTAGCCCTGTGATTGCAACTCGTCATCTACCTACCATCTTGAGTCAGTCGAGATACGCACAGCGGAAAGACGGAGAACTCCTACGAACCATATACTTGCTATCTAGTTGTGGTTGCGGTTGCGGTTGGACATAGGTTAGTGGGGCATAGAGGGGCCGGCATATAGTTCTCATTTTTCAAGGATGGCCTTTCATTAGTTGAGGGAGGGGTCGAGTGAGACCATAGCCACTAGAAAAACAGACCTTAGCATCTGCATCGGCAGACAACTTAAAGCTCCCGACCGAGTTTCGTGTTTCTTGACTTGCCCTGCCACTGGACTCGGGTAGCACATATAGAGTACATGTGCATCTAGTCATCGAAAAACGGTTCACGATACTTACGCGGGGAAGGTCTAGGAACATATATCGCTCTGGGTAGTGTATCCTAGACTAGAGGGCATATTTCGTTAGGTAGCATAATCCCTAGTAGCCCTAGGTGGCATAAACCAAAACCGAATTAATGAAACGTGGCAGTCCAAACAATTACGGAAATGGTGGCACTACGCTGAGGTAGTATATAGTTACGTAATGAAGTCCGTACGATAAATGGAAAGGGACTGTACACATACATGGAAAAGATAATACGAGTAGGGGTATCCACATATACGAGATATTAGGTTAATATACTAGTATGTGAATAAGAACGACATGAGTTTAGGTGCTAATGACGAGATTAACCTAATAACTAAGAAAATATATGGAATGGTATATGTAGTGTTACACAGAAGTTTATTATAAGTCCTCTCACACAGAACTTATGTTCTGACCCCCTCCTCATTACATACTTCCAGGTTAGCTTCATGACAGAGATGGTATAGCTTTGGATACTGGTTAGACAGTATGATTTATAAGGTAAAGCTATTTTTGAATATATTATATTTTAATTCCTTCCGCTGTGAGATGCTCTACGAGTTCTGACATGTTTCTTTATCTCTGTCTTTTTCTGCAGGATACTAGAGCACACAACTCGGGTTTTGATAGATCGAATTTGAAAAATTCGGTCTGTCGGAATCCGGGTTGTCACACAAA
Organism: Allium sativum; assembly: GCA_030737875.1. Classification (NCBI taxonomy): domain Eukaryota; kingdom Viridiplantae; phylum Streptophyta; class Magnoliopsida; order Asparagales; family Amaryllidaceae; genus Allium; species Allium sativum. The sequence goes on along the minus strand of CM060922.1, from coordinate 137,264,698 downwards.
TCCAATGTAACACCCCGTGTATTCTATAACTGTGAAATTCACAAATTAAAGTATAATTAATTTCAAATCAAAGAACTAAGGGAAACGGGATACGCCATTGCGTTCGTCTCGGAAAAATACACGAAATAGAGTCCGAGTTTTCGAAAAATGGATATCGTATGAAGAAGTTATGGACGAACGAAGTTGGGCGAAAAACCGGAGAAGGGTCAGAATGCACTGGCGCACTTGGGAAGTGCGCCAGAACAAAAATGAACTGGCGCACTTGTGAAGTGCGCCAGTACATTTTTGACCTGGCGCACCTGCCAAGTGCGCCCAGGTCAAAAATGACCTGCTGGCCAGGTCTGGTCTAGCCCTGGCTGGCCAGGTCTGTGTTTGGCCGAATTTCAGAAGCTTGCTTTGTCATTAGGGCTAGGTGGCAGGCTCTAATTGGTCTCTCTTTCGAATGAATGGCTACGATCAATCCAAGCAACATCAATGGTCCTAATCAGTTCATAAACCCTATAAAAATGACCCTAGACTCACCCTAATCTATTCATTCAAAAATAAGAACAAAGCCGTCATGTTGCTGAGGAACGACTAAGAGTAGCCGCCAATTGGAGAGAGGATTAGGAGGCAAATTCTAAAGCATAAAGCAACCTAAACAAATCAAATCAACAAGGAATCGCATCTCCAAATCCCTAAATTGGAGAATTCGCCACACCATTGTAAGTAGAGTATTATTTTGGTATGAACAAATAATTGTGTTGGTTTGTATACTTGATTTGTGGCGATAAAGTAATTCATATTTGTGCGTTACTATCGATTTGGAATATTGTATACGTTTGGATATTCGCAAAGCATGTTATTCATTATAAAAACTACATGTTTGCGGTAGTTTTATGCAAGTATACGTTTGGAATATTCGCAAATTATGTAATCCATGTTGAAGCTACATGTATGTAGTTGTTTAATTGAAACTCATGCAAGTTTGGGGTTTTGCTACTATGCCATCATGATGTATATTTTTGTACATAAATCATTTTGTACGTAATTGGAACAAATTTGGGTTATTATAGTTCATATGAAACTATGTTGAAATTTTGGCACCATGATCTATGTATTAAGCCATGCTTTTGTACTAGAAAACCTATTTGCAAACTTATGAATATGACTAGGCTATGATTGATATTTGGCATAATTGAAATCCATGTTAAGTCTATATTGTTAACAAGAATTATATGATGACATATGTGGTACATAGCTAGGTTAGATTCAAAATCCCTTTTTGCAAGTTTTCATGACTAAAGTAAAAATCATGATTTCATGTTAGGAATATTTATGCCATGGTTATGTGAATAAATTTAACTATACTTTTGTATTAGTCACAAAAGTAGGCACCTTTGTAAACATGTAGTAGTCTTATGAACATGATTTGCTTATGTTTGACATTATGCCTGAATAAAAATATAGGTTTGTGTTGTAGTTAAGCCTATGTGTCGATAGTGATATTCTTAACTTAACTACAAGTTTACATGGTTTGATTCATGTCACTTATGCTTTATGACCAAAGTATATGTTACCACTATGCAAGTACACCAGTTTCTATTTTGTAGTTCCAACGTCACATTGCAAGTTCATGCGTTCACATTCCCCTTTTTGTGTATGTAATCACGCTTTAAGCCTCCCCTTTTTCTCATGGCTAAGTTGGGCTTAAAAAGGCTAAGCCCAACATATATATAATAAACGGACGTGTTAAACGGGGGAAAATAACGTTGGGTTAAATTAATTAATAAATGAAAACATAAAGTAGAAGGGCCCAAATTCAAGTATGGGTTGGGCCCATGATTGGTGTAACCTTTACACCATTAACTTAATAATGGGCCGCAAATATTTACATATAAGAAAATAAAGAAGAAAGACAAAATATGTAAATGTAGAACATACGATGTGTTTAACCCGAGGTTGGATTGATTTGTGATGTAAACCTGCCCGGAACGGCCCGGCTGTCCAGTAGTCACAACAATACCTATCCAATGTGGGAGGTTAAACATGGAGCCCAATAAGGACCCGAGGTTAGACTGAGTTGTGGCGTAAGACTGCCCGGAACCAACCGGCAACAGGCAGCCACAACAATACCTGTCTAATGTGAGAGGTCAAGGCTTTAATAAGACAATTAAGGCTGAGTCAGGATTGTTAGGATTAAGTGAACTAAAGACTTAATCAAAATGGAACATGCTAAACTAAACGGACTGGTGGGGGTTAGGTTAGAAAACACTTAACCAACTTAGCATGTTGGCTAGAGATAGAAAACCTAGTAACGGGGGACCCTTTTCAGCAGTAAGCCTAAAAGGTGTATCATGATACCCTGAAACTAGGCAGGGTGGGGCACGATTACTGGGCTGATTGTAAGAGGTCAAATCGACGGCGGTGGTGTAGCAGTGTAGGTTCTAACGGGGTGCGGGCGTGCACACACTCCGGCGCAGAAAAATAAGGCACTGGGCACCAGTAGCATACCTGTGCATTCTAGGGTTGTGTCGGGCCGCCACCATGGGACTTGATACACCCCATGGTGGGACCAGCATAGGTAACTACAACATCGGGGGCCGTAAGACACATGTAACTATGCGAGTAGGAGCCGATCATCATAGAACGGATCACTTCACCCTGATTATGGGGTGCCAGTTGGAAACTAGTTTATATGGGTTCAGAGATTTACATGGGGTACGATAGTATATTCGACCCTAGACAACTTAACCAAGTTTATAGTGCTTTCCCACTTCTTGTTTATACTTATCATACCCAGTTCTTTATTCATAGACAGAATAGTACTAGACTTACTCAGGCTTTATGTCTGACTCTACTTTTCTTTCGTCTTCTTTTCTTCCGTTTCGCCCCCCCAGGTCCACAGGGAGGGAACACTGCAGTTTGACCAGCCTTCATATCATATCCAGCTTGAAGAGGAAAAATGTATTGCTTGGACCCTTTCGTTTTGAACTATGGCTTTGGACAACCACTATGGGGCTTTTGCAGTTTATCTATGTTTTATTTATGCTTCTTTAAATAATGCAATCAAGACAGATTATGAAGGAGTTATGTTATGTTTTTGGAAAGGATGTAAGACAATTATGGTGATGTTGTTGTAGCACGTATTTGCTTTTATGAAATAAAAGTTGTTGTTTTTCCGCTGTTTACAAATATGTGTTCTTATATCTGTCTTGTATATCTGTGACTTATACTTATAAACCTCCACCAAAATTAGGGCATTCCCTTTGAGAGTGACCCTAACGGAGGTGGGGTGTTTCACTTGGTATCAGAGCACAGGTTTACCAGATAAGATAAAAAGTTCTAAAAAAAAAAAAAAATTATTTTCAAAAAGGAAATTTAAAGAAGCATTTTTAAAAGAAAGATATTATTTTATTTTAAAAAGGCAAAGCCCCCCCAAAGCCATAGGTATTATCTCTTATCCTTCGTTTTGAATCTATCCTTTTTGTTTCAGCATGTCCGAAGAACTTAACTTGCCAGAAGGGGTGCCAATACCTGGTTGGTTTAGACGGTTCTTAGAAGCAAGAGCCACTCAGCCAGGTCCTACCGTTCCTCCTCCCCCAGCTGCAGGAAATCATCCAGCTGCAGCGGCACCTTTTCCTCCACCTCCTCCACGGGGAAACACTTTTGCTAAGATATGTAAAGATTTTAAAGCTATGGGAGGGAAGGATTTCCATGGAACTGAGTCCTTCGTGGCAGCTAGGAATTGGCTGAAAGAAACTGAGGACCTATTCATGATCTTTGAGGTAGAGGATAGACAAAAAGTACAATTGGCAGTGTGGCTATTGAAGGGCGAGGCTTCCTACTGGTGGGAAGTCACTAATGCTGAAAGACCAGTGGAGACATGGGAGGACTTTAGGGCAAGGTTTGAGACTAAATTTCTCTCAGATGCGGAAAGAAGTTTGCAATTGGAAAAATTCTTATTTCTTAAGCAAGGGAACAAGACAGTCAGAGAGTATGTGAATCAGTTCGATGAGCTGGCTAGGTTTGGGCTGGACCTAGTCAACACCCCGCACAAGAAGGCTCTCCGTTTCGTCAAAGGGTTGAATGAGCCATTACACAGTTTGGCCATGACCCATATACCCATGGGAGCCACGTATGAAAGATTGGTGCAAATGACATTGCTGAATGAAGAGGATAAGGGCAAGAAGGAGACAAAGGCAGAAAGCTCTCAAGGGAAGAAAGAGGGTTTGCAGCCTAAGAAGACAGACTTTAAGAAGGGCGGGAAAGGCAACAAAGAGAAGAGGAAGTGCAATTTCTGTGGCAAAGTGGGGCACTTAGTAAAGGACTGCCGGAAAAAGAAGGCCAAGGAGAATGGTGGGTGCTTTTCTTGCGGAGAGACAGGCCATAGGGCTAAGGACTGCCCAAAGAAACGAGGACAGGGGCAGAGGGCTGGATCCACCCCAGGGGCACAGGTTCATGTGCTGGAAGCGCCACCTCCGAGGTATAAATACTTATGTAGAAAGTGTAGTTTATCTTTATGATCACCCCGTTCGCACTTTATTTGACTCTGGCGCATCACACTCCTTTATCTCGTCTGCTTTAGTAGAATCTCTGCACCTAAAAACTAGTATGGTAGAGGACCCCTTAATTGTTTCAAACCCAATTGGGGGCCCAGCTCATTTGTCTATGATCTGTTTGGGATTGAAAATTTCTATTCTAAGCGTAGAATTTCAATGTAGTGCCTTTGTTTTGGGCTTTTCGGGTTATGGTTTGATTTTGGGTATGGATTGGCTATCCAGTAATGGGGCCATCCTTGATTGTGAGAAAAGGGTTGTTAGGCTCCTAACCCAGCTCGGTAATACTTTGGAAATTTCTTGTAATCCCTCATACGCGGTTATGCTTAGTTACCTTGAATCGCTAGATGCCTCTGTTGAAAATTTGCAATCAGTTAAAGTGGTCCGGGAATATCCGGATGTCTTCGAAGAGGTGAAGGGCTTGCCTCCGAAGCGGGAAATAGACTTCCGCATATATCTTGTGGATAATGCAAAGCCCGTTGCGTTACCCGTTAGACACATGGCTCCACGAGAAAGGAAAGAGCTCAGTAAACAGATTAAAGAGCTTCTAGAAAAGGGGTTCATTAGGAGGAGCATTTCAGAATGGGGCCCTCCAGTGGTGTTCGCTACAAAGGCGGATGGTTCACTCCGTCTATGTGTTGACTATAGGGAGCTCAACAAGCTAACGAAAAAGAATAGGCACCCGCTCCCTAGAATTGACGATTTGTTTGACCAACTTGTAGGAGCGTCTGTTTTCTCCCAACTCGATTTAGCAACTGGTTTTCATCAGCTAAGGGTGGCTGAAGATAGCATCGATAAAACGGCATTCAGAACCTCAGACGGCTTCTTTGAATGGCTTGTCATGCCTTTCGGCTTGACAAATGCACCTGCTTACTTCGTGGACCTGATGAGTAGGGTATTTAGAGATTTTCTCAACAAATTCGTAGTGGTCTTCGTAGATGATATCCTTATCTTCTCAAAGAGTGAAGAGGAACATGCTCAACACTTAAGGGCAATCATGGAAACTTTGCGAGTCCATCAAGTAAAAGCCAAATTCTCCAAATGCCACTTTTGGAGAGAAGAGGTGACGTTCCTTGGGCACATAGTATCCAAACAAGGGTTAGCAGTGGACCCTGCTAAAGTAGTAGCGGTACAGGATTGGAAGACACCAAGGAATGCAACTGAGGTCCGAAGCTTTCTAGGACTAGCAGGTTTCGATTGAAAATTCATAAGGGATTTTGCGAAAATCTCAGCTCCACTCACAAAATTGACCAAGAAGAATCTAGTGTTCAATTGGGATTTGGATTGCGAGTTTGCTTTCCAACGACTGAAAAGGGCTCTCACAGCAGCCCCAGTTTTGACGCTGCCAGATGGGAGCAAGATGTTCACTGTTTATACGGATGCATGTGGGACAGGGCTAGGCGCCGTCTTAATGCAAAAAGGAAGGGTAGTAGCTTATGGCGGGAGGCAGTTGAAGGTGCATGAAAAGAACTACCCAACCCACGATCTTGAGTTAGCCGCCATCGTCTTTGCACTCAAGTCTTGGCGACACTATCTCCTAGGTGAGAAGTTCGAACTTTACACTAACCATAAATCGTTGAAATATCTTTTCTCGCAGAAAGATCTTAACTTGAGGCAACAAAGATGGATGGAGTTTCTTGCCTCGTACGATTTCGAAATCTCCTACACTCCGGGCAAAGGCAACGTAGAGGCAGACGCGTTGAGCCGAAAGAAATTGACCCTGAGCCCGTTGTTTGTTGAAAGACAAAGCCTAGAGTTTATAGCCAGCTTCGACTTTAGGCCTTCCTCCGATTTCGTACCAGGCTTGCTAGCATCTCTCGAAGTGCGCCCAACTTTAGTGGATTCAGTAGGGACAGCACAACGCGAAGACCCTCAGCTTGTGGAAACAATTGATAGGCTAATTAGGGGTGAGACTTCAAGTTACCTCAACAGATACTCCATCGACGATAAGGGTTTGCTAAGGCGAGACGGAAGACTATGCGTCCCACAGACAAAAGATTTAATAAAGAAGGTTCTCGAGGAAGCACATCACTCCAAGATGACGATACACCCAGGCGGAGATAAAATGTACAAAGACATAAAAAGGACTTTCTTCTGGAACGGCATGAAAAAGGACGTGGCAGAATTCATTTCTAAGTGCATGGTGTGCCAACAGGTTAAGGCGGAACAGAAAAAGTCTGGCGGACTACAACATCCTCTGGAGGTCCCGCTGTGGAAGTGGGATAGCATATCAATGGACTTCATCGATGGGCTGCCTAGGTCTAGGAGAGGCAACACTAGCATTTGGGTAATAGTGGATAGGCTTACTAAAAGCGCCCACTTTTTACCTGTCAAAAGTAAAAGAACTGCCTCATCCCTAGCATCACTTTACCTCAAGGAAATCGTTCGACTCCATGGAATACCATCTAGCATTGTTAGTGACCGAGACCCCATCTTCACCAGTGAGTTTTGGCGGAGTCTGCAAGAAGCAGTAGGAACGCAGTTATGCTTGAGCACAGCCTATCATCCCCAAACCGACGGTCAAACAGAGAGAGTGAACAGAGTTTTGGAAGACCTTTTAAGGCTATGCGTCCTCGACTTCGGAGGGACATGGGAAGACCACCTTCCTTTGGTGGAATTTGCCTACAACAACAGCTATCAAGCAACTATCGGAATGGCGCCCTTCGAAGCTTTATATGGAAGACCGTGCCGATCGCCCACTTGTTGGTGGGAGTCTACTGATAAGCTCATACTTGGACCAGATATGATCCGAGAGACTTCAGAGAAAGTAGACTTAATACGAAGAAGGATGAAGACGGCCCAAGACAGAAATAAGTCCTATGCCGACAAGAGAAGGACCGACCTTGAATTTGAGGTTGGAGACAGAGTTTTTCTCAAGGTATCACCGCTAAGGAACGTTGTTCGTTTTGGAACCACAGGAAAACTGGCACCGAGGTTCGTAGGGCCATTCCCTATCATCGAGAAGATTGGGAAAATGGCCTATAGATTAGAGCTACCCGAGAAGTTGGCCGGAGTCCACAACGTTTTTCACGTTTCACATCTCCGAAAATGTCTACATGAGTCTGCTGAAGTGGTAGAGCCAAATATCCTCGAAGAGGCCGAAGTGGAACACGAAGCAACCATAAGAAAAGTTCCAACCCGCATATTAGGAACGGAAGTGAAGAAGCTACGCAACCGCGAAGTCAAACTCGTCAAAGTTCAGTGGAGCGACGCCGAGGGAGACGCGAGTTGGGAAACTGAAGCTAGAATGCGCACTGCCTACCCTTTTCTGTTCGAGGGTACATCCTTGATCTTTCCTTTTCCTTAAGTTGCGCTTTTATCTATCTTTTTAGGTATATTTCCTCGACCTTATCTTTTAGGTAGAAACCCTTTGGATGAAAACATGTAATTGAAACATGTTATGGATGATGGTTGCAAGTGGTTGCAAGTGATTGCTAGTGGCTGCTCGTGGTTGCATATACACACACAATCTAGGTTTTAGATCGGCTCAGTCACTTCATATTGCATATGCATATATGTTTGCATTCGTATATGGTTGAACTTTAATGTGTTGTCATGTGGATGTTGCATTTGTATTGAATGATTGTGCACTCATGTAGAATCATAAATAGGAAAAATTTGCATACATGATGGATTCATGGCACCTACATAATTCGCATTAAGGAGGTCAACTGAATCAGTAGACCGCCTGATTTTGCATTAAATAAGTTCATGTACACACACACTTCACATATGATCATGAAGCATTAGAAGTCTTTTAAGGACAATGGATGCTCGTGTTTGATGGATGAGTAGATGGATGATTGGATGTTAGGATATACATTCCTCCTAACTTGAAGATTTCGGGGACGAAATCCTTTTAAGTGGGGGAGAATGTAACACCCCGTGTATTCTATAACTGTGAAATTCAAAAATTAAAGTATAATTAATTTCAAATCAAAGAACTAAGGGAAACGGGATACGCCATTGCGTTCGTCTCGGAAAAATACGCGAAATAGAGTCCGAGTTTTCGAAAAACGGATATCGTATGAAGAAGTTATGGACGAACGAAGTTGGGCGAAAAACCGGAGAAGGGTCAGAATGCACTGGCGCACTTGGGAAGTGCGCCAGAACAAAAATGAACTGGCGCACTTGTGAAGTGCGCCAGTACATTTTTGACCTGGCGCACCTGCCAAGTGCGCCCAGGTCAAAAATGACCTGCTGGCCAGGTCTGGTCTAGCCCTGGCTGGCCAGGTCTGTGTTTGGCCGAATTTCAGAAGCTTGCTTTGTCATTAGGGCTAGGTGGCAGGCTCTAATTGGTTTCTCTTTCGAATGAATGGCTACGATCAATCCAAGCAACATCAATGGTCCTAATCAGTTCATAAACCTTATAAAAATGACCCTAGACTCACCCTAATCTATTCATTCAAAAATAAGAACAAAGCCGTCATGTTGCTGAGGAACGACTAAGAGTAGCCGCCAATTGGAGAGAGGATTAGGAGGCAAATTCTAAAGCATAAAGCAACCTAAACAAATCAAATCAATAAGGAATCGCATCTCCAAATCCCTAAATTGGAGAATTCGCCACACCATTGTAAGTAGAGTATTATTTTGGTATGAACAAATAATTGTGTTGGTTTGTATACTTGATTTGTGGCGATAAAGTAATTCATATTTGTGCGTTACTATCGATTTGGAATATTGTATACGTTTGGATATTCGCAAAGCATGTTATTCATTATAAAAACTACATGTTTGCGGTAGTTTTATGCAAGTATACGTTTGGAATATTCGCAAATTATGTAATCCATGTTGAAGCTACATGTATGTAGTTGTTTAATTGAAACTCATGCAAGTTTGGGGTTTTGCTACTATGCCATCATGATGTATATTTTTGTACATAAATCATTTTGTACGTAATTGGAACAAATTTGGGTTATTATAGTTCATATGAAACTATGTTGAAATTTTGGCACCATGATCTATGTATTAAGCCATGCTTTTGTACTAGAAAACCTATTTGCAAACTTATGAATATGACTAGGCTATGATTGATATTTGGCATAATTGAAATCCATGTTAAGTCTATATTGTTAACAAGAATTATATGATGACATATGTGGTACATAGCTAGGTTAGATTCAAAATCCCTTTTTGCAAGTTTTCATGACTAAAGTAAAAATCATGATTTCATGTTAGGAATATTTATGCCATGGTTATGTGAATAAATTTAACTATACTTTTGTATTAGTCACAAAAGTAGGCACCTTTGTAAACATGTAGTAGTCTTATGAACATGATTTGCTTATGTTTGACATTATGCCTGAATAAAAATATAGGTTTGTGTTGTAGTTAAGCCTATGTGTCGATAGTGATATTCTTAACTTAACTACAAGTTTACATGGTTTGATTCATGTCACTTATGCTTTATGACCAAAGTATATGTTACCACTATGCAAGTACACCAGTTTCTATTTTGTAGTTCCAACGTCACATTGCAAGTTCATGCGTTCACATTCCCCTTTTTGTGTATGTAATCACGCTTTAAGCCTCCCCTTTTTCTCATGGCTAAGTTGGGCTTAAAAAGGCTAAGCCCAACATATATATAATAAACGGACGTGTTAAACGGGGGAAAATAACGTTGGGTTAAATTAATTAATAAATGAAAACATAAAGTAGAAGGGCCCAAATTCAAGTATGGGTTGGGCCCATGATTGGTGTAACCTTTACACCATTAACTTAATAATGGGCCGCAAATATTTACATATAAGAAAATAAAGAAGAAAGACAAAATATGTAAATGTAGAACATACGATGTGTTTAACCCGAGGTTGGATTGATTTGTGATGTAAACCTGCCCGGAACCGCCCGGCTGTCCAGTAGTCACAACAATACCTATCCAATGTGGGAGGTTAAACATGGAGACCAATAAGGACCCGAGGTTAGACTGAGTTGTGGCGTAAGACTGCCCGGAACCAACCGGCAACAGGCAGCCACAACAATACCTGTCTAATGTGAGAGGTCAAGGCTTTAATAAGACAATTAAGGCTGAGTCAGGATTGTTAGGATTAAGTGAACTAAAGACTTAATCAAAATGGAACATGCTAAACTAAACGGACTGGTGGGGGTTAGGTTAGAAAACACTTAACCAACTTAGCATGTTGGCTAGAGATAGAAAACCTAGTAACGGGGGACCCTTTTCAGCAGTAAGCCTAAAAGGTGTATCATGATACCCTGAAACTAGGCAGGGTGGGGCACGATTACTGGGCTGATTGTAAGAGGTCAAATCGACGGCGGTGGTGTAGCAGTGTAGGTTCTAACGGGGTGCGGGCGTGCACACACTCCGGCGCAGAAAAATAAGGCACTGGGCACCAGTAGCATACCTGTGCATTCTAGGGTTGTGTCGGGCCGCCACCATGGGACTTGATACACCCCATGGTGGGACCAGCATAGGTAACTACAACATCGGGGGCCGTAAGACACATGTAACTATGCGAGTAGGAGCCGATCATCATAGAACGGATCACTTCACCCTGATTATGGGGTGCCAGTTGGAAACTAGTTTATATGGGTTCAGAGATTTACATGGGGTACGATAGTATATTCGACCCTAGACAACTTAACCAAGTTTATAGTGCTTTCCCACTTCTTGTTTATACTTATCATACCCAGTTCTTTATTCATAGACAGAATAGTACTAGACTTACTCAGGCTTTATGTCTGACTCTACTTTTCTTTCGTCTTCTTTTCTTCCGTTTTGCCCCCCCCCCCCAGGTCCACAGGGAGGGAACACTGCAGTTTGACCAGCCTTCATATCATATCCAGCTTGAAGAGGAAAAATGTATTGCTTGGACCCTTTCGTTTTGAACTATGGCTTTGGACAACCACTATGGGGCTTTTGCAGTTTATCTATGTTTTATTTATGCTTCTTTAAATAATGTAATCAAGACAGATTATGAAGGAGTTATGTTTTTGGAAAGGATGTAAGACAATTATGGTGATGTTGTTGTAGCACGTATTTGCTTTTATGAAATAAAAGTTGTTGTTTTTCCGCTGTTTACAAATATGTGTTCTTATATCTGTCTTGTATATCTGTGACTTATACTTATAAACCTCCACCAAAATTAGGGCATTCCCTTTGAGAGTGACCCTAACGGAGGTGGGGTGTTTCATCCAAGCCATTTTGTGGGATGAAAATCAGGCAAATTTCGCCTTCCTAGAGCGGTTGAAGGACCAAGCAACTACAGGAGTTTAAATGTCTCCCCTACCATCTGGTTTTGTTCTCTGCCCTTCCACAATTGATCCATCTGGTTTTCTCCCCCAAATGAAACAAAGGGTGTTACTTGCTTATTTTTAAGGCGCGTAGCGTGACTTTAATCTAGATGGTGCCTAGTTCGAGTCAAGCCTAATAAGATCTTTTACAATAAGAGCGCACGGCTCCGCAAATGAAAGAAAATCTTCCTACTGACGATCCTGTTCACGTAGCATTGATTCTCGTAGTTTCGTGTTATTTGAATCACAGCTATAGCTAATTCTAACTTGCTTGTTGCGTGTTTCTGGTGGTTTTGAGGGGCTTCGCATATGGGGTAACATCCAGGTGACAATTGGGATGTCCGATGCCTTTGCTGGGCATGGGCTACGTAGAGAAGCATAATTGTCAACTGATATGCCAACCCATCTCCCTTGGTTGGTGCACATAAAGTAAAAAGTTGACTAGATTCCTCGTGCATGAACTCAAAAGTTTTTACCATCCCTTCGACTCTTTCTTCTTCGTTCGTCAAGTCCACTTGACCATTTCAAATTCACCTGTTAGGCGAACTTGTTTTATACTTTCTTAGCAACCTCTATTGACTCATGTTAGTGTAGTTCATTAATTGTTGTTTGCACCACTTCATTGGAACACTTGCTTACACGAATGCCTGTAGAAACCAAAAAACACTTTTCATCTTTTCTAGTCGCCTCTCCGCGAACGAATCAAAAATCAATTAATAAGAAAAGTCATTTCTTTACGAAACTTCACTAAAATGAAAGTGATTTGGTTGAACTAGATCTATCGATTCACGTGGATGGATGAGGTTAGGAAGTAGCAAATGAACTGAAAGAATAAATTGACTTTCTATTTTATTATTCTTTCCTTGGCTTTGACACTTGTTGTTGACTCTACACTGACGCATGTCACTTTTCTCATGACTAAGGCCCAAGCTTCCCTAGGCGTTATAGGGAAAACTTCTCGACTTAGAGTTGATGCATATATCCATAATTCTGTGATTGTTTGGGGTTCTCTTGGAGCTGAGTCTCATATCTATGTGTGGTTCAGATTTGTAGTCTCTATGAAGTAATAGCTTACGAGGTTGCCAAAATTGCACTAGGCTCTCTCATATTAGTTATGTGTGTATAATGTGATGCTAATAGCTGACAAAGAGATTTAGCTGAGTGAGGTAGGAGCAAAGCGATGAAGATGAAAGTTATTTAGCGTATACATTTTTTATTTTAGAAAAAAATTGCCATTTTCTTTATTACTATCTTAATAATTGTTTCTAATCAAATAAACTTAATCCGTAAGTTGTATAAAAGCAAAAGGTAAGATCAATATTTTCAATTATGAATTAAACTACTAGTTTGAAATAGAGTATAATAAAAGGGATAGTAGTTTTACAAAAAAGTTAATTCAATTGATTCATAGTTTGTCAAAACATGCAGCCCCAAACAAATACGGTAAGGACCCAGGCCAATTTGCATTTTTGCCCCTAAATTCCAATGTGTAAACTATTTTGCATATATTAACTGAATTATATTTGGTCAGGCTAGCATCTCCAAAAGTTGTATTATCTTTCCTTTTCCTTTTTTATTTTCATCATTCAAATCAACATGGTTAATACAATGATTTTTAAAACAGAAACTAATAGTTATCTAAAATTAAGGATTGAAAAGAAATTAAGACATGATAATCTATGTAAACATATAGAGTTGAATTTGTTGTGTTAAATTTTAATTTGAAATTTTCATTTTGAAAGAGAAAAAATGAAGAACAAGATACGAATGTAATTTTATTGAAATGTATGTTTAGTATTATAGTATGTATGATGTAGATAAAGCAAAAGCTGATGTATAATGAATTGTTTATTGTTTTGGTGTGAGTTGTATTTCTTGTTGTTTGAATAGAATTTTGTCCTACTTTTTTCCGATCTATTTGTGTCATCCTTTATTTTTCTGCCTCCTAGCAAAGCTCATAAGGCATATATATCAATCTCCACTATCTCTAACACCATCCTAACTAAAACCTATTTTTTGATCGACTTCGTATCATGGAATGCACTTGTAAATTGCTCCTTGACTATTTTAGATCTTTTATGCTTTAATCCCATTGTACTTAAATATAACGGAGCTTGCTACTTCGGCAGGAGTGAATAGGACTATAATGTGTACGAATTACGGAGGTAAGGTGGATATTGAAGCCTATGTAATTAACGAATCCGATTAGATACACTTATCTCATAGTCAAAAATTCTGGTAAAGTAGAATAATTTATTTTCTACAATTGATCGAGGATTGATGATGATGAGAATAGTTAATTCTGGTAATAATGAACAAACGAAAATGATAGAGAAGTTAGTGTAACACCCATAGCCTTTAACGTTATCCTAATATAGATACCTGTTAAGAAATATGGAGCGTTATAGATATAAAGACATAAAACATCACATAGACTAAGATTCCACAAGACATAAACAAATAAATTTACAACGGAAGAATAAGACAATTTATATTAAAATGATAAAACCATTTGTTTTAGCAAAATCAAGTTGTCTCATAATATCATGTCCCAAATCTCAGACAGAAAAACAACATCAGAGTACATAATTAATAATATTCCCCAATGTAACGAACCAAGATTTTTAACGTTTAAAATATGAAATTTATCTGGATTTAGTAATTAAGAATTTGATATTTGTTTATATGTTTGAAATTTAATCTATTTTATTTTGGTTTAAATAATTTTTTTATGTATAAATTAAAATTTTCTTTCAATTTAGATATTTTGTTAAATTAAACTTTAGTGATATTTTAAACCAATTATTATATATATACAAACAAAAAAAAGGCTCGTATTGGTTGTTGGGTTTTCCAACATGATGGTTCCTGGCACGAAAGATCAATCGAGTACACGAAGCCAGAAGTCACCGCAATCTCATCAATCTTCATCAAAACCATCACCTGACGCCTACTGAAACCACCAGTCATTTTCCCCTTTGTTGTCCCTTCTAGTCAGCTGGCACAGGTGAGATTTCATTCACGATTAAATCTGTTTAAAGTAGACTAAGCTCGATATTTAAACTATAATATAATAGTTGGTTTCGTTGCGTTTGTCTGCTTGAATGGTTGCGTGATTTTAATTGTGGTTCCATCTGTTCGTATTGCTTACTGGTTTTGTTCTCATTAATTTTGATTTGAAAAATAAAACTGAAATGTGGCACCTTTGTCTTGTTGAAAATTAATAGAAAGGGGCTTGGAAGAACTTGAAATGATCTCGTGGAACCTGAATGAGGTTGTCTGTTCCTTAAAATTCGAACCATGCATTTAAAAAAAATATTGCAACTGGATATATATGTAGTGGAACACTCCGATTACAGTTTTGACTTGTTTAATAGAAAACCATGTTCACTCATTTATTTACTTGGAAACATGATGTTCATTTGTTACCCGAAACATGTCACTCATTAGTTAGCCTGAAACTATGTTTACCCATTTGTAAATGAAATTAACTGAAGCATACATTATACTCATTCATAAATGAGTTACCTGAAGCATATATCGGCTCAAAATTGTAAATGAGTACCTGAAGCATGTAATTTATATTGATTCATGGGAACTAGTTGCCTGAAACTTTACAGTTTAGGCAGAAAAGTACACTACTTGTTTATCTTGGTTCAAATATGGGGACATCTTTGATAAGTGTTTGTGTGTGTGTATATATATATATATATATATATATATTCTAACGGTTTTTTTGTCTATAATGGCGGATTCCGCTAACGATTTTTCATCGCGTCTTCCTCAATCTCGATCTGGATTTCCTTCCTCAAAAAATCACCATCCTTCTTACTCAACTGCTTCTAATCCTTCTCCACAATCTAATCCCAATATTTCTGTTCAACCTAACCCTGTATCCACTGAATCTGTGGATCGAAATCTAACTTTCATCAAACCAGCTTCGGATTTTGTTTTTATCCCTGAACAAATTTTTAATGAATCAGATCAGGCATGGAACAATACATTGGCATTAATTCCGATTTATTTTAAGTTGTCGATTACAAAGTTAAAGGACTATATTCAGAAAGTTTGGAGGCATTTGGGGAATTTTAATGTTCACGTTACTCCTCAATATCATTTTGCTGTCCAATTTGAGTCTACAGACGATTTTTCCCATATTTTAGAAGGCTCAACATTTTCATATTTTAGGCATCTTTTGTTGGTGGATGCTTGGAGACCTGGGTATGATTTCTCAACTAAACAAAGTGATATAATATAGATCTGGGTAAGGCTTGATGGTTTACCAATGGAACTATGGACTAAATCAGCTATTCAAATGATTGCTAGCTTTATTTCTAATCCTCAGATTATTGATGTAAACTCTACTGAAAAAAGATTTACGAAATATGCTAGAGTCCAAATTTCTATTGATGTTGAAACAGAATTAAAAACTGAAGTTCCTATTGTTCTGCATAATGGCCAGAAATTGGTAGTTTCTGTTGAATATGAATTTGTCCCTCTTAAGTGTTTAAAATGTAAAAAAATTGGACATGATGATGAAGAGCATGATATTGCTACTGATCCAAGATGGTTACATAATGATAATGATCATGAAATTAATGAAGATAATCTGGAGCCTCAAATTTCAGTATCAGATTTGTCTAAAGATTCAGATATAGCTAATGATTTGCAAAATGTTCATGAAAATGAAATCAATGTAAATAATTCTGAATTACAAGTTGCGGTACTAGCCTCTCATAAAGAAGTAGAAATTGTTTCTGAATCTTTAGATGACTTGGCTTTTCTAAATTCAAAACTTCCTGAAGACATTTTGCCAGATAATATGAACCACATAGCTGATGCAATTAAGGAAAGAGAGCCACTGAAAGATCCTGATAAAGGAAAACAATTTGATGTTTCATCTTTTATAGACAAAAATCCAGGTTACATGCAAAAAGGAATTCCATCAGGTTCTAATGTTACTATTGCTCCCTCTAAAAGAAATACAAGGAGCAGTGGAATTATTAAATGACAATTATCTTTTGGAATGTCAGGGGTATGAGTATATATTCGAGAATGAAGGATGTACTCTCACTCTTGACTCACACTAAATCAACAATTGTTGGTTTGGTCGAAATTAAATTGTCTAAATCTAATCTAGAAATTTTATTTCCTTATTGCCTAATGGTTGGAAATTCTGCACTAATAATTCTTCAATTTCTTCTGGTCGAATTCTTTTAACATGGGATGTTAAAGTATGGGATCTAACTGTGATAGCCAATTCTTTTCAACATTTGACAGTGGATGCATCAAATAAAGGAGGTTTTTCAATGACTTTTTCTTTGATCTATGCAAGTAACTCTTATGTTGATAGACATAATTTATGGAATCTTTTAAAGGATGAATCAAATCTGATCACAAACTCATGGGTTTTGATGGGAGACTTTAATAATGCTTTATCTCCTAAAGATAAAATAAGAGGACTTCCTATTCCTTATTATCAACTTAGAGGCTTTCAGAATTTTGTATTGCAATCAGATTTGAATGAAATTAAGCCTATTGGATTCTCATTTACTTGGCGTAGAAGAGGCATTGCCACTAACATTGACAAAATTTTGGTAAATCATACCTGTGTTCAGCAATTTCTTCATTTGAAGGCTCTATCTTTATCACAATGCTCCAGTGACTATAATCCAATTTTGTTAGATCTGATCCCCACACCTTCTTTAAAGGGATTTCCTTTTCGATACAAGACTGAGTGGCATCTTCTTCCTGGATATGATGAAGCAATTAGAAAAGGTTTAAATACAGCAGTATGGGGATTTCAAAGCTATCAATTTCTTCAAAAACTGAAAAATTGCAAGAATGAATTAAAGAGTTGGAATAAATTAAGGGATAAAAATGATGCTAATTTGAAACAAGCAGAGCTCTTATCATCTCAATTGGAATTCGCTATTGATCAGAATCCTGAAGACATTTCATTATATGAAGACTACCTGCAAGCTAGAAAGCACTATTAGAATATACAAAGCATTGAATTTCATGGTTTGAGGCAACAAGCTAAGGTTGCATGGTTGCAACAAGGAGATACAAATTCTAAATTTTTTTATTCAATAATGTCTAACAGAAGATTTTATAATCATATTCGAGCTCTGATTGATCAACAAGGAAATCTTTTATTCAAGCCAAAGGAGATAAAATCAGAGGCTATAAACTATTTTTCTTCAATGTTCAATGGTTCTTCTTCAAATAGTTTTCCTGATTTTGAACCTATTTCATTTATTAATGCTCGAGGCCGGCAGTTTCTTTTAAAGAAGGTAGAACTTGCAGAAATACATGAAGCTTTATTTTCAATTCATGATGAATCAAGTCCAGGGCCTGATGGACTAAATGCAAAGTTTATGAAAATCCATTGGGAAATTCTAAAGCATGATATGTTGACAACTATTTCTTGTATTTTCAGATCTGGTAAATTTCCTAAATCCCTTAATCATACTTTCATTTCTTTAATTCCAAAAAATGACAAACCAACTGAAATCTCCCATTTTCGTCCAATTTCATGCTGTAATGTTTATTTTAAGATTTTTGCCAAGTTACTTTGTAACAGATTAAAACCATTCTTACCTTTTCTCATCTCAGAAAATCAGAGTGCCTTTATTAAAGGTAGGTATATTGGGGATAACATTTTATTAGCTCACGAAATGTTGCGAGATTTTAAAAAGAAGGGTTTAGCAAAAATGTGTGTTAAAGTAGACTTGGCAAAAGCTTATGATACTGTGAATAGGGAACTAATTTGTTTTTTAATGTCTCGAATGAATTTCCCTACTCACTTTATAAACCTTATATTTGAATGCATGTCCACTGCTACATTTTCAGTCGTCATTCAAGGGATACCTAAGGGCTTTATCACATCATCAAGAGGAATAAGGCAGGGTGATCCATTATCACCATATCTGTTTGCCATCTCAATGCAATATTTCTCATATTTAATGGATCAAGCTACAGTGAATAAAGAATTCCTGTCAAGTTACCACTGTAAGCCTACAATTTCTCATCTGCTTTATGCAAATGATTTAATGATATTTGGAAAATCTACATTGCAGAATGCATACACCTTAAGAACTATTTTTCAGAAGTTAAGTTCTCAAGCTGGATTAAATGTCAATGCAACAAAAACAAAAGTATTTTTCAGTACAACTGCAAATAATTCAAGGGATGTTTTGAATGTTCTAGGATTTGATCAGGGTTGTCTACCTATTAAATACCTTGGGGTTCCCCTGCCCTCTAACTATTTACACTATTCAGAGTGTAATTCTTTGATTCAACGTGTGCAAAATAAAATTCAAGGTTGGGAAATCAAAATTTTGAGTTATGCAGGAAGGGCAGAACTAATCAATACAGTAATTAGTCCAATCATACTATACTGCCTTTTTATTTACCGGATCCCTGAGTATACTTTAGATAAATTGGAATCACTCTGTTCTGATTTTTTCTGGGGAGGTTTGGCTCATAAGGTATCTTGGAAAAAAAATTTGTAAACCAAAATCTGAAGGAGGCATTGGTTTAAAAAAAATCAGATCTTAAAAAGGCTGCTTGTTTCAAATTATTATGGAATTATCTTTCTAACACTTCCCTTTGGAGCAAATGGATGCACTGTAGATATTCTAAAAATAAACATTTTTGGACAATGGCAAGGGATAATAATGCATCCTCTACCTGGAAATCTTTGTTGAAATTGCGAACTCATTCAAAATAGCTTTTCTCTAAAGTGATTTCAAAGGGGTCTGATACTTATCTATGGTTCGATCCATGGATAAATTGTCAATGTTAGTGGACTTTTTGGGTTATGATAGAGTTTATATGCTTGGAGAATCAGAACTAAAAGTTGATACAATCATAAGTAATGAAAGGTTTGTTCCAGAAATTCATCCAGCTACTCGAGAGCTTATTCAAGAAATTAGTTCTGTTTCTATTTTTCCAAATAATGGTTCTGATTTTTATGAATGGTGTGAAGGTGGTTAATTCTCTTTCCATAAATGTTGGGATTATGTTAGAATCCATGAAGAATGCGATAATCTTTATTCAGGGGTTTGGCATAAAAAGAACAGTAAAAGGATGTCATTTATTTCATACCTTACTGTATTGGATGGATTGAACACAAAAGACAGGATAGCTCATTATGGAAATATTTCAAACATCGTGTGCCCTCTTTGTGATATTCATCCGGAATCAGTGCAGACCTCTTCTTTAATTGTGATTATTCTTCATATATTTGGTTTCCTTTGAGACAAAAGTTGATGCTTCCTTTGAATTCTGAATCTGATCTGAGAAATGAAGCTAGATTTTTACACTCCAATTTCAAATGTCAAGATCAAATTCGAGACTTAGCTTGCGCTTGTTTTACTTCTGCCATTTATTTTATACGGAAAGAGAGAAACATGGGGCTTTTTCAAAATCGAAGTACCCATTTAACCATGAAGTTATTGCAAATTGAAAAGGAGATTTTGTACTTGGTTTGAAACAATGGGAGCAAAACTACCAAGAATCCTAGGAATTCATTAATGTTGGAACGTTGGGGTATTGAACTATTTGATGCTGGGTAGTTGAAGTTTGTGCAGAAGAATAAATTGAGGTCGTTTGAATTTGAAGAAGTGGGCTTTGTGGGCCAGTTTGAGTGTCTTGTTGCTTGCTTTGTTATAGTTTTGTTTCATCTTCTTTCAGTTTTTTTCAAGTTGTATTGAAAAAGATATTTGTTGTAGCATACCAAATTTATATGTACTCTTTTTCCCGGTAAGGTACCCATTTAGGTTAGGGGGATTACCGGGTTTTAATGAGGCATATAAAGGCGGTTTTTAATTGGTTTTAGCAATAAAGTGAACCAATTTTCAATATATATATATATATATATATATATATATATATATGGAAATTTGGGTAGCCTTGAACCATACACTAAGCCTTAACATTACTGAATATTTCATAAAATAGGATATAGGCTCATACTGTGTGACCTGTAAGCTCTCTACATTTGTTGTTCCAATTGCTCAATTTGGAATTGTTCCAACATGCATTAATACAATTTAAAGTTGATTTTCTATGGATCGGATGCTGTTTTTTTAAGCATATTTTCTATCTTGGTTAATGGCATGCTAATATGTTTGCAAAGTCCAGCTACTATCGGTCAGTTAGCTCTGTACACGTTTGCTGCATCACTTTGAATGGCAAGATAAAATGTTTGCTAAGTTCACCAACTACCATTTATTGTGATTTATATATTTGAATTATTGTTTTGTTTATATTTGTCAAAATATAAAATATAATACTATATCTCCTTACATTTAGATAGTGCAATGAATGCTCAAATTAATAGTTTCGAACACCACAGCATGAGTCAAACCGTGATTTGATCAAAATTCACGGTCTTTCTTGGTCCAATAGTACTAAACAATGTAAGAAAAAAAGTCCAAAGCAACTAGTACTGTCAAATACACGTTGCTTATGTGGGTAAGCTATACATATCATCATATATATATATATAACAATTGGTTTAAAATATTGCTAATGTTTAATTTAACAAAATAATTAAATTGAAAGAAAATTTTAATTTATAAATACAAAATTTATTTAAACCAAAATAAAATAGATTAAATTTCAAAAGTATAAACAAATACCAAATTCTTAATTACTAAATCCAGATAAATTTCATATTTTTAAACGTTAAAAATCTTGGTTCGTTACACCCAAGCAGTCAAAAGAAATAACCAAACCATGGAAATAAAACAAAAAATAGTACATCTTCTGCAATAATCCTTCAAGATAGTGTAACCCCACACTTATCTGAGCCCAAATTTCGACAAAAATCGAAACTCGAACACATCCAAGCATGGAGCGTGTAAATCTGGTACCTACAAACAAATGAGCATGAGCATAATCAGAGTACGATAAAATAACTCACAACGGAAACAAAATAGGATAGACTAGTATTAACTCAACTAACTACCTTTTTAAGAGTAAGTCACCATTTCAATACCGAGCATGAGAGATAACGAGAACCGAAAGCCAAACCTAAACAACTATAAGAACCTGACCTTCTCTAGAAAACCTGAGAGGTTGTAATGAGGAAGGGGTCAGAACAACAAGTTCCGGTGAACAAGAAAATTACATCATAGCTTACAATACACAGGTGTATTTCGTTTGGTTCAACCCAAGATATATGCCTACCAAGGCTAGTAATTCTAACCTAACCTTGTAAACATTTATGCACGGCTCTAACTACCTTTACCAAGATAGTATTCCTAGTGATATCAATACCGAGATAGAACATTTACGCATATGTTTGTAAAGCCTTTTTGCAATTTTTTAAACCGAGAAGTGAACTCCTAATTACAGAGTTTATTTACTCATTAGTGTATACTTAGCCACTTGACGCCTCATTATCAAATGATAGATAGGGTGGATTCTCCTGATCACTTAAGACCCTAGGCAGACCTATTGGTCATTTAATACCTCTCGATGATTTACTCAACGTTTTTATAAACTATAGGATACTAGCTACAAAAGCCTACTAGTTAACGCTGCTGTCATTCACGCATATAAACTCATGCCCCGCATAAGGTGAGAGATGGTATCTCGTCGCTTAAGACTGATAGCACTAGGTAGACGATATCTCGCCAGTTATGACCTTCCTATTGGTGGAATCTCATTGTATCATCTAGCTGATCTTATTGGATAATCTCCTTAGACACTTAATACTTCCCGTATGGTAGATAGTCCTATAGAATAACCATACCAGACATTTAATCTCTAGGTTTAGGTAGGATTCGCATACCATTTAAGACCCCCTAGCTGGAGGACCTTATCCCAGGTGAATCCCTCGATCCAAGCCACTTAAAACCTAAGGAAGCAGACTACTCGCGAAGATTACCAAACTCGTACCCAATTGGCCTTTAATGCTTCTATTTATGAGAGGTGGGCTACACGATCGCTTAATACCTTTTTATAGGTGGATCTAACCACTTAAGACCTTAATCCCAAAGCAGACTACATTATCGAGTTATTCCCGTCTAGTTTCTCTTAACGGGAATACTATACGTATACAAACTAATTATCATCGCGGGTTCCTATGGTTAACAATATTCTACATCAATAACCTACCAACTCCAGTTCTAACCTTTGATTATAGGTTCTAGGTTGACTATCATAAGATAAAGGAAGTTATATCTTTCTCAACCTAGGATATTTATTTAATTATTTTCCTAATTTGAACGTAATATTTAAAAGGGCAACCAATACCCAGTAATCCCCTGTTTATTTTATTTATGTTTCATAAGGTTATTTCCATTTATGAACATAACGGTCATATTTTCCTAAGGCAACAGTTAATCTTTAAATACCTTTTATTCCCATTAATTATAATTAATGTCACTTATGAACCTAATGGTCATAATTCCCTAAGACATTAATTATCCTTAATTATCAGTCCCGAAATATCTATTTTTTGTACCCCAACAGACATTACTAATTTATTTATTTATTGCTTGTTGTGTGTGTACATATATATATATATATATATATATATATATATATATATATATATGCACTAGACCCCTCACATTAAGCCGACCACTTGTGGATGCTGGATTTGTCATGTGGTTCCAAGTAGACTTCTACCACAAGTTGAGTTTAACCTCATATCTTAGTGAGGTTATAATTTAATTCCCAAACTAGGGTTTACAACATTAATCCTAGCCAATTTAGAAAATTATAACAGTTAGGCTTAACTGCCTAATTAAATTTGCTTTCCCCATCAACGACGGTTACAATAGTTATTTATTTATTTATGGCTCTATTTATAGCAATCTTAAACTAATTGCTACAACATTCACCGCAAATATATTAATTTAATATGGATTACATTTACATGTAAAATTCCATAAAATGAAATTCATTCAAACATCCATTGTTATATATATTTCATTGTTTACGTATATTCGGGCGGATAATGTACATATATTTATATTTATATTTTCGCATAGTTAACGCAGTTAATTTCTTTCATTATTATTATCGTTAAGTTTAATAATTTGGTTCAACTAATAATCAAAATTCCTTTTTGTATTCAATCTTGAAATAAGGTTCTAAATCTTACAAAAAGACCATCAACTATAGTTATTTTTAAACTATGTCTGGATATTGGAATAAACATATTTCAAACCACCAAAAATATATATTATGTATGTTTTGAAATAGTTGATGTAAATTACATACAAATATATACATATATATGTGAATTTACACAACTTTTCCCCTTTTCGATGTTTGACATTTTTCTTATTAGTTTCAAATAATATCTTTTTATTTTAAAAGAGGATATTTCCTAAGTATAGAAATGAATAGTTGTGAAAAAGAGAAGTAACAGGAAATGAATTCCAATCATGAATAGAAGATATTTCTAAGTATAGAAGATATTTTCTAAGTATAGAAAATAAAAGAAAATGGGATATGGGACGTTTTCCAAATATCGTAAGAGGCTGAAGCGTTTGAAAATATAGGGGTAAAGATATTGCAAGGAATCTGAGAAATGATTTAGTTAATGAAAGATTAAAAGGGCCAGTGATTGTATGATGTTTTAGTCCATAATATCTCCAGTTGGAAATTTGGATGGATGTTTTGTTTTTCTTCGATAGTTAAATAACCGACTATCGAAGTTTTTGACTATCTTTCTCAATACGGAGAGACCAGTTGGATTTATTATCCAAAATTCACTCCGTATAGGCATAGCATTGCGAATTAGATTATGCTGAAGATAACTGAAGACGCTATAAAGTGCAATGGTTGTTCTGTTTACAGATAGTGCCTTCGGTTTATCCAGACCCGGACAACTTGTATGGACGAATGTCTGACAGAGTATGCCTAACAGATGACATAAAACGATTTTTTCATGGTGTTACGTTTGATGGTGGAGGAATTCATTTCTCTTAACTTTTTATACCCATAATATTTTTAAGCAGATCAACTAGTGATTTCACAGTTTGATGATGCGGCATTCAAAGTAAATGGTGGTCTGCTGTTCTAAAAGGTCATCGTGGCCTCAAGCCTCACGACCAGGAAATGACAAAAATCGGGCAGGCAGCATGGCTAGTTGGGCCGCACCCAAGCAGGGTGTATTATCACCATCTAGATTAAATTCTATTTGTTCTTCTATCATTTCTGTATCTTACGGATTACGGTTAGATGACAAACAACCGTGGGTGATAATATATTCGGTACACTCAAGCTAAGTGACCAGTCATGTGTGGTCGGGTCGTAAGATGTTCTTGTTAAACCCCAGTGTATCCCCTTTAGAGTACACTGATCGGAAGGTGGTCCCATACATTGTTATAGTTGGAATCCAATGTCCAATTTATGCCCTGCGATTTTTTATTTTAAACTATGTATGTGGAGCGCAAGATGCAAGCGTTCTACTAAACGGTTATTTATTTGATTATACAGTATTATAATATCACCAGATTTTGATATCAAATATGTTTTGGTAATCATAAGGTAAAAGCCATCCGTATTAGTGTGTGGATCGGTCTTACGATTGCCCTTTCTTTCAAAAGGATTTTCAAAGTTAAACAAAATGGTTGGAATTTACTCACACCAATCATGTGACTGACCCAGAGTTTATTTTGTTTGTTTTACCCTAAACTCTTGGGTGCCCAAATTTGTACGGGTAACCAAGTGTTTCAGGCTTTTAATATATATTTGGAGGAGCCTAAAGAAAGAGGCTTTACCGTTAGTTGTTTAGAGTTATTTCCGCTATGATGTATATGTGTTGTACTCTCATATGGTTTTATATAAAATACAAATTTGTATTTCAAAATTATGATATATGATATTTTATTTTGTCCGTTCCGTCGTGAGATTCTAATGTTCTCTTTTATTCTATCTTCTATCTATTTCCATTTCTTTAACCCTAATGACTCGTATTTCTATGCAATTTGGGTTGGACGTGTGTTGTTTTAGTCAACTCAGATAGTACAGATTTGCGGGCCATTACAAATGGTATCAAAGCTTAGGTTGAGCGAATACCTACGCTTTGGTAGGGTTATTCATTAGAGATAGGGTCAATAGCACCTAGAATGAGTTTGAATGTATATATGAGAGAGCATGTTTGTCAGTTGTTATAAAAAATGTTTTATATTGTGTTGATTGGTTTGTCAAGTGGTTTATGAACTCTGGTCGGTACGGTATGATCAACTGTATCTGTAGGTGTTTCTAAACACTTAAACAGAAATAGAGTAATTCAACACAGCATTGTTTAAAATTTGGGTAAATGAAATAATTTTTCCCAAAAATTATATTTTGATATAAAAGAATAACTTTCTGGAATTACTATATATGGATGTGTCGATTATTGTTATCAAACAGTAAGATGGTTATATATAACCAAATGGAATTAGTATAAGAATTTAATATACAAATGGGATGAATTAAAATTGGATTGAAACTAGAATTTGGAATTTAAATCTTGGATGTTTGGAAAATCTTTTCTGAAATGTTATAAAATAATATGGCTTTGTTTTGAAAATATTTTTGAATAAAAACCATATTGAATGGATTTTGGAAGTGATAAAGCATTGAACTCATTTCAGTCACTGGAAAATAATTCTGATGATGACTGCAGCAGCATCAATGTTCATTTTCGAGTTTCTAAGTGACAGATTGCTACCTTGTGGAATATTCTCAATGGAAATTTGTTTGAAAGAAAACAAGTTGAGTTGGAAAATTAAAATGTTTTGAATTTGAAATTGGGTATTAATACATACATGTGTATGCATATATGATTTCGAAGGGATTTGAAATAAAAACCCGGGAGTTTGAATTCTGGAATCTAAATTTAGTTTAACTTAAACAAGTTAAATGGATTGAAATAAATAAATTGTTTTGGAATCAATTGAAGTTGACTAGAAATATAATTGATTATTTTATTAACCAAGTAATATCAAATATGCATAGGAAAAAACCATTATCGTAAACAAAATAAATAAATTGACATGAATTAATTTGAATGCAAAAGAATTGAATAGAGTAAATAAGGAATTTGGCAAACAGGTTTGTATAGATGTGGAAATATGCAGAAGAGCATTTGAGTTGAAGATAAGAATGTGATGGTGGATTGATCAAAAAATTATGGATAGGTCAATTGAGATAAATGATGGAAAATTGAGTATATGCATTAGATTTAAAGGTTCTTTGCAAAAACTGAGTTGTGGAGATATGAAGTGTAAGATCTCAACTAAGCGGGATAAGAGAAGTTGGAAGGGTTATATCATCTTTCTGGCATAGTAATTTCAAGGACGAAATTCTTTTAAGGGGGACGGAATGTAACTTCCCAGATTTTTAACTGTTTAATATTGAACATTTGAATTAGTTTTAAATGTTGAATTGGAAATGTAAATGAACTTTAATATCGATTTAATAATTGATATACGATTTAATATCGGATATATAGAATTACCGTAATCCGAAAACGAGAATAATTTAATTTAATTTATAATCGTCGATTTAAATTGTTATCTTCTCCATACGATCTAATTAAGCTTCGGAACATGTTCTAGTGTGTTCAGAATATTGGTTAAACCCTAGAATTGTCAGTCATTTTGCCCCGATTGATGTTCGTTACCACGAGATATTTTGAGTATAAAATTAATTAAAAATCATCTAAAAATCAAAATATAAAATTTAAAATCGAGCTAACCTATTTCTTTCTCACGCAGACTTACCTTCGATTAGCTGCCTTCTCCTTTAATTTCTCGTACATTTTGTCCTCCCCCTTCACAACCAAGGAAAACATAAATTAATGGTGCCACCCTAAAACTATATTAGCGTAGACCTATTTCTATCTTCAGTCGCTTTCTCCTTTTAATTTGTGTATGTCTTTTTCTTCCTTGCCGACCATATTCTAATCAGTCATCCTAAATATTAAAACGCGCAAACTTATTTTCTTTCTCGAGCAGTAGAAGCTTGTTCCTCCTTCGTTTATAAATTCACACCTCTCCTTCCATTTTCCGTTTGAAAAACGAAAGCTCCACTCAGTTGAAATAAATAATGGTTACTCTCTAAATACTTAAAAATCAAATCCTATAATTCCAATTTCATTCGCTTTGAACTCATCTGTTCTCAACATCCTCAGTGTAAGTCATGATCGTTTATTGGAGTATTCAATAGTCTAACTAGGGCACAGGGTCTGATGACCTAAGAGGTGTCGGAGGTCGGTTCATGTGTAACACGAGTCTCGACTGGGTCAGCAGAAGTTGGTCGGTCGGAATAGTGTTTGATGGTGGGTTCGGTGACGCTCGAGGAAGCAGTGGTCAAGGGATATGGATTCGAAGTCAGGTCTTTTTCTTTTTCTTCTTCTTTCTTGGCTATCGCGATTTCAACCACAAGGATGAGTAGCTTTGCGTTTAATCGATGTAGGGGTTGTGCTTCATGATTTATAGCATTGCGATTTGGTATTGGGGGAAATTAGGCAAAGTCAGTATTGTGTTAGTTGAGTTTCAGGAAGCAATAGTGGAGTAGGTGATTTAGAGAATTTGGATTGTGTCCACTGATCAATACGAGTGATCATTGTATATGCAGTTTGTGAAAAGTTGTGCAAGGGGATGATCAATCGTTGATGGGCAGTAAGTGTTTTTGTGAATGCTGCATTGGAAGCATCGAGTATGTGATGGTGTTCATAGGTGTGACGAGTTTGTTGCAAAGCAATAAGGGATAGATTCATTTGAGGCGATTCAAGTATATGTGTAGTTGAGACGATACGACATTTAATTGGATATTCGGCAAACAAAAATCAAGGTGAGTAAACTCACTCTCTGGATTCGTTTATAATTTATTATAAAGGAATTTTTGTATAAGGTTATATATTGTTTGTTGGTTGTTTGGATGCATTGAAATATTATTGTGGCTATTATACATACTATATTTAGGTTTGGTAGTTGAATATATATATATATATATATATATATATATATATAATTGGTGATTGGGTATTTCCCGCAGTACCATTAGCAGATGATTTCCCTATGCGCCCCACAATATATATAGTGGATGACCTTCTATACCGCGATATCCTGCCTTGAAGCGTGATGGGTATTACTATTATTGTCTAACATTTGTGAATTCAGGAAAAACATGTTGGAGGGATCTAATTGGATTCCTCACAAATTTACTTTATTATTGTGTTATATAATGTGTGATAAATTATGGTGTGTTGGATGTTTAAATAACACTAGACCCAAAATTGATATTTAAAAAAAACATTAAAGAAATTTTGGGATTTTAAAAGGAAAATTTGTTTTCCTGAAATAGAAATTGAATTTCGAATTTGGCTAGATAAATATTAGGTTGTTTAAATAATATAAATAAGTAGTTGAATTTATAAACGATGTTTATAAATGAATAGAAAAATTATCATTGGATAATTTAGAAATGTAAGTTCAAGTATGATTTTAAAAAAGGGAAAATTTATTTTCTAAAGTAGAAATTGGATTTCAAATGAAATTTGAAATAGAAAATTGTTTTAATTTCCAAAAAAAGGAAATGTAATTTATAAACGACGTTTATAAATGGAAGTGAGTAATTATCACGGGATAATTTGATTATTTAAATTCAAGTATGAATTTAAAAAGGGGACTGGGAATCGTTTAAAAAGAAAAAACGATGAAATTTATTTTGATGTTCGGAATATAAACTGAATTGGAATACATTAGTATGGATTTATAATTGGAATTCGATTTTGTCGAATTTCACCAAATAATTTATTCCAATGAAAAATGGGAATTTAATGTAGTAAAGTGAGTTCTAAAAATAAATTCATAATCGAGTTATGAATTTTGATTGAAAAATAGACAATTGTAGAAAATCAGAGTTTTTAATTTAGTTTTTGAAAATTGGGTTGGTTTATATTAAAATATTAAAGAAGTAAATTGAAATTTATTTAATAACGAAGTTTTAACATTTATAATTTAATTAAAAACGAACTCCCGATGACTTGGTAGTTCATAATTTGACGATTCAAACTTCAACTCAGTTTATATAACACAATATAAGTCGAAATTCGATAAAACAAGAAATTCCCGAACTTATTGAATGATAGTTTTGTAATGGAAAAGAAAAGTCTAGATTTCTTGTTATAGGTTTTGAGTTATATCAAAATCAAATTTCAGAAAAGTTGCTGTAAAATAGTTTATAAACCATTACGATTTATTCAATAAACTAAAAGGATTTTTGAGTGAATAAAAATCCGAATTTGCATTAGAAAAATCCAGATTTGAGTTAATAAAATAAACACGAACTCAAGTGGAGTGAATGAAGTGATTTTTGATATAAAAATCAGATCTTGCATTATGAATTGAAGTTGACTAATGTGAAAGGCAATTAGTTAAGAAAGATTGGATCGAATTCAACTTTGGTTAAGGAAATGGAATTGGAAATTTGAATATAAAACTTGAAATCAGACATTGGATTTGATTTTGACTTGTGTATAAGCGAATGAAAATATATTTGAACATGATATGTTCAAATCAAAGCACAATAGGAAGAGATCTAATTAAGGAAGTAATTAGCAAATTTCGTTAAAAACGATTGGATTAATTGGAATGAATTGGGAATGATTGAATATAGTTTAACCCAGCATGGACTGAAGAGAATGAAGATTATAATTTGAGTGTCCTACAAAAAGGTACATGTTTAAATTCCATATGAGATTTTATGAGCCTATTGGGAGGTCGCTTGGCTTTTGCATTTTCTTTTTGAATGGAAAGGGCCAAGAGAGAAGATTTGTAGTTGTACTGACCGAGATGTACAAAGGAGACGTTGGCAAAAAAATTCGGAAATTTAACGAGTTAGAATATTTTTAAGAAATTTTGATAACTAGAAATCAATATGTCAATATATTTTTAATTTGATAAGGAAATGAACTTATAATGAAATGTTATAAACAAAAAAGAAATCTATATATTTAAATCTGGTAATAATAGAAAGAGAAACGTATACACATTTAAAAAATGAATAATTGGTTTTATATGATGTTTATTATTCGAGATAGGTTGCCTTGTCCATTTGAAGTTAAGAATGTTATTTAGTAAAGGTCTGAGCGGTAATTATACCCCAACTTGATTGATTTCATTAATAACCGATAAATAGAAAGATTCAGTCTCGAAGATCAATGTTTAAATAGTTTTATTTGAATGCAATAATTTGGGTTGTTGTAATAATGTTTTAGACAGAATTCGTTTTAACCCAAGTAAGTGGAATTTTGGAAATATAATAATAAATATTTTCTAAGTATAAAAATTAATGGTCGTAAAAGGAAGAAGTAACTGGAAATGAATTCCAATCATAAATAGAAGATGTTTTCTAAGTATAGAAAATAAAAGAAGATGGGATATGGAACGTTTTCCACATATCGTAAGAGGCTAAAGCGTTTTGAAAATATTGGAGTAAAGATATTGAAAGGAATATGGTAAATGATTTAATTAATGAAATATTAAAAAGGGTCAGTGATTGTTTGATGTTTTAGTTAATAATATCTCTAATTGGAAATTTGGTTTGATGTTTTGTTTTTCTTTGATAGTTAAATAACCGACTATCGAAGTTTTTGGCCGTCGTTGTCAATACGGAGAGACCGATTGGATTTATCCTCCGAAAACCACTCTGTATAGGCATAGGCGTTGCGAATTAGATTACGTTGAAGATAACTGAATATGGAGTAAAGTGCAAGGGCTGTTCTGTTTACAGGATATGCCTTCGGTTTGTCCAGTCCCAGGAAAACTTGTATGGATGAATATCTGACAGAGTATGCCTAACAAATCACATAAGATGATTTTTACATGGTATTACGTTTAGTGACGGAGGAATTCGTTTCTCTTGGATTTTTATACCTATAATATTTTTGGGAAGATCAACTAGAGATTTGATAGGTTTAACGATGTGGCATTCAAAGTAAATGGTGGCATGTTGTTCTAAATGGTAATCAAGACCTCGAGCCTCACAACCGGGAAATGATAAAAATCGGGCAGGCAGCATGGCTAGTTAGGTCACACCCAAGCAGGGTGTATTATCACCATCTAGAGAAAATTATATTTGTTCTTCTATCGTTTTTGTATCTTATGGATTACGGTTGGACGACCGACAACCGTGGGTGATAATACATTCGACACACTCAAGCTTAATGAGTGACTGGTCATGTGTGGTCGGGTTGCAATATGTTCTTGTTAAACCCCAGTGTATGCCCTCTAGAGTACACTGATCGGAAGATGGTCTCATACCTTGTCATAGTTGTAATCCAATCTCCAATAAGCACCCTACGATTTTTTATTTTATACTATGTATGTGGAGCATGAGATGTAAGCATTCTGCTAGATGGTTATTTATTTGTTTAAACATTATTATAATATCACCGGATTTTGATATCAAAGATGTTTTTGTTATCGTAAGGTAAAAATCATCTGTATTTATGTGTGGACCGATCTTACGATTGCTCTTTCTTTTAAAAGGTTTTTCAAATTTAAACAAAATGGTTGGAGTTTACTCACACGTCTCGTCCCATGACTGACCCAGAGTTTATTTTGTTTGTTTTACCCTAAACTCTTGGATGTCCAAATTTGTATAGGCAATTAAGTGTTTCAGGATTTTACATATATACCTGGAGGATTTTGGAGCATGAGGCTTTATCGTTAGTTATTTAGAGCTATTTCCACTGTGATGTATGTGTGTTGTACTCCGATATGGTATGCATACACAATACAGATTTGTATTTCAAAGTTATGACATATGATATTATGTTTTATTCGTTCCGCTGTGAGATTCTAATGTTCTCTTTTGTTCTATCTTCTATCTATTTCTTTTTCTTTAACACTAATGACTCGTATTTCTATGCAATTTGGGTTGGACGTGTGTTGTTTTAGTGAACTTAGATAGTACAATTTTGTAGGCCATTACATAATCTATATTTCTTTATTATTTATTCTGATTTAGGATTATATTTAGGTTTTATATTTTGAAAATCAAAGAGTTATATATAAGATTTTAATGTCTTGATTCTTATATAAAAATTAACCAGAATTAGAGAACATTTTAGACAAAGGATTCGATCCAAATGCAAACACCATTCAGATTTTAATTATTTTATCCTTCTTAGCACTGTGAGTGGAAATGACATCAGTTTGCTATTTTCTTTGTTTTGAAGTGTAAATTTGAATCTATATGCCTGAGGAAATTTGGATTTATGCAAAACATCATATTAAACACCCTCCAAATTCCCTATGTTTTTATTGTCTTTGCGGAAATGGTCAATGTAATTATATTTGTGGTTTTGGGTTATTGTAATAATAAAATAATTGACTTATCTATATTATTTAGATTCCTTTTGTTCTATCTTATGTAAATTCATATGTGTGATTTTGGGGTAAAAGGTTAAGATTTGGATAATTCTGTAAATCAAATAGAACTAAATCTCTATTTTTCAAAATAGAGAATTTGAATGTATTATTTATAATATATCTAAATATTGAGGTTTTGTGTGAAAACAAACATAAGAGAAGGAATGTATTCAAAATAAGAACCATAAACATATATGTATATTTCATGTTATGTTTACCTTTTATTGTTGCAATCATCAAATCAGAACCTGATTGCAAGTTTATATGTTGTCATGATTGTTCTTCCCATTTTATTGTCATATGTTACTATGCACATTTATACTATGACTGGGGAAAATATGTGAAATGACTTGTACACCTTTAACATTGGATAGGGATTGATATTTCAAAAATGTGGTAAGGACGCTAATCTCGTTCGCTTAATTTACGTTAATATATATATATATATATATATATATATATATATATATATATATATATAACGTAATCAACATATAAATACATATTAAGTGTGCAATCAATACTATTAAATTAAGAATAGAATTTGAATGTCCTCATAGAAATTTGTATGTTTTATATGTGTGAGTTAATGGTTTAATTAATAATAATGACACATAGACACAAGGTTAACCGTTACTTGTGGTAGAAGTTTGCTCGAAACCGACCGACATATCTAACATCTACAAGTATATCTGGTTAATGTGAGAAGTCTAGGTGCCATGAGCCATTATAATTAGTACGCTATGACGTTAGGCTAGGCCCAACTTATAGTAGAAGTCTACCTGGAACCACCTGACAAATCCAACATCTACAAGTAGTAAGCCTAATGTGAGATGTATAGTGTGTGTGTGTGTAGATATATATGAAAATTGTACGTATATATATATATATATATATATATATATATGTGTGTGTGTGTGTGTGTGTGTGTGTTGTGTGTGCGGACTTGGCCTGCCTTAGGAAAAAGGTGTTAAGTGGCTGACTTATCTCTTGTTGGGTATTAAGTGATTAGGACTAGGTTCACTCCTTGGTTCAGAATCCAAGTCATTGAGCTCGCCCTTCGAGAATTAAATGGTTATTGGGTCCGCCTGTCTCCTATAAAGTTTTAAATGGTCATGGTAAACGATAACTTGTGTAGGGTAGTTCTCCAAGTAACGTCTGCTTCTTATCTAACTGACTTAGGGACGGATTATGTATACATGGCCTAAGGAACCACCGTCTAAGGGAAGTATTAAGTGACTAGGAGTTCACCCGTAGAGACAACCAGATAGTAACAAGAGGATTCAACATGGGGTTTTTCTTAAAAGAAGTCGTGTTCTTGACCCATAGCATAGTAGTAAGTAGTCATTACTATTTCTCTCCCTACAAGTGAGTAATCATTTATAATGATTAACGTTAGAAAATGGTCTTAAGTGGCTTGAGGTCCACCATTGGGTATTAACTGGCCAGTGGGATATCTGCCCTAAATAAATATAGTACTTAGTGACCATAGGAGGTGTCCGCCCTTAAATTAGATTTGGGATATTAATTGATTTCGAGGACGCATGCCTTACATGTTTATTTGTGTGTGTACTTGTTTGCATAGACATATCTTGAAGATTTTAAACTTCCAAATATAAGAGATAGTTATTCCTTAAAACTTATGTTATTTTCATTCACCAGAACTTTATGTTCTGACCTCCCTCCTTTTAACATATAAGCAGGATAGTAGGTGATCTGTGATACCTTGGAAATGGAGCCTGACGATGGAGGTTCCATAGGTATTAGGCATTAATTATGGCAATGTTATTAATATACTAGGATAATTAATGTTTATGTACCTGTTATTGCATGAAACTCGTCATTTATGATGGTTTTAATTTAAGGCACATCTATTTTAAGTTATTATATTTTATCCCTCTCGCCGTGTGAGATTCTGATTTCGTTTCAGTATGCTCTGTTACACCATTTCCTTATAGGAACCAACGATCCGTTCAGAATGGCTCTAAGTTACGATTTGCCTTTTTGGGTCGAAATTTAGGCCCGTTCTGGGAAGGTTGCATGGTTCATACTTCATATCGGAATATCATATTTTCTTTAAAATCATTCATATCCAAGGTAGGATGTACTTTCGTATTAAAATCTCAATTTAAACCAAGATTAGAATCATGAAACAATTCCAATTTAAAATAGTTTGAATATTTAAAATAGTTAAAAAGTATATTAAAATAGTTTAGACATATATTTAAAATAGTTTGAAAATAAATAGTTTGAAAAATAAAAGTTTAATTAATAGTTTTGAATATAGAAATCGTATTTACCAAATTTAGTTAAATATATTTAGTTAAGAAAGAGTGTTTAGTGACAAAACTCTATTGTTTCCGCAATATTAAAGAAGCTTATAAAATAGGTAGTTAAATGTTAAAATAGTTTATTTAAAATAATTAATATATAAATAAGTAAAATTTATGAACTAAAATAGTTATTTATTAAAGTATTTTGAAATAGTTACAATATATATATATATATATATATATATAAGTAAAGATAGAATAGTTTATAAGTAAAATAGTTATTTACTAAAATAGTTTATATAATGCATAAAAATACAATAGTTGGAGTTAGAATCGTTTCGTCAAAATTTCTATTAAATTTGATGTCATATTCCAATTTCAAACCAAATCAACTTTGATGTATTAATTTGATTCAACATCCAATTTAAATTCAGTTCAATTCAAACAGTTCGATTCAAATATTGAAGATTTCAATTAGAATTATCACTTTGAATTATTTCAATTTATAAAAATCTAGAGTTTGCAATTCAAATATCTCTTTGAATCATGTTAACTTATTGTAAATTTTGAAGATGGATAAACAATTCAATTTCAATATATTTAGTTCATATTCAATTTCATTTTTAACTTTAGTTTACAACATTTATCAATTTCCTTTAACTTTTATATTTCAAAATCCAAAGTTCAAATTCAAAGGAAATCATTTATAAAATATCATTCATATTATCTTCAAAACAATATTTCAAGTTTCAAGGTTAAAAAATATATATTTAACAAACCGATGTCCGTTTATATTTTATATCCTACGTCCAAGTGATACTTAAAATTTAATTTTTAGTATTTCAGGAATGGATATATATCATTTCAATCCAAATTGGGGTCATAGGAATTTATCATTTCAACCTACGTTCTTAAATCATTATAATGATTACTCCTGGGTTTATCTGATGCTTGTAACATCCACGATAAATGGTTGGGATTAATTGACACAAACAACAAAAATATATAATTAAGGTGAGTAACATGATTAGTTAAACATCGATAGATCAAACGTATCAATCTAAGGCATCCATAAAAATCGATCAATCCAAACAATTCAATATCACATCAATTTACTAATTATCACGTGTCGGGTTTAAACTAGCAGTTAAATGTCAAATTTTAACTTAACCATAAAATTTAAACTAACAGTCAAGTTAAATTACGCCATCGATGCCAATCAACATAAATATGCAACTTTAACTACCAAACAACAATCAGTATAATTATATCATAGCATGATTTTAATTTAACTAATAGTCGGATATTCCAGTCAATACGAGTTCGTAAGAAAAAGTTATACAAGTTTTAACATTCGAATTTCTAAATATATAAAATAATATAACAATTCCTGACCAATCGTTTCCTACCATGTCACCCTCCTACTCACCCCTTCTTCTTCGCATTCTACAACAAAGATGTGTTCACATAAGAACCCAAAACCGGGCCATTCGAGCTACTGTCATACCTTCCAATCAATCGTCGACCTCCGATCGGCCACCGTTTCCACGACTGCCATTGCGAACTCCACCAACACCCCAAGTCGCGTCCCCTCTAAAGATCTCCATCGTCCCCAAAACCCAAAAACCGCGCAACACTCCAGGCCAAATTCTAGTGGATTCTGATTGAAATAACTACAATAATTTGTAAGGATTTAAAGCTCTCGTCGAGATCTATGATTTTCTAATTGGAAGTTCTTCAAATTGTCACACAAATTGAGAGAGATTAATGGAGGGCATGGTTTTTAGGATTAGGAATATATTATTTTATTTTTATTTAGGCTTGATTAGCATGTTTTAAAGCCCAAAATGTCCCGGAGTCTAAATCAGACCCGCTTACAACCTAACGGTAGGTTTAATGGCCTTCTGAACGCAATGATACTAGTTGCGACGCCTAATTTGGAAGTTTACAATAGTTGCACTTAGAAATTTGTTTATACTAATTAAATTGCGCACATAAACTTTTACGTGTTTTAAATTCACACGATCAAACGACTCTCATGGCTATGAAATTTGAAATCTTACAATAATTTACTATTTCGGTTCCGATGACACCGATTTCATCAAAATCCGAGATCGTTTGAAAAATGGCTATTTTGAATCTCAAATCATTAATTGATATGCGTTTATATCACGCTCGATCACATAACAACTCTGATTTACACGAAACTTGAGATCTTGCAATAATTTACAATTTCAGATCCAATGAAACTGATTATATCGAATTTTGAGATCGCTTACAAAATGGCTATTTTAACAGTTTCATTAATATATTAAAATATTCAGTTTTTGTTTATTCACTTCAAATTAAATTAAAAAGTTTATCTACTTCATTCTAATAAAACAGAATTCGTATTAACCTTATAGATCAAATTTCATTTACAATTTCTATATTGATTATTTACCAACTTCAGTTAGGATTCTAATTATAAATTAATCAAATCACTTTCATTAAAATATTTCAATATTAAATTTCAACTTTCAATGTTATATATATATATATATATATATATATATATATATATATATGAACTAAATCATAATTTTATTTTCAATAAAGACAAGTTACTATTGTCAAAATAATTCGAATTCCATTACTTAAACACTTGTATAAAGTTCACACTTTAAATTATCATAATTAAATTATTACATTTTAATTATAAATTTATTAACTCAAATACTTAAGTGTTAAATTTTGAACTCTCGATATTTAACAGTACAAACCAAATTATAGTTTCATTTACAATCAATGCAAGTTATTATTGTTGTAACTAGTTGAAATTCATTACTTAATAAATTTAATTAAGTTTACATCATAAAATTACAAAATTAAATCATTAGATTTTTCATATAATCATAAAATATTCAAATATCATATTAAATCGAATAATTTAAATAGCAGAAAATACGGGTTGTTACACATATTCTATGCTTAAAAAGGAGAACGAAAATCTACAACAGGTCAAATTTCAGTGAAAAACGACGAAGCAGTAGAAAGATTACAAAAATAAAAGAAAATAACATATCATTTATCTTCGACATATTAAAGAACGATACCTGATCTATGCTTGAATTTGGAGATATAATCAATCACATTTGGTTGAAAATCTAAGACGCTTCTAGTTTGATTGGATTTAGGGTGTCTAGAGAGAGAGAGGGGGGGGGGGGGGAGAGAGAAAGCTGTTTTCCTTCAATAGAAATTGAGATAAATATAGGATAAGGGTGTCATTTCATCAGTATTATTGTTGCGTGTGTGTATGCATATATATAGACACACACAATAAAAATCTAGGATCAATAATAGCATAAAGCCCAAAACATTTTCCAGTCTTCTAGAACAACCCGATCACTGGTGTGCACCAACAAAGATTTCATGTGTACATATTATTGGGTTATAAACCTTTTGTTTTCAAAATACTGGTTCGGTAACATACTAAGCCTAAAACACTCAATACACACACACACACGTGCGCGCACATGCACACACACACACACACACATATATTTATAAGGGTTGTACGACACCTCTATTTTATAACATCCCTTTTGCACCTCAACGTAAGCCAGTCATTTATAATAAAATAAGTTAGTGGAGGGAAATAGAGTTAGTGGGAGGAGAGAAATACCAGAATATGTGGTGGAAATATGGGGGCTAAAGGGGTGCTACACAATTTGAGGAGCTTATGATCTTATCCTATATATATATATATGTATGTATATATAATAAAACAGAAGAAAGAGATAAGGTTAAGATGCGTCTCAAAGGCATTGTTAACTTCTAACGTTGTTAATATAAAAAGAGTTGTATTTATGAAAGCGAAGATGTGTCTCATGCATATGCCTCACATATGCCTCAGAGACATTGTATAATTTTAAATCTTTATTTATTGTTGGTTTGGAAGCACAGTCTTTTGGTCCGACTACAAGCCTCCTAAAATACCCTTACATATTCTTAGTTTTTAGTATCCCTTAAAATTATGATCGACCAGTTAAAACTATTTTATCAATTCATATAAAAAAACTTAACATATTCTTAGTTTTTATATTCCTTAAAATTAGGATCGACGAGTTAAACTTTTATACAAATTCATATTATATTTCTACACATATTAATGAATCTTAACATCAATTAAAACATGATCTAATATATAGTCTCTTTTACTACATCGTTCTTTATTAATCAGTAACACAAATTTTATCTAAAACAAATAAAAAATTGAAAACTGCAATTCAAAAATAAAAAATCAAACTAAATAGATATGGTTTTAATGCAAAATATAACTAAATATTTATGCATAATCATTTTCTCTTGAGTTTGTCAAACTTATACAGTTTCTAAAAATACAATTCACACACAAAACATGAATTATGATCACGCGCGAAACGCGTGCCATAATGCTCTTATAAATAGTCGTTATGGCATTGTTAAAGTTTGATGGAATCACAATGTGTTTATGAAATCTTCCTTTTAACATGGAAACATTTATAACACCACTAAGGCATAGACATTCAAAAACGCATTTGTGATGTATTTATCACAGTTTGGTGATGATAATAAATTTGGCGACGTCGTTCCATTGCAAAGTCATTACGGCATCACTAAATGACATCAGAAATCTGCCTTTTTCTAGTAGTGTAAGAACTTTAAGTTGAAAATTTTCCAAATAATAAGTAATGACTGATTTGACCAAAGGGTTGACCATATCACCATGAATATCATTACAAAAGAAGTACCATTAAATACATAAATTTGTAGCTAAGCTAGAAGTGATACAAGTTTGAGAATTTCAAAACGTTATTATATGATATTAATATTGTGATATAAATCATGATAAGAACCTAAGCTTCGTAGAATTCAATAGATATCGAGAAACATACTTTGAAAATGTTCCACATGATAAACTAAGTTTATAGACAGTGAAGAAAGTTAATTTACATGGAAGACAATCAAGACAATAGCATATCCGTTTACTTAAGACTAACCCGACCAGATTTCAGAAAATTGATCGACAAACTGAATATGAAATTCCATGATCGATCCTTATTCCAAGTTGGAGATTAATAGCGAAGAGGTATGCGTTAGGAGAAATTATTTGTTACATTTATCTAATTTGATTACCATTCTAAAAACCTTTCATTAGCCTCCAATGGGGACTAAGGCATGCCGCCTCTTTCTCCTTCTCTAATCTTTCATTTCGATCACTCCTTCTTTCTCTTCTATCTCCTTTCCAATCTATTTCTCTTTCTCTGTCCACACGCCTTTCTCTTAGATTTTCCCTTGTGGGTTTCATTGATTTTCTTTTTCCAACAGCAGTTCCTTTAAATTTTTTTCTTTTTTCGTTCACCCAACAACTATCCTTTTCTCTCAAACTTTTAGTCTGCTGACTTTACTTCAACTATTTCAGACCTAGATTTCATGTACAGTAGGTTCTATTTTGCGACTCCTCCTTTCCCCTTTGACTTTTTCATCCTCTTTAGGTTTAAGGACACTTTGAAAGGCAGGCCCTTTCAGGGTTGTGGATCGTGCAAACAATGTGTTGGAGATCTTTGGTTTTCCTATCGATTGTTAACACAGTTAGTTGGGGTCATGCAGGCTATGTGTTGGTGGATCTTGCTAGCTGTAATTTTGATTTCTTGAGTCTATTATTGGTTCGTGGTACATCGTCTTGGCTCATCTTTTTGTTGAAACTGCTGCTAGTTTGTTTGGGTGATTCGTTTGGGTGATTATCTAGGATTTACTCCTTTGCTGCTGGAAATTTTGATTGTCGGAGGTAAGTTCTGATTGGAAACTCCTTTGTGGGGCTGTGTGGGTGATCAGTGATAGTGAGTTTTGAAACAACCCGAACTTCCCCTTGAAGGAAAGCCCGGATTGAGTTGAGAACACGACAAATCAGAACACAAACAAAAGAACATTTCATTGCTTATTACAACAATTTACATCAGAGTACAAGAATATACAAAGTATGAGCAAATAATATACATTTGATAAATATCAGAGATTTACAAATTACAGTGTAGTGGAAAATAATACAAAACACAACTGAAAAGAATATATAGATATAGAGCTTTCCGAATATGATTCCAGCTGTAAACCAGGATCCTGTGAATATAAATCTGCAAAACCAAAACTACTAGCTGCCCGTGTGGAAAATAATGGCACCTAAAGTTTAGGTTAAAACAATAAACTCCAGGTCAATCATGTGACTGGTGTGAGAACTAAATAGTTATTTAAAACTTTACTTTAAAATCAGATATATCAAGGGACCATGCCGTATAACACGGAACAGGTTTCCTCCTAAGAATACCAGTGCATATAACAAAACAACGCAATGCTTTTTGGAAAAATGAAGCTATTATAAGACCCAGGTCCCATCACACAATGCAACGCAGCCGGAGGATAGGGTTTTCCCTTATAATAGCCAAACATGCTTGGTACGTTAAAACAAATCATTTGATACTATTATAAGTGTATAGTGTTTAAAACAATTTCAAATATAAATGTAACAATCCTAGATGGTAGGGGTACCGTATATCATGTCACCAATACTAGGCTCTACAATCAAATTCGCAAATGTCACGTATTGGAAGTTGGATTTCCGTCTATGAACCGAGGCAAGGGATCGTCCCGCTTCGAGACAATCTAGCTCATGTCTCAGGTTAGAGCTCAAGTGACCTTAGGAGCCACAGGGCCGGTCCACACTTATGTTAGTGGATTAAAATTCCTGAACAATGCATTTCCCCGCCTTATGGGGCGTAAAATGGTCATATATCAACCAAACCATCCATACTGTAGTGACCGATACAACCGAGGTGCCTCACAATCAAACAACCATATAGGTAAAAATATAAAAATGTCAGGGCATGCAAAACCCTGACACCACCTCTAGCTATAAAGGAACGCATGTTCTCCCTGGATCCTCTCCCGTTTCTGGTTCATACCGGGGTGTGAGGCTCGCGAATTAACGCTATACACAAAGCGACACTATATTAAAGCTATGCATTGATTATCAACCACAAGACTCTGCTTTTCAACAGAAGCCTAGATCATTTGCAACTCAAGCATGCCACACAGGCAATTCACGCCATGCGACTGATGTCTATCGATATACAACCTCTAAGTTCGTACGTCACAAAGAAGGGTGAAGTAAGAGAATAAATTCTCCTTCACCAGACAGATGTATATTTAATAGAAATCAATAAACACAGAATAGAATCCAATGTCAGACACGCAGTCCATTTACAAGTTCGTTTTGGGTCTGAACGAAACCGGAGGCACCTTATTCCTTGTCCCATATGTCCAATACAGGAGAGAGGTCCTCCCATATCCGTCGATCTCCAAGTACGTCTGGACGGTCACCACTTATTACCTCGTCTTGGGTGTACAACCCAATCAAGACATCAGTAATCATCCAAACGATGTGAAGACCTTCAGTCTTCAACCACCATCTCATCGTCGACTTATCGTCGAATCAGTTATTCAGAATGGGTATAAACCCGACCTTTCCAAACAACTCGCGTATATTATAAACAAATGCTATAAAAACACAACATACGCCTCATTCCAATCCAAAATATTCTTTTATTCAAATATCCACATCATTAGGGAATAGGTTCCCATTAATTTTATCAAAGATAAATTCTTTTAAATTTATTCTTTAATCTTCCTTTGGATATCAAACCATATTAAGGTTTCCAAACTAGTCAGGATTAGTGAACTATACCGAAGTAATCATTTATTTTATTTCCCAATCCCAACCTGTTCATCCCATAGAGAAAAACTGGTAATACTCCATATCTAACACCACGGTGTTATCAGTAAATATTAATTACCATTTCACGTTCAAATCTAATTAAAGATTTAGCTATCGCCTGGAGTAAAACTGGTGGTACTCCATTTTCGATCATTTTCTTGAATTGATAATTTTAATTATCACATTCACTTTTCAATCTAATCAAAGATTCATTAAAACTCCATTTAGTTTTAATCTTCCCAAAAATCAATATCAATGATTATTCAAAGCTAAGAAACTAATCTTATCTTTAACTGGGTAAAAGAACCAATGTCCTTTAAAACACGGTTCACGATAAATCCAAAATCACATTCCATTTTATTCCAGTTACTAAATATAACTGGAAATTCTAATAATCTTAATTAAAAGGTTTATTCTTTTCACATGGGGTTTAAGAACAGTGTTACTGAAGACACCATTCCATCAGTCTCTAACCGTAAATTAGTAAGAGTACAATTCCTTAAGTATTAATCCCGAAGGCCGAAACCAACGTCAGATCAGTACCCAGGAAGCCATTCAGCTTAGCAAATCTCCAGTTAGTACCTAATTTCCTTAACTTCATTGGGTTTAAGAACAATATTTTTAAAGATACCATTCACGACAAACTCGAAATTCAATTCAATTCAATTCCAATTAAATATTAATTAATTGGTAAACTTTATTAAATCTTAATAAAAAGATTTAATCTTTTCTCCACTGGGTTTAAGAACAGTGTTAGTGAAGACACCGTTCACGACAAACCCAAAATCCCATTTGATATTAAATACAAGGCTCTGAATAGAAAATATATCGGCTTATATTCATTATCAAATTTTGAAACCAACAAATATCGTATTGGAATAACGATATATATATCTTCCAAATTCTTCCACAATATCCGTATAATCACGGAATCCAATATCGAAATATTCCGAAGATAATTTCGATTCAAATCCATTCCAATTCATATATTGGAAATTCTGATTATTTTTAAAACAATTTCAAATCCAATTTATTTATTCAAAAATATTGGATTATAATTCTGGTTCATAACTAATTCATTTCGATAAAAATATACTTTTATCCTTTCAAATAAGGAATTTTTCATCCTAATTATTTCCAAATCATTTATTATGATTTTACACAAATTATTAATATTTTTAATAATTTTATCAAGGCCCGTACGGTCGATTTCCATTAACGGTCATCGAACTGCACTTACAACGACCTTTTCCAAATTTCACTTGGACATACTTCCAAATCCAACCATTATATTTCAAATTCCTTATATTCATTGAAAAGATCTTTTCGATACGAACCCAATGGTACCGGTATTAGGAGAATCCGACGGTCGGATCTCCCGTAATTCCATTCGAATTCAATGGTCGAAATTCGCGAACTACCACGGCGCGGCGCGTTCTATTCAGGCAATTATATATATATAATATATTATATATATTTCGTCGATTTCCTTTTAAAATGTAATTTATAAATCGTTTTAACCTCGTTTTAAAAACGATTTCAATTTCGTATTCAATTTTAAATCAAAATTGAATATTCCATATCATTAATATATAAATGATAATATTTTCAAATATTATATTTCGAAATCATTG
This sequence comes from Allium sativum, assembly GCA_030737875.1. Taxonomy (NCBI): domain Eukaryota; kingdom Viridiplantae; phylum Streptophyta; class Magnoliopsida; order Asparagales; family Amaryllidaceae; genus Allium; species Allium sativum. The sequence goes on along the minus strand of CM060922.1, from coordinate 137,219,809 downwards.
CCTTTTCGATATACATTATAGAAATGAATAAAATCAATATACATATCATTCACTTCAAAATGGCGTTAATCTAATCAACACGGCTTTATATATTTAAATATATTCGTGTCATCCCAAATCGGACATCAAAACCATATTTTGATCCAATACTGAATATTATTTTAAAATATTCATTACTTTAAAATATTCGTTATTTTAAAATATTCATTCTTTCTGAACTGGAATCAGACACAGCCAATTACCATACAATGTTGATTATATGGATTTCATAATACATGTACATAACAATACTGATAAACAGTCAACTATCATCTAGAGTGCATTCTACACTGCATAAGCATTAAATATAAATATTTAACGCTTACCATAGTTTGTCAACCAATCGATTGACATACAACTAAACAATTGGGTTTACTGTATGTCAAATATCATCCCAATACCCGTATGGGGTTTCAATCAACAAACACTAATTATTATTTGTGCAGTTGGGCGATGAGTAAAATATATCGTCCTAATCCATATCAGTCAAATGTGTGTACATAAACAAATTGTTCGATTTGTAAATGAATATTTATTTTATTCATATACACGTTAAAAATTATATTTTTAACGATGCTATATTTATTTCAATACATGAATATTATATACAGTTCAATTCACATCACAAACAATTTTCACAACACAATCAAACAAACAAGTCATCCATGATCTGTGGACGACGGGAAGCAGTTCATATATGCAGTTATAAAATAAATAACTGAAAAAGAAATTATAGTGATGAGTTCTCACCTTTGGTTTCCACTCCGCCAGTTTTATTTCTAAACGGTTTTATTTCCAGTGCATAGTGTTCTTTTTCGGGATTTCCACATAATCTGTTTTCACGCAGTTTATGTTAAAAATTATATTTTTAACAACGCTATATATATTTAAAAAAAAATCACATTCTTATCATATCGTCATATATATAAATATCACATTTTTATATCGCCACTTCATATATAAAAATCGTATTTTTACATCGCTATACATATAATAAAAATCGCATTTTTATTATATCGCTACGTATATAAAGATCGCATCTTTGCTCTAATGTTATATATATATATATATATATATATATATATATATAAAGATCAAATTTTTATCACTTTGCTATATATATATAAATCAAATCTTTATTCTTATTTATATATATAAAAATCAAATTTTTATCTTCTAAAATTTTTATTTTTTACGTAACTAAAAATCTTATATTTTCTTAACTAAAAATCGGATTTTTCTAAACTAAAAATCTCATATTTATATGATTAAAAATCATATCTTTTCGCTATTGAAAATCAAATCTTTTCATGGATTAAAAATCATAGTTTTAATTGATTAAAAATCATATTTTTCATATGAACAAAAATCATATTTTTGTTTGAATAAAAATCCTATTTTTATACATAAAAATTATATTTTCCATATATCTTCCCTCGCTTAAAAATCATATTTTTATTTAAATAAACATCGTAACTCTCTTTAAATAGAAATTTAAACCTTTTCTAATTAAAAAACTATGCTTTTCATAATAAAAACTAAGTTTTTCCTAATAAAAACCAAGCTTTTATATAAATAATTATGAAAAGCTTACTTGTACTTTCCAACGGAGGTTGAGGATGACGTTGGTGGTCTCGGCGGACCTAGGGTGGTCGGGGTGCTGCGTTGGCCGTTGGTGGCGCTGGGGTGGACCATTGTTCGACGCGGGGGGTCAGTGGAGGGCGCCGGGGTGCGTGGTTGAGCCAGTGGTGGCGGCGACAGTCGCATTTAAGAGGGCTAGGGTTGTGGTTTGGGGGGGATTGGGGTTGCGTCGTTCTTCAATCGAGCAGGCGGAGGGGGGAGTTGGACGGAGGGGGAGGCGTGGTCCTCCTGAGTGGCGGCGGTAGGCGGATCGGAGGGGGCATCGAGATCGATCTCCCCTTCCTTTTTTCATTTGTTTTCAATCTGAACAACGATTGGTGGGGGGAGGGGGTGGGGTGTTGACTAAGAGAGATGATGGGGGAATTTGAATATATAATAATTTAATTATTATTTCGATTTTGAACTCCATAAAGTTACTTTTCCATTTAACCCCAAAACAAACCCACCGACTGTCGCCCCTAGCTAAATACCCCCAATCCGAACGCAATGGGATATGCCATGCAAGCCAGTTCAACTCTTTCGACAGTTTCCATTAAATTTAAAATATAAATCAATATATTTTAAATTCTAACGCGCATTTTAATTTACCGAGGCCACGTACCGACTCTAAAAATTCTAGAAAAATTATTTCTAGCTACGTGTTGACGATACTGTCCTAACAAAACTAATTTCGTCAAATTTGGAGACCGTTTGAAAAATTTCTAATTTCTGGTCGATCCAAATTGACTGATACTGTCAAAACACGTTTTCCTTTGCCACACTCACATATTGATTCCAATTATGAAAATTGGAATCTAGCAATAATTTGACATCCCGTATCCAACAAAAGTGGTTTCGTTGAAAATGGAGGTCGTTTGCAAAATGACTATTTTTAAGGGCTATATTTCCATAGCGACTATTCAGAATTTTCAACTGGGCATAAATTTTTATTCCCACTATGAAATTTGGATTTTTCAGATTCGTTGAAAAGATATTTTCAAATAGGTTCTAATATTTCGGTTTCACTAAAATCCGGTTTGTTTTGAATCCTGTACATTCATTTGAAATTTAAAATTGAATTTTCAAACTACCACGCCATTTCCAATTCCTTTTTTAATTATAATAAATATTTATATTCTAACTACGATTCAAGTAAATATATATACATTCTAATTCTATTCAAAATAAATTTCTAGTCGTAATTATTTAAAATAAATCATTCTAAATATTCAAAATTCATTAAAATTGCTAAAATAAAAATTTTAAATTGGTTCTGATTTTCCGGGTTGTTACAATCTCCCCCACTTAAGATCTTTTCGTCCTCTAAAAGGAACGGAGCTGAAAGTTGTTTAGCTAACCAACACAACTTTCATTCTGGCTTTCATTCTTCAACTTTCATTCTGGCTTTCATTCTTCAACTTTAGTTTCTTAGAATTTTCCAATTTACCAAAAATTTGGCTAACACCCTAAGTTTTCGAAAAATTTCGCCATAACCTCCTTTGTACGGGGAGCACCGGGAAAATCCCCAAGCCGCCACACAGGCCCTCTCATCTCAAAAAAAAAAAGAAAAAGCCAATCGCCTCATAAAATCATCGAAACCCAATAAATTAGTAAACATGTATCTATTTGCCGGACATACAATTTTATTCCTCTTTTTAGCTTCCTTGCTAAGACCTGTTCAATGCATATACATGTATATGCATGGAATTGCAATCAATTTTCAAGTCAGTTCAAATTTTGATTCATTTTGGCCTAATTCACCTTTCATTCACATGTTGGTTTAAATGAATGATCATACAACACAACCAGCAATCAATTAGTTGATTATCATTTCAAATTCACAATTTTGATATGTATGCGGAAAATCATGTTTCTGGTGCCAATTCACAACAATAACCTATCTAGTTTTTGGTTCTCCCACCAGTCTATTGGAAATATATAGATATCCCACTTATCGAAACTCGAATATAAATACTGGTAATGTGATCACAATTACCAGTATCATCCTCGGGCGACTAGAGTGTGATTCTATATCTATCCAGTATATTTGAGACTTCATATCCACGTAGATCAGACGTATATGCAAAATATTTATATACTTGATTGTCCAAATCAATTTGAAATAAAATAGTCAAATACGTATAATAAAGTTTAAATTTTCAAAACAAAAGTGGTTTTCGTTTTTATTTTAAAAATAACACCCTTCGAACTCATTCTAGGATACTACTGATCCTATCTCTAACGAGTGATTCCCATTGGATATTACTAATCCAATCTCTGATGAATTCTTTTGTTTGGTTCTAATGTGTCTTGTTCTCGAGTTCTGTAAACCAAAGCTCTGATACCAAAATGAAGCAACCCATACTTCCCCGTGAAGGAAAGCCCAGATTGATATGAGAACACGACAAATCAGAACACAAATAGAAGAACATCTCATTGCTTATTACAACAATTTACATCAGAGTACAAGAATATCCAAAGTATGAGCAAATAATATACATTTGATTAATATAAGAGATTTACAAATTACAATGCAGCAGAAAATAATACAAAACACAACTGAAAAGAATATACGGATACAAAGCTTTTCAAATATCATTCCAGCTGTAAACCAGGATCCTGTGAATATAAATCTGCAAAACCAGAACTACTAGCTGCTCGTGTGGAAAATAGGGGAACCCAGAGTATGGGTTAAAACAATAAACTCCAGGTCCGTCATGTGACTGGTGTGAGAACTAAAACAGTTCTTTAAAACTTTACTTTAAAATCAGATATATCAAGGACCATGCCGTATAACACGGAACGGGTTTCCTCCCAAGAATACCAGTGCATATAACAAAACAACGCAATGCTTTTTGGAAAAATGAAGCTATTATAAGACCCAGGTCCCATCACACAATGCAACGCAAGCCGGAGGATATGGGTTTCCCTTATATAGCCAAACATGCTTGGTACGTTAAAATAAATCATTTGATACTATTATAAGTGCATAGTGTTTAAAACAACTTCAAATATAAATGTATCAATCCTAGAAGGCATGAGTACCATATATCATATCGCAAATACCAGGCTCTTGTAACGACCCGGATTTTTAGCCGTGAATTCTGGATATTTAAATTTGTTTCAAATATTTTATTTGAAATATATATAGGAATATTTATTAAAATAGAGTTTTAACGTATAATTTATAATTTAATTTAAATAGAGCTCGAAATAGTCGTGGCAATTAGTAATTTAACGTTGTGAACTTCAAACGACTATATAAGATTCTTTATTTGTCGTATTTCTTTAAAACAAGAAACGTTGGGATCCGTTGATTATATTTTCCAAATGGAAGTGAAAAATCGAGATTTCGTCTTATATATTGTGAATTACGTCCAAATCAAAATCAGAAAGTCGCTGTGAAATCGTATATAGGCCATAATGGTTATTTAAATATATTTAAATATTGGTCTTGAATTTGGATAAGATTCTTTTGAGACGTATTTGTAATTTAATTTTTAGAATTTTAGTGTAATTTTTAATTAATTAAATATGCAACTTTTATTTGGAGTATTTTGCACCCTATATCAATATTTTGGGGTTTCATAATATAAGTTAAACTACAGATATTATTATATTTTAGGATCGTGGCTCATCGCTTGACACGACCGTACTTTTATTTTTGTCCATAATAGTTCGTTCGTGAATAAAGTAAAATAAGAAAGATATCTCTAACTATGTTTTCTTCCATCATTCTAAAGGAATAGAATATATATTGGCCATATACACATTTTCAACAGATCATTGCAAAGCTTTATAAATCTCTTCTAAAACCTTAAGGAGTCCTTTTAGCGTCTCATACGATCAAATAATTTATGAGAAAACTTTCTCCAACTCTTTTGAAAGAATCCTCACAAAATCTCGATGCAATATCTTGCCAAATCTGCACGAATGCAAGTCAAGCCTTAGCACATGCTTTCTGCAAACACTGAACCCAGCACGTGTTCCCTTGTGAACCAACATAAATATGAATATAAAATCTGCTTCGTTCTTTATTAACCAAGGCATTAAATACTGGTCCAATTCATCTGTAGAATCAAACATTTGTATCAGTAAAACATGTGTAAGATCATGTGAATCCTGCAAACAAATTTGGGCTGACCAATCAGAATTTGACTTGGGTGCCAAGGGTCAAAATGTTCGGCTGCATAATGAACCCTTATATAAAAAGAAAATATAATAATATATCTCCTTACATTTCAAGCTTCATATAGCGTGTTCTCCATGCTTTTCATTTCCGTGATCCCCAAGCTGCTATAAGCCGTGCCTGCCAAGTTTTCGAACCGTAACCCCCACGCAACTCTCCCTTTTAAAAGCCTGGACATCTCGTTCTTTTGAGAGGATGGAAATGTGAGAAGCTAAACCTCATAAATTCATTAAAAAATTGAGAATCAATCCTAAAGTCAAAACGAAGCTCCTGAAACGTACTGCTGCAGTACGCTCAAACAATATCAACTCCGATCTTCTCCTCTGGCCATCGTTTGGAGCTGGTGCCTTAACGAAATTTGTTTGGCTTCATCTGCAGGGTAGAAGCAGTGTGAAGGAGTGGAAGTTCATTACTGGGGAAGATGAGATGTCGCGTTCCAGTATGGTGCGTGAGAACGAGGTCAAAGATCGTGATGGAAGGGAGCCTACGAGTCCTGTGCTTTGGTGATGGTTGGAAGGAGGAAGCGGAGGGATGATCGTTAGGGTTGCGTCCATTTGCCTGGAGACTTATCGGTGGTAATGAACAGTTAGGGACCTGGTGCGGCGCTAATCACGGTTAGTTAAACTAATAGGGTAATTAGTGGAAAAAAAATATATATTGTATGGGTTTTTACTGGAACGAGGAAGTCGTATTTTAGGAAATGTGTGGCAGTGGGGAAGTATGGGTTGATACTGGAAAAGCTAATATGATTGGTGAAGGAACTAGAGCTGTACTGCCTTGCATGGTTCAAGTTTTAGCATTTGAACTCTTTTGTTGCTCCGTGTATTGCTGAGACATTAAAGTGTGGGGTTGCCCTGTTGTCAGCAAGTATGGACGTCATTTTTCCTGTGATGGCATATGTAGCTGGATGTTGGAAGTGATGAACTATGCCACCAGTTGCCACAACTTTCCAGATGGTTGTGGACTTTGAAAATGGACTGATAATCACAAATTCATTGAGCAATTACATGTTATTGGAAGTAAAGACTAGATTCAAATACTTCAGAGTACAATATTAGTTGGATCAAGAAAGAAGGTGAAGTGTATTGAGGTGTTGTTCAATGTATTGCTCAGGTGGTCAGGCGGTCTTGAGATGTGGCGGTGATGATGTTGTGGAGAGTAGCGGTTTGGAACTGGGAACAAGGGTCTGGAGTTTTACCACGAATAAAGCTATGATTAAGGGGAGTAATACAAATGCAGAGCAACCATAGTGAACGAAGAAACATCGGACACCGCCAGTTACGTTGAGATCGTACCAATGAGGTTCTACATTGTGAAACCGACGGTGTCGAAAACAGAGCTGCAGGAATTTCGAGATAAGATCAGACGTTCGTTTGATTTTAAATGGAATAAAAGCAGAACCGTCAACCGCGAAATAAGGTGAGTAAACTCACTAAATCCGACTCCTTTATATTTTTAAATAATCGAGTTTTAAATTTGTTTTGTAATAATTTTATACTGTGTGATGGTTGCTTGATTGAATAGTTGATAAAATTGGTTGATATGAGTACATCGTTGATCGATTATTAGTTCTGATATTTCATATTGATGTGAAATAATATTATTGATGATATTAACATCTGTGGATGCAGGGAAACATGTTGGAGGGATCCAACCGGATTCTTCAATATTTAATTTACTGTTTTATTTATTTATTTACGATATATGATCGTGATTGATTTTGTTGTGGTTAAATTACACTGGCTCGATAAATTTCGGTATTTAAATACCGTAAAATATTTTAGACCGTAGAAAAGAGATTTGAGTTTTAAAAAGGAAATTATTTCCAAATAGAAATTAGATTTCAAATGGAATGGGAATAGAAACTTGTTTAAGTGAATCAAAACAAGAAGTTGTTTATAACGATGTTTATAAATTAAATAAAATATATATCATAGAATAAAGTAAAATATAAATTCAAGTTGAATTTATATAAGCAAAGTGGTAATTGGTGTTGATACCCGATATTTGAAGTGGGATTTGAATGCATTAGGGGTAAAAGAGATTTGAGTGAGAAAATTGGTTTTGAAAGAAACGATGGGTTATATCCCAAAGATTGGAAAATTAAGAATTAATTGATATAAATCAGATGAAATTTTAAATAGGAATTCGGTTATGTCGAATTTTACAAATGATTTATGTCTCGGAAGAATATTTAAATTTCATTTAACATGAACCTATGAATTAATTTAAATACATTAAAAGGTCAATATTCAATTAATTCTATAGTTTGAAATAATATATCCAAAAAGGGATTTATAGAAATCAAATTGAGTTAATTTCAGAAGTTGAAGAACGTATAGCTTGTAAATACATTTAAAGGAGAACTTGAATTGTTTAAAATAAACAGAGTTTATAAATGAACAACGGAGGCGTGCGCGTCGCACACGGTACTTTATTTAAAATAGCGATTATAGCGTTGTTGTTATGATATTTGTTTTGTAAATCTAAATAGCGTGTAACAACCCGGAAATGCGGACCAGTTTAAAATTTTTATTTTGGCAATTTTAGTGAATTTTGAACATTTAAAATGAATTATTTTAAATAATATCGACAAGAAATTTATTTTGAATAGAATTCGAACGTATATATTATATACGTCGTCGTTAGAATATAAATATTTATTATAAATATAAATAGAATTGAAAATGGCGCGGTAGTTCGACAATTCGATTTCAAACTTCAAATGAATTTACCGGGTGCAATATAAACCGGATTTCAGTTAAACCAAAATAATAGGATCTATATAAGGATATCTTTCCAACGAATCCGAAAAATTGAGATTTCATAGCGGGGATCAAAAGATATGTCCAGTTGAAAATTCTGAATAGTCGCTATTGAATTAAGGCCCTTAAAAATGGGAATTTTGCAAACGACCTCGGATTTCAACGAAACCACTTTTGTTGGGTCCGTGATGTCAAGTTATTGCTAGATTCCAAATTTCATAATTTTCCGAATCAATATGTGAGCGTGGCAAAGGAAAACGCGTTTGACCAGTTTTAGTTGATTTTAATCGACTGGAAAATGGCCGTTTTTCCAACGTTCTCAGAATTCGACGAAACTAGTTTTGTTAGGACCCTATCGTCAATACGAAGCTAGAAAATAATTTTCTGGGATTTATAGAGTTCGTATGTGACCCCGGTAAATTGAAATGCGCATTCAAATTCAATATATATAGTTATATGTTGATTTTGACGAAAACTGATCGAAACGGTCGAATCATCTTACGATACATATCCCATTGTGTTCGGAATGGGGGTAATTAGCTATGGACGATAAGCGGTGGGCCTCGTTTAGAGGTCGTATGAAAAAGTCAACTTTTTGTAAATTAAATAATTAAATAAAAAAAACCCTCTCCCTTACTTACTCTCTCTGCCCCCCCGTTCATTTTGAAAAAAAAAAAAAACCTAGACCACGGATCGCGCAGCCCCCCCCCCCCCCCCCCCCCCCCCCCCCCCCGCGCCGCCGCGCCTCACGCCAGGCCGCGCCGCCCCCATCGCAGCCCCCCTTCCTCCTCTTCTCCTTCTCTTCCTGTCCTCCTCTGCCAGAAAACCGCAGCCCCCCCTTCGCTTGCGCTTCCCTCTCCTCTACCCCACGCAGCCGCCGCTACCCTGTTGAAACCCACCACCGCCGAGCTCTGAAACCCTCCCCACCTTAAAGATAAGGTAATTTATTTAATTAAATTAGTTTCTAGATTAATTTCAGTTTCATTTTATATTGTAGAAGGATAAAAATATAATCTTTTATATTGTAGAAGGGTAAAAATATAATTTTTACATTATAGAAGTATTAAAAATTTGATCTTTATATATGTAGTGAATCAAAAATATGACCTTTATATAATAGAAGATATAAAAATACTATTTTTTATGTAAGTAATATATTGAAAATATAATTTCTATAAAATAGAAAATAAAATCTTTATATTTGAAAAGGCGAAATCTTTATATATAGAATAGCGTGATAAAAATAAAAAATTTATCTATATAGTAGCGATGTAAAAATAGAATTTTTATCTATATAGTAGCGATGTAAAAATAGAATTTTTATCTATATAGTAGCGATGTAAAAATAGAATTTTTATCTATATAGTAGCGATGTAAAAATAGAATTTTTATCTATATAATAGCGATGTAAAAATAGAATTTTTATCCATATGGAGTGATAATAAAAATATGATTTTTATGTACATAGCAACAATATAAAAATGTGATTTTTACATATGTAGTGGCTACGGGCAACGAAAGTGACAAAAGGCGAGAACGGCAATGATTCCCTACATTGGAAGTGTCGTGGAGTTGGGATAGCTATCGGTGAGAACTTCTCACTCTAAATTCCTTTTTCTAGTTATATATATATACTAGGATGCAGACGGTGTTTAGCAGCACCCGACACCCGTCATCCACAGACCATGGATGACTTGTTTGTTTGATTGATATGTTGTGAAAATTTGTTTGTGAAGTTGATGTGAAATAGATAATGAAATATATTCATGTGTTGAAATAAATTAATTATCGTTAAAAATATAATTTTTAACGTGAAAGTGAATAAATGAATAATTATAAACAAATCGGCCGATTTGTTTATATGCACTGATTTGACTGATATTGATTTGGATGATAAATTTTACACATCACCCAACTGCACAAATAAAAATCTGTGTTTGTTGATTTGGAACCCCATACGGGTGTTGGGATGATATTTGGGTACACTAATCCCAATTATTTAATTATATGTCGATCGATTGGTCGACAGACTGTGTAAGCATCGATTATTTTTATTTGATGCTTATGCAGTTGTGTGGTGCACTTTGGATGATGGTTGATTGTTTGTCGTTGCTATTATATACATGTGTTGTATGGAATCCATATAATTAACGTCATATGTTAATTGATTGGGCCTCATTCCAATCGAGAAAATAAGGAATATTATAAAAGAAAATTCATGTGTTGAATATAAAAATAGTCATGTGTTGACGATGCTCATGTGTTGAAACTATTCATGTGTTGAGTAGAATATTTTATATAATAAAATTTACATCTTTATCATATTTAAAATTAGAACTACTTCCCAGTAGGAGTCTAATTAAAAATCAAACGATAGATACCATAGTTTTATAAAATATTTTACATAACAAAAATAGTCGTGTGTAGACAATACTCATGTGTTGAGATTAGTCGTGTGTTGAAAGAAATATACATTCATGTGTTGAATAGAATAAATATCCATGTGTTGAATAGAATAACGAATTTGTTGAAATATATAAAGCCGTGTTGATTAGAGTTGCGCTATTTTGACGTGAACGATATTTATATCGATTTCATTCGTTTTATAATGAATATTGAAAAGTGATTTCAAAATTTAATATTTTGAAATGAAATTCAAATTAAATTAGATTAAAATTCTAATTTAAATTTTATTGAATCAATTTGAAATGAATTCGAATCGAATTTGAAATGAATTCGATTCGAATTGAATAGAAAGTAAATTTGAATTCGAATTGAATAGAAATGAATTCAAATTGAATTAAAAACGAATTGAAATCGCTTTGAATGAAATTCAAAATGAATTTGAATTGAATTAAATAGAAGATAAATTCAAATTGAATTGAATTGAAACGAATTAGAATTAGAATTGAAACGAATTTGAATTCGAATTGAACAAAATTGAAATGAATTCGAACTGAATTGAAATCAAATCGATTTGAAATTGAAGATGAAGTTGAAATTGTTTTTGAAATGAATTTAGAACTATTTATAAAATAAGTTTTAAAAAGGAAAACGACGAAGTACATATAATATATATAATGGCCTGAATAGAACGCGCCGCGCCGCGGCAGTTCGTGAATTTCGACCACTGACTTTGAATTGACGTTGCGGGAGATCCGACCGTCGGATTCTCCTAAAACCGGAACCATTGGGTTCGTATCAAAAAGAACTTTCCATTGAATATTAGAAATTTGAAATCTAACGGTTGGATTTGGAATTAGGTCCAAATCAAATTTGGAAAAGGTCGTTGTAAGTGCAGTTCGATGGCCGTTGATGGAAATCGACTGTACGGGCCTTGATATAATTATTAAAAATATTGATAATTTGTGTAAAATCATAAGAAATGATTTGGGAAAAATTGGGCTGAAGAATTCCACATTTGAAAAGATAAAAATAGATTTTATCGAAATGAACTAGTTTTGAACTAGAATTAAAATCAATTTATTTTTGAAATAAATAAATTGAATTTGAAGGTGATTTTAAAAATAATCAATATTCCCAATACGTGAATTGGACTGGAGTTGAATCGAAATTATCTTCGGAATATTTAGATGTTGGATTTCGTGACTATACAGATATTGTTATGGGAATTTGAAAGATATTTTATTTCGTTATTTCCAATACGATATTTGTTGGTTTCAGAATTTGATATTGAATATAAGCCGGTATATTTTCTATTCAGAGCCTTGTATTTAATATCAAATGTGATTTGGGTTTATCGTGAATCGTGTTTTATATGACATTGGTTCTTTAACCCAGTTAAAGGCTGGATGTTGATTTTTGTGAAGATTAAAACTAAGTGGAGTTTTAATGAATCTTTAATTCGATTGAAATGTGAATTGATAATTTAAATGATCAAATCTGAAAGGTGATCGAGAATGGAGTACCACCAGTTTTGCTCCAAAGCGATAGTTAAATCTTTAATTAGATTTGAACGTGAAATGGTAATTAATTTTACTGATAGCACCGTGGTGTTAGATATGGAGTATTACCAGTTTTACTCTATGGTATGAATAGGTTGGGATTGGGAAATAAAATAAATAATTACTTCGGTGTGGTTCGCTAATCCCGACTAGTTAGAAATGATATCCAAAGGAAGATTATAGAATAAATTTAGAAGAATTTATCTTGGATAAAATTAATGGGAACCTTTCCCTAAGAATGTGATTTTGTGAATAAGAGAATATTCTGAATTGGAATGAGGCGTTCGTTGTGGTTGTGTAACATTTGTTTACTATATACGTGGGATATTCAGAAAGGCCGTGTTTATACCCATTCTGAATAACCGATTCGACGAGATGTCGAAGATGAAGACGGTGGTTGAAGACCGGAAGTCTTCACATCGTTTGGGTGATAACTGATGATCTCGATTGGGCTGTACACCCAAGATGAGGGAAACAGTTGGTGATCGTCCAGACGTACTTGGAGATGGATGGATATGCGAGGAAAGTGCCTCCGGTTTCGTTCAGACCCGGAACGAACTTGTAAATGGATTGTGTGTCTGACATTGGAGTTTATTCTATGTTGATTGATCTCTATTAAATATACATCTGTTCGGCGGCGGAGAATTTATTCTCTTGCTTAACGCCCTTCTCTGAGACGTACGAGCTCAGAGGTTGTATATCGATGGATATTAGTCGCATGGAGTGAATTGCCAGTGTGGCACGCGTAAGTGGAAATTGATCAAGGCTTTTGTTGAAAAGCAAAGTCTTGTGGTTGATGATCAAAGCACGGCCTGTGTGGCGTAGCTTTGTGTATAGCGTGAATTCGCGAGCCTCACACCTCGGTATGAGTCAAAAACGGGAGACGGACCCAAGGAGTGCACGACGTTTCTTTCTTGCTAGGGTGGTGTCAGCGACCTACCAGCCCTGACATTTATATACTTTTCACCTGTGTGGTTGTTGGAATGCGAGGCGCCTCGGATATAGGTCTGTACGGACCGGGAAACGTTTGTTCAGGAATTGCCAATCCACAAAAGTCAGAGAGGACCGGCCTTGGAGGTTCCAAAGGATCATAGTGGGGTCCTGAGGCATTTGCTAGAGTGTCTCGAATCGGAGAGGAGCTTGCCCCTTGCCTCGACTCATGACGGAAATCCAATTTCCAATACGTGATAGTGCGGTTTTATTTGTAGAACCTAGTATGGCGACATAGTGGTATGGGTCATTCATGCCGTCTATGATTGATATTTATGATTGAAATTGTTTTGGCACTATACACCTATAATAGTATCAAATAATGTGTTTTTAACGTATCAAGCATGCTTTGGCTGTTATAGGGTAAAAACCCTATCCTCCGGCTTGCGTTGCATTGTGTGATGGGACCTGGGTCTTATAACAACTTCATTTTTCTTTATTTAGCATTGCGCTATTTGTTTTATGCATTGGTATTCTTGGGAGGAAACTCGTTCCGTGTTATACGGCGTGGTCCCTTGATTTACCTAACTTTAAAAATAAAGATTAATAACTGTTTTAGTTCTCACACCAGTCCCATGACTGACCTGGAGTTTATTGTTTTAACATAAACTCTGGGTGCCCTTATTTTCGACACGGGCAGCTAGTAGTTTTGGTTTTGCAGATTTATATTCACAGGATCCTGATTTACAGCTGGAACGATGCCCGGAAAGCTCTGTATCCGTGTGTTACTTTCAGTTGTGCTTTGTATTATTTTTCCGCTGCTATGTAATTTATTGTAATCACTGATATTCATCGAATGTATTTTATTCATTTATACTCTGTATATTCTTGTATCTAATGGAATTGTTGTAATAACAATGAAATTTTCTTCCGTGTGCGTTCTATTTTGTCCTGTTCTCAAAGTATCCGCTCTTTCCTTCACGGGGAAGCTATGGGTCCTTACAGTTTGGTATCAGAGCTTTTGTTTACAGAGCTTGAGAACAAGACACATTAGAACCATACGAAAGAATTCATCAGATATTGGATTAGTAATATCCAATTAGAATGACTCGTTAGAGATAGGATCAGTAGTATCCTAGAATGAGTGTGAAGAGTATATTTTTTCAAATGAAAATAATTTTGTTTTGAAAATTTAAATCGCTTTATACGTATTTGAATATTTATTTATTTTTAATATGGACAATCGAGTATATAAAGATTTCGCGTATACGCGTCATGAACGTATATTCGAAGTTTTAATATACTAGATAGATATAGGATCACACTCTAGTTGCCCGGGGATGATTCTGATAATGCTGCAGCGTTACCAGTATTTATTTTCGAGTGACGAAGGTGTGATTTCTATATATTTCCATTAGACTGGTGTGAGAACCAAAAACAAAAAAATATAGCTAGAATTCATTGTTGTGATTTGGCATCAAAAACATGATTTTTGCATATGTATCAAAATTATGAATTTGAAATGATAATCCACTAATTGATTGATGGTTGTGTTGTTTGATTATTTGTTTGCTAATTTTGAACCATTTAGCCTAATTGAATCAAATATTGAATTGTATTGAAAATTGGTCGCATTTGCTTGCATATACATGTACTTACATTGAATAGGTCATAGCAAGGAGGCTAGAGCAGAAGAATAAAATTTGTTTGCCCGACAAATAGGTACATGTTTACTATAATTTACTGTTTTGTTTGGGTGATGATGATTTTATGAGCCGATTGGCTAGCCGCTTGGCTTTTTCTTTTTCTTTTTGAGATCAGAGGGCCTGTATGGCAATTTCGGGATTTTCCCGTTGCTCCCGGTGCAGGGGAGGTTATGGCGAAATTTTTCGAAAATTTAGGGTGTTAGCCAAATTTTTGAAAATTTGAAAAGTTCTTAGAAACTGAAAAGTTGAAGAACTTAAGCCGTAGTCAAAATAATGGAAGTTGAGTTGATTTGTTAAACAACTTTCGGCTTCGTTCCTTTTCGGCCTTTGGTTTAGAGAAGATTAGAATATCATCAATAAAAACCAGAACGAATTTATTCAATTAATTCACACATTGAACTGATTAGAAAATAGTTAGAAATATATACTTGTGCATTATATATGTTTGAACAGGAAATTGGATAGCTGTTGAGTAAAGATTTTATTTGTGTGCCCGACAAATAGGTAAACCTTAATGAGTTGGATACGAAATATTATTATATCAACTCCTGTGAATGCCATTGGATGCGGAGTGCTGGTTATTCTGTGTGAAATAATAAGCATCGCCATAGGATAGCAACAATTAATTTTGAACTACATTACATGGCATACTTCTGGAAGATAGGAATACTTCATCATATACCACATAAGCATTTGGAGCTTGTGTGACGAGGTGGAAGATGAGCGAGAGGCTTGTATGGCGATGACTATATTTTACAGGTTGAACTGATGACTGATATGGACAATATAAAATTGTAACAATAAAATTGCCAGATTAATAAAAACCCCACACGGGTCTAGAGTTGACAATAATCACGTCTCTCTAGTTATTAGATACGACACATGGACTATTTATTTCCCACACGGGACGAGGTGACGAGGATTTATCCTCTGGAGCATTTAAAATACACACTCCCTCAGGCTTTGATAGGGTGACGAGAATTTATTCTCTGGAGTTATTATCAATACACGCTCCCCTATAAACACCAGAATATATCACTATAAATATGTGTATGCTTATTAGGATTTATTGGGTACCTAATACGGCCCAATAAATTTCCAAACCTCTCCCCGTACAAAGGAGGTTATGGCGAAATTTTTCGAAAATTCCGGGTGTTAGCCAAATTTTTGAAGAATTTGAAAATTCTCAGAAACTGAAGAGTTGGAGAATGGGAGCCAAATCGAACGTAGAGTTGATTAATCAAACCACTTTCGACTTTGTTCCTTTTCGGGGACGAAAAGTTTTAAGCGGGGGAGATTGTAACAACCCGGAAAAGCGGGCCAGTTTAAAATTTTATTTTGGCAATTTTAGCGAATTTTGAACATTTAAAATGATTTATTTTAAATAATATCGACGAGAAATTTATTTTGAATAGAATTCGAACGTATATATTATATACGTCGTCGTTAGAATATAAATATTTATTATAAATATAAATAGAATTTAAAATGGCGCGGTAGTTCTATAATTCGATTTCAAACTTCAAATGAATGTACCGGGTGCAATATAAACCGGATTTTAGTGAAACCAAAAATAATAGGATCTATTTGAGGATATCTTTCCAACGAATCCGAAAAATTGGGATTTCATAGCGGGGATCAAAAGATATGTCCAGTTGAAAATTCTGAATAGTCGCTATGGAATTCAGGCCCTTAAAAATGGGAATTTTGCAAACGACCTCGGATTTTGATGAAACCACTTTTGTTGGGTCCGTGATGTCAAGTTATTGCTAGATTCCAAATTTCATAATTTTCTGAATCAATATGTGAGCGTGGCAAAGGAAAACGCATTTGACCAGTTTCAGTTGATTTTAATCAACTGGAAAATGGCCATTTTTCCAACGGTCTCAGAATTCGATGAAACTAGTTTTGTTAGGACCGTATCGTCAATACGAAGCTAGAAAATATTTTTCTGGGATTTATAGAGTTCGTATGTGATCCCGGTAAATTGAAATGCGCGTTCAAATTCAATATATAGAGTTATATGTTGATTTTGACGAAAACTGATCGAAACGGTCGAATCAGCTTACGATACATATCCCATTGTGTTCGGAATGGGGGTTATTAGCTATGAACGACAGGCGGTGGGCCTCGTTTAGAGGTCGTATGAAAAAGTCAACTTTTTGTAAATTAAATAATTAAATAAATAAAAATAAATAAAACCCTCACCCTTACTTACTCTCTCTGGCCCCGCCCCCGTTCATTTTGAAATAAAAAAAACCTAAACGACGGATCGCGCAGCCCCCCTCCAGCGCCGCGCCTCGCGCCAGGCCGCGCCGCCCCCATCGCAGCCCCCTTCCTCCTCTTCTCCTTCTCTTCCTGTCCTCCTCCGCCAGAAAACCGCAGCCCCCCTCGCTTGCGCTTCCCTCTCCTCTACCCCACGCAGCCGTCGCCACCCTGCTGAAACCCACCACCGCCGAGCTCTGAAATCCTCCCCACCTCAAAGATAAGGTAATTTATTTAATTAAATTAGTTTCTAGATTAATTTCAGTTTTATTTTATATTGTAGAAGGATAAAAATATAATCTTTTATATTGTAGAAGGATAAAAATATAATTTTTACATTATAGAAGTATTAAAAATTTGATCTTTATATATGTAGTGAATCAAAAATATGACCTTTATATAGTAGAAGATATAAAAATACTATTTTTTATGTAAGTAATATATTGAAAATATAATTTCTATAAAATAGAAAATAAAATCTTTATATTTGAAAAGGCGAAATCTTTATATATAGAATAGCGTGATAAAAATAGAATTTTAATCTATATAGTAGCGATGTAAAAATAGAATTTTTATCTATATAGTAGCGATGTAAAAATAGAATTTTTATCTATATAGTAGCGATGTAAAAATAGAAGTTTTATCTATATAGTAGCAATGTAAAAATAGAATTTTTATCTATATAGTAGAGATGTAAAAATAGAATTTTTATCTATATAATAGCGATGTAAAAATGGAATTTTTATCCATATGGAGTGATAATAAAAATATGATTTTTATGTACATAGCAACAATATAAAAATGTGATTTTTACATATGTAGTGGCTACGGGCAACGAAAGTGACAAAAGGCGAGAACGACAATGATTCCCTACATTGGAAGTGTCGTGGAGTTGGGATAGCTATCGGTGAGAACTTCTCACTCTAAATTCCTTTTTCTAGTTATATACATATAGTAGGATGCAGACGGTGTTTAGCAGCACCCGACACCCATCATCCACAGACCATGAATGACTTGTTTGTTTGATTGGTATGTTGTGAAAATTTGTTTGTGAAGTTGATGTGAAATAGATAATGAAATATATTCATGTGTTGAAATAAATTAATTATCGTTAAAAATATAATTTTTAACGTAAAAGTGAATAAATGAATATTTATAAACAAATCGGCCGATTTGTTTATATGCACTGATTTGACTGATATTGATTGGGATGATAAATTTTACACATCACCCAACTGCACAAATAAAAATCTATGTTTGTTGATTTGAAACCCCACACGGGTGTTGGGATGATATTTGGGTACACTAATCCCAATTATTTAATTATATGTCGATCGATTGGTCGACAGACTGTGTAAGCGTCGATTATTTTTATTTGATGCTTATGCAGTTGTGTGGTGCACTTTGGATGATGGTTGATTGTTTGTCGTTGCTATTATATACATGTGTTGTATGGAATCCATATAATTAACGTTATATGGTAATTGATTGGGCCTCATTCCAATCGGGAAAATAAGGAATATTATAAAAGAAAATTCATGTGTTGAATATAAATAGTCATGTGTTGATGATGTTCATGTGTTGAAACTATTCATGTGTTGAGTAGAATATTTTATATAATAAAATTTACATCTTTATCATATTTAAAATTAGAACTACTTCCCAGTAGGAGTCTAATTAAAAATCAAACGATAGATACCATAGTTTTATAAAATATTTTACATAACAAAAATAGTCGTGTGTAGACAATACTCATGTGTTGAGATTAGTCGTGTGTTGAAAGAAATATAGATTCATGTGTTGAATAGAATAAATATCCATGTGTTGAATAGAATAACGAATTTGTTGAAATATATAAAGCCGTGTTGATTAGAGTTGCGCTATTTTGACGCGAACGATATTTATATCGATTTCATTCGTTTTATAATGAATATTGAAAAGTGATTTCAAAATTTAATATTTTGAAATGAAATTCAAATTAAATTAGATTAAAATTCAAATTGAAATTTTATTGAATCAATTTGAAATGAATTCGAATCGAATAGGAAATGAATTCGATTCGAATTGAATAGAAAGTGAATTTGAATTCGAATTGAATAGAAATGAATTCAAATTGAATTAAATTGAAATTGAATTAAAAACGAATTGAAATCGCTTTGAATGAAATTTAAAACAAACTGAAATTGAATTGAAATCAATTTGAAATGAATTCGAATTGAATTAAATAGAAGGTAAATTCAAATTGAATTGAATTGAAACGAATTTGAATTCGAATTGAACAAAATTGAAATGAATTCGAATTGAATTGAAATCAAATCGATTTGAAATTGAAGATGAAGTTGAAATTGTTTTTGAAACGAATTTAGAACTATTTATAAAATACGTTTTAAAAAGGAAATCGACGAAGTATATATAATATATATAATGGCCTGAATAGAACGCGCCGCGCCGCGGCAGTTCGTGAATTTCGACCATTGACTTTGAATTGACGTTGCGGGAGATCCGACCGTCGGATTCTCCTGAAACCGGAACCATTGGGTTCGTATCGAAAAGAGCTTTCCAATGAATATTAGAAATTTGAAATCTAACGGTTGGATTTGGAATTAGGTCCAAATCAAATTTGGAAAAGGTCGCTGTAAGTGCAGTTCGATGGCCGTTGATGGAAATCGACTGTACGGGCCTTGATAAAATTATTAAAAATATTGATAATTTGTTAAAATCATAAGAAATGATTTGGGAAAAATTGGGCTGAAGAATTCCACATTTGAAAAGATAAAAAAAGATTTTATCAAAATGAACTAGTTTTGAACTAGAATTAAAATCAATTTATTTTTGAAATAAATAAATTGAATTTGATGGTGATTTTAAAAATAATCAATATTCCCAATACGTGAATTGGACTGGAGTTGAATCGAAATTATCTTTGGAATATTTCGATGTTGGATTTCGTGACTATACCGATATTGTTATGGGAATTTGAAAGATATTTTATGTCGTTATTTCCAATACGATATTTGTTGGTTTCAGAATTTGATATTGAATATAAGCCGGTATATTTTCTATTCAGAGCCTTGTATTTAATATCAAATGTGATTTGGGTTTATCGTGAATCGTGTTTTATATGACATTGGTTCTTTAACCCAGTTAAAGGCTGGATGTTGATTTTTGTGAAGATTAAAACTAAGTGGAGATTTAATGAATATTTAATTAGATTGAAATGTGAATTGATAATTTAAATTATCAAATCTGAAAGGTGATCGAGAATGGAGTACCACCAGTTTTGCTCCTAAGCGATAGTTAAATCTTTAATTAGATTTGAACGTGAAATGGTAATTAATTTTACCGATAGCACCGTGGTGTTAGATATGGAGTATTACCAGTTTTGCTCCATGGGATGAATAGGTTGGGATTGGGAAATAAAATAAATAATTACTTCGGTGTGGTTCGCTAATCCCGACTAGTTAGAAATGATATCCAAAGGAAGATTATAGAATAAATTTAGAAGGATTTATCTTGGATAAAATTAATGGGAACCTTTCCCTAAGAATGTGATTTTGTGAATAAGAGAATATTCTGAATTGGAATGAGGCGTTCGTTGTGGTTGTATAACATTTGTTTACTATATACGTGGGATATTCAGAAAGGCCGGGTTTATACCCATTCTGAATAACCGATTCGACGAGATGTCGAAGATGAAGACGGTGGTTGAAGACCGGAAGTCTTCACATCGTTTGGGTGATTACTGATGATCTCGATTGGGCTGTACACCCAAGATGAGGGAAATAGTTGGTGATCGTCCAGACGTACTTGGAGATGGATGAATATGCGAAGAAAGTGCCTCCGGTTTCGTTCAGACCCAGAACGAACTTATAAATGGATTGTGTGTCTGACATTGGATTTTATTCTGTGTTGATTGATATCTATTAAATATACATCTGTTTGGCGGCGGAGAATTTATTCTCTTGCTTAACGCCCTTCTCTGAGACGTACGAGCTTAGAGGTTGTATATCGATGGATATTAGTCGCATGGAGTGAATTGCCAGTGTGGCACGCGTAAGTGGCAATTGATCAAGGCTTTTGTTGAAAAGCAAAGTCTTGTGGTTGATGATCAAAGCACGGCCTGTGTGGCGTAGCTTTGTGTATAGCGTGAATTCGCGAGCCCCACACCTCGGTATGAGTCAAAAACGGGAGACGGACCCAAGGAGTGCACGACGTTTCTTTCTAGCTAGGGTGGTGTCAGTGACCTACCAGCCCTGACATTTATATACTTTTCACCTGTGTGGTTGTTGGAATGCGAGGCGCCTCAGATATAGGTCTGTAAGGACCGGGAAACGTGTGTTCAGGAATTGCCAATCCTCGAAAGTAAGAGAGGACCAACCTTGGAGGTTCCAAAGGGTCATAGTGGGGTCCTGAGGCATTTGCTAGAGTGTCTCGAATCAGAGAGGAGCTTGCCCCTTGCCTCGACTCATGACGGAAATCCAATTTCCAATACGTGATAGTGCGGTTTTATTTGTAGAACCTAGTATGGCGACATAGTGGTATGGGTCATTCATGCCGCCTATGATTGATATTTATGATTGAAATTGTTTTGGCACTATACACCTATAATAGTATCAAATAATGTGTTTTTAACGTATCAAGCATGCTTTGGCTGTTATAAGGTAAAAACCCTATCCTCCGGCTTGCGTTGCATTGTGTGATGGGACCTGGGTCTTATAACATCTTCATTTTTCTTTATTTAGCATTGCGCTGTTTGTTTTATGCACTGGTATTCTTGGGAGGAAACCCGTTCCGTGTTATACGGCGTGGTCCCTTGATTTACCTAACTTTAAAAATAAAGATTAATAACTGTTTTAGTTCTTACACCAGTCCCATGACTGACCTGGAGTTTATTGTTTTAACCTAAACTCTAGGTGCCCTTATTTTCGACACGGGCAGCTAGTAGTTTTGGTTTTGCAGATTTACATTCACAGGATCCTGATTTACAGCTGGAACGATGCCCGGAAAGCTCTGTATCCGTGTATTACTTTCAGTTGTGCTTTGTATTATTTTTCCGCTGCTATGTAATTTATTGTAATCTCTGATATTCATCGAATGTATTTTATTCATTTATACTATGTATATTCTTGTATCTGATGGAATTGTTGTAATAACAATGAAATTTTCTTCCGTGTGCGTTCTATTTTGTCCTGTTTTCAAAGTATCGGCTCTTTCCTTCACGAGGAAGTTACAGGTCCTTACATAGCGTTTATAGCGCTGTTGTTATGATATTTGTTTTGTAAATCTAAACAACGATTATAGAGCTGTTGTTATGATATCTGTTTTGTAAATCTAAACAGCTATTATAGCGCTGTTGTTATGATATTTGTTTTGTAAATCTAAACAACGATTATAGTGCTGTTGTTATAATATATGTTTTTTGTAAATCTAAACAGCGATTATAATGCTACTGTTATCACAAATGTTTTAACGACGATTTTAATGTTGCTATTATAATAAAAGCTAAACAGAGATTGTAACGCTGTCATTGAAAGAAATGTTTTATAAATCAAATATTTGGAAACAACGATTATAACGCTACCGTTATAATCAATATTTTTCTGTAAAAGAAGTGTGTTCTTAGATTGAATCCAAAAGTCGCGTAAGCGATAAAGCTGTGAGTTTTAACTGTTTCGAAGTTAAGAATGTTGTTCAATTAAGGTCTGAGAGGTAATTATACCCCTACTTGATTGACTTCATGATTGATGGAGAAATGGTTAAGGTTCGATAGTGAAGATTGGTTAACATTCTGGTTAGTTAATAATTGGTTAATGTTTTTAAGTTATAATAACGATGTTTATAACATCGCGTTAATTTAAAAGAATTTGAAATGTTTTTCCTAATAAAATGAGAGATATTTTCTACGTATAGAAAATGAAATGAATTGGTCAATGAGGAATTAAGAAAGAGAATGTGGAAATATTTTCCAATATTAATGCGGCATATTTTTTGAATATATAAAATAAGGATTTGCTAATATATAAATAGAAATGTATTCTAAATGGGGAAAATTGATATTTTCTCGAATAAAGAAATTACTTATTGGAAATGTTTTTCAAAGAATCGAAAGGGAAATCGAGCTTCAAAAGGATACGAAAGATAGGGAAACAGGAATTTGAAATAATAATATAATCAGGAATTGATTTAAAGGGGCCCAGTGTTGTTTGATGCTTGATCGGTAGAATTTCCAATTGGAAATAGGACTGTTGATTATATGAATGTTTCTTTGATAGTTAAATCACCGACTATCAAAGTTTTGATTTATTTTATACCTCCGTTGCCAATATGGAGAGATCGGGATCAGATTTAATATCTGAAAACCACTCCGTATTGGCATAAGCGTTACGAATTAACTTATGTTGAAGAGATTATGAAGACGGAGAAAAATGCAAGGGCTATTCTGTTAATTCAAACCTCAAGCCTCACCACCGGGGATTGACAAAAATTTGGCAGGCAGCATGGCTATGTGGGTCGCTCCCATTAGAATGTATAATCACCTATCTAGAGAAATTCCATTTACTTCTTTAATCTATCGATGCTGTCCCTTTCGGGGAAACAGTTGCTGATCCCAACCGTTGGTGATATACATTCGATACACTCAAGCGAAATAAGTGGTCGGTCATGTGTGGGCCGGATTGCAAGAGGTTCTTGTTGAACCCAATGTATTCGCCTCTAGAGATACACCATTGGAAGGTGGTCCCATACCTTGTCATGTTGGAAATCCAATCTCCAATAAGCGCCATGCGGTTTTTGATTTTATATTATATTTGGAGCGTGAGATGCAAGCTTTCCTTTAAATTTTATTTATTTGATTTAGATACTATTATAATATCACCAGATTTTGATATCAAAATGTTTTCGGTTATCGTAAGGTAAAAACCATCTGTGTTTATGTGTGGACCAGTCTTACGATTATCATTTCTTTCGAAAGGATTATGAAAAGTTAAACAAATGGTTGGAGTTTACTCACACCAGTCCCATAACTAACCCAGAGTTTATTTTGTTTTGTTTTCCCTAAACTCTTGGGTGCCCAAATTTGTACGGGCAGTCAAGTAGTTGGGATTTTACAGATTCACCTGGAGGAGATTGAAGTAGGGGGCTTCACCTGTTAGTTATATACTATCATATTTTCCGCTGTGTACTATGTTGTATCTGGAAACAAGAGTTTATAACTGTTCCAGGGATAAATGTTGTGCTCTGATGATGGTATGTATATACAGTTACTGGTTTGTATTTCAAAAGTTATGTTATATAATATATTTTATTCGTTTCGCTGTGAGTTTGTGATCTTCATTTTTCATCTAGTCTAATATTTCTATTCCTCATCCTCTAACTTCTTTCTAATAATGATTCGTATTTCTGTGTCATTTGAGTTGGGCGTGTATTGTAATTAGTCGACTCAAAGGGTACGAAAATTCAGGTTGTTACAGTTGGTATCAGAGCTGAAGGCTGAGTGATAACCTTAGCTCTGTGGCGTGATTCAATAGAGATGGGGTTAGAAATACCCTAGATTAAATTTGAGTGTATATATATGAGCGCGTATTTGTAGATTTGATATAAAATGGTTTTATATTGTGTTGACTGGTTTGTTGAGTGGTTTGTGAATTCTGGTCGATACAGGATGTACAACAGTATCGATAAGTGTTTCTAAACTCTCGAGCAGAACAATTTGACACATTATTGTTTTAAAATGGGTAAATGAAATAATTTTGCCCAAAATTTATTTTGATATAAAAGGAATAATTTCTGAATTATTATATATGTGTTGATTGTTATTACAATCAAATGGAATTATGAGATATTGAAATGGTTATATATAAATGAACACAATTTATATACGGATAATGTATACAAATGAGATAAAAAAGATTAAGTTCAAACCAGAATTGGAATTTAAATTCCGGGTGTTTTGAAAATATCTTCTGATATATTATACAATAATATAACATTACTTTAAAGTATTTTTGGATAAAAATGGTTTTAAATGGATTTTGAAAGTGATTAAGCATTGAAATCACTTCAGTGGCGAGAAAATAGTACTGATAATAGGTCGTGACATTATCGGTATTCATTTCCAAGTTTCTGAGTGACAGATTGCTAACATAGTAATTTGGGAATGAAAAATTGGTTTGAAAAGGACAAGATGATTTAGAAATTCAAATGTTTTGAATTGAGTTGATTATGAATATATGTATATGATTTCAAACTAATTTGAAATAAAACCCGGAAATTGAATTCTGAAATTAAATTTTAACTTGTATAAGTTGTATAGATTGGAATGGTAAAATATATCAAATGAATTGAAATTTAACTTAGGTTAAGATTTATATAAAATTAGATTGAATTAGAAATAATTCCAAAGGGAATTACATAATGAGGAATGTTGAGATTCGAATTATCAATATGAATTCGACTTATGAATGAGCAAGTTGAAAATATATTGGGTGTTGTTAATTGAGGTTGAATCGTTTGAATTCAGGTATGATAAGTGGATTGACTTAAATAGAAACCATATTTGAATTGATAGAATGAAAGTGAACTAATCAGAAGTCGATTAGAGAAGAAAGTTAAAAGTTGGGAGTTGAATTGATTTGAAAGCAACTGGAAATGGATATATGTATGCTGAGCAGATATTGAATGCAAGCAAATGCAAGCAAATGCAAGAGATAGAATTATGCCCGACAAAAGGTACATGGTTACAATTTTACTTGAGTTTGATGAGCTTATGAGCCTATGGGGCAAGCCGCTTGGCTTTTTTATTTTCTTTTGGATTGAAGAAGGCCTAGAAATGCGAGTTGTGGCTGTATCAGTTGAGCCGTGTAGAGGAGATGCTGCCGATTTTTTTTTCCAGAATTTAAAGTGTTAGAAAATTTTCAGAATTTTTGAAAATTTTCGTTAGTAAGAATAAATTAATATTTTAATTGAAAGAAATTGGTCCAGTTAAACTGAAGTTAAGAAGTGAACAAAAAGGATTTTTTGGTCCTAGTTAATAGGGTATGTAGCATTTTTCCTACCTTAACAATTTCGAGGACGAAATTATTTTAAGGGGGAAGGAATATAACGACCCGGATTTTAAGCCGTTGAATTCTGGATATTTAAATTTGTTTTAAATATTTTATTTGAAATATATATAGGAATATTTATTAAAAACAGAGTTTTAACGTATAATTTATAATTTAATTTAAATAGAGCTCGAAATAGTCGTGGCAATTAGTAATTTAACGTTGTGAACTTCAAACGACTATACAAGATTCGTTATTAGTCATATTTCTTTAAAACGAGTAACGTTGGGATCTGTTGATTATATTTTTCAAATGGAAGTGAAAAATCGAGATTTCGTCTTATATATTGTGAATTACGTCCAAATCAAAATTTCAGAAAGTCGCTGTGAAATCGTATATAAGCCAAACGGTTATTTAAATATATTTAAATATTGGTCTTGAATTTGGATAAGATTCTTTTGAGACGTAGTTGTAATTTAATTTTTAGAATTTTACTGTAATTTTTAATTAATTAAATATGCAACTTTTACTTGGAGTATTTTGCACCCTATATCAATATTTTGGGGTTTCATAATATAAGTTAAACTGCCGACATTATTATATTTTTAAAATCGTGGCAGATCGCTCGACATGACCATACTTTTATTTTCGTCCATAACAGTTCGTTCGTGAATAAAGTAAAATAAGAAAGAAATCTCTAACTATGTTTTCTTCCATCATTCTAAAGGAATAGAATATATATTGGCCATATACACATTTTCAACAGATCATTGCAAAACTTTATAAATCTCTTATAAATCATTAAGAAGTCCTTTTAGCATCTCATACGATCAAATAATTTATGAGAAAACTTTCTCCAACTCTTTCGAAAGAATCCTCAAAAAATATTGATGCAATATCTTGCCAAATCTGTACGAATGCAAGTCAAGCCTTAGCACACACTTTCTGCAAACACTGAACCCAGCACGTGTTCCCTTGTGAACCAACATAAATATAAATATAAAATCTGCTTTGTTCTTTATTAACAAAGGCATTAAATACTGGTCCAATTCATCTGTAGAATCAAACATTTGTATCAGTAAAACATGTGTAAGATCATGTGAATCCTACAAACAAATTTGGGCTGACCAATCAGAATTTGACTTGGGTGCCAAGGGTCAAAATGTTCGGCTTCATAATGAACCCTTATATAAAAAGAAAATATAATAATATATCTCCTTACAATTCAAGCTTCATATAGCGTGTTCTCCATGCTTTTCATTTCCGTGATCCCCAAGCTGCTATAACCCATGCCTGCCAAGTTTTCGAACCGTAACCCCCACGCAACTCTCCCTTTTAAAAGCATGGACATCTCGTTCTTTTGAGAGGATGGAACTGTGAGAAGCTAAACCTCATAAATTCATTAAAAAATTGAGAACCAATCCTAAAGTCAAAACGAAGCTCCTGAAACGTACTGCTCCAGTACTCTCAAACAATATCAACTCCGATCTTCTCCTCTGGCCATCGTTAGGAGCTGGTGCCTTAACAAAATTTGTTTGGCTTCATCTGCAGGGTAGAGGCAGTGTAAAGGAGTGGAAGTTCATTACTGGGGAAGATGAGATGTCGGGTTCCAGTATGGTGCGTGAGAACGAGGTCAAAGATCGTGATGGAAGGGAGCCTACGAGTCCTGTGCTTTGGTGATGGTTGGAAGGAGGAAGCGGAGGGATGATCGTTAGGGTTGCGTCCATTTGCCTGGAGACTTATCGGTGGTAATGAACAGTTAGGGACCTGGTGCGGCGCTAATCACGGTTAGTTAAACTAATAGGGTAATTAGTGGAAAAAAAATATATATTGTATGGGTTTTTACTGGAACGAGGAAGTCGTATTTTAGGAAATGTGTGGCAGTGGGGAAGTATGGGTTGATACTGGAAAAGCTAATATGATTGGTGAAGGAACTAGAGATGTACTGCCTTGCATGGTTCAAGTTTTAGCATTTGAACTCTTTTGTTGCTCCGTGTATTGCTGAGACATTAAAGTGTGGGGTTGCCCTGTTGTCAGCAAGTATGGACGTCATTTTTCCTGTGATGGCATATGTAGCTAGATGTTGGAAGTGATGAACTATGCCACCAGTTGCCACAACTTTCCAGATGGTTGTGGACTTTGAAAATGGACTGATAATCACAAATTCATTGAGCAATTACATGTTATTGGAAGTAAAGACTAGATTCAAATACTTCAGAGTACAATATTAGTTGGATCAAGAAAGAAGGTGAAGTGTATTGAGGTGTTGTTCAATGTATTGCTCAGGTGGTCAGGCGGTCTTGAGATGTGGCGGTGATGATGTTGTGGAGAGTAGCGGTTTGGAACTGGGAACAAGGGTCTGGAGTTTTACCACGAATAAAGCTATGATTAAGGGGAGTAATACAAATGCAGAGCAACCATAGTGAACGAAGAAACATCGGACACCGCCAGTTACGTTGAGATCGTACCAATGAGGTTCTACATTGTGAAACCGACGGTGTCGAAAACAGAGCTGCAGGAATTTCGAGATAAGATCAGACGTTCGTTTGATTTTAAATGGAATAAAAGCAGAACCGTCAACCGCGAAATAAGGCGAGTAACCTCACTAACTCTGACTCCTTTATATTTTTAAATAATCGAGTTTCAAATTTGTTTATAATAATTTTATGCTGTGTGATGGTTGCTTGATTGAATAGTTGATAAAATTGGTTGATATGATTACATCGTTGATCAATTATTAGTTCTGATATTTCATATTGATGTGAAATAATATTATTGATGATATTAACATTTGTGGATGTAGGGAAACAGGTTGGAGGGATCCAACCGGATTCCTCAACATTTAATTTACTGTTTTATTTATTTATTTACGATATATGATCGTGATTGATTTTTTCGTGGTTAAATTACACTACCTCGATAAATTTCGGTATTTAAATACCGTAAAATATTTTAGACCGTAGAAAAGAGATTTGAGTTTTAAAAAGGAAATTATTTCCAAATAGAAATTAGATTTCAAATGGAATGGGAATAGAAACTTGTTTAAGTGAATCAAAACAAGAAGTTGTTTATAACGATGTTTATAAATTAAATAAAATATACATTATTGAATAAAGTAAAATATAAATTCAAGTTGAATTTATATAAGCAAAGTGGTAATTGCTGTTGATACCCGATATTTGAAGTGGGATTTGAATGCATTAGGGGTAAAAGAGATTTGAGTGGGAAAACTGGTTTCGAAAGAAATGACGGGTTATATCCCAAAGATTGGAAAATAAAGAATTAATTGAGACAAATCTGTTGAAATTTTAAATAGGAATTCGGCTATGTCAAATTTTACAAATGATTTATGTCTCGGAAGAAAAGTTAAATTTTATTTAACATGAACCTATGAACTAATTTAAATACATTAAAAGGTTAATATTCAATTAATTCTATAGTTTGAAATAATGTATCTAAAAAGGGATTTATAGAAATCAAATTGAGTTAATTTCAGAAGTTGAAGAACGTATTGCTTGTAAATACATTTAAAGGAGAACTTGAATTGCTTAAGATAAACAGAGTTTATAAATGAACAACGGAGGCGTGTGTGTCGCACACGGTACTTTATTTAAAACAACGATTATAGCACTGTTGTTATGATATTTGTTTTTGTAAATCCAAACAACGATTATAGCGCTATTGTTGTGATATTTGATTTGTAAATATAAACAGCAATTATAGCGCGGTTGTTATGATACTTGTTTTGTAAATCTAAACAGCGATTATAGCGCAGTTGTTATAATATATGCTTTTTTTGTAAATCTAAACAGCGATTATAATGCTACTGTTATCACAAATGTTTTAACAGCGATTTTAATGTTGCTATTATAATAAAAGCTAAACAGCGATTGTAACGCTATCATTGAAAGAAATGTTTTATAAATCAAATATTTGGAAACAGCGATTATAACGCTACCGTTATAATCAATATTTTTCTGTAAAAGAAGTGTGTTCTTAGATTGAATCCAAAAGTCGCGTAAGCGATGAAGTTGTGAGTTTTAACTATTTCGAAGTTAAGAATGTTGTTCAATTAAGGTCTGAGAGGTAATTATATCCCAACTTGATTGACTTCATGATTGATGGAGAAATTGTTAAGGTTCGATAGTGAAGATTGGTTAATATTCTGGTTAGTTAATAACTGGTTAATGTTTTTAAGTTATAATAACGATATTTATAACATCGCGTTAATTTAAAAGAATTGGAAATGTTTTTCCCAATAAAATGAGAGATATTTTCTACGTCTAGAAAATGAAATGAATTAGTCAATGAGGAATTAAGAAAGAGAATTTGGAAATATTTTCCAATATTAATGCGACATATTTTCTGAATATAGAAAATAAGGATTTGCTAATATATATAGAAATGTTTTCTAAATGGGGAAAAGAGATATTTTCTCGAATAAAGAAATTACTTATTGGAAATGGTTTTCAAAGAATCAAAAGGGAAATCGAGCTTCAAAAGGATACGAAAGATAGGGAAACAGGAATTTGAAATAATAATATAATCAGGAATTGATTTAAAGGGGCCCAGTGTTGTTTGATGCTTGATTGGTAGAATTTCCAATTGGAAATAGGACCGTTGATTATATGAATGTTTCTTTGATAGTTAAATCACCGACTATCAAAGTTTTGATTTATTTTTTACCTCTGTCGTCAATATGGAGGGACCGGGATCAGATTTAATATCTGAAAACCACTCCGTATTGGCATAAGCGTTATGAATCAACTTATGTTGAAGAGATTATGAAGACGGAGAAAAATGCAAGGGTTGTTCTGTTAATTCAAACCTCAAGCTTCAGAACCGGGGATTGACAAAAATCGGGCAGGCAGCATGGCTAAGTGGGTCGCTCCCATTAGAATGTATAATCACCTATCTAGAGAAATTCCATTTACTTCTTTAATCTATCGATGCTGTCCCTTTCGGGGAAACAGTTGCTGATCCCAACCGTTGGTGATATACATTCGATACACTCAAGCGAAATAAGTGGTCGGTCATGTGTGGGCCGGGTTGCAAGATGTTCTTGTTGAACCCAATGTATTCGCCTCTAGAGATACACCATCGGAAGGTGGTCCCATACCTTGTCATGTTGGAAATCCAATCTCCAATAAGCGCCATGCGGTTTTTGATTTTATATTATATATGGAGCGTGAGATGCAAGCGTTCCGCTAAATTTTATTTATTTGATTTAGATACTATTATAATATCACCAGATTTTGATATCAAAATGTTTTGGGTTATCGTAAGGTAAAAACCATCTGTGTTTATGTGTGGATCGGTCTTACGATGATCGTTTCTTTCGAAAGGATTTTGAAAAATTAAACAAATGGTTGGAGTTTACTCACACCAGTCCCATGACAGAGCCAGAGTTTGTTTTGTTTTCCCTAAACTCTTGGGTGCCCAAATTTGTATGGGCATTCAAGTAGTTGGGATTTTACAGATTCACCTGGAGGAGATTGAAGCAGGGGGCTTCACCTGTTAGCTATATACTATCATATTTTCCACTTTCTACTATATTGTATCTGGAAACCGGAGTTTATAACTGTTCCAGGGATACTGTTGCGCTCTGATGATGGCATGTATATACAGTTACTGGTTTGTATTTCAAAAGTTATGTTATATAATATATTTTATTCGTTCCACTGTTAGTTTTTTATCTTTGTTTTTCTTCTAGTCTAATATTTCTTTCTTTCTATTCCTCATCCTCTAACTTCTTTCTAATAAAGATGCGTATTTCTGTGTCATTAGGGTTGGACGTGTGTTGTAATTAGTCGACTAAATGGGTACGGAAATTCAGGTCGTTACAGCTCTACAATCAAAACCGCAAATGTCACGTATTGGAAGTTGGATTTCCGTCTATGAACCGAGGCAAGGGATCGTCCTTACCGCTTTGAGACAATCTAGCCCATGTCTCAGGTCAGAGCTTGAGTGACCTTAGGAGCTACAGTGCCGGTCCACACTTACGTTAGTGGATTATAATTCTTGAACAATGCGTTTCCCCGCCCTATGGGGGCGTAAAATGGTCATATATCGAACAAACCATACATCGGCATCGTAGTGACCGATACAACCAAGACGCCTCACAATCCAACAACCACATAGGTAAAAACATAAAAAGTCAGACCGTGCAAAACCCTGACACCACCTCTAGCTAGAAAGAAACGCATGTTCTCCCTGGATCCTCTCCCGTTTCTGGTTCATAGCGGGGTGTGAGGCTCGCGAATTAATGCTATACACAAAGCGATGCTATATTTAAAGCTATGCTTGATTATTAACCACAAAGACTCTACTTTTCAACAGAAGCCGTGATTATTTGCCACTCAAGCATGCCACATAGGCAATTCACGCCATGCGATTGATGTCTATGGATATGCAACCTCTAAGCTCATACGTCTGAAGTAAGAGAATAAATTCTCCTTCACCAAACAGATGTATATTTAATAGAAATCAATCAACACAGTATAAAATCCAATGCCAGACATGTAGTCCATTTACAAGTTCATTCTAGGTCTGAACGAAACCGGAGGCACCTTATTCTTTCTCCCATATGTCCAATACAGGAGAGAGGTCCTTGCATATCCGTCGATCTCCAAGTACGTCAAGACGACCACCACTTATTACCTCGTCTTGGGTTTATAGCCCAATCAAGACATCAGTAATCATCCAAACGATGTGAAGACCTCCAGTCTTCAACCACCGTCTTCATCGTCGACTTATCGTCGAATCAGTTATTCAGAATGGGTATAAAACCGGCCTTTTCGAATAACTCGCGTATATTATAAACAAGTGCTATAAAAACACAACATCCGCCTCTAGAATAGTCTTTTATTCAAATATCCACATCATTAGGGAATAGGTTCCCATTAATTTTATCAAAGATAAATTCTTTTAAATTTATTCTTTAATATTCCTTTGGATATCAAACCATATTAAGATTTTCCAAACCAGTCGGGATTATACCGAAGTATTCATTTATTTTATTTCCCATTCCCAACCTATTCATCCCATGGAGCAAAACTGGTAATACTCCATATCTAACACCACGGTGTTATCGGTAAATATTAGTTATCATTTCACGTTCAAATCTAATTAAAGATTTAGCTATCGCCTGGAGTAAAACTGGTGGCACTCCATTTTCAATCATTTTCTTGAATTGATAATTTGAATTATCACATTCACTTTTCAATCTAGCCAAAGATTCATTAAAACTCCATTTAGTTTTAATCTTCCCAAAAATCAATATCAATGATTATTCAAAGCTAAGAAATTGATCTTATCTTTAATTGGGTTAAAGAACCAATATCCATAAAAACACGGTTCACGATAAACCCAAAATCATATTCCATTTTATTCCAATTACTAAATATAACTGGAAATTCTAGTAATCTTATTTAAAAGATATATTCTTTTCACACGGGGTTTAAGAACAGTGTTACTGAAGACACCATTCCATCAGTCTCTAACTGTAAATTAGTAAGAGTATAATTCACTAAGTATTAATTCTGAAGGCGGAAACCAACATCAGATCAATACCCAGGAAACAATTCAACTTAGTTAATCGCCAATTAGTACCTAATTTCCTTAACTCCATTAGGTTTAAGAACAACATTTTTAAAGATACTATTCACGACAAACCCAAAATTCAATTCAATTCATTTCCAATTAAATATTAATTAATTGGTAAACTTTTTTAAATCTTAATAAAAAGATTTAATCTTTTCTCAACTGGGTTTAAGAACAGTGTTAGTGAAGACACCGTTCACGACAAACCCAAAATCGCATTTGATATTAAATACAAGGCCCAGAATAGAAAATATATCAGCTTATATTCAATATCAAATTCTGAAACCAACAAATATCGCATTGAATAACGATATATATATCTTCCAAATTCTTCCACAATATCCATATAATCACGGAATCCAATATCGAAATATTCCGCAGATACTTTCGATTCAAAGCCATTCCAATTCATATATTGGAAATTCTGATTATTTTTAAAACCATTTCAAATCCAATTTATTTATTCAAAAATATTGGATTATAATTCTAGTTCATAACTAGTTCATTTCGATAAAAATATATTTTTATCCTTTCAAATATGGAACTTTTCATCCCAATTCTTTTCAAATCATTTATTATGATTTTACACAAATTATTAATATTTTTAATAATTTTATCAAGGCCCGTACAGTCGATTTCCATAAACGGTCATCGAACTGCACTTACAGCAACCTTTTCCAAATTTGATTTGGACATACTTCCAAATCCAACCGTTAGATTTCAAATTCCTTATATTCGTTGGAAAGCTCTTTTCGATACGAACCCAAAGGTTCCAGTATTAGGAGAATTCGATGGTTAGATCTCCCGTAATGTCCATTGGAAGTCAATGGTCGAAATTCGCGAATTACTGCTGCGTGGCGCGTTCTATTCAGGCCATTATATATATATATATATTATATTTCGTCGATTTCCTTTTAAAACGTATTATACAAATCGTTTTAACTTCGTTTTAAAAACTATTTCAATTTCATATTCAATTTTAAATCAAAATTGAGTATTCCATATCATTAATATATAAATGATAATATTTTCGAAATATTATATTTCGAAATCATTTCCTTTTCGATATACATTATAGAAATGAATAAAATCGATATAAATATCATTCACGTCAAAATGACGTTAATCTAATCAACACAGCTATATATATTTAAATATATTCTTATCCATCCCAAATCGGACATCAAAATCATATTTTGATCCACTACTGAATATTATTTTAAAATATTCATTATTTTAAAATATTCGTTATTTTAAAATATTCATTTTTTCTGAACTGGAACCAGACACAGCCAATTACCATATAATGTTGATTATATGGATTTTATACAATACATGTACATAACAATACTGATAAACAATCAAGTGTCATCCAGAGCGCATTCTACACTACATAAGCATTAAATATAAATATTTAACACTAACCACAGTTTGTCAACCAATCGATCGACATACAACTAAAAAATTGGGATTAGTGTACGTCAAATATCATCCCAATACCCTTGCGGGGTTTCAATCAACAAACACTAATTATTATTTGTGTATTTGGACAATGTGTAAAATATATCGTCCCAATCCATATCAGTCAAACGTGTATACATAAACAAATCGTCTGATTTGTAAATGAATATTTATTTTATTTATATACACGTTAAAAATTATATTTTTAATGATGCTATATTTATTTCAACACATGAGTATTATATACAGTTCATTTCACATCACAAACAAATTTCACAACACAAGCAAACAAATAAGTCGTCCATGGTCTGTGGACGACGGGGAGCAGTTCATATATGTAGTTATAAAATAAATAACTGAACAAGGAATTATAGTGATGAGTTCTCACCTTTGGTTTCCACTCCACCAGTTTTGTTTTTGAACGGTTTTATTTCCAGTGCGTAGCGTTCTTCTTCGTGATTTCCTCATAATCTGTTTTCACGCAGTTTATGTTAAAAATTATATTTTTAACAACGCTATATATATTTTAAAAAATAATTACATTCTTATCATATCATCATATAAATAAAAATCACATTTTTATATCGCCACTTCATATATAAAAATCGTATTTTTATATCGCTATACATATAATAAAAATCGCAATTTTATTATATCGCTACATATATAAAGATCACATCTTTGCTCTAATGTTATATATATAAAGATCACATTTTTATCACTTCGCTATATATATATATATATATATATATATATATATATATATATATAAATCAAATCTTTACTCGTTATTCATATATATAAAAATCAAATTTTTATCTTCTAAAGATTTTATTTTTTACATAACTAAAAATCGTATATTTTCTTAACTAAAAATCGAATTTTTCTAAACTAAAAATCTCATCTTTATATGATTAAAAATCATATCTTTTCATTATTAAAAATCAAATCTTTTCACGGGTCAAAAATCAAAGCTTTCATTGATTAAAAATCATATATTTTTTATATGAACAAGAATCATATTTTTGTTTGAATAAACATCCTATTTTTATATATAAAAATTATATTTTCCATATATCTTCCTTTGCTTAAAAATCATACTTTTATTTAAATAAACATCGTAACTCTCTTTAAATAGAAATCTAAACCTTTCCTAATAAAAAAAACTAAGCTTTTCCTAATAAATACTAAGTTTTTCTTAATAATACTAAGCTTTCATATAATTAAATTATGAAAAGCTTACTGTTACTTTCCAGCGGAGGTGGAGGATGGCGTTGGTGGTCTCGGCGGACCTAGGCTGGTCGGGGTGCTGCGTTGGTCGTTGGTGGCGCTCGGGTGGGCCACGGTTCGACGTGGGGGGTCAATGGAGGGCGCCGGGGTGCGTGGTTGAGCCAGTGATGGCGGCGGCAGTCGGGTTTCAGGGGGCTAGGGTTGCGGTTTGGGGGCAATTTGGGTCGCATCGTTCTTCAATCGAGCAGGCAGATGGGGGAGTTGGATGGGGGGGGGGGGGAGGCGCGGTCCTCCTGAGTGGCGGTGGTAGGCGGATCGGAGGGGGCGACAAGATCGATCCCCCATTCCCTTTTTTTTATTTTTTTATTTGTTTTCGATCTAAACAATGACAAGGGGGGGTGTTGACTAAGAGAGATGATAGGGGGAATTCGAATATATAATAATTTAATTATTATATTATTTTGATTTTGAACTCCATAAAGTTACTTTTCCATTTTAACCTCAAATCGAACCGACCAACTGTCGCCCCTAGCTAAATACCCCCATTCCAAACGCAATGGGATATGCCACGTAAGCCAATTCGATTGTTTCGAGTAGTTTCCCATTAAATTTAAAATATAAATCAATATATTTTAAATTCTAACACGCATTTTAATTTACCGGGGCCACGTACTAACTCTAAAAATTCTAAAAAATATATTTCTAGCTTCGTATTGACGATACAGTCCTAACAAAACTAATTTCGTCAAATTTGGAGACTGTTTGAAAAATGGACATTTTATGGTCGATCCAAATTGACTGAAAGTGTCAAAACACGTTTTCCTTTGCCATGCTCACATATTGATTCCAAAAATTATGAAAATTGGAATCTAGCAATAATTTGACACCCGAATCCAACAAAAGTGGTTTCGTCGAAAACGGAGGTCGTTTTCAAAATGGCTACTTTTAAGGGCTATATTTCCATAGCGACTATTCTGAATTTTCAACTGGGCATAACTTTTTATTCACGCTATGAAATTTGGATTTTTCATGTTCGTTGGAAAGAAATTTTCGAATAGATTCTAATATTTTTGGTTTCATTAAAATCCGGTTTGTTTTCAATCCTGTACATTCATTTGAAATTTAAAATCGAATTTTCAAACTACCACGCCATTTCCAATTCCTTTTTTAATTAAAATAAATATTTATATTCTAACTTCGATTCATATAAATAAATATATATATATACATTCTAATTCTATTCGAAATAAATTTCTAGTTGTAATTATTTAAAATAAATCATTCTAAATATTCAAAATTCATTAAAATTGCTAAATAAAAATTTTAAATTGGTTCTGATTTTCCAGGTTGTTACATGAATTGTGTGGTGGTAAGTTTTTAGCTACCTGGTTGATGCTTGGTCGTGGTGTTTTCCCATCTTGTCGTGTCAACCAGCTTGAGCTTGCGTAAGTGTTGGGAGTGACCGTCTGCAACATAGCTGGGTGATTGTGCAGTCCTTTCTGTGGTGGAGGCTACTTGCTAGTTTTTTGTTCTAGGAATTGTTATACGGTCTTGATTATGGAGTTGATGTAATTTATGAATGTTAACGCTTTTTGTTGAGTGACTGCTTTGGCAACTAATGATGTTAGTTTGTATTTTCTACATTTCTAGCTAGTTTCTCACCCTTTGGGGTGTCAGAGTTAGGAAATGTATGTGGCAGATAGGCAATCCACCTATCTCTTGTACTATCCTGTACTCATTAGTTGTTTTAATGAGAAAAGTGTTACAGATCACTTTAAAAATCGGTTAGCCTTGTCAAAAAAAAGTGATAACCATTCTTTTGCTGTAATAAGGACATTTAATTTTTAATATATAATAGTTATATGGTAAATAGATTGGAAATTAATTTAAAGTATATCAATTTAAAAAAACCTTCAATAATTAGTTATGTGACAATTTTCACCAAAAATTTTAATCATGAGAAAAATATCATAATGTTGAATTACATATTATTATAAGTTTTCTTGATCAAGATGCTTTGAAAAGGATATTGATGCGCCCGTTCTTTGACGACCTGCCTTTTTGCCCGGTTCAAACCGATAATTAAACTGAATTAAACTATTCAACAAAAAAGATTGTTAAAGGTACTTACACATCGGAACTGAAACAAAAGAACTTTTCCATTATCATTACAATAACTTTACATCAGAGTATAAAAGATATTAGAGTACATTAATATATCAGAGTACAATAGTAAATACATGCACGATGAAAAATACACAGCGGAAACTACTAAGCTCAGCGGTAGAAATAAAATGCTCTGGGCACAACTCTAGCTTCAATCCCGAAGTTGCTCTATAAAATATCCGCAAACCAAAACTACTAGGTTGCCCGTATGGAAAATATAGGCTCCCAGAGTTTAGGTGGAAGAACAATAAACTCCAGGTCAGTCATAGGACTAGTGTGAGTACTAAAATGGTTATTTACATTTATTTGAAAGTTAAGTAAATCATAAGACCATGACATAACATGGAACAGGATTCCCCTTTTGAAAACCAGTCATAAAACTCGCAATGCATTTTGAAAATGAATCTACCATAAGACCCACATCTAATCACACAACGCAAGCGCATACCATTTGGAGCAAGTTTTACCTTATGATAACAAAATATGCTTGGTACGCGAAAATC
The DNA here is from genome assembly GCA_030737875.1 of Allium sativum. Taxonomy (NCBI): domain Eukaryota; kingdom Viridiplantae; phylum Streptophyta; class Magnoliopsida; order Asparagales; family Amaryllidaceae; genus Allium; species Allium sativum. The sequence goes on along the minus strand of CM060922.1, from coordinate 137,180,327 downwards.
ATTTGATATTATCATTAATGTCTATCTTTGAAAACCTTTTCAAAATAAATGTATAAATCTTAGTAGACATAGGTACCTATATATTACATCTACATACATAGATTACAAGTTAAACCGTAAAGGTTCGTATTGGAGGTTGGATTCCAATAGTAACCAAGGAAAAGGATCTTCCTTAATCGATTTGGGTACACCTCTAGCAGGATGTCCCAGGAACCAACAGATGATCCCTTTCCCTGTAGCGATAGAGTCTACCCATCTATACCAGGTGTGGTTTGGGTTTCTCCTAAACATATTGTCTCTGGTCGTAACTGACCATTATCTTAGGTGCCTTGATCCATCTCCACATAAGTAAATTGGCTGGGCTCCATACCATAACATCACTTTCTCAACTAGAAGGAAACGTTTGTCCTTAACTCTGTTGCACTTCATCCTGTTTCGACTCATTTCCGGGTTGTCAGGCTTTCAGTCATGTTTCCATAAAGAGCTATGCTATATTAGCCATGCTTTGATCCTCAATAGATCATCACTTAGCATGCCACATTGTCAATTCACAGCATATAACCGGTATATGTTAATATATAACCCTCGGAGTATGTATGTTTCAGAGGAGGGTGTTAAGCTAATTGGATAGATCCTCCGTCACCAAGCTAATATATCATTAATAGAAACCAATTAATTGTGTTGCAAAGTGCAATGTCAGACATACATCCAATGAAAGTTCATTCTGGGTTTTGAACAAAACCGAAGGCACTTCTCGTCCAATAAAGGAGAGAGGCTCTTGCAGTCCGAAAAATCTTCAAGTTCGGACCACTATCACAATATAACATCATAATAGGGTTCTCCTATTTGAGACATCAACAAACTGTCCTACGATGTGAAGGTTTCTAGTCTTCAACCATCATCTTCAAAGTCTTCATTTGCTCAATTTTGTCGTATCATTATTCAAAATGGTTTTCATATAGAAATCTGATCCCAATCTTTCTGTATAACAAGCGCTATTTCAAAGCTAATCTTTAAAACTAATTTAATAAAGGTTGTATCATTAAATTTACATTCCAAAAATCCATTTCATAGACTAATCTTTAAACTAATCTTTATAAATCAAAGATAATTAATCTTCAAAAATCTTAATAATCATTCCTGTACTTTTTATCATGATTCAATAACTTTTTATTCTTTTAATTTACTTTTTAAACCCATCTCTTAATTAAGTATTGTTCACATAGCCTTTATAAAATCTTAATTCTCTTTAGATTCCAAATCATAACTTTACTTAGCTAGGTTAAACAAGGATGTTTTTCAAGACACCATTCACAATAAACCCAAATAAAACAGTAGTGATCATCAGCATGAATCATCATAATCCAATTCAATATTCCCTAAATGAAAACCCCGAAGGCCTAAACCAACATCAGATCGACACATATAATAATACCCAACGCGACATCAGACGATCTGCACAAGCTCATGCAAATATAATTTTTTAACCCAAACCAATTTTATATTAAATATAAGATTTAAACGGAATCTACATCGACTTATATTCAACACCAATTCTCGTAATCAACAAATACTATAAGTGGAATAATGATATAAATATCTTCCAAATTCCTCGAGTAGTAAACGTCTACACAAAGGAAATCAATACCAAATATCCGAGGATAATTTCCATCCAAAACCGACTAATTAAATATGGAAAACTTCCATTTTACCTAAAAGATTTATAAAAACACATCTTTCAAAACAACATCATATTTGAGAAACCAATTAACTTAACTTGCTGGGTTAAGGATGATGTTGTTAAAGACATCGCCCACAACAACCCGAAATCAGTTGATATAAAATATAAAATTTAGAGAGAACTCATCGGATCATATCCAATATCAACTTCGCATATTCAACCAATACTATAAGCGGAATAGCAAGGTATCCACCTTTTAAATTCCTTGAATAGTATGAGTCTTATCCATGGGATTAACACCAAATACTTGACGATTAATTCCAATCAAATCCAATAAGTTAAGGTTTGAAAACTTTAGTTCATTTAACCTAAATTTCCAAAACGTCGTTTTACCATATTCGATAAGTTAGGGTGGAAATACAAAATCATAATATAGTTCAAAACCTCATCTTTTTTGTCCAAATCACTTCAAAATCATTTATTATGATTTATAATAAGTTTTCTATATTTTTAATAATGTTTATAAAACCATTTGGATCGATTTCCAATTACGCTCATCGAACTGCGTTTACAACGACCTTTTCAAAAATAGTTATCGAACTGCGTTTACAACGACCTTTTCAAAAATAGTTTTAAACATAACTTGAAATCTATAAGTTAGAATTCAAAATTTCTTCTTTCATTTGAAAGTTATTATTAATAGAAAACAAATGTTTTTCATTTTGGGAAAATCTGATTTAAATTTCATTAGTTATGGTCGTTTGAAGTTTATCGTCGAAATTCTTGAACTGTCATTGCGTGACATGTCCTGCTCAAACCATATTATAACTTTAAATAAAACTCGTCCGATTTAGTCCAGGTGTATTTTATTTAATGTTTATAAACTTGTTAAAAAGCGATATTATCAAATTCCAACTTCAAATTCAATCATAAATCAAAATTGAATATTCTATTATTATAATATTAGTAAAATAATAATATTTTTCAAAATTAAATCTTTTGAAATTAAAATTTTTCAGAAATCCATTTAAATGTTTTATGTAAATAAAGAAGTAACCAGTTTGAGTTAAAAAAAATTGTTTATATAACTATTCGAATTCAATTTTTAATTTACAATTTAAAATCGATTTTAAATTAGAACAAGCCATTTCCAATTCAAAATCTTTTCAAATCCATTTCAAATCATTCAAAAGTTGTTTAAAATCATCTCAATTTCATTTCCAAATCATTTTGGATATAAAAATCCAATTTTCATTTTCATGACTTTTTCACTTGAATGAATATATATTCATTTAAAAATTCCTAATGGAACAAGACTCAACCAATTCCCAAGTAATTCCAAATACGTGATGTCAATTTTATTTGTGTCAATAAACATAAACACGATCACAATAATGATCATAAATTAAACAACAGTTATATTATAATCGTTAATGCTTATACGTACATAAACAGTAATAACATCCACCAACCACGAAGCAACCATAACAACCACAAACAATCAATATATAACCAGATAACAATTATAGTAAACTTTCCAAACTTATAACTATCCAAAATATAACTCCAGAAATTCTCACCTAAGTTTCATTATCCAGATACATCTAGTTTCAATTTAAATTAAATGATTGTTTAATTCAAATAAACTATTCCACCTAACTGCACCCATTCAAATCCAAATTCCATTGCATAGCATTCAACTCCAATTTATCTCATCTAGTAGTGTTCGTCGATAGGATCCTAACACACTTCGTGTCATCAAAAACTATTATCGTACGAAATAAATAACGTTATTACAACATTTTACTCATATTAAAATAGTTTAAATTAACTAATAATCTCCTAATCACCTTCATTAGTATTGATCGCGTGTTTAGGTTTTTTAAACCCAAATTACCACATTCGATTTTAAGTCGAATGTTGCTCTACCCCAATCGAAGCTCATCTCGCCTCCTGGATACCCCTGGACCCTATGACCGACCCACCGCCGCACCGGCCTTTGCCTGGAGGCGTCGACCCCTTAACGCCACGGTTGACCAGAATTTTCACCATGAACCGAAAACCTTCGGACACCAAATTCAAGCGCCTTAGACTACTGCACCTCATGTCATTCCATAACCAGATCAGCTTCTCCATGCCCTTCCACTCTCCAGTTGTCACCTCTGCCTAACAACGCCCCTAGCGCATACTATGCAAGAAAAGACGAAAAATACCTAGTCACGCTAATCACCAAATCCACGAGAATTCATGACCCATTAAGATGATCCAATCGTACCGATTGGAAGAGCTCGAATAGCTCTACAACTTTGGTGTTCGATGTTTCTTCTAAATTTTTTGGACTGGAAGAGATTAACGATTTAAGAAGCTTGATTTTCGGCTGTGAATTAGAAGTAGTGGCTGCTGTAAAGGTTAGGGTTAGAGCGGTCGGGAAATGATCCATTATAGGGGTGGTTTATTATTATTTTAATCAAGTGTTTACTTAGCTATGAAGTTTAAGCACCCGAATCCAAACGAAGCGCAATGACTGAAGTACTTAGCCAAATACCCATATTCTAGACATAATGGAATATATTTGGGAAGCTAATTCAATTGTTTTCATCATTTTTTCTCATAATCAAATAATACGTTATTATTAATTTATAATTGACTTTTCGACACACCTTTAAATTGTGCACGCTCACTTACTAACTTCGATTGATACAAAATTCAAAATCTTACAATAATTTAACGTTCCGGATCTGATAACCTGGCTTCATCGAAATCCAAGATTGTTTGCAAAATGGTTATTTTCTAATATTCAATTAAATCAATAAAATATAAATTAATTTCAAAACAATAAAATTCATTGAAATTAAATACTATCATCTTATATACTCAAATAAAATCTTACATAACTTCAAAGTAAACTATTTCGGATTTTAAATTGATATTCCCATTTCTAAGTAAACTAACGTTTGAATCCTTACTTAAATAAATTCCAATTCATTAAGTTATTAAAATAAATCGTTTTAAATATTTAAATTAATTAAATATTCCTTAATAAAATCTGGGTTATTACAGTCTCCTCCACTTAAAAAGATTTCATCCTCGAAATTGAAGACAGAACTGAAGGTCATTTACTTAACCAACAAAGCCATTATTCTAACTAACTTATTCTATATTTTCCCCTATTTTTGAAACTTAACTCCATAAATTATACATATATCATCGATGGAGAATATCTGTTTTGATTCTAATTCGAATATACAACTTATCTATGAACTAGTATTCATCCCTCGATCCCTTAGTACAGACATTGATCGGGCCTTTGATCAGAAAACTCTAGCTTCCCTTGCATAGTTCACAACTATGATAGAAAACTCAAGCAACTAACCAAAAACCATCATCCAGGTTCATCTTCAAACATCGAGTGATAAATCCTTTTCCGGATCGGTGTAAATACACCTCTAAGTTCTGCACTCGAATAGAATCTATTTGAGGAAATGATCCAACTAAATTTACGTGGTTATTCCAACGGTTTTTCCTTCTTTACCCTGTCAAAATATTTCTAATGCCTTAAATTTCCAAAAAAATCTTCATACCCTTCTTTGCATGGCTCAATCATTACAACCTAAAAACACTTTTATAGGCACTTACCAATCAAAAATAAAATCGAAAAGCCAAGCGGCTTGCCAACTAGGCTCGTAAAATCATCGAACCCAATTAATACAGTAAATATATACCTTTTAGACGAGCATTCAATTTTGTTTCTCACCTTAACTTCCATGTAACGAACCAGATTTCTGCTATTTAATTTAATATTTAATTTTGTTTTAAATATTGATTTGAATTTTTAAATGGTTTGGAATTAATTTATTTAAATAATTAATTTGTTGAAATAATAATTTAATTTTGAAATAATCGAAATTAGTTGAATTTACGCTGTTAGATGATTTGGTAACGTAAGAAGATTTAGTTACGTTTAGATTTAATTTTTATTTATAATCTCGTTTGTTAAACGCTGTTTAAAAGTATAGTTTATAATTTTAATTATACACAAACATTAAACTCTTTTTACAGGCTTCAAAAATAACGGTCAAATTAATGGCGTTGCTTCTCTGAGCTTTCCTCTCTCTCTCGTTCTCTCTTTTTCTTCTCAAATTACCCCGCTTCTCAGCTAATTTTCGCCTCTCGTGCTCATCTGTGTTCTCTGAACCGCAATTTCACTTCTAATAAGATGGCGGCGTGCCCCTCTAAGGCCGCGTTTGTTATTTCTGTATCTTTTATTCTTCCTTGCCCTAGCTTCGAAGCTATTGCAAGTGCTTTTCGAGTGGTGTGCTCCTTCCCGATGTCGGTGGTGTTGTCTGGTAATTATTCTGTTGAGGTGAGGCTTTTCACCTTAGATGCGTTCGCTGATCTCCTTCGGCATCGCTACCTGGTAGTCGACGGCTGCTTCCTGGAGCTTTCCCCTATTTACTCGGGTATTGTGAGCTCGCTTCCTCCTCGAGAGCGGTATCTTCCCCATTCTGTGGGGCATAATCTTACTGTTCTTCGAGGCCCTAACTCAGATTTGGGGAAGTGGGAATTGACCACCCCTTTCTCCCAAAACTAAGTTTCAAAGCTTCGGAGGCTGCTCCTATCTTCGCGGATCATGGGTTTTATGTTGGCTCACTTCTTTGTGGTGGGATTTTCGGTCTAGATTTTGGCAATACCATCGACGCCGAACCGATGGGGGGTGGGGATTTCATCACCTCACTCCATCCCAAACATATTCAATCGATGGTTGAACCTGCGGGCCTTTCTTCATGTAATTCACATGTTCCTTTTTCTCGTCTACATAGCAAGTCCCGTTATTCGAAGGTAAAGAGGAGAAAAGGCAGAGCTACGAGATTTTGCTGCGCTTCCAAGGCTATAGATGATTCGTCGGTTGGAGCAGCTACTCCCCCTCCCCTTACTACTTCTAACGCCTTCTCTGTTCTTGGGGGAGAAGTGCTTCAGTCCCCTATTTCTACGGACAATGCATCTGTTTGTGGTTCAACTGTAAAGCAAAAATGGAAGAGGGTAGCTAGGTACAGGCGGTGGTGTCGTGAAGTTAGATCAGTTTCTCGCCTGCAGCTGGAGAGCCTTTCTCTTGGCGAGGCAGCGAGTTCTGATTTTGGGATTAGTGGCATTGCAGCCTCCTCTTACAAGGTGGTTGCTTGTTTTCCTGAATGTCAGACTTCTTTTGTTACACATCTTTGTGCAGCTATTGGAGGGTTGCTGAGGCCTTGTAATGTTGGTGGTACTGCAAGGTTGGTGGAGCAGTTTCTTGTTAACTATTATGCTAGTCGGTTAAGCTCTTGCCAGGTGCCCTTATACTTTGTTTTCCAATTATCAAATGATGCCCTGTTGCTTTTTGAGGGATTTGTTTTGGTGTTCACTTTTTCGAACACATGTATTATTGAGGTTGATGCTAATCGGTTGGGTATGCGCGGTGCTTTGCCACTGCTTTCTGTTTGCACGCTTTATTGTTTTGAGGTGGATTTATACTATTCTCTTGCTTTTGGTATTGTAATAGACTTCTGGGGGGTCAAGTTTATGTTGTTTGGTTCTTGCACCTTTTCTATGGCCTGTCCTTTTATTGCGAGTGTTTTTGGGCTTTTGGTTCTGCCTTTCTTTTTCTGCTCGGGTTGGGCCTTTTTCTCCGTAACTCGGTATGTCGTTGTGTTTGGATTTGGGGTTGACTCTAGCAACCACGACATATCAATGTCGTTGGTGACTAGGTGGTTCTTGTTTAGTTTTCCTTCTGGCTACGGCCCTGCTACTCGGGTACCTGGTCAGTCGGCTACATGGGATGGATGGCTTCTCCGTCGTAGACGTATAGTGTCTGCGGATCCCGCACACTATACGGCTTACCGTAGAGGTGGCCTCCCATGTTTGCCGCGGATCGCTATAGGTTGTTCGACACCCGTTATTGGATTACTACCTACAGCTCATGCCTATCAATCTGATGATAGATCTGCATTGGTAAAATTCATACAGCAATTGGTTTTGTCTCTCATGAGCAGCTCCACATTTATTTGTTTTTCGCCCTTTTTTATTCGTCTTGTGCCTACTGCTGTTGCGTCTGCTTCTTCTTCTCCCGTTATCGTTCCATGTTCCTCTGTTTTTCCTCGCTCTGTCTCTGCCACTCCTTTGTATTCTAGGTCGTTTTCTTTTCTTAGCAAGGCCGAAATAGCGATCACTAATGATCGTCTATCACGCCTTACTAAGAACTCTTACCCCAGACGCAGCTCGGCAGGAGGCACTGACTCGGCAGCATTGAGTCCTTCCTCTTCTGCTGCTACTAGATTATCTGGTGATCGTGAGGGCCATGCTTGCTTGACGGCTACTCCTGCTCGACGTGGTAGACGTGCGTCTACTCACACCTTCCGCACCATTCGCACATGCTCTGTAGCGGCGTCCGAGCAGATCGTCGGGTCTACTCGACATACGCTATGTCTTATCTGAGTCCGAGGTTTCGCTAGCTTCGTGTACTTTTCTTCGTGCTTTTCTGTCTTTCGTCTTAGTTCTATGGCGAATTTTCTGTTCTGGAACGTCCGGGGGATAGGGAACGATGAGTCTGGGGCAAGGCTGAAACGTTTAGTGCGTAAGCACTCTATCTGTTTGGTTGCTCTCATGGAACCGCTTGTAGGACCAGATGCAATCACCTCTTCGGTTTTCTCCTTAGGTTTTGGTGGGGCGTTAGCAAATGTGACCAACAAGATTTGGATCCTCTGGTCCATAGGAGTTGTCGTCCGTCCTTTCTTAGATTCTGAGCAGCTTTTATCTGTGGCTTGTTCGTTTCCCGCTTGCTCTTCTTCCTTCCTTTTTTAGGCGGTCTACGCCAAGTGCGATAGACTAGAAAGGCAGACTCTTTGGGCAGACGTTCTTTCGCTCTCTGACTTGGGTTTTTCGTATTCTGTTCTCGGTGGAGACTTCAATGTTGTCGCCAGTCAAGCTGAAAAGCACGGGGGTAATGTAGCTAATCGTTTGGCAATAGCGGATTTCAACGCTTTCATCGTTCGTTCCGGTCTCTCGGAAGTATCTTTCGTGGGGTCGACTTTCACTTGGTGTAATAACCAAGAAGGCCCTAACCGGATTATGTCTAGGCTAGACAGAATCTTTGCTTCTGAGGGTTGGTTCTGTCTTCCTTTTTCTTTCTCTATAAACCATCTTCATCGCACCTTTTCCGACCATGCTCCTATGTTTCTTAGTTGTACCCCCCTCTCCCTGTCCGGGCCTTCCTCCTTCAGATTCCAAAGCATGTGGCGTTCCCACCACTCCTTCCAAAGTGTCGTTGCCGACTCTTGGAACTCTCCGATGAGTGGTGCACCTTGCATCGCCTTCTCTCGTAAACTTAAAAGGCTTAAGTCTCGTCTAAAGGAATGGAATCTCTTGGTTTTCAAGAATATTTTCGACCGTGTCAGAACGGCTGAAGAAATTCTTATACTAGCAGAATCGACCTTTGATGAGGAGCCTAATGCAGCCAACCGAGAGGCTTGGGCTTTGGCCCAGCTCGCCTTCTCCTCTGAACTTCGTATCGAGCATGACCATCTACGGTAGAAGGCTAGAATTAAGTGGATTGTGGAAGGAGATACGAACTCCAAGTTCTTTCACTCGACTATTCGTAAGAAGAATAGTCTTCTATTGATCCGTCAGATTCGTCGAACGGACAATTCTTTGGCTTCCACTCCTAGTGAAGTCAAAGATACCATTCTATCCCACTTCCAATCCTTCATGTCAGTTCCATCGGTCTCGTCCCCAGATCTGTCAATGCTTGCCGTCATTCCTAGATTGATACTCCCGTCGGAAAACACCGACCTAGCTGCACCTCCTACCTTAGAAGAAATACGTGCTTGCGTATTTGCTCTAAGTAAGGATAGTGCGAGTGGGCCAGATGGGTTCAACGGAGTTTTCTATAGGAGTGTGTGGCCAATCATTCAGGCAGATTTTTGTCTCGCGATTCTCTTCTTTTTCTCTGGTGAAGTTCTCCCCGCTGGTTGGACTTCCACCAACTTAGTCCTCATCCCGAAGTGTGACCATCCTTCCTCCTGCTCGGATTTTAGGCCTATTAGCTTGTGTAACTTCTCTAACAAGGTTATTTGCAAGGTCCTTACCTCTAGGCTTGCTCCGTACCTTGAGCGCATTATTTCCTTTTTGCAGGCTGGGTTCATGAAAGGACGTCTTATCACTGATAATGTTCTTCTCGCTCAGGAACCGATTTCCCAGATTGACAAGAAGATTCGTGGCTCAAATGTGGTCATTAAGCTGGACATGGCTAAGGCTTACGACCGTCTGTCGTGGTTCTTCATCATCAAGGTCCTCAGGGCCTTCGGCTTCCCGGAACCACTTATTGATGTGATCTGGAGACTAATCTCCAACTGTTGGTTCTCGGTTCTCATTAACGGATCGGCTACCGGTTATTTCAAGTCTGGTAGAGGTCTTCGGCAAGGAGACCCCCTGTCTCCTTCTCTGTTCGTCATTGCCGCTGAGGCCTTTGTTCGTGGCCTTCACTCTCTCACTATTTCAGGGCAGATCCATAGGTTCGGTATTCCTTGTGGTTGCCCTATCATCTCCTCCCTATCCATTGCAGACGACATCATCATTTTCACTAACGGCTCTTGTCGATCTGTTCGCTGCCTTCTAGGTCTTATTACACGGTACGAGAGTTGCTCGGGGCAACTCGTGAACACCACCAAAAGCTGCTTTGTGGCTGCTAAAGACCTTTCTACAGTTAGATCCTCCTGGATAGAAGCTACTTTAGGCTTTTCAGCTTCTGTCCTTCCTCTTCCGTATCTGGGTGTTGTCCTTTATCGAGGCAGGAAGCTTAACGCCATTTTTGATCCTCTAACTGATAAAGTCAGAGGTAAGATTATTAGGTGGAATGCTGCCCTCATCTCTCAGGCTGGTAGACTGGTTCTCCTTAAGTCCGTGCTTGACTCCATGGGTTCTCATATCTTTGCAACCATGACACCCACAGCTTCTTTCTTCCGATCCTTCCGTTCTTTGGCTTCTTCCTTTTTCTGGGGAAACAAGGATACGGTTTCTAGACATCACTGGATTTCTTGGAACTTAGTCTGCCGTCCAAAAGAGGAGGGAGGTCTTGGCCTTCGTGATCCTAAAGACATCTGTTTAGCTTTTACTTGCAAGCTTTGGGCTAGATTTGGTGCGAACAACTCCCTCTGGGCGACGTTCCTCCATGCCAAGTACCATAGGCTAGCAAGCACGAATTACACAGGTATTCCGTCTTACGCAAGTGAGACGTGGAAACGTATGCAATCCGTGAAAGCAACAACGGATGGCCATGGGAATGGTATCATCTGGGATGGCAACCCCTTCTCGCTTAGGCAGCTTGGGACTCTGTCAGGCTATCTGGTCCCCGTCTTCCAGTCTTCAGCTTTATCTGGAATGTCCGTATTCCGCCTAAGGTTTCTCTGTTTATGTGGAAAACTTTACTTGATGGTTTACCAATAGACGAGAACATTCAGTGAATTGGCATCCCGCTTGTGTCCAGATGCAGGTGTTGCTTCACTGGACATTCCAAGACCTCCTTCCACTTGTTAATCGCTGGTGCCTGTGCCAGAGCTATTTGGAACTATTTCGGGAACCTAATGGGTTGCCGAGGTAATACCAACTCTTTAGAAGGATTGTTGAGTTTCTGGTGGGCTGGGAACTCTAAAAATTCCTTTCTTCCTATTCTTCGTCGTTTGATTCCCTGTCTTATCTGCTGGCACATCTGGTGCGCCAGAAATAAGGCAGTATTCGATGAGGTAGTCATGGATCCTCACTCGATTATCCGGAAGATAAGGAACGATGTTTTTCTGGCCTTTCGAGGCCGCCCTTTTAGAGGTGTCTTCCGTGGGCGTGCTACGAGGTTGGCCGCCCACTTCGGTATTGTTTCCTTCTCGTCATCGATTAGAGCAGGCATCGGTTGAGGTTTTTTCTCTTTTTACTGTGTCTTCTGCTTTATTTCTGGTTTTCTACTTTTCTGATTTGCTTTGGCGTTTCGTTTGTGATTCATCTGCTAGCTTTTCTTTTTCTTCTTATTAGCTCTCAACAGTATGACACTCCCCCCCTTTTATTCTCACATTTGCTAAGTATGCTGGACCTTAGGTGTCGGGAGAGCTTTCTTCAAGGGTTTGCTAGGCTAGAAGACTTTAGAGCTGAGGGGGCCCCCTTGCTCGTGGGAGCAGTGGTCGTTTTCAGATTTCAGATTTCAGATGACAGAGTTTTATCCATGCCTATGACGCATTGCTTCTAGACTAGCTTCGGAGCATCTCAGCCCCACTTGAGGCGCTTTTCTGTTGATCTCATGCGCACCGTTATGATCGATAGCTGCTGGAGAAGCTTCTTCTTCACCGACTAGATTAGAGATGATTTTCCGTTGTTGTTGTTTTTATCTTGCACTTTCTTGTTAGTGGTTTCTTGTATTGTCTTTTCTTTGTGTGGGTACGGTTTCTGTTTACGGAAATCGTTTTTGTGAGCCGTTGGAGAATGGCGGGATTCTCCTTTTTTGGTATGACATTTTTATTATTTGAAAAAATTAATTAATTATATAGCGAGCTGCAGCGGCGCGACAGTTCGTAATATAGCGTTTTAAACTTCAATTTGTGGTACAGGATGCAAAACAAGTCGGATTTCTTCGAAACAAGAAACATCTAAATTCGTTTGGTAATAATTTTCTAATGAAGCAGAAAAATCGAGTTTTCAGAGCATATATTTTGTTTTATGTCCAAATCAAATTTTAAAATAGTCTGTAATGACCCGGATTTTGAGCGACTTTGGTTATCGACATATACACGATGTCGACTAACCAAACATCGAAAAATCCCGGTCATTAGTGAAAGAAATTAGAGGGTGAGGAAAGATAAGGTAGAAACTTAGAATAGAAGAAGAAGAAGAACACAACATCAGAGTAACACGAATCTCACAGCGGAACGAATAACATATAATGTATATAACATAACTTTAAGTATACATCTGTACTTGAATATACATCAATATCAAAGTACATCACTTACAACACAGCGGAAATAACTATAGCTATATGATATTGAAGCCTCCTGCTCTTCAACTATATCTGTAAATCCCGACTACTTTACTGCCCGTACAAATTAGGCACCCAAGAGTTTAGGGAAACAAACAAATAAACTCCGGGTCAGTCATGGGACTGGTATGAGTAAAACAGTTTAAAACAGTTCAAGCAAGTAAACGATATCTCATAAGACCACGCCGCATAACGGAACGGGTTTTTCCCTTATGAGAATCCAAAATATCTTTATATCAAAAACCTTTTGATATTATAATAATGTCTATCAACCACAGTATATATATAACATCATCTAGCAGAAACGCTTTCATCTCACGTTCTACATATATAGTATACAATCAAAACCGCAAGCACATATTGGGTAATGGATTTCCAACTATGACAAGGTATGGAACCACCTTTCGCTAGTGTACCTCTAGAGAGGAATACACTGGGTTCAACAAGAACTTCTTGCAACCCGGCCACACATGACCGACCACTCATTTCGCTTGAGTGTATCGAATGTATATCACCAACGGTTGGGATCAGCAACCGTTTCCCAAATGGGACAACATCAACAATAGAATTTTAGAAGTAAATGAAACTCTAGATCAGGTGAATATACACCCTAATAGGTGCAACCTACATAACAATGCTGCCTGCACGATTTCTGTCATTTACCGAATGTGAGGCTAGAAGTTACGCTTTATCATCACACCAGATTCACTTTGAATGCCACATCATCAAATCCATCCAATCACCGATTGACGTCCTCAACAATACATTATGTGTTAGCTAATAGAAGTTTCCTCCTCTGCTTCCACTCTTGGTACGGTTGGAGAAATCAATATACATGATCGTCTGGAACTACTCTGTCAAACATCCGTCCATACAAGTCATCCAGGAACAGGATGAACCGAAGGCACTATTCTATAAACAGGATAGCCCTTGCTAACCCCGTCTTCAATTTCCTTTGGCATATATGATTCGCAACGCTTATGCCAATACAGAGTGGTTCTTTGGATAATAATCCAACCAGTCTCTCCATATTAACAACGTTAAAATGGTCAAAACTTCGATAGTCTGTGATTTAACTATCGAATAAAAACAAGTGTGCAAACAACGATATTATTTCCAAATGGAAATTATATCGATCAAACATCATTTAACATTCATCTCCTTAGTTCATTTTTCATCTCCTGTTTCCCTATATTCAACATTTCTTATTTTCTAAATTTAGAAAATATATGTTATTACCATTGGAAAGCATTTCCATTTCTTGTTTTCTTTATTAGAAAATATTTCTGGTTTCTTATTTGAAAAAAACATTTCCAAAGCTTCTTCATTGGACTTAGATAGATGTTTAAACAAACCATCGCGATGCCAACTCAAACCATTTCCTTCACTGCCGAACCTTAACTATTCCTTATTAAAAACGAAGCCAATCAAGTTGGGGTAGAACTACCTCTCAGACCTTAACTGAACAACATTTCTAACTTTGAAATAGGCAAAGTTCATTTTATATTCCTTTTAATAACTTCCTTACTTAACCCTCCTTCGAATAGCTATATTCGATTGACTCTTTTCACTTAACTCTATTCGATTAACCCTTATCAATTAACTCTATTGGACTAACACTATTGGATTAACTCTATTTGACTAATGCTACTGATTTACTCATTTCACTTAACTCCTTTCGAATAAACTATATTCGATAACTCCTTTTTCTTTCTTCGAAAAAACTATATTTGATTAACTCCTTTTACTTTCTATTCGAATAACTATACTCGATTAACTCATTTTACTTTCTATTCGAATAAACTATATTCGATTAACTCCTTTTACTTTCTATACGAATAAACTATATTCGATTAACTCATTTTACTTTCCATTCGAATAAACTATATTCGATTAACTCATTTTACTTTCAATTCGAATAACTATATTCGATTAACTCATTTTCTTTAACTCTAATCGATTAAACTAACATCGATTAACTCCTTTGCTTTAACTCTAATCGATTAAACTAACATCGATTAACTCCTTTGCTTTAACTCTAATCGATTAAACTAACATCGATTAGCTCCTTTTGACTTAACTCTAATCGATTAAACTAACATCGATTAGCTCCTTTTGCTTTAACTCTGATCGATTAAACTAACATCGATTAGCTCCTTTATTCTTTAACTCTAATCGATTAAACTAACATCAATTAGCTACTTTATTATTTTCGAATAAACTATTCATTTATAAAGATTTACTTTTAGTAACAGTTCTTCACTTTACAAATGATTTCCCTTTTTATTTACTTTCGAAATATTTCCTTTTACAAAATCTGCTGATTTTATAAACTCCCTTTATTTCAATATACATTGAAATAATTCTTTTTACATCCCAGGGTCTTTTATGATATTTAAAATATCGAATAAAAATGATCAACATCATTCCAACACCCATAATCCATAACAGATTATATAACACATCATATATCACAATATATGAAAACAGTAAAATAAATGTTGAGGAATCCAGTTGGATTCCTCCAACCTGTTTCCCTGCATTACAGATGTTAAACAATATAGATAACATCACTTTCAGTTCCATATGATATATTCTGTTAAACAGAATCAATATAGAAATTCAACTAACTGTTTAGCAGTTCAATCAAACAGTCAGTACACAATTAATCAGCCAATATCTAACAGTTATAAAAATACAACATGAAATTGTAAACTGTTCAGAGTTAGTGAGATTTACTCACATTGCGCGTTAACCATTAAATAATGGTTTGCGTCCGTTGATTCAGACGGACAATTTATTTGGTAATAAATTGAGACGAGCTGCAATTCATTCCAAACCAATTCCAGAATGTTGTCCTCGTTCATACGATCCTATCAGATCCTGGTTTTTTTTTTCGAATTTCTGATTCAGTATGAACGAGATACTTAAATACAAGTTATATATACATTCAACTAAATTTAAACTAAATTTATTAAACCATTTGGGCCTTACCCTTTTATATTGCTCGGCCCACCATCCCGTTTAGCCCATCCGTCATTCACATCTACTGGAATCCCTCTTCTCCAACTTCACTTACTGTCCAAAACGTTTTCCATTGCCCTTCTCTTCTTTGCATCCATTATTCTTCATTTTATAATTTGTTTTAGCTTTCATCTCCTTTTCTTTTTATACATAATATTTTTGTTAAAACAACACTGGCCTCAATTATACACCAGCCCAAAAGAAATAAGCCCGGCCCGTACCACTTTATTTCCCACAATGAACAGTTCCGTCTCCTCTATCCCTTAAACCGCATGCCCCAGGCATTGTTTTATCCGGTAATTCCATCTTCTCATCCCATACATAAATACACAGACCCACTAACCAGTCCTTCTCTCCCACCTCTTCATTGGATTCGAAACTAAGGTCACCCACTTCATCGAGCTCACGCTGGTCTCCTGCTCCTCTCACCTGCTATGCGATAACCAACCCAGTCCCCTACTTCAACCACTGTTTTCCCGCACACCCACGTTTTAATAGTATACGAGACTCCTCCTTTTTCTTGAAAACAACTTACTGCTACCATCCAATTTACTCTCACGCCTCCTGCTAATCATACAGATCCCCTTTCATAACACATATAATTTAATTAATAAAACCATCAATCCTTAACTCATCGTTCTTCCAACCACACTCCTATACTTGTTCATGCAAAACAACAGAAGCTCCAAACAATGATAACCATCGGTACCACTTTCATATATACAAAACAAGTCACTCCATCTTCCTCTTTGTATACAGACTATTACTCCCTTTCGAAGTGCATTCATTCAGCTCCAACTTTGGCACAGTAGGTACCGAACTTGATCACCAAAACATCCCACCGTTGGCCAGAACCTGCCCCTGTCTCCAATGAGTATTGCGTCATCTCCCTCCTCAAACCGCCATTAAACTTCCCATTCACGAGAGTAGCTCCGCCTTAGCTCGCGTTTTCTTTTGAATTTGTTTTTTTGTGGTTTTCTTTTCTCGTTTTCTTTGAAGAAGAGCAAATAGGTGGCGGCTCACATTTGTTCTGGAACGAGAAAGCTTTCATTTAGGTCATAGGCTTTTTGTATTTATACATACTTTCAGTTTGGATGAGTGGATCTTTGAAGGGCCACGCCTTCTTCTTTTGAGGCCAGAGAGAATGAAAGGTTGAGAAGAAGAACCGTGGAAGGAGGTTGACCAAACAAATGTAATTAGTTTATTATTTTTGACAAAATTTAAGGCCTAGAAATGGGCACGTAGGGTAGTAGGTAAGTCTTGAATCATCACTTCACACATCACAGTTTGAATGAGAAAACATAGGCTGCGGACACATAGAGAATATGCCTATATTTCCCTTTACTTTAGTCCGAACAAATCGAGTGGCTTTCCTATCAAGTTTTTGTCCCATTTTTGTTTTCGAGTTATGATATTTTCATATATCCCGTTGCGTACCATTTCATTTGTTTACGAATTTCTATCGACGAAAATAAAAATACCATTGTAATCAGCGATGTGCCCGGATTACAAAAATATAAAAATACGGGTAGGTGAACTCATATTTTGAAACTTCAAAATGTTGATTACAGGGTGCGAAATACTTCAAATAAAAAGTTGCTTATTTAATTAATTAAAAATTACAGTAAAATTCTAAAAATTAAATTATCACTACTTCCCTAAAGAACCTTGTCTAAATTCAAACCCGATCTTTAGTTATATTGAATAAACCGTTACGGTCGATAAACGATTCTATAACGACTATTTTAAAATTTGATTTGGATATATCTCAAAATCTACACGACGAAATCCTGATTTTTCTCTTCCACTAGAAAGGTATACTCCACCAGCTCCACACGTTTCTTGTTTCACAGAAATCCGATTTAAAACGAACCCTGTATATCCAGTTGAAGTTCAAATCGCCAAATAGCGAACTACCGCACCATTTCAAGCTCTATTTTAATTATAATATAATTATGCATTCAAACTGATGTCGATTGAATATATTTTTTATTTAAATTCCATTCCAAGCTGAATTAAATATCACAGATGATCCGGTTCACACCATATCGTCATTTCAGTAAATTCTGATTATTTTAGAATTAAATATATTATTTAATTTATTATTTTAATTAAATATTCGCCATTATTAAATTCCATGACCATTAAATTCTCTAAACCACCATTTAAATAATTAAATAAATTAATTATAATACCTCTGCCAATGCGGGTTATTACAATCTTCCCCACTTAAAATAATTTCGTCCTCGAAATTGCTAAGGTAGAGAACGACCCTATCGACTGGTTAGAACATATTTGTTCACTTCTTAACTTCAGTTCCCAACTAAACCAATTTAAATTTCAATTAAATTATTAATTAATTCTTATCAACGAAAATTTTCAAAAATCCTGAAAATTTTCTAACGCCTTGACTCTTCGAAAAATTTCGCCAGCACCTCATTTGTACTAGTCAATACGTCAAACTCCAACTTGCCTCTCTGGGCCATCTCCATCCCAATATAAAATCAAACAGCCAAGCGGCTTGCCAATTCGGCTCATAAATCTCATGCATATATCGAATATAAACTTGTACCTTTTTGTCGGCATATCATTGTATCCTTTCCACCAGTTATCAATTTAGCGGTGGATACAAGGGTCATCCCAATCAAATTCCAATCTGCTTTTATTCACAACACAACCATTCGCTTATATCCGAGCCAAATATCATTTTAACTCTCGATTCCCAACTCTTAACTTGATTATGCCATTACACTTCAAATTTGAATCTCACAATCCAATTCGTCTTGATATCATTCTAATTCAAACTCAGTTACCACTTTACTGGCTTTAATTTAATTCAAACTTGCTTTCACAAATTTATGTTTAAATTTATTTTAATTCAAACAGTCTTTCCCGTAGGAGTTTTTAAACATTTTACTCTTTTCAAAAATCAAATTTTCCTTTTGAACATGTCACTGAGCCCTTAATTAATATTCCATTAGTTAAATCACTTCTCTATTTCTTTATCAATATTTGTTAACCAAATATTTTCAATAACATATTGGCCTTTTATATTATTTGGAAAACATTTCCGAATATCGCCTTCCTTTATTTTCTAACCCTTAGAAAATATATGCTATTTATAATTGGAAAATATTCCAATTAGTTATCTCTTTTCCGACCTCGTTTATTTCTATACTTTGGAAATATTCTTTATTATATTTCCAAGCTTACACTTATTTGGGTTAAAACGGATGTTGTGTAAAACATCGTTTTTTTAGAGCAAACAGATACGTAGCGCGGGGCTACACAGCCGGTTAATTAATAGATAATAGTATATATCCAACTGACAAACCCAGTTGGTGGTCCAAAATACAACCATCACAAAGTTTAAGATACATCATACAACACACGTAGAGAATATTACGGGTACAACTACATAAGCGTTCAGATCAAACTGTTAACCATCATAATTATACAAGTACTATGCTGAGAAAATAAAGAGGCATCATCAGTCATCACATGAGTTCCATGCTAGACTCTGTATCATTGCTATCAACCGAAGTAGCTGGGGAAGAGGCCGCCGGCAGTGCAAACCTGAATATAGCAGCATGATTGTCTCCAGAACCTGATGAGGATGAATAAATATGAATGATACGATGACAGATAGATATGATCGAATTAGCCTTGTTATTAAAAATTCGTGCATTTCTTTCTTTCCATATACACCAACTATAAGCAGCCAGTAAGATATCAAGAGATGGACAAGGATCAGATTCCCAATGGTCAAAAAAAGAAGAAATGATGGGGATGAAACCAATTAAATGGGTACTCGCTGCAGCCCAGGTTGAGTAGGAATAGTCGCAGGAAAAGAAGAGATGATGAATGGATTCAGCATGAGAATTACAGAAAGGGCAGTTGGGGTCAGGAACCACGTTGCGTTTGAAGAGCTTCTCCCTTGTATTGACCTTTTCGTGAATCAAACACCATTGGAAGAAGAGAATTCTTGGAGCCAGCTTGCATTTCCATAGTCTTGAGAATTTAAACAATCTACCCGAAAAATTCAGGTATTTGTAACATGAGGAAACAGAAAAACCTCTAGATGGAGAGAGAACCCAAACAAAATGATCATCCAAGTTATTTAGCTGAGTGTTGCTAATGAGAGCAAAGATATTAAGCAACTGCAAAAGAATACTCCTATCAAAAAGCGAACCTGGAACTAAGCTAACATAATCATCATTAAAAGCATCAGCAACAGAAAGCGAAGGGTTAGACTGAAGAGAAAAGAGTGAAGAAAAGGAAAGAGAGAGAGGTAACTGACAAAGCCAAATATCGTGCCAAAATAAACAGGATGAACCACCCCCCAAAGAGACATGAAACAGAAATTTAATACGAGGAAGACAAGATAGAATCCCATGCAAGAAGGGAGGGATTCAAGAGGAAGGACGATGATGCAAAACAAGATGGGGATCAGAAGAAAAGTAGCGAGCTAAAATCCAATTTTTCCAAATGAAATTTCCAGTGCTTAGGAGTCTCCAAACCCATTTGGCCAGTAAAGCAATATTAAAATGGTGAAGGTCAAGAACACCAAGCCCCCCTTGATCAGAGTGTAGGCATACCGTCCTCCAGTTAATTAATTTCTTGATGTTATGACCATTCCAAAGAAATGAACTTCGAATTGAATCAATCTTACAAATTACCCACTTGGGTAGTTTGTGAAAAGACATCCAATGTGTAGGGATAGCGGAAAGCACAGATTTAACTAGAGTTAAACGGCCCATAGATGATAATGAATTTGCTTTCCAAGATGCTAATCTAGTTTCAATCTTATTGATAAGGGGAAGCCAATCATTTTTGTGAAGCTTAGAGGGTCTGAGAGGTAAACCAAGGTAGGTCATTGGGAATTTTGCTACTTTGCAGTTGAGAGTAGAAGAAATCAAGTCACCAAGATGATCAGACTTACCAAGCATGTAAATAACACTTTTATTAAAATTAATGGAAAGACCAGATATCAACTCGAATACATATAACAGGATTTTGAGGCACTGGATATGGAAAGGATTAGGGGAAGAGAAATTAATAGTATCATCTGCAAATTGTAAATTGTTGATGCATAGGGGAGTATTTGGGAGAGAGATACCATCCAATTAACCATGTGAAGAAGCTTGTTGAACCATTTGATTAAACACATCAGCAACAAGCACAAAAATCAAAGGGGAAAAAGGGTCGCCTTGTCTAAGCCCACATTTAGGTTTGAAAAGGTTTCCAGAAGCACCATTTACTAAAATGTATGAGCAGCTTGAGTTAAGTATATTATCAATCCATGAACACCATTTATCTGAAAAACCCCTGTGTTTAAAAACATCCATGATAAAGGGCCAACTTACTGAGTCAAATGCTTTGGAAAAATCCAGCTTTAGTAAAACACCAGGGGTAGATGAGTGATGACAAAAGGAGATTATTTCCTGAGTTGCAGCGATACAGTCATGAATGTTCCTCCCCAAAATGAAAGCAGATTGTTCTGGTCCAACAAGTGTGGCAATAACAGATTGAAGACGATTAGCTAACACCTTTGTGATGATTTTAAAAGTAGTATTTAGCAGGCTAATGGGGCGGAAAGAAGATAAAGTGTTGGCCCCAGAATGCTTGGGAATGAGGATAATGTTGGCATAATTTAGTCTGGCAATTGAAGTAGGATCGTTATAAAATTCGTTGCACATGTCAATTATATCAAATTTGACCAAGGCCCAAAAATGCTTAAAGAAAACTGGGCCGAACCCATCAGGACCAAGGGCCTTATCATCCGACATATCCTTCAATGCAGCCCAAATTTCTGATACAGAGAAAGGATGATCAATGTGAATAGGCGCAGGGTTTGGATAAAGAAGATGCCATTCAACATCAGGTGAATTTGAATGTGAACGACCAAGCTAGGATCGGAAGAAATCAGAAAAGAGAGAGAGGATGACATTTTGATCAGAAAAAGAGAGGCCATCTTTAATTATTTCCGATATGAATGTTGATCTCCGTCTGCCATTATCCATTCGGTGAAAATATGATGTATTCCTATCTCCTTCCTCCAACCATTTGGCTTTGGATCTTTGCTTCCAACCAATTTCTTCTTGTTTCATCAGTCTATCCAACTCGTCTTCTAAAGCATGGGCTAAAAACATATGGGGTTCTATCCGTTCCCGCATCTCCTCTATTCAAAATGAAATTATTGACATCAATATTCTAGAAGAACAGCGCCCACTTCTTGAAGCTGAGCATGATAATTTTTGTGTAAAACATCGTTACGACAACCCAAATACTATATTCAATTAACTCTTATTCAACATTGATCTTTGAGCCTGAAATCTTACTATTTATTTGTTAATAATGAAATCAATCAAGTTGGGGTATAACTACCTCTCAGACCTTGACTGAATAACATTTATACGGTCAAAACAGATATGACTACTTACTCGAATAATGAATACCAAACAACTACTTATTCCCTATTAAACACGTATACACTTCCTCTTTTTATTCTTACGAGATTTTATTCTTAGTCTTCCTTTTTGCTTTTACTATTCTATTTTTAAGTTCGCTTCCTTATCGACTTCTATATATATATATATATCGATACGTTGATTTCTAACTATCAAATTATCTTAAAAATATTCTAACTCCTTAAATTCCCGGAAAAATTCGCCATAACCTCCTTTGTACCAGGAGCATCGGGATATTTCAAATAGCATCCCATGGCCCTCACCAATCCAAAAGAAAAAGAAAAAGCCAAGAGGCTAGCCGATACGGTGCATAAAATCTCAGATATGAATTAAATACGTACCTTTTCGTCGAGCATTCAATTTATATACCTTCATACCTCATCCATACCTATCTTTTGTATATTTATACCTGCCCAATCTATTTTAACTATACCTGATTGTTTTAACTCAATTCGTTAATCAATTTGTTAATTAACTCTTTAGTCTATTTCACTTTTATATTTGAACATGACATGTTCAAATATATTTTAACTTGCTTATTAACTAATTTGAATCCAAATTTCAAATTTAAGTTCTATATTCGATTTCGAATATCCATTTACAAATCCAATTTACTTTTCAAAGTTCAACATCAAATTCAAAACTCGTTAACTAATTCCTCTTCGACTTAGTTAATTCTATTCAATTTCTATTCAAATTTTATATTATAATTCCCATTTGAATTTCTATATTCAAATTCCATATATTTAAATTCTATATTATAATTCCATTTGAATTTCTATATTCAAATTCTATATTTTCAAACTCCATTGAATTATATATTCCGATTGCCATTTCAACTCTATTTGAATTCTATATTCGAATTCCTATTTCAAATTCTATTTTGAAATTCTATTTTCAAATTCCATTTCAATCTATTTGAATTCTATATTCAAATTTCATGATTACTCTATATGAATTCTATATTCAATTTTCCATTATTTAAATCTTCTTTATTCAAATCTCATTTGAATTTCTATATTCAAATTCCCTTTGAATTTTCTATATTCAAATCCCCTTTGAATTTTCTTATTTACATTCTATGTTTGAACTTCCTTTATTCAAATTTCTTTAAATAAGTCTCGATTTCAATTCCTTTTGAAATCGATATTTCTACCTTTGGAAAATAGATTTCCCTTTCAATTTCACACTTGTATTTTTATTTCTGAATTATCCAATGATAATTATCTTCACTTTATTTATAAAATTCGTTTATAAAAGAACTATTTATAAACTTCATTTATAAAAGAGCTATTTATAAACTTCGTTTATAAAGGAACTTCTCGTTTTGTTTCTTTTAAAACAAGTTAATATTTCAAATCTATTATTCAAATTCTATATTATAAATCCCATTTTGAAATTCAACACAACTTGTCTTTCCCAAAAAAAATTCAAAAACAGTATCTCTGGTAGTAATTCGTCACTTACAACTCGAAAATGAATACTGATGATGCAGCTGTCATCATCAGAATCTATTTTCCAGCGATCGAAGTGAGTTCAATACTATAAAACCATTTCTAAACATTTCCACTTTGAAATTCATTTCAAAATATAATTGTAACAACCCGGAAATTCTGGGCCAGTTTAAAATTTTTATTTTGGCAATTTTAGCGAATTTTGATTATTTAAAATGAATTATTTTAAATAATATCGACGTGAAATTTATTTTGAATAGAATTCGACGTATATATTATATACGTCGTCGTTAGAATATAAATATTTATATATAATTATAAAAGGAATTGAAAATGGCGCGGTAGTTCGAAAATTCGATTTCTAATTTCAAATGAATATACAGAATTCAATATAAGTCAGAATTGAACGAAACAAGAAATATTTGAATCTGTATAACTATATCTTTGTAACGAAGTTAGCAAACTGAGATTTCATCTTAGAAATGATAAGATATGTCCAGTTTAAAATTAGAAATAGTCGCTGTGGAATTTATATATATTTTTATATATATAAGGCCCTTAAAAATAGCCGTTTTGCAAACGACCTCGGATTTCGACGAAACCAGTTTTGTTGGGTCCGTGGTGTTA
Source organism: Allium sativum (assembly GCA_030737875.1). Lineage (NCBI taxonomy): Eukaryota > Viridiplantae > Streptophyta > Magnoliopsida > Asparagales > Amaryllidaceae > Allium > Allium sativum. Next base: position 137,156,024 of record CM060922.1, on the reverse strand, counting down.
AGTTGTTGCTAGATTCCAAATTTCATAATTTTTCGAATCAATATGTGAGCGCGGCAAAGGAAAACGCGTTTGACCAGTTTCAGTTGATTTTAATCGACTGAAAATTGGCCATTTTTCATACAGTCTCAGAATTCGTCGAAACTAGTTTTGTTAGGACCGTATCGTCAATACGAAGCTAGAAAATATTTTTCAAGAATTTTTAGAGTTAATATGTGACCCCGGTAATTTGAAATGTACGTTTAAAAATTCAATATAGCGATTTAAATGTAAATTCAACGGAAACTAATCGAAACGATCAAATCAACTTGCGATACATATCCCATTGTGTTCAGAATGGGGGTAAAACGCTATGGACGACAGGCGGTGGACCTCGTTTCGAGGTCATATGTGAAAGTCAACTATTTGCAAATAAAATAATTAAATAATTAAAAAAAAAAAAAAAAGAATTCTCTCTCTCCTCCCCATACCTTCTCCCAGGCCCCCCCCCCGATTGGTCTGTGAATCATTCGAAATAAAAAAAAAAAACAAAAAAAAAAAAGAGAGACGAAGGCGATGCAGGGAGAGCCACCGCCGCCGTCTACCACCCAACCGATCGCCCCCTCCTCGATGAACGCGCCGCCGCCCTTGCTTCCCCTCCCCCTCGCAGTCAACCTCCGCCCCTCTTCCCCCTTCTCCTCCACGTCGAAACCCCCCCCATCCACCGACGCAACCAAGCCCCATCTGCTACCTCCGCCGCCAGAGGTCGAGCCCCCACCCTGCTCCATCGCGCGAAGACCAAACCCCCCCCCCCCCTTCGAAAACTGTCTGTAAGTTTTTATTTATTTATTTATGTTATTTATTTTATTTTTATATACAGAGTTTTAGAAAACTGATTTTAAATAAAAAAAAAAAAAGGATTTAGAAAACTGAATTTTGTTTAGGTTAAAAACTGGATTTGATTTTGTTTAAAAAGTTATAAAAATGTAATCTTTTAAATGGTAGTAAATGAAAAATATGATTTTTATATTTTTAGAATATTAAAAATATTGTCTTTACTATATAAAGATTATAAAAATATGATTTTTATATTTTTAAAGTAGTAAAATATAATCTTTTATATTGTAGAAAGGTAAAAATATAATCTTTGCATAGTAGGAACTATAAAAATCAAATCTTTATTTTAGTAAAGACGAAATCTATATTTTTGAAATGGGGTTTTTATATATTGAACTTTGAACTAAAAATTCGATTTTTATATATTGAACTTTGAAATAAAAATTCGATTTTTATATATTGAACTTTGAAATAAAAATTCGATTTTTATATATTGAACTTTGAAATAAAAATTCGATTTTTATATATTGAACTTTGAACTAAAAATTCGATTTTTATATATTGAACTTTGAACTAAAAATTCGATTTTTATATATTGAACTTTGAAATAAAAATTCGATTTTTATATATTGAACTTTGAACTAAAAATTCGATTTTTATATATTGAACTTTGAAATAAAAATTCGATTTTTATATATTGAACTTTGAACTAAAAATTCGATTTTTATATATTGAACTTTGAACTAAAAATTCGATTTTTATATACTGAACTTTGAAATAAAAATTCGATTTTTATATATTGAACTTTGAAATAAAAATTCGATTTTTATATATTGAACTTTGAACTAAAAATTTGATTTTTAAATATTGAATAGCGAAGTAAAAATTCGATTTTTATGTATGTAGTGGCTACGGGCAACGAAGATGACGAAGATGCGATAGCGATGAAGTTTTCTATCAAGGAAGTGCCGTGGAGCTAGGATAGCTATAAGTGAGAATTTCTCACCTTTCAATTTAATTTTTCTAGTTATATATATATACTAGGATGCAGACGGTGCTTAGTAGCACCCGACACAATCGTCCACAGACCATGGACTTGTTTGTTTGACTGTTTGGTGATTGATTGCGATATTGGTTTGAATGTGGTTTGTGGTGTGAAAAATCGAATCGATAAATTGGTTAGGATTAGACGTGCGCCGTTATAAGGCGAAGGAGTAAGGCTAGGTTAGACCCTTACTCCAAATTTGGTGGTTTGCATAACGAAAGTGAATTTGATTGATATGTGAATGGCGTGGGCCTTCACTAGACCGGGGACAAGGCTAGGCCTTATCCCGTTTTTAGTATCGTGCCGTTATGTCGCCGAAATTTTCTAAAATATGTTAGAAAAATAAAAATATCATTTTATTGAATAAATGAATTGAATAGAAATTCATAGGTTGAAATAAAATGTTTTATCGTTAAAAATATAATTTTTAACGTGAATATGAAAATAGTGAAGTGAATAAATAAATATTCATTTACAAACCAGACGGTTTGTTTATGAACACTTATTTGAATGACATTGATTGGGACGATAAATTTTACACATCGCCCAACTGCACAACTAGAATCTGTGTTTGATTGTTTGAAACCCCACACGGGTGTTGGGATGAAATATGAAGTTCACTCATCCTGATTGATTAAATATGTCGATCGATTGATTGACAGGCTGTTATAAGCGTTAGATATCTTTATTTGATGCTTATACAGTGTAGTGCACTTTGGTTGATGGTTGATTATTTTTCAATGCTATTATACATGTGTTGTATGAAAATCCATATAATTAACTTTATATGGTAATTGTTTGGGCCTCATTCCAGTTTTAAAATAGAAATATTTGAAATAGAAATATTCGAAATGGAATATTTGAAAATATCAATATATGAAGCCGTGTTGATTAGATTGACGCCATTTTGACGTGAACGATATTTATATCGATTTTATTCATTTTAAAATGAATATTGAAAAGTGATTTCGAAATCGAATATTTCGAAATGAATTGAATTGAAAACGATTTCGAAAAGAATTGAATTGAAAACGAATTCAAAATGAATTGAAAACGATTTCGAAATGAATTGAATTGAAAACGATTTCGAAATGAATTGAATTGAAAACGATTTCGAAAAGAATTGAATTGAAAACGAATTCAAAATGAATTGAAAACGATTTCGAAAAGAATTGAATTGAAAACGAATTCAAAATGAATTGAAAACGATTTCGAAATGAATTGAATTGAAAACGATTTCGAAATGAATTGAATTGAAAACGATTTCGAAAAGAATTGAATTGAAAACGATTTCGAAAAGAATTGAATTGAAAACGAATTCAAAATGAATTGAAAACGATTTCGAAATGAATTGAATTGAAAACGATTTCGAAATGAATTGAATTGAAAACGATTTCGAAATGAATTGAATTGAAAACGATTTCGAAATGAATTGAATTGAAACCGATTTCGAAATGAATTGAATTGAAAACGATTTCGAAAAGAATTGAATTGAAAACGAATTGAAATGGATTCAAATTGAATTGAAATTTGAATTGAATAGAAATGAATTTTGAAACGAATTTATAAAGAAGAATTCAATTTTGATTTGAATTGAAAAGGAGGTTGAAATTGCTTTTGAAACGAATTTAAAACTATTTATATAATTCGTTTTAAATAGAAATCGACGAAGTATATATTATATATATTATATATATAATATAATGGCCTGAATAGAACGCGCCGCGCCGCGGCAGTTCGCGAATTTCGACCATTTATTTCAAACGGACATTACGGGAGATCCGACCGTCGGATTCTCCTAAAACCGGAACCGTTGGGTTCGTATCGAAAAGAGCTTTCTAATGAATGTTGGAAATTTGAAATCTAACGGTTGGATTTGGAGATACGTCCAAATCAAATTCGAAAAAGGTCGCTGTAAGTGCAGTTCGATGGCCGTTGTTGGAAATCGACTGTACGGGCCTTGATAAAATTATTAAAAATAGTAATAATTTGTGTAAAATCATAAGAAATGATTTGTGAAAGTTTGGGATGAAAAACTCCATATTTGAAAAGATAAAAATAGATTTTTATCGAAATGAACTAGTTTTGAACTAGAATTATAATTCTATTTATTTTTAAATAAATAAATTGAATTTGAAAAGAGTTTTGAAAATAACCAAAATTTCCAATGATTGCATTGGAGTGGATTTGAATCGAAATTGTCTTCGGAATATTTCGATGTTGGAATTCGTGATTATACAGGTGTGGTTATGGAAATTTGAAAGATATATATTTATATCGTTATTTCCAATACGACATTTGTTAGTCGTAGAATTCGATATTGAATATAAGCCGATATATTTTCTATTCAGAGCCTTGTATTGAGTATCGAATGTGATTTGGGTTTGTCGTGAATGGTGTCTTCACTAACACTGTTCTTGAACCCAGTTGAGAAAAGATTAAATCTTTTTATTTAGATTTAATGAAGTGTACCAATTAAATAACATTTAATTGGAATTGAATTGATATTGATTTTTGGGTTTATCGTGAACAGTGTTTTAAATAACACTTGTTCTTTAACCCGATAATTAATGAATGTGATTTGGGTTTGTCGTGAATGGTGTCTTCACTAACACTGTTCTTGAACCCAGTTGAGAAAAGATTAAATCTTTTTATTTAGATTTAATGAAGTGTACCAATTAAATGATATTTAATTGGAATTGAATGGATATTGATTTTTGGGTTTATCGTGAACAGTGTTTTAAATAACACTTGTTCTTTAACCCGATAATTAATGGGATGTGACTTTGGGTTTATCGTGAACCGTGTTTTAAATGACACTGATTCTTTAACCCAGTCACAGATTAAAACTAAGTGGAGTTTTAATGAATCTTTAATTAGATTGAAAAGATCGAGAATGGAGTATCACCAGTTTTGCTCCAGGCGATAGTTAAATCTTTAATTAGATTTGAACGTGAAATTTAGAAACTAACTGTCGGTTAGCTAAGTAGAATGGTTTTCTGGATATTGATCTGATGTTGGTTTCGGCCTTCGGGGTTAATATTTGGGGAATTATTCTCTTGATTAATTTACGGTTAGTGACTAATGAATTGGAATGAGGCGTATGTTGTGTTTGTGTAACACTTATTTAAAATATACGCGAGTTATTCGGAAAGACCGGGTTCATCCCATTCTGAATAACTGATACGACGATAAGTCGAAGATGAAGACGATGGTCGAAGACCGGAGGTTTTCACGTCGTTTGGGTAATTACTGATGATCTTGATTGGGCTGTACACCCAAGAAGATGGAAACAGTTAGTGATCGTCCAGACGTACTTGGAGATCGATGGATATGCGAGGTACTAGGTGCCTCCGGTTTCGTTCAGACCCAGAACGGACTTGTAAATGGACTGTGTGTCTGACATTGGATTTTAGTCCGTGTGATTGATCTCTATTAAATATATATCTGTTTGGCGGCGGAGAATTTATTCTCTTGCTTAACGCCCTTCTCTGAGACGTACGAGCTCAGGGGTTATATATTGATGGATATCAATCGCATGGAGTGAATTGCCTGTGTGGCATGCTTAAGTGGCAAATGATCAAGGCTTCTGTTGAAAAGCAAAGTCTTGTGGTTGATGATCGAAGCACGGCCTTCGTGGCGTAGCTTTGTGTAACGTTGATTCGCGAGTATCACACCCGGTATGAATCAAAAACGGGAGACGGACCTCAGGGAGGGCCTACGTTTCCTCCTAGCTAAAAGTGGCGTCAGTGGTTTTACACGCCCTGACGAGTTTGACTTATGTTGTTGTTGCTGTTGCGAGGCGCCTCGGATTGATCGGTCGTTCTCGAACCGATGGAGTCATTTAGTTGGCTCGCTTACGCCCCAAAGGGCGGCGAAACGTAGTGCTCAGGTATAATAATCCACATCGGTGGACCGGCCCTGTCGCTCCAAGGCTTGCCTGCGCGCTTGCCTGAGACTCGGGCTAGGCAGTCTCGAATCATTGAGGATCTTGCCCCTAGCCTCGGTTCATACCATAAATGATAACCCAATTTCCAAATACGACATTTGCGGTTTTGATTGTAAACTTATATATGGCGACATAGTGTTATGGGCCGTTCATGCCGCCTATGATTGATACTTATGATTTGAAGTGTTTTATACACTATGCACTTATTATAGTATCAAATGATTTGTTTTTAAACGTATCAAGCATTCTTTGGCTGTTATAAGGGAAAACCCTATCCTCGGCTGCGTTGCATTGTGTGATGGGACCTGGGTCTTATAACAGCTTCATCTTTCTTTATTTAGCATTGCGCTGTTTGTTTTATGCACTGGTATTCTTGGGAGGAAACCCGTTCCGTGTTATACGGCGTGGTCCCTTGATTTACCTAATGATTTAAAATAAAGATTAACTGTTTTAGTTCTCACACCAGTCCCATGACTGACCTGGAGTTTATTGTTTTAACCTAAACTCTGGGTGCCCTTATTTTGACACGGGCAGCTAGTAGTTTTGGTTTTGCAGATTTATATTCACAGGATCCTGGTTTACAGCTGGAACGATATCCGGAAAGCTTTGTATCCGTATATCTACTTCTAGTTGTGTATTGTATTATTTTCCGCTGCTATGTATTTAAATGTAATTTAAATCTCTGATATTTCTGTGTAATATTCAATTATACTCTGTATATTCTTGTAATCTGATGCATTGTTGTAATATACAATGAAACGTTCTTCTGTATGCGTTCTGTTGTGGTTTGTTCTCGAACTATCCGTCGCTTTCCTTTACGGGGAAGTTACGGGTCATCACAGTTGGTATCAGAGCTTTGGTTTACAAAGCTCAGAGAACAAGACACATTAGAACCGTACGAAAGAATTCATCAGATATTGGATTAGTAATATCCAATGGGAATGACTCGTTAGAGATGGGATCAGTAGTATCCTAGAACGAGTGTGAAGAGTAAATTTTTAAAGTGAAAACAAGTTTTGTTTTGAAATTTTAAATCAATCATTCGTATTTGATTATTTATTTATATTGAGATGGACAATTCAGTATATAAAGAATTTGCATATACGCCTTGCAAACGTATATTCAAAGTTTTAATATATTGGATAGATATAGCATCTCATTCTAGTTGCCCGGGGATGATTCTGATAATGCTGCAGCGTTACCAGTATTTATTTTCGAGTGACGAAGGTGTGATATCTATATATTTCCATTAGGCTGGTGTGAGAACCAAAACTTATTTATATATAGTTAGAACACATTGTTGTGAATTGGCATCAAAAACATGATTTTTTGTATATGTATCACAATTATGAATTTGAAACGTTAAATTCACTAATTGATTGATGTTTGGGATGTTTGTTTATTTGTTTGCTAATTTTGAATCATTTAGCCTAATTGAATCAAATATTGAACTGTATTGAAATTGGTCGCATTTGCTTGCATATATGTACTTACATTGAACAGGTCATAGCAAGGAGGCTAGAGCCAGAGAATAAAATTTGTTTGCCCGACAAATAGGTACATGTTACTACATAATTTACTGTTTTGTTTGGGTGATGATGATTTTGTGAGCCTATTGGCTAGCCGCTTGGCTTTTTCTTTTTCTTTTTGAGGTCTGAAGGACCGGGGAAGCTATTTGAAATTCCCCGATGCTCCCAGTGCAGGGGAGGTTATGGCGAAATTTTTCAAAAATTTAGGGTGTTAGCCAAATTTTTGAGATTTTGAAAATTCTCAGAAACTGAAAAGTTAGAGAATGCAAGCCAGATCGAGCGTAGAGTTGATTAATCAAACCACTTTCGACTTTGTTCCTTTTCGGGGACGAAAAGTTTTAAGTGGGGGAGATTGTAACAACCCGGAAATTCTGGGCCAGTTTAAAATTTTTATTTTGGCAATTTTAGCGAATTTTGATTATTTAAAATGAATTATTTTAAATAATATCGACGTGAAATTTATTTTGAATAGAATTCGACGTATATATTATATACGTCGTCGTTAGAATATAAATATTTATATATAATTATAAAAGGAATTGAAAATGGCGCGGTAGTTCGAAAATTCGATTTCTAATTTCAAATGAATATACAGAATTCAATATAAGTCAGAATTGAACGAAACAAGAAATATTTGAATCTGTATAACTATATCTTTGTAACGAAGTTAGCAAACTGAGATTTCATCTTAGAAATGATAAGATATGTCCAGTTTAAAATTAGAAATAGTCGCTGTGGAATTTATATATATTTTTATATATATAAGGCCCTTAAAAATAGCCGTTTTGCAAACGACCTCGGATTTCGACGAAACCAGTTTTGTTGGGTCCGTGGTGTTAAGTTGTTGCTAGATTCCAAATTTCATAATTTTTCGAATCAATATGTGAGCGCGGCAAAGGAAAACGCGTTTGACCAGTTTCAGTTGATTTTAATCGACTGAAAATTGGCCATTTTTCATACAGTCTCAGAATTCGTCGAAACTAGTTTTGTTAGGACCGTATCGTCAATACGAAGCTAGAAAATATTTTTCAAGAATTTTTAGAGTTAATATGTGACCCCGGTAATTTGAAATGTACGTTTAAAAATTCAATATAGCGATTTAAATGTAAATTCAACGGAAACTAATCGAAACGATCAAATCAACTTGCGATACATATCCCATTGTGTTCAGAATGGGGGTAAAACGCTATGGACGACAGGCGGTGGACCTCGTTTCGAGGTCATATGTGAAAGTCAACTATTTGCAAATAAAATAATTAAATAATTAAAAAAAAAAAAAGAATTCTCTCTCTCCTCCCCATACCTTCTCCCAGGCCCCCCCCCGATTGGTCTGTGAATCATTCGAAATAAAAACAAAAAAAAAAAAAAAAAAAAAGAGACGAAGGCGATGCAGGGAGAGCCACCGCCGCCGTCTACCACCCAACCGATCGCCCCCTCCTCGATGAACGCGCCGCCGCCCTTGCTTCCCCTCCCCCTCGCAGTCAACCTCCGCCCCTCTTCCCCCTTCTCCTCCACGTCGAAACCCCCCCCATCCACCGACACAACCAAGCCCCATCTGCTACCTCCGCCGCCAGAGGTCGAGCCCCCACCCTGCTCCATCGCGCGAAGACCAAAACCCCCCCCCCCCCCCTTCGAAAACTGTCTGTAAGTTTTTATTTATTTATTTATTTATGTTATTTATTTTATTTTTATATACAGAGTTTTAGAAAACTGATTTTAAATAAAAAAAAAAAAAGGATTTAGAAAACTGAATTTTGTTTAGGTTAAAAACTGGATTTGATTTTGTTTAAAAAGTTATAAAAATGTAATCTTTTAAATGGTAGTAAATGAAAAATATGATTTTTATATTTTTAGAATATTAAAAATATTGTCTTTACTATATAAAGATTATAAAAATATGATTTTTATATTTTTAAAGTAGTAAAATATAATCTTTTATATTGTAGAAAGGTAAAAATATAATCTTTGCATAGTAGGAACTATAAAAATCAAATCTTTATTTTAGTAAAGACGAAATCTATATTTTTGAAATGGGGTTTTTATATATTGAACTTTGAACTAAAAATTCGATTTTTATATATTGAACTTTGAAATAAAAATTCGATTTTTATATATTGAACTTTGAAATAAAAATTCGATTTTTATATATTGAACTTTGAAATAAAAATTCGATTTTTATATATTGAACTTTGAACTAAAAATTCGATTTTTATATATTGAACTTTGAACTAAAAATTCGATTTTTATATATTGAACTTTGAAATAAAAATTCGATTTTTATATATTGAACTTTGAACTAAAAATTCGATTTTTATATATTGAACTTTGAAATAAAAATTCGATTTTTATATATTGAACTTTGAACTAAAAATTCGATTTTTATATATTGAACTTTGAACTAAAAATTCGATTTTTATATACTGAACTTTGAAATAAAAATTCGATTTTTATATATTGAACTTTGAAATAAAAATTCGATTTTTATATATTGAACTTTGAACTAAAAATTTGATTTTTAAATATTGAATAGCGAAGTAAAAATTCGATTTTTATGTATGTAGTGGCTACGGGCAACGAAGATGACGAAGATGCGATAGCGATGAAGTTTTCTATCAAGGAAGTGCCGTGGAGCTAGGATAGCTATATGTGAGAATTTCTCACCTTTCAATTTAATTTTTCTAGTTATATATATATACTAGGATGCAGACGGTGCTTAGTAGCACCCGACACAATCGTCCACAGACCATGGACTTGTTTGTTTGACTGTTTGGTGATTGATTGCGATATTGGTTTGAATGTGGTTTGTGGTGTGAAAAATCGAATCGATAAATTGGTTAGGATTAGACGTGCGCCGTTATAAGGCGAAGGAGTAAGGCTAGGTTAGACCCTTACTCCAAATTTGGTGGTTTGCATAACGAAAGTGAATTTGATTGATATGTGAATGGCGTGGGCCTTCACTAGACCGGGGACAAGGCTAGGCCTTATCCCGTTTTTAGTATCGTGCCGTTATGTCGCCGAAATTTTCTAAAATATGTTAGAAAAATAAAAATATCATTTTATTGAATAAATGAATTGAATAGAAATTCATAGGTTGAAATAAAATGTTTTATCGTTAAAAATATAATTTTTAACGTGAATATGAAAATAGTGAAGTGAATAAATAAATATTCATTTACAAACCAGACGGTTTGTTTATGAACACTTATTTGAATGACATTGATTGGGACGATAAATTTTACACATCGCCCAACTGCACAACTAGAATCTGTGTTTGATTGTTTGAAACCCCACACGGGTGTTGGGATGAAATATGAAGTTCACTCATCCTGATTGATTAAATATGTCGATCGATTGATTGACAGGCTGTTATAAGCGTTAGATATCTTTATTTGATGCTTATACAGTGTAGTGCACTTTGGTTGATGGTTGATTATTTTTCAATGCTATTATACATGTGTTGTATGAAAATCCATATAATTAACTTTATATGGTAATTGTTTGGGCCTCATTCCAGTTTTAAAATAGAAATATTTGAAATAGAAATATTCGAAATGGAATATTTGAAAATATCAATATATGAAGCCGTGTTGATTAGATTGACGCCATTTTGACGTGAACGATATTTATATCGATTTTATTCATTTTAAAATGAATATTGAAAAGTGATTTCGAAATCGAATATTTCGAAATGAATTGAATTGAAAACGATTTCGAAAAGAATTGAATTGAAAACGAATTCAAAATGAATTGAAAACGATTTCGAAATGAATTGAATTGAAAACGATTTCGAAATGAATTGAATTGAAAACGATTTCGAAAAGAATTGAATTGAAAACGAATTCAAAATGAATTGAAAACGATTTCGAAAAGAATTGAATTGAAAACGAATTCAAAATGAATTGAAAACGATTTCGAAATGAATTGAATTGAAAACGATTTCGAAATGAATTGAATTGAAAACGATTTCGAAAAGAATTGAATTGAAAACGATTTCGAAAAGAATTGAATTGAAAACGAATTCAAAATGAATTGAAAACGATTTCGAAATGAATTGAATTGAAAACGATTTCGAAATGAATTGAATTGAAAACGATTTCGAAATGAATTGAATTGAAAACGATTTCGAAATGAATTGAATTGAAACCGATTTCGAAATGAATTGAATTGAAAACGATTTCGAAAAGAATTGAATTGAAAACGAATTGAAATGGATTCAAATTGAATTGAAATTTGAATTGAATAGAAATGAATTTTGAAACGAATTTATAAAGAAGAATTCAATTTTGATTTGAATTGAAAAGGAGGTTGAAATTGCTTTTGAAACGAATTTAAAACTATTTATATAATTCGTTTTAAATAGAAATCGACGAAGTATATATTATATATATTATATATATAATATAATGGCCTGAATAGAACGCGCCGCGCCGCGGCAGTTCGCGAATTTCGACCATTTATTTCAAACGGACATTACGGGAGATCCGACCGTCGGATTCTCCTAAAACCGGAACCGTTGGGTTCGTATCGAAAAGAGCTTTCTAATGAATGTTGGAAATTTGAAATCTAACGGTTGGATTTGGAGATACGTCCAAATCAAATTCGAAAAAGGTCGCTGTAAGTGCAGTTCGATGGCCGTTGTTGGAAATCGACTGTACGGGCCTTGATAAAATTATTAAAAATAGTAATAATTTGTGTAAAATCATAAGAAATGATTTGTGAAAGTTTGGGATGAAAAACTCCATATTTGAAAAGATAAAAATAGATTTTTATCGAAATGAACTAGTTTTGAACTAGAATTATAATTCTATTTATTTTTAAATAAATAAATTGAATTTGAAAAGAGTTTTGAAAATAACCAAAATTTCCAATGATTGCATTGGAGTGGATTTGAATCGAAATTGTCTTCGGAATATTTCGATGTTGGAATTCGTGATTATACAGGTGTGGTTATGGAAATTTGAAAGATATATATTTATATCGTTATTTCCAATACGACATTTGTTAGTCGTAGAATTCGATATTGAATATAAGCCGATATATTTTCTATTCAGAGCCTTGTATTGAGTATCGAATGTGATTTGGGTTTGTCGTGAATGGTGTCTTCACTAACACTGTTCTTGAACCCAGTTGAGAAAAGATTAAATCTTTTTATTTAGATTTAATGAAGTGTACCAATTAAATAACATTTAATTGGAATTGAATTGATATTGATTTTTGGGTTTATCGTGAACAGTGTTTTAAATAACACTTGTTCTTTAACCCGATAATTAATGAATGTGATTTGGGTTTGTCGTGAATGGTGTCTTCACTAACACTGTTCTTGAACCCAGTTGAGAAAAGATTAAATCTTTTTATTTAGATTTAATGAAGTGTACCAATTAAATGATATTTAATTGGAATTGAATGGATATTGATTTTTGGGTTTATCGTGAACAGTGTTTTAAATAACACTTGTTCTTTAACCCGATAATTAATGGGATGTGACTTTGGGTTTATCGTGAACCGTGTTTTAAATGACACTGATTCTTTAACCCAGTCACAGATTAAAACTAAGTGGAGTTTTAATGAATCTTTAATTAGATTGAAAAGATCGAGAATGGAGTATCACCAGTTTTGCTCCAGGCGATAGTTAAATCTTTAATTAGATTTGAACGTGAAATTTAGAAACTAACTGTCGGTTAGCTAAGTAGAATGGTTTTCTGGATATTGATCTGATGTTGGTTTCGGCCTTCGGGGTTAATATTTGGGGAATTATTCTCTTGATTAATTTACGGTTAGTGACTAATGAATTGGAATGAGGCGTATGTTGTGTTTGTGTAACACTTATTTAAAATATACGCGAGTTATTCGGAAAGACCGGGTTCATCCCATTCTGAATAACTGATACGACGATAAGTCGAAGATGAAGACGATGGTCGAAGACCGGAGGTTTTCACGTCGTTTGGGTAATTACTGATGATCTTGATTGGGCTGTACACCCAAGAAGATGGAAACAGTTAGTGATCGTCCAGACGTACTTGGAGATCGATGGATATGCGAGGTACTAGGTGCCTCCGGTTTCGTTCAGACCCAGAACGGACTTGTAAATGGACTGTGTGTCTGACATTGGATTTTAGTCCGTGTGATTGATCTCTATTAAATATATATCTGTTTGGCGGCGGAGAATTTATTCTCTTGCTTAACGCCCTTCTCTGAGACGTACGAGCTCAGGGGTTATATATTGATGGATATCAATCGCATGGAGTGAATTGCCTGTGTGGCATGCTTAAGTGGCAAATGATCAAGGCTTCTGTTGAAAAGCAAAGTCTTGTGGTTGATGATCGAAGCACGGCCTTCGTGGCGTAGCTTTGTGTAACGTTGATTCGCGAGTATCACACCCGGTATGAATCAAAAACGGGAGACGGACCTCAGGGAGGGCCTACGTTTCCTCCTAGCTAAAAGTGGCGTCAGTGGTTTTACACGCCCTGACGAGTTTGACTTATGTTGTTGTTGCTGTTGCGAGGCGCCTCGGATTGATCGGTCGTTCTCGAACCGATGGAGTCATTTAGTTGGCTCGCTTACGCCCCAAAGGGCGGCGAAACGTAGTGCTCAGGTATAATAATCCACATCGGTGGACCGGCCCTGTCGCTCCAAGGCTTGCCTGCGCGCTTGCCTGAGACTCGGGCTAGGCAGTCTCGAATCATTGAGGATCTTGCCCCTAGCCTCGGTTCATACCATAAATGATAACCCAATTTCCAAATACGACATTTGCGGTTTTGATTGTAAACTTATATATGGCGACATAGTGTTATGGGCCGTTCATGCCGCCTATGATTGATACTTATGATTTGAAGTGTTTTATACACTATGCACTTATTATAGTATCAAATGATTTGTTTTTAAACGTATCAAGCATTCTTTGGCTGTTATAAGGGAAAACCCTATCCTCGGCTGCGTTGCATTGTGTGATGGGACCTGGGTCTTATAACAGCTTCATCTTTCTTTATTTAGCATTGCGCTGTTTGTTTTATGCACTGGTATTCTTGGGAGGAAACCCGTTCCGTGTTATACGGCGTGGTCCCTTGATTTACCTAATGATTTAAAATAAAGATTAACTGTTTTAGTTCTCACACCAGTCCCATGACTGACCTGGAGTTTATTGTTTTAACCTAAACTCTGGGTGCCCTTATTTTGACACGGGCAGCTAGTAGTTTTGGTTTTGCAGATTTATATTCACAGGATCCTGGTTTACAGCTGGAACGATATCCGGAAAGCTTTGTATCCGTATATCTACTTCTAGTTGTGTATTGTATTATTTTCCGCTGCTATGTATTTAAATGTAATTTAAATCTCTGATATTTCTGTGTAATATTCAATTATACTCTGTATATTCTTGTAATCTGATGCATTGTTGTAATATACAATGAAACGTTCTTCTGTATGCGTTCTGTTGTGGTTTGTTCTCGAACTATCCGTCGCTTTCCTTTACGGGGAAGTTACGGGTCATCACAATAATTCACACTGCTTGTAAAACAATTTAAAATCTCTCAAGATCTTAAATTTTGGTTATTTTTAATCCAAATCCATTTACAAACACTTATCCAATTTTCCAGAGTTTTAATTCAATTTCTGGTTTAAATTCAGATTTAATTCATTTCGTAACACTTATACGAATTCTACTTGGTTATATACATAACCATTTCACTTTTTATAATCTTACTCGATTATAATCACAACCAATATATCCAATATGTATCAAATATACTTTGGGTAAAATTATTTTAATTTACCCTCTTTTCAAAACATATCGCGTCGACCCATAGTATTCAAGTGTTTATAAACTCCTACCGATACAGTGGATCAAACTGATCGACCAGAACTCATAAACAACTCAATCAATGAATCTCCACAATATAAAACAATTTTTTTATATCAATAACAAATACGCCCACTCGTATATATACACTCAACTCAATCTAGGGTATTACTAACCCTATCTCTACCGAGTCACGCCACAGAGCCAAGTTAATCAATTAACCTTCTGCTCTGATACCAACTGTAATGACCCGGAGTTTGAGCGACTTTGGTTATCGACATAAACACGATGTCGACTAACCAAACATCGAAAAATCCCGGTCATTAGTGAAAGAAATTAGAGGGTGAGGAAAGATAAGGTAGAAACTTAGAATAGAAGAAGAAGAAGAAGAACACAACATCAGAGTAACAAGAATCTCACAGCGGAACGAATAACATATAATGTATATAACATAACTTGAAATATACATCTGTACTTGAATATACATCAATATCAAAGTACATCACTTACAACACAGCGGAAATAACTATAGCTATATGATCCTGAAGCCTCCTGCTCTTCAACTATATCTGTAAATCCCGACTACTTGACTGCCCGTACAAATTAGGCACCCAAGAGTTTAGGGAAACAAACAAATAAACTCCGGGTCAGTCATGGGACTGGTATGAGTAAAACAGTTTAAAACAGTTCAAGCAAGTAAACGATACCTCATAAGACCACGCCGCATAACGGAACGGGTTTTTCCCTTATGAGAATCCAAAATATCTTTATATCAAAAACCTTTTGATATTATAATAATGTCTATCAACCACAGTATATATATATATATATAATCATCTAGCAGAAACACTTTCATCTCACGTTCTACATATATAGTATACAATCAAAACCGCAAGCACATATTGGGTAATGGATTTCCAACTATGACAAGGTATGGAACCACCTTTCGCTAGTGTACCTCTAGAGAGGAATACACTGGGTTCAACAAGAACTTCTTGCAACCCGGCCACACATGACCGACCACTCATTTCGCTTGAGTGTATCGAATGAATATCACCAACGGTTGGGATCAGCAACAGTTTCCTGAATTGGACAGCATCAACAATAGAATTTTAGAAGTAAATGAAACTCTAGATCAGGTGATTATACACCCTAATAGGTGCGACCAACATAACCATGCTGCCTGCACGATTTCTGTCATTTACCGAATGTGAGGCTAGAAGCTACGCTTTATCATCACACCAGATTCACTTTAAATGCCACATCATCAAATCCATCCAATCACCGATTGACGTCCTCAACAATACATTATGTGTTAGCTAAAAGAAGTTTCCTCCTCTTCTTCCACTCTTGGTACGGTTGGAGAAATCAATATACGTGATCGTCTGGAAATACTCTGTCAAACATCCGTCCATACAAGTCATCCAGGAACAGGATGAACCGAAGGCACTATTCTGTAAACAGGATAGCCCTTGCTAACTCCGTCTTCAATTTCCTTTGGCATATATGATTCGCAACGCTTATGCCAATACAGAGTGGTTCTTTGGATAATAATCCAACCGGTATCTCCATATTAACAATGTTAAAATGGTCAAAACTTCGATAGTCTGTGATTTAACTATCGAATAAAAACAAGTGTGCAAACAACGATATTATTTCCAAATGGAAATTATATCGATCAAACATCATTTAACATTCATCTCCTTAGTATATTTTTCATCTCCTGTTTCCCTATATTCAAAATTTCTTATTTTCTAAATTTAGAAAATATATGTTATTACCATTGGAAAACATTTCCATTTCTTGTTTTCTTTATTAGAAAACATTTCTGGTTTCTTATTTGAAAAAAACATTTCCAAAGCTTCTTCATTGGACTTAGATAGATGTTTAAACAAACCATCCCGATGCCAACTCAAACCAATTCCTTCACTGCCGAACATTAACTATTCCATAGTTAAAAACGAAGCCAATCAAGTTGGGGTAGAACTACCTCTCAGACCTTAACTGAACAACATTTCTTACTTTGAAATAGGCAAAGTTCACTTTATATTCCTTTTACTAACTTCCTTACTTAACCCTCCTTCGAATAGCTATATTCGATTGACTCTTTTCACTTAACTCTATTCGATTAACCCTTATCAATTAACTCTATTGGACTAACACTATTGGATTAACTCTATTTGACTAACGCTATTGATTTACTCATTTCACTTAACTCCTTTCGAATAAACTATATTCGATAACTCCTTTTTCTTTCTTCGAATAAACTATATTCGATTAACTCATTTTACTTTCTATTCGAATAACTATATTCGATTAACT
Source organism: Allium sativum (assembly GCA_030737875.1). Lineage (NCBI taxonomy): Eukaryota > Viridiplantae > Streptophyta > Magnoliopsida > Asparagales > Amaryllidaceae > Allium > Allium sativum. Next base: position 137,138,571 of record CM060922.1, on the reverse strand, counting down.
CATTTTCTTTAACTCTAATCGATTAAACTAACATCGATTAACTCCTTTGCTTTAACTCTAATCGATTAAACTAACATCGATTAACTCCTTTGCTTTAACTCTAATCGATTAAACTAACATCGATTAGCTCCTTTTGACTTAACTCTAATCGATTAAACTAACATCGATTAGCTCGTTTTGCTTTAACTCTAATCAATTAAACTAACATCGATTAGCTCCTTTATTCTTTAACTCTAATCGATTAAACTTACATCGATTAGCTCCTTTATTCTTTTCGAATAAACTATTCATTTATAAAGATTTACTTTTAGTAACAATTCTTCACTTTACAAATGATTTCCCTTTTTATTTACTTTCGAAATATTTCCTTTTACAAAATCTGTTGATTTTATAAACTCCATTTATTTCAATATACATTGAAATAATTCTTTTTACATCCCAGGGACTTTTATGGTATTTAAAATATCGAATAATAATGATCAACATCATTCCAACACCCGTAATCCATAACAGATTATATAACACATCATATATCACAATATATGAAAACAGTAAAATAAATGTTGAGGAATCCAGTAGGATTCCTCCAACCTGTTTCCCTGCATCACAGATGTTAAACAATATAGATAACATCACTTTCAGTTCCATATGATATATTCTGTTAAACAGAATCAATATAGAAATTCAACTAACTGTCTAGCAGTTCAATCAAACAGTCAGTACACAATCAATCAGCCAATATCTAACAGTTCTAAAAATACAACATGAAATTATAAACTGTTCAGAGTTAGTGAGATTTACTCACATTGCGCGTTAACAATTAAATAACGGTTTGCGTCCGTTGATTCAGACAGACAATTTATTTGGTAATAAATTGAGACGAGCTGCAATCCATTCCAAACCAATTCCAGAATGTTGTCCTCGTTCATACGATCCTGTCAGATCCTGGTTTTTTTTCGAATTTCTGATTCGATATGAACGAGATATTTAAATACAAGTTATACATACATTCAATTAAATTTAAACTAAATTTATTAAACCATTTGGGCCTTACCCTTTTATATTGCTCGACCCACCATCCCGTTTAGCCCATCCGTCATTCACATCTACTGGAATCCCTCTTCTCCAACTTAACTTACTGTCCAAAACGTTTTCCATTGCCCTTCCCTTCTTTGCATCCATTATTCTTCATTTTATAATTTGTTTTAGCTTTCATCTCCTTTTCTTTTTATACATATTGTTTTTGTTAAAACAACATTGGCCTCGATTATACACCAGCCCAAAAGAAATAAGCCCGGCCCGTACCACTTTATTTCCCACAATGAACAGTTCTGTCTCCTCCATCCCTTAAACTGCATGCTCCAGGCATTGTTTTATCCGGTAATTCCATCTTCTCATCCCATACATAAATACACAGACCCACTGACCAGTCCTTCTCTCCCACCTCTTCATCGGATTCGAAACTAAGGTCACCCACTTCATCGAGCTAACGCTAGTCTCCTGCTCCTCTCACCTGCCACGTGATAACCAACCCAGTCCCCTACTTCAACCACTGTTTTCCCGCACCCCCACGTTTTAACAGTATACGAGACTCCTCCTTTTTCTTGAAAACAACTTACTGCTACATTCCAATTTACTCTCACGCCTCCTGCTACTCATACAAATCCCCTTTTATAACACATATAATTTAATTAATAAAACCATCAATCCTTAACTCATCATTCTTCCAACCGCACTCCTATACTTTTTCATGCAAAACAACAGAAGCTCCAAACAATGATAACAATCGGTACCACTTTCACATATACAAAACAAGTCACTCCATCTTCCTCTTTGTATACAGATTATTACTCCCTTTCGAAGTGCATTCATTCAGCTTCAACTTCGGCACAGTAGGTACCGAACTTGATCACCAAAACATCCCACCGATGGCCAGAACCTGCCCCTGTCTCCAATGAGTATTGCATCATCTCCCTCCTCAAACCGCCATTAAACTTCCCATTCACGAGAGCAGCTCCGCCTTAGCTCGCGTTTTCTTTCGAATTTGTTTTTTTGTGGTTTTCTTTTCTTGTTTTCTTTGAAGAAGAGCAAAAAGGTGGTGGCTCCCATTTGTTCTGGAACGAGAAAGCTTTCATTTAGGTCATAGGATTTTTGTATTTATACATACTTTCAGTTTGGATGAGTGGATCTTTGAAGGGCCACGCCTTCTTCTTTTGAGGCCACAGAGAATGAAAGGTTGAGAAGAAGAACCGTGGAAGGAGGATGACCAAACAAATGTAATTAGTTTATTATTTTTGACAAAATTTAAGGCCTAGAAATGGGCACGTAGGGTAGTAGGTAAGTCTTGAATCATCACTTCACACATCACAGTTTGAATGAGAAAACATAGGCTGCGGACACACAGAGAATAGGCCTATATTTCCCTTTAATTTAGTCCGAACAAATCGAGTGGCTTTCCTATCAAGTTTTTGTCCCATTTTTGTTTTCGAGTTATGATATTTTCATATATCCCGTTGCGTACCATTTCATTTGTTTACGAATTTCTATCGACGAAAATAAAAATACCATTGTAATCAGCGATGTGCCCGGATTACAAAAATATAAAAATACCGGTAGGTGAACTCATATTTTGAAACTTCAAAGTGTTGATTACAGGGTGCGAAATACTTCAAATAAAAAGTTGCTTATTTAATTAATTAAAAATTACAGTAAAATTCTAAAAATTAAATTATCACTACTTCCCAAAAGAACCTTGTCTAAATTCAAACCCGATCTCTAGTTATATTGAATAAACCGTTACGGTCGATAAACGATTCTATAGCGACTATTTTAAAATTTGATTTGGATATATATCAAAATCTACACGACGAAATCCTGATTTTTCTCTTCCACTAGAAAGGTATACTCCACCAGCTCCACACGTTTCTTGTTTCACAGAAATCCGATTTAAAACGAACCATGTATATCCAGTTTAAGTTCAAATCGCCAAATAGCGAACTGCCGCACCATTTCAAGCTCTATTTTAATTATAATATAATTATACGTTCAAACTGACATCGATTGAATATATTCGTTATTCAAATTCAATTCCAAGCTGAATTAAATATCACAGATGATCCGGTTCACACCATATCGTCATTTCAGTAAATTCTGATTATTTCAGAATTAAATATATTATTTAATTTATTATTTTAATTAAATATTCGCCATTATTAAATTCCATGACCATTAAATTCTCTAAACCACCATTTAAATAATTAAATAAATTAATTATAATACCTCTGCCAATGCGGGTCATTACATAGTCGCTATAAAATTCGTTTATATAATATAATTTTTAAACATAGTGGATTTTTTAACATATTGAATATCTTTTGGGTTTAGAATTTTAAAATGCCTAGTTTTAAAATATAATTATTTTCAATTTCGTTACAACCAGAATTTATATGGGTTATATGAATCGTGAACGACGCGCGCTATACGTCAAAAATATCATTGGTCATTTCACATAAAAATCATCTGTCACCTTATGTAAATGTGTTTCGTTCACCTCAACATTTATAACTCTTCTCACCCACGTGTTTATGTGATTTTAAAACCTATGCCAACCCATTCGATTCAGACATTACAATTTATGCTGCCCCAAATATATTCATACCCAGTAACGCAACTTCACCGCATATTTTCTGCCAACCGTGCTAGGAATTGACAAATCAAAGATTGCCTCCATGACCGAAAGAAGAAACCATGTGAAGAGTTTCAGAATCCATGTTACCATGTATTACTAAAAAATAAAATTTATTACCATCTCTGAACCTTATTGACATGTCCATGTTACTCTACGCCCTAGGCACCCTTTCAGCTAGAAAATATCTATTTCTGTACAACCGTTCTTTTCCATTTATTTGCTGCCACGTGTCCATCGGCATAAGAGAAAAAGAAAATTTAAACCTTTTGTCTGTATGAGTGAAAACAGCAGTTCACTTTAGTCCTCAAACGTATTTTTTCACCATGTGGAAACTGAAATCCTCTGAACCTATATTTCATATTTTATTTATTCATTTATTTTTCTTCCGTGGCAACCAAGCTATCCCTCCTATATAAGCACTCCATTCTCAACAAAATATAGCGTGTACTGCTTCAATTATATCACTGAACTAACGAAACAAACTGAAGCTTTGGGATAGTTTAAAATCAAACTCCACAACGTTCTCTTCTGTTCTACGAAACCAGCGGCGAAAACGGCGCCTAACCAATGTCAGAAACTGATTTAAATTAAAAAACTATAGCGGTGTAGTTGCTGCGTTAGTTTAAAGCCGGACGAGGAGCAATCGGCTGGCGTTGATAGCTGAGCGATAGGCGGTGATGCCAGAAGCGCTCCAGCAACGTTAGGGGATCCACGAGGGCGTAGGAAGATGCTGGAAGTTTGGGGTATTGTTTTCTGGTAACACGTGAGGAGTTGAAGGACAATATTCAGTTGTTGCTGTTGATGACGAAGGGGAGCGTCGGTTGTAGTTCATGAAGCTGCGGAGTGATGTGGAGCTCATGATGATGAGTACATTGGTGAAGGGTGGCATCTTGCCTGGGACGAGAAGTCTGAGTGGAAGAAGAAAATGTGGAGGTGGAAGGTGCTGTTATGGTGGAGTGCTACTGGCCAAAATATGAAGCAATCAGGGATGAACGGAGAGACACATGACTGTTGGAATTTCAGGTGAAGCAAGGGGATGTGGACAGAGTCATGATGGCGATAGGGAGGTTAGGCGATCGGACATTGGGGTAGTGATCATGTGAAGAGGATCGGATTTTTTCTTCTGAGAACAAGAAGGATTAACATGGTAAATTAATTAAAGCTAATTACATATTAGTTGAATCTAATAACTGTAGGAACTAACTAAACTATTTAAATCTAAAATCAGTACGGACGAATAGTTCAGCCTATAGATTCTCACTCAATTTATCAGTGAATAATTGGTTAGTATTAGGTTGATTAAAAAGAATTGTATTATTAAACTGTTTCAACTTATTCACATTAATACTTAATTAATTAATATTAATAATGATGGTAGTTAATTTATATATTAATTCAATTTAAAATTAAAACATTGTAATACATATGATTTTTCCGTCTATAAACAGAATTTGATGAAACAAGCGCCGATGAGTTCATATCGACAGAACCGACGTGTACAAGCCGAGATGAAGGGTTCAGATGCCACTGGAATTTTACATAGTTTCAAACGCCAGTTTGAAACTGTATAAAACAACGCAACATCATCAGAAACAAAACAAAGGTCAGTTAATTCTCACACTTCTGAAATACTGCGATGTGTTAAATTCATAGCATAAATATTTATCGTTTATTTGACTGAATGGACGCTATGGATGATTTTTATCTATTTATTGGTTGATTATTTGTCTGTGTTATACTATAATTCTGATTTCAATTGTTAGTGATGAACAATATTATAATTGTCGTGCAGGGAAGAACAGGTTGGAGGAATCCAACCGGATTCCTCACATTAATCGTGTATTGTTTATGGATTCATATTGTTGAATATGAATTATTATTTAAGGATATTTTATCTTGTTTAGTTATCAATGGTCGATTAGATGTTAACTATTAAATCTAATGGTCGTGTATTAATCAATAATCAGTGTTCATTAAGAATTTGGCAGCAGATGGTATGAACCCATCGTGTGATATGTTACTTCGCCCTCAGGCGAATTAACGTATTTTAAGTTATTAAATCATTATTAACTGAATCGAGGTCTTTAATTTTAAATAAAAAGTTCAAAATAAATCGATGATTATGACTTGTTTTATACAGAATATTAAAACGATTTTTATAATAATGACTTATGTTTAAATACATAAAAAAGTGAGGCATTAACAAAAAGTTTAATAATCTGGATAATTGTCCCAAGGGAAACAATTAAGTGAGATTCATTATTTTAACTTAATGATTTTTTTTTAAAAGCTAAATAAACTTTTAGTTCGACTTTATTAAAGAAATTATTAAATACTTTGTTATTTATAAAATTCATTATATTAACTAACCTGTTGTTAGTTAATAGTGAGGTAATACACTGTTAGTCCAACAAATGATTAAGTTAACGATTGAGTTAATTATTGATTTAAATAATAACATCTTGAATGCATTTCATTTAAGATGTAACGAGACTATAAAATTTATAAAAAAAGGGGCTTATGGAAAAGGGATTTTATAATCCGAATTCCATAAACGAGTTATGAAAGAAAATTCGAGGTTAAAATAAAGATTTTATTCGAATTGGAATAAAAAGGAAAGGGTGGTAAAAGATGTAAAAGGAAGTACTTTGAGTTAATAAGGTTTTTAGTTAAAAAATTCCAACCATTTGTTTTAATAATGTTAAAAGGTGTTTGGATAAAGTGTGTAAACGAATCCAAGTTTATAAGCAAAGAGGATTTGAAGTTCAAAACTAAGGTGAGGCTTAATCAAACATTTTACTTAAGAATGTACTTAAGTAAAGGGCGCGATCAAAGTGAAATTTAAAAAAAAAAAATTAAAAAGAATAGTTAATGGTTTGCATAAAGGGAAAGAGATTTATGGTCATGAACCCAAGTTTAGATTATACGACGAAAAGGGTTTTTGGAAAGATATTTGCGAATGGATTAGTGTAATATGACCCAAGTTATGAATAGAATACTACACAGCAGTCATATTGCTAATGGTTATTATTGGGTAATTGGTTTACTTAATAATGTATTAAGTAAAATGGTAATGGTCGATCGATATGGTTCAAAGAAAGAGATGGTTATAAACTATGATTTAAATAGGAAGTAAGATCTGATCGATATAATAAGAACGTAGGGTTTAAGTTGCGAACTTCTATCTACTCTGAGATAATAACTTTGTTGATTAAGGTCTGAGAGGTAAATAAAATACCCCCACTTGATCAACTTCACTATTATCGAGAAATGGTATTACTTCATAACGGTAAAGGAGTTTCAAAAGGAGATGTTATTCTCGTCGAACATTTGCAATTCAATTGTAAGGGTTGAAATGAAATTTAATACGAAAGGGTTTAAATTAAATAATGTACATTAACGTTGTTCAATCTGAATCGAGACATATAGTTTTAATTATACCTATAGACTATTTATATAACATCGGTTTTTAGAAAATAGTAATAATCTAAATATAGTAATATTTTCAGAATTTAAGAAGGATAAAGTAAAGTGAGAATAAACGAGAGTTATTATTTCCAAGTGACGAATCAAAAGCCGAGTTGGCAAGATATTTAAATGTAATCGACCTTAAGTCGAGGAAATGATTTTTTTACGATTCGATAAAGAGTTTAATGAACGGTTTTTTAAAAATAGAATTTAAGTTGCCAATATACCTGACCATACTGTTTTGACGTTGATAGTTAAAACACCACACTATCAATGAAATATTTTATTAGACCTTTTTGACGTGTTATTTCGAAGAGACCAGATGGGAACTAGATCCAAAACCACTTCGACTCAACGTTACGTACGAAGTTAACTTGCGATGGAATGAAGATGAAGCAAGTGAAGACCGTGGATATTCAAAACGGAAGGACTACTTATAATCTTTGGTCAGCAGCCAAAGATATACTATGTTTCGGTCGTGGTCGAAATCAAAGGATTTGCAAGGACTTCTCGCTACTGATCCATGGGGTGATTCCTATATTGGATGCAGTAGGAGAATACCTTCGATTCATCCTGTTCCTGGATGACTTGTATGGACGAGTGTCTGACAGAGTATTTCCAAAGGGATCACGTACGTTGATTTCTTCAAACGTACTATAGTTGGTGGCGGAGAAGGGCACTTCTCTTAGCATTAACTACTAGAGTATTTTTGTGGATGTCAATTAGTGATATCTGGCGGATCTGACGATGTGGCATTCAAAGTAAATGATGACCAGATATTTAAAAGTTAAATTCCAGCCTCAAGCATCATCAACCCGGGAATGACAAAAATCGGGCAGGCAGCATGGCTATGTGGGTCGCTCCCATTAGGCTGTATAGTCACCTATCTAGAGATTTCATTTCATTCCTTATCTATTTCGATGCTGTACCTTTTCGAGAGGCGGTTGCTAATCCCAACCGTCGGTGATATACATTCGATACACTCAAGCGAAATGAGTGGTCGGTCATGTGTGGGCCGGGTTGCAAGATGTTCTTGTTGAACCCAGTGTATTCTCCTCTAGAGATACACTATCGGCAGGTGGCCCCATACCTTGTCATAGTAGGGATCCAAATTCCAATAAGCGCCTGCGGTTTGATTGTAAAATACTTATGTGGAACGTGAGATGCAAGCGTTCCACTAGATTACTATTTATTTGTGGTTGACAGACACTTTTATAATATCAGAAAAATATATGATTTCAAAGGTGTTTTGGGTTATAGTAAGGTGAAAACCGTCCGTGTTTATATGTGGACTGGTCTTGCTATTATCCTTTTGGTTCAAAAAGGATTTCCAAAGTTAAACTGATTGTTGATGTGAATTTAGCACTGAAAGTATTCCAGACTGACCCGTGTGTTTTTTCTTTGCTTCAAAATGTGCTCGGGTCACACTGAACATTTTTAATAGGTTAGTTTCCGCTTGGAGTTTTAGGAGACGGAATCAGGAGGCTTCACCGTTAGTTATTTAAAGTTATTCCGCTGGATCTGATTCATGTTATACTCTGATGATTGGTATGTGTACAAGATTTTCATTTGTATAAAAATATGTTGTTATATTATATATTTTGTTCGTTCCGCTGTGAGCGTCTGATGTTCTTCTTCTTTCTTCTATTCTAATATTTCTTTCTTTCTTATCTCTCCCTCTAACTTCTTCCTATAGACATTCCAATGTATTCGTTGTTGGGAAGATCGACATGAATTATGGTAAGGGTATTTATGTCGATTTTCAGGGCCGAAAATCCCTTGGTCGTTACAGTGGTATCAAAGCAATTGGTTTAGTGATAACCTTGGCTCTGTGGCGTAACTAGATAGAGATGGGGTTAGTAATACCCTAGATTGAGTTTGAGTGTATTTATATAAGTGCACGTATTTGTATTTTGGATATAAAATTATTTTTAATTATTTTGGGTAAATGGGATTAATGAAATATTTCTCCCAAAAATTGTATTTTGTATAAACAAAAAGAAATAATTATCTTAAATTGTTGACTGGCCGTTTGAAACTTGTATTGCTTTGATTGATTGATTTGAATGTGTTTTGATTTTTGAGTTGGATTGGATCAACCAAAGGACATTTCAAATTTGAAATGTGAAATATGAAAATTTAACACATGTTGGGTTGAATAAATTATATAATTAAATTTGAACTTAAACATGGAAATAAAATTAAACTTAAGTCAACAATAGTTTGAATTGAGTTGATAAATAGAAATATCCAAATGGAATGGTTTGGGAATTATATGGCTAAGATTGATTGCATATATATAGATTTGGATGGATTTGATTCAAACCGATGTTGAATATAAATGATTTGTTGGGATAAAACTAGGATGGTATGGATAATTGAAATTTGACTAGTATTATTTTGAAACTAATGAAGTGCATTAGAGTTGAGAACATGTGCAGAAGAGTTAATTTATCTTTGAACCATGTCCAAGAAGATTCTGCAGTTAACTGAATACAGTCTGATTGGAGCTGCCTAGTAATTGAGCAGACTCGCTTATTGTTTATCGCTTATTACGTAATAATGCTCGCAAAAAGGTACGCTTACGCGAAATATGAATTTTTGATCTTTGGTTTGGGTTTTGGATTGGATTTTTTCTTTTTCCGACCATGTTGGTCGAGGTATATTTATTTGTGGTACCTGCAATATGGCAGATGTCCTCTGTGCAGGGGCGACTCTGCCAAATTTTTTCCAAAATTTAAGGTGTTAGAAAATTTTCGAAATTTTTGGAAATTTTTGTTGATAAGTAAAAATTTGTTTTCGATTTCAATTTATTTGGATTGATTTTTGATTAGAAATTTAGAAAGTGAAGATTTTAATTAAAATGATTTTTGAAATATAATGGGTTTGTAGCATACTTCTTACCTTAGCAATTTCGAGGACGAAATTATTTTAAGGAGGAAGGAATGAAACGACCCAGATTTCTGCTATTTAATTTAATATTTAATTTTGTTTTAAATATTGATTTGAATTTTTAAATGGTTTGGAATTAATTTATTTGAATAATTATTTGTTGAAATAATAATTTAATTTTGAAATAATCGAAATTAATTGAATTTGCGCTGTTAGATGATTTGGTAACGTAAGAAGACTTAGTTTCATTTAGATTTAATTTTTATTTATATTCTCGTTTGTTAAACGCTGTTTAAAAGTATAGTTTATAATTTTAATTATATAGCGAGCTGCAGCGGCGCGACAGTTCGTAATATAGCATTTTAAACTTCAATTGGTTGTACAGGATGCAAAGAAAGTCGGATTTCTTCGAAATAAGAAACTCCGAATCCATTTGGTAATAAATTTCTAATGAAGCAGAAAAATCGAGTTTTCATTGCATATATTTGTTTATGTCCAAATCCAATTTTAAAATAGTCGCTATAAAATTCGTTTGTATAATATAATTTTTGAACATAGTGGATTTTTAACATATTGAATATCTTTTGGGTTTAGAATTTTTAAATGTCGAGTTTTAAAATTTAATTATTTTCAATTTCGTTACAACCAGAATTTATATGGGTTATATGAATCGTGAACGACGCACGCTATACGTCAAAAATATCATTGGTCATTTCACGTTAAAATCATCCATCACCTTATGTAAATGTGTTTCGGTCACCTCAACATTTATAACTCTGCTAACCCACATGAATTCTGTTCCGTTGTTTCTGATCACCCACGTGTTTCTATGATTTTAAAACCTATGCCAACCCATTCGATTTAGACAATTCAATTTATACTGCCCCAAATATATTCGTACCCAGTAAAGCAAGGGTTGGGATCCTATGGACCCATTCCCCCCTATTCCCATGGACCAAGCCAATCAAAACCCCTGATTTGGGGGATTTTGCACTTTGCCCTCTGAAATTCGGGTGTAATTCAGGGGGCCAAAGTGTAAATCACCCCAAAATAGGGTGATTTCATTGGCTCGGTCCATGGAAACAGGGGGGAATGGGTCCAGAGGATCCCACCCCGTAAAGCAACTTCACCGCATATTTTCTGCCAACCATGCTAGGAATTGACAAATCAAAGATTGCCTGCATGACCGAAAGAAGAAACCATGTGAAGAGTTTCAGAATCCATGTTACTATGTATTACTAAATAAAATAAAATTAATTACCATCTCTGAACGTTATTGACACATCCATGTTACTCTAAATCTTAGGCACCCTTTCAGCTAGAAAATATCTATTTCTGTACAACCGTTCTTTTCCATTTATTTGCTGCCACGTGTCCATCGGCATAAGAGAAAAAGAAAATCTACACCTTTTGTCTGTACGAGTGAAAACAGCAGTTCACTTTAGTCCTCAAACGTATTTCCTCACCATGTGGAAACTGAAATCCTCTGAACCTATATTTTATATTTTATTTATTCATTTATTTTTCTTCCATGGCAACCAAGCTATCCCTCCTATATAAACACTCCATTCTCAACAAAATATAGCGTGTACTGCTTCAATTATATCACTGAACTAACGAAACAAACGGAAGCTTTGGGATAGTTTAAAATCAAACTCCACAACGTTCTCTCCTGTTCTTCGAAACCAACGGCGAAAACTGCGCCTAACCAATGTTCGCAACTGATTCAAATTAAAAACAACTATAGCGGTGTAGTTGCTGCGTCAGTTTAAAGCCGGGCGAGGAGCAATCGGCTGGCGTTAATAGCTGAGCGATAGGCGGTGGTGCCAGAAGCGCTCCGGCATCGTTAGGGGATCCATGATGGCGTGGGGAGATGCTGGAAGTTTAGGGTATTGTTTTCTGGTAACACGTGAGGAGGTGAAGGACAATATTCGGTTGTTGTTGTTGATGATGAAGGGGAACGTCGGTGGTAGTTCGTGAAGCTGCGGAGTGATGTGGAGCTCGTGATGATGAGTACATTGGTGAAGGGTGGCACGGCGTGAGGTGGGAGCACTCGGAAGTAACATCTTGCCTGGGATGAGAAGTCTGAGTGGAAGAAGAAAATGTGGAGATGGAAGGCGCTGTTATGTTGGAGTGCTACTGGCCAAAATATGAAGCAATCAGGGATGAACGGAGAGACACATGACTGTCGAAATTTCAGGTGAAGCTAGGGGACGTGGACAGAGTCATGATGGCGATAGGGAGGTCAGGCGATCGGACATTGGGGTAGTGATCATGTGAAGAGGATCATATTTTTTCTTCTGAGAAAAAGAAGGATTAACATGGTAAATTAATTAAAGCTAAGTACATATTAGTTGAATCTAATTACTGTAGGAACTAACTAAACTATTTAAATCTAAAATCAGTACGGACGAATAGTTCAGCCTATAGATTCTCACTCAATTTATCAATGAATAATTGGTTAGTATTAGGTTGATTAAAAAGAATTGTATTATTTAACTACTTCAACTTATTCACGTTAATACTTAATTAATTAATATTAATAATGATGGTAGTTAATTTATATATTAATTCAATTTCAAATTAAAACATTGTAATACGTATGATTTTTCAGTTCATAAACAGAATTTGACGAAACAGAGCATAAGATAGGGTGCCCCATTTTTCAACAGGATAAAAATATGTGAATTCCATTTATTAGTGCATTCTTGTTTAATAAATTTATGAAGAAAAAATGTTTCAGGTGCAAGGTAAATTCACGTACTACTGTGTGCCAAAACAGCTCCATGGAATAACGAAACGAGATAGGTGTGTCTTGGTTAACAATCATGTTTAGTGGGCAATGTCGAGTAATGGTCATGGCAAAGGGAAAGAAAATGCAAGGTATTACAATCACAGTAATGGCATGAATTTTATATGCGCCGAAGTGTCCAAGAGCTAGTACAACAGCGACATACCCAAATGCAAATAATATATAACAGGATCATAGTGATGGCTCACCAAAATGCATATGCTGAATAGATCCAATGCAGGCAATCATCCATATTAAATGCCAAGTAAAAGTCACATAGTGGTGGAGAAGTAGGCACAAAATTTTAACTAATCAGTTCAACCCAACCATTTCAAACTACAGCAAGGAGGGGGAAAACCACACAACAATACAACTGACAAGGGACAAGAAGGTGTGCCAATGGACAGTATGCATATGTGTAACAGTGGGTACCATGTGTTAGTGGCGCAATACAACCCAAGAAAAACCCAAATCACTATTATAATTTAAGTTTATAATGAAACTAAATTCCTTGAAATATGATTTAATCGCGAGTGAGAATACTCACCTTTCATCGGCGAAACAACGGATAGAGTCGGAGATGCGAAGAGTAGTCACTGTTTGGTGGCTTCGGCAATACAACTTTGACGATGGTGGCCATCGCTGGTTTCAGCGACCAAAGCTCGAGCAGTGGAAGGAGGAGCAAATTTTATAGTGGCTTCGAGGTGCACGATGGCAGCTTTGGCCAAGGCAGTGGACCGATTGAATAGAAAAATTCAGTAGTGATTTAATTGGAAAGAGGGTTTGCTTCAGTTAAATGATTTCACTTTTAGGATTTGAGAGAAGCTATTTACAGTTGATTTACTGCTCGCGATTTGAGAGAGGGACGCCATTTACAAAGGGGACAGAATGAATTTGGAAATAAACTAATTTCGTGGAAGATTTTGGAGCTGGAATGGTTTGGCAAGAGACAATGATTTTTATAGAAGAAAAACGAAGGAGATAAGAACAACGTCTATCGATAGAGTTTAGGTTAGCTGTGAATTTCAAAGGCATAGGTCTGCGAAAATTTCTCTGGGGAAGGTAATTACTTAGGGTAGGCGATATTTGGGTAAAATTAAATATACATCTTTACCGCTCATTCATCGTTGAACGCTAAAAATCGTATTGTCAATGAAATATCTAAATGCGAGAAAAATTATATGTATTCCTTCGTTTCAACGTGCTGAATTTTATAAAATTAGTTCGGTTGTATCCCAACTCCATTTGTAAACGGCGTTACTTTATTTTTAAATTGTTCATTGGTTTACCGATTTTGTTGCGTTGTCTACCAACTATTGCGCTCGAATCCAATTTATAAAATATTAAATTTAACCTCTTTATGAATACACTATATCCAAGCCAATTTAAATAAAATCTCAAACTCGTTCAACGTCCACTACGTATTTTTTTTTAAAATTAAACCATTCATATTCTTCAATCGAATTTCGAATTCAATTCAAATATCCGACCATTATTCAAAAATAAATATTTGAATCTCAACTAACCATTCTGAATAAAATGCTGAATTCAATTCATACTCAAAATCATATACTTCGATTTTAACTCAATTATTTATAGTTAATTATTTAATTAAATTCCATATTCTAGATGTCGAAATTTCTGGGATGTTACATTCTTCCCCCCTTTAAAACTTTTCGTCCTTGAAAAGGAGTGATCGTTATAATTATACCAATGTATGTTTCAAATTTTCATATTCGTGTGAAATTTCCCGCCCTTAACTTAAATATCGATATTCAAGCTATCGATCCTCTTTATTACCATCATATTCAATTAATTCGAAAAACCATGTTTCCTTTCAAAATTAATCTCTTCTCAAATTTCAAAACCTGCAAATTATCCCAAATTCCTTTATAATCCCATCTGTCAATTCATCGTTCCATTTATTCATTACAATCCACATCTCCTCACATTCACTTCACTTAATCATCCCCAACACTCATTGAAGAGTGTAAAGTACATTCCTCTTCAAGTTACAAATTGTAAACTTGAAAATCTTTCGAAATCCGAAAGCTTTTATAACTTTTATACAAACAATATTTGTATTATTGCTCCGAAATCTTTTCTTTAACTTATCTAGTTAGGTGTATTTCAAAATCAACGATTTGAAAATATTTGATAACTCGAAATTTGACAAGTCTATTGTCGTTCTCACAGATGTTAGGCATATGCTGGCCAGGCGCACGACTAAGATCTCCAAGGACTAAATATCCTTGCTTCAACTCCCAGTGAAAATATATTTCAAAAATTCTCTTTAAAATAGATACGGAAAGTACCAATGTGATATCGATAACGTTGATTGTTCATGAATCGCAGATACACAATGGTTCCGTCTGGATCCCCCAGAAAACATCCGTATCCGTAGGAGATCACTTCCCTGCGAATTCCATCATGGACGAATCAACGGAAGATATTTAAGAATCAAAAGACATTCTGAGGTCACTGAGCGTTGATTGCTCTGTCTCAGAATCATAGAAACAAATCAAGGAATTATGAAGATACTTCAAGTCACGAGAACAAAACAAGTCCCAAAGACAAATCAGGTTACGAAGACCAATCAAGTCACGAAGACTAACTGCTGCATCAACAGGTGGCTCACTATCAATAAGATATCTCAAATACTGTGGACCGCAGGTATACAATGGTTACGCCTGGATCCCCCAAGAAACATCCATACCCGTAAGCTTTCACAGCTCTACGGATTACGCCCTTATAATTTGACTGTAGATCGCAGCAGTCACAATGATTACGCTTGGTTCCCCCAAGAAACATCTGTCCGCCGTAGGCTATCTACAGCCCTGCGAATTTCGCTACACGGTCGAATTCCAACGACTCTAGATCGCAACGATCACAATGGTTACGCCTGATTCCCTCAGGAAACATCCGACCACCGTATGTTATCTGCAGCCTTGCGAATTACGCTAGCAGTCGTACTCAATGGCAACTCATGAGTTTTATGCCCGGACAACCTACTACCACCAGCAGCATATTTCAGCTAAACTCGAAATTCAAAGGAGAAGGAAGGTACTTCCTTTATCTTGATTTGAAAACATAGGATACTATACAGTATTTTATTTCCTACTTCTCATAAATCATACTTATGTCAACTTACATAAGATTTTCTTTCCAAATCAAACATCTCGTTCTTATATAAATTCTATATATACAATTTTATCGATTGTCTTCCAAATCTTTAGTTTCCAAGTTCCTTATATTCTCATATATTTTCCATACGAGTTCTAGAAATTTCTATATCAAAATCAAATATCCTTAAATTCAAATCCAATTTCAAAATTTCAGTTTTGATTTCTTAATCAATTCGGGTGTCTGATATCTATTCAAACTCATATTTATGAATATATTGATTCCAACCCAATTTTCTTCCAAATCTCAAATTATTCACCAAATTTTCAATTTATCCAATTCTTTACTCAATTCAAAACCTTATACCCTCAAAGTGTCAGAATTCTTCTTCTTATCACAAATTTCTCCTTCACGCATTATCACCCCTTCACATTCACATACCTCGACCGTAAATTAGCAAGCGAACAACTTCCTAAGCATCAATCCCGAAGGCCAAAACCAACATCAGATCAATACTCAGGAATTTATTCAGCTTAACTAAGCTCCGGTAAGTTTTTAAATTCTTTAACTTCATTTCTTAATTCTTATCAAATCATTGCTTATCGCAATTTCAACATTCACTTTGCGAATTTATTTCTCTTACGTTCTGCCTTCCTCGGTTCTTGACATACGGTTTTTTTTCCAGTTCTTACCATTCTGATTTATGTTAGCCTCTCACTATCGTTCATTTCCTCTATATCCCAATTTCATTTGCCACAATTTTTGATTTCAACGTCATTCACTTCTAAAAAGTGAATATTAATCCTTTTATAAGAGTCTGGACTCGCCACACCAAATTAACTTTGATTTCATTCAAAACTCTTTTAAAAACTTCATTCATACTTCGCTTAATCTCATTCACGGTTCACTTCATTTATAACTCTTGTTTATAATTTACTTGTTAATTAACAAGTTTATATCTTACTATTGAATTCATATATATTCGATTATACCTTATTGGTTTGAAACCAATTATACTTTATCTTGCAGGTTCTGAATAATGCAAATACATTAGTAATATAATTTGACATAGTCAAATAACCTTTCCAATTTTATTATCATTAACCTATATTTCAAATATCGAAATAAAATTCATCGTCTGATCTTTAAAACGATTTTAAATTTCCCTTCTTCATTCAAATTCCCATCTGAGTCCTTATTCCAATAAATTTTAATTATCTTTAATTGCTAACATACACAAGTAAAGAATTTTATTTGTTCATCCTCTTATATTTATCTTTCTATCATACCATTTGATAGTGGATTCAAGATTCAAATCTAAGGGGATCTTATCAAAGAACAATTCTCACTCACTTGGATTCGAAGACTTCCGAAGACTGGGGATTCCGAATCAAAATTCAAATCTCAAAATTCTTTTTCCGCTGTATTAGTTTCAAAATAATAGTCTCAAAAATAATTTCTCCAATTTTTTTTTCTTCAAAATCTATTTTAAAATTATTTTCATTTTCAAAATTCATACTTAGAAACCTTTTTATTTCCAAAATTTGCTTTTCTAGTGTCGATCCTACTCATTTAAACACGATAAGCTAAGCTTTGAATAAACCAAAGCTCTGATACCACTTGTAACGTCCCGCCTTTTTGACCGCTTCAAATTGGTAATTTAGCCAACTTAGAACGTTCAAATTGACGGATCGTTATTAGCTTACAGAGTTTAAAAAAAAATAGAATCAACACAGAACCAATAAATAACACAGTATTGAACAGCAAATTAAACTTTATTATATAAATAGAATTTTTTGATATAATATTTTCTATACAACGGTTTTAAACAAAAATTCAAAATCATGAAAATGTTACTGTTTTAAAACATCAGAGTGCGTCGTCTTCTGTAATCCCCAGCTTCTCCAGTCTTTGAATCCTAAGCTGGAATCTTTAAATCTGTATTGCTCGGGTCTGACCCGAGCATTTCATGTAAACACAAAATATTCGAGTCAGGATTAAGTCATAGTTCAAGTAAATTAACTTCGATATAAATTGAAATATCATAGTGAGTCCCAACATCGAGGTCATATATATAAAATAACAGTGGTGGTATCAGTTCATATCAGTGTATCTAGACCAAGTGTGTACAAGCAAAAGTATGCATGCATCAGCAGTAAGAAAAATTCATGGTAACGAGTGAACAAGGCAAGTCATGCCGGGAATTATAGGAGGAAATTGAGCCAACAACTAACCAAATTATTATAGCATACAACTGCATGCACATGCATCGGGTGAAAATGCATCAGTTGGAAGCAATACGCATACAGGTATGGGCGTAAACTAGTACATAGGTGCAAGTACAGCTAGTTTCAAGTTACATAATAAATGTTATAGCCAGTTTAAGTCCATGCTTTCAAGTTATATATATCATGGATTCAGGTTTACTAATCAGCATGAGCGAACAACTACAGACTAAATAAAGTGGGACAATATATGGGTATGGAATTAAGTACACATAGCACTTAAGTATGACAAAATAGGGTGTGTACAGTGCAGTAGCTTAAGTTTACACATTATAAAAAAATGAACCTGTTAGATGTTGTTATGGTGTATAATAACTCAACATGGTGTGCATGAGTTTTATCCATTCATAAATGCGATATATAAAATTTGAGTTTCACTACTTTCAACAGTCAATTTGATTTCAATACAATTGGCAATTATATTCAGAACAAAATGATAGTCAAGTTGACTTCAATACACTGACAATTACTTATGCAGCAGGAAATACAAAACTTAAGGCAGTTTCAACAGTTTTACTAAGCTCTTTCTATAAGATATCAATTTGAGAATATATAACAATGTATATAAACCGGGACTACTTTTAACTATAATGTAGATGTACACCAACAACATCCCTGAAGCACTCATTACTGCATAACCTATTGGAGATTGAGTTATGAAAGTCTAAGGTGACAGTTAGCATATAAGGGTCTCATACTCCTGTTATTAAAGTGCGTATGTATTCATACATCTAACGTGATAGTGTACACACATACACGTTCATTTCAGCAAGCAATTGGTCGTGACGAAGTTAGTTTATGAAATGACCCACCAGTTCGACAAATCCTCACATGAATGTCAAGTAACAGGGACTTATTTAGCAAAACAGAGCATAAGAAAGGGTGCCCCATTTTTCAACAGGATAAAAATATGTGAATTCCATTTATTGGTGCATTCTTGTTTAATAAATTTATGAAGCAAAAATGTTTCAGGTGCAAGGTAAATTCACGCACTACTATGTGCCAAAACAGCTCCATGGAATAACGAAACGAGATAGGTGTGTCTTGGTTAGCAAACATGTTTAACCGGGCAATGCCGAGTAATGGTCATGGCAAAGGGAAAGAAAATGCAAGGTATTACAATCACAGTAATGGCATGAATTTCATATGCGCCGAAGTGTCCAAGAGCTAGTACAACAACGACATACCCAAATGCAAATAATATATAACAGGATCATAGTGATGGCTCACCAAAATGCATATGCTGAATAGATCCAATGCAGGCAATCATCCATATTAAATGCTAAGTAAAAGTCACATAGTGGTGGAGAAGTAGGCACAAAATTTTAACTAATCAGTTCAACCCAACCATTTCAAACTACAAAAAGGAGGGGGAAAACCACACAACAATACAACTGACAAGGGACAAGAAGGTGTGCCAATGGACAGTATGCATATGTGTAACAGTGGGTACCAAGTGTTAGTGGCGCAATACAACCCAAGAAAAACCCAGATCACTATTATAATTTTAGTTTATAATGAAACTAAATTTCTTGAAATATGATTTAATCGCGAGTGAGAATACTCACCTTTCATCGGCGAAACAACGGATAGAGTCGGAGATGCGAAGAGTAGTCACTATTTGGTGGATTTGGCAATACAACTTTGACGATGGTGGCCATCGCTGGTTTTAGCGAGCAAAGCTCGAGCAGTGGAAGGAGTAGCAAATTTTATAGCGGCTTCGAGGTGCACGATGGCAGCTTTGGCCGAGGCAGTGGACCGATTGAACAGAAAAATTCAGTAGTGATTTAATTGGAAAGTGGGTTTGCTTCAGTTAAATGATTTCACTTTTAGGATTTGAGAGAAGCGATTTACAGTGGATTTACTGCTCGCGATTTGAGAGAGGGACGCCATTTACAAAGGGGAAAGAATGAATTTGGAAATAAACTAATTTCGTGGAAGATTTTGGAGCTGGAATGGTTTGGCAAGAGACAATGATTTTTATAGAAGAAAAACGAAGGAGATAAGAACAAAGTCTATCGATAGAGTTTAGGTTAGCTGTGAATTTCAAAGGCATAGGTCTGCGAAAATTTCTCGGGGGAAGGTAATTACTTAGGGTAGGCGATATTTGGGTAAAATTAAATATACATCTTTACCGCTCATTCATCGTTGAACGCTAAAAATCGTATTGTCAATGAAACATCTAAATGCAAGAAAAATTATATGTATTCCTTCGTTTCAACGTGCTGAATTTTATAAAATTAGTTCGGTTGTATCCCAACTCCATTTGTAAACGGCGTTACTTTATTTTTAAATTGTTCATTGGTTTACCGATTTTGTTGCGTTGTCTACCAACCATTGCGCTCGAATCCAATTTATAAAATATTAAATTTAACCTCTTTATGAATACACTGTATCCAAGCCAATTTAAATAAAATCTCAAACTCGTTCAACGTCCACTACGTATTTTTTTTTAAATTAAACCATTCATATTCTTCAATCAAATTTCGAATTCAATTCAAATATCCGACCATTATTCAAAAATAAATATTTGAATCTCAACTAACCATTCTGAATAAAATGTTGAATTCAATTCATACTCAAAATCATATACTTCGATTTTAACTCAATTATTTATAGTTAATTATTTAATTAAATTCCATATTCTAGATGTCGGAATTTCTGGGATGTTAAACTATGGATGATTTTTATCTATTTATTGGTTGATTGTTTGTCTGTGTTATACTATAATTCTGATTTCAATTATTAGTGATGAACAATATTATAACTGTCGTTCAGGGAAGAACAGGTTGGAGGAATCCAACGAGATTCCTCACATTAATCGTATATTGTTTATGGATTCATATTGTTGAATATGAATTACTATTTAAGGATATTTTATCTTGTTTAGTTATCGATGGTTGATTGGATGTTAACTATTAAATCTAATGGTCGTGTTTTAATCAATAATCAGTGTTCATTAAGAATTTGGCAGCAGATGGTATGAACCCATCATGTGATATGTTACTTCGCCATCAGGCGAATTAACGTATTTTAAGTTATTAAATCATTATTAACTGAACCGAGGTCTTTAATTTTAAATAAAAAGTTTAAAATAAATCGATGATTATGACTTGTTTTATACATAATATTAAAAAGATTTTTATAATAATGACTTATGTTTAAATACATAAGAAAGTGAGGCATTAACAAAAAGGTTAATAATCTGGATAATTGTCCCAAGGGAAACAATTAAGTGAGATTCATTATTTTAACTTAATGATTTGTTTTATAAGCTAAATAAACTTTTAGTTTGACTTTATTAAAGAATTATTAAATAGTTTGTTATTTATAAAATTCATTATATTAACTAACCTGTTGTTAGTTAATAGTGAGGTAATACACTGTTAGTCCAACAAATGATTAAGTTAATGATTGAGTTAATTATTGATTTAAATAATAACATCTTGAATGGATTTCATTTAAGATGTAATGGGACTATAAAATATTAAAAAAAAGGGCTTATGGAAAAGGGATTTTATAATCCGAATTCCATAAACGAGTTATGAAAAAAAATTCGAGGTTAAAATAAAGATTTTATTCGAATTGGAATAAAAAGGAAAGGATGGTAAAAGATGTAAAAGGAAGTACTTTGAGTTAATAAGGTTTTTAGTTAAAAAATTCCAACCATTTGTTTTAATAATGTTAAAAGGTGTTTGGATAAAGTGTGTAAATGAATCCAAGTTTACAAGCAAAGAGGATTTGAAGTTCAAAACTAAGGTGAGGCTTAATCAAACATTTTACTTAAGAATGTACTTAAGTAAAGGGCGAGATCAAAGTGAAATTTAGAAAAAATAAAAAGAATAGTTAATGGTTTGCATAAAGGGAAAGAGATTTATGGTCATGAACCCAAGTTTAGATTATACGACGAAAAGGGTTTTTGGAAAGATGTTTGCGAATGGATTAGTGTAATATGACCCAAGTTATGAATAGAATACTACACAATAGTCTTGCTGCAAATGGTTAATATTGGGTAATTGGTTTACTTAATAATGTATTAAGTAAAATGGTAATGGTCGATCGAGATGGTTCAAAGAAAGAGATGGTTATAAACCATGATTTGAATAGGAAATAAGATATGATCGATATTATAAGAACGTAGGGTTTAAGTTGCGAACTTCTATCTACGCTGAGATAAGAACGTTGTTGATTAAGGTCTGAGAGGTAAATAAAATACCCCAACTTGATTAACTTCACTATTATCGAGGAATGGTATTAGTTCGTAACGGTAAAGGAGTTTGAAAAGGAGATGTTATTCTCGTCGAACATTTGCAATTCAATTGTAAGGGTTGAAATGAAATTTAATACAAAAGGGTTTAAATTAAACAATGTACATTAACGTTGTTTAATCTGAATCAAGACATATAGTTTTAATTAAACCTATAGACTATTTATATAACACCGGTTTTTAGAAAATAGTAATAATCTGAATATAGTGATATTTTCAGAATTTAAGAAGGATAAAGCGAAGTGAGAATAAACGAGTGTTATTATTTCCAAGTAACGAAACAAAAGCCGAGTTGGCAAGATATTTAAATGTAATCGACTTTAAGTCGAGGAAATGATTTTTTTACGATTTGATAAAGAGTTTAATGAACGGTTTTTTAAAAATAGAATTTAAGTTGCCAATATACCTGACCATACTGTTTTGACTTTGATAGTTAAAACACCAAACTATCAACGAAATATTTTATTGGACCTTTTTGACGTGTTGTTTCGAAGAGACCGGGATGGGAACTAAACCCAAAACCACTTCGACTCAACGTTACGTATGAAGTTAACTTGCGATGAAATGAAGATGAAGCAAGTGAAGACCGTGGATATTCAAAATGGAAGGACTACTTATAATCTTTGGTCTGCAACCAAAGATATACTGTGGTTCGGTCATGGTCGAAATCAACGGATTTGCAAGGACTTCTCGCTACTGATCCATGGGATGATTCCTATATTGGATGCAGTAGGAGAGTACCTTCGGTTCATCCTGTTCCTGGATGACTTGTATGGACGAGGGTCGGACAGAGTATTTCCAAAGGGATCATGTACGTTGATTTCTTCAAACGTACTATAGTTGGTGGCGGAGAGGGGCACTTCTCTTAGCATTAACTACTAGAGCATTTTTGTGGATGTCAATTAGTGATATCTGGCGGATCTAATGATGTGGCATTCAAAGTAAATGATGTCCAGATATTTAAAAGTTAAATTCTAGCCTCAAGCCTCATCAACCGGGGAATGACAAAAATCGGGCAGGAAGCATGGCTATGTGGTCCCATTAGGCTGTATAGTCACCTATTTAGAGATTTCATTTCATTCCTTATCTATTTCGATGCTGTCCCTTTTCGGGAGGCGGTTGCTGATCCCAACCGTCGGTGATATACATTCGATACACTCAAGCGAAATGAGAGTGGTCGGTCATGTGTGGGCCGGGTTGCAAGATGTTCTTGTTGAACCCAGTGTATTCGCCTCTAGAGATACACTATCGGCAGGTGGCCCCATACCTTGTCACAGTAGGAATCCAAATTCCAATAAGCGCCTGCGGTTTTGATTGTAAAATACATATCTGGAACATGAGATGCAAGCGTTTCACTAGATTACTATTTATTTGTGGTTGATAGAAACTATTATAATATCAGAAAAATATATGATTTCAAAGGTGTTTTGGGTTAAAGTAAGGTGAAAACCGTCCGTGTTTATGTGTGGACTGGTCTTACTATTATCCTTTTGGTTCAAAAAGGATTTCCAAAGTTAAACCGATTGTTGATGTGAATTTAGCACTGAAAGTATTCCAGACTGACCCGTGTGTTTTTTCTTTGCTTCAAAATGTGCTCGGGTCACACTGAACATTTTTGATAGGTTAGTTTCCGCTTGGAGTTTCAGGAGATGGAAGCAGGAGGCTTCACCGTTAGTTATTTAAAGTTATTCCGCTGTATCTGATTAATGTTATACTCTGATGATTGGTATGTCTACAAGATTTTCATTTGTATAAAGATATGTTGTTATATTATATATTTTGTTCGTTCCGCTGTGAGCATCTGATGTTCTTCTTCTTTCTTCTATTCTAATATTTCTTTCTTTCTTATCTCACCCTCTAACTTCTTCCTTTAGACGTTCCAATGTTTTCGGTGTTGGGAAGATCGACATGAATTACGGTAAGGGTATTTATGTCGATTTTTAGGGCCGAAAATCCTTGGGTCGTTACATTCCATCTAATAACCTGTTCAATATATATATATATATATATGTCTAATTCCAACTAGTTTCTTCAAAATTCTTCCAATTTATTTAATAAATCGTTATAGTTTATAAACTACCTTAGTGCGATTTTTCTGAAATTTTGATTTTGACATAACTTAAAATTTATCAATCGAAATTCAGAATTTTCTTTTCCACTAGGAAATTATAATTCAAAAGATTCAAAAGATACTTGTTTCATAAAATTCTGACTTGTTTTGAACCTTATATATCCATTTAATGATCGAATCGTCAAATTATGATTTAATTAAATTTTAAATTACGTTCAACTTCATTTAATTATATTCAATTCCACTTGATATATTTCAAATCTAATCCAAATTTATTTAACTTTACTTAAGTTAAATTTTGATTCATTTGCTTCACTTTTATCTTTTCAATGTATTTAACTTGTGCCAGTTAAATTTAAAGCTCAGATCATCTTAATCATTTCCCAAATTACAACATTAAATTTTAATCAAGTTCTTAGATTAAGGCCACTCTTTCCTTTATCTTGGCTATTCAAATCATTCTACCTTTTGCATACTCGGATCATTTGTTCTAATTAGTTAATAAACCTCAATTACAACTTTATATGAATCATCTGTTTAACAAAAGATGTTTGTACTTAAAATATTTACCCATCTTTATAATTAATATATAATTTTCTAATTATCTTAATTTAGAAGTTATGAACTTGTTTCGTCACCTTATAGGTTTTCACAATTTTTTGACTATCCGAAATCGTCGTTAATTCCAATCCTTAATGCAAATTCTTTATAATTACCTTAATTATGAAATTTTAATCAAAAATAACTTTATTCAAAATTTATTGATCTTGATTTTTAAATCATCTATGTTTAATCTACTATATTATTTCAATAATATTTTCTTTTAATATTCAAAATATAATATTTCAAAAATTAATTTCATATCTCAAATATGCTCTCATACAAATAATACTCTCAACTCATCCGAGGGAATTACTAACCCTATCTCTAATGAGTTTCTCTTATCGAATGTTACTAATCCTATCTCTGATGGGTCTTTTCCTTCTGTTCTAATGAGTCATACCCCAAAGCTTTGTATAAACCAAAGCTCTGATACCAGATGCGACAAACCGCCTTTTTGCCCAGTTCAAACTGGTAATTAAACCGACTTAAACCGTTCAACAATATAGATTGCTAAGGGTACTTACACATTGGAACAGAAACAATAGAACTTTTCCATTACCACTACAAGAAATTTACATCAGAGTACACAAATATATCAGAGCACAATAGTAAATACATGCACAGCGGAAAATACACAACAAAAACTACTAAGCTTGGTGGAAGAAATAAAATGCTCTGGACACAGGTCTAGCTTCAATCTTGCACCTGCTCTATAAAATATCTGCAAACCAAAACTACTAAGCTCCCTGTGTGGAAAATATGGGAACCCAGAGTTTAGGTGGAAGAACAATAAAATCCTGGACAGTTATAGGACTGGTGTGAGAACTAAAACAGTTATTTACATTTATTTAAAAGTTAGGTAAATTATAAGACCATGTCGTATAACACGGAACGTGTTTCCCCATATGAATATCGTCATAAAACTCGCAATGCTTTTCAAAAATGAAGCTACAATAAGATGCGCATCCCATCACACAATGTAAGCGCACACCATTAGGAGCAAGTTTTACCTTATGATAACCAAATATGTTTGGTACGAAAAAATCATTTGATATTATCATAATTGTCTATCTTTGAAAACCTTTTCAAAATAAATGTATAAATCTTAGCAGATGTAGGTACCCATATATTTTGTCTGCATACATAGATTACAACTAAAACTATAAAAGTTTCGTATTAGAGGTTGGATTCTAGCAATGACCAAGGCAAAGAATCTTACTTAACCGATCTGGGTGCACCTCTAGCGGGATGTCCTAGAAACCAACAAATGATCCCTTTCTGTGTAGTGGTAGAGTCAGCCTACCTATACTAGGTGTAGTTCGAGTTTCTCCTGAACATAAAGTCTCTCGTTCGTAACTAACCATTCTCCAGGGAGGCTCGATCCATCTCCACATAAGTAAATTGCCTGGGTTCCATACCATAGCATTACTTTCTCAACTAAAAGGAAACGTATGTCCTTAATTTTGCGATACTTCATCCAGTTTTGGCTCATTTCTGGGTTGTGAAGCTTCCAGTCACATTTCCATACAAAGCTACACTATATTAGCCATGCTTTGATCATCAATAGCTCAACACTTAGCATGCCACATTGTTAATTCACAATGTATAATTGGTATCTATTAATATGTAACCCTCTGAGTACGTATGTCTTAGAGAAGGGTGCTGAGCTAAGGGGATAGATCCTCTACTACCAAGCTGATATATAATCAATAAAAACCAATTTATTATGCCGTAAAGTACAATGTTATACATACATCCAATACAAGTTTGTTCTCCGTTTTGAATGAAACCGAAGGCACCTTATTCCTCGTCTAATGAAGGAGAAAGGCCTTTGCAATTTGAAAAATCTCCAAGTATGTCGGACCGCTGTCATAATATAACCTTATAATAAGGTCCTCCTATTTGAGCCATCAACAAAAGTCCTACGATGTGAAGGTTTTTGGTCTTCAATCACCATCTTTAAAATCTTCATTTACTCCATTTCATCATATCATTACTCGAAATGGTTTTTGGATAGAAATATGTTGCCGGTCTTTCCGAATAACGAGCGCTATTTATAAACCATATAAAAACACGGGATTAATCAATTCTCTTTCCACTCGTAATGTTTAATTAAAAACCTCTTAAACAATTCCTCATTTCTTATTCTTAACAAAGTTCATATTTGAAAAGTTGTTAATCCAAAATCCATTTCTTTAAATCATTGAATCAAGATTTCCTTTACTTTACCCAAGGTTTCCTTTTCAAATCTATAATCCAGTTAAATCTTAATTAAAAGATTAATTCCATAAACTTCCCATTAAAACTTATAATCTTGCTTATTCAGATTCCAAAGTAAGGTTTGCTTTAAATTCACATTCCATAAATCCATCTCACAAGCTACTCTTAAAACTTATCTTTTTAAACCAAAGATAACTACTCTTCAAAAATCTTAATAATCATTCCTGTACTTTTTATCAAGGTTCATTAACACTTTATTCCTTTGCTTTCCTTTAAACCTATCTCTAAATCAAAGTCATTAAGTATTGTTCACATAGCCTTTACAAAATCTTAATTCTTTTTAGATTCTAAATCATAACTTAACTTAGTTGGGTTAAAGAAGGATATTATTTAAGACACCATTCACAACAAACCCAAATAAAATTGTAGTAGTCATCAACATGAATCATCCTAATCCTGTTCATTGTTCCTTAAGTGAAAACGACGAACCCTTAAACCAACATTAGATCGACACATAGAAAAATAACCAACTCGACATCGGATGATCCACATAAGGTTATGCAAAAATAGATTTTTAACCCCAAACCAATTTAATATTAAATATAAGATTTAAACAAAATCTACATCAACTTATATTCAACACCAATTCACGTAGTGATTACTATATGTGGAATACTGATATAAATATCTTCCAAATTCTTCGAGTAGCAAACGTCTACGCAATGGAAATCAATACCAAATATCCAAGGATCATTTCCATCCAAATCCAACTAATTAAATTTGGAAAACTTTCATCTTAACAAAAAGCGTTATTAATTACATATTTCAAAATAACATTATATTTGATAAACCAATTTACTTAACTTGCTAGGTTAATGATGATGCTATTAAAGACATCTCCCACAACAACCCGAAATCAGTTAATATAAAATATAAAATTTAGAGAGAAATCATATCAGCTCATATCCAATATCAACTTCACATATTCCATACACCATAATCACTATTTCGCAACGGCTTAAAGCCATTGCGAATTGATTTCGCAACAAATTAAAGTCGTTGCGAAATCTGGAGTGGTAAAAATTTAGCAACGGCTTAAAGTCGTTATATTTGCAACGGCTTTGTCACTGCAACGACTAATGTCCATTGCTATTTTTACTTTAGCAACGACTTTTAGTCATTGCTAATTGACATAATTAAAAAAAAGCTTTTCTTCCTCTTTTGCTTCCAATTCCGTACAAATCTTTACAAATTTGACATAATACCACAATACAAAGATCAATAAACTGAATATTTCCAATAGATTCAACATAGCAACTAAACTTTTAAAGATCAATAATATATACCATTACAAACTTAAAAGTTCTAATAGTTTGTAGTAGCAAAATAATATTACCGAGCATTTCGAAGTTCAATAATAGTAGCCAAAATAGTTTTACAGTACATTTCAATTTCATTACAATATTAATTGTTACATAATGTACATTACTGTTGCTTCTACTTTCTTCTTGAGCTTTTCTGATGTTTGATGAGGAGCTCTTGTTGCACCACTGCTGAGAAAATTCAACAACACATGATATTTCCACGTACCTTCAGCCTAAATAGATAATCCTTGACTCTAATGCCTGCTCAGCAACACATGATATTTCAACATTTGAGTATACACCTTTTATTCTAGTCTATGTTTGATTGTTATTTCCATCTATAAGCCAACATAAAGTGAGCTAAAAAAGCTTGATTCTCTAAACTATGAATTACCCTTCTCAATTGCAAATTACAATTATGCTTATAATGATACACTAGTAATTTATCGTTACTGAATGTGGTTTTTAAACTACACGACTTTAGTAATGACATGCTGTTTGGCATAGAAAATAAGCTAACTCAATAATATGTATGCATAAATCATATAGGTAACTCATTACCCTTTTTTTATTGTTTAATGATAAAAGATGTAGTGTAGTTAAAAATTCTGATATCATCCATGATGTAGTCAACCTCACAATGGAAACTGCCTTATCTGTATAAAAAATGATGTACTTTGGTCATTCTTTTGCCTCAGCAATCTACCCTGAGATTTACAAATTCAATATTTCAACAAACAGTAAACGGCTTCAGCAGAGATTCTATGGTCAAAACATTTTTCCGTTTCTTTTCCCGAAAATTCTTTATGCTCAGATATCAGAATGAGAACCCTATTCCTTGTATTGGTACAATCATGTGCATGTAGGGTTGTCAAAATTCAACTAGTCCTTTTAACCCAATTTTAACTGGCTAGGTTTAACCCAGTTTTGGTATTTTTAACATTGGGTCAATAACCATAATTCCCTGTTTAAGTGAGTACAACTTTGTTTATTCCCCATTAGCCCAAATCCCAAATTTTACTTTTATGTTTCTTTTAAAACATTACAGTGACTTCCACTAGTGACGAAAAACCATGCAAAATGTTGCATATTGCCAATAAAAATAAGAAACTGAAATTATCCCCATATGCATTTAGTGATTAATTTGGTAGTGTAGCATTAAGCTAATGATATGATGTAGGTCTATATAGAATGAAAATAATATTTATATTTGTCAATATTATGTAAAATAAAATGGCACTGTCTACAAGTAATATAACTATAACTATTTGCTTAGGCTCCTTGAAGTATTCAATCATGCATCCAAGTACTTAAATAGTTATTATCAACCCAAAACTGAAAGATGCAATATTAAAATATTTGACACTGCCAAGACACTGAATAAATTACAGTAGAATCATAGTAGAGATTAAGTTAACTAGTGACAAGATGTATAGATAGAAACTTCAAAGATAATTAAAGACATGATTAATTCATGAGACTAAAAAAGTTGTACTCACAGACAACATAGGCAAAGTAGTCACAATACCTTGCATGAGGTTAAGTCAAATGATGTCTGAAGGACACAGTCCCTACTTGACAACCTAGCCGAGCGAGCATTTACAGCGACACAAACTTTGTATTCTACATTTAACTCAAGGAGCCAAAACAATATGGATCTAAACAAGGAATTATTATCAAGGGTGTTTCTCAATGTTAAGAATCAAAGTTATATCACTGCAAAAAAATCTTCCCATTCACAGCATTGAAAAAACGTTGTGGTAGCCTTTAACAACGTTTTAACGAACGTTGTCTACCAACAAGTTGTTATAGGTCATGGAAATACCACAATACATACCAAAACGCTGTAGAAAACTGACATACCATAGCGTTTCAAATGGCGTTGTCTTATTTTTGTACAATGTTTTATATTGTTGTGTTTTCATAGTGTATCACAGCGTTTTTCCACATATCACAATGTTTCTGTATGTTTACATACTATGTATTCTACAGCGTTTTCTTTGATGTTCAGATGTTTTTTTTACAACATTTTTGGTTTTTATAGAGTTTTTGATGTAATCAATCACAACATTTATCATTTTCTACAGTATTTTCACACAATGCATATATATTCAAAATAATCACTAAATTCAAACAATACAAAATAATTTTAATCTTAAAATTTTATCACATAAGTTAAAATAATTTCATATGCCAAATAAACGATAATCGTACATAACATTTTGTAATCACTGTCCCCATCAAAGATATTACTAATATGTTTTTACAAAAGGTGCTTATTAAGAAAAATAAAATATGAATCACTGAATGACTAAGCTCGTGTGCTCCAAAGTTGAATTTTCTACATGGAAAAAAAAAATCAAATTAAAACCTGAAAATCATAATCATGGGCCAAACAAGGAAATACCAAATGCACCACAAAGTGGTCCTATTGCACCACTGAGTGGTGTAGTGCACTAATACAGCGCATTTGTACACAACAGTGTAGCAGATACACCACATTGTGGTGGTGCTGCTGCACCACTGTAGCAGTTGCACCACTGTTGTGTGCAAACATGCAATATTGGTGCAGTGCAAGACTAGGAATTTTGATTAAAAAGAGACGAATGAAGAATGTATGTTATGAGCAATATGCAGGTGAAAACTGGTATATACTATATATTAATATATCAAGGATTTCAGTGTGAGAATAAATATAATTTGGATTTCCAATATGGGTTTTCTAGAACGGTAATAATTTCCCTAGAAAGATAACGAATACACATAGTACCTTTAGAGTTTCTTGAGAAGAACTTAAGTACTTCGTCGATTAATACAACCTACAATATAATAAAAATCATCGGTAAGGACTATGGTGAGTCCATCTTTATATGGTCAAAGCATAAATAAATAACCTACAGTTTTATAAAAATGACCAGTAAGTACTATGGTGAGTCCATCTTTATATGGTCCAAAGCATAAATAAATGATATAAAATAAAACAAAACAAAATTAAATTAAATAAGAAAACTTTATACAAACATGTAATTCCCTTTGGTAAGTACAAGACAATGACAAGCTAATAATGGAATGAGCAAAAAATACATACGTGAAAAGATAATACTAAGTCAACTTTCCAATCAACCCATGTTAATGGAGACACCTGAAGAAATAACAGTTTAAACAATTTATCAAAGCCTCATTAAATATTTGAAATCTAACTCAAGCGAAAGAAACAATTTATCAAAGCCCATGCTAAGGACTTTTACATTCTATATAGTTATGCATTGATGATCGGTTACAAATATGCTATGCATTTAATTTTTCATCAAATAGAGAAGACATATGTGTGCCCCTTTGCATGCACATCAAAATTATTTTGAAGTGATGTTTAGTTTGAAGAGCTATTATAAAGTTAAGCTAAGATAATCCCAAGAAATAAACAATAGTAAATATCATAAAGTGCACATTTCAAGTGTCAGCTCTGTAACAACCTTAACAACAGACCGTCATCTCCACCGATCGATAGAAGCAAAACTAGAAACAACAGCAAATTTCAAACGTCTGAACCAACCGTCAATCATATGACCAGGTTCAGACGTCTGAAAACAATTTCAAGACGTATGAAATAAATTTCAGCCAACACAAAAAGACCATTTCAGACGTCTGAAAATGTTCTTGGGCAATTCCTAGTCCTGGTTAAGACCTCTGGAATTATTTCAGACATCTAACCTGCTCTAATATTGTTTTCCACATCATACTCATTATAAAAACCCCTATACTAGAAACAAACCACAAATTCTCACTTTCAATCATTTCCTCATAAACTCCAACATAGATGCTATATGTCAGATAAAAGGTCATTTTAAATTAAAAAACAATAATTTACAAATTGATATATTCAGCTGAAAAAGAAAAAAATTGACAAAATAATATACTTGTATGCTTGTTAAAAAAATTGATGCTCATACTGTGAATGACCCAACTGTTCCAGGTTTTAAGATTAATAGAGACGTTGACGCAAGCAGCCTCTTTCAAGTAAATCAATATTCTTTTAGCCTCTAAATGCAATTCAGTGGGTTTTGACATATAAACCTGCTAATGAAGCACATACTAAACATTATTTCTGTTCATGTTGCTATAAGGTACATTAGACCTCCAAAAATGTTGCTAACAACAAAGGTATTGTTTACAACTATAGGCAGAATTTGTTTTTAGTTCCCATCTAAAATCTACTACTCATTGCTACAAATTGTAAACTAAAAACATTATTGATTACTTGTCCAAGAAGAGCATTACTGACGCACAAACGGGATAGCTATAAGTTATTATTTTAACTAAACTGAAATAAGAATGTAAAAGTTATATCAAATTGGGTAAAATACACGAAACCAGTTCAAACAATTACACCAAACTGACATCCCCAAACATTGGTGCAAATTAAGGTCAATGCACTACTCAAATACATACAACAAAAAAGCAAAGGCTGACATCCCCAAATTGACACTCAGATAAAACCAAGGTCACAAATGCATTAACAATAGCTTTCTACCTCTGCTCAATGTTAATATAATATAAGAATTGTTAGTAAAAGAGAACAAACCAACCTCTAGAGCCATCCAATACATGCTTCCTTCGCAGGATCTCAACTTAGTGATCTTGGTGATATGCATTTATCTCACTACATAATGTCAATTACCAAAATTTCCTAGCTTTTATCACTTCATTTAATTCAAAAATCAATGTATGGTAAATATGATTAGTAAGTCTAGGATGATAAGAGAGCAATAGGGTTAACGACCAATTTGAAATAAAAGATCACCACTTCTGAATATAGCGATGTTAATGACCTAACACAGCATCTGCAGTATCCAAGAAACTTTTCAGAACCTATTAAATGGATATTAGTTTCATGTCATTCGGTCTTGCATTCTGAATAAAAAGTTGTTGTCTGAGAAAAGAAATATAAAAAAGAAACTAAACCCCTAGTTAATCTTAAGATTTAAAGAATAGTTTCTCATTGACAACAAACGACAAGTTTTCAACACTCGTTTTTCGAAAGCCAACATAAATAACACCATCATTTGCAAAAGCAGTAAGTTCTTGTTCAACGTTCTTAAGACCCTTATTGACCACTGGTATTACTTCAACAACTGATTTCAACTGGATCTTTTTTGATATATGACGAAAACTTATGTATTGTATATAACACAACAAAATATGTCTTTGATATATGATGAAAACATATGTATTTGACATAGTAATAATTATATTCTAACACGGTAAGAAAGTAAAAAGAGTAAAATAAATACCTAACTTGAGACTGTTTCCAAATTAGGCAAGTCTTTATCAAAATCAAGCAGCTCAGTGCATTAGATAGAGTAATAACCAGAAAGCCTTGTTTTTGACGACAAGCATCATCATCATCTAACTTTATATGAACATTGATAACATATGCAGATTTAGAGTGGTATATGACATGCAAATATTTAGATAAAACAGAAACCAGAGTGGAGCATTTTTTTTCAGCTGCTATTAAGTGCATAATATTTAACTAGGTTCACCTAATGAAAAACATGTCAACAAGACTAAAATATATATATAAGACGTGTACCCCTTTGTGTTTCCGTGCCATCACAGAAATGCCTCTCCACTAAATCGAAAATTTTTACAGCTGTCACCGGAGCATTGAACTGTCAAGAACAATCCGAAATACGCAGTTTTATGCTGGGATTGCCTTTAATTTTAACCTTCATATCAATAGTTGCTCGTCCCTTCAGAAGCGGCATATTTTTGTATTCTTCATGAACCTCATAAGGAAATCCATCCACCAGGTCCTCTTAAACACTACAGAAATGCATGTCTTCAGCTACAATCAATGACAAGTATATATACATGAGAAATGCTCCATTTTACTTTTTGGATTAATTACCTAGATCAACTTTCCATGGGAAAATCATTAGCACTAAACTAATGGTTTTGAATGGTTTCTATAGTTTGTCTCTAATTATGTCACTAGTGATAAGGATTGACATTAGGAAACTTTTGCTTAAATAAAGGACAATGAGCAATCACATGTCCTTGTTCTCTGCACCATTGACATTTTCCTAGAAAGACGTAGGGATTTGTGGGATCACTGCCATTAAGAATTTGATATGATGAATTTTGGTTAATGAGACATTTTAGAAGAGGAAATTGAACTAACTTGGATCGGAGCTTTGATACCATGATAAAGAGTTGAAGAGAGGGATACTTTTCCATTCGGCAATCACAAATTTATAATTGCAAGATACATGTATTCATGTAATTATGGAATAATATCATTAATGATATTTATTCCTTATATTATAGCATATAAATTATAAGTACTGCTGCAGTTATGGAATTAATATCATTAATGATATTTATATTATTTTCTCTTATTATGGCATATCATTAATGATATTTATTCCTCAAATTATGGTGTATTATATGCATGGATTGACATAGAATATGTCAATCCTTGTCAACTGGCACAGAAGAGACCAACAATGCTACATGCTTTTGATACATTAGTGCATATTATATTAATACTCGGTACTTAAATGTCTTAACTTCCAATACTTGCAAACTCTTAGATCATGTGAGTCATTAACAATTGAAAACTGTACATATTTGTTGCTCCATAAATATGGACAACTATTATCAAGAATGTTAAATTTTTTACACGTTACTTCACAGGTATATGGGCCTATGAGAGATTTTTTTTTATTAACAAAGTGGTGAATGGTGGGGACTGAATTTTTGAGCTTAAGCCTCAATCTTCCCCCCTAAAAATAGCTTAAACTGTTATTTTTCCCACTAAAAAGGAAAACAAACAAAAAATTGGATGGAAAAAACATATATATGCTTTCAATTAAAAGATAGAATCAAACCACAAAAAAATACAGTCTACTTCAGAAATACACAATATTTTAGGCAGTTTATTGATCAATTATAAATTTAATTACCTCATCTAAGTTCCAATCTGAAATCCCCATCAAAAAGAAGTATGCAAGTCCAAATTTGAATAATCCTACGGGATCTTATATTGAATTTCTACCTTCATCCTACGAACCAGTACACCTAACTTCAAATTTGCACAAAAAATATTATAGAGATTGGAGAGTCACACTGTAATGTCAGAAGTCCATAGGGTCAAGTTGTAACGGAGAAGTTGCATGATCAATGTGTTGTCCTTAAATGACTCCTCGCTTAAACTGTCTAGTTTTGAAATGGCTCCATCAAATGCCTGCATGTTAAAAACATATGGCATACTAAATAAGACAATGTAAGTTATGCATGACTATCGTTTGAAGAAGACTGCATGTCTTATGCTTTTACACACAGGTACACTGGCATTGGATAATTTGACAAAATTATGTAAATTTTAACTGCTTAGCAAGGTTGCAGGCACGGTCGAGTGAGTTAAGAATCTCATTGTAGAACACTGAAAAATTGAGAGCTAACCCCAACCTTATGGGATGGGTAGAAGGCATTTCAGCAAGAGCAATATTGTAACATCCTGCCTTTTTGACCGCTTTAAGTCGGTATTTAAACCAAATCAAAACGTTCAAAAAGACAGATTGTTATTTAGCTTATCATGTTTAAACAGAATAAACACAGAATCACAGACACAATATTTGCAGCGGAAGAAATTTTTATACAAATAATATCAGATTTGTACAAAATATTTATACAGCGAAAGATTTTATAAGTACATTACATGAATTTTTAAATAAATAAAAGCTTAACGGTTTTGTCGAGCGTTCGCCATATGCGTCTTTACATGCCACTCCACTTCGTTGCGAGCTGAAATTTTCTAAGCCTGGAATACCTAGGACCTGACTCGAGTGTCCCATGCAAAATACACAAAACACCCGAGTCAGGATTAAACTTATTTCAAGTTAGCATACTTCGATAAACACATAAATAAAATTAGTTTAATCCATACAGATTATTTGGGTATAAAATTCAAGGAATTTCCGAAATAAGATTTACAACACATGTGAGAATATATGCACAAGACGAAGCAAGACAACACCCACATCAAGCCACTCACACAGATCATCATCTCTACTTAAAAGCATTAAACATAGCAAGAATAGAAAATCCCTTTGTCCTCTCCTGGCGTTTGTTGCCTCCATGAACTCATACGCATACACAAAACACATGCATACACACATGTATATCATACATATACTCATGCACAAACACACATGCAGTTCATAAAATACACCCACACGTCACACGACACATATATAATCAGGCGTAAACATATACACATACATATGTATTCATGAATGCACGTAAAATGGAACACACGCAGTAGAGAAAAATT
The DNA here is from genome assembly GCA_030737875.1 of Allium sativum. NCBI lineage: Eukaryota > Viridiplantae > Streptophyta > Magnoliopsida > Asparagales > Amaryllidaceae > Allium > Allium sativum. The sequence continues at coordinate 137,101,461 of CM060922.1, read as the reverse complement.
AATGGAAAAAGAATGTTTGCCTAAGAAGTGAAAAATATATATCCCATCCTCTTATTGCTTTCGTCAATTTTTAAACCAAAGAAGAGATCCCTTGAAATTTTTGTGCCATGCGTGTATGCAAATATGTGTACTGATCTAGTTTCTGGGAGGTCATTTTTCCAAGTCTATTGGTATGGTTTCACCAACATATTCCAAATTAACATTCCAAGTTATCTATCCCACCTCTAAATTATCATATCTACAATAATCTTCATAAAACATTAACTAAATATAATTTGAATCTTTAACAAATTTTTAACCACTATTTCACACATTTATATGTTGTGATCATATAAATTTTATTGGTCAAAACTTCTTTTTACATAGTATTTGCAAGTTCCAAAACACATTTCATTTGCAAAAGTATTTTGAGGTTATTGCTTTCTTATCCTATACTTATAAAATCACTTGATTCCATGAATGTACTAAATGCTTTAAAGAGATCACCATTTTACTCCATATTCATGTAAGGCTTCTTTTATATGAAAAGATCCGTATCTACAGTTATCAATACTCATGCCAAACTAATAACCAGATGAAGCAACCCGACATGAGTAATGCAAGTTGCCAACCAATGTTGATAGAACACAGCAGCAAATAGTAATAATAATAATAATCAAAATGGTCACACTAAAACCGAAAACATGCAAGTTCATGTATTTTGTCAAAACCGAGCAGATATGTATGTAACAAGTTGAAAATATACTTGTAATTAACACTATGATAGAACAGACAACAGTAGCAAGCCAACTCACACTAATTATATTTAGCGTGAACCGAAGTCGAAAACTTGGAAAAGGTTTAATCGTAAGAGCACTTATGATTGCTTGGCGGACGACCGTGCTGAAGGCGGTGCCAATGACCAACAGGAGGCGACGGCATTGGGTTCATAGACGATGGAGGCTACACTCGGATGGACTGGCTATTGTCAGGCTACGAGTTCGATCTAGTGGTGGCTCAAAACTGGCGGCGGCGCGTCACTGAAATGGTGGAGAAGAGGGCGGATCCAGGCAAAACGGTGGCGGACTGATGTGGTAGATAAAGGGGTGGTGATTTAATTTAAGTGATGAAGATTTTTATTTTATTTGTTTTAGTGGAAGGAGGCCATATTTTTTTAAGGCTAATTCTATTTCAACCCGACTTTTTAGTTAGTAGCCCCCCTTAATAACTTCAAAATTTTAAAGACAAAATTACCCTTGAAAAGTTTTCTTCTCATCTGTTATGAATATTACGTAGTATTCCATGATTCCCTAAAACATCAAACTTCCAAAACCCTAATATTTAAATCATTGAAAAATAATAATTTATAAACAAGTATATGATGAATTCTGAGGAAGAAGATGATTTCTTATCTCAATCACAACAAATAATCAATTTTTTTTTACTATTTTAAATTTGAGAACAACAACGTGGAAGGCATCACCCTATTTTACACGCACAAAATAAATAAAAAACCCTAAACTGGATTCGAAGAAGATGCCGTGCGTATTAATGATGAAGATGATGCTCCTGTTTGAGAAGACGAGCGCGCTTGATTTTCAAATGCAGTTTATATTTTAGAACATGATTGATTGTTGGAAGAGAAGAAGCCAATTTATTTTTGAAGGTGAAGGGCAATTGTGGAAAGCATGGGGGGCTACTAACTGAATTTCTGGGTACGCAAGAATTTTTGTATTTAGGGGGGCTACTACTCAATTTTGTGGGTTGAAATAGAATTAGCCTTTTTTTAAATGGAGCTTCAGATGGCAAAGCAAAAGAAAGAGGAGTGAACCGTTAAGAATGGAGAAGGACGTGCTATAAATATATTTTTATTTTTATATGTGGATGAACATGTCATGTTGTTTCACATTCAAGGCTGAAACGGAAGAATAGGTATTCAATTATTTCCATTTCGAAGTTATGTTTTTTTTTCATTATAAATATATTAATTAATACATGCCATTTTAGAATTTCAAAAGGGAAAGAGAGAGAACGTGGAGAGTGGGGTAAGAGGAAACGGTCAAAATAAATAAAGTAGCAGATGTTTAATACGTGGTTTTCCAATTGTAGGAAAGGGCAAATAACGGAAAAGAAGTAAATAAAAGGTATGCATTAATGAGATATTTAATTTCAAAATATTTTGAACCGAAAATGAATTGGTTGAGATCCATAAATTAAGGTGATTTTTGAACGTTCTAGCTTGTCAAGAGGCGCATGCGAAAAACATTTTATACTATATATAATATTGCAAGGAATAGAAAAAAAAAACGTTGAGAAAAGGGTAGGTAAATCAAATGATTCAATTTTCCTTTTATTTGATTGAACGTAGCTAGATTCACAAAAAGGAACAACATAAATTTTGAAGAAATGGTAGACTTTAAATATGTATTTAAACGAGGTCCCACGTTTCCAAATCCAAATGTTTACCGTTTCATACGCTTGTTTATTTAATTAATTTGATCTTCCTCTTCCTAATGTATTTAATGTTTACCATTTCATACGCTTATTTATTTAATTAATTGGTAACAATCTAACTTATTTAAAATTTTCTCTATATTACAAACGAAATGAACTTTTGTACATTACTACGAAAATTCCTTCATTGTTATATTAAATTGCACGTATTCCTAATATCAAATTTTCGTAATTAAATTTGACTGCAAAATTTTACATAATATTTCGAGTAACTGCACCATTTAAATCGTACATTATTAAAATCATTGAAACTTCCATTATTAATGTTTAATTTAAATTTACTTAAATTAAACAAACATATGTATTTTCATGTACAGAATTAAAGTTTGAATTTAAATTTTAACGCCAACCATTTCAATATTATTATGGTTATTATTTCATGATTGACAACTATCTTTCCATGTATAAATAATACTTCAAAGTTAATAATTCCACAAAATTTAATAATTGTTTCCATTGTAATAAATCATCATTCATCTAATCATAAATTGTTGTTTATTAGAAATAAATTTGAAATTGTTTATTACTAATATCCTAAAATTTATTTTCAAACCATTTTAAATTCAAGGATTAAATTCAATTAATTCAATAATTAAACGATCTAAATTTGCGGGACGTTACATTCTCCCTCACTCAGAACTTTTCGTCCTCGAAAAGGAACGTAGTAAAGAACTAGTAATTTAACGATATATAATTCATTCGCTTATCAACCTCAATTGCTTGTTTAAGTACAAAATTATGCTTCCAATTAGTTAAACATAAATCATTCCATTAGTTCTTTTCCCTTTCTGGAGACGAAAATTAATATTTTAATTTATTTCAAAGCTTGAACTTGCAAAACATTTAAAATCTCTTTCTTATTTTACTATGTTGAGGTGAGACAAATGTTAAATTTTTATGTCATTAATTTGTTAGTTAACATCAAAATACTTTATAACTCGAAGGCTTAACATGTTTATTTTCGTTCTTAAAAGTGTTAGACATACGTTGATCAGACGCATGACTAAAAATCTCCAAGTACTCAATATACTTGTTTCAACTTCCAATGAAAATACTTAAAAACATTAAAATAGATAAAAGAAGTACCATCTAATAAACCAACCGATGAAACTTATTCATGAATCGTAGATACACAATGGTTACGCCTGGATCCCCCAGGAAGCATCCATACCCGTAGGAAATCTCTTCCCCGCGAATTTCGTCATGAACAATCAATAGGACGAATCAATAGAAATAGAATAGAATAACCTGAGATCATCATAGAACGCAGCCCCTAAGGTCGCTCTATCACTTGGTTGAGAGGACAAAGTGCCGTAGCCATAGGTGGATAGGCAATCACTGCCTTACGTATTTCGCCATAACACCTCAAAACAACTGCATGGATCGCAGTTTACATCTAGTAACACTGGTGGTTACATCTCTATCACCCGTAAACCTTAGGCAATCACTGCCCTACGAATTACGCCATGTGGACCGCAGATACACATTGATTACGCCTGGATCCCCTAGGAAGCATCCGTACCCGTAGGCTTTCGCAACCCTGCGGATTTCGCCATCGTAAAATGACAATAGATCGCAACAAATACAATGGTTACGCCTGGTTCCCCCAGGAAGCATCCGTCGCCGTAGGCCTTCGCGGACCTACGAATTTCGCTATGCAGCCAAGTTCAAAGGAAACACTCATGAGTATTACGTCCAGACAACCATAATCAAAGAAATATCAATAAGAGTTCCTAGCGAGTAGGAGCTCGATTTTCGATGGAAGGTACTTCCTGTATCTTTGGTTTTGAAAACATAAGATACTATATATAATATTCATTTAAATTCTCATATATCGTACTTATATAAAATTTCATTTACACAAGAGTTCTCAAATCATATTTCAACATGTCATTCTTATACAATTTCCATTTTATATAAGATTTCACTTCATATCAATAAACTTCAAATCAATAGTTTCGAATTCATTTTTATATAAGTCTTTCATATATAAGTTTGGAGCACTTTCATATCTAACATTCAAAATTGAAAATTCACAAAATCACTCAGTTTTTTTTATATTTTTATTTAGTTCCGATATTTGATATCATTTCAATTTACATCCACAAATCAATTCATTATCAAACTTCACCTTCAATTTGGATCACACGTTACGAATATCGTTATCTGGTTGATTCTTTATATTTAATCATTTCAGATTTAAATTGCTCGGATCGGAAATAGATACTCTTATCACTAAAATAGTTAACTTAGATTCAAATAATTTACGTAAGATAATAAACTTGATAAAAAAAAATAGTTTTGAATTAAAATAAATAGGTTTGGTATAAAATAGTTTAAATAAAATAATAAGCTTGATATAAAATAGATTCGAATAGAGTAATTTTTTTTTACATAAATGTTTGAATAAAATAATAGGTTTGCCATAGGATAATTTATATAACTAAATATGTTTGCTATAGAGTAGCTGAATTAGATAGTTAAGTTTATATTCAAAATAGTTTAAATAAAGTAAACATATTATATATTAATAATAAAACTAGTTTTAGGAAAAGTAATCCAATCCGAATCAATTTATCCAACATTTCAATGTTAATTTAGCTTTGATTTCATAATATGACTTCAATAATCATTTCTCAAATCGAGCATTATCCAAATTTAAAATTTCCAAGATTTCAAAATTAATAGTTTAGGAAAATTTCTCATGATTCATATGGTGATCATTACATTAATTTAAATATTTCTTAAGCAATATTTTCTTTAAACATTATAAATCAGTTTTACTATCTAATTGCTTAGATAATAAAATTTTAAATCGACGACTTGCATAATATTCATAGAACAAAAAGATAAACTTTATTTTTACTTACGACAAGTACATCCTTCATCACACAAGAGATCATTGGGTAATTAATGGTACGAACTTTGTTGCAACGACGATGACAAGCTTATGGAAATGTAGGATACAAAAGATAAGAATCTCATATGAGGAGTTATTAGTCAAACTAGTTAAGATTCAAAACTATCAAGATCTATCCTACTCTGCTTCTCTACTCCGCATCTTCGCATGAACGAATCCACAGTATTCACTCTTCCAGGTATCTCCACAAAAGTATTAGTGCATTCCACAGCAACGTGTCCCCAATTATTGCAATTTCCACAATAATACGAGATACTTCCATTTTCATTTTCATACTTCATGGTCTTTGATATAGCAGGGCGCAACACGGCTTGCCTTCCATGTTGCCTCTCGGAACAGTTCCGGGCTATATGTCCAACTTGCTTGCAACGGTGGCAGATAATTGGTTTGTTGACTGTTACAGCAGGGGCAGGCTTTTTCTTTTTCACTTCAAGGCAACGACTAGGAAAATGTCCCTTTTGTCGACATTTAAAACAGAAAATCTCAGACCTGCAAATCTTACCTTCTTTCTTCCTTCCCTTGTCTCTCTCTCCACACATAGCTGCATAATGTCCCTTTTTCTGACATCGATAACATACGACATTATCATATGGACCAGATCCTTGTCTTTCTCTAATTATCCTTTCATGTTCTGCAATCGCTTCTTCCTTTTCTTTACGGGCAATCGCTCTTCGTTCTCGATGTGCTGCCTTCTGTGCTTCCGTCTTTGCCATCTCCGATAACGCGATAGTAGTTAGATTTTCCTAACATAATTTTGAGGTTTTTCATTAGTTTATATTACAATAATTTCCTTAAGTATATTACAAACGACGACAAAACAACTTCGAAACGAATACCTATTTCCATAGTCAATTCATTATATTCTCTAATCGTAAAATTTTGATCATCCTATTAAAACTCGAGTCAATATTTATAAATCTAGCTTGCTACTACACTATAGTTTAATATTTTTCAAGTTCTTTAGCACAAAATCATTTTTGATACTTAGCAAAATCAACTGTTAAGGTTCAAATTTCCACTTAAGGTTATTCATATACTATGCAAATTCAATTTATTCGTTTCGAATACAGTAGCTAATAAGTCACGTTATTAATTCTCTTATAACTTGTATTTAAATTCCTAAGATTAATCTTGGAACTCGAAATAGGATTTCCATCGAGATCTAAATTAAGCTCAAGAAAGAAAAAAGAAACTTATCGAAAAGAAGCAAATTAGGAAAGGTGGAATCAAAGGAGTAGAAATTCATAAAGATTTTAATTTTCAAAATACGTGCTCTCATTAATAATTCCAGTGACTATTCTACTCATTCTAGGGTATTACTACCCTATCTCTAATGAGTTTTTAAAGCCGATAAGCTAAGATTTGTATAAACCAAAGCTCTGATACCAACTGTAACATACTGCCTTTTTGACCGCTTTAAGTCGGTACTTAAACCAAATCAAAATGTTCAAAATGACATATTGTTATTTGGCTTATCAAGTTTAAACAGAATAAACACAGAATCACAGACACAATATTTGCAGCGGAAGAAATTTTTATACAAATAATATCAGATTTGTACAAAATATTTATACAGCAGAAAATTTTATAAGTACATTACATGAATTTTTAAATAAACAAAAGCTTTACAGTTTTGTAGAGCGTTCGCCATATGCGTCTTTACATGCCACTCCACTTCGTTGCGAGCTGAAATTTTCTAAGCCTGAAACACTTAGGACCTGACCCGAGTGTCTCATGCAAAATACACAAAACACCCGAGTCAGGATTAAAATTATTTCAAGTTAACATAACTCGATAAACACATAAATAAAATTAGTTTAATCCATACACATTATTTGGGTATAAAATTCAGGGAATTTCCGAAATAAGATTTACAACAAATGGTGAGAATATATGCACAAGACGAAGCAAGACAGCACCCACATCAAGCCACTTACACTGGTCATCATCTCTACTTAAAAGCGTTAAACATAGCAAGAATAGAAAATCCTTTTGTCCTCTCCTGGCGTTTGTTGCCTCCATGAACTCATACGCATACATAAAACACATGCATACACACATGTATATCATACATATACTCACACACAAACACACATGCAGTTCATAAAATACACTCACACGTCATACTACACATATATAATCAGGCGTATACATACACACACACATATGTATTCATGAATGCACGTAGAATGGAACACACGCAGTAGAGAAAAATTAATGGCAAAAGAATGTTTGCCTAAGAAGTGAAAAATATATATCCCATCCACTTATTGCTTTCATCAATTTTTAAAACCAAAAAAGAGATCCCTTGAATTTTTGTGCAATGCGTGTATGCAAATATGTGTACTGATCTAGTTTCTGGGAGGTTATTTTTCCAAGTCTATTAGTATGGTTTCACCAACATATTCCAAATTAACATTCCAAGTTATCTATCCCACCTCTGAATTATGCTATCTACAATATTCTTCATAAAACATTAACTAAATATAATTTGAATCTTTAACAAATTTTTAACCGCTATTTTACACATTTATATGTTGTCATCATATAAATTTTATTGGTCAGAACTTCTTTTTACATAGTATTTGCAAGTTCCAAAACACGTTTCATTTGCAAAAGTATTTTAAGGTTAATTCTTTCTTATCCTATACTTATAAAATCACTTAATTCCATGAATGTACTAAATGCTTTAAAGAGATCACCATTTTACTCCATATTCATGTAAGGCTTCTTTTATATGAAAAGATCCGTATCTACAGTTATCAATACTCATGTCAAACCAATAAACAGATGAAGCAACCCGACATGAGTAATGCAAGTTGCCAACCAATGTTGACAGAACATAATAGCAAACAGTAAAAATAATAATAATCAAAATGGTCACACTAAAACCAAAAACATGCAAGTTCATGTATTTTGTCAAAACCGAGCAGATATGTATGTAACAAGTTGAAAATAGACTTGCAATTAACACTATGATAGAACAGACAACAGTAGCAAGCCAACTCACACTAATATATTTAGCGTGAACCGAAGTCGGAAACTTGGAAAATATTTAATCGTAAGAGCACCTACGATTGTTTGGCGGATGACGGTGCTGAAGGCGGTGCCAGTGACTAACAGGAGGCGACGACGTTGGGTTCATAGACGATGGAGGCTACGCTAGGATGGACTGGCTATTGTCAGGCTACGAGTTCGATCTAGTGGTGGCTCAAAACTGGCGGCGGCGCGTCATTGAAATGGTGGAGAAGAGGGCGGATCCAAGCAAAACGGTGGCGGACTGATATGGTAGATAAGGGGATGGTGATTTAATTTAAGTGATGAAGATTTTTATTTTATTCATTTTAGGGGAAGGAGGCCATATTTTTTTAAATGGATCTTCAGATGGCAAACCAAAAGAAAGAGGAGTGAACCATGAAGAATGGAGAAGGACGTGCTATAAATATATTTTTTACGTGGATGAACAAGTCATGTTGTTTCACATTCAAGGCTAAAACGGAAGAATAAGTATTCAATTCTTTCCATTTCAAAGTTATGTTTTTATTCCGTTATAAATATATTAATTAATACATGCCATTTCAGAATTTCAAAGGGAAAGAGAGAGAACGTGGAGAGTGGGGTGAGAGGAAACAGTCAAAATAAATAAAGTAGAAGATGTTTAATACGTGGTTTTCCAATTGAAGGAATGGACAATTAACGGAAAATAAGTAAATAAAAGGTATGCATTAATGAGATATTTAATTTCAAAATATTTTGAACCGAAAATGAATTGGTTGAGATCCATAAATTAAGGTGATTTTTGAACGTTCTAGCTTGTCAAGAGGCGCATGCAAAAAACATTTTATACTATATATAATATTGCAAGGAATAGAAAAAAAACCATAGAGAAAAGGGTAGGTAAATCAAATGATTCAATTTTCCTTTTATTTGACTGAACGTAGCCAGATTCACAAGAAGGAACAACACAAATCTTGAAGAAATGGTAGACTTTAAATATGTGTTTAAACGAGGTCCCACGTTTCCAAATCCAAATGTTTATCGTTTCATACGCTTGTTTATTTAATTAATTTTATCTTCCTCTTCCTAATATATTTAATGTGTATTTAATGTTTACTGTTTCATACGCTTATTTATTTAATTAATTGGTAACAGTCTAACTTATTTAAAATTTTCTCTATATTACAAACGAAACGAACTTTTGTACATTACTAGGAAAATTCCTTCATTGCTATATTAAATTGCACGTATTCATAATATCAAATTTTCGTAATTAGATTTAACTGTAAAATTTTACATAATATTTCGAGTAACTGCACCATTTAAATCATACATTATTAAAACCGTTGAAACTTCCATTATTAATGTTTAATTTAAATTTACTTAAATTAAACAAACAAACGTTTTTTCATGTATAGAATTAAAGTTTGAATTTAAATTTTAACGCCAACCATTTCAATATTATTACGGTTATTATTTCACGATTGACAACTATCTTTCCTTTTATAAATAATACTTCAAAGTTAATAATTCCACAAATTTTAATAATTGTTTCCATTGTAATAAATCATCATTCATCTAATCATAAATTGTTGTTTATTATAAATAAATTTGAAATCATTTATTAATAGTATCCTAAAATTTATTTTCAAACCATTTTAAATTCAAGGATTAAATTCAATTAAATAAATTCAATAATTAAACAATCTAAATTTGCGTGACGTTACAAATATCCTACAGAAAAGAATAGGAAATAATACAACCTAGGGAAATATTCCATTACTCACTCATAAAAATATCAGATAATGGTGACAAGCTCAGCAACATACATGCTAATAAGAAAAAGTTGCATATGGCGTGACAGATGGGAAAATGCGAATACTACTTAACTACCATGTTCAAAGGTTGGAATGCCATAGAAAAATAGAAAGCGGCTAGATGTTACAGTTGTTATGTTTTATGAAACACAAATGAGTCGAGAATCTTAATATCCTGCATTTTGTTTCAAACAGAATCGATTCAATTACAATTTTATTTTCAACTATGGTTTGAAAACACGGTATAATTTTATTTTCTATTACAGTTTGAATCGTCATTAAAAAACGTAGACGAATATACTTGACTGAATACGATTCCAAATTTATAGTTTCCAAACCAAATAAAGATGGAAAAAGATAAAAATAAATAAGATTATTACTGTGGAACGATAAAGGGATATTACTACTGCGAAACGATGAAAAGAAGAATTGATATTGAGGTATCCACATAATTTATCAACAGCCAACATTGAGCTTGATTCAAGTATAAATACATGTTAAAATATAAATTTTTGAATGTAAGATTCACTAAAAATTTAATTTTACAATTTACAATTCAAATCTCATTTTGAAAACCTTGAAAAAATACAATACGGCAAGCGCTCCGCTTGAGGTATGCGACGCGGCTTGAACTATGTGCGCGTTCTTCTCCATTATGCGCTATGTGCATCACGCCAAGTATGCGCACTCAGTTAAATCTATGCGAAAATTTAAGGAAAAAAGGAAAGAAATGTAATTGACAAGCTTTGATTAGGTTTGATTGTCTAAAATAATTATGTTTTCACTAATTATGACTTTAACTCATGCATGCTTCAAATATCAGCCGCTTCAAACAAGATCTTCTTCTTACAACGGCTTCAACTCATACAATGATCAAATAAACATCTCTTCTTCTTTAATCTTTTTTTTTAAAATATATTTTATTTGTAACTACTATCTTCTTCTGTTTCCTTTTTTATTTTTTTAATTTGTCTGCTATGTGCTTGTCAATTAGTCTTAGCGGGTCTCTTCAGTATTGAAATGCGTTCTTTAGTGGCGTATGTAGTCGTTATGTCCGTGTCAAATTGTCTCCTTGAGTTACTTCAGCATTGAAATGGGTTCTTTAGTACCGTATGTATATGTTTGTATTCATAATATATATATATATATATATATATATATATATATGTGTGTGTGTGTGTGTGTGTATATATATATATATGTGTGTGTGTGTGTGTGGCGCACGTGTGTGTTTATATATATATATATATATATATATATAACATGTGCACGTATATACAAGTTATATTTGGTAATTCGTTATACTTTTTTAATGGGGGTTCTTCATTACACTATTTATCTTGTGTGTATGCTATATACACATGTATATACAAGTTATGTACATGGTTTGAGTAGTTATGTACAAGTTTTCTTTCTGTCTATATAAGGACATAACTATTGATTTTTGCACCATAACTCCATGAGTTTTTTTTAATTTATTCGTTTGTATTAAATTAGTTTGTATACACATAACAACCGTTATGCATTTGTAACAACCCGTATTTTCAATAACCGGTTATAACGTAAATCGAGGCAGAATTTAATTCTAAAATCTGAATCAAGGGAAACGGGCTATGCCATTGCGTTCGTCTCGGAAAAATACGCGAAATAGAGTCCGAGTTTTCGAAAATCGGAGTCCGTATGACCCGATTAAGGCCCAACGAAGTTTTCAGAAATTCAAAGTAAAAACAGATTTCAAATTCAAGTTTGAATTTGAAAAATTAGGTCGGATTGGGCTAGGCGGGAAAGTTCCCGCCAGAGCACCCAAGTCGACAGCCCTGTCGACTTGGGAGTCGACTTGGTTGGACCCAAGTCGACAGCCCTGTCGACTTGGCTGTCGACTTGGTCCAGCCGGGCTGTCTAGCCTGGTGCACCATTTAGAGATTGTGTTGAGCTTGGGGGCCAGATTCGATTTTGAGGGCTGAGATTGGAACTAGGGTTTAATCCTATGGCCTAAAACACTTGCCTAATTTATAAATAAGACCCTAAGCTAGCCCTAAACCATCATTAATCAATCCTACAACTAAACTATGGAAAAATCAATCCTCTCATGGCCTCCACTCTCTCCATACAATTCCTAAATAAATTTCTAAGTGATTTTCCATGCATACAAGTGTTTTCAAACTTGTATGAGCATCATTAGCTTGCATTCAAGTCAAGTTTCTATATTTGCATCATAAAGAAAGAGTTTTGATCATTTTGGCTCAAGGGTTTTTATGTTAGAGCTTGCATTTTGGGTTTAATTGATTTCATAAGGGCTTTGTCATATTTTCGTGACTTCTTAAGCATTGTAAGCCCTTTTCTACTTTCATACTTAAACTCTAAAGTTAATAAATGATGCAAGTTGTGTTTGATCATTATGATATGATATGCAAGTTTATCATGTTATGCAAGTTTTCTATGATGTGATATGCAAGTTTATCATGTTATGCAAGTATGCTATGATATGATATGCAAGTTCATCATGTTATGTTATGCAAGTTTGATATGCAAGTTTGTCATATGATATGCAAGTTGTGTTATGCAAGTTTGGGTTGATCCTTTTGTTCATGTTATCATGTTATGCAAGCTTATCTTGGGTTTATGAGCCTAAAGCTTCAAGCTTTATGCTAAAGGTTGCATTTTGGCAACATGTAAGTTATCATATCCCTTATGATAACTTGCATGTGAGGCTAAATGCGAACTTATGGCCATTTCTACATGTCATTTATCATCATGTATCACCAATATGCTAAGTTTGGTTTTATGCATGCTCTTGAGGCCTAAAATGTAATATGCAAGTATATGAACACATGTACATTTCATATGCCACCATGTTGAACTTGTGGCTTCAACACCTTTATGTCATGATTATGCCAAGTTCCCTCTTTCTATCCTTTATGCGCTATTGCGATATGTAAGCGATGGGATTGCGTTTGGGGTTGGGTAAACTTAAAAGACATAAAAACATAAGCTTGGGAATTTACCTATTAAGTTAGGTCTACCCATTGGGAATTTACCTCTTAAGTTAGGTCTACCCAATTGCTTGAAAATTTGTAACATGTTTTGGAAACATGATGGACATGACACTTAGAAAAGATAAGTGTGACCAACTCGAGGTTGGGTTGAGTTTGTAGTGTAAACCTACCCGGAACCGACCGGCTTAACTAGTTGCTACAAACAATAGGACCCAATGTGAGAAGTTGGCCATGTTGTACCTTGAACCCGAGGTTAGACCAAGTTGTGGTGTAAAGCTACCCGGACCCCCCCGGCTTAACTAGTAACCACAACAAGGTCTAATGTGAGAGGTTAAGGCACATTAAATTAAGTAATGCCTCATGATTAGGGTTAAGTCATGGTCCACTTAATACTTAACCAATTTGGGCTTGGTAGATTAATCGGGGTTAAGTCGTGAACTCATCATTACACTTAACCAAGTTAATCCATGATTAGCAAAAGGGTTAAACCGTACTTACCCACTAGAAAATCCTAGCAATGGGGGCCCACTCCAGCAGTAATCCCAAGTTTGTATCATTAAGACCCTAGGGACTAGGCTAGGGAGGGGGCATGATTACTGGGCTGGAGGTAAGCAACCAAAAACGACGGCATAGGGTACGCCGGTGTAGTTCCGGGCGGACCATGGTCGTGCACATAGTCCGAAGACGGGGAAAGCATGCACGGGTACCAGTAGATCGAGACTGTGCACTCATGTTTATGGTGTCCAGGGGTTGCCACCCTAGGGCTTGATACACCCGACGGGAGACCCTGCACAGTCTGACTACAATTATGTTTGGGCCGCATTGACACCAACACGTGACGAGTTAGGCTTAGGGAGCCGATCGACTAGACCGTTTGGTTGGACCTCGTAGGGTCATTTCATGCTATTGGACCTCGTGTTAGGGGCACTTCATGTTATTGGGCCAAAGCTTGGGCCAAGGGATCAATACTTGTTTATTCCAGTCATGTTAGTTTGCTAGTACACCTGTGGTGCAAAACCTTAAACCTGATTATGCGATGACACCTTTATCTACCTTGTTAGTTAATCATCATGCTAGTATGTTGTTATCCTTATGTTCATCCCTGCTTTCATCATGCCAGTTAACTTTATCAGTTTACATTGATTGTAGTAGGGCTTACTCAGTCTTTATGACTGACCTGTTTTCTTTCGCCTCTTTTCTTCCGTTTCCCCCCCAGGTTCTCAGGGAGGGAATATTGGAGCTTAGCTTGGATTCCTGATCACTTGCTTGTGGGATTTTAGCTCATGTACGGTCTTGACATGAAGCTAGCTATGGTTATCACTTATTTTGGGGATAGTACTTATGTATTTCAGTTTTTCAGTAATGTTGTTTTTATCCAGACTTGTGTATTTGGAAAGTTGACATTATGTTGTACCAGACTTGTTTTGAAATGGTTTGAAATCTTCCGCTGTTTTATTTATGTTATTTACTCTGTTTACATATATACATATGTTCTTGTTCTGCCTTGATATATCATTATGCATGTTTACCTGATTCAAACGCCCCTCCAAAGCCAGAGTGCTTGCAAGAGCCACCCTGGCGGAGGTGGGGTGTTACAATTTGGTATCAGAGCATATGGTTTACGGGAAGGAACAAAAAGGTTTTTAGAAAACTTTTGGAAAACTATTTTCAAAACCAAGTATAAAGTATTTTCCAAAGAAAAGTCTAGTTTATTTTAAAAGGCTATTCCCCAAAAAGCCATTAGCAAAATTCCTTCATTTATCTCCATTCTGAATCTGCCTTTTTCTTCGTTTTCAGTATGGCCGATAACTTTGCTATTCCGGAGGGAGTACACGTACCTGTTTGGTATAGGAGACTTTTGGAGGCTTGGGCGACCGAAGCCGGCCCTGCAGATGTTCCTCCTTCTCCTCCTCCAGTAGTTAATGTTCCTCCTCCTCCTGTCGCTAATGTTCCTCCTCCTGTCGCTGAGGTTCCTCTTCCTCCTCCCCCTCAGCATCCTCAAGCTGACTTCGCAAAGACTTGCAAAGATTTCAAAGCAATGGGTGGCAAGAACTTTCAAGGCACTGAGACTTTTGTAGAGGCCAGAAATTGGTTGAAAGAGACCGAGGATTTATTTGCTATCTTTGGGTTAGACGATCAGAGGAAGATCTTGTTGGCGGTTTGGCTTTTAAAGGATGAAGCCGCTTACTGGTGGGAAGTCACCAATGGTACTAGGCCTGTTGAGACTTGGGCCGATTTCAGGGCAAGGTTCATGCTTAAGTTTCTATCTTTTGCTGAGGAGAATCTGCAAATGGAGAGGTTCATAACTTTGAAACAAGGAGATATGTCTGTCAAAGAATATGTGAACAAGTTCAATCAGTTAGCTCGTTTTGGCTTGGATATGGTGAATACTCCTCAGAAGAAGGCTCTTCGTTTTGCTAGAGGATTGAATGAGCCGTTGCAGGGATTGGCTATGTCACATATTCCCCATGGGGTCACGTTTGAGAGTTTGGTTGATATGGCGTTACTTCAGGGAGATGTCAAGAAAGAGATCAAGACGAATGATACTCAAGCCAAGAAGACTGATTCCCAGGGAAAAGGAAATCAGGGTAATCCAAGTGGTCAAGGTAGTCAAGGCAATCAAAACAAGAACAAGAGTCAAGGCAACAAGGGGAACAACAACAAGGGCAAGAACAACAAGGGGAAGTGCTATTATTGCGGTTCAGTTGGGCATCTTATTAAGGATTGTAAGAAGAGAAAAAGGAAGAATGGTGAATGCTTTTTCTGCGGTGAGACTGGACATTTCAGTAAGGATTGCCCGAGGAAGCAAGGGCAAGGCCAGGGTCAGACTCAGCGTGCTGAACCTTCAGGAGGGCAAGTTCATGCTCTCAGTACCGCTCCAGTTCCCGATCGAGGGAGTATTTCTGTTGAGAGCCTTGTATATATTTCTGATTTTCCAGTTCGTACCTTGTTTGATTCTGGTGCATCGCATAGCTTTATCTCATCTGATCTTGTTGATAGTTTGCACCTTAGTACTAGCTTGGTAGATGATCCCGTCTGTGTCTCAAATCCTATTGGGGGTTCTGCCCATTTGTCTATGATATGTGGGGATTTGAGGATCTCTATACTGAGTGTAGAGTTCTTGTGTAGTGCTTATGTTCTTGGATTCAGGGGATACGGATTGATATTGGGCATGGATTGGTTGTCCAGATATGGAGCCATCCTTGATTGTGAGCATAGGGTTGTGAGGCTCGTGACTCGCCTCGGAAACACCCTAGAGATTTCTTGTGATCCGAGAGGTCCCGTCATGTTGTGCTATCTTGAATCACTCGACTCGTCAATGGAAACTCTTCAGTCTGTGAGAGTGGTTCGAGAGTATCCGGATGTTTTCGATGAAGTTAGGGGGTTGCCCCCTAAGCGAGAGATTGATTTCCGCATTTATCTGGTGGATAATGCAAAGCCGGTTTCTTTGCCCGTTCGGCACATGGCTCCGCGTGAAAGGCGGGAGCTAAGTAAGCAAGTGAAAGAGTTGCTTGAGAAGACATTCATTAGACGAAGTATATCTGAATGGGGAGCGCCTGTGGTGTTTGCTACCAAGGCAGATGGTTCTCTCCGACTTTGTGTTGACTATCGAGAGTTGAATAAGCTGACTAAGAAGAACAGACACCCGTTACCGAGGATTGATGATCTCTTTGACCAGCTTGTCGGTGCTTCTGTTTTCTCTCAGCTTGATCTTGCTACTGGATTCCATCAGCTCAGAGTAGCTGAAGATAGTATAGACAAGACTGCGTTCAGAACTCCAGATGGATTCTTCGAATGGCTTGTCATGCCGTTCGGCTTGACTAATGCACCCGCATATTTCGTGGACTTGATGAGTAGGGTGTTCAGGGAGTTCTTGAACAAGTTTGTCGTGGTCTTCATAGATGATATTCTGATCTTCTCAAAGGATGAGGAAGAGCACGCAAGGCATCTCGTGGAGGTGATGGATACGCTTAGAGCGCATCAGTTGAAGGCCAAGTTCTCCAAGTGTCACTTTTGGAGAAGGGAAGTTAGATTCCTTGGGCATATAGTATCTAAGCAAGGCTTAGCGGTGGATCCCGCTAAGGTAGTTGCAGTTCAGGATTGGAAGACTCCAAGGAATGCAACCGAAGTAAGAAGTTTTCTAGGTCTTGCGGGCTTTTACCGGAAGTTCATCAAGGACTTCGCGAAGATTTCCGCTCCTCTCACTAAATTGACGAAGAAGAATTTAGTTTTTGCTTGGAGCATAGAACGCGAGCTTGCTTTTCAGAAGCTCAAGAGAGCTCTCACATCAGCACCTGTTCTAGCTTTGCCCGATGGAGGGAAGTTATTTACAGTATACACCGATGCATGTGGCACGGGGTTAGGAGCTGTTTTGATGCAAGAAGGAAGAGTGATATGCTTTGGCGGTAGACAACTCAAAGTGCATGAGAAGAATTATCCCACTCATGACTTAGAGTTGGCAGCAATAGTATATGCACTCAAGGCTTGGCGCCATTATCTTCTGGGCGAAAGATTTGAGCTTTATACCGATCACAAGTCATTGAAGTATCTCTTTTCTCAGAAGGATCTGAATCTGAGGCAACAAAGATGGATGGAATTCTTGGCGTCCTACGATTTTGAGATAGCTTATACCCCTGGCAAGGGGAATGTGGTAGCAGACGCATCGAGTAGAAGAAGGTTGACCCTAAGTCCTCTATTCGTTGAGATGAAGAATTTAGAGTATGTGGCAACCTTTGATTTCTCTTTGGCGATTGAGTCGATGACCGGTTCTTTAGCATCTCTGGAACTCAGACCTACCCTTCTTGATCAAGTTGGGGCTTCGCAGAGAGAAGACCCTCAGATAGTTGAGATTATGGATAAGCTGATTCGAGGAGAGGCGTCTAGTCATCTCGCTCGATATTCTATTGATGACAAGGGTTGGCTGAGGAGAGACGGAAGGTTATGTGTTCCAATGGTAGAAGATTTAGTAAGAAAAGTTCTTGAGGAAGCGCATCGCTCTAAGTTGACTATACATCCGGGCGGAGATAAGATGTATAAAGATATGAAGCGTATTTTCTTTTGGCCGGGGATGAAAAAGGATGTGGCAGAGTTTGTCTCTAGATGTATCATTTGCCAGCAAGTTAAGGCCGAGTCGAAGAAGCCCGGTGGGTTATTGCATCCTCTAGATGTTCCACTATGGAAGTGGGAGAGTATTTCCATGGATTTTATCGATGGGCTACCAAGGTCAAGGAAAGGGAATACGAGCATTTGGGTTATTGTGGATAGACTTACGAAGAGTGCTCATTTCATTCCGGTGAAGAGCAAGAGAACCGCATCTTGGCTAGCGTTTGTATATCTTCGTGAGATTGTGAGACTTCATGGAGTCCCTTCTAGTATAGTCAGTGACCATGACCCAATCTTTACAAGTCAATTCTGGAATAGCTTGCAAGAAGCTATGGGCACGAGGTTGAATCTAAGTACGGCTTATCACCCACAGACGGACGGTCAAACCGAAAGGGTGAATAGGGTACTCGAGGATCTGCTGAGGCTTTGTATTCTGGATTTTGGTGGTACTTGGGAAGACCATCTTCCTCTTGTTGAGTTTGCATATAATAACAGTTATCAGGCAAGCATAGGGATGGCACCATTTGAAGCTTTATATGAGAGGCCGTGCAAGTCGCCTACATGTTGGTGGGAGACTACAGATAAGCTTATACTTGGGCCTGATATGATCAGAGATACATCCGAGAAAGTCGAGTTGATTCGGAGACGGATGAAAGCGGCACAAGACCGACAGAAATCCTATGCTGATAAGCGAAGGACTAATTTGGAGTTTGATGTTGGGGATATGGTTTTCGTGAAGGTTTCTCCTTTGCGGAATGTGGTCCGATTTGGAGCCGTTGGGAAGTTAGCACCGAGGTTTGTTGGACCATTCCCTATTATAGAGAGGATCGGGCAGATGGCTTATAGAGTGAAGTTGCCCGAGAAGCTTGCCGGAGTACACGATGTTTTTCATGTCTCGCATCTCCGGAGGTGTTTACATGAATCAGCAGAGGTTGTTGAGCCAAGTGTTCTGAAAGATGTGAAAGTGGAGAAAGAGGCTACCTTGAGGAGAGCTCCGATTCATATCTTGGGGACGGAGACCAAGAAGCTAAGGAATCGAGAGGTCAAGTTGGTGAAGGTTCAATGGGGTGAAGCCGAAGAAGACGCAACCTGGGAAACCGAGGAGAAGATGCGTGGGCTTTATCCATTCCTTTTTGAGGGTACACTCTCAATCTCTTTTCTTTGTTAGCATATATTTCTCCTTGCTATCCATGTTTATCTAGTTTATCGTGTTAATCTTGTCATGAGAACCTTAGATAGAAACCCTTTGGATGAAACATGTGTTTGAAACATGTTATGCTTGATGTTTGCAAGTGGTTGCAAGTGTTTGCAAGTGGTTACTCGTGGATGCATTATACACATTAGGTACTAGATCGGCTCACACACTCCTCATATTGCATATGCATGAGTGTTTATGCTTATTCATGGATGAAAATTTTTGTGTTATCACATGGATGTTGCATATGGATGTATGTTATGTGCACACATATAGATGTTATACATTATGTTAGGAATTGCATACATATGGATTCATTTCACTAACATAATTTGCATTGATGATATTTGCATTAGATAAGTACATATACACACACCTTTGCATATGTTCATACAACATTTAGAATCTTGTAAGGACAATGATTGCTCGTGGATGATGTTTTGAGTAGATGGATGATTGGATGGTAGGATACGTTCTTCCTAACTTGAAGATTTCGGGGACGAAATCCTTTAAGGAGGGGAGAATGCAACAACCCGTATTTTCAATAACCGGTTATAACGTAAATCGAGGCAGAATTTAATTCTAAAATCTGAATCAAGGGAAACGGGCTATGTCATTGCGTTCGTCTCGGAAAAATACGCGAAATAGAGTCCGAGTTTTCGAAAATTGGAGTCTGTATGACACGATTAAGGCCCAACGAAGTTTTCAGAAATTCAAAGTAAAAACAGATTTCAAATTCAAGTTTGAATTTGAAAAATTAGGTCGGATTGGGCTAGGCGGGAAAGTTCCCGCCAGAGCACCCAAGTCGACAGCCCTGTCGACTTGGGAGTCGACTTGGTTGGACCCAAGTCGACAGCCCTGTCGACTTGGCTGTCGACTTGGTCCAGCCGGGCTGTCTAGCCTGGTGCACCATTTAGAGATTGTGTTGAGCTTGGGGGCCAGATTCGATTTTGAGGGCTGAGATTGGAACTAGGGTTTAATCCTATGGCCTAAAACACTTGCCTAATCTATAAATAAGACCCTAAGCTAGCCCTAAACCATCATTAATCAATCCTACAACTAAACTATGGCAAAATCAATCCTCTCATGGCCTCCACTCTCTCCATACAATTCCTAAATAAATTTCTAAGTGATTTTCCATGCATACAAGTGTTTTCAAACTTGTATGAGCATCATTAGCTTGCATTCAAGTCAAGTTTCTATATTTGCATCATAAAGAAAGAGTTTTGATCATTTTGGCTCAAGGGTTTTTATGTTAAAGCTTGCATTTTGGGTTTAATTGATTTCATAAGGGCTTTGTCATATTTTCGTGACTTCTTAAGCATTGTAAGCCCTTTTCTACTTTCATACTTAAACTCTAAAGTTAATGAATGATGCAAGTTGTGTTTGATCATTATGATATGATATGCAAGTTTATCATGTTATGCAAGTTTTCTATGATGTGATATGTAAGTTTATCATGTTATGCAAGTATGCTATGATATGATATGCAAGTTCATCATGTTATGTTATGCAAGTTTGATATGCAAGTTTGTCATATGATATGCAAGTTGTGTTATGCAAGTTTGGGTTGATCCTTTTGTTCATGTTATCATGTTATGCAAGCTTATCTTGGGTTTATGAGCCTAAAGCTTCAAGCTTTATGCTAAAGGTTGCATTTTGGCAACATGTAAGTTATCATATCCCTTATGATAACTTGCATGTGAGGCTAAATGCGAACTTATGGCCATTTCTACATGTCATTTATCATCATGTATCACCAATATGCTAAGTTTGGTTTTATGCATGCTCTTGAGGCCTAAAATGTAATATGCAAGTATATGAACACATGTACATTTCATATGCCACCATGTTGAACTTGTGGCTTCAACACCTTTATGTCATGATTATGCCAAGTTCCCTCTTTCTATCCTTTATGCGCTATTGCGATATGTAAGTGATGGGATTGCGTTTGGGGTTGGGTAAACTTAAAAGACATAAAAACATAAGCTTGGGAATTTACCTATTAAGTTAGGTATACCCATTGGGAATTTACCTCTTAAGTTAGGTCTACCCAATTTCTTGAAAATTTGTAACATGTTTTGGAAACATGATGGACATGACACTTAGAAAAGATAAGTGTGACCAACTCGAGGTTGGGTTGAGTTAGTAGCGTAAACCTACCCGGAACCGACCGGCTTAACTAGTTGTACAAACAATAGGACCCAATGTGAGAAGTTGGCCATGTTGTACCTTGAACCCGAGGTTAGACCAAGTTGTGGTGTAAAGCTACCCGGACCCCCCCGGCTTGACTAGTAACCACAACAAGGTCTAATGTGAGAGGTTAAGGCACATTAAATTAAGTAATGCCTCATGATTAGGGTTAAGTCATGGTCCACTTAATACTTAACCAATTTGGGCTTGATAGATTAATCGGGGTTAAGTCATGAACTCATCGTTACACTTAACCAAGTTAATCCATGATTAGCAAGAGGGTTAAACCGTACTTTCCCACTAGAAAATCCTAGCAATGGGGGCCCACTCCAGCAGTAATCCCAAGTTTGTATCATTAAGACCCTAGGGACTAGGCTAGGGAGGGGGCACGATTACTGGGCTGGAGGTAAGCGACCAAAAGCGACGGCCGAGGGTACGCCGGTGTAGTTCCGGGCGGACCATGGTCGTGCACATAGTCCGAAGACGGGGAAAGCATGCACGGGTACCAGTAGATCGAGACTGTGCACTCATGTTTATGGTGTCCAGGGGTTGCCACCCTAGGGCTTGATACACCCGACGGGAGACCCTGCACAGTCTGACTACAATTATGTTTGGGCCGCATTGACACCAACACGTGACGAGTTAGGCTTAGGGAGCCGATCGACTAGACCGTTTGGTTGGACCTCGTAGGGTCATTTCATGCTATTGGACCTCGTGTTAGGGGCACTTCATGTTATTGGGCCAAAGCTTGGGCCAAGGGATCAATACTTGTTTATTCCAGTCATGTTAGTTTGCTAGTACACCTGTGGTGCAAAACCTTAAACCTGATTATGCGATGACACCTTTATCTACCTTGTTAGTTAATCATCATGCTAGTATGTTGTTATCCTTATGTTCATCCCTGCTTTCATCATGCCAGTTAACTTTATCAGTTTACATTGATTGTAGTAGGGCTTACTCAGTCTTTTTGACCGACCTGTTTTCTTTCGCCTCTTTTCTTCCGTTTCCCCCCCAGGTTCTCAGGAAGGGAATATTGGAGCTTAGCTTGGATTCCTGATCACTTGCTTGTGGGATTTTAGCTCATGTACGGTCTTGACATGAAGCTAGCTATGGTTATCACTTATTTTGGGGATAGTACTTATGTATTTCAGTTTTTCAGTAATGTTGTTTTTATCTAGACTTGTGTATTTGGAAAGTTGACATTATGTTGTACCAGACTTGTTTTGAAATGGTTTGAAATCTTCCGTTGTTTTATCTATGTTATTTACTCTGTTTACATATATACATATGTTCTTGTTCTGCCTTGATATATCATTATGCATGTTTATCTGATTCAAACGCCCCTCCAAAGCCAGAGTGCTTGCAAGAGCCACCCTGGCGGAGGTGGGGTGTTACAGCATTCCTTTCTAATACCACATTGTATGTTCCTTAATGTTTACAATCTCTTTGTTTGATGTAGTGACAATTTGATTTGCATATGAATATGTTATTTTTTATTACTTCATAACGTTTACATTGTTTACATGTGCAAGATGCGTATATCTATAATTTTATACATTATGCGCTTTTCTTTAATGAAGAGCGTGCTTCGCGTTTGCGCTTTGCGCTTATGCTCCAAAGGTCCTTGGCACTTCGGTGTGCATCTCGCGTTTGATACCACTGAGTATGACTCTCTAATATTTATAATATTACTTTACATGAGTTAAACTAAATGTTTCTGTCAAGTATAGGCTTCATTTCTTGTTCGCTTGTCCAGACTTATGGAGTCATTGAACTAAATCTCTATAATATTACTAAATGCTTCTCTCAAATATTACATGAGTTGAACTAAATGTTTCTCTCTAATCTCTATAATATTATTTTACATATAATATTATTTTATATGAGTACGGCTCCATAAATTTTCATTATCAATGGCTGTCTGAATGAGAAATATTCTTTGGTTATTACCAATTAATCAAACTACTATCCAAAATGGATTTTTATCTTCTCTTTCTATTGCATCATCTATCTTCTTATACAAAGCAGGTAACAAACATTACAAAAGAAATCGATTTCAAACTCATAAGTTACTTTGAAATATTTGAAGACGTATTTTATGACAAGATATACCAATCCAAAATATACACTCAACATAAACTTATCTCGTCCAAAATCACACTATATGAGATGTGGTATATGAAAAATCCTAAAATGAGAAATAAACTGAAAATCATATATTTACCCTATAGTATATATACAATCCATTTAGAGGCTTGTTTGAAGTTTCACTGGTTCACAATCCTTTGACCGAACAAAATAAAGTAAAAGGATTAATCCAATTCAACTTAAATTATATACAAAATCACAAAACAAAAGCAAAACCTAACCTTTACTCTTAAAAGCACATATTTTCACCATCAACAACCTCGAGAAGGCGCAGTGTAACATATCAACAACGAAGAAGACTTAGGTGAGGAACCACACAAAGATAGATGCCTAGAATTTTTCGATCAGGACTTGTAACCCACCTTTATTTATTAGTAGCAGTGGATCTTTCTGAAGGAAATATGAATTTTTCTTTTGCAGGGTTTCATCGAGGAATCAAAGATGGGAAAGTATATTATGCGAAGCAGGGAAACAAAAACTAATAGTGAAAGAGCGTGACTGCTAAAATTAATTGAAAGACCACCAATTATTTTCAGGGTGCGTTGGTTATACAACATTTTGCTATGTTGTGTTAAAGATCTTCCTTCTTAAAGAAAGGTTTAACAACAACATTCAATGTAAAATGTTGTTTTCCACTATTGTTGATAGCCACTTTTCTTTTAGTCTATTTTTATAACAGAGGAATGATAGAAAAGAAGAATTGAGATGAAACAACAGTTAGGCATGTGACCGTTGCTTTGTTATAATGAGCATGTGACCATTGTTATAATAGGCATGTGACCGTTGCTTCGTTATAATGGACATGTAACCGTTGCTTTGTTATAATGGGTATGTGACCGTTGTTTTGTTATAACATGCATATGACCGTTGATTTCCCATTATTCTTTCTTTCCTTTATTACCGCCCCTCAAATTAGGGTTAGAGTTTGCAACCCTAATTTTCCATTTCGTGGACTGACATTCGTAAAGATAAGCAATTTCAATCCTTTGTCATACTGGTGAAGATACAGGTAAGATCCAGGTATGGAAGTTCCATCTTTTACTTGGTATTTGTTTGTAACTCTTCGATTCCAAGTGCATCTCTAAATATGTGCAAATTTTTGGCTAGTGATTATGTAAGCATGTCAGCCCTCTAATAGTAAGTTGGAATATGATTCACTTGTAAAATTTTCTTTTGAACTTGCTCTCGAACAAAATAGATATCGATTTCTGTGTGATTGGTTCGATTATACTGGATATGATATGTTGTCATATAGATTGTGCTCAAATTGTCACACCAAATTATAGGATTTTTGTTAGATGATAGTTTTAGCTCCTTTAATAATGATTGTAGCCATAAAATTTCAGTTGTAGTGTTAGCGACACTTCTATATTCTGTTTCTGTGCTTGATCTCGAGATGGTTGTTTGCTTTTTAGAGCACCAAGAAATAGGACTTTCTCCTATATAAGTGCAATAACCAGAAATTGATTTTCTATCATCTATATCTATAGCCCAGTCTGCATCCGAATAAGCTGTAATGTTAAAGTCTTTGCTGCCTTTTAATGATAAGACAAAGTTGATTGTTGCTTTCAAGTATCCGAGTATTCTTTTCACTGCTGCCCAATGCTTACTTCTGGGTTCCTGCAAAAGTTGAGATACTTTATTAACACAGAAAGAAATACTAGGGTGTATCATAGTAGCATATTGTAATGCTCCTACAACACTCCTGTATTGTTTGATATTTGAGATAGTTCCCCCTGGTTCTTTGACAAGTGTTGGTTTGATAACATAGGAGTTGGTTGGCCATTTTCTACAATCATGTTTGTCTTGTTTAGAAGCTCTGTAATATACTTTCTTTGGAAAAGATGAATTTCTTTATCAGATTTTCTTATAACTTTTTTTCTAAGGAAATAAGATAATTCACCCAGATCTTTTATTGGGAACCGATTGTTCAAATAATCTGCCAATTTTCTGATTTCAGTTTTATTGCTGCCTGTGATAATTAAATCATCCACATATAAATATATAAAGCGGAGATGATTCATTCTTTTTTTTAATATGGATGTGTCAGATCTGGTAGGTGAATAGCCTAGTGGTTTCAAACTTGCTTTGAGTCTTCCAAACCATACTCTGGGTGTTTGCTTCAGACCATAGATTGATTTATTCAGTTTACATACCAATGTTGGGTCTTGTGTATAGCCTCATGTTTGTTGCATAAATATCTCTTCATGTGGATTCCTATTTAAGAATGCATTGTTGACATCTGAGTGCTTGATTTTCCAGTTATTGCTTAATGCTATAGTCGGTATAAGTCTAATAGTTGAGGGTTTTACCAATGGTGAGAAAGTTTCATTATAATCAAAAGCAAATTCTTATGTGAATCCTTTTGCAATAAGCCTTGCTTTATATCTATTAATGGATCCATCTGGATTCTTTTTCAGTCTGTATACCCACTTGCATCCAATTTTATTCTTTTTTTTGGTGGACTCACTAGTTCCCATGTATAACTGTTCATTAGTGCTCGATATTCTTCATCCATTGCCTTTCTCCATTCTTTTTGTTTGACTGCTTGTTGAAAATTATTTTGCTCTTCTTAAGTAATGGTTGAGTATAAGTCTTTGTTTTGAATATGCCTCTTTTTGATCTGGTTATCATTAGATGTCCAGTTTGATGCTGTGATGGTTGAGTTGGTGAGTCATTTTGTCTGCTGCTAGAGTTTTGATTGCTATCAATTTTGATTTCTTCTAATTGTCTGCAACTTGATTCTGTAAGTGATTGAATGGCGTGGCTAGTTTTCTTTGGAAGATCATCATTAGTTTCATTATCATTACAGTGGCCTTCAGAGTTACTAGCAGCCTTGTCACCATTCTCTTAATGCCATGTGTCAGCAATGCTGTGCAGATCATGTATACTATCATTTGGATTATATATTCTAGCTGTGGTTTGTATATCCGATCTGCTATAAGAGAAAAATATTTTCTTCAAAAATAACATGTTTGTTTGTAAATATTCTACCAAACTTTTCTATACATCTAAACCCATTTTTATTATTGCAATAACCTATAAAAGTGCAGGGTTTATGATTATTATAAGTCTTAAGTATGGGAAACACAGGAAACCAAATATTTTTAGACCGTTGTAATCAGGTTTGACAATAAATAGCTTTTCTAGGGGTGTTATGTCTTTCAGTACTTTAGTGGGCATTCTATCTATTAGATGCACAACAGTACTGAAAGCAGTTGGCCAAAATTTAAGTAGCAAAGAGATGCTTGAGCTAACAAAGTTAAACTTGATTCAACTATGTGTCTGTGTTTCCTCTCAACTATACCATTTTGTTCAGAAGTATAAGGACATATTACTCTATATATAATACCCTTACTTTTAAAATAATCTGTCAGGGGTTTGTATTCTAATCCTCCATCATATTACATGACTTTAATCTGACAGTTTACTTGGTTTTCAAACATATTGATAAAACTGATGATAAAACTTTTAGTATTTGATTTAGCATTTAAAAAATATATTCAAGTATATCTAGTGTAAGCATCAACAAATGATATGTAGTATTTGTATACATAATAAGAAATATTGTAACGGCCCGCCCCGCACCAACCGACATTTACTCCAAAGGTGCGCTGTACACATGTCCAGTTAGCATGGAACGGGTCGTCAGAAGGAAAGGGAAGAAGGAAATGAACTAACAAGGAACCTATAGAATGTCTCATAGCGCATAGAACAAAATATAATAGCAACATACTTGACATAAAACAGGTGAGACAGTGCATAAGATGAAACAACTAACATAGCAGCGGAAAATCCAAGTACAGCTTATGATCTAAAGTTAAACATTATTACAACTTTTCAAACTGTCTCAAAGGCAAAAGAAAGATAAAGGAGGTACACTACTAATGCCCAAGTAGCGACCATCAACGGTACAGGGAGAATATCTATATATCATACGTGGAAGCCTCCTGCTCGCCCCCGAATCAGCTACTCGCGCATCACCAGCAAACTTGTCACTAGTCTGCTCGTGTGAGCACCCAGACTAATAAGAGGAGACATAAAACTCTGGGTCAGACATTAAGCCTGGTATGAGCGATAAGCATCTAAACAGAACAATAACAGGTAGACTAAAACATACCTGAACCTGGACCTGCAACCAAAG
Source organism: Allium sativum (assembly GCA_030737875.1). Taxonomy (NCBI): domain Eukaryota; kingdom Viridiplantae; phylum Streptophyta; class Magnoliopsida; order Asparagales; family Amaryllidaceae; genus Allium; species Allium sativum. Next base: position 137,073,455 of record CM060922.1, on the reverse strand, counting down.
AGTTAGCACTACATACTGTACAACACTCTAAGGTGCCATATCAAACAGTGTAATGATACAGGGGTGGGGGTGTGCATGTCATAGTGATGGCAAACAATCAAACATAGCAACCATCCTTACATCTCTCACTCAGTGCGTAAAGCATACGATATTCACCACTTTGATCACCCAACATACCTTGCTACGATCACTTTGCCCCATGAAGTCATAAATGGCTTCACTGCACTGATAACGTAGCCATTAATCCTTCGCTATGTCCACTTGCCCCCATGGAGTTGTTCACCCCATCTGCGCTGGCTTATAGCCTTACCAATCCTTTACTATGTCCACTTGCCCCATGGAGTTATTCACCCCATCTGCGCTGGCTCACAGTCTTACTACGCATCACTTTGCCCCTCAAGTCATAATGACTCTACTGCACTGATAACGTAGTCTTGCTACCATCACCTTGCCCCTCGAATAATAATGACTCTAATGCACTGATAAGCAGTCCATCATCCATTTTTAGTGGTGAATCGAAGTTATGAACGTCGACAACTCCTTAGCACACGTATCGCAGCAAAGCGCAACCATGAAGTGAACTCATCGGTTCCCAACTGGATCCTGAGCTCTAACTTCCCATATTGGACTACCTTTGCATCTCGGGTTATTGGTCAATACTGGATCGGGTCGGGTTCCCCTTCATGCCATCGGTTCGTGTCGGGTCTTCTACTTTGAATCGGTTCGGTTTGTGGTCTTCCCCAGTAGCGGTTCGGGTTCACAGCATTGCATCGGTTCGTGTCGGGTGTCCCACTTCGGGTCGGGTCGGGTTGCCATCTCCCATTCAGTTCGTGCTCCAACTCCTGTAGCCTCGTCTGGTCCCGTTCCCCATTCTAATCCGATCTGATCCCTTCGCCTTACTCCAGTCCGAGCCCTTCGTCTTTAAGTCTATCCGATCCCCAGCTTAACCAACATGGCTTCCTTTTTGCCAAGCCTCTCAAGTGTTAAGTTCCGATCTAATTCGGATGTCCTTGCCGGTCCACTTATCCGATCCGAGCCCCATATCCGATCCGATCCGGTTCAAAACCTGCGCTCTCCCTGAGACTTTTCCAGCAAGTGTTTTACGTCATTCGACGATGTTTTCGACCATTATAACTATTGAAATCAATCACAAAGCATACCATACAGTCATAACAACATGTATAATCAACCACAAACATCAAAACATCAATATGATAGGTTAAATGGATCAAACATACCCAAAACCCCATATTTCCCCTTAAGCATGTTTAGGTGAAACTAATGATAGGATTAGCAAAACTTAACCAAATTAGCCCAAATTCATATCAGAGGTCTAAAACATCATTTAAGAATTTGTGAACATTTTTCCAGAATTTTATCATGTTTAAATTCGCTAATTAACACTAATTACCCTTAATTAGCCATAATTAGTGAGGAACTATGCAAATCACTCACCTTAGCCACAAATAAACTAAGATCTGAAATAAATCTCTGATTTGATGCAAATCCCAATGCTAAACAGCAGCTCCAATGTTGATTTGGTGTAGATCTTCCTTGATTTGATGTTGCTAAGCTTAATCCTTGATTAGGAGATGATTTGGAGGTGATTTAGAGGTTGGAGGCCATTTTTTAGGGTTTCTTGGAGGTAAGTGTAGGATAGAAAACTGAAATGGAATGATTCTCTAACTCCTTTCAGCCTTCCCATAACCCTAATCCCGAAATGGGTTATGGGCCTATTCACTAATCACCCTATTTGGCCCGGTTAAGCAGTTTTTCACCTTCCAAACCTTATTTCAGCCATATCTTCCAAACGGTAAGTCCGTTTGGCTATTATGACCACTCTACAGAAAGGTAAACCATCAAACGAATCTAATGAAAGTGGTTTCAGATCAAAATTCCTTTCCAATCAAAAGTTATGGCCAAAACAAGATCAGCTAGGGGCAAAACAGTCATTTAAAAATCGACAAAAATCATGAATATAGGAAATGAGTCTAATGGTTGTTTCCCAAATTTACATTATCATACGACTTCATATGGGAAAGAAATAAATATTCTATGATCCTCCGATGCGTAGAATGCGGGTTGTTACATTCTCCCCCCCTTAAGAAATTTCGCCCCCGAAATTCCCTAACCAAAACACACAAAAGGGTCCCGCATGCCTATCAACCATAAAACAACAATCAAACATGCAAAACAAGTCTATCCTAGCATGCGGAATAACAAAATTACAAAGTAAATCTTACCAGGCAAAGAATTCTGGATATGCCTTCCTAATGCTCTCCTCTGTCTCTTAAGTACAGTCATTCTCGTCCTCGCCCCACTGAACCTTGACTAGCTTCACCGCCTTCCTTCGAAGTTGCTTTGTATCGTGCTCCACAATAAGAATCGGCTTGCGGTTCCCAACCGCCTCGGGATCTACTTCGAAGTCCTCTAACTGATCAGATGAAATAGTCATATCTGAGTCGTGAACGAACTTCCTTAGTTGGGAAACATAAAATTCATTGTGAACTCCCGCCATCTTCTCTAGTAAGCCAACTCTATATGCCAAATTCCCGACTAGTTCAAGAACAAGGAGTGGGCCAACAAATCTTGGTGCTAACTTGCCTCTCCTGCCAAATCGTATCACGCTCTTCAACGGAGAAATCTTGACAAACACCAAGTCACAAACGGAGAATTTTAAGTCTCTTCTCCTCTTATCAGCATAACTCTTCTGCCTATCTTGGGCAGCCTTCATTCGTTGTTGAATGGTCTTAATCTTATCTGAAGTTTCCCTCACCACATCTGGTCTAAGCATAAACTTCTCCCCAGTCTCTATCCAACATGATGGTGAGTTGCACGGTCTTCTGTACAAAGCTTCATATGGAGCCATACCGATACTGGATTGGTAGCTATTATTATATGCAAACTCTACTAGATGCAAATGGTCATCCCGTGATCCACCAAAATTCAATATACAAGCTCTCAAGAGATCTTCCAATATACGATTCACCCTCTCCGTCTGACCGTCGGTCTGAGGATGATATGCGGTACTGAGACGTAATCCTGACCCCAGAGCCTCTTGTAAGCTCTTCCAAAACCCACTAGTGAACAACGGCTCTCGGTCACTCACAATGCTTTTAGGTACTCCATGAAATCTCACTACCCACTTCATATACAATTCTGCTAACTTAGCTGACGTTCTGGTCGATTTGACTGGCATAAATCTTGCACTTTTAATCAATCGATCCACAATTACCCAAATGCTATCATATCCCGATCTAGTCCTCGGTAAACCATCGATGAAATCCATCGAGACTTGCTCCCATTTCCATTCGGGAATCTCTAATGGTTGCAACAACCCACTAGGCTTCTTTTGCTTGGCTTTAACTAGCTGGAAATTCATGCATTTGGATATAAACTTCCCAACGTCTCTTTTCATCCCTTCCCAGTAGTAAGTCTGCTTCATGTCTCGATACATCTTATCACCACCGGGATGTATAGTTAGTTTTGAGTGATGACATTCTCTAAGCACTTCATCTCTCAAACCATTCATGTTGGGTACGACTAGTCTTCAATTCTTTCTAAGCCATCCTTCTCAATCAAGCCCATACAAATTCATCTCCTCACCGTCGATGTTCATTCCTAACTTGGAGATGATTTCCAATAGATTAGGATCGTCCCTCTGGCTGGAACCAATCCGCTCTATCAAAGTGGGTCTGATCGCCAAATTAGCTAGCATGACTGGATCCAATTCGCACTTTGGTCTGAAATCAAACCCCGTGATATACTCCAGTTGCTTCCATTCAAGAAACATTGCCCCTAAACAGGCATGTCTCCTACTCAAGGCGTCGGCTACCGCATTACCTCTCCCAGGTGTGTATGCGATATCAAAATCATACAAAGCCAAGAACTCTAACCATCTCTGCTGGCGGAGATTCAGATCTTTCTGAGAGAAGAGGTACTTTAACGATTTATGATCGGTAAACAACTCAAATCTTTCTCCCAAGAGATAATGTCTCCACATCTTCAGCGCAAACACGATCGCTGCTAGTTCTAAATCATGGGTAGGATACTTCTTCTCATGCGGCTTTAGCTGCCGACTAGCATAAGCCAAAACCCTACCTCCTTGCATCGACACAGCACCTAGTCCGGTACCACAAGCGTCCATGTATACCGTCATCTCTTCATTCCCTTAAGGAATGACTAACACTGGCGCATGCGTCAACTTCTCTTTTAGACTCTTGAATGCATTCTCACACACTCCGTCCCAGACGAAGGACTGATTCTTCTTAGTCAACTGAGTCAACGGTGCTGCTATCTTGGAGAAGTCCTGGATAAACTTACGATAATATCCAGCTAACCCCAAGAAACTTCTTACATCTGTTACATTCTTGGGCGTAGGCCAATCCTGTACCGTAGCCACCTTCGCAGGGTCTACGACAATACCACTCCCTGAAACAACATGGCCCAAGAATCTCACTTCCCTTCTCCAAAAGTGACACTTAGAGAATTTCGCTATCAATTGGTGTTTTCTCAACACCTCCATCACTATCCTCAAGTGTCCCTTGTGTTCCTCCTCTGTCCTTGAGTAAACAAGGATATCATCTACGAACACAAGAACAAACTTATTCAACTGATCTCTGAATACTCGATTCATAAGATCCACAAAGTAGGCTAGTGCATTGGTCAACCCAAATGGCATGACCAACCACTCATAAAATCCAGACATCGTCCTAAATGCCGTTTTCGGAACACTCTCATCCGCTACTCGGACCTGATGAAATCCTGTCGCGAGGTCCAACTGGGAGAACACTCTTGCTCCTTCCAGTTGATCATACAAATCATCTATCCGCGGTAGAGGATACTTATTCTTCCTCGTTACCTTATTAAACTCGCGATAGTCCACACACAAACAAAGGGAACCATCTTCCTTAGTGGCAAACACAACTGGTGCTCCCCACTCGGAGACACTTCTTCTAATAAATCCCTTCTTCAAAAGATTGCTGACTTGCACCCCGAGCTCTCGCTGCTCCCTTGGTGCCATACGATGAAGTGGCATCACTATAGGTCTGGCGTCTTTCACTAAATCAATACGGAACTCAATCTCTCGGTGGGGTGGAAGCCCGGTCACCTCCTCAAAGACGTCTGGATACTGGCCAACCACGGGCACATCTGACAACTCATCCTGCTGGATGTCGAGGGAATTTACAAAACTAGCCCCATCACTAGGTAGACTACCAAACACTACCCTCCGCCCATCATCCGCCCTGACTGTCACCAAAAAGCCCTCACAGTCTACCACCACCCCGTATCTTTGGAGCCAATCGACTCCCAATATAATGCCATACCCAGTAAAGCCCAAAACAAAGCAATCACAAACAAAAATACATCCATGACTCGATAAGACCAAATTCCTGCAAATCATACTAAGGCTAGTCGAACCACCAATCGGGTTCGTTACAACCAATGGTCTATCGACTATCTCGGGTTCCAGTCCCAACCTATCTACCAGGTCACTAGATATGAAGGAACGGGAAGCCCTTGTATCAAACAAAGCTCGAACTGGTACATCATAAATAGAAAGCATACCTTGAATAACAACATTCTTTCCTTTCTCCGCCGCAGTTGGGGCATTCGAAGAAGAAGGAACAACATCAATAGCATATGCTTTCAAAATTTGCTTCGCCTTAAGAGGTTGCGGACACTTACCCTTGAAATGTCCCACTTGACCACAGTTGAAGCACTTCTTATCTACTGGCTTGGCCCGACAATCTTTGGCATAATGGCCCTTCTTACCACAGCTGAAGCACTCAACATCTTTCTTGCTCTTTTTCTGGCCATCCTTAGCTTGGCTCTGCTTCCTCTTGTTCTGAGAGTTATTCTTGCCTCCACCGCCTGCTTGCGGTTTTGGCCCTTCTGCAGATGCAGCATCAGTCTTTGACTTAGGGTAAAGACTCTCTGATCTCAAATCTTTCCCCACAATCGATTCAAAAGTCTCATCGATGTGGTCGATAAGCCTTTCCCTCCAAGTATCCATCCAAACCAGTAATAAAAATCTCATTCTTCTTCTCAGGAGTATCAATTAGAGATAGTCCATACTTCGACAAGGTGTCGAACTCGGCAATATAGTCAGAAACTGCCCTACCACTCTGCTTGAGTTCCAAGAATCTCTTAAACAACACTGACTTCTGAGCAGCTGGAATGAACTTCTCGCTAAAGTGAGCCTTGAACTGATCCCAAGTAACCTGATCTTCTGGAGTAGCCGTTCTAATGGCATTCCACCAATTCATCGCTCGCCCTTGCAGCTGACGAGACGCTAGCCTTCTCTTCATCGCATCCTCGAGACCCAAGTCGTCAAAGTTACGATCACAGCTATCCATCCAATCCTGGACATCTGTGGCCGACTCCGTCCCGTGGAACGACTTCCCACCAAGGTTAGTGTAATCCTTGCACAACTTGGAGAAATCGACCCTAGGTGCCTGCACTACTGGACCACCACCAATTTCAGGATTGGGAACTGGCCCTTGCACTTCTCTAAGCATGTCTCTTATGAGGTCAGTAAACATCGCCCTCATGTCAGCAACATTCCCATTATTGGCTCCCCTATCAGCACCTCTAGCATATCGGCTCATCGTCAATCTGTAAAAGGGAAACGATTAACGAACCCCTAGTGGTGCTAGTGCAGTAAGACTTCATTCTTATAATACTAATAGTATATATATAGCTTTTGAAAACCAAAGTAATCACAATTATGCTCTCTCATATACGTACTATCTCTCCCTAGTGTCTTTCCCTAGGTTAACTACGCAACCTAGAGCTCTGATACCAAATGTGACGGCCCACCCCCGCACCAACCGACATTTACTCCAAAGGTGCGCTGTACACATGTCCAGTTAGCACGGAACGGGTCGTTAGAAGGAAAGGGAAGAAGGAAATGAACTAACAAGGAACCTGTAGAATGTCTCACAGCGCATAGAACAAAATATAATAATAACATACTTGATATAAAACAGGTGAGACAGTGCATAAGCTGAAACAACTAACATAGCAGCGGAAAATCCAAGTACAGCTTATGATCTAAAGTTAAACATTATTACAACTTTTCAAACTGTCTCAAAGGATAAAGCAAGATAAAGGAGGTACACTACTAATGCCTAAGTAGCGACCATCAACGACACATGGAGAATATATATATCATACGTGGAAGCCTCCTGCTCGCCCCCGAATCAGCTACTCGCGCATCACCAGCTAACCTGTCTCTAGTTTGCTCGTGTGAGCACCCAGAGTAATAAGAGGAGACATAAAACTCTGGGTCAGACATAAAGCCTGGTATGAGCGATAAGCATCTGAACAGAACAATGACAGGTATTCTAAAACATACCTGAACCTGGACCTGCAACCAAAGAGTTAGAACTACATATTGTACAACACTCCAAGGTGCCATATCAAACGGTGTAAAGATACGGGGGTTGGGTGTGCATGTCATAGTGATGGCAAACAATCAAACATAGCAACCATCCTCACATCTCTCACTCAGTGCGTAAAGCATACGATATTCACCACTTCGATCACCCAGCATACCTAGCTACGGTCACTTTGCCCCATGAAGTCATAAATGGCTTCACTGCACTGATAACGTAGCCACTAATCCTTCGCTATGTCCACTTGCCCCATGGAGTTATTCACCCCATCTACGCTGGCTCATAGCCTTACCAATCCTTTACTATGTCCACTTGTCCCATGGAATTGTTCACCCCATATGCGCTGGCTCATAGTCTTACTACGCATCACTTTGCCCCTCAAGTCATAATGACTCTACTGCACTGATAACATAGTCTTGCTACCATCACCTTGCCCCTCGAGTCATAATGACTCTACTGCACTGATAAGTAGCCCATCATCCATTTTTAGTGGTGAATCGAAGTTATGAACGTCGACAACTCCTTAGCACACATCCAGCAGCAAAGCCCAACCATGAAGTGAACTCATCGGTTCCCAACTGGATCCGGAGCTTTAACTTCCCATATTGGACTACCTTTGCATCTCGGATTATTGGTCAATACTGGATCGGGTCGGGTTCCCCTTCAAGCCATCGGTTCGTGTCGGGTCTTCTACTTTGAATCGGTTCGGTTTGTGGTCTTCCCCAGTAGCGGTTCGGTTCGGGTTCACAACATTGCATCGGTTCGGGTCGGGTGTCCCACTTTGGGTCGGGTCGGGTTGCCATCTCCCATTCAGTTCGTGCTCCAACTCTTGTAGCCTCGTCTGGTCCCGTTCCCCATTCTAATCCAATCCAATCCCTTCGCCTTACTCCAGTCCGAGCCCTTCGTCTTTAAGTCGATCAGATCCCCAACTTAACCAACATGGCCTTCCTTTTTGCCAAGCCTCTCAAGTGTTAAGTTCCGTTCTGATTTGGATGTCCTTGCCCGTCCACTTATCCGATCCGAGCCCCATATCCGATCCGATCCGGTTCAAAACCTGCGCTCTCCCTGAGACTTTTCCAGCTAGTATTTTACGTCATTCGACGACGTTTTTGACCATTCTAACTATTGAAATCAATCACAAAGCATACCATACAGTCATAACAACATGTATAATCAACCATAAACGTCAAAACATCAATATGATAGGTTAAAATGGATCAAACATACCCAAAACCCCATATTTCCCCTTAAGCATGTTTAGGTAAAACTAATGATAGGATTAGCAAAACTTAACCAAATTAGCCCAAATTCATATCAGAGGTCTAAAACATCATTTAAGAATTTATGAACATTGTTCCAGAATTTTATCATGTTTAAATTCGCTAATTAACAATAATTACCCTTAATTAGCCATAATTAGTGAGGAACTATGCAAATCACTCACCTTAGCCACAAATAAACTAAGATCTGAAATAAATATCTGATTTGATGCAAATCCCAATACTAAACAGCAGCTCCAATGTTGATTTGGTGTAAATCTTCCTTGATTTGATGTTGCTAAGCTTAATCCTTGATTAGGAAATGATTTGGAGGTGATTTAGAGGTTGGAGGACATTTTTTAGGGTTTCTTGGAGGTAAGTGTAGGATAGAAAACTGAAATGGAATGATTCTCTAACTCCTTTCAGCCTTCCCATAACCCTAATCCCGAAATGGGTTATGGGCCTATTCACTAATCACCCTATTTGGCCCGGTTAAGCAGTTTTTCACCTTCCAAACCTTATTTCAGCCATATCTCCCAAATGGTAAGTCCATTTGGCTATTATGACCACTCTACGGAAAGGTAAACCAAAAAACGTATCTAATGGAAGTGGTATCAAATCAAAATTCCTTTACAATCAAAAGTTATGGCCAAAACAAGATCAGCTAGGGGCAAAATGGTCATTTAAAAATCGACAAAAATCATGAACATGGGAAATGAGTCTAATGGTTGTTTCCCAAAGTTACATGATCATACGACTTCATATGGGAAAGAAATAAATATTCTACGATCCTCCGATGCGTGGAATGCGGGTTGCTACAAATATAGAAGATGAACCCCAAATATCAATGGTAATTAATTGACCTGGTTTGGAATACATAGTTAATGAATAAAGAATGGCAATTTGTGACTTTTTCCCATCTAACAATAAGTACATACATAAGATAATTTTGTAGGAATAAATTTTATTTTACTATCATTAAGAATTTTTGTTACAATGCTAGCACTAGGATGTCCTAACTTATAATGCCATAAGTCAAAATTACTTCTAGTTTGAACTTCAATAGTTATATCAGTCAAATTACAATGTGGGTGATTATTGATAGTAGTATAGTGGTTGCTGGGATTGAATTCATAGAGTCCCTTCATAGCATTACCCCATAGAAGAATTTCCCTAGTTATTATGTCTCTAACTACACAGTATTTAGAGAAAAATTCAAAGTATACTTATCTTTAACAAATTGGGACACACTAATTAGGTTTTTCTTAATAGTGAGTACTCTTATAAATTATGCAAAAATAACTTCCTATTACCAATGATACTACTAGTGCCGGTATGAGAGATTTTAACACACTTACCATTGCCCATGCTTATAGTTTGATTGCCTTTGTATTCTTTGTTTCCAAGATTTAGGTTGTTAGTGATACGATGGATAGTTCCTGAGCCTGGATACCATGATTCATCTTGAATATGATCGGTATTGTCAGTACGATTAGTTGCATTTCCCTGTCCTTGTGCTAAATTGACAGTGAAATTGGTGTTTCTTTGACTGCTGTTACTGGCTTGGCCTACTAAGTAGTTTGAATTGTATCTGAAATAGCACTTGATAGCAGTATGGTCAATCTTCTCACGTATTTGACACTTTGGTCGATTGTTGTTGTTGTTACTTCTGTGTCCTCTTCCTCTACCGCCTCTGCCTCTGGTGTCTGGGTTGCCCCTCTGAAAGGTTTGCTCATTTCTGTAATTATTACTTATCTGATTTATATTATTGTCATTACTTTTATTAACTGCATAGTTAATAGAGAAGTCACTTCTAGGCTTTCTTGCCTTCAATCCTAGATTCGTGTGCTAGTAAAATAGAGTGGACATCATCAAGAGATGAGAATTCCTTTTATGAGGAAATTATGGCTTCTACAGCCTCATATTCTTTACTTAAGCCATTGAGAATAGTCAAGATTTGTTCAGAATGTTGCACTTTATGGTCAATAGCTTCTAACATGTCACAAACAGATTTAATTTTGCTCAAGTACTCTCTTATGGTAATGTTGTCCTTTTTTATTTTTTGCAATTTTCGCTTACAAAACATGACTTTAGCAGCTGACTGGTTGTTGAAGGGTTTCTCTATTGTTGTCCATATCTCGTTAGCACTTTTGCAGCCAATCACTTGTGGTAGTAAGCATTGATTGATAAAGGAAAGTAGCCATGAACTGGTTAAATGATCTTGCCTACGGTATTTCATATATTCTTCATTACTGACTATTTTATTCTCTTGATCAGTAATGAATTTTGGTGGAACTGATAAAAGTCCCCATGATGAAGCCTTCAAGGCCATAACCTTGGATTGCAGTCTCAATCTGAAGTTTCCAAAGCAAGTAATTGTGTTCGTCCAATTGCACTGTAACTAGTTGTGATTGAGGACTAATTACAATTTTGGTGAGTTTGTCAACAACAATGAGTGTTTCAATCATTCCAGTACCATTGTCAGAAGCCGATGAAGCAGTATCATTGGCCATATTGACCAAATGATGAATAATCAGATGGCTATTAAGCCTTAATGAAGCTCTGATACCATGATAGAAAAGAAGAATTGAGATGAAACAACAATTTATTATTGAAGAATTGTAATACAAGATGATACAAATTGTATAGAGGAGTCCTCTATTTATAATAAAAGAAATAAATGTAAATAGGCTTGAATAATAGGCATGCGACCATTGCTTTGTTATATGGACATGTGGTCGTTGCTTTGTTATAATGGGTATGTGACCATTATTATAATGGGCATGTGATCGTTGCTTTATTATAATGAGCATGTGACCGTTGCTTTGTTATAATAGGCATGTGACCGTTGCTTTGTTATAATAGGCATGTGACCGTTGCTTTCTCATTATTCTTTCTTTCCCTTATTAAGGAGCTTTGTAACGACCCAGATTTTTGATCGTTCAAATCGACAATAAACCACAAATGTCGACTCAAACAAATCGCAAATGCAGGTAGTTATTGGGAAAAGAAGAAAAAGAAAGAACGAAGAGAAAAACCAATCTCAGAATCTCACAGCGGAAGGACAACATATAATAAACAAATAGTAGTTAAAAGCAGTTGAAATGTATCCATTGGTTATAACATTCAATGGTTATCAGAGTTACATATACATGCAGATGTACATAATAAGTAGCAGAAATAAATGCAGCGGAAATACTTGTACTTGACATATATATACCTAATCCTCGTCTTCATCCTCCAAGCTATTGCAATCTTTGCTAACTGCAACTTCTGCTGACCCGAGCGTATTGCATAAAAAGAAAACAAAACAAACACTCGGATTAGCACTAAATCATTCTCACATTAGTCAAATTAAAATACGAAATAACTTAAGTGTCATGGGTGCAGCAACTCAAGATACGTTACAGGTTTTTATTCATCTCTCAAGGATCCATTAAACTAATACATACATAGTGTAATACGCTATTATGATAATGTCTATCCAATAAAGTAAATATCATAAAAATAGCATAAGCGGGATTACCATATTACCCTTACACCGTTTACAGGTATCAACAGTCTATACAGTACCGTAAATTCACCATATTGGTGTTATCAGAGGGCACTCCATAGAAGGCAATGCTAAATAAAAATCGTATGGGGCTAGATATGGATAAATATGACAAGGCACTCGAGGTAATGCCCATGGTAGGATTCTACAAATTGCACTCCCGGACCAGTGATAACGCATAGCAGCCACTACCGCCCACCTCGGATCACACTCCCAATTAAAATGGGCCCAAATCATCATCATCATAGAAATAGTATCGAAGAAGTGTGTCCGATCAAAGGTACTACCTCAATTGGTCACGGTATAGCTCCTGCTTTAGTCATTTCAATTCTGACCTGAAGGTCAGGGCTATTTCGTCATCGTTCATCTTCTTCACTCCAATAATAGCCTCCAAGTCATCATATTCCATTCTAGATACGTCATAATGTTCACAGTTGTTAAAGTGGTACCGACACTGACAAAGAGTATGCCATTTGTCGACTCCGGTCTCTTTAACAACCAACACTTACATTTTTCCACATCGGTTGGTTCTTTTACATTTCTCAAAGGTTCGTTTTCATATCAAAATATCATATTTTGTTTAGAACCCAAATTTATATTCAAAATAGAATATAATTCCATATCAATATATTTCAATCATTCCCAAAACGATTATATTGTGATCATACAATAATTCAAAAATCGATTTATATTCAAGTAGAATATATTTCATGTCAACGATTATACTTATCTCAAAACGATTTATGTACGAAATCCATTCATATTCACATAGAATATATTCACAGCTCATTTAAATCCTTTAGTACATAAATTTATATTCGAATAGAATATAATTCACATTTTCCATATTTAAATCGGCTTAGAAATCGATTCATCTTCAAAGAGGATATAGCTTGTCTCAACTCCATTTGAACCAATGGTTTAAATCCAAACATTTTCCATTCGGAAGAAATTTACAATTTATAAAGTATACTTAAGAAAATAGGTGCTTATAAGGAATCTTTGTGTAATATATATATATATATATAATAGTTAGAATAAAATAAGATAATTTAAAACTCTATGTATATACATAGTTAAAAAGTTTTGCTAATTAGTTTAAGAAATAAAATATAAGGAAAATTTAGCTATAATAAAATAGTTTTATAGGTAAAAGTTTTATAAATACATTTTTAGAATGGAATAGTTATTTGAAATCAAACAGTGTAAATATATACAAAAAAAATCTTTAACTATAATCGTTTCTTTCTTCCGAACTTCAAATACTTGAATCTAAACTCCAGTCTCAATGGATTTCATAGCCCACTATCTTGTTATAAATACCATTTCAAACCCATTGTTCCATTTTAAGGATTCAAACCATATTCATATTAAGTTTTAAAACAACTCCGAGTATCCTCGATCAACTTTATTAAAAAAAATAAAGTTAATAGGAATTTATTAAATTCGAGTCTATCCAATCATTAAGATAATCCCAATTCATATTCACATTCCTATTTAAAACTTCCAATTTGTTTTAGGATAATTTCCTTAACCATTTCAAATAACATTCAAGATTCCGATCTTTAAAAGAAGAATAAAATTTATCGAAAATCGATAGATTTCCTTTAAATCAAAGTTTTCATCAAGTAGAACTTCAAATAATTTAAAAATCATTTAACGAACCGATGTTCGTATATAATTTGCTATCCTATGGCCAAGTGATTTTAATTTTTCGATATTTTAGGGATGGATGTATATCTTTTCAGTCCAAATCAGGGTCACAGATATTTATCATTTCAATCAGTGTTCTTAATTCATTTTAAATCGATCAATTCCGGGTTGATTCGATGCATGTACATCAAAGGGTAAAATGGAATTAATCGTCACAATAAACATGCAATACAATACACTGAATGTGGAGCATTAGTAGTGTCGACATCAATTCAGTAATAAATTTCAACCAAAAATCCATCACAACCATTCCATCCAATTAATCAATATTAAATTGTTCCATGGATTATCAAGGATCAAAATTTTCTAATTAGAAATCTAATTAAATTAAATAACTAATTATCGATCTAATTTGCTTATTAACACACTTGTATATCAAATTTCCGCAACCAATTTAACAGCCAATCACAACCATGCAACCAAACTTATTTCTTAATTTAATTCAATAAATATGGGAATAATTCAGTTCATTGTGAGTGAAAAATCACTCACCTTTGGGTGTTTAGTGGATCAGACAACCAACCAAAGCCCGAAAATTTCACAGTCTCCAAACGTAGCGAAACCAGTCTTAGATCGTCCGCAATTTCTCCACGATCCCAATGCAACAAACCGCGTGTCAATTCGAGGTCGTATGAAGAAGTTATGCTTGTTTTACCATTTGAATTTTAAAATATATAAAAATAAGTACAATATTATCCTAACCGACGAGGAGGCGCCACGTCAGCAGGCCACCCACTTTCTTCCCGATCCCGTTCCCAACGTGCTACAGTGCACGACGTGGAGAGAAACCCATCCAAGCCCGATTTTGACTAACAAATTTTCCCATCTCCGACATTTGTAGTGACCAGGACCACCGCCAAAGTGATGGGCATCTCACGCCGCACCACCATGACCAACGCCGTGACCTCCGGCGTCCTCTGCCAAAACCGGTGGACCTCTTCAAAACCACAATTTCTAGCCTTCAAATCCTAATATCCGACTATCCCTTTGCTTATAAATCAAACGGACATCACCATCGCACTCGTATCGACGATCTCTTCAGTACCCATATCACCAATTCCATGATTGAGCCCTAAATCAAAAACCCCTAAATCAACGCTTAGGGTTTCAAATTTCAGCAGTTTGACTTCCGATTTCTGGTCAAGCCAGTTACTGCGTTCGACAATTAGTGGTAGATCTGAGTTCTACTAGTTGAGAGCTTCGATTTGATATGTAATTTGGTAGGTTTTGGTTAAGATTTGAATTTGAAGTTGTATTTTATATGAACTAGGGTTATGGAAAATTATTTCTGACATTAGGGAAAAATGAATAGGTAGAGGAACTATACGTATGGTGAGAATGGCCTGATGAAGGGTAAACGGATTTTATTTATATATATGTATGAGGCCCAAATATTAGAACAACTAATTATCATATTACACCGCTACCTTTCATGTTTTACCCCGTACGATCGAATTACAAGTCTGATTCTAACGAAATTTGAAATCCAATCATAATTCACCATTCCGGATCTGATGAAACTAGTTTCGTCAGATTCCGAGATAGTTGCCAAAACAGTTAAATTCCAAAGTTAATTTATTAAAAAAATATTCAATTTTCCAGTTAACTGTTTTAATTCAACTTAAATATCAATTAAATCCAAATATAACTTAAATAAATTTTATAACAATGATTTCACAATTTTTAAGTTCCCAAATTGATTATTTGAATTTAAATTTGAATTCCAAATTTGACTTAAATAACTTAATTTTATTTAATCATTTAAATATTAATTCTCAAATTACAACATTTCTAAATAACTAAATTTAAAAATCTATTTATACTCCATTCAAATAATCACCATCATTATAATCAACAAAATTTGATTTTTATCTAATATTATTCCAAATTACACATTTCCAATATAACTCAACTTTATTCAATCATCCTAATAAAAATTAAAAAAATCCAACATTTTATGATATAAGCTAAATAAGAATCTTATATATGTGTTCAATCTAGATAATTATTATTATCAAACTCAACAAATTTACATTTTAACCATTATTGTTCAATTAAATATTACCAAATGTAAATTTTAAATATATGCAAAATTATGGGTTGTAACAAGCATGCTAAGGTGATAGATGCAAAGACACATTCATTATCTTTTGAAGCAATAGGTAAATAAAAAAAGTTCCAAAAATAAACAGTTCCATAGGCTTTAATAGTAGTGGAGAGTTATTGTTAAAAACCCTAGCAAACTCCAGAACCATTAAAGTTGATTTAAATTCATCATTCAACGTTCATGGAGATTATGACGAAGGCAATTGTCCTTTACCCACTTATAATAATGCACCACTAACCCCTGCACTGAAATTAGGAGAATATGTGTCACAGTTAGAGATGGAAATTTAATCCGTGGGATGGGTAACCACAGAGACCCACACCTAATCGTCTGGGGATTCCTCGAATTAGCGGGTAATGGGCGGGGATGGAGGATGATTTCAATACCCGATGCAGGTACGGGGCGGGTACGGAGGTAATACTGTTCACCCAATATCTGACTCGATATATACATTAGGCATATATACATTAAGTAGAAACAAAGATTGTTATGCACTTGCACTGTGTCTATTTAGTTTAACAAATTGTGTCCTTTCACATGCGGTTGTGCTTATCAAATGCTATTTAATAATAATACCTATTCATATCATGCATGTTGTTTGTTGTACTGTTATACACTTGAGTTAATAGTTATTGGTTACCCGACGGGTCCTCCATAATTGTTGGGTATTCACCTACTCGAATCCGTTGGGTATTAAGTGGGGATGTGGTGGGTACGAAGGACATAAATGGGTAGTAGGGATGGAGGCGGATGATGTATTCCCCGCATATTATCCACCCCATTTCCATCCCTAGTCACAACCTGCCCCTATACTAATTCAAACAATGTCAGTTGTGCCTAAAAAAACAAAAGAAAATGAGTGTGAGATTCATCCGTATGTAATTGATGCATTCAAGGCAGTATCTTCCTGCCAGCAAAAACATGTTAAGGATCCGAGTATTGATGTTTTCCAGTTGTCAAATCCAACGCCTTTTGATGAAAAAATGACAAAGACGATACTATGGAAAAAATGCTTGTATTACTAGAGTGAGAACTCACCTTATCGTGCTTTCTTCACTTGTTTTTGCCTTTTACTTGACTAAACATTTCTGACCGTGCAGGGTTGCTAATAATGCCATCTTCCAATTCTATAACCCAAAATGTGAAATTGTCGTCATCTCTCTAACTTCGCTGGCCTATTCGAAGATTAGCGCTACCAAATGTTAAAATAGTGATACGCAAATCACAATTTTGGGCAACAAATAATCTTACATATTTTGTGGAGAGATTTGTTGTTGAATTTTATGGAGAGATTTGGTGCTAGATTTGATGAAGAGATTTGGTGCTAGATTTTATGGAGAGTTATTAGTTGCTAGACTTATGGACATTTATTGCAAGGATATTTGGTGATTATCCAAATAGTTTTATAACAAATATGAAGATAATTTGGATGCCAAGTTTTCTTGGGCATGAAGCAATTCTCTCTATTAAAAGGGCCAGTTGACATCCTCATTAGATGTGGGTGAGAGCCACTAAGAGTGGTGGGTGAGAGCCAACAAGAGTGGGTGAGAGCCACCATATGGCTGAGAGCCACCAAAAGTGATCATTTAGCTATTCCAAATTGAGTGTTCTCCTTCAAATTATTTAGCCATTAGATATTCTCTACCTATTTCTCAATAAGGTTATTAATTCAAGTTGTAATTGTTTGTAACGATAGTTGAGATCGATTGTAAACAATTTGTTATTAGTGAATCAATAAAGAGGGTGGTTGGGTGGAATATTGTGTGCTCATATTTCCGATATTATTTGTGGTGTTGTTTCTTTTTTCAATCAAATTCATCTTCAAGTGATTGGGTGATAAAGATCCAATTTTTCTTGGCATTTTGTCAAGCTTCTGCTGCGCACAAAAATCACAACAATCTGGTATCGGAGCCAGTTCATCGCATAGCTTGGAGTGATTTTGGATTGAAGATTGTAGATGTCGGAGATGATGTTGCTTTCATGGATGGCTTTTATGGAGTAGGAGATTTTGAGAATTTGGGATGAAGAACCTAGTCCGCAGCAAGGTGGAAGGTTGGTTTTGATCACTGTTGGGGATCCGTTAAGGATCATGTTATCGATTGTTGTCTTCACGTTGATAATTCTCGAGGGATCCATGTAGATGAAGAGGGATCAAGTGATAGGCGTATATCAATAAAGAGGAGGTGTGATTGAGCCTGGAAATCAATTAGGTAATCTTGTGGCCTGATGAAATCAAGGTGTGATTGAGCCTGTAAATCAATTGAACCTGGACTTGAAGAGAAGACATGATGGTTTTATCTCGTAGTCGTCAAAATTGAGATGGTGTTAATTGAGAAAGAAGAGGTTGAAAGTGAGAGCTAAGGGGATATTGTTTGAGTGGTGGAGTGTTGTGATTTGGTATCAAGGTGGAGTGTTGAAATTGGTGATACACAAATCACAATTTTGGGCAACAGATAATCTTACGGGAAAAAAATTGAGAAGGACAAAAAGTTTAAATTTTTTATCCAAAAGGACAGGCCGTTAAATAATTAATTTGAAGGACTAAAGCCTGGCCCATTTAATCATTCATCCTAAAAACACTTCCGTTTATTCACTCAGAAAACACTCTCGTATTTCATTTTTAATCCATTTTATTTTAGAAAAAATGATCATTCGTATTCTCGAAAAAGTAAAAAAAAATGTCTGCCGGAAACCCTGGGAATCTGATTGTTGAAGAAGCACAAAAAAAATCGACACAAGTTGAATCTGAAGAAAATCAAAACAAAATACGATGTGATCAACAGAAGGCAGAAGTTGAAACCCTAGAAATCGAAAAAATTATAGTCGAGCAAGAAGGATAGGGGAATCAGGAAGTGGAAGGTCAACAAAACACGTCTGGAAAGCCTAGAGAAATAGTAGAAGTTTTACTGCACAAGAACCTCAAGATGATGAAACCTTACAACAGATGAAAGAAGAAATACTTCAAAAGAGAGAAAGAAGGAGCAAAAAAAGGAATGATGGAAAAAATACTAAGAAAGATCAGAGGAGTACTAGAAAGAAGGTTGAAGAGGCCAAAAGTGGAGAAGGAAATTCGGTAATAATATACCATAAAAATTATAATTAGATTTGTTTTTAAAAATGATACCACATTGTTTTTAAAAATCTGATACTAGAATGCTTTGAAAATTGGTACATTACCTTCAATATCAAACTGATACTACATAGTTTGGAAAACTGATACTACAATTAAAAAAATCAGAATTGTAGTATCATAAATGATAACACTTAGCCAGTGAGCTTTTATTTTGTAGTATAAAAACTGATGCCAGTGAGATTTTATTTTGAAATATTGTATTAAAATTTTTATTGGTATGTAATTCATTATGAAATATTGTATGAAAGCTGATAGTTACAAATGTTAAAAACTGAAATTGTGTTGTAATTTGTATAAAACTAAGCTTTGAATATTATGTTCGTATGATTTATATCGTAAATGTTGTAATATATTTTATCATGGTATCAGTCTTAAAAGCACACTAGTATCAGTGTTGATAATAAAATTCTGTTTGCATGAAAATGGTATCTGTTATGGAAGCACACTAGTATCGGTTATGCTAATAAAATTTTGTTTATGTGAATGTGGTATCAGTTCTTCTAGTTAACTGGTATCAGTTATGCTAATAAAATTTTGTTTATGTGAATGTGGTATCAGTTCTTCCAGTTAACTGGTATCAGTTTTGATATTGAGATTAATGGTACAATTTTTGAAAGCATTTTGTTATCAGTTCTGAATCCAAAATGGTATCAGTATTATTACTGAATTTCTATTTACATAAATATTGTGTCATTTTGTTATCTAAAAAGTAATTTATCAGTTTTCAATAATGTTTCTATATTACATTAGGACGATGATTTTGCTAATCCTCGGCCACGAGAAACAAAAGATAGAACAACCGCAAAAGCCGCAAAAGAAAAAACTGAATCTGACGTGGGCTGCAACCTTCTTATAAAATCATAAAGTTTGTGAAGGAGAAAAAAGCATTAAGCAAAAAACAACTAGAACTACTGAAAAGATCACCATTCTTAAACCTTTTCAATGTTTTCTATGAAGGAAAAATAAATTTGAAGGAATGTAAGAAATATATGGAAAATTTGGATGCAATTTACAAGTGTTATTCAGTGGAAGAAGGAGCTTTTATCTTTGGCCAAGAAAAAAATGACAGTAACGACCAAAGATATTAGCTTACTTTTTGGGTTGCCGATGCTTGGAAATAATATAGAGCCTCCCAAGATGATGACAAGCAAAACAATTCCATCAACTTGTAAAAATTATGCTTTACAGAATTTTTGATCATCGGCATATATCACAAGACCTTTGATTGAAGCTAGAATAAAGAAAGTAATAGATAAAGAGGATGAGCACAAGATGTAAGACTTGTCTGCTCTTCTTATCATGGACATTGTAGTTACTTTTTTCTTCCCCAGTAATCAACAGAAATTAAGATGGGGACTTCTGCAGTACTTGTGTGATTTGGAAAAAATGAAAACAGTTTCTTGGCCGTTGACCATGGAAAAGAATTTCCATAAATTTCATTCATAATCCAAGGAATATGTCTGGATATGCAATGCTTCCGCTGGTAATTTATTTGTTTTTTATTTGATTTTTTTCTAACATTTGTGAATTTGGCACAACTTTTAGTAATTTTTTTTGTTTTTTTTACGAAGTATTGCATATGTGAAAAAATGAAGATAATAAAGCCACGATGCTAGGCTAGCGAGATATACCCAAGATTTGCTAGATGGGATCTACGAGGCTTGAGGGGATATGTTACGCAGAAGTTCCTGAATGACATCAATGAAGGTGAGGTATATGTTGTTTAATTTCAGTTGTATCAATTTTATCATTATGAAAGTATCATTTCTTATGATTTCTTGTTTAAATAAAATTGTCAAGTCTTTATGTAATATCAGTTTTTCTAGACTAGTAGTATTAGCTTTTTTGAGTTTTAGTTAAAATTTAATTTTGCATTTTCTTGGTATCAGTTATATGAGACTGGTAGTATCAGTTTTTTTAGTTCTGCTTAAAAATTATTTTTCCCAGTATATTGATATCAATTTTATTAGCCTGGTGGTATCAGTTTTTTTGAGTGCTAGCCTGGTGGTATCAATTTTACTAGCCTGGTGGTATCAATTTTACTAGTCTGGTGGTATCAATTTTACTAGCCTGGTGGTATCAATTTTCCCAGTATATTTATTTGTCCAGTATCATTGTATCAGTTTTATTAGGATGGTAGTATCTATTTTTCTTTTTGTTAAATGAAATTTAATTTTTCACATTCTTGGTTTCATTCTGAAGTGTCAAGTGGTATTAAAACTTTAACATTCTTATTATCAAAACTGATATTATCAAAACAAATTTAATTTTTTAGGTTCATAAAATTTCAGACATACAGCCACATGAATTGAAAAAATTGGAAACAGCAGATGAAATTTCTTCTAAATCAAAGGGAGCAAAAGAACGCCCAGCAACAAAAAAAAGAAAATGTCGAGAACATCAAACACAAATGGATTCTTTTGAGGATGATGTGACTATGAGAGTGTTGAAAATTCATATTGACAAAATTGAAGCTGAAAACAAGAAACTAAAAAAAGATTTGACAAATGAAAGATTTTTGAGAAGAGAAGCAGAAAAAAAGGTTGTTAGTTTGGAACAACAGTTGCAAGGAAGAAATACAGATTTTGAACAAACAGAACTTCTAGAATCTGATTCAGAAGAGACTAAAAGTGATTCACATTCTCAACATAATGATGAAGAAGAAGGAAAAAACGACAATGAGAATGTTGAGAATGAAAATCAATGCAATATTCAAGTCGAGAAAGAGAAATGTGAACAAAATGAAAATTTTGAAACTGCAGAAAAAACAATTCCAGCTGAACAAAGCTAAGAAATCAGAAAAAATGTATCGGTCGAAGTCAGTCCGCCCAACTTCGACTTTGGTATCACACAAATTATTAAGGAAATACAAGAAGAAGGAAAATCAGCCGAGCAAGAAGGGAAAAAAATGCCATCAGAAGACGAGCTGCCTTCATATGTAGATAGAATAAAAAAGAGAGAAAGGAAGAAGACAATAAGAAGAGATTCATTTGACTATCCTACCATTTCAAAAAAAAAAAAGGAAAAAAACAAGTAGTGAAGCAGGAAAAAATAGGGTAGATCAGCCTACAGAAGAATCAGAAAAAGAAAAAAAGCAAGAGCAGCAACATAAAGAAAAACAAAATGAGAAAACAGAGAAAAATGTAAAGCAAGAATCAATTAGAATTGAAAAGCCACTAGCTATTTTGGAAGCATCATGGGCAGAATTGAATTTGTCACATTGCGACAGTGTTAAATATCTGAATAAAAAACAACAAGCCTTGGTTAAAGAAATATTCTCTGTTGCAAAAGCAAGAAATTTGTAAGTACACATTTTTTCTATCGATATTACTAGATATTTGTTCAAAACTTAACTATAATATTCATTTCTACATAACAGGGATGTTATGATAAATGATGACACAATTTTAGGTGGTTGTGTCATAACGAAATGTATGCTTGTTAATGTTCTGGAAGGGAGCTTCACGGATGGACAGGTACCATATATATGCTTGTTAGTATCTGTTTTCAATGCCTGCTAGTATCATTTTTTTTGAGTTATAGTAAATTTTATTTTTGCAGTTTCTTGGTATCTGTTTTAATAGCCTGGTAGTATCAGTTTTTTTTTAATTTCTAGTTAAAAATTATTTTTAGTAAATTTTAGCTAGTGAGCATCTCTGTTTTTGATACCGATCTTCTTGTACGTGCATTGTGTGCATGTTTGATTGTGCACGTGTTTATGTTGAAATGATGCACATTTATGTGTACACTCACAGACATAAACCTGTATCAGTTTTAACAAGGACTAAACCTGTATCGGTTTTAACATATCAGATTTCATAGACTGGTAGTATCAGTTTTTTTGATTACTCGTTAAAAACTATTTTTCCAGTATTGTGATATCAGATTTCATAGGCTGGTAGTATCAATTTGTTTTTATTTCTATTTAAAAATTATTTTACCAGTATCTTGATATCAGTTTTCATAGCCTGATAGTATCATATTTATTTCACAATATCATATGACTTCTTATATACATATGTATGTGTATTACAGATTATCGACTGGTTTACAAGATACTGTGCTTTAACGGTAAACAATTATGCAATGCCAATGATGGGAACAGTAAGTAAAATTTCAGGTCACTTTTGTGCAATATTATTTCTTAAATTAGTAAATAACAATAACAATATTTTTTATGAATAGAAAGCACTGGCTGACAAAATCGAATCACTTGTAAAGGCAATAACTCTTCCCATTTTAGAAAAGGCTGTGAAAGACGAGTTCACGGAGGTTATTTACTTTCCATTGCATTGTGAAAGTCACAGGACGCTAGTGACTTTAACATATGCAAATATGCAGTGGGCACATTTCGACTCCAATCGGCCTAGAAGATCAACCACGAACACTAATGCAAGTTTGAAAGCTGCACTAACATTGGTACAAAGTCACTACTTGTATATGTTTGAAACTACTGCTGCAGTTATGTCACTAACATATAACCTGCTATATATTTTACAGAGAGCTGTAGTTGAGGAATTACTGCCGCGGTTATGGCAAAAACTTAATGTTACAAATAAGCTGCTCAGCACATCTGAAATGGTTCAAGAAAAGTGCGCACAACAAGACTGTGACACGTAATTCTTTACCATATATTAATTTTAATACCCAGAATGAATGAGTATTTATACAACTAACGACATGATTTCCTTTGTACAGGCTTGATTGTGCGATATATATTATGATTTTCATAATATCAATGAACAGAAAAGAAATTCCTCTAAAGGTCGACCCGAAGAACATGTTGAAATGTAGAGCGCAGCTAGTGTATGAAATTTTGGCAAACAATGGTTATTATTGGGATTTAGAAAACTTTATGTCTAATCTTTCTTAGGAGGAAAAATGATTATAGTTGGTAGTTGAAATTGGTTGGTTGTTAGAAATGTACATATGATGATATTTGTTTCAAAACTACTTGTTTTTAGCTATTGTAATGGATGTCAAATGTTGCAAATGTTCAACATTTCTTGTGGGTATTTTTTTTTATATGATGATATGATTTTATTTTGAAATTGCTGCGATGTTACTAATGAGTGTTATGTTGTCAAAACGCATTGAATCATGTGTTGTGAACTGTTTTATGGTTGTATCTATGAAACTGATATCTCATTTTTTTTCCAAACTGACATACATATTTAAAAAAAAAGCCGATACCACATTAACACAAAACTGATACCTAAATATTATAATTTGAACAAAACATGATAAAAGATGAAAAACTGATAAGATACCATACTAATGTTAAATATAATAATCCCAAACTGATACCAGCATGAATGAAAAACTGTTACTAGAAAATTACTAACTATACCATAACTTATACCACCATGTGATTTGTTATATGCTCAAACATGCACTTGGTCATGTGCTCGATCATGTGCTTGGTTATGTGTCCGGTTGTATGCTTTGTTATGGCAAAGTCATGGGCTTGGTCATGTGCTGTGTCACGTGCTCAATCCTGTCCTCATTCAGGTGCTCGGTAATGTACCAGGTCATGGGTTCGATCAAGTGTCCGATCATGACTCAGTTATGGGCTCCGTCAAGGGCTTGGTTATGTTCACAATCATGTGCTCGATCACATGCTCGGTCAACTGTCCGGTCATGGACTCAATTATGGGCTCGATCATACCATATTAATGTATACATAGTGTCAGAAAGAAATCTGATACCATATTAATGTATACATAATTTAATACCATGTTAATGTATACATAATTTCAGAAAGAAATCTTACACTATATTATTAACGTGCTTCCAAAAGTAATACATTGACTATGCTATTACACCATATAATAGCCCATGATTGGGAACACAACCATACCTCATAGGAATTCTTAAACCAAGTACATACCTATCGCACATAAAATATATCTTATAGAAAAACCTAATCAAGTAACTATGGCTTTAAAATTCGTATACCAACCTATTTTTATATTCAAAGGATGCCTTAATCATGTAAATAAAGTCACAGTAAAAAAATGTTACTAGATTTCATTCAAAACTGATACTAGGTAATTTGACAAAAATATACCATATTTACATAAACAAATCCCACTATCAAAACTGATATCAGTTAGCTTGAAAGTCTGATACCACATTTGTTTAAACATAATCACAGTACCAAAACTGATACAATTATGCTTCAAAACTGATACCAGAAACTGTATATTACAACATTGAATGATACCAATATCATCAATAATTGAAATCTACAAAACAAGCAACATAAAATAGACACAGAACATACATACATATATATAAAAAAGCATCAACTAAAACATGATAGTAAACCAAAAATTCAATGAATACTCACAACTAATATCAAATTTATTACATTTCCAAATTTTAATGCATAAAGTGAAGGAAAAAACTGTAAAATCTGTAATACAATTGTAAGAAATATCAATTCTTCGAAGCTTGGCAGTTGCGCTTGTTGTGTCCATATTGCTTACGCACACCACACTGATTTTGTTTATTCTAGAAAAATGCGAATCCACCGTTTCGTTTGGTAGAAGGTCTACCAGTACCACGTTTGTCTTTAGGAGGCTTAATGAAATCTTCATTGCAAGGATCAACAATGGGCTTATCATAGTTAGGAATTGGATTCACTGGATTAGCATAAGAAGATCGATAAACGTCTACGGTGAAATAGTGTTCAACAAAATCGTATACCCAAAGTTTAGATCTAGTAATGCACTTGATAGCATGAGAACAAGGAAATCCGGTAACTTTCCATTAATTGCAAGTACAACTTCGATTTTGAAGATCAACATGATGCGAAGATGGAGACTTGACTTCAAATATGAATTCCGAAGATTTATAAACAACCCAACCAAACCCTTCATCAATCAACCCTTTTAACCAATGCTCCATAGATGAATAAAGAATGGTAGTCCACAAATGACACTCCTCTCTCCTTTTGGCCATTTGTTCCATAATTTTAATCCTAATTCCATCTAAGCATGAAGTAATTGGCAACGCTCTTTCCTCTATAATCCAACTATTAAAACTTTCAGCTACATTTGAACTATACTCTCCATATCGTTTACCCTTAAAAAACAAAACAGTCCAATTATCCAACGGTTTATCCTTTAAAAAGTTCATAGCTGCAGTACCTCCAACATCCAAAAATTTAGAATGTGCAGCTTCAAATTCATTTAAATTTGAAGCTCGAGAACACAACTTAAACAACTCAACAATCGAAACATTTGTATTCTTTGACTTAACAGCTGAAAGCAAGTTTTGTTCCATATGAAGATAACAAAAACTATGAAATGCATTAGGGAAAACTTCATGAATACCCAAAACTAACCCTTGACGACGATCTGAAATAAAAACCAAATCACGAGTTTCTTCAAGCATTTTCTTCAAGTGACTTAAAAACCATCTCCAATTATCCACATTTTCAATGGAGACTACACCCATAGCTAAGGGGAAAAAGCCTGCAAATTAAATAACAGTTAAATAGATAATCAAATTACATGTAAAAAATAACTGATACTACCAGGCACATAAAACTGATCTGGAAATTAAATTTCTTACAAGAATCATAAAAACAGATACTACCAGGCTATGAAAACTGATACCAGGAAACTGAAGAAAATAATTATTAAGTAAAAATTTAAAAAACTGATACTACCAGGCACGTAAAACTGATACTTGAAAACTGGAAAATTATTTTTTAACAAGACATTATAAAAACTGATACTATCATGCTATGAAAAGTGTTACCAACTAACTGGAAAAATAAACATTAACTAATACTTAAAGAAACTGATACTACCAGGCTTCTAAAACTGATATATAAAAACAATTAAAAATTAGACTTAACATAAGCTGATACTACATGTCACCTAACACCAATATGTAAGAATAAAAAAAACTTGACAACATAAAAAATACCTTGATTACCATTCTTTGCAGTAGCTCCCATCAATACACCTGGTCGTCCCTTTAAGTGAGTAGCATCCAAAAAAATCATGGCTCGGAAATACTCAAACCCACGTATACATGCAGAAAGGGCAATAAACACTCTCTCAAACTGGTTAGTACTGGCATTAACCTCTAAATCAACATAACTACCTGGGTTATGATTTTGTAGTGCCCCCAAATACCATCTCAAGTCATCATAAGACATAGCATCATTACCATACAATTCAGTCAAAGCAAGTTTTTTGCAGAATAAGCAACCGCATAATTCAACTCAGTATTATATTCTCTACGAAAATCATCTATGATCTCCTTAGGCTTCTTGCTTGGACGATCACGAATTTCATCTATAATCAATGATTTAATAAACGAGCTAGAAATAGGCGGATTGCTCAAATTTTTAAGTCCACCACCACAAGAATGCTCACTAACTAAATTCCGTATGAAAAACCTATTAAGTTGTTCGGAATCACAAGTAGCATGAACTTTAAATTGACATCCAGTAGACGACAAAGAAGAGCAAACAACTGTTATCCTAGAAGAAATATTCTTTAAAAAAAATAGTTCATACCCTGTCCGAATTTGATATGCCATCAATAATCCCCTAAAGTCATTAGCACCCCCAAAACAGAACCCTTTAAAATCAGAAATGGAAAGATTAGATCCTCTCTTCATCATGTCTTTTAAGTAACTTTTTCCATGTACAACAATAGTAGAACACAAAGATGCACTAGACAAAACTTCAGATGCAGTTGAATGAGAACGAGTATCAATATTTTGGAGCTGACAATCCTTCCGCTTAATAGTGAAAGAAAAGAAAGCACTCTTTTTATGTAGTTGAAAGCAAATTGTACTTTGAAGATCGAAATTAGTATCAACATATATTATTTTGTTCTCAAGCAAATAACTAATCTCAATTGAATCAGGAGTAAGTTGAGACCAATGATGGCATAATTCATTCTACAAATCATATAATGAACAATTAACGGCCAACCGAGTACTGAAGGTAAGATTGTTGAACAAAAACAAAACCAAAAGACTATCATCACCACTGGAAAAAAAACAGTCAGCAAATTATTATATAGTTGATACAAATTTTGATTCAAAACTAATACTGTATTGCTGTACACTTAACAACAGAGAACAAACTGATACCACCAATGACAAAAAACTGATACTGTATTGCTGTACACTTAGAAACAGAGAACAAACTGATACCACCAATGACATAAAACTGATACTGTATTGCTGTACCCTTAACAACAGAGAACAAACTGATACCACCAATGACATAAAACTGATACCCAGATATAAACATAATATTTATGAACATACCACCAATACCACATGCCTCAAGAGTTTGCAATATAGAGTTACTCCAACTTATGCTATTTGAAAGAATAAAACTGATACTAAATCCATTAAGCACATAGCATAACACATTACAATAATGTAATCTAAATGAAAACATCCTAAATGAGGACAGTTTGATACATATATGAACACAGTCTAAAGGAAAAAAAATACTCAGTGTAAAACATATAATCTGCTGCTGCTACAAATCGAATCCATTAATCAACCAATTCAAATCAATAGGAGAAAACCTAAAGAGAATCAATCACATAAAAAAAAAGAAGATCGCGCAAAGGAATTTCAGAACAAGAAAAGAAAAAAAAATCACGAATGAGAAAATCACACCTGACAAATAATGCTCAACCGATTTTGCAATCACGATCGAGAAAATCACGAATGAGAAAATCGCACCTGACCAAAAAAATCACGAATGAGAAATTCACGCAAAGCAAAATCGATTTTGCAATCACGACCGAGAAAATCGTGCCTGGATTTTCAAACGCGCATAGAATTTTGCAAATCGATTTTGCACGATGGAAGGAGCCAAATTAGGATAAGATAATTTCAGAAATAATTGCGCGCGCGATGATGTGAGAAAAACTTATATATTGTCCTGGAGAAAAAAAAAGATGGACTGTCCTTATGGACAAAAAGCCCAATATTTTTGTCCTTCACAATATTTTCATGTAATCTTACATACTTTGTGGAGAGATTAGCTGTTAAATTTTATGGAGAGATTTGGTGCTAGATTTGATGAAGAGATTTGGTGCTAGATTTGATGAAGAGATTTGGTGCTAGATTTTATGGAGAGTTATTGGTTGGTATATTTATGGACACTTATTGCAAGGATATTTGGTGCTTATCCAAATAATTTTATAACAAATATAAAGATAATTTGGATGCCAAGTTTTCTTGGGTATGAAGCAATTCTCTCTATTAAAAGGGCCAGTTGACATCCTCATTAGATGTGGGTGAGAGCCACCAAGTGTGGGTGAGAGCTACCAAGAGTGGTGGGTGAGAGTCACCAAGAGTGGGCGAGAGCCACCATATGGTTGAGAGCCACCAAAAGCGATCATTTAGCTATTACAAATTGAGTGTTCTCCTTCAAATTATTTAGCCATTAGATATTCTCTACCTATTTCTCAATAAGGTTATTGATTCAAGTTGTAATTGTTTGTAACGATAGTTGAGATCGATTGTAAATAATTTGTTATTAGTGAATCAATAAAGAGGGTGGTTGGGTGGAATATCGTGTGCTCATATTTCCGATATTATTTGTGGTGTTGTTTCTTTTTTCAATCAAATTCATCTTCAAGTGATTGGGTGATAAAGATCCAATTTTTCTTGGCATTTTGTCAAGCTTCCGCTGCGCACAAAAATCACAACAATCTGGTATCGGAGCCAGTTCATCGCATAGCTTGGAGTGATTTTGGATTGAAGATTGTAGATTTCGGAGATGATGCTGCTTTCATGGATGGCTTTTATGGAGTAAGAGATTTTGAGAATTTGGGATGAAGAACCTAGTCCGCAGCAAGGTGGAGAGGTTGGTTTTGATCACTGCTGGGGATCCGTTAAGGATCATGTTATCGATTGTTGTCTTCACGTTGATAATTCTTGAGGGATCCATGTAGATGAAGAGGGATCAAGTGGTAGGCGTATATCAATAAAGAGGAGGTGTGATTGAGCCTGGAAATCAATTAGGTAATCTTGTGGCCTGATGAAATCAAGAAGGTGTGATTGAGCCTGTAAATTAATTGAACCTGGACTTGAAGAGAAGACATGATGGTTTTATCTCGTAGTCGTCAAAATTGAGATGGTGTTAATTGAGAAAGAAGAGGTTAAAAGTGAGAGCTAAGGGGCTATCATTTGAGTGGAGTAGATGTTGTGATTTGTTATCAAGGTTGAGTGTTGAAATTGGTGATACGCAAATCACAATTTTGGGCAACAAATAATCTTACATATTTTGTGGAGAGATTTGTTGTTAAATTTTATGGAGAGATTTGGTGCTAGATTTGATGAAGAGATTTGGTGCTAGATTTGATGAAGAGATTTGGTGCTAGATTTTATGAAGAGTTATTGGTTGCTATATTTATGGACATTTATTGCAAGGATATTTGGTGCTTATCCAAATAGTTTTATAACAAATATGATGATAATTTGGATGCCAAGTCTTCTTGGGCATGAAGCAATTCTCTCTATTAAAAGAGCCAGTTGACATCCTCATTAGATGTGGGTGAGAGCCACCAAGAGTGGTGGGTGAGAGCCACCAAGAGTGGGTGAGAGCCACCATATGGCTGAGAGCCACCAAAAGTGGTCATTTAGCTATTCCAAATTGAGTGTTCTCCTTCAAATTATTTAGCCATTAGATATTCTCTACCTATTTCTCAATAAGATTATTGATTCAAGTTGTAATTGTTTGTAACGATAATTGAGATCGATTGTAAACAATTTGTTATTAGTGAATCAATTAAGAGTGTGGTTGGGTGGAATATCGTGTGCTCATATTTCCGATATTATTTGTGGTGTTGTTTCTTTTTTCAATCAAATTCATCTTCAAGTGATTGGGTGATAAGGATCCAATTTTTCTTGGCATTTTGTCAAGCTTCCGCTACGCACAAAAATCATAACACCAAATCCATGTGATTTTTTAGCCTTGTTGTTGTTATTTGGAGTTGAACCATATTCAAAACCGAAACAGTTCTCTGTAGTGCAAAATGTGTATTTATAGCTGTCCGAGTATTCGCAGGTTAAATCTACATACCATTTCTGTTGTGATTATGTGAGATTTGCAGATTTGGATTGTTGCCAGTAGAGACATCCATATTCTGCTCCAACGAATAATCATTGTTCTCTGTGGTTTCTATTTCTTTTTGTTGATCATTAGATTCAGACAAATCAAGAGTAAGCCATTTATTGACTAAATTTGTAATTTTATGTTAAAAGCTTTTGCACTCTTGACCGAGGAAACATTATTTGTAACTTTGTCTACTACTACACTAATATTTGTATTAACTTCTAATATAACTCTCGAAATAAGAATTCCTTAAATAATTATCCAATCAAATTTTAAAATGAAGCAACAAATGCTATCATTAAACCAATGTGCTTATATATTACCTCCATTACCTGCAACACTAGTTCAATAGCTGAACAAGATAAAGGTGTTCGCTTTTGTAACCTCTTCTTAACTAGCATACATTAAACCATAGTTATATACAGAATATTTAAAAGTACTTTGATAAACATGTGTGCAAATTTATTTTTGACTTTAATTTAATTAATATTTGCTCTAATGGTCAGAGATTTAAACCACAATTATATACAAAATATTCAAAAATTATAACATAGTTGACTAACATGCTAAATAATTACCTGTTTTTTTCATACCAATGTCAGCAAAAGGAGCAGGACTGTAAGGTCTACAAACTATCAATAATATACATTGTAGTTATATAAGAGCTCCAAAAGTAATATCAAGGATGATAGCTTTTGATATAGGAGAGGTTCAAGGAGGAAAAAATTATAAACCATCGTTAATATTTCTTACACAAAAAGAGTAAAAAACGAAGTAGCGATATCTTTGCCAGGGTTTCCATAGAAGCTATAAATAATCACGTCCATGTTAGTTTTGTTTTTAATTTACTTCATGCTATATGTGATAAAGAGTTGAAGAGAAGGATACTTTTCCATTAGCAATCACAAATTTATAATTACAAGATACATGCATTCATATAATTATAGGATAATATCATTAATGATATTTATTCCTCATATTATAGCATACCAATTATAAGTACTGCTGCAGTTATGGAATTAATATCATTAATGATATTTAGATTATTCTCTCTTATTATGGCATGTCATTAATATATTTATTCCTCAAATTATGGTGTATCATATGCAGGGATTGACATAGAATACATCAATCCTTATCACGCCCCCTCAAAACGGACGACAAGATGAGAGACCGATTTTGCTAACCAATGTTGTGAAGGAGATACGTGGTAGTGGCTTGGTGAGGGCATCTGCAAGCTGCTCATTAGTGGATACGTAAGAGACCCTCAAGTTTACATTTTGCACGTTCTCTCTAACAAAATGTTAATCCAATCCCAGATGCTTCATTTTAGAATGAAAAACCAGATTAGCACTCACAAATATAGCTCCACCATTATCACAATAGATGACTGGCGCGAGAGTGGGGTTATGACCAAGCTTCTTGAATAAATTTCCTACCCAAAGAATTTCAGCAGTAGCATTTGCCACTGCCCTGTACTCGGCCTCGGTAGATGATCTAGCTCTTGTACGCTGCTTCTTTGACATCCAAGAGATGGGATTCTTACCCAAATAGACTATATATGTTGTTGTAGAATGTCATCTTTGTCATGAGCCCAATCCGCATCGGAGTAAGCATGGAGAGTGAGAGGTGAATCCTTGTGTATAATTAAACCCATATTAGATGTTCCACTTAGATATCGAACAAGACGATGTAGATATTGCATGTGTTCCTCAGTTGGACGCTGCATGTATTGAGCTAACTTGTTCACTGCGAATGCCACATCAAGGACTTAAATATTGTAAAATACCTATCAGAGTATGATACTCAGTAGGATCCTTGAGAAGATTTCCATGTATAGTTAATGGAGGATGAGTTGCTAATGGTATTGCAACTGGTTTTGCATCGTCCATATTAGCTTTGCACAAAATATCAGCAATATACGTCTTTTGACTCAAGAAAATACCTTTTGGATGAAGCACTACTTCCAGTCCCAGAAAGTAAGACAATTCTCCAAGGTATTTGAGTGAGAAACGTGCTGCCAATTTTTTTATAAAAGCTTCCAAAGCATGAGTTGCATTACTTGTAACAATAACATCATCCACACAAACCAGCAAATAAATGATGTCTCCATTTTTGTGCAATGTGAACGAGGATGAATCAGAGACCGTATTTTTTAAGCCCAACTCAATTAAATATTGTCGTAATTCTTTATACCAAGCTCTTGGAGCTTGTTTTAACCCATACGGTGCCTTGTATAATTTGCATACATGTGTTGGATGTATAGGATCTGTGTAGCCAGGAGGTTGTATGGTATATACATCATTAATGAGTGTGTCATGTAGAAAAGCATTGTTTATGTCAAGTTGGCGCAATGACCAACGTTGAGTAACCGCAAGTGAGAGCACAGGCCGAACCATGGCGGGTTCAACTACGGGGCTAAAAGTTTTACCATAGTCGATGCCAGCTCTCTAATTAAAACCTCTTGCCACATATCGAGCCTTGTACTGAATAATGTTACCATCCTTATTTCTTTTAATTCAAAAAATCCATTTGCATCCCACTATATTTTGTGACATAGATGAAGGTACAAGATCCCAAGTTCTATTTTTTCACCAATGCATTGATCTCTTTATCCATAGTTTTACGCCAAACTGGGCTTTTTAATGCTTGGGTGATATTTTTTGAGATCTCCATTCCATGGACCTCCGCATTTAAATTCAATTTACTAATTGGTTTCATAATGCCATGTTGTAGTCTTATGGTCATTTGAGGAGAATGTACATGATTGTTGGGTGTTGAATTTGTAGATGTGGATATATCATGGTTTGACTGAGATGGGGTAGTGGAAAGCTCAACAGTGGTATTAAGAGGTTGAGATGAGTTTGTTGTGGATATAGGAGATGAAAAAGGTGAAATGGGGAATAAGGTAGGAGATGTGCTGGAAGGTGAGTTAGTTTGCAATGAATGAGAAGAGGAAGATTGAGTATTTGATAATATAGATAATGTGAGAGGTGCCCATTGTTACACTAGGTCTAACAAGGAGGTAGTTGAATTATTAAGTTCAGAAAAAAGAAAAATATTTTCTTTGAAATGAACATGACGAGAAACATAAACACAATTATTGTTTAATTCGAGACAATAATTCGCAGTTTGAGTAGGTGGATAACCAACAAAAATACATGGTTGAGATTTGAGTTCAGGTTTGTGAGAATTGTAGGGTTTAAGCCATGGGTAGCAAAGACACCCAAAACTTCGAAGCTTGGAATAATTAGGATGTTAGCCGAATAATTTAAAGTAGGGTGCCACATTGTTTAGAGTTGGCGTGGGAAGTCGATTAATCAAGTAAACAGCTGTTGAGCAAGCATTTGTCCAATATTCAAGGGGCATTTTAGCATGTGTTAAGAGTGATAGAAATGTCTCAAAAATGTGTCGATGTCGTCGCTCTGAATAGTCATTGTGTTGAGGGGCGTGGGATGGAATTGTGTCGATGTCAATCCTTATCAATATGTTCATAAGTCTACAAGAATGATAAGAAAAATTGATATGTTTTTGGTGTAAATTAAACCAAGTTGTATGCACTAGGTATATCACTAGCAAAGTTGTTGTGGAAGACATCTTTGTTAAAAAACAATGCAAATCATAATTTGTTAGGAGGTAGATTTTGTAGATGATTTGCTTAAGCAATATTACTAAAAATGTACCTACTTTTTTTTTCAAAAAATTATGTACAAGACCAATCCCATTAGATGAATGTTAAAAGTAAGATATCTCATCTAATCATTAGAATTCATTAATAAATTCTCTTATACCACGCACTCTATCTTATACCAAATTCACGGCAGTCCTAGACCTAACCATGCTTTAATTTCTATGTCATCGGGAAAGCTAACATTAAATTCTTCAATATCTGAAGCTAACATAATGGTGTTGAAAACTGTTCCATTATTTCAACCTACTTTCTACCAGAATCCAGGAAACAAGGCTTTATGTAGTTGATATCATCATCGGCATCAACGAATAGAGGAGCAATCTTTCTGTTTTTTTATCTGTATGGTAGTAATTAGATGTTTCATTGTAGCATGCAACTACAAAATAATTAGTTCCTGACCAGTGCTTAGCAAGGTTGATTACCAATTTATATCGTTCTCTAAGACGAAACTGAGTGGTCTTAGAAACACCCTGTATGTAATAGGGCACTTCATATTTATATTTTTTTATAAATGGACAATCTTAAAGTAAATTTTTATGTATGACCAAAATCAAAAGACAAATTTATATTTGTAAATTGGCTTTTTAATGTTTGTTGAATACTGGAAATAGCAATACCGAAATTTTATTCTATCCAAAGTATCAGGTAATGATATTATACCGCATAATGATAATAGTTGATTCCCCCGTTACGTAGTGTGCAATCTATATAGTGTGCTGCTATTTACACCCCAATTTCCTCTTCTGGCCACCAAAACTAAAGAACACCATAAAAAAATATCATTTTCTTCTTTCAGCTACCGTACGTTAAAAATATTAATATGAACAGACACCCTGCTACGGAACGAAAGCTTTGGTTTCTTCCGGTCGAATTTACAATCATATTTCGGTTGGTAGTAGCCGTACGGTTGCTTCCTGCCGAATTTATATTGTTAACTCAGTTGATTATGGCCGAATGAAGAAAAATGATGTGGTGACCAGAAGTGTAAAACGTATAATCAAGTTTATTAAATTTTGTGTGATGACCAGAAGAGTAAATTGGGGTGTAAATAGCAGCACACGTCTATATAATAAAACATGGTTTGGGAAAATATCATATCATATAGCTTATAATATATGAAATATTTACCGAGGACCAGAAATTGCGTAATAGAAGTGGGCTGATACTGTTGATGCTTTTGCTATAATCAGGAGGGAGAAGAGATGTTTGGAATCCCTGTTGTCAGTGGTAGCTGACCTGATGAATCAAAAAGCGAGTCATTGATGCGACTGAATGTGGCAGTGCTCCTGATGGAAATATCAAAGATGAATAATAGTCGTCCCGGTTAGAACTTAACCGATGAAGCTTGGAACATGGACAAAATGCAGGAGTTGAATGCCAAACCGCGCCTATGTTTTGAAATTGATTAGGCTAGAAAAACTGAGTATACAAACCCCTTATATCACATATAAAGCCTTTTAATGCCAAGATGTTACCAAAAAAATTTAGTTGTATCAAAGGATGACTTTATCCTTACAATTAACGACAGAACAATCACATAGCGAATAAACTAATCCTTAAAGCAGAATATTCATAGGCTTTGTAAATACTGAATTCAAATTTAGAGGCTTTTAACATATGAAAAGGCAATGTGAAAAAAAAAACCTTTAAGCTTTGTTGACGTGTTTTAACCATTAAAGTGCTTCTCCAAGTACCATGTTATACGCAGTAGTCTTCTGCGGGCACAATACATATTTTCTTTTTTATTCAAGAATTTATTTCTGTATGCATGTGCTAGGGTGTGGGATATATATATATATATATATATATATATCTATATGAATAAGTAATGATTTATAAAAACCTTGTGCATAGACCATGGTATATGAAATCCAATTCTTCAAAGAAATAAAATTTAGTTATTTCATTTCATGTAATGGTATATACAGCATATCTAGCGTTTCTACTAGATATGCTATAGTACCAATTAAATATAAAGTCATATCTATAAATAGTTCTAAGATATTAGTAATAATATGTAGAATAGAGTAATTATATGTTTGCTTTAGAGGCATTTAGTAATAGCATCCAGGTGAATAGTATTTGTAAATGAATAGTAATAATGCATATGTGTGCTATAGACTTATGCTATAGATAATGTATAAATTTTTGTTGTGGAGTACTTGTTTTTATTTTCTGTCTGCTTATGTAGAATAATACTATATTGATTGTGTAATCAAGTAATTTTTCGGAAATAATACTCTCTTTTTTTTTTTTTTTTTTTTTTTTTTTTACCTTAGTGGCAGCTTGTAGGTTAAACCCAAGGGTGCACTAAGTGGATGTCTAAACTGGGAATTAGGAACTCCATCTATTCTCAGAGTCTTCTAATTTTTGGTTTAGGCTCCTGAAATTTTTCTGTCCTTGTAACAACCCGTATTTTCAATAACCTGTAATAACATAAATCGAGGCAGAATTTAATTCTAAAATGGGAATCAAGGGAAACGGGCTATGCCATTGTGTTCGTCTCGGAAAAATACGCGAAATAGAGTCCGAGTTTTCGAAAATCGGAGTCCGTATGACCAAGATATGGCCTCGCGAAGTTTCACGAAAATTCCCAAATTAAAGTATACTTAATTAAGTGAAATGGGTTGTGTAGATATATATATATATATATATATTGATATATATATATATATATATATAATTGAAAATTTAATAAATAAATATGCAAAAATGCTCAAAACAGCGAATTGGGAGAGGGGAATAACCGAACCGGCCGATTTTTGAAGTCGACCCGAGCCCGCTGGGTCGACTAGGGGTTAATCCAGGGTGTTTGGCTGTCAACCCGTGGGCCGATTCGCTCAAGTGCAGATTTTGCATTTGAATGGTTCTCATGGTCCATCTTTAATCTAAAGGCCCTAGATGGTTCCTACACTTGACTTCTTCCCCAAGACATGCTTTGATGGCTTGGATTGAATCTAGGGTTAATCCTATGGCCTAAAACACTTGCCTAATCTATAAATAAGACCCTAACCTACACTAATTCATTCATAATTAAACCTAGTGACTAAACTATGGCAAAATGCTAGCTCTCATGGCCTCCACTAATTTTATGAAGAGGGTTGCATACTAATCACTCTCTAATCAACTTCTAATCCCTTCTTAGCATCTTAATCTTCTTCATTTGGTGTTCAAAGTTGCTAGTTGTGAGTTTCTATCACTTTGATGATCTTTTGGTAAACTAATTAGATGAGATGTGATGAGATTTATGGTTTTGTATGTGGGTTAATGAGCTTTGAATCATATGATATGATGTTAGCATTAATCTTATGTTTATGCATGTTGAGTATGTAAGCTTATGCAAGTTTAATATGATGTATGTTATGTTTGCATGATGCTAAATATGCAAGTTGTGGGCTATGTAATCATATGCATGTTATGCAAGTTCATGGTAATATGCTATGCAAGTTACATGTTTGTTAATATGCAAGTTACATGTTTGTTAATATGCAAGTTACATGTATGTAAATATGCAAGTTACATGTTTGTTAATATGCAAGTTACATGTTTGTTAATATGCAAGTTACATGTATGTAAATATGCAAGTTACATGTTTGTTAATATGCAAGTTACATGTTTGTTAATATGCAAGTTACATGTATGTAAATATGCAAGTTACATGTTTCTTTATATGCAAGTTACATGTTTGTTAATATGCGAGTTACATGTATGTAAATATGCAAGTTACATGTTTATTAATATGCAAGTTCATGATGACACATTATGCAAGTCTATAAGCTAATATGCAAGTTTGTTATGCAAAATGAATATGTAAGTTATGTGACATATTATATGCAAGTTATGTGACATGTTATGCAAGTTCATATGCAAGTTATGTGTTTGTTAATATGCAAGATGGCACCTTTGAAACATGTTCATTCATATGCAAGTTGACACCTTTTATATGTGTTATATCATGAACGAAATTACGTGGGAACGATGGGGTAATTAAATGCATAAGTTAATAAGATTGTGTGAAATTAATATAATTATGCATAACACAAAATAAATAAACATAGTATGGGAATTTGCCTATTTGGTTAGGTGTACCCATACTATGTGTTGGGAATTTACCTATTGAGTTAGGTCTACCCCATGGGAATTTACCTATTAAGTTAGGTCTACCCATGTTAAGAAAACTTGATTAATTAGGGATAATTAATATAAAATTATGAGGGTGATTAATTAGGTGTAATTAATTGACTAAGACACGAGGTTGGACTCAGTTGTAGCGTAAAACTGCCCGGACCCAACCGGCTTAACCAGTTGCTACAAATGTTAGCCCAATGTGAGAGGTCTTAGGCACAAACTAAATACGTAATTAATGTAAAGACACGAGGTTAGACTCTGTTATGACATAAGGCTGCCCGGACCCAACCGGCTTAACCAGCGGTCATAAAAGACAGTCTAATGTGAGAGGTCTTTACAAAGGTTACGTTCTTAATTAATTAATTAAGAAACACTTAACCACATTAGCATGTAGAGGGACATGAGGGGTTAAGTGGGTGCCTCGGGTGGCATGAGAAAATCTAGTGGTTGCCTTGGGTGGCAATAGAAAATACGATTAGAATACTTAACCAAAATAGAACATGTAATTAAAACATGATTAAAGGGTTAAGTGGGATATACTAGAAAAAGGGACAAGCTTAGGTGGGTAGCTTGTGGAGGCCCATTTCAACCAGTAACCCATACGTATCTTTGTGGGCTCGACCCATGTCGAGGACGGGACACGCATACTGGGCTTGACTGTAAGAGGCAAACGGGTTAGCGGTGGCAACGCAAGTCCAACGGGCTTCATATGCGTGAGTGGGCCCGGGCTGGTAGGTAAGCCGTTGTTGCATCGAGTAGATATAAGCCGTGCACCTTGAGTTTCATCAGGTTGCCACATTGGGGAATGATACATCCCACGGTGGGGCCAGCACGGGTATCTACGTTAGGGAGCCGATCGAATGGGAAGTAGTGTGTACACCTAGTGGATTGTAGGGCCCCGTGGCGCCTACTTGGTCACCTAGGGGTACGCAGGTACTAATTAGTAAATTTTATAAGTCCTTGGGTGGGATCAACCTTTAAGTTAGGAACGACTGGTGTGGTGCAGTTTAGTAATTTACCTTAGGGAGGGTAGATGCGTCTTTATCCTTTATCTTCGTTTAGTTGACTGCTTAGGGTAGCCATTCATCCCTATATGTTACCGTATATCAGTTTATGTCTTCTCTGGTTACTTTAACGATTGTATTGTTAAAGTTATAGGACTCACTCAGACTTATGTCTGACCCCGTTGTTTTTACCTTTTTCCCAACCCTCAGGTCCTACGGTGGATCCTAGCAGTAGTGGAGCTTGATCGGATTGCTGTCCCAGTCTTTAGGAGCTTGGATAGATGTAAAGCTCCAGTTATCCAGTTATCTTTTCTTTTGTTTTGGCTATTGTGTGAGAGTGGGATTATGTACTTCTTTATTTTGATGGATATTGTACTTGACTTTTATTTTGGTTTTATGATGTAACCAGACATGTTTTACTTCCGCTGTTATGAGAAGATGTTTTAAAATTTCAAGTACTGTTTATATCTGTCTTGTTGTAATTTTTCTGTTCTATATTCACTAAAATACTCCACCGATGCTATGGCATTCCCTTAGTGAGTGACCCTAGCGGGAGTGGGGTGTTACACGTGGTATCAGAGCTTAAGGTTACCAGAACAGATAAAATTTTTGAGAAAAACTACTTTCTAAGAGTATTTTCGAAGAAAGTATTTTTAAAAGCATGTCTTCTAAGAGAAAAAGTTTTTGAAAAAGAAAAGCATAATCCCCAATAGCCATATCTTTATCTTTCGGAATCTCCTTTTTGAATCTTTCCTCTTTCGTTTCAGCATGGCTGAAGATCTTAACATCCCGGAGGGTTTAGTTATACCACTATGGTATAGGAGGTTGCAAGAGGCTAGGGCCGCGGCTGCGGGTCCAGCCAATGCTACTACACCAGAGACAACCGCTCCTCCTCCTCAGCCTAGAGTGGATAATTTTGCTAAGGTTTGCAAGGAGTTCAAGGCGATAGGAGGAAAACCTTTTCTAGGTTCAGAGACCTTCGTAGAGGCTAGAGATTGGCTTAAGGAAGTGGAAGAGTTGCTAGATATCTTCGAAGTGGAAGAGGGAAAGAAAGTCAAGTTGGCGGCTTGGTTAATGAAGGGAGAGGCCTCATTCTGGTGGGAGGTCACTAATGGAGAACGCCCTGTTGACTCTTGGGCAGATTTTAAGCAAAGATTTGGGGCTAAGTTTCTCTCAAGGGCGGAAGAGAATCTGTTTATGGAGAAGTTCTTGAATTTGAAGCAAGGGAATCTCACGGTGAAAGAATATGTCAACAAATTCAATCAATTAGCAAGATTTGGCATAGAGTTGGTGAATACACCGGAGAAGAAGGCTTTGAGGTTCGTTAGAGGCTTGAACGAACCATTGCAAGGAATAGCTATGACTCACATTCCTATGGGGGCCACCTTTGAGAAGCTTGTCTACATGGCACTTATGCATGAGGATGATAAGAATTCTAAGGCACCAGAGAAAAAGGGGGATCAGAAGAAACCGCAACAACAACAAGGCAAGGGTGGAAAAGGCAATGGTGACAAGAAGAAGACAAAGAAGAAGTGCTTTAATTGTGGGACACCAGGGCACCTCAGTAAGGATTGTCGCAAAAAGAAGAAGACCGGTTGCTTTCATTGTGGTGAAGCGGGGCATCTTGTGAAAAACTGCCCAAAGAAGGGGCAGAAGACGGGGTCTACCTCAGGAGGTCAGGTGCAAGCTCTTATAGCACCACCTCAGTCAGGGGGGCAAGTTCAGGTTCTCTCAGTTCCACCGATTCAGCAGAGAGGTAGAACTATTTCCGTTGAAAGTCTGGTTTTTCTGTTTGATCATCCAGTACGTACTTTGTTTGACTCTGGCGCATCGCATTCTTTTATCTCATCATCGTTAGTTGAGTCACTGCACTTAGACACCAGTCTAGTTGATGATCCCTTGGTTGTTTCAAACCCAATTGGGGGCTCTATATATCTGTCTATGATATGTTTGGGTTTGAAGATTTCTATACTTAGCGTTGAGTTTAGATGTGATGCTTTTGTATTGGGCTTCACGGGCTATGGGTTGATTTTGGGCATGGACTGGTTATCCAGTAATGGTGCCGTTCTTGATTGTGAAAGGAGAGTTGTCAGGCTTATGACCCGCTTGGGTAATACTCTCGAGATCTCTTGTAATCCCATGGAATCTGTTTTGCTAAGTTATCTTGAATCGCTCGATGCTTCGGTCGAGAGTTTGCGTTCTGTCAGAGTGGTCCGGGAATATCCGGATGTGTTTGAAGAAGTAAAGGGTTTGCCTCCGAAGCGGGAGATAGATTTCCGAATTTATTTGGTGGATAATGCCAAACCAGTGTCTTTGCCAGTACGCCACATGGCTCCTCGTGAGAGAAGAGAACTTCATAAGCAAGTAGGGGAGTTGCTTGAGAAGGGGTTCATAAGGCGAAGTATATCGGAGTGGGGAGCTCCAGTAGTGTTTGCCACGAAGGCGGATGGGTCCCTCAGACTTTGTGTGGATTATAGGGAACTTAATAAGCTCACGAAGAAGAATAGACACCCATTACCGAGGATAGATGATCTCTTTGATCAGTTGGTTGGCGCGTCAGTATTTTCGCAGATGGACTTAGCTACAGGGTTTCATCTGTTAAGAGTAGATGGATGATTGGATGGTAGGATACGTTCTTCCTAACTTGAAGATTTCGGGGACGAAATCCTTTAAGGAGGGGAGAATGTAACAACCCGTATTTTCAATAACCTGTAATAACATAAATCGAGGCAGAATTTAATTCTAAAATGGGAATCAACGGAAACGGGCTATGCCATTGTGTTCGTCTCGGAAAAATACGCGAAATAGAGTCCGAGTTTTCGAAAATCGGAGTCCGTATGACCAAGATATGGCCTCGCGAAGTTTCACGAAAATTCCCAAATTAAAGTATACTTAATTAAGTGAAATGGGTTGTGTAGATATATATATATATATATATATTGATATATATATATATATAATTGAAAATTTAATAAATAAATATGCAAAAATGATCAAAACAGCGAATTGGGAGAGGGGAATAACCGAACCGGCCGATTTTTGAAGTCGACCCGAGCCCGCTGGGTCGACTAGGGGTTAATCCAGGGTGTTTGGCTGTCAACCCGTGGGCCGATTCGCTCAAGTGCAGATTTTGCATTTGAATGGTTCTCATGGTCCATCTTTAATCTAAAGGCCCTAGATGGTTCCTACACTTGACTTCTTCCCCAAGACATGCTTTGATGGCTTGGATTGAATCTAGGGTTAATCCTATGGCCTAAAACACTTGCCTAATCTATAAATAAGACCCTAACCTACCCTAATTCATTCATAATTAAACCTAGTGACTAAACTATGGCAAAATGCTAGCTCTCATGGCCTCCACTAATTTTATGAAGAGGGTTGCATACTAATCACTCTCTAATCAACTTCTAATCCCTTCTTAGCATCTTAATCTTCTTCATTTGGTGTTCAAAGTTGCTAGTTGTGAGTTTCTATCACTTTGATGATCTTTTGGTAAACTAATTAGATGAGATGTGATGAGATTTATGGTTTTGTATGTGGGTTAATGAGCTTTGAATCATATGATATGATGTTAGCATTAATCTTATGTTTATGCATGTTGAGTATGTAAGCTTATGCAAGTTTAATATGATGTATGTTATGTTTGCATGATGCTAAATATGCAAGTTGTGGGCTATGTAATCATATGCATGTTATGCAAGTTCATGGTAATATGCTATGCAAGTTACATGTTTGTTAATATGCAAGTTACATGTTTGTTAATATGCAAGTTACATGTATGTAAATATGCAAGTTACATGTTTGTTAATATGCAAGTTACATGTTTGTTAATATGCAAGTTACATGTATGTAAATATGCAAGTTACATGTTTGTTAATATGCAAGTTACATGTTTGTTAATATGCAAGTTACATGTATGTAAATATGCAAGTTACATGTTTCTTTATATGCAAGTTACATGTTTGTTAATATGCGAGTTACATGTATGTAAATATGCAAGTTACATGTTTATTAATATGCAAGTTCATGATGACACATTATGCAAGTCTATAAGCTAATATGCAAGTTTGTTATGCAAAATGAATATGTAAGTTATGTGACATATTATATGCAAGTTATGTGACATGTTATGCAAGTTCATATGCAAGTTATGTGTTTGTTAATATGCAAGATGGCACCTTTGAAACATGTTCATTCATATGCAAGTTGACACCTTTTATATGTGTTATATCATGAACGAAATTACGTGGGAACGATGGGGTAATTAAATGCATAA
The DNA here is from genome assembly GCA_030737875.1 of Allium sativum. Classification (NCBI taxonomy): domain Eukaryota; kingdom Viridiplantae; phylum Streptophyta; class Magnoliopsida; order Asparagales; family Amaryllidaceae; genus Allium; species Allium sativum. Next base: position 137,029,076 of record CM060922.1, on the reverse strand, counting down.
GTTAATAAGATTGTGTGAAATTAATATAATTATGCATAACACAAAATAAATAAACATAGTATGGGAATTTGCCTATTTGGTTAGGTGTACCCATACTATGTGTTGGGAATTTACCTATTGAGTTAGGTCTACCCCATGGGAATTTACCTATTAAGTTAGGTCTACCCATGTTAAGAAAACTTGATTAATTAGGGATAATTAATATAAAATTATGAGGGTGATTAATTAGGTGTAATTAATTGACTAAGACACGAGGTTGGACTCAGTTGTAGCGTAAAACTGCCCGGACCCAACCGGCTTAACCAGTTGCTACAAATGTTAGCCCAATGTGAGAGGTCTTAGGCACAAACTAAATACGTAATTAATGTAAAGACACGAGGTTAGACTCTGTTATGACATAAGGCTGCCCGGACCCAACCGGCTTAACCAGCGGTCATAAAAGACAGTCTAATGTGAGAGGTCTTTACAAAGGTTACGTTCTTAATTAATTAATTAAGAAACACTTAACCACATTAGCATGTAGAGGGACATGAGGGGTTAAGTGGGTGCCTCGGGTGGCATGAGAAAATCTAGTGGTTGCCTTGGGTGGCAATAGAAAATACGATTAGAATACTTAACCAAAATAGAACATGTAATTAAAACATGATTAAAGGGTTAAGTGGGATATACTAGAAAAAGGGACAAGCTTAGGTGGGTAGCTTGTGGAGGCCCATTTCAACCAGTAACCCATACGTATCTTTGTGGGCTCGACCCATGTCGAGGACGGGACACGCATACTGGGCTTGACTGTAAGAGGCAAACGGGTTAGCGGTGGCAACGCAAGTCCAACGGGCTTCATATGCGTGAGTGGGCCCGGGCTGGTAGGTAAGCCGTTGTTGCATCGAGTAGATATAAGCCGTGCACCTTGAGTTTCATCAGGTTGCCACATTGGGGAATGATACATCCCACGGTGGGGCCAGCACGGGTATCTACGTTAGGGAGCCGATCGAATGGGAAGTAGTGTGTACACCTAGTGGATTGTAGGGCCCCGTGGCGCCTACTTGGTCACCTAGGGGTACGCAGGTACTAATTAGTAAATTTTATAAGTCCTTGGGTGGGATCAACCTTTAAGTTAGGAACGACTGGTGTGGTGCAGTTTAGTAATTTACCTTAGGGAGGGTAGATGCGTCTTTATCCTTTATCTTCGTTTAGTTGACTGCTTAGGGTAGCCATTCATCCCTATATGTTACCGTATATCAGTTTATGTCTTCTCTGGTTACTTTAACGATTGTATTGTTAAAGTTATAGGACTCACTCAGACTTATGTCTGACCCCGTTGTTTTTACCTTTTTCCCAACCCTCAGGTCCTACGGTGGATCCTAGCAGTAGTGGAGCTTGATCGGATTGCTGTCCCAGTCTTTAGGAGCTTGGATAGATGTAAAGCTCCAGTTATCCAGTTATCTTTTCTTTTGTTTTGGCTATTGTGTGAGAGTGGGATTATGTACTTCTTTATTTTGATGGATATTGTACTTGACTTTTATTTTGGTTTTATGATGTAACCAGACATGTTTTACTTCCGCTGTTATGAGAAGATGTTTTAAAATTTCAAGTACTGTTTATATCTGTCTTGTTGTAATTTTTCTGTTCTATATTCACTAAAATACTCCACCGATGCTATGGCATTCCCTTAGTGAGTGACCCTAGCGGGAGTGGGGTGTTACAGTCCTACCATGTTATTGATCATGATACAGATCCATATCAAAATCATAATCATAATCATAATCCGTGGATCTGTTTCTTTCTTCTTGTTGTTCTATAAGATTTGTCCATTCTCGATGAAACGAATCTAAAAATCTTTGGCTTAAAATTATATTTTTGTTTTGTGTTCTATTAAGATAATGAAAAATATCTACTTCATTTAGTACTTTTAGTAGGTTTAAGCAAGAGTCTGTTAAATCTACGAGTTCAGTTGTATATTTGCTTTTAAATATGTTTGCAATAGTGTACTGGTCTTTCTCTGTTAAGTTTATATTTTTTAAGACGAAAATTATTTTTGTAAGAAATTCTTCTTCTAAATGATTTTGTAAAAACTCCATTAGTAAATTCGTAATTTTGCTTTGATGATTTAATTTGAACAGGAAGACATGAATCAGAGAATACTAAGTAATGCGGGTACTATTATGGTATTCTAACATGGATTAGTGTTTATTAAAACTTTCATGATACTCTCAGTATAACAAATTCTCACCTTTTCACTCTAAGAACGGCTTCCCCTAAACGGCTAACGTCCTCATGACCAATGCCTTAATGAGGGTACTTAGTTCCTTAAACAAGCTTACGTCTTTTGAATTTTGTTATAAAGAATAATTTTGAATATAAAAAATAAAACACTTAAGCATGTAAATATTTAAGATAAAGATCGTACCGAGGCCGCTTTACTTTTCTTCTTTGATCCACGCCTTATATGTTTAGTTCATGTTTCCAGAGATCGCCATTAAAAGATATATGAACAGAGATTGCATAAGAAATTTTTATTTCACTCTTAATGCTTACAACCTTTTTTTACAAACTTGGATGCCCCTTCTTACAAGATATGGGTGCCTTTTATAGCTATATGCACCCGGTTACACACATAAAATAAACACACAGCTGTCTATATACAGCTAATAATATTACAACATATATTTCCACTACTAATTTTTTATTCTACCATGTGTGCTCGTGGGTAATATTATATCTTAAAGTATCTTCCCACTATGAAGCTTCATGGAGAATAATATGGAATGTCTTTCCACGTATGTCCTTTGTTTAGGTAGATCAATTAGTGTTTGTCACATTATAGCTTTCCACCAATTAGTGCTGTCACATTATGTCGGGGATCTCATTTTTCATTTCTATCTCTTTGCTGCTTGTAGATCCATTGTCTTCTAGAAGCTTTGTTTGTAGTTTTTTGTAGATATTTATGGTGTTGGGCCTGGGATGAAAGATGTCAAAAGGCCTATATTCTGGGCCAAATTGTTCTATTTATCTTGATATGTATATCTTTGTTACTTGTGATTCTGCATATAGCTTGAAATTTGTTTTGTCTGTGTTGTCCCAATTTAGGTTTCTTCCTATTATGTAGGCACGATACCTTTCATAATGTTGTTGTTCATTCATTTTTGGTGTAGACTTATCTGTTAGCTCTATATGTTCTTCCAAAATCGGAAAATCTAAATCAAAGTTTTCTGCTTTGATTATGATTATATGTCTTGATGGGTCTATTATGTCATTTCCATAATGAGGAGGGACTGTTGTAATCCCAAGATGTAGTTCTGTATCAAGAATCTCTGTGAAATAATCTGTGATTGAATTGAGCGGCTCTGGAAAATCTGTCTGATGCCATCCATTTAGGTATAGTTCTTTGATGAATCCGTAGTTCAGTAAAGTGGCAGGATCCAGAGTGAATTTGTTGTGTACTAGATATTTGTATTGTGAGAGTCTCAGGCTTATAAGAGGCATGGATGCAATTATTGTGCCCCTGCAATCTGTGGAAAAATCTTTACAATCTGTAAATTGTTTTGTACATGGGATATTTTGGTTTTTTATTATTTCCCATGTAATCTTAAACCCAGGGATTTTCTGTGTAGAGATCTTTGTCAATAATGAATAGATTTCTTTGTATGTGGTGGCATTTTGCTCTTTTGTGGTCTGTAGGAAATGTATTTCTCTGTTGAGGGTTTCAGGAAAACAGATTGTCTTGTTTTTTGTTTGTGTTGGAGTAATCTGTGGAATACGACCAAGCTGGACCATTTTTCCCTTTTGTACTTTTTTGGCTGTTATTGTTGCAAATGATGTCTTGGGCCTCAGGCTTAATTCTGTAGGGGTTAAGTCTTCATCTTTTATGTTTACTCCTGAAGCTTATAATTTGTAATTGTTTGATGCTGTCTGAGACTATGTAGTCTTTTCCAAGCTGTTTTTCTATAGCTTCCTTTGATGTCTCATAATCGTAATAACCTTTGAAAATTGGTATCTCATACCTGGGGAGTTGTTCAAGTTCTTTTAGTCTTGGTATCATTTCTTCCCAAGAGATATATATGCCTGCACTTGGTCCATTAAACAGGCCATAATGTGTGAATTTCTTTTTCTCTTTGTTTGTGAACATGTCAACAAGAGTGTATAAGATACTGAGTTTTCTACTGTTGTCTGCTCCTATTGTGGATAAGTTCCATATGTTGTCGCATATAGACTGTTGTTCTTCAGTTAGATGGACATTTATGTTGAATCTGTTTTGTTTGTATGTCTTCAGAAATAACCCGCTATTTGTCATTGGTTTTGTGTGAGACATTTTTGTTTCGTCTTCCCTGTTTAAGAATCACAATCATCAAGAATATCAATAAATAGTCTTGATAATTTATCTGGTAGTATATTTAAGTTACCTTAGATATGTTCCCAAATGATTTGGGCACCACAATTTAAGACTGCATTTTTGAGCTTTAACCATCTATTATTTACTATGCTTTTTTCTTTTTTATTATTTGCATATTTTACTATGGATTCACAGTCTGTTCTGATTGTTATTACCTTTTGTGATATGATGAAAAGCCTGAATGATTCTAAAATATATATTATTGCTAGTATTTCATAGTCTAATGAAGTCATATAACCCTTTTCTTTATAAGTTCCTGAAGTGTATCTACAAATTTTTTCAGTATATTTAGGGTTTGTTTTGTGTTTTTTACTTAATAATATTCCTCCCCATCCTAAGGAGGAGCCGTCGGTTTCTATGATTAAATAGTCAGTGGATAAGGGTAAGGTTAATGGTTTTAGATTTTTTGCTAGTTCTTTTACCTTTTGGATTTGTTTTATGCCTTCATTATTAAATTCTCTTTTGCCTTTGGGGCTTGCTTTATTATATAAAGGTCCAGTGTATTTGGATAAATTTTGTATGAATGGTCTAGCATAATTTATTAATCCTAAAAATGACTGTAATTGTTTTAAATTTTCTATTTTATCTGGAAATTCTAATATTTTCCTGGATATATGTGGTTGTAATTCTATTTGTCCTTTTCCTATTTTTACTCCTAGGAAATCAATTGTATTTTTAAATAATTCAATCTTTCTTTTAGAAATTATTAGTCCATGGGTTTCAAAAAGTTTAAATACTGTATATAAAAGTGAAATGTGTTCTTTTTTTGTTTTTGAAAAAACTAGTATATCATCTATATATACGCATGTAAATTTACTACAATGTCTAAAGATATTATCCATTTTTCTTTGGAATATTTGTGGAGCATTTTTTAGTCCAAATGGCATGACGAGCCATTCATAATGTCCTTCTGAACAAGTGAAGGCTGTCCAAGGTATTGATTCTGGATGCATTTTTATTTGCCAAAATCCTGATTTTAAGTCAAACTTGGAATACCAATAGTTATTCTGTATTTTGTTGATTAGTACATCTTTATTTGGAATGCAGTATCCGTCTTCATTTGTATTATCATTTAATCTTGTGTAGTCCATAACCATCCTACTTTGTCCTCTTTTTCTTTCAGATTCTTTTTGTACTATAAAGGCTGATGTTCTATGTCTAGAATCCGTCTTTCTTATAATTCCTAATTCGTTTAAAATGTCTATGTGCATTTTGAATTCTTCCATCATCCAGTTATCATATTTGGGTGATCAAGTTTTGATTGTAATATCTGGATTAATTATATCTAGTTTACAATAAATAGAATCTTTTTCCCAATATTTTAATGGTTTTTCTCCAATGATTTCTAATTTTTCAAGTTTGCTAATAATTTGGTTTATGTCATCAGTACTTAGTAAAATTTTACTTAATTTGTTTGGGTTTACTAAATCTAGAGTAAGTTCTAAGCTTTCATATTCATCATATTTTATTTCTTCATTTTCTGCATTAGTATTTGTTAGTTCGTTTTCTTTTATTAGTAAATTGCATTGTCCTGGTACTGGGCACTTGCAATTTTTTTTATCTATTATCTTTGTTATTTCCACTATGCTTTTCTATTGCATATTCTGATAGTATTGGGGTTAATGTAGTCTTTTTTGAAATTTGTAAATAATCTTTGTTAAATGAAAAAGATCCATTATCACTTAATAAGAAATCTAATCCTAGAATTAGTTTTATTCCGTCTAAGTTAAGTTCGAGAATCCATACTTGTTTTATATTATATTGTGGTGACCATTCATCACAAGTATTTGTAAAACTTACATTTATGTTTTTTATTATATCTGTACATATTTCTGTAGTTCCGTCAAATTGCATACTTTGTTTTGGTTTTTCTGCTTTCGTGACATGTTTTAGAGGTATTATACTAGAACATATAGTTGAACTAGTAGCTCCTGTATCTATAAATGCTAAAAATTTTATTTCAGTTCCTTTTATATTTACTTTTGTTGGAACTCTTAATTCTTTCAAATATCCTGTATTGCATATTAATGGAATATTGATTGGTATATCAATATTGTTTAGATTATTATCTGTGATTAATTCTTCCTCACTTGTTATTTTTCCTTTATCAATATTGTGTATTTTTATTTTTATTTTTATTTCCTCAATTTCTAAATCAAAATTATTTATCCTTTCTTCTAGGATTTTTATTCTTTCTTCGTTTATCTTATTTCTATCTGTATATATTATCTTGTTTTCTCTTGGTGGTTCTATGTTAAGTTTATTTTTTGCGCAAATTTGACATATTTCCATGGTACATTCTGTACATTTATACCTTTTGTCAAATGCAGGATACCAAGGACAAAATTCACATTTTGTTGTATTTGTTCCCATTCTAAATTTGAAGTTATGGGTACATATGTCTTTATTAACCATATTAAACATATATTCATTTGGTGTGTTTTCTTCAAAATTTGTTAGTTCATTAATTAGTGTATAATTTGCTGAACTTATTTGTTCTTCTTCTTCTAATCCTTCTAGAGATACTATTGAATATATTGTTGATGTTTCTGAGACATTAGAAGTAATTTCTAGTAAGTCTTCTTTAACTGAATCAACAAGATTTGATTCACGTGTAAAAAGATTATGTTTTTTGGGACATGAAGAGGATAAATGTCCTGTTTGATTACATGCAAAACATGTAATGGTATTTGTATATGTTTTTCTAGGGTTGTATTTCCTCACATGTTTTTCTTTATTTAGATAAGGTTTTCTAGCATTTGATTTTCTAAGATAATATTTTTTAGCATATCTTTTCTTAAATTTGGGTTTATTATCTATTTTGTAATTTCTTGTTCCATATTGTTGTGGAGTATATATTTGTCCACAAAATCCATAGTTTTTCTGTTTTAACTCTCTTTCGATTTGTATATACGTACATTTATTTTTTAATTCTGAAATTATATGTGTTATTCTTATTCCTATGTTATCATATCCTTTAGGAAGATTTTCTGGTTTATCTTGGTAACATTCTATCCAAGACCTATGTATTTCTTTTCCCAAATCACCTGGTAATTTGGAAAACGGTCTATTTCCTATTTCAGTACTGTAATAATTTCCTGAAATAGTTGCATAATGTAAAAATTCTTTTAAGAATTTTATTATGTATTTCCAATCTAGTAATTGGATTTGTTCAAGGTCACGCATAGCTTCTTGTTGTCTAATAGTTGTTCCTGTATTTACATCTCTTCCTGTTATTATCCTATGTATAGGAAAAATTATATATATTGCTTCCTTGTGCTACTAGAACGTTTATTTCAATTGGAAAGTTTTACTTATATGCTTCCCATATAGCTTTAGCTATGTCACCTAAGTAATTTTCAGCTATTCCTATCATTTCTTCACCATAATTAATATTCGTATGTCTTGCTGTATAGTCTCTTGTTATAGCAGCAGTCCATTGTTCTAGGTAAGTATCTAGCTGCTGTGGATGACATTCTGTTACATTTAGGATAACTGAGTTATTTTTGAAAAAGGACGTTTCATTTGGTATTCTTTTTCCAGCTGTTCTTATATTTTTATTTTCATTTGTGTATGGTTCTACTTGTTGTCTAGGTGGTTGTCCTACATCGTAAGGCATTGGTTGGTCTTGATTTCTATTTGGATATGTTATTCCTGAACTAGCAGTTTGTTCATGGTCAACTAGCTCCATGTGTTCAGTGAATTCTGATATTATATCTTCTAGAATACTGTGTTCTATGGTTTCTTTATTGTCTCCTTTTGAATCTTCTAAGAAATCATCAAGATTATGTATTCTCGTCCTTATGTTATTCTCGTCATCTATGTAAACAAATGTATTTTCATTTATTTGGTTTGTTGACCTTAAGGTTTGTTCTAATTCATATATTTCAGATGGTTCAAGAACCATCCCTTATTCTTTTGGGTATATTATTTTATCCATTTATTCTTTTGTTTAATTCTTCTGTTTCTTCATCAGTTTCAATTTCTTGTTGGTTTGACGGTCCATAGTCTCTGAATCTTATGGACATGGATTTGTCTAAATTATTATATGTTACAATATCATTTGGTTTTAATGTTGTTGTTGTGTTATTAGGATTTTCTATTTTCCATTCATGACCAGCAAGAATAGAAGAATCTATTTCCATTGGTTTTATAAAACTTATTCCTGTGGAGTTTAAGGTTTCTATTACCTTATCTAATCTTATTTTTATTTTTGGTGTATATCTGGACACACATTTTCCCAAAAATGTTATATCTAATAAAATATTTTTTCCTATAAAGTTTTCAAATCCTTTGGATTGTATTATTATTTTTATATGTTTGTAAAAATCATTTATTGTCATACTAAAATTTGGAGCTATGTAAACAATACCTATATTATTATTCATATCTACTTCCATCATTCCAAATATAGCTTTATCCATATCTTGGTGTCTATCATCAATTAGTATTAACAATAGTTTTGTTCCAACTTTTTGTCTAACTAAACCTCTTATGCCTATGACTATTAGTCCTGAGTGGATTAATTTATATTTCTGGACTTTTAGTTGTTTTATAGCCTCTTGTGACATTAAACTTATTATTTGTTGTGTTCCATCTGGGATAGAAAGTATTTCTTCCCTATGGTGTCTGTATAGTCCTGTTACTGTTGTAAATAGTCCTGTTCTATAGATTTCCCTAGGATTTAGAAAATTTAATTGGTTGTTGGAAAATATTTCTATGTCTCTATCTAAGTCAATTATTTCTTCTAATTGAGCTTGTGTATTATTAGTTCTTCTTAACATGTTATCAATCCAACCTGTGGATGATAAACTATTTGATTCTGTTGGTCTATCTGTTATTGTCCTAGATAGTCCTGTAAAAGATAGTCTTCTATTATTCATATTTGGTCAAATTTTTTATACATAAGGAAATTAATTTTAGTTTTTCTACTTGTAATATGTGATGTGGGATCATTTGGTCCTAAATTCATCTTATGTAAGCTTTCTGTAAGCTTAGTTATTTCGTATTCTTGTTCTTTACCATTTTTGTCTATATCAAACATTTGTTTTTGGACATTGTCTATTTTGTTCTGTATTTGAGTTAGCATGGCTATTATTATATTATTCTGCAATATTTGTATCTTATCACTTTTTCCTGAAACTTCATCTTTGTTATATCCTACATTTATATTTGGGTCTGTGAACTTGTAGTTTGCTTCTACGAATTTAACTGCTTCTTGATAATATTTGTTTTTGTAACTCATTAACTTAATATTAAGTTTTTTATTTCTTCTAACATTTTTTCAATTTGTTGTATCTGTAAGTCAAATTGTTCTTTTAAATTCAATATTAATTCTTTAGAATGTATTTCAATATCTTTAGGCTTATTTTCTTCTATTAAATTTTTGAGTTTTATAATATCATTTTTATTAGGGAACTCTTTTAGTTTTATAACTTTAAATTTTTCTGTGAGTTGTTTAAGGGTTATTTCAAAACAGTCTATTTTACGTAGGTTAGTTTTCAAGTAATCTTGGTTATTTGATATTTGTTTTAGTAATTTATTTTTCTCAATTATTCCTTCAAGGACTAATTGCATCAGGTTATAGTGTTTTTCATTATAGAGATTTAAATTTTCACTTAAATCTATAATTAAATCTGTAATTGTGTTCATATGTTCGGATTCTGAATGTACTTTATGTGTATACTTATTATCCTTTATATAACATATGTGTTTTTGTTTGTCTAAGGTAATAAACTTTTTATTTGGATTGCTTACTTCTAAATTCAAATAGCTGAATTTTTTATAATTCATGTTTTATATTGTATTGATTGGGCCAAGTAATCTTTTAAGCTCTGATACCAATAAATAGGACAGATATGAATAAGTAATGATTTATAAAAACCTTGTGCATAGACCATGGTATATGAAATCCAATTCTTCAAAGAAATAAGATTTAGTCATTTCATGTAATGGTATATCCAGCATATCTAGCGTTTCTACTAGATATGCTATAGTACCAATTAAATATAAAGTCATATCTATAAATTGTTCTAAGATATTAGTAATAATACGTATAATAGAGTAATTATATGTTTGCTTTAGAGGCATTTAGTAATAGCATCCAGGTGAATAGTATTTGTAAATGAATAGTAATAATGCATATGTGTGCTATAGAATTATGCTATAGATAATGTATAAATTTTTGTTGTGGAGTACTTGTTTTTATTTTCTGTCTGCTTATGTAGAATAATACTATATTGATTGTGTAATCTAGTAATTTTTCGGGAATAATATTTTTATTTATTTTTACCTTAGTGGCAGCTTGTAGGTTAAACCCAAGGGTGCACTAAGTGGATGTCTAAACTGGGAATTAGGAACTCCTTCTATTCTCAGAGTCTTCTAATTTTTGGTTTAGGCTCCTGAAATTTTCCTGTCCTACCATGTTATTGATCATGATACAGATCCATAACAAAATCATAATCATAATCTGTGGATCTGTTTCTTTCTTCTTGCTGTTCTATAAGATTTGTCCATTCTCGATGAAACGAATCTAAAAATCTTTGGCTTAAAATTATATTTTTGTTTTGTGTTCTATTAAGATAATGAAAAATATCTACTTCATTTAGTACTTTTAGTAGGTTTAAGCAAGAGTCTGTTAAATCTACGAGTTCAGTTGTATATTTGCTTTTAAATATGTTTGCAATAGTGTACTGGTCTTTCTCTGTTAAGTCTGTATTTTTTAAGACGAAAATTATTTTTGTAAGAAATTCTTCTTCTAAACGATTTTGTAAAAACTCCATTAGTAAATTCGTAATTTTGCTTTGATGATTTAATTTGAACAGGAAGACATGAATCAGAGAATACTAAGTAAAGCGGGTACTATTATGGTATTCTAACATGGATTAGTGTTTATTAAAACTTTCATGATACTCAAAGTATAACAAATTCTCACCTTTTCACTCTAAGACAAATCCATGTTAGAATACCGTAATAGTACCTGAAAGTTTGATGATTTAAAACTTTGATAAAACTTTGATGATTTAATTTGTTATACTGAGAGTATCCTGAAAGTTTTAATAAACACTAATCCATGTTAGAATACCGTAATAGTACCCGCTTTACTTAGTATTCTCTGATTCATGTCTTCCTGTTCAAATTAAATCATCAAAGCAAAATTACGAATTTACTAATGGAGTTTTTACAAAATCATTTAGAAGAAGAATTTCTTACCCAAATAATTTTCGTCTTAAAAAATACAGACTTAACAGAGAAAGACCAGTACACTATTGCAAACATATTTAAAAGCAAATATACAACTGAACTTGTAGATTTAACAGACTCTTGCTTAAACCTACTAAAAGTTCTAAATGAAGTAGATATTTTTCATTATCTTAATAGAACACAAAACAAAAATATAATTTTAAGCCAAAGATTTTTAGATTCGTTTCATCGAGAATGGACAAATTTTATAGAACAACAAGAAGAAACAAACAGATCCACAGATTATGATTATGATTTTGATATGGATCTGTATCATGATCAATAACATGGTAGGACAGAAAAATTTCAGGAGCCTAAACCAAAAATTAGAAGACTCTGAGAATAGAAGGAGTTCCTAATTCCCAGTTTAGACATCCACTTAGTGCACCCTTGGGTTTAACCTACAAGCTGCCACTAAGGTAAAAAAAAAGAGTATTTTTCCCAAAAAATTACTAGATTACACAATCAATATAGTATTATTCTACATAAGCAGACAGAAAATAAAAACAAGTACTCCACAACAAAAATTTATACATTATCTATAGCATAATTCTATAGCACACATATGCATTATTACTATTCATTTACAAATACTATTCACCTGGATGCTATTACTAAATGCCTCTAAAGCAAACATATAATTACTCTATTCTACATATTATTACTAACATATATATATATATATATATATATATATATATATGAATAACTAATTGATTTTAGTTGATTAAATATGATTTCTATATATGCATGCAGATGCGTTTCACAAGGTACATAAAACAATAACACTCGGATAAATGATAAAATTTGTAGGAAGATAGTGTAGCAATAAAAATTGAATTTAATAGTGCCATCTAAAGAAGAAGGGTTCTATACTCCATAGGAATGAAACCTACAGTGAAAAATAATTACATTTTATTTTAACTATGACAAAAATAGTGGCAATAGGATGAAAAACAATATAATTTGACGTATGTGACCTACTTATTACTTGAACCTCAAAAACAAAATTTTGATATTGAAGTTGTAAGCACGACACGATGTTCCTCAAAATAACTAAATAGGCAGCTCAAAGTTCAATGCTTAGAATACGGTAATCAATTATGCTCCTAGTTATCCAGGGAGTCTCTTATCTCAAATGCTATGTGCTACATACTTTGACTTTCAAAATGACACACTACCAATTTTAAGGATATTAGGGGCATCAAACTAGAGGCGTTTTTAAAGTTCGGCCTCCAATGATACCTCATTAGAGGCATAATCGCCATTAGTCTTTACTAATTACCTATTAGGGCATTTAGAAACGCAACTGTAAACAATCAAAGGCAAAATTTATTCTGGCCTCTACTAGTGCCTGCCAGGGCAAAAATGAATGCCCTTGTTATTTATCCATTTTTGCTACATATGGCGGTAAAGTTTTAGATTACCGCTAAGCTACTTTATTCTTTTTCTTTCTTCGAGTCCATCTTCTGAGAAATTAATTCTAATTCTATCATCTAAAAAGTCATTAATCGCTCCAGCAAAGTCAGAAATCTTTTGCGATTCAACGGAATTCTCCCATTTAATCGAACAACAATGGTAAGTATTCGTGTGATATCATGATTTCAATATTGTATAACCCTAACCGGAGTAATTTTTGAAGAAATTGTTTCCATCCAAGCAACTTAGATGCATATCTTCAATTTTATTTTATATTTTCTGCTTAGTTTGTTGTCTGTGTTGTTCTATTTCTTTATCTCTTTATGCTTCTTGCTCGTTGAAATTGAGGAAGAAAACATTTCCGATTAAACAATAGTGGTCTAGCATCCTGAACGTAAATAGTCATAATTGCACTTTTCTTCATTGTCAACTCATATTTTCAATTGTTAGTCTTTATTATTCCCCTTTTGTCTATGTTTGCATAAGAATTTCTATTTGAAACTAATTGCACATAAGTTGTATGTTTTAATGTTCAAACAAGCACATATCTTTGATTTGAGTTTGGTTAATTTATTTGAGCTTCAGAAGGCAATTAAAAACAAACTATTGATAAAAAGAATTGTGTGTGATTTTTCATTAGCATGTCGAATAATTTATTGAACCTTAGATACCATTGCTAATAGTATTTTTTTCCCCTCTAAAAAATGTACATATATTGAAAATATTCTATAATAATGATGTCTTATTGTTTGATTCAATCAGTTTGGTTGACATTACATTTAAAAGGACTTATAGAATAGGCATTAGCATATTCTTCTTTTTACAATTGTTCTCTTTGCTACATATTGTTATATTGTCTACTGGAGTTCAACAAAAGAAGGAAAAAAGACAGTAATTGTGCACTGTGGTTGTTCAACTTATTTTCATTTTGTTTCAATTCTGACTGTAATCGATTATGAAGAAAGTGAGCAAAATAACATGTAGTACCCTACCAAAATTATAATATCTTTGACCCAAAAATTTGTAACATAAAGAGATAAATATGCGACTGACCTGGGTCCCCGGATTATGTAATAGGTGAGAGTAGCTAGAACAGTTCAAATGCATTTGATGATTAATGTTGGTATAGCCTTGAGGAAAATAATGTCATGGACAAAAATGAGAATGAAACATTATTTAGTGATAGTTGTTTTATACATACAAGAGAAATGATGACTATGATAATATATATTGGACCATGTCTTTCTCTAGGCCTTCACATGGGATTCAACCTCCATCAGGTAAAATTACCAATATTGTGCATGTCTTTTACTTTCCACGTACATTTTTGTTGTTGCTCTTGTGTAACTCAGCTGTTGGGCACTTGGGCTAGCTATTTATGGTCAGTTGGACGATAAATACATCCAGTCCAGTCTACATTATTCAATACAATATTTGTGGGTACATGATGACTTGACAACAGAAAATAACTATCACCTAATATTTTTTGGCATGATACATCTGCAATGTAACCATCAAGATATTTTCTATATGTAACGTAGAAATAATCTTTCAAAATAGGATGTTTAGTCTATTTATATAATGGTGTCCCAATTCACTAACAGAAAAAAAGATATACAGTCTTACAAATTATTTTTGGTGGATATTATTGAATATTTGAGTCTCATTTTTTGTACTTATGACATATCGACATCGTCATGCACCTGCTGCGGCATCTTCTGTTCCATCTAATTGGGGTGGCAACATATGCTTGTATAAAGCATTCCCTGCAAATTTAATTTTGCATATTTCTGTTTTGTTTGGTTTGTCAATAATATACTACACTGATGTATTATTTATTTTAGGCAGCAGCATGTAACTCTGATGGTGGAAAGCCTGACTTATCCGAAGTAGATTTGGTTGTATTTATGGGTGATATCAATTACAGGTTGCATAGCATTATTTATGATGAGGCTAGAGACATGGTTTCTCAAAGATGTTTTGATTGTCTGAGGGAAAAAGATCAACTTCGAGTAGAAATGAAAGCAGGAAAAGTATTTTAAAGAATGCATGAAGTTTAATTACATTTCTACCAACACACAAGTTTGAGAAACATGTTGCTGGTCTGTTAGGTAATATATGGTTTCATACATTGTTGGTTTTATGATGAATATCTTCAATTTTCAACTATATGCCTTGTAGCAAAATTTGGTGTCGGAGCACATATGATTCATTCACTTATTTGTTGTTCTCACAAGTCCTACGACTCATTTATGGTAAATATATAACCGTTAACATAAGCTTAATCACATTAATCATATACTTAAGAGTTTCGACCAGCCTTTTTTTGGTTGCATATGCTCTTTGTAACTACATTTATCTATCTTACATATGGTCTTCATAACTATTTCAAAGGCACATACGCCCCACCCCAACCCTACTCCCCCTTTCCTACCTACGCTCCCTCCCTCTCTATTTAGCACACTCATCAGTGTATAAAAAATTAGTGTGATATTTATTTCTTAAAAGATGGGATTTAAGCATAAAACTCAACAATATATATTTTACTAAACAAAGCAAATCATCATAAATAAATAGAACCGCTTGAAAATTTTCATATAAATGGTCCTTTAAAATAACATTTTTCTGCAAAAACTACACTATTTACCTTTGATGTCAGATCTTTTATCATATAAGCATGTACATCCTGAAATTCCCTCTAGAAATTGGTAGAAGAAGGTACTTAACAAAACAAGAGAAAGAAACAAGGCGTTTGGATACAAATAGTAATGCCACCCAAAATAAGGTTAATACGACATAGTAACAAATTATTTCATACGGGTATAACAAATGATAGAATTTTACATGTATATCATTCACTTTTGCAAATAAATTTGTTCATATAGGTCTTTCCTCTTGTAGTTTTAAGCTTTTTGCGGTCATAATGTCTGATACGAATAAATGAAATATTGGAACGACAAAGAAATATTGAGAAAGATATAGTGTTAAATGCAGTAGAAACATCATATTGAAGTGTAAGACTATACCTATTGGTATGGACAGTGCTGTCAAGCTGCTCGCTTTGATGCAAAGAAAAAAAAAGTAGGATGTACATAATGTGTTTTTTTTTTTTTTGGGAATTCAAGGCACAAATGGTAACAAAGCGCAAGATAAAAAGCTCTAAAGTACAAAATTTTATAGGACAAAAAGGCGCAGAGCAATAAAAAATGTGCTTTTATGATACATAATGTTTAAAGTATTTTGTGAAATTCTAACATCTATGTTTTAGAATTCAATCCTTTTATATGTTACTTAGAATCAACCATAGATAATGAGGTAGAATGTACACAGTATTATTCTTTCAATGAAAAAAAAACCCTGTATTAACAAACAAATCACATGTTTGTAAAATCACCATGTTAAAGTGAATAGTAAATTTCAAAAAATGTTCTGGCATATTCAACTATAGAATGAATAGTTAAATTATTCGTATATGCATTTGGTTGCAGACCGGTCGTATTTTCCATTCCTACTATAGTCCTTATTAGGGTGAATTATGTAAACTTATTTTTAATCTGTTTTTTTATAAAACAAACTGATCTTAGAAGAAAAATTAAAATTAAAAACAAAAAATTAAATAACTGCACACTCCCAACATCTTTGTTATAATTTGAGTTGCAGAATCTCTTGGGGGTATTATGGTTTGTTAAGACATTTTTGGTTTCGGACTGAATTCATTAATATAGACATATATAGAAAACGATTTCTGATCATGCAAAAAATGCACAATACATGCTCTTTTCTTAGCTTTTTCTTTGGAAGTATTTGTAGGACAATAAGTGACGTACCCAACTCCTTCTTAGGCGAATCATTCGGCAATACGGATAATGTACATCTCATCCTACATTTTATAGGTAATATTTTGTCTCATTTACACATTTGCCATTGCTATATTATATATTACCTTGCTTTACTACTTTCTCAAAATGAATTTGTTTGTTTTGGAATAGTACAGATTTTGTAAGAAAATGATACACCGCCTTTTGC
Source organism: Allium sativum (assembly GCA_030737875.1). Taxonomy (NCBI): domain Eukaryota; kingdom Viridiplantae; phylum Streptophyta; class Magnoliopsida; order Asparagales; family Amaryllidaceae; genus Allium; species Allium sativum. The sequence continues at coordinate 137,012,002 of CM060922.1, read as the reverse complement.
CATTTAATACATTTGACATACGCTTATGCCGTCATAATTGTGTGCAGTGGACATAATAAACAACTGCCGCCAGTAATAATTCGGGTCATTGAGAATCAACCCACTTGATATTGGTTCAACTTCATGAGTTTCTAGGCCATTCTAGCACTATTCGGCCCATACATAGCTGAACAGAAGAGCCCATACTGCTTGGTATGCTAATCTAACTCAACATGTTTACCAAAATTTTATTTGAATTCACTGTGGTAATCCACTAAGGCATAATCAAAATATAAATATCTAAAGCGATATAAATGGATTATTTGTCGTCCATGTAGCAGTAACATGCCCTCCAGTTTTAACAACTGGTATTAATCATTGAGGCAAAGATGCTACTCCTAAGTTATTAAACATTTAAATAAGCTTAGTTTAAATCCAAGTTGTATTGATTTGAGTTCTATATTCATTGCACTACCATGTAATCTGCTTTTTTGGGTCTTCTAAGTTGCTAAAATTTCAGTCTAAGGTACTCGTTTATAGCATCATATTCTGAAATATCATCGGTAAAATTGCATTTTGCTATTGAGTTCAGGCTGGCCATAGAAATTATTGCAAATATCAATACTATATCATCATCTCTGAATATAATACCCAGCATCATTCAGGGAAACATTTGGGTTATATTGGCAAAGAAGATGACTGCTAGTAGTATTACTTTTGAACCTAGGCAGAGGAGAACTGAGGTTCTCTCTCACGCATTCATGGTCCAACCTGGGAAGAGGAGCACTGAGGTTCTCTTTCACTCATTCACGGTCCATTTGCTCGAGCATAGATGACCAAGCATGAAGCTGTTTAGCATTCATTTTATTCTAAAGCGCTTTCTATTGCTTGATAATTGGACGTATCCTATCTGTATTAGGCAAAATATTTCTGATGACAGCAATAGCACAACAGTCTTCCATATCTTTCTTAAATCATGAGGTTCCTTGTAAGGAGGTTGTCCTAAGTCTGAAAGGAACCCCAACTCGGCCCGCCATGTTACCTTTTTTGCGGGCCACCAATGTGGTGGGATCCCCTTTTCAAGAGGGTACCTTTAAGGTGGTACGCAGTGCTGCATTAAAGCTGAGAGCAGTGTTCCTAATGTTGTATCGGTCATATCTGTAACGACCCAGATTTTTGAACGATATATTTAATATGGTTTTAAATATTTTGTTGATAATATAAATAAATTAAAACATTTTTAATAGCAAATCAAAGTCTATTTAGTTCGTCTCTAAAAGCTTAAGGACACATCAGCCGACCTACTCTTTTCTTTTCGCCACCCTAAAAATATAAACAACGCAGACCTGTCTACGCCCTCTTCTCCATCAGTCCGTGTACAAATTGTCTCTTTCAAACGATATCAATGAAACAAGAAATTAATGGGTGTACGTTCTGTTCCCTAAGTTCGCGTATATAAAAATGGCCGTGAACCTCATTTCCATTTCATTACAGATCGAAAACCGAAGGCTTCACAAGCCATTAAAAATAGACGACCTCTTCACTTCTATTTTAAACCCAAAATCATGACTCGTTTTACTGAAACCACGGATCCCTGTAGCTCGTAATGGTTCTTGGCCCACTTCGATGTCAACGAGGGTAGGAGGAGGCGTTGGGAGGTTGTCGAGCAGTCGAAGGTGAAGGCGGTCAGAAGGGTAAACTCGATGTCAAATTTGGGGATCTCGATCTGGAAGGGGGTGCGATGCGGGGGTCTTTGCTTCGGTTGCGATGGGAATCTCGATTTCGAGTAAATGAAGTTTGAAACAATCGATTTTGGTGGGACTCAGCATCCTGGTAGCGATGACCTAAGGGATACTCAACGTGACATTTGCAACAGGAGTTCCAGGTTCGGATGAAGGATTTCGATTTGACAGTACGATATGGAGTGTGTACTAATGCATTTACAATGGCCTTGGGTTTGATCTGGAATCGACAGTGTGGGGATGGGAGAAGCTTGTTCGATTATCAAACATTTATGTTTCGAAGCAGGCTGTTAAATGGTGTTTAAGGTAAGATGTTAAATTAATTTAACTAATTTGAAATGGTTAATTATATATATAATTAGTTAATTCGTCTAAGTAGGTTAAATAAAATAGTTCGAGTTAATGAATAAGGATTTAATTTATCATAGGTGCTAAACAAATAAATTCGAGTTATTCATAGCTACAACGATTCAACAGCTAATCAGATGTTCAGGAGATAAAATCCAGGTGAGTAAATCTCACTCACCTTTAGAATTATTTTTATTTCATTAAAAATAATTGTCTGTTGCTTGTGTGAATATTTTCTGGTTGCTTTATATATATTAGTTATTTAGGCTATTATATATATATATTGGGTTGATTGGTTGGTTGGATTCCCGCAGTCTCATTAGCGGATGCCCGCAGTTTCATAGCGGATGATTACCCTATACGCCCCACGCTATGATTAGTGGATGACCTTCTATACCACGATATTCTGCCACGAAGCAGAATTGGTATTATTTATGTGCTAACATCTGTGGATGCAGGAAAACAGGTTGGAGGAATCCAACTGGATTCCTCAAAAATATATTATCTGTTTGTTTATTTGTTTGCATATATATTGTTATATATGATGTGTTAGAAAATTAAATAATTCGTTGCTTTGTGTGTTTAAATATCACTGGGCTTGAATATTGATTTTTAAAAATATCGTGGAAGGATATTTGAGATTTAAAAAGGAAAAATTCTATTTTTAAATAGAATTTGAATTTTAAATGGAAATAAAGATATAAACTTGTTTTGAAAAATAAAACAAGTAGTTTCTTTATAACGAAGTTTAAAAATAGTTCTTTTATAACGAAGTTTAAAAATAGTTCTTTTATAACGAAGTTATAAATGAAGTGAAAAGAATTATCAGTTGATAATTCAGAAATAGAAATACAAGTGTTTGAAAATATGATTTAAAAGGAAATTTAAATATAGAATTTGAATAATAGAAAAGGAAATGGAAATTTGAATTCAAAAAGAAAAGGAAATGGAAATTTGAATTCAAAAAGGAAAGGAAATAGAAAATTTGAATTTAGAATTCAAATAGAAAATCCAAGGTGGATTTGAATATAGGACTTTCAAATGGTGTTTAAATATAGAGAATTTGAAATAGAATTTCCAAATAGAATTTGAAATAGAATTTCAAAATAGAATTTCAAAAGAGAATTTGAAATAGAATTTGAAATATAGAATTTCAAAGAAGAATTAAATAGAATTTGAAATATAGTATTTCAAAGAAGAATTGAAATATGAAATTTGAATAGAGATTTGAAATGGAATTCAAATATGAAATTTGAATTGAGATTTGAAATAGAAATTCAAGTGTTGAATTTGAACATGGAATTGAATATAGAAATTCAAGTAGAAATTTGAATATGAGATTTCAAAATAGAATTTGAAATAAACTTTGAAAATAGGATTTCAAAGTAAGAAGTGGAATAGGATTTCAAAATAGGAAATCCAAATAAATTTTGAAATGGAATTTGAATTTAAAGGAGTTCAAATGGATTTGAAATAAGGAAAATTCAAATGGGATTTAAATAATGGGTTTCAATAAAAAGGATTTAAATATAAGAATTTAAATAGAATTCAAATGGTGTTAAATATAAGGATTCAAACAAAACTCAAATGGAGTTTAATTAGAAAGAATTTGAATAAGAGGGATTCAAAGAGATTTGAAACATGATATTTGGATTCAAAGGAATATAAATGTGGTATTTGAAGTTCAAGTAGAAATGGAGTTTAAATATTTGAAGTTCAAATAGATAAAAAATGGAATTTGAATTCAAATAGTTGAAATAGGATTTGAATATAGAATTTGAATTAGAATCGAATTGTAATTTGAATATAGACTTCAAATATAATTGAAATAGAAGATCAGAAATATTTGTTGAGTTGGGAAAAAATGGTTTGATATATATTTAAAATATATCAGAATGGAGTTGAATTTATATAAACGAAGTTAAAAAGTTTATATTTATAAATATAATTAAAACGAACTCGCCGTAGCGCTGCAGTTCGTAAATTGGCGATTCGAACTTCAATTGAATATACAGAACCCAATTGAAGTCGAAATTCTTTGAAACAAGAAACGTCAGGACCAGTTTGATAATAGTTTTCTAATGAAAGAGAAAAATCTGAATTTCGTCGTATAGATTTTGAGTTATGTCAAAATCAAATTTTCAGAAAAACAGCGCCAGAACCATTATAAAACCATAACGGTTTATTTAATTAAATTAAAGGATTTTAAGCAAATAAAAATCGAAATTTCTATTTAGAAAAATCCAGATTTGAGTTATAAAATATATGTGAACTCCAGTGGAGTAATGAGTTGATTTCTGAAACAGAAACCAGATTTTGATTTATTTAACAGAGTTAACTAATTCGAATAGAAATTAGTTAATGAGATTTCGAATGAATATTGAGCTTTAAATAAGTGAATTCGATTTGAGAATTTATATTCGAAATCAAAAAGGGGAACTAGAATTGAAATTGAAATTCAATTTGGTTGTGAGCAAGTTAAATAATTTATTTGAACATGTTATGTTCAAACAAAGAAGTGAAATAGGCAAAAGGGCTAATTAAAGAATAATTAAGCGAAACCGAATTCAAACGATTCAAATTTGAATTCAAACGAATGGATTGAGTTGAATTGAATTGAAAACAGGTGAACATGTGTAAGCAGGTTTGTTATGAAGCATATGGAGATTTAAATTTATGTGCTCGACAAAAAGGTACATGTTTAAATTCATATATGGGTTTTATGCGCCGTATCGGCAAGCCGCTTGGCTTTTTCTTTTTCTTTTTGAGATTGGAAGATACCGGGAAGCTATTTGAAATTTCCCGATGCTCCCGATATAGGGGAGGTTATGGCGAAATTTTCCGGGAATTTAAGGAGTTAGAATATTTTTAAGATATTTTGATAATTTGAAATCATTGTATCGACGTATTAAATTCGATAGTAAAGTGAATATAAAAATCGAATGTTGTAAACAAAAAGGGATACAGATAAGTGATTGGAATTGTTTCCAATTGCAAATAGAGATATTTTCTAATATATAGAAAATAAAAGAAGTTAATGTTTGGAAACGTTTTCCAAATGACATAAGAGGCCGAGATGATTATTGAAATATTTGGTTAACAAATATTGATAAGAGAATATAGAAGAGATTTAATTAATGAAATATTAATTAAAGGGCCCAGTGATTTGTTGATATGTTGGATGAACACTTGTTTTTATTCGATAGTTAAATCACAGACTATCGAAGTTTTGACCATCGTTGTCAATATGGAGAGACCGGTTGGATTATTATCCGAAGAACCACTCCGTATCGGCATAAGCGTTGCGAACCAAGTATGCTGAATATATTGAAGACGGAGTAAAGTGCAAGGGCTTTTCTATTTATAGAAATAGTGCCTTCGGTTTCGTTCAGTCCCAGAACGAACGTAAATGGACGAATGTCTGACAGAATATTTCCAATGATCAAATGGGTTGGTCTGTATGAATATATATGGTTGCAACGGATTTATCCCTTAGGATAATATCCAGGATATTTGTGCAAACTCAACTAGTGATCAACGGATCTGACGATGTGGCATTCAAAGTGATTGTGCTATCAATGAATGGTAAGTATGCGTAGCCTCATGCCTCAACAACCGGGAAAGGACAAAAATCGGGCAGGCAGCATGGCTATGTGGGTCGCACCCATTAGGGTGTATAATCACCTATCTAGAGAAATTCCTTTTGTTTCTAAATCTATCGATTCTGCCCATTCGGGAAACGGTGGTTTGAGTCCAACCGTTGGTGATATACATTCGATACACTCAAGCGAAATGAGTGGTCGGTCATGTGTGGGCCGGGTTGCAAGATGTTCTTGTTGAACCCAGGTGTATTCGCCTCTAGAGATGCACTGTCGGAAGGTGGTCCCATACCTTGTCATAGTTGGAATCCAACTCCAATAAGCGCCATGTGGTTTTTTTGATTTTATAATATATATGTGGAGCGTGAGATGCAAGCGTTCTGCTATTTGGTTATTTACTTGATGTAGACATTATTATAATATCACTGGATTTTCGTATCAAAGTGTTTTGGGTTATAGTAAGGTAAAAACCGTCCGTGTTTATGTGTGGGCTGGTCTTACTATTATCTTTTCTTTCAAAAAGAGTTTTGAAAGTTAAACAAGTGGTTGGAGTTTACTCACACCAGTCCCATGACTGACCCAGAGTTTATTTTGTTTTGTTTTCCCTAAACTCTTGGGTGCCCAAATTTGTACGGGCAGTCAAGTGTTTCAGGCTTTTACAGATACACTTGGAGGAGCTTGAAGCAGGAGGCTTCAACATTAGTTATTTAGAGTTACTTCCGCTGAATCAAATGTTATGTGTACTCTGATGATGGTATGTATATATGAAAAAAACAGATTTGTATTTCCAAAGTTATGTTATATAATATATTTTATTCGTGCCGCTGTGAGTTGTGATCTTCGTTCTTCTTCTATTCTAATATTTCTTTCTTTCTATTTCTCATCCTCTAACTTCTTTCTAATAATGAGTCGTATTTCTGTGTTATTCGGGTTGGACGTGTTGTGTATTTAGTCAACTCAGATAGCTCGGATTTCCGGGTCGTTTCAGTTGGTATCAGAGCTTAGGTTGAGCGAATACCTAGGCTTTGTGTGGCATGTGCTCATTAGAGATAGGGTCAGTAGTGCCCTAGAATGAGTTCAGTGTATATACGAGAGATCGTATTTGTAAATTGATATAAAAGTTGTTTTATATTGTGTTGGCTAGTCTGTTGAGTGGTTTATGAATTCTGGTCGAATCGTGGGACGCCACGAAGTCGATAGGAATTTCTAAACACTTGAACAGGAGATTGAACACGATATTGTTTTAAAGTGGGCAAATGAAATAATTTTACCCAAAATTTCTATTTGATATAGAAAGAATAATTTTTGAAATTATTATATTATATGGATATGTTGATTGATATCATTATAATCAGATAAGATTATAAAAATTGAAATGGTTATTTATAACCAAACTGAATTTGTATAGGAATTAAATATACAAATGAGATGAATTAGAATTAAATTCGAACCAGAATTAAGAATTCAAAATCCTGGGAAATTGAAAAATATTTTTCAAAGTATGTTAAAGTAATATAGCATTAATTTGAAAAGATTTGAATCGAAATCATATTTGAATGAATTTTGAAATTATTAAGCACTGAACTCACTTCGGTGGCTGGGAAATTATTCTGATGATGATTGCAACATCATCAGTGTTCATTTCCGAGTTTCTAAGTGATGAATTGCTACCTTAGAAAAAGTTTTGATGGAAATTTGTTTGAAAGAAAACAAATTGGTTTGAATATTCAAATGTTTTGAATTTGTGATAGAAATAAATATATGTATATATTTATAGGATTTCAAAAGAATTTGAAAAGAAAACCCAGGGATTTGAATTCTGGAATTTAAAATTTAACTTAAGCAAGTTAAATGGGTCAAAGTGAATGAATTGATTAGAATCAATTTTAATAGGTTTATTGGAATACAGACTGAATATAAATGGATTGATCGTAGATCATTCGAATCAAATGAAGGAAGACCAAAAGTTTTGGTTGGAGTTAATTTATTGAAATATGAGGAGTTGAGTTTCAACATAAAGAAGTTTTGAAAAGTAATAGATTCGTACCATTTTTCCTACCTTAGCAATTTCGAGGACGAAATTATTTTAAGGGGGGAAGAATGTAACGACCCAGATTTTTGAACGATATATTTAATATGTTTTTAAATATTTTATTGATAATATAAATAAATTAAAACATTTTTAATAGCAAATCAAAGTCTATTTAGTTCGTCTCTAAAAGCTTAAGGACACATCAGCCGACCTACTCTTTTCTTTTCGCCACCCTAAAAATATAAACAACGCAGACCTGTCTACGCCCTCTTCTCCATCAGTCCGTGTACAAATTGTCTCTTTCAAACGATATCAATGAAACAAGAAATTAATGGGTGTACGTTCTGTTCCCTAAGTTCGCGTATATAAAAATGGCCGTGAACCTCATTTCCATTTCATTACAGATCGAAAACCGAAGGCTTCACAAGCCATTAAAAATAGACGACCTCTTCACTTCTATTTTAAACCCAAAATCGTGACTCGTTTTACTGAAACCACGGATCCCTGTAGCTCGTAATGGTTCTTGGCCCACTTCGATGTCAACGAGGGTAGGAGGAGGCGTTGGGAGGTTGTCGAGCAGTCGAAGGTGAAGGCGGTCAGAAGGGTAAACTCGATGTCAAATTTGGGGATCTCGATCTGGAAGGGGGTGCGATGCGGGGGTCTTTGCTTCGGTTGCGATGGGAATCTCGATTTCGAGTAAATGAAGTTTGAAACAATCGATTTTGGTGGGACTCAGCATCCTGGTAGCGATGACCTAAGGGATACTCAACGTGACATTTGCAACAGGAGTTCCAGGTTCGGATGAAGGATTTCGATTTGACAGTACGATATGGAGTGTGTACTAATGCGTTTACAATGGCCTTGGGTTTGATCTGGAATCGACAGTGTGGGGATGGGAAAAGCTTGTTCGATTATCAAACATTTATGTTTCGAAGCAGGCTGTTAAATGGTGTTTAAGGTAAGATGTTAAATTAATTTAACTAATTTGAAATGGTTAATTATATATATATAATTAGTTAATTCGTCTAAGTAGGTTAAATAAAATAGTTCGAGTTAATGAATAAGGATTTAATTTATCATAGGTGCTAAACAAATAAATTCGAGTTATTCATAGCTACAACGATTCAACAGCTAATCAGATGTTCAGGAGATAAAATCCAGGTGAGTAAATCTCACTCACCTTTAGAATTATTTTTATTTCATTAAAAATAATTGTCTGTTGCTTGTGTGATTATTTTTTGGTTGCTTTATATATATTAGTTATTTAGGCTATTATATATATATATTGGGTTGATTGGTTGGTTGGATTCCCGCAGTCTCATTAGCGGATGCCCGTAGTTTCATAACGGATGATTACCCTATACGCCCCACGCTATGATTAGTGGATGACCTTCTATACCACGATATTCTGCCACGAAGCAGAATTGGTATTATTTATGTGCTAACATCTGTGGATGCAGGAAAACAGGTTGGAGGAATCCAACTGGATTCCTCAAAAATATATTATCTGTTTGTTTATTTGTTTGCATATATATTGTTATATATGATGTGTTAGAAAATTAAATAATTCGTTGCTTTGTGTGTTTAAATATCACTGGGCTTGAATATTGATTTTTAAAAATATCGTGGAAGGATATTTGAGATTTAAAAAGGAAAAATTCTATTTTTAAATAGAATTTGAATTTTAAATGGAAATAAAGATATAAACTTGTTTTGAAAAATAAAACAAGTAGTTTCTTTATAACGAAGTTTAAAAATAGTTCTTTTATAACGAAGTTTAAAAATAGTTCTTTTATAACGAAGTTATAAATGAAGTGAAAAGAATTATCAGTTGATAATTCAGAAATAGAAATACAAGTGTTTGAAAATATGATTTAAAAGGAAATTTAAATATAGAATTTGAATAATAGAAAAGGAAATGGAAATTTGAATTCAAAAAGAAAAGGAAATGGAAATTTGAATTCAAAAAGGAAAGGAAATAGAAATTTTGAATTTAGAATTCAAATAGAAAATCCAAGGTGGATTTGAATATAGGACTTTCAAATGGTGTTTGAATATAGAGAATTTGAAATAGAATTTCCAAATAGAATTTGAAATAGAATTTCAAAATAGAATTTCAAAAGAGAATTTGAAATAGAATTTGAAATATAGAATTTCAAAGAAGAATTAAATAGAATTTGAAATATAGTATTTCAAAGAAGAATTGAAATATGAAATTTGAATAGAGATTTGAAATGGAATTCAAATATGAAATTTGAATTGAGATTTGAAATAGAAATTCAAGTGTTGAATTTGAACATGGAATTGAATATAGAAATTCAAGTAGAAATTTGAATATGAGATTTCAAAATAGAATTTGAAATAAACTTTGAAAATAGGATTTCAAAGTAAGAAGTGGAATAGGATTTCAAAATAGGAAATCCAAATAAATTTTGAAATGGAATTTGAATTTAAAGGAGTTCAAATGGATTTGAAATAAGGAAAATTCAAATGGGATTTAAATAATGGGTTTCAATAAAAAGGATTTAAATATAAGAATTTAAATAGAATTCAAATGGTGTTAAATATAAGGATTCAAACAAAACTCAAATGGAGTTTAATTAGAAAGAATTTGAATAAGAGGGATTCAAAGAGATTTAAAACATGATATTTGGATTCAAAGGAATATAAATGTGGTATTTGAAGTTCAAGTAGAAATGGAGTTTAAATATTTGAAGTTCAAATAGATAAAAAATGGAATTTGAATTCAAATAGTTGAAATAGGATTTGAATATAGAATTTGAATTAGAATCGAATTGTAATTTGAATATAGACTTCAAATATAATTGAAATAGAAGATCAGAAATATTTGTTGAGTTGGGAAAAAATGGTTTGATATATATTTAAAATATATCAGAATGGAGTTGAATTTATATAAACGAAGTTAAAAAGTTTATATTTATAAATATAATTAAAACGAACTCGCCGTAGCGCTGCAGTTCGTAAATTGGCGATTCGAACTTCAATTGAATATACAGAACCCAATTGAAGTCGAAATTCTTTGAAACAAGAAACGTCAGGACCAGTTTGATAATAGTTTTCTAATGAAAGAGAAAAATCTGAATTTCGTCGTATAGATTTTGAGTTATGTCAAAATCAAATTTTCAGAAAAACAGCGCCAGAACCATTATAAAACCATAACGGTTTATTTAATTAAATTAAAGGATTTTAAGCAAATAAAAATCGAAATTTCTATTTAGAAAAATCCAGATTTGAGTTATAAAATATATGTGAACTCCAGTGGAGTAATGAGTTGATTTCTGAAACAGAAACCAGATTTTGATTTATTTAACAGAGTTAACTAATTCGAATAGAAATTAGTTAATGAGATTTCGAATGAATATTGAGCTTTAAATAAGTGAATTCGATTTGAGAATTTATATTCGAAATCAAAAAGGGGAACTAGAATTGAAATTGAAATTCAATTTGGTTGTGAGCAAGTTAAATAATTTATTTGAACATGTTATGTTCAAACAAAGAAGTGAAATAGGCAAAAGGGCTAATTAAAGAATAATTAAGCGAAACCGAATTCAAACGATTCAAATTTGAATTCAAACGAATGGATTGAGTTGAATTGAATTGAAAACAGGTGAACATGTGTAAGCAGGTTTGTTATGAAGCATATGGAGATTTAAATTTATGTGCTCGACAAAAAGGTACATGTTTAAATTCATATATGGGTTTTATGCGCCGTATCGGCAAGCCGCTTGGCTTTTTCTTTTTCTTTTTGAGATTGGAAGATACCGGGAAGCTATTTGAAATTTCCCGATGCTCCCGATACAGGGGAGGTTATGGCGAAATTTTCCGGGAATTTAAGGAGTTAGAATATTTTTAAGATATTTTGATAATTTGAAATCATTGTATCGACGTATTAAATTCGATAGTAAAGTGAATATAAAAATCGAATGTTGTAAACAAAAAGGGATAGAGATAAGTGATTGGAATTGTTTCCAATTGCAAATAGAGATATTTTCTAATATATAGAAAATAAAAGAAGTTAATGTTTGGAAACGTTTTCCAAATGACATAAGAGGCCGAGATGATTATTGAAATATTTGGTTAACAAATATTGATAAGAGAATATAGAAGAGATTTAATTAATGAAATATTAATTAAAGGGCCCAGTGATTTGTTGATATGTTGGATGAACACTTGTTTTTATTCGATAGTTAAATCACAGACTATCGAAGTTTTGACCATCGTTGTCAATATGGAGAGACCGGTTGGATTATTATCCGAAGAACCACTCCGTATCGGCATAAGCGTTGCGAACCAAGTATGCTGAATATATTGAAGACGGAGTAAAGTGCAAGGGCTTTTCTATTTATAGAAATAGTGCCTTCGGTTTCGTTCAGTCCCAGAACGAACGTAAATGGACGAATGTCTGATAGAATATTTCCAATGATCAAATGGGTTGGTCTGTATGAATATATATGGTTGCAACGGATTTATCCCTTAGGATAATATCCAGGATATTTGTGCAAACTCAACTAGTGATCAACGGATCTGACGATGTGGCATTCAAAGTGATTGTGCTATCAATGAATGGTAAGTATGCGTAGCCTCATGCCTCAACAACCGGGAAAGGACAAAAATCGGGCAGGCAGCATGGCTATGTGGGTCGCACCCATTAGGGTGTATAATCACCTATCTAGAGAAATTCCTTTTGTTTCTAAATCTATCGATTCTGCCCATTCGGGAAACGGTGGTTTGAGTCCAACCGTTGGTGATATACATTCGATACACTCAAGCGAAATGAGTGGTCGGTCATGTGTGGGCCGGGTTGCAAGATGTTCTTGTTGAACCCAGGTGTATTCGCCTCTAGAGATGCACTGTCGAAAGGTGGTCCCAATCCTTGTCATAGTTGGAATCCAATCTCCAATAAGCGCCAAGCGGTTTTTTTGATTTTATAATATATATGTGGAGCGTGAGATGCAAGCGTTCTGCTATTTGGTTATTTACTTGATGTAGACATTATTATAATATCACTGGATTTTCGTATCAAAGTGTTTTGGGTTATAGTAAGGTAAAAACCGTCCGTGTTTATGTGTGGGCTGGTCTTACTATTATCTTTTCTTTCGAAAAGAGTTTTGAAAGTTAAACAAGTGGTTGGAGTTTACTCACACCAGTCCCATGACTGACCCAGAGTTTATTTTGTTTTGTTTTCCCTAAACTCTTGGGTGCCCAAATTTGTACGGGCAGTCAAGTGTTTCAGGCTTTTACAGATACACTTGGAGGAGCTTGAAGCAGGAGGCTTCAACATTAGTTATTTAGAGTTACTTCCGCTGAATCAAATGTTATGTGTACTCTGATGATGGTATGTATATATGAAAAAAACAGATTTGTATTTCCAAAGTTATGTTATATAATATATTTTATTCGTGCCGCTGTGAGTTGTGATCTTCGTTCTTCTTCTATTCTAATATTTCTTTCTTTCTATTTCTCATCCTCTAACTTCTTTCTAATAATGAGTCGTATTTCTGTGTTATTTGGGTTGGACGTGTTGTGTATTTAGTCAACTCAGATAGCTCGGATTTCCGGGTCGTTTCAATATCCTGCAGCCTTTCTTTGATATTGATGTATGGCATATCTCCACAAGCGTTAGCAACAGAAAGACTAGATTAGTAATCAGCTATGGCTATAGGCCCGGTTTGATGGATATGGATTTCCTGCTACCAACTATGCAGACTTTCAAATGAACTAGTGGCAACTTGTCCATCTTTCGAAATAAGGCCATTCACAAATCCTTTTGCTTTACAAGTTTCCATCATGTTTAACAAATATTGAAAAATCATGTGTTGAGCTTTAAGGAATTGTTTTTTGATCACCATCTCTTCTGTCTGGTTTGGTATTGTGTTTGAGCCGGCATCATAAAACCGCTCTGTGCAAATTTGGTTAAGCCGAAGCATGTCACTTTGAATTCAGGATACAAGAGCCTTCTCCTCCTCATAACTACTATTAGTTGGTGCTAAGAGGTTTCCTTCCATTTGAGCAGAAGTTTAACTTTGGAAGGAATATCAGTTAGCGCGTTTGGGTGTATTAATATATTAGTAAGTCATGAGTGCATTGTGTATTTTTTTTTAAGTGAGTGAATCTGTTACATTTTTTATGATGAATTAACAATGTAATGTAACTTGTTATATCAATTTTTTTTGGGATCTTCTTAAAATTTCTTTTTTGCAACTGTCTATATCCATGCTGGAATATAACCTGTATGTAATAGTGTGTTGCATGCATGTATATATTATGATTATATACTGTATTTGTCTTGTAGTTAATATTTGATTTATTATAAGCATTTTGTTAAGGATATTATCAAGTGTGTCTCGTTCAGGTAATATTTGTGCATGGTATTAGAGGCATTTTCTAGTGCCTTTGTTGAAACTTTTAGAGGCATTTACTTTTGCCACCTTTAATACAATAGGTGTAATGCTTACGTGGACTGTGTTCTAATAGAGGCAAATCAAATACCTTAAGTGTCTCAATTTGTTATTAGGGACATTGTTTTTTGGGGCCATTCTTAAATTGCCTCTCATAATCATAGATGAAATTTAATAATATTTTTGGCCTCTAATAACAATATTAGAGGCAAATGTGAAATGACTCTAGTTCTTTCAATTTCGGTGTACACAATGAATTACTGAGATAAATATTTCTGGATACATGAGATGCAAAAAAATTGGAAACAAGTTACATCTTTCCTTCAAAATATCAAAATGGACGCATAGATGTGTGTATTCTTCTGGCATAATACAGAAAAGAACATGGCTTAACACAACTTTCGACCATTCAAATTATATGCAGTAATAACAACAATACCACCACAATAATTAAAATAAGACCAGCAAATCAAGTTTCCATCATACGAAATAAATGATCGTGTTATTATGCAATCTATACCTTGAAAACAAGTCAAACAAATCTGTGGAATGAGCATAAAGACTATCTCCTACACGACGCTCAATGTTATAAGCTCGACTCAAGGAGCTTTCAGCTATGGCCTCTTTCAATTTTCACATTGAAACAAATTACAAATGACACACGAAATTTGCAACCATAGACTCACGTACAGATAAACAAACTGACAAATGAACCGCTGAGAATTATAAAGATTAACAATAAAATTGAAAAGGAAAACTTGACATATTGAAAAAAAATAGAATTTTTTTTTTTAATTCAATGGACTCAGGTATGTAGTCTCTATTTCCTGCATTGTAAGATGGTCTTAGACTTTTTTTTCTTCAGAATTGAATTGTTTTAAGGAAACAAGAATACAGTAAATGAGGAACCCTTTCAAGCATAAAATGATTAGAGCGTAAAACTACAACTTATGCCCAAAAGTTATCATGTTAGTAAGATAACCTCCCAATCAAGATCAATTTGAAAGCCCGAAAAATGAATACTAGAACACCTGGAATTGTGGCGCAATTCAAATTATGATTCGAATTTCAAATAGCATATATGGAAACAGTTCTCTGCAGAATAAATGCCAATGTCAATCTTTTCCCCCTTGTATATAGCTTCAACCCTAACATCCCTAGAAGCTTTCTTTGAATTTCAACTAGCAATAGAAACATGCGAACAACGTATATAAGACAACAAACATTGCACGCAAATAATGCAAGGAAAGAAAAATACTAAATGAAAGCAAAAGGACAAAATGAAACCAAAAAAAGAAACTAGCCTTTGTAAAATGGATCTTTTCCCCAAGTCTGAAGGAAAAGCCATAGGCATCTTCCGGTTGGAACGAACTATAATATATGCATTCAACAAGCATCTTTTATAACTATAAATAGAATTGGCTATTCAATATGCTCATCAGAAATAGATTCACGCTACTGGAAAAAAATGAATCATTACAGCTTGTAAATCTAAACTATCAATCAGAGAAATTACCCCTTATTGAATTTGATTTGTTGAAGTAACAGCGAATCTGCGGCAAACGTTCGAAATAAAAAGAGAGGATCAGGGAAAGATGAGAAGATCAGAAGAGGCCGACTGCGATTAAATCAGAGTCTCTAGTTTTCTAGATCAAGGGCACAACAACGCCTTTGTTTTTTTTTCTTCGTGAATAAAAAAAGGGAAAGTGGGAATAGAGGTTTATTGAATGAAGGGAGTACTTAATTTCAGAACGGCTTAAGTCCGTTCTAAAATGTAGAACGGCTAATGACCGTACTGAACGATTTTGCAATGGACTTTAGCCATTGCTATTTCGCAACGGCTCCAAGCCGTTGCAAAATTTTCATAATAGGGTGTTGTAGAATTGCTCGTATGGTGTAGTGTTCAACCAGTACTATAAGAAGAATAGCGGTGCATCTAACTTTTAAATTCCTCGAGTAGTATGAGTCTTATCTACGGAATTAACACCAAATAATTGACGATTAATTTCAATCAAATCCAATAATTTGAGATTTGAAAACTTTGATTCATTTAATTTAAATTTCCAAAACGTCGTTTTACCGTATTCATTAAATTAGGCTGGATACACAAAATCATAATATAGTTCAAAACATCATCTTTCTTGTTCCAATCACTTTAAAATCATTTATTATGATTTATAGTAATGTTCAATATTTTAAAAAAAAAATTATAAAACTGTTTCGATCAATTTCCAATTACGGTCATAAAACTGCGTTTATAGTAGGGCTATCAATGGGTCATGTCGGGTCGGGTTTGATCTGGTCAAGCCGGCTTCGGGTCAATTTTTAAACAGGTTGGGTCAACCCGTTTAATAAACGGGTCAAATTATCTCAACTCGAACCCAACCCGTTTATAAAGGGGTTGACCCGACCCGACCCGACCCGCATAAGTCGTTTACCTAATCGGGTCCGGTCGGGTCGAGTTAACCCATTTAACCCGTTTTGACCTATTTATTTGCAGAACCCTTTTTATCACCTACACCTTGCTAAATAAAAGCATGCTGAAATAGAAAAATACAATACTTAAAAAGGAAACATACGTGATACAATTATTAATACAAACTAGCAACAGAAGATCATCAAATGGATTATACAAATTAGAAATACAGTACAATACACTTAAAAGGCAACAAACAATCTAGCAACTTGCAAGCAATACAACACTTCACATCAAATGGAATATTCCCACTTCCTACGTGGACTGAAAACAAACAAATCATTGGTTGTATATGAAGATGAAAATTTTGATTATAGCAGCAATGATATTCAAATTGCTCAATGCTCACCACTAAATTATCACAATTATTGATATATTTGTGCAACTATTAATTTTTTAACTAATATATTTTATATTATATGGGTCATGCTGGGTCAAAAATGGGTTCACGAGTTAACCCCAAAACCCACATGTTTATTAAACGGCTCAAAGCGGGTTGACCTGAAATTGACCTGTTTTTAAACGGGTCGGGTTGGGTTTTTTCCGTGCGGCTTACGAGTCGTATTTTGGGTTGTCTTAGAAATTGACGGCCCTAGTTTATAGCGACTTTTTCAAAAATAGTAAACATAGCTTAAAATCCATAAGTTAGAATTCAAAATCTTCTTCCATTTGAATGATATTATTAGTAGAAAACAAATGTTTTTCGTTTTGAGAAAACCCGATTAAAATTTTATTAGTTATGGTCGTTTGAAATTAATGGTCGAAATTCGTGAACTATTGCTACGCGACACTTCCTATTCAAACCATATTATAATTTTATATAAAACTCGTCCAATTTAGTCCAAATATATTTTATAAAATGTTTATAAACTCATTTTAAAGGATATTATCAAATTCTAACTTCAAATTCAATTATAAATTAAAATTGAATATTCTATTATTATAAGATTAATAAAATAATAATATTTTTTAAAGTTAAATCTTTTGAAATCCAAACTTTTCATAAACCAATTTAAACGTTATATAAAAATAACGGAATAACCAATTTGAGTTAAAAATGTCGATTACATATCTAATTCGAATTCAATTTTGAATTTACTATTCAAAATCGATTTCAAAGAACAAGCCATTTCCTATTCAAAACTCTTTCAAATTCATTTGAAATCTTTCAAAAGTTGTTTGAAATCATCTCAATTTCATTTCCAAATCGTTTCGAATATAAAAATCCAATTTCCATTTTCATGCCTTATTTCACTTAAATGAATATATATTCTTTTAAAATTCCCAATGGAACGAAACTCAACCAATTCCAAATAATTCCAAATACGTGGTGTCAGTTTTAATCGTGTCAATAAAAGTAAACATGGCCATTAAACAACAGTTATAGTATAAGCGTTATAATCGTTAACGCTTATATGTACATGAACAGTTATAATAAACTATAATAACATCCATCAACCATAAAGCAACCATAGCAACCACAAGCAATTAATATATAATCAGATAATGATTATAATAAACTTTCCAAACTTATAAATATATCAAAAATTCTCACCTAGCTTTCATTGTCGAGATACATCTAGTTTCAATTTAAATTAAATGATTATTTAATTCAAACAAACTATTCCAGCTAGCTGCAACCGTTCAAATGCAAATTCTATTGCGTAGTATTCAACTCCAATTGGTCCATCTCGTAGTATTCGTCGATAGGATCCCAACAAACTTCATATCGTCAAAAACAGTTATCGTATGAAAAAATAACATTCTTACATCATTTTACTGATGTTAAGTTAGTTTAAATTAATTAATAATCTCATAATCACCTTCATTAGTGTTAATAACATGTTTAGGATTTTTAAACCCTAATTACCATATTCGATTTTAGGCTGAACATTGCTCCACCCCGGTCGAAGCTCGTCGTGCCTCCTAGAGACCACCGGACCCATGACTGACCCATCGCCGCCCCTTTGCCTGGAGCCGGCGACCCCTAACGCCGCCGTTGACCACGAACGAAAAAACTTCGACCACCAAATTCAAGCGCCTCCGACCACTGCACCCCATGTCACTCCATCACCAGTAGGGTTGCAAAAAGTATTAGTTATGTCAAGTTAGACCAAATATTTCATTCGACCCGCATAGGTATGGGTTTAAGGTAGTCCAACCCGTATCTGACCCTATATAAGGTTGGATATGAGTTGGGTTGAAGTATGTGTTGGGCCAAGTTTATTAGGATTGGGTTGGGTTGTTTGAATATAATAAAAAAATGAGAATATGAGGGAATATTTTGAAAATAATATTAAGAAATTCAATGTATCATATCAGAGTTTAGCTAGCATAATGTATTTTAAATAACTGATTCATTATAAAAGACATATTTTATTAAAATTTCATTGTAAAACATATTATATGAAATTAATTTACTACATAGTATAAAAATTGTTTCATTATAAAATACATCAAAATGCTCTTTAAAATATATTTGTCAAATTCTATATCGTTTGGATTGACATAAAATATGTTTTTCTGTATATTTACTATAGAATACATAAACATTATTCTAGGATTATACTATTCTAATTTTAAGTAGACACATATTAAATTAGTTTTTTAATAAAGGGTTGGGTTGGGTTAAAATAAGGTTGGGTTGAACAAAATATCAAACCCGACCCGTATATAGTATGGGCAACAAATTGTAATCCATATCCGACCCGAACTAGGATGAGTTGGGTTGAGTTTGCGTGGGTTGCTCGGATGGGTGGGTTGGTTCGGATTGGATATGGGTTGTGTGTAGCCCTAATCACCAGATCGACCTTTCCATGTCTTTCACTTCCTAGTTGGCACCTCCACCTAACAACACCTGTAGCGCACGAAAAACGAGAAAAGGCGAAAAACGCCTAGTTACTCTTATCACCAGATCCAGGAGAATCCATGACCCACTACGACAATCCAACCGTACTGATTGGAAGAGCTCGAGGAGTTCTACAACTTTGATGTTCGGAGTTTCTTCTAAAAGTTTGTGGATGGAAGAGATTAACGATTTAAGAAGCGTGATTTTCGGCCATGAATTAGAAGTGGTGGCTGCTACAAAGGTTAGGTTTAGAGGGCCTTGGGAAATGATTCTTTATAGGGGTGGTGTATTATTATTTTAATCAAGTGTTTATATAGCTATGGAGTTTAAGTGCTCTAACTCCAAACGAAGCGCAATAACTGACGTACCCAGATAAATACCCCTATTTCAGACATAATTCAATATGTTTTGGAAGCTTAATTCATTTGTTTTCATCATTTTTTCTCAAAATCAAATTATATGTTATTATTAATTTCAAATTGACTTTTCGAAACGCGTTTAAATTGCATACGCTCATATACTAGCTCCGATTGATAAGAAATTCAAAATCGTACAATAATTTAACATTCCAGGTCCGATGAAACCGGTTTCATCGGAATCTGAGATCGTTTGCAAAATGACTATTTTTTAATATTCAATTAAACCAATTAAATATAAATTGATTTCAAAACAATCAAATTCATTGAAACTATATTATTATCATCTTATATACTCAAATAAAATCTTACATAACTTCAAAATAAGTTATTTCGGATTTTAAACTTGATATTCCCATTTCTAAGTAAATTAATGCTTAAAATCCTTACTTAAATAAATTCCAAGTCATTAGAGTTCTTAAAATAAATCGTTTTAAATATTAAAATTAATTAAATATTCTTTAATAAAATCTGGGTCGTTACAGTCTCCCCCACTTAAAAAGATTTCGTCATTGGAATCGAAGACGAAACTGAAGGTCGTTTACTTAACCAATAAACCCATTATTCTAACTAACTTAGCCTATACTTTTCCCTATTTTCTGAACTTAACTCCATAAGTTATACATAGATCATCGATGGGATGTATCTGTTTCGATTCTCATTCTAACATACAAGTTATCTCCAAACTAGTATTGAACCCTCGATCAATTAGTCCGGACACTGATCAGGCCTTTGATCTGAAAACTCTAACTTCCCTTGTATAGCTCATAACTATGATAAAAAAACCCAAGCAACCAACCACATACCCTCATCCAGGTCTGTCTTCAAACATTGAGTGATAAATCCTTTCCAGAATTGATGTAAATACACCTTTAAGTTCTGCACTCGAATAGAATCTATCTGAGGAAATGATACACGTAAAATTATGTAGTTATTCTTGTAGTTTTTCCATCTTTACCTTATCCAAATATTTATAACGCCTTAAATTTCCAAAGAAAATCGCTATAACCTCCTTTGCACGGTTCAATCAGTACAACCTCAAAACACCTCTATAGGCACTCACCAATCAAAAAGGGAATCGAAAAGTCAAGCGGCTTGCTAACTAGGCTCATAAAATCATCATACCTAATTAATACAGTAAATATGTACATTTTAGACGAGTATTCAATTTTATTCCTCACCTTAGCTTCCATTCAATAACCTGTTCAATATATACATCTAAATCAATTTAATTTCCTCAAAATTCTTCCAATTTATTTAATAAATCGTTATAGTTTATAAACTACATTACCGCAATTTCTCTAAAACTTTGATTTTAACATGACTTAAAATCTATCAATCGAAATTCAGATTTTTCTTTTCTTATAATTAAAAAGATTCTTGTTTCATAAAATTCTGACTTATATTGAACCTTATATATCCATTTAAAGTCAGAATCGTCAAATTACAAACTATCGCGACACGACAAACTCGTTTTTAATTAAATTTTAAATTACGTTCAACTTCCTTTAATTATATTCAATCCCATTTCTAAGTAAACTAATGTTTAAATTCTTACTTAAATAAATTTCAAGTCGTTAAGTTCTTAAAATAAATCGTTTTAAATATTTAAATTAATTAAATATTTTTTAATAAAATCTGGGTTGTTACACGTTCATATTAGAGTGCGCAACACCCTCTAAATGTTAGATAATATATTACTCATTGCCGAACGAATCAGGCGTGACTGTTTTATTTTATTTTTACATAGTCTAACTCAATAACTAATCTTATTTGAAATAAATAGTGTTTCCTTTTGGTTATTTACTTGTTATAAAATAACCATCAAAAATTATTTAGTTAATTAAAGAATATATGTCAAATGTCCAAAAATGATGTGTCTGCGATAACAATTATAAACAGTTGCAATCATGAGTATTATATCATAATGTGATACGCTATTTCAAATATTATTGTTCAAGATGTTTATCGATTGTACGTCAAATCACTTGTTGAGACTATGGTGTATAATGCTCTCCATATATTAGGTAGTGCATTTCCCAAGGCTGCTAGATGCATTAAAGGGTTAACTATGGAATGTCCACTTGCATAAAATGCAAATGGAATTATTATTTTTGTTTTGTTGGATGGATTTACGAGATAGAGGGTTAAATGACATATATGAAGAATCAAATTATTGTGAGTGCAAATATAATTATTCAAATTTAATTTATAAGGAATGTATGCGAGTATCAATGAAGCCATGATTATCTTATAAACAATAATATGCACATCTCGGTACGTCACAGCTTCTTGATTGCAGATGGCAAAGGATCATATGGAAGAAGGATAGCCGCCCCAAGAAGAATCTGATGATATGGAAGGTGGTGAATCATGCACTACTCACAAAAGACAAACTTGCTCCCTTTGGAATGGTTGTGGAGACTGGTTGTGTTCTTTGCGGCAGTGAGACTGAACCCATGCACCATCTGTTTTTTGAATGCCAAAATGTTCAACACCTCTGCTCTGAAACCTTCGAACATGTTGGTTATAGAAACTTTCATGTCATCAGCGATGATCAGTGGGCATTCTTGCGTAGGAGAGCAGGTTTCAGGAAACCGAAGACTAGGCTATTCACCTTTGTACTAAAGAAGCTAATCAAGTTTATATGGACTGAACGTAATTTGCGAATCTTCAACTCCTCTCAGCAAGACAGCTACACGCATTGGAAACTTGCACTTTGGAGAGTTATAAGAAATGAAATTAAATACCTCAAGTTCACATATGATCCGAGGTTGTTTCATTGAGCAGCGTTTGCTGTTTTAAGTGTTTTTGTGTCTTTTTTTCCTTTAGTCTAGGCGTTAATATACTTGTTCTCTGTGTACTCTTTGTAATTTTTTGCTCCTTCGTTTGTTTCTATGTAATCTTCTTAGCATATTAATAAAAGTGGTAGGGGTCCAGTCAACCCCGTCGGTTCTGCCAAAAAATAATATACACATCTCTGACCTAAAATGAGTAGTTAAGTTACTTGGACCTATGTACCAGTTCAAGATCCGCTGCAAACTTGCCAAATCTCCAGTATAACGCACAATACTATGTAACCACCGGTATTTCAGTTTATCGTTGTTGTACAGTAGATCCACTTTGAGCCTTCCTACATTCGCTAGATATAGATTTTTAAGTACCACTTTAGCAACAATAACATACAAATATAAATTTGACTAGTTCCACTACAACAGAATCACCTTTTTGCTACGCAAAATATTGCGACACAAAATTTTATGTCATAAAAAATGAATATTTGCAATGTTAATTTGTGTCGCAACTAATATACGTGGTGAATGCACACTCATTTACCTTCTATTATCTGCGACTATGCTATACGTTGTAAATAGTGGCACTAAAAAAAAACATAACATTTATATTACGGCGTAATACAAGCGTTGCAAATGAAAAAAAATTTTGGTGACCCTATTTTGCGTTTGTAATATTTCTTTGGCATTATTGACAAATCATTATGCCGCTAAAGGTCAGTGTCAACAACATTTTTTACAGTGCAAATATTTATACTTTTGCATCTATTATTCCGTTTATAAAATAGGTACAACGTCTTAGGCGTTAAATATAATTATTTGTTTAGAGAAACTCACACTACAAGAGAAATGACTATTTTCTAACGTAAATTAACGACGCTATAGGGACCTGGTGTCAATGCGGCGTAGTTAAATTTAATTTTGTCAATACGACATCACATGGGCATCACTATTAGATACACGATTGCGAAGCCATAAATATTCATATACTTTTATATTAGCGTCGTAGAAGCATTCAAAATTTACACGCCAGGCTATAATAGTGATCCAACCAAACAGTCAAATTAAAATTGCACCGTTCATTGAGTTTAGAATCAACGTTTTAGATGAGAAATCCGCGTACTCTATTTTGATTGGTAGTACGCTTGCAACTTTAAGCGATCCTGTACATAACTTCTATTCACCATCTTCTCCCAATTAGCCTTCTTGTGCAACTTCCCTAATCCTATTTTTCCAAAACCCTAATTTTCAAATTTCCCAAATTGAACTGCACAACATCTATATGGTCTGTGGCAGCTGCGATCACAAATGGAATTGATGTGGAAGAAGGGAGCACGAGAATCAGATACAAGTTTAGGATAGACGACCGAAGTAGAAGCAATAACTATGGGCTTGTAACAACCCGGAAAATCTAAACCAATTTAAAAATTTTAAATTGGCTATTTTAGTGGATTTAAATATTTAAAATAAATTATTTTAAATAATAACGTTGAAAAGTATGTTTGAATCGATGTTTGAAAAATAAATATAATTATTTTTAATTATAAACAAGACCTGAAATGGCGCGACAGTTTTAAAATTGGAATTCGAACTTTGACTGACTGTACCAGGTGCAAAATAAAACGGATTTTAGTGAAACCAAAAATATTTAAATCTATTAGTGAATATCTTTCTAACGAATCTGAAAAATCGAGGTTTCATAGTGGGAATCAAAAGTTATGGCCAAATGAATTTTCAGAAAGGTCGCTTTAGAGAATATATAGTCCATGAAAATACACATTTTTCAAACGACCTCAGAATTCGACGAATCCACTTTTGTTGGATCCGAGATGTCAAATTATTGCTAGGTTTCAAATTTCATAATTTTTGAAGTTAGTGTGTGAGCGTGGCAAAGGAAAATGTGTTTGGTTGATTTCTGTTAAATTGGATCAACCAGAAAAGGGCCATTTTTCAAACGGTCTCAGAATTCGACGAAAATAATCTTGTTGGGACCGTATCGTCAAAAATACCTAGATTTATATTTCGGGAATTTTTAGAATCAATATGTGGCCCTGACAAATTGAAATGTACATTCAAAATAAATATTGAATGTTTTATATTTTAATTTGAAGAAAAACTGACTGAAACAGTCGAATGGGCCTATGAAACATATCCCATTGTGTTCGAAATGGGGGTATTTAGCTAGGGACGACAGTCGTTGGGTTTGGATTGGAGCTAGTATGTGAAGAAGGGTATTTTTGGATTTTTAAAAATATATAAATAAAAGGAAAAATATCATTGGACAATTATTTTCTCTTTCCCCGACGCTCCATCGTGAATGACAATAAAACCTTCAATCCTTCTCTCTTCTTTTTCTTCTAATCCGTGAATCAAAACCACCTGCTCCTTTGGAGTTATTTGTAGCCCTCGAAGAGAGCTTTAAATCCATAACGGTTGGAGATTTTATTGTGGAGCATGGAGGGAGAATCACCTCCGGGAAGGTGCGGCCTTTCAACCGCCGCCACCGACGATAGGGACCACCGAAGTGGGTCCCTCCACCGCGCGCGGGTGCACCCTCCACCCCCCTTCAACGCTGCATCGCCCGATCCTCGCCTCGTTACACGGATTTGCTGAAAATCTAAAGCCTAGTTTTGAATGTGAGTTGAAAGGTACGACCTTTATTTATTTAAAACAGTTTTAACACTTTAAAATCGTTGCAAACTTCTAAAAATCACATCCTTTTGCTATGTGATCGAAATTCAGTGAAACAAGAGATACCAGGACCGAGCGGATGTCTTCTACATTCTAGAAGAGACCAGAAATTTTTCTGAGCCTTCTGCTATTTTTGGTGGAGTGGAACCCAATGAGAGATTTATGAATTATAAACGATATGGAATCAATGATGTATAAATTATATAGTCGAAGTATGAGTTATATAAGCGTTGTACACCACATGTATAAGCATTGTATAAGTTGTATGTTCGATGTATAAGTTATATACGTGTTGTAAAAATGATATATGCATTGAAATAAATTGAAGTGATATTGAAATGAAATCGGAATATAGTTATATACGTATATCTATATATATACATATACTCCCTTCGTCCACAGACCATGGGCGATATATATTGGTTGTGATATTGTTTGGATTATTGGTTGATGTGAAAATTTGGTGAATATCATGAATGGTTGGTTTGAAATAAATGATTGTGGTTGAAATCCCAATAGGATTAGTATATGGGAAAATTCGTCTGTGTACGAACTAGATATTGAAAATCCCCATTATCAAAAGCTGCGAGGCTTTATGGTAGAGCAAGGAGCCATACTAGGGACGGTGCCGGTTTTAACTACCCTGCCATTATGCTACCGAAATTTTCTTAAGTACTTCTGTATTTGATTTAAATTCATGTGTTGAATGTTGAAATAAAATTCATATGTTGAATGTTGAAATTTAATTCATGTGTTGAATGTTGAAATAAAATTCATATGTTGAATGTTGAAATTAAATTCATGTGTTGAAGTAAATTCATGTATGGAATGGAGTTCGTGTATTGAATAAATTCTTTGAAAGATAAAAATAACATTTTTACCTTATATATAAACTATATAAAATAATCGTGTTTTGAAATTAATTGTTTTGCAATAAAAATCACATTTTTATTATATATATAAACTATATAAAATAATCTTGTTTTGAAATAAATTGTTTTGCAATAAAAATCACATTTTTATTATATATATAAACTATATAAATAATCGTGTTTTGAAATAAATTCTTGTAACACCAAAAATAACATTTTTACCTTATATATAAAATATATAAAATAATCATGTTTTGAAATAAATTGTTTTGCAATAAAAATCACATTTTTATTATATATATAAACTATAGAAAATATTCATGTGTTGAATAGAAATTCCTGTGTGGAAATAAAATAAACAAAATTCATGTGTTGAAATAAATATCTGTTGGATAAAAATATCGTTTTTATCAAATATGTGAAGTGAAAATGGTTTTGAAGTCGAAGAATCGATTATATTTATATATATATAAAAAAAAATTAAAATATATCGAAAACGAAGCTGCAGTTCGTGTTTTGAAACCGTGATTTCAAACGATTAGTGCGGGAGATCCGACCGTCGGATTTTCCCGAAAACGAAACCATTGGGTTCGCCTTGGAAATATCTTTCCAACGACACCCACTTTGTGAAGATCCAACGGTTGGATTGTCTGGAATGTTTAATTCAAATCTGAAGAAAAACAGCGCCGGAATCGATTATATATATATAAATATAATTAAATTAAATCGAATAACGACGCTGCAGTTCGTATTTTGAAATCAAAACTTCAAACTAGTGTACCAGGAGATCCGACCGTCGGATTTTCCCGAAACTGAAACCGTTGGATTCATTCCGAAAAGATCTTTCTAATGATATAAAATTTGTGAAGATCCAACGGTTAGATTTTCAGATATCTGTAAATCAAATCTGAAGAAAAACAGTGCCATAGCCACGTTATGGCCTGAAGCGTCGTTCGAATGAAATGGCTATTTTTAAATAAATAAAAATAGCAATAAATCGTGATAAAATATTATAAATGATATGGAATGGAAATAAACTGAATTTGCTCGGTTTATGTGATATTTTATGGTTGAATGTGTTTGGCGTGAAAGTTACAGTAATGAATTTAATTATTGATGTCAAATAATTTAACCATTGAAATAAATTGATTTGAAATTCTAAATATACGTGAATTATTTGAAAAGGCCGAGTTAAATCTCATTTCAAATAATTGATCGGCGATAAGAAGTCGATGATGAAGACGGTGGTTGAAGACCGGAGATCTTCACCTCAGTTGGATGATAACCAATGTCTTGATTGGGAGGCATCCCGAAATATAGATAATAAGTGGTGATCGTCCAGACGTACTTGGAGATCGATGGATATGCGAGGTATATAGTGCCTCCGGCTTCGTTCAGACCAAGAACGAACTTGTAAATGGACTGGGTGTCTGACATTGGATTTTTTTCTATGCTGATTGATCTCTATTAAATATATATATATGTTTGGCGGTGGAGAATTTATTCTCTTACTTAACGCCTTTCTCTGAGACATACGAGCTCAGAGGTTATACATCGATAGAAATCAGTCGCATGGAGTGAACTGCCTGTGTGGCACGCTTGAGTGGTAATGATCAAGGCTTCTCTTGAAAAGCAAAGTCTTGTGGTTGATGATCAAAGCACGACTTGTGTGGCATAGCTTTGTGTATAACGTGAATTCGCGAGCCTCACACCCCGGTATGAGCCAGAAACGGGGAGGACCTCAGGGACGACATGCGTTTCTTTCTAGCTAGAGGTGGTGTCAGTTCTTAAACTGGCTGGCATATATATTATTTTCACTTGTGTGGTTGTTGCTGTTGCGAGGCGCCTCAGATATATCGGTGACTAGGTGGAGCCGATGGAGTCATTTGGCTCATTTACGCCCCAAAGGGCGGGGAAACGCAGTGTTCAGGCATTTTAATCCACATCGGTGAACCGGCCCTGACGATCCAAGGGTTTGATTGAGTACTTGCCCTGAGACTCGGGCTAGACAGTCTCGAATTCGGTAAGGACTATCTTTTGCCTTGTTTCATTACGGAAATCCAATTTCCAAATACGACATGCGCGGTTTTGATTGTATACCTATATATGGCGACATAGTGGTATGGGGCATTAATGCCGTCTATGATTGATACTTATGATTTGAAATTGTTTTTGAAACGTATAAACACTAGTAATAATATCAAATGCTTTTGTTTTATTCGTATCAAGCATATTTTGGCCATTATAAGGTAAAAAATCTATCCTCCGGTTTGTGTTGCATTGTGTGATGGGAACTGGGTCTTATAATGGCTTCATTTTTATAAAAAGCATTGAGATATTTAAAAGATATACTTGTGGTAAAGCACTGGTAATCCAACGGAGTAAACCCGTTCCGCGAAAGTGGCGTGGTCTTGTGATTAGCCATATTATAAAATGTGTTAAGTAGATTTCTCATACCAGTCTCATGACTGACTCGTAGTTTGTTTCACTTGCAAACTCGGGTGCCCCTTTTTCTACACGGGTAGCCTTGTATTCAGGATTTTAGCAGGCTCTTTCTGGATAGCTGGAGCTGAAGATGGATTCTACCATTTATCTCTTTTTATGCTTTTCAGCTCCTATTGTACATATTATGTTCTGTTTTCCGCTGTAGACATTTATGTATGGTTGAACTGTATTTTATTCTAAGTATGATCCTGTATACTATGTAACTATGATGATTATGTTTATCCAGTGTATTATTTGTACATTATCTGGTGTATTTATTTAATTCTGTTCTGTTATTATCTGTTTATGTGTTATATTCCAAAGATTACCCTTGCCACCGTCGTACGGGGTTTTGGGGTCGTCACAGGGTTGTTCCTTCTTCCTGGCAATTGTTTGTTTTCCGCAATTTTTTCCATAATTATTTGTATTTAGCAATTGTTTCCGCAATCTATCGGCTACCCAATTCAATAAAAGAAAAAAAGTTACTTCTTGCATGAATACCTTGCGGCTGTTGTTAACTCTTAATTTCAAGCATCAATCAGGTATTGATTATCTATTCCATTTTGAGTTTCTCAAATCAAATTTCCCAACTCAGGATCCTCATGCCTTAAATTTTGTATTCTTCTTAAATTTCCAGTTTGATTCCAGTTTTCACAGCATTTAATCAACTTTCACGAAAATCCATTTTCCAAATCCGATTTGAGATATAGACATAAAGAGGGAAAAATTCATTATCTTACGCTTGGCTTTTATTGTAATTGGTAGCAGGATTTTATCTTTTGGGTATCTACTTGGTTTGATTAATGGTTCTGATGAATTGGTTCATGGATTCTGATTATTAGCCGTGTTATTTTAAGGTAGAGGTCACTTCATTCAATTGTGTGGTGAGTGCGATTACCCCATTATTCTGAACATTTTACTTTAAAACTTCAATTCTTCATGACCAGTTATACATTAAGCATTTATTTTTCAGTGAGTTATGGGTTTGAAAGTTTAAGGATCATATCAGAGTCAAGTGACGATATTTTAGATAGTTGGTTTCTACATCTCACTGTAGCGCTTGGTGTATTTCTCGCACCGGAATTATCTGAGAAAGCTTTTGTGTCAGCATCTATAAAGTTTCAAAATGCACTATTCGGGATGTTCTGCACCTTTGCTATATTAAGTATACTGGATGTTGTTCAAAAAAGCAACATTGGCTTTGATGGGCTTCTTTGATCCTGCCACTTTATTCATTCAGAGTTGGCTTCCTCTTTTGTTTTTCTGTCTCTTACAGTTAAAGATGTTCCTGCAGTTTCTGGCCTGAAGATTTTCTTTATTTTAGGTAAGTGGTTTTAGTTCAAATGAAGTTGGATTCCACTAATTTGTTGGTCCATATTAATCAATATATTTTAGCTTTCTTTTACAAAATATAGAATATGCGTAAATGATATAATGGTAAATCTAGCTATTTGCTAAGTATCAAATATGTGAAGTGAATCAAAAAAGAATCTACCCTATATAGTTAAGAATGAATACCGGTTGGAATGCAGAATAGAAGTTCATCTGCAACGCAAATTCAGTAGTTTAGACCAATTAGTGAATTGCAAATATTCGCGGAAGTAATATTGTGTCTCACAATTGTTTTTTCAGCTAGTGGATGGCTGACTTCACTCATAGCTGTTGGATTCACAACATTGTCAGATAGAAAATTAGTGAAACGGAAATGATGCCTTCAGAGCCTATGACTAACCTTCACCATTTTCAAGAGAATGTTTTTCATGGAGCACAATCTTCATTTCCTCCTTTGCATTAACATATGTAAACCCGATGGCATTGGGAACAGGAGCAAGGACTTGCCTTCCTTTCTTGCTTGTTGCTGTTGTACTTGGCTATATTATTGGTATTGGGTAATCTGCCTATATATGTTTGAATTTTCATAGAAATATTTGTGACTTATTTCAAGGTACAAAAATATAACCTTAAAAATTTTATTTTTGATTTTCATTAAAAGGTCTACATTCATTTTGTAAATTAAAGTTGCCATCGGGTGTAAAGAAAGTATTCCTTTTGATTATCTGCTAGTGTAACAGTTTTTACTTTTTCTCTAATGTAGTGCTACTGCCAGTTAGCTAAGAACTGAAGCAAGGGGAATGCTTTGATTTGCAAATTTTAACATTTGAAGCTTTTTCCTAAGAAAAAATGTACAATTGAACCAAACTTTAGCACCTCAGAGCTGAAACTAGGGGACTGTAAGCAAAAAGCCTCTAAGAAAAATCGTAGCATTCAAATATTGAAGATATTTTCTAAATGTTTGAAAACGATAGTCTATTTGCTTATTTTATGTGCATTATTCTTTAGGATAATACTTGGAACAAAACATGTGGTGATCATATAGCTCATCCAGGTTAATAATTGTGATAAATGAATCAATTTATATACTCTAACTCTACGTTGTTTTTTTTCTTCATTGAACCCTGTTATTTTGAACTTTGTTACTTTCTAACAAAAGGTTTCATTACACTTCACTTATACCAATTTTTATTTTTATTTTAGTTTAATACACGTGGAGGTTAAAAGAAACAGAACGATACTTACCCATACTTGGCTATGCTGTGGGAATTCTAGTACTCTTTCAAATTTTCAAGTACATGAAGTCAAAAAATAATGGTAAAAAAGGTTATTAGGAATACTGGGTTTGCAATTGAGTTGGTTTCGATAAATATAAAGTCAGAATAAGGACTGTTAAATAAGTTTAGGCAATTGAGTGCATTCCTATACCATATACTATTGCCAAGCAGGCACCAATGTACTTCAAAGAAATCATGGCTTAGTTTTGTAAATCAACATTTTATTTGGTTGTTCTAAGTTGTATTTTCCAAAACAACAACAGTGTGATCACATCCCATCAACAGCCCAATGGTGTCCATTTTAGTGATGCTATTTCAGTTTAAAATGATTTATCAAATGCTAACTTGATTCACCAACTACAAATAGCAAAACAATGTAATGGTGTTTTCTCATATGGACTATATGCAAGTAACAGCAGCAATATAATGGCATCCCATGAACAACTATTAGCAGGGAAACATTGCCCACACAGTAATAGCAAGATTCGCTGAGAACAATATATACTAAAATCACAATCAATTATACATTTTGACTTATGCAGCAACAATAATATTTTGATGTAATTGCTAAGTTTTACTTGGTTACGAATATAACACCATTTCTATTAAACAGTTTCTCGATCTTCAATACGAAAACCAAGAGGTTTAGCACTAAACAACTCTCTTACAAAACATCTAAAGGCGACTGGTCAAAAGCCCAGGATAGAGATCAGACAAGGGATGACAAGGCCATTAGGGCATTGGGCCACAGAGTTTGCAACAGAAGTTGGAATAATTTTTCGCACATATGCGCCTTTGACATGTCGCGATTGGAGGCTTGTTAAAAGACAAACAAGGCAGAGACTACATTGCCATATATTAGTAAGTGAATTTTTTTACCCTGTAGCAGTTGAGAAATTTTACAAAGATGAAGGCAAGTTGTAATCAAAATTTCATTTTTGAAACTATTTACTGAAATTGACAAATTTCAGTTATAAATTTATTACTTTATTTTGTTTGCCATGCTACATATTTTGCTTTGAATCATCCAGTTTATCAGGAAAATAATGTTTGGTGGTCTATTTTGTTAAGTTGCATGGGCACTAGTAATATTTCTGATACAACATATGCATATGCATTAGACACTTCAAAAGCCATATGAATATTTATTTAGAGTACATCATATGCATTAGTTAGTGAACTTCTTTTTCTTTAATTTGTAGACTCCATTGTGTATTCGCTGTATTTTACTTTGAAACTGAGATATCGTCTTATTTATATAGGAGAAGTTTGACATAGATCTTTAAATTCCTTATGTTCAGCGAGCTGTAAACCTCTACTTGGGGCAGCAATTTAAAAATTTTTGGTGTAGGCTTCACAAGCATTATCAGAAGTTTGAAAACGAAGATCAATGTCGCCAAAAACCTTACAAGGGCATGACACGTGAAATGTGGGAAGTTGTTTGTGGAGTGTTTGAGACAAAAGAATTTAAAGTAGTAACTTGTAACAACCCGTATTTTCAATAACCTGTTATAACGTAGATCGAGGCAGAATTTAATTTATAAATCTGAATCAAGGGAAACGGGCTATGCCATTGCGTTCGTCTCGGAAAAATACGCGAAATAGAGTCCGAGTTTTCGAAAATCGGAGTCCGTATGACCCGATTAATGCCCAATGAAGTTTTCAGAAAATTTAAAGTTCAAAACAGATTTGAATTTCAAGTTCAAATTTCGAATTTCGGGCCTGGAAGGCTAGGCGGGAAATTTCCCGCCAAGCCAACCAAGTCGACAGGCCTGTCGACTTGGCAGTTGACTTGGTTGGACCCAAGTCGACAGCCCTGTCGACTTGGCTGTCGACTTGGTTCAGCCGGGCAGTTTTGCCTGTGCACCATTTTGGGGTTTTGGTTAGGTTTTGGGGCCAGATTCGGTTTTAAGGGCTGAGATTGAAATTAGGGTTTAATCCTAAGGTTGAAACTAATCCTAATCTCTATAAATAAGCCCCTAACCTAACCCTAAATCATCATTATTCAACCCTACAACTAAACTATGGCAAAATTATTCCTCTCATGGCCTCCACTCTCTTCATAAAATTTCTAAGTTATTTCTATGAGAAATTTTCCATGCATACAAGTGTTTTCAAGCTTGTATGAGTGTCATTAGCTTGCATTCAAGTCAAGTTTCCATATTTACATCATAAAGCAAGGGTTTTGATCATTTTGGCTCAAGGGTTTTTCTATTGGAGCTTGCATTTTGGGTTTATTTGATTGCATAAAGGCTTTGTCTCAATCTATATATATTTTGTGTCTTCATAAGCATTGTAAGCCCTTTTCTACTTTCATATTTAAACTCTAAAGTTAAATGAATGATGCAAGTTTGCCATGTTATGTTATGCAAGTTTGTCATGTTATGATATGCAAGTTGTCATGTTATGTATGCAAGTTTGGGCGGATCATTTTACTCATGTTATCATGTTATGCAAGCTTACCTTGAGTATATGAACATAAAGCTTCAAGCTTTATGCTAAAGGTTGCATTTTGGCAACATGTAAGTTATCATATCTCTTATGATAACTTGCATGTGAGGCTAAATGCGAACTTATGGCCATTTCTACATGTCATGTAGCACCATGTATCACCAATATGCTAAGTTTGGTTTTATGCATACTTTTGAGGCCTAAAAATGTAATATGCAAGTATATGAACATATGTACATTTCATATGCCACCATGTTAAACTTGTGGCTTCAACACCTTTTGTCATCTTTATGCCAAGTTCCCTCTTTCTATCCTTTATGCGCTATTGCGATTATGTAAGCGATGGGATTGCGTTTGGGGTTGGGTAAACTTAAAAGACATGAAAACATAAGATTGGGAATTTACCTATTAAGTTAGGTCTACCCATTGGGAATTTACCTATTAAGTTAGGTCTACCCAAATGCTTGAAAACTTGTAATATGTTTTGTAAACATAATGGACTTGACACTTAGAAAATATAAGTGTGACCAACTCGAGGTTGGGTTGAGTTTGTAGTGTAAAACTACCCGGAACCGACCGGCTTAACTAGTTGCTACAAACAATAGGACCCAATGTGAGAAGTTGGTCATGTTGTACCTTGAACCCGAGGTTAGACCAAGTTGTGGTGTAAAGCTACCCGGAACCGACCGGCTTAACTAGTAACTGCAACAAAGTCTAATGTGAGAGGTTAAGGCACATTAATTAATTAATGCCTCATGATTAGGGTTAAGTCATGGTCCACTTAATACTTAACCAATTTGGACTTGGTGGATTAATCGGGGTCAAGTCGTGAACCCATCGTTACACTTAACCAAGTTAATCCATGATTAGTAAAAGGGTTAAACCGTACTTAACCCACTAGAAAATCCTAGCAAAGGGGGTCCACTCCAGCAGTAATCCCAAGTTTGTATCATCATGACCCTAGGGACTAGGCTAGGGTGTGGCACGATTACTGGACTGGTATAAGCGACCAAAAACGACGGCCGGGTGGTACGCCAATGTAGTTCCGGACGGACTATGGTCGTGCACGTAGTCCGTATTTGGAGAAGTCACCCATGGGTACCAGTAGATCGAGACTGTGCACTCATGTTTATGGTGTCCAGGGGTTGACACCCTAGGGCTTGATACACCCGAAGGGTGGACCCAGCACAGTCCGACTACAATCATGTTTAGGCCGTATTGACACCAACACGTGACGAGTTAGGCTTATAGGGAGCCGATCGACTAGACCGTTTGGTTGGACCTCGTATTAGGGTCACTTCATGATATTGGGCCAAAGCTTGGGCCAAGGGATCAATACTTGTTTATTCAAGTCATGTTAGCTTGCTAGTACACCTGTGGTGCAAAAACCTTAAACCTGATTATGCGATGACACCTTTATCTACCTTGTTAGTTAATCATCATGCTAGTATGTTGTTATCCTTATGTTCATCCCTGCTTCTCATGCCAGTTAACTTTATCAGTTTACATTGATTGTAGTAGGGCTTACTCAGTCTTTTTGACTGACCTGTTTTTCTTTCGCCTCTTTTCTTCCGTTCCCCCCCCCCCCCAGGTTATCAGGGTGGGAATATTGGAGCTTAGCTTGGATTTCTGATCGCTTGCTTGTGGGGTTTTAGCTCATGTACGGTCTTGACATGAAGCTAGCTATGGTTATCACTTATTTTGGGGATAGTACTTATGTATTTCAGTTTTTCAGTGATGTTGATTTTATCTAGACTTGTGTATTTGGAAAGTTGACATTATGTTGTACCAGACTTGTTTTGAAATAGTTGAAATCTTCCGCTGTTTTATTTATCTTATTTACTCTGTTTACATATATACATATGTTCTTGTTCTGCCTTGATATATCATTATGCATGTTTACCCGGTACAAACGCCCCTCCAAAGTCAGAGTGCTTGCAAGAGCCACCCTGGCGGAGGTGGGGTGTTACATTTGGTATCAGAGCATATGGTTTACGAGAAGGAACAAAAAGGTTTTTAAAACTTTTGGAAAACTATTTTCAAAACCAAGTATAAAGTATTTTCCAAAGAAAAGTCTAGTTTATTTTAAAGGCTATCCCCAAAAAGCCATTAGCAAAAATTCCTTCGTTTTTCTCCATTCTGAATCATTTTTTTTCTTCGTTTTCAGTATGGCTGATAACTTTGCTATTCCGGAGGGAGTACACGTGCCTGTTTGGTATAGAAGACTTTTGGAGGCTAGGGCGACTGAAGCCGGCCCCGCCGATGTTCCTCCTCCTCCTCCTCCGGTAGTTAATGTTCCTCCTCCTCCTGTCGCTGAGGTTCCTCTTCCTCCTCCCCCTCAGCATCCACAAGAGGATTTCGCGGAGATTTGCAAAGACTTTAAGGCGATGGGTTGCAAGAATTTTGTTGGGATGGAGACTTCTGTTGAGGCAAGAAACTGGTTAAAGGAAACTGAAAACCTCTTTGCTATCTTAGATATAGAAGATCGTAGGAAAGTTCTGTTGGCGGTATGGTTATTGAAAGGGGAAGCTGCTTATTGGTGGGTAGTCACCACCACTACTAGACCAATTGAGACTTGGGATGAGTTTAAAAGAAGGTTTGGACTGAGGTTTTTATCGTTAGCAGAGGAGAACCTTCAGATGGAGAGGTTCCTATCACTAAAGCAAGGGGACATGACCATTCGGGAATACGTGGATAAGTTTAATCAACTTGCTCGGTTCGGTTTAGACTTGGTTAACACAGCTCAGAAGAAGGCCATGCACTTTGCTCTAGGACTAAACGAGCCATTGCGCGGTTTGGCCATATCTCATATACCCATCGGAGCGACCTTCGAGAGTTTGGTGAATGTGGCCCTACTCAATGAAGAGAATAGGAGTGACAAGAAGGAAATCAAGGTGAATGAGTCTCAAAACAAGAAAACGGGGCCCAAAAAGGAAATAAAAAAGGAGGAGAAGTCTAAAGATAAGAAGGAAAAGAAGTGCTTTACTTGTGGAAGTTCGACTCATCTTATTAAGGATTGTAAGAAGAGGAAAAGGAAGAATGGTGAATGCTTTTTCTGCGGAGAGACTGGACATTTCATCAAAGATTGCCCGAAGAAGCAAGGGCAAAGTCAGACTCAGTGTGCAAGACCGTCTGAAGGGCGAGTTCATCCCCTCAACATCGTTCTTCCAGCTTATGATCGAGGTAGTGTTTCTGTTAAAAGTCTTGTTTACATTTCTGATTTTCCTGTTTGTACTTTGTTTGATTCTGGCGCATCGCATAGTTGTTTCATCTGATCTAGTTGAAAGTTTGCACCTAAGTACTAGTCTAGTTTATGATCCCGTGTGTGTTTCAAATCCAATTGGGGTTTACGCCCATTTGTCTATTATCTACGTGGATTTGAAAATCTCTATCTTGAGTGTAGAGTTCTCGTGTGATGCTTATATTCTCGGTTTCATGGGGTATGGGTTGATTTTGGGCATGGATTGGTTGTCCAGTTTTGGAGCCATCCTTGATTTTTGAGCATAGGGTTGTGAGGCTCATGACTCGCCTCGGTAATACCCTAAAAAAAAAAAAAAATTTGTAACCCTATGAGTCCCGGCATGTTGTGTTATCTTGAATCCCTCAATTCGTCTATCGATAGTTTGCAATCTATGAGGGTGGTCCGAGAATATCCTGATATCTTGGGTGAAGTGAAGGGGTTACCCCTAAACGCGAGTTTAATTTCTGCATTTATCTGGTGGATAATGCAAAACTGGTTTCTTTGCCCGTTCGGCACATGGCTCCGCGTGAAAGACGGGAGCTAAGTAAGCAAGTGAAGGAGTTGCTTGAGAAGAACTTCATTCGATGAAGCATTTCCGAGGAAGGTGCTCTAGTAGTATTCACTACTAATGTGGACAGTTCGCTTCGCCCGTGTGTTGATTATCGTGAGTAGAACAAGAAGAATAGACAACCATTACCAAGGATCGATGATTTGTTTGATCAGCTTGTAGGAACATCTGTTTTCTCTTGATTTGCTACTAGATTCCATCAGCTCAGAGTAGCTGAGGATAGTATAGACAAAACTGCGTTCAGAACTCCAGATGGATTCTTAGAATGGCTGGTCATGCCATACGGTTTGACTAATGCACCCGCCTACTTTGTGGACTTGATGAGTAAGGTGTTCAAGGAGTTCTTGAACAAGTTTGTCGTGGTCTTCGTAGATGATATTCTGATCTTCTCTAAGGATGAGGAAGAGCACGCAAGGCATCTCGTGAAGGTGATGGATACGCTTAGAGCCCATCAGTTGGAAGCCAAGACCTCCAAATGTCATTTTGGAGAAAAGAAGTTAGATTTCTTGG
Source organism: Allium sativum (assembly GCA_030737875.1). Lineage (NCBI taxonomy): Eukaryota > Viridiplantae > Streptophyta > Magnoliopsida > Asparagales > Amaryllidaceae > Allium > Allium sativum. The sequence continues at coordinate 136,973,925 of CM060922.1, read as the reverse complement.
GCACATAGTTTCTAAGCAAGGCTTAGCGGTGGATCCCGCTAAAGTGGTCGCGGTTCAAGACCGGAAAGCTCCGACGAGGACAAGTGAAGTAAGAAGCTTTCTCGGTTTAATTAATTAGTTAGCGTCCCTTGAGCTTAGACCAACCCTTCTGGATCAAGTAGGGACTTCACAGAAAGAAGACCCGCAGTTAGTCGAGATCATGGACAAGTTGATTCGAGACGAGATGTTAAGACACCTCGCTATAGATGACAAGGGATGGCTAAGACGCAATGAGAGAAAGAAGGCTCTTGAAGATGCACATCACTCGAGGAGGTGGCCGAGTTTGTCCCAAGGTGCATGTTGTGCCAACAGATTAAGGCCGAGTCATAAAAAGCCCGGTGGGCTATTACATCCATTGGAGGTCCCCGCAATGAAAGTAGTAAAGCGTCACGAAGGATTTCGTGGATGGACTGCCTAGATCAAGGAAAGGGAATACGAGCATGTGGGTCATAGTAGGTAGACTCACGAAGAGTGCTCATTTCACTCCGGTAAAGAGCGAAAGGACTGCATCATAGCTAGCGACAGTTTACTTTCAAGAAATAAAGCGGGTGCACGAGGTTCCCTAAAGTATAGTTAGTAACTATGACTCAATCTTCACTAGCCAGTTTTGGGATAGTCTACGGGAAGTCATGGGCAAGCAACTGAATCTAAGTACGGCCTATCATTCGCAGGTGGATGGTTCATTTCGTTCAAGCATGAGTTATAGAAAATCACATTAGTAAGAGCAATTGGCAACGTGGATTGGTATTTCCAAGAAAAGTTCTGCTGCGCGGAATACTTTATAGTAAGTAAACGAGATCCAGGATTCACTGGTGAATTTTGGGGAGCTTGCATGAAACCATGAGGTCATAGTTATGTTTAAGCCAAGAATGATAGAAGAGTAAGTGAAAGAGGAAGACGAGAGGCGACAATGAAATGGGTTCCAACTCATATTGGGAAATAAGAGTTAAGAAGCCAAGAAATCATGAGGTAAAAGACGGTCAAAACATAGTGGAGTCAAGCTCAAGGAAACATGACTTAGAAGACTGAAGGCTAGATACGCGCATCATATCTCTTTCTAAGAGTATATCCTTGATCCTTGTTTTCCGGTGGAACTTACTTGCATGTTATCTTTTACATATATCCTCTCGGTCCCGTTCTCGATCCCATTTTTGTTGTAAACTGCATAAGGGGGTGTGACTCATCGGTTAGTAATACATGTCAAGGTTTAAAGGGGTCCGTTAGGTTGACTAAACCTTTTGGGATTTTATAGAATATGGGTTGGGTTAGGAAGGGATTTCTTGTAATCCAAAAGGAGTATATCTTGCTTATCTTCCCGATCTCTTTGTAGCATATCTTTCTTTTGCTATCTATATCGTGTTAATCTTGTCATGAGAACCTTAGGTAGAAACCCTTTGGATGAAACATGTGTTTGAAACATGTTATGCTTGATGTTTGCAAGTGGTTGCAAGTGTTTGCAAGTGGTTACTCGTGGATGCATTATACACATTAGGCACTAGATCGGCTCACACACTCCTCATATTGCGTATGCATGAGTGTTTACGCTTATTCATGGATGAAAATTTTTGTGTTATCACATGGATGTTGCATATGGATGTATGTTATGTGCACACATATAGATGTTATACATTATGTTAGGAATTGCATACATATGGATTCATTTCACTAACATAATTTGTATTGATGATATTTGCATTAGATAAGTACATATACACACACCTTTGCATATGTTCATACAAAATTTAGAATCTTGTAAGGACAATGATTGCTCGTGGATGATGTTTTGAGTAGATGGATGTTGTATGGTAGGATACGTTCTTCCTAACTTGAAGATTTCGGGGACGAAATCCTTTAAGGAGGGGAGAATGTAACAACCCGTATTTTCAATAACCTGTTATAACGTAAATCGAGGCAGAATTTAATTTATAATCTGAATCAAGGGAAACGGGCTATGCCATTGCGTTCATCTCGGAAAATTACGCGAAATAGAGTCCGGGTTTTCGAAAATCGGAGTACGTATGACCCGATTAAGGCCCAATGAAGTTTTCAGAAAATTTCAAGTTCAAAACAGATTTGAATTTCAAGTTCAAATTTCGAATTTCGAGCCTGGAAGGCTAGGCGGGAAATTTCCCGCCAAGCCAACCAAGTCGACAGGCCTGTCGACTTGGCAGTCGACTTGGTTGGACCCAAGTCGACAGCCCTGTCGACTTGGCTGTCGACTTGGTTCAGCCGGGTAGTTTTGCCTGTGCACCATTTTAGGGTTTTGGTTAGGTTTTGGGGCCAGATTCGGTTTTAAGGGCTGAGATTGGAATTAGGGTTTAATCCTAAGGTTGAAACTAATCCTAATCTCTATAAATAAGCCCCAAACCTAACCCTAAATCATCATTATTCAACCCTACAACTAAACTATGGCAAAATTATTCCTCTCATGGCCTCCACTCTCTTCATAAAATTTCTAAGTTATTTCTATGAGAAATTTTCCATGCATACAAGTGTTTTCAAGCTTGTATGAGTGTCATTAGCTTGCATTCAAGTCAAGTTTCCATATTTACATCATAAAGCAAGGGTTTTGATCATTTTGGCTCAATGGTTTTTCTATTGGAGCTTGCATTTTGGGTTTATTTGATTGCATAAAGGCTTTGTCTCAATCTATATATATTTTTGTGTCTTCATAAGCATTGTAAGCCCTTTTCTACTTTCATATTTAAACTCTAAAGTTAAATGAATGATGCAAGTTTGCCATGTTATGTTATGCAAGTTTGCCATGTTATGATATGCAAGTTGTCATGTTATGTATGCAAGTTTGGGTGGATCATTTTACTCATGTTATCATGTTATGCAAGCTTACCTTGAGTATATAAACATAAAGCTTCAAGCTTTATGCTAAAGGTTGCATTTTGGCAACATGTAAGTTATCATATCTCTTATGATAACTTGCATGTGAGGCTAAATGCGAACTTATGGTCATTTCTACATGTCATGTAGCACCATGTATCACTAATATGCTAAGTTTGGTTTTATGCATACTTTTGAGGCCTAAAAATGTAATATGCAAGTATATGAACATATGTACATTTCATATGCCACCATGTTAAACTTGTGGCTTCAACACCTTTTGTCATCTTTATGCCAAGTTCCCTCTTTCTATCCTTTATGCGCTATTGCGATTATGTAAGCGATGGGATTGCGTTTGGGGTTGGGTAAACTTAAAAGACATGAAAACATAAGATTGGGAATTTACCTATTAAGTTAGGTCTACCCATTGTGAATCTACCTATTAAGTTAGGTCTACCCAAATGCTTGAAAACTTGTAATATGTTTTGTAAACATAATGGACATGACACTTAGAAAACATAAGTGTGACCAACTCGAGGTTGGGTTGAGTTTGTAGCGTAAAACTACCCGGAACCGACCGGCTTAACTAGTTGCTACAAACAATAGGAACCAACGTGAGAAGTTGGTCATGTTGTATCTTGAACCCGAGGTTAGACCAAGTTGTGGTGTAAAGCTACCCGGAACCGACCGGCTTAACTAGTAACCGCAACAAAGTCTAATGTGAGAGGTTAAGGCACATTAATTAATTAATGCCTCATGATTAGGGTTAAGTCATGGTCCACTTAATACTTAACCAATTTGGACTTGGTGGATTAATCGGGGTTAAGTCGTGAACCCATCGTTACACTTAACCAAGTTAATCCATGATTAGTAAAAGGGTTAAACCGTACTTAACCCACTAGAAAATCCTAGCAAAGGGGGGTCCACTCCAGCAGTAATCCCAAGTTTGTATCATCATGACCCTAGGGACTAGGCTAGGGTGGGGCACGATTACTGGACTGGTATAAGCGACCAAAAACGACGGCCGGGTGGTACGCCGATGTAGTTCCGGACGGACTATGGTCGTGCACGTAGTCCGTATTTGGAGAAGTCACCCATGGGTACCAGTAGATCGAGACTGTGCACTCATGTTTATGGTGTCCAGGGGTTGACACCCTAGGGCTTGATACACCCGAAGGGTGGACCCAGTACAGTCCGACTACAATCATGTTTAGGCCGTATTGACACCAACACGTGACGAGTTAGGCTTATAGGGAGCCGATCGACTAGACCGTTTGGTTGGACCTCGTATTAGGGTCACTTCATGTTATTGGGCCAAAGCTTGGGCCAAGGGATCAATACTTGTTTATTCAAGTCATGTTAGCTTGCTAGTACACCTGTGGTGCAAAAACCTTAAACCTGATAACGCGATGACACCTTTATCTACCTTGTTAGTTAATCATCATGCTAGTATGTTGTTATCCTTATGTTCATCCCTGCTTCTCATGCCAGTTAACTTTATCAGTTTACATTGATTGTAGTAGGGCTTACTCAGTCTTTTTGACTGACCTGTTTTTCTTTCGCCTCTTTTCTTCCGTCCCCCCCCCCCCTCCCGGTTATCAGGGTGGGAATATTGGAGCTTAGCTTGGATTTCTGATCGCTTGCTTGTGGGGTTTTAGCTCATGTACGGTCTTGACATTAAGCTAGCTATGGTTATCACTTATTTTGGGGATAGTACTTATGTATTTCAGTTTTTCAGTGATGTTGTTTTTATCTAGACTTGTGTATTTGGAAAGTTGACATTATGTTGTACTAGACTTGTTTTGAAATAGTTGAAATCTTCCGCTGCTTTACTTATCTTATTTACTCTGTTTACATATATACATATGTTCTTGTTCTGCCTTGATATATCATTATGCATGTTTACCCGGTACAAACGCCCCTCCAAAGTCAGAGTGCTTGCAAGAGCCACCCTGGCGGAGGTGGGTTGTTACATAACTTATAATTAAATTGATTATATTTTATTTTTTTATAAATATGATACATGTTGTAATCAAAATATAATTCCCTTATATGTAGGAGCTCAGTGCAAAAAATAAAATTAGCAGGCAGCAGCTCAAGGTGAATCACTGTGCGGGTTCAAAACCATTTGCACGCTACAGAGAAGAAATGGTCATACAAAATGTTAATTTATAAGCTTGCATAATATATATTTCAATTCTTTTAAGTCTTTTATTTTATTTTATTTTCATTTTTGTAACAGGGCGATAAAGACACTCAGCAAGAGCTAGGAAGAATCAAGTTACACCGCTTGACTCATTCTAAGGAAAATAAATGGACCTGCTCAGAAGAAGAAAACAATTATGTGCGAAATATATTTTACATTCAAAGGTAATCTGGTTTCTTAGAAATGAATATATTTTTAGTAATATGTCAAATTTAACCCTGCAGAATAGTATGGTGGAACTTCAAAAGCATTATGCGCTTGAAGAATTCACTTCCTTGACATAAGATGAAATATGTGATAAAGTTTTGGGAACTAGACCTGGATATATAAAAGGACTTGGACATAGTGTGCTACCAATTTCAAATTCTAGTTGCAGCTAATTTGATTTATCCAATGTTATTTTAAGGGCAGAGAATGCAAAAAGGCATAATGCTGAGCTCACCACACAGTTGAAACAACAGATTCTCCAAGCGCAAGAGCAGAATCGTAAGATCGAAGAGTTAGAAAGTTGGTGTAACACTATGGCAACTCATTGGGATACTTTCATGAGGCAATTTAGTGGTGACGGGTCTTCTACGTATTAATAATACTATTTATATTGAATTCCTTTAGCAATGCACATTGAACTTATATCAAATATGATATGATCCGAATTTTTTTGGCTTCTCAAATCAATATATATAACTGCAAATAATATTAGAAGATGATAAATAAATAAAATGAAATCTTTGCTAAAGTTGAATCCTTACTAAATTTGAAGCTCTTTTAGGCTGAAACAGCACAAAACAGCTCAATGTAGGTTTGAGTAAACCTTTCCACTGTGAAAACCATAGGCGACCCATAGTTTTTTCTTCCTAAAATAACCATCGAAGATATGGTAGCTGCGAATGCACTAGTTTTTCCATACATTCGGCTACGGTATAGAAAACTAGTGAACCAAATGCTAAATTTTCCTTGCCTTTGGGGAAGGCGATATCACTTGCGGCGGTGCTTGTCCTTTCTTAATTTGTAGTGGCATTATATGTTGGTAGTCCTTGCATTTAACTTACATGATTACTTAATTTATGTCAACGGTAATCTGGTTTTAGTCGTATTTTATGTGTTTGATTGAGTTGGGTAGATGGAGAGTTAGATTATGCTGAACTTCGCATAAGTTGTATTGGGTTCAGGTGAATTTTCTGTTAAATTGCTTGGTGTGCCTTAAGTGCAAAGATAGCAGGTTTGAAGTGCAAACGGGCGTTATTAACGCTGGCTGAAGCACTCACTCAAAACAAATTTAGGTTGACTGTGAACTGCTATTGCATTGTTGTAGCATTCTATACCATGTCGGATCCCTGTTGATTTATTCAATGCTTACCGTGTACTTCTATAATTTAGCCATGTCTCATGTTACATGATAAATAGCCTGCACACTACTAAGTGAAGTTGAATCATTGATAGTTGTACTATGGTACTGTGAATTAGTAGCATTCCATGCTTATACCTTTGTGTCAAACTTACGAATTAATGAGTGATTTGTTCACACAGCAGTTATAGGTTCACTTTAGCTGAATTTTTTATTTTAACTAGTGTGGTTTTTGTCATGGTCGTAAAATGGTGCTGAAGCTATTGGACCTCATCTGAAACATGTACTTAGTTGCTGCACTGGAACATTAAGGAATTATGCCTATCATGGTCGTAAAAGTGATTAATTTTTCAGTCTAAAATTCTGAAGCATACCTGTCATTATGACATATCTTAACGAATTATGCCTGTAATCTAGATTTTGCAGTTAAATTTTATGCATGGAAGTTTGATAAAGTTGTAATTTTGCAGATTCTTCCTATGAAGCACTGGAATAAACATTGACTAGCATGCTGGGACTGTTTTGTAAAAATCTTGGTGAGATTGTTTTGTATAGATCTTGGTGGACATGGATAAATGATTGTTTTACTGATGTACAGATTTGGGCACTGTAGTTACTAGTATTGTATACCATGATAATTTGTACAGTACATTGAAAACAACAATGGGTTCTTGGAAATAAAATGTTGAGAGTACGACATGGATCTTTTTTTTCAGTTTCACTGTTATTGCAATTTTTTGTTTTTTTAATGAGGTTATTATAATAGCTCTTATTTTCTTTACTTGTAAGTAAGAATGACAGCTGTAGTTTGGTTTGATGATGAAGATGTTGAATGTGGCTTTCTAGCGATCTGAAGATGGTTTTATTTTTTAATTATGTTATTGTGTTTGTGCTTCTTGTAGATGAGGTTGGCAGCGGTTCTAGTTGTACATGAATGACAGTGATGTTGATTGAATTTATGAGCAAATGCGGCTAAACCATTTGCAACGTATATTTATGCTTTTAATAATATATTATTTTGCGACGTATATTTATGCTTTTAATAATATATTATTTTGCAACGAAACCACATGTCGCTATCGTATCTGTACAGCGACACGTAAAACATGTTGCAAATAATGATGTAGAAAAATAAAGAATTAGCGACGCAAATCATTTGCAACATTTTTCAGTCTTTAACGACATATTTTACATCGCAAATGCTTACCTTTTAGCGACATATTTTTCTATCGAAAAATATTTTTTGCGTCATCACTATTAACGACTCTCGCGCGACATAAAATTTTACGTTGCTAGAAATCTTTTACGACGCATACTCAATCTTTAACGACATTACCTTGCGTTTCTAAAGAGCAATTTTGTTGTAGTGTTCCTTTTTAAAATCAAATAACAAAGTTGAAGTAAAGACCTAATTTTAAAGTTTAAGTGCTTAATGTAAGTTACAGTATATTGTAGTCAGCAAGTCTAATACAAAATAATCATGATATTTTTTTTTGATTTTGTTATATAAAATTAAACAACATTTTATTTTCTTTGGAAATGATATATAAATGAGTATAAATTAACTATAAATGTTTATTTTTATATCTAATGAAACTTTTTTTTACATCCGTTATTTCCCACTATAACCATGCTATAACTTTTGTATCTCCATCGCTATAAAACCGTTGAACATTTCAACTGCATAGTTATAAACATTTCTAAATTTCACTATATAATATTAAAAGTATGTTGCAACTTATTCTCTATAAGTTGCAATGCATGTTTTCAATTTGCTCAATGGGAAGCAATGGTATGTTTAGTCTGAAAATAGATCTACAAGTTACGGTCGAAAAGAATCAAGTTTGAGAATTATTCTGTATATAAAATTGAGAATACATCCCAAATTCCACTACATGATTGGGATATGGCTGGAACAGTTGCAAGGACCATAGGAGATATGATTCTCTATTAATACAAATTGCATTATGCACATGCAACACGCGATTTTAATACAAAAACATCTTTCTAGTCCTTCACCAGACTTTGATTATCAAAAATCGCATCCTTCTGATATCTACATAATTTCAGCATACAATAATTACATGTGAAGGATTCCATAATCACAAAAGTCATCAAATCATCAAGAAAATCGTCTTCTGTAGAATATTTCATATTTATTCAATATGGTAAATAATATTGCTATGTGAAAAAAAAAGGGAAAAAAAAAAAAAAAAAAAAAAAAAAAAGAGTAAGGGCCAATGCACCCAATGTGCATAAAGTCACATATCTAAATTCAGATATAATTCTCAAATACATATACACAGTTACCAACTCATTGATTTCCTCTTGATCTATACTTATACTTAGAAGCCCAATACAAGTATTGCACAAAATTAAGTGCGCTCAACACGCACATCAACCAGTAAAACCTCTCCAAATGATAGTGGTTCAAATTGGACCCGGTTAGCCAAGCCCTGCGCTCGCCCGACCCGGTCACTCCGTTCACAACCGACACCAGAACCGAGCTCAAGTAATAGCCCATCGCCAATGAGGCCCAAGTCAACGACGTCGCCAGCGACTTCATACCCATCGGAGCCTCCGTGAAGAAAAACTCTAGCAAACCCGCTAACGTGAACAAATCTGCAGAGCCCAAAAACAAGTACTGAAGCCCAACCCAAAAGAAAGTAATCGGTAACGGGCTTTTGGCGTCTTCCAAGCCCATGGAAAACGCCGTATGTTTACGTTTATTTTCAACTAGCGCTGCTACCACCATGGCGAGAACCGAAAGCACCAACCCGATGCCGATTCTTTGCAAATGCGTAATTCCCATTTCGGACTTCGTGATCCTTCTAAAGAACGGAATTATTACATGATCGTAGAGCGGGGCCAAAATCATGATAAATACAACCGGGAAGACGGGCAGAGATGCTGGAGGCACTTTAAAGGATCCGACTTTGGTGTTCATCGTCGTCGCCTGTTGAATCGAAAATGTCGAAAGCTGCGCTAGACAGCAACTCAGCATTATGGTCGATAGAAATATAGGAAATATTTTGATAACGGTTTTCACGTCTTCGATTTGGCGGACCGTGCATGCAAGCCCATTGTGTATGGGCTTTGTTTGAATGGCTCTGTTAAGGAATTTTAATTCATGGGTTGGGCCTTCGAGTTGGTCGAGCTCTTTGTGATGCGCCGTTGCCTTTCCATTGTACTGTGCCTGAGTTGGGCTTAACGTCAAGTCAGCTACTGCATTGCTTGGGCTCTGAGAGGCGTTGCAGCTGAAAATAGAAGCAACCAACACCTATTCAAATCCTAAAGAGTTAGCCAGTGAAATTACCACATACAGTGAGACTTGCTTTATCTTCGTCACAAATACATGTGCGTACCTTTGCTATTGTTGTTAGTGGGCTGCCGACCGGAATTTTGATCCGGTAAAAGGGGGAGCCGGCGAAGAAGATGGGAACAGAAGCTAAAATGGTGAGCATTGAAATACCAAAGCCCCACTCCCATCCTTTGTTGTCCTCAACCCATACGACTAAGGTGACTGCAAACAGTGCACCAAGCGACAGACAGAACACGAAGTAGTTGAAAAACGTCGATCTCCCCCTTCGGCCTTGTATGGTTTCTTCGTCGAACTGTTCCGCTCCGTGGGACGGTAACGACCCTTTGATGCCGCCGACTCCGAGGGCGGTCAGGTAAAGTCCTACGAAGAGCATAATGGCTTTACTTCCTGAAACCTTGTCGCAATCAGCTGTTGGTTGTGATGGCGAGCATGGTGAAGGTTTCAGAGCAGCGGATTTTGCTTGAATTGTTAATATTGCTAAACCCTGCCGTAAAAACGTACATGAAAGTTACGGTTTAGATCTATCAATGACAAAAAAATATAATATGTGTTATAAAAGATACGACTATAGTCAGGAAAAATATATGATATAAAATGCTGGGCGGTTCGCTTTTCAACATGAGCAAACGTCATTGGCATTATCTAATAACTGAAAGCACAGAGGGCACAGAAAGCAAGGCAATTTATTCAATGATGAGATGAGATCTGTTATTATCCTATCAAATTCATCAATGACTTGTTCCCTATTCTAGTTTTCTGATGATGCAAGCATCTAAACCATTCCATGATCTAAGCCACGCGCCTATTTGCCAGAAACAAAAAATTATCCACAGGAAAATGAACAATTCTTGCGTTTTTTCTTTGTTTTTAGGGAAGATTTCAGATGCTATAATCTAAATCCCTTTCAAAGCGTTTTGTTTTCAGTCAAATTTGATTTAAAGTTCAATGGTCAACATATCAGATGAAAGATCCGTTTCATTTTTTGGTGAAATGACAGCATCTAAAGAAACTTATTGACTCCGCATCTATTGTTCCTAAAGAAACAAAGCATGAGAAAAATAATTTATTTTAGATTAAAAAATTAGAATACAAATAAAAGAATATAGGGTACTCAAAACCCAAATTATAGTTTTAATTTCAGGTCATTTTAAACCGGTAATTGATTATAGTCATATTTTCTAAGCAAAGGTGCATTAAAGTTTCAGTAGGAACATTCATATCAGCCTCTCTGGTTAGTTTTAATTTAGGTAAAAAAAAAAAAAAAAATAGGAAATTTATATTATTATAGTTATTCAAAATAATTTATTTTAGGTAAAAAAAATTGAACATAAATAAAAATAGAATATAGGTATTCAAAACCGGAATTATAGGTTATATTTTAGGACTTTTTAAACTGCTCTTGATTATAGTCATATTTCCTTAAAAAAAAAGGTGCATTAAAGCTTCAGTGGGAACGTTCATATCAGCCTGTCTAGTTAGCAATTCTTTATAACAGATAAATATCATACGAAAATGCTTGATTAACCGGAAATCAGTAGGTCAAAAAGTACGGAAGTAAAAGTATGTGTTGGATGAGGTAACCGCCATGAATTGCGTGAATTTCCCCACCGCGTATTTGCAGATCCGGTGATTTCCACCACATTTCTTTCGGTCGTTTTAGCACTGTCCAATATTATAATACACGATTTTTTTACAGCTCTGTTACGATCTCAACTTCCAGTGGAGGTTCGTTTTGAAAATAATAATAATAATATTTTATCTCTTTTCTTATTTTCATTTACGGATATTTAAACGTAATTTACTTTGCTCAAAAACATTTTTGTGCATAATTTCTTGTATATGAATTATTTGATTACGATATTTAATAGCAAAACACATAAGGCTATCATAAGTCATGCCTCTTAATTGATAGATTGGTCGTTTCGTTCTAAAAAGTAATGCTTATTAATTCATGAATATATTCACCTTGCTCGGTCTTAGATCCTTTGATTTAGATTATCAATTCCAAAATTTGCAAAAAATAATGATAAAAACAGCAAAGTCTGTAATTTTAAAATAAATTACAATAGCATATTATTATCATCATATAAGGTTGGAGAGAAAATGAAAGAAGAGACAATATGAAGAAAATAGGTTGGTAGATGTTGTAGTCTTGTGCACCACAATCCAATTTCCTATGCTGCAGGTTACTTCTACTTGTGGACCACAACAATTATTTATATCACATTTATCTTTATTTTCAACCAAAACAGTGCATCCACTGCAACCATTATGCTTACAGAAATCTTATGTCATCATTTATGACTCTTTCAGAACATACTTTCATATGCAATGGAGTTTATTCACACTGGTTTCAACAGTGTGAACAAAAATCTACTCCGTTAAAAGAAGACCCATATAAGCCCCCTGATTTCCACCGATGAAGGCTGATGTTTTGTGCACACTGCTGGTAAAAGTGTGTACAAACTCACACTTCTTTCATATGTATCCCAAAAATGCCAAATGTGATGTTCAATGCTGGTGAAGTATGCTTTCTTTTATATAGAATTGTATTGGCCAGTATATATGTATATTATGTTCTAAAATAAAATGCATAAGCATATAAACTTTTTTTTCCACTTATCAACACCTTTAAATTATCCATAACCCTTTTTGCTGAAAAACGACAAGTGCTTATTGTTTGTTAGGCACAGCAGAGAGTTTTAAAGGAATTGTTATTCAGAAGACAATAAAGAAACAATAAGAGTAGACTTACCAAGAATTCAATAGCAGCACTAACCAAGTAGATGAAATAAGTAGAAAGAAAAGCATCTGATAGAAAACCACCAAGCAGTGCCAAAAGAAAAGATGTGCCCATGAAATTTGTGACTGCATTTGCTGAACTTGCAGGGCTTAGATGCATATAATCCAGCATGTATGTTACCAAATTGCTGGCATTTGCCAAAAATGCTAGATTCTCCACTACTTCCACAACTACATGTATACAACAACCCGTTTTCACTTTTATGCTTTTTCATTTCATTGGCTTATAAGTCACAAAAGAAAGTTGACTGCAAAAACATGCATCTGCTGCATGATTGCATGTTTACATGTGCACTATTCATGTGATAACAATGCTACAACACATCCTTCCTTAATACTTGAACAAGTTGCAATGAAAGCTGAAAAAGAAATGTGATATACGCACACAAATTAAAGAAAAAGCAAACACATGTGATCATGATTTTAATTGGTTAAAGTCGACGACCTTGTAAACTGGAAATTAACAACAAAAAAAGAAGAAGAAAAAGAAGAAGAAATAGAAGATAATTTCTACATGCAACTTCCCATGATGAAAAGAAAAAATTAGTGTTAAGGTAGTGAATATTTCTACAAAACAATACAATGATTGATGTCAGAGAATAAGTAAAGAAATGTATACAAATTTAAAATTATTGTTACCCAGCACAAATGAAGCTGCAAGCATGCCTCCATGCTTTGATTTTAAAGCTTTTCTTCCTCTCCAATCTACATATCCATTCCATTTATCCACACCTCCTTCTTCCTAAAAACATCAATTACTCATTAGATGATATATGATACTGAAAATGAATGAAACCTATACGTTCTAAAGAAAGAATTATCATTACAAAGTATTAAAGAGAAACACAACAAACCATTTATTTTCTTGTTTGTAGAACCTGTGATGACGCCCCCTGTTTTGAATTGAAATGATAAACTAATGGTATATAGATATAGATGTATGTAACAAACAAATTTATGATAGGAAGGTCCCATATTTATAAAAAGGAAGGATGGGTCCTACACCATGGTACTAATAAGAAATCACTTAATGCATCCTGCAGTGTAACCTTTTGTTTACCCTAAACCTCACCAGACATAAACTCTTTGAAGGAAGAATATGCTTACATTTCAGTGTAAATAACAAGCAGATTTACTGTTGCCTACCTTTCAAATATTTTTTAGCATGAAAACATGTCTATTAATTTAACACCTGACATTTTCCATTTGATGAAATATGCATCAATTCAACAAAATATTAGTGCCATTGCGCCGTTCATTTGACATCAATTGTGAACTGATTAAGCTCCTTATATGTAAACCCAAGTGTTTTTAGTGCATAACTGGATCAGGTAATTTGGTCTCAATCATTAGTTTTTATTTATTTATCAGTGCCTCAAAGGATTGAAAATTTTAGGGCATATCATACAAGTAGTCTCCTTACACCGCTTTAAGGTGTGAAAAAGACTCATCGTAGTCACTTGCAATGTCTCTCTCACAATACATTACTTTTTAAGACTAGATTGCATTTTATGAATATATTTGTTCGTGGACTCATGTGGAAGCTTATGAATTTGAAAATTTTCTTAATAAAGCTAGCAACTTGGGAGCATTACTTCCATATCAAGTGAGAGTTTGTAGATTCAAATCTATCTTGTGTGTTGGAGAATTTTTCCTTTGGAACAAAATGTAGGGTTCTCAAATTTTAATTGATGATTATCAGAAAACAGAACCAAAAGATACAACGCAAGCCGACACTTAGAAGCACATGTTTAATCATATATAACATATTCTTCAATCTAGCAACCTCTTTAACATACAAGTTAAGGCCAATTAAAGAAAGAAGATACACGCACAATATTATGATAATTGTTTGTATGTGCGCACATCAGATATTTTGTAGTAATTACATGCTGAAATCGCTAGAAAGAGTGGGGGAAAAAAATGAACGGACATGAAAGCGCGTGCAGAGCAAAGCCAAAGAGGTCCATAAATATCATTTTCATTCATGCAACCAAAGATGTAAACTTCTCTAAAAAGATGGCAAGTGACGGTTGGGAATCAAATCCATTACCTAAAGCAGTTAACATGACAAAAATAAGTGCGAGTGTTCATTTTTTTTTGCTTGTTGGTATGTTCCATTTTGCTTTTTCATATAACTGTTAGCAAATTGCCTATACCAGCGCTTTGTTCACATGGTCATAAACAATATTTATGCTTTTTAGGAGCAAAACTAGTGACTCCTTGAACATTCGGATTGTAAATAATGTCATATCCACATTTGAAATTATTTCAAAATATTGGCGATCTGCATCCACGTGTATTGATAAATATTGGATGATTATCCTATATTTTAACAATCCAAAGAATAAAAATATAAACCAAAAAATTAGTTTAACGTAATTTCCTTTAATCTCTTGATTAAAAAAAGGTCAACGATAAAACAAATGCGCTTATAATAAATAACTTTGAGTATTTAATATGCACGTAATATAAACTATTAACTTAACAAAACAATAAACAATCATCTTTCATTGACTAAAATACAATCAATTTATACACTATACACTACTAAAAAGGCTTCAGATTGCGATGACACTAGGCAACGGCTAGCGACCGTCGCTAGCCGTTGCACGGTTCTTGAGTAACAAACTGTCGAGCCTTTCGTCCCCAAATAAGTTTACCTCAAATAAAAAAAGAAACCCACGACCCTTCTGCGCCGTCGCCCCCCCCCCCCCCCCAAGCTCCGATTTCATCCCTTTCAATTATCTCAATTTGTGCCGGTATGTCCTCTAAACCCTATTCCATGTTCAATTAGGGTTATTTAGGGTTAATTCGCATGTTTATATGAGTTTGTTAATTGAATGTTTATGGATATGAAATTGGTTGTCTTGTGAGATGCATATGATGTTGATTATGTTATAGATTGGTTTGAGAATAAGTGTAATTGATTAGAAGGTTGAAAACGTTGATTATCACATATGTACTTGATTTAGAAGCATGAAAACGACGATTATCATGTATGTAATTGGACTTACATTGATTGTGTTGTAGGTTGATTGTGTTGTAGGATCATTTGAGAAAAAATGAAGTAAATGTGATTGTTTAGCGGTAGTAACTTGAGTGTAATTATTGAAACGGTGTAATGATGTCCCTTGTCTCTATGCATTGTTATCTATGTCACCATCAGATGCAAGTATAGTCGGTCTAAACAAATTCAAAGAATGCATTTCCAATATACAAAAAAATTGTTGCTATAATATTTATAATAAAAAATGTTAATTCGAGATGGTTCTTAATTTAGATATATATCGTTAAGAATCTTGTTATACGTAATAAAAATCATATTTATAACTTAACTCCTTAAATTTGAAATGAAATTGAATAATTAACTTGAAAGCTTAGTTTTTCTTTAAAAAATTGAAACTAATTAACTAAATTTAACTTCATAATTTATACTTTAAACTAAAAATAACTAAAACTAATTTATACTTCATAATTTTCATTGTCATGTTATTTTACAAATTGAAAGCACTGAAAAATATTATACAGACGCTATGTAGTTAACGCGCGAGCGTAGACGGAAAAAGATGCAAGGCGCAACTAAGGAGCTTTTTTGAAGTTTAAGGCACACCTATTAGTGAAGCGCAAAAAAGCCTAAAGCGCAAAGAGCACACTTTTTTCATTTGAATTGTTTTTTTGGTTTAAATTTAGGTTAAATGTTTTTTTGACTACTTATGTGAATCTCTTCGATAAATTTGGTCCCGTCCGACAAATGTTGTATATGATCGTTATTTGGGTATTTGTTTTTACACAAAACGAAAATCTATATTCATCTGATACAATATGTGTTGGATTTGTCCTACTATTGGATAAGTTACAAATATAATAACGTAAGCATATTTTATAAATCATTTCAGTTTAAACGGTTAATAAAGTTTCGTTGGCACTTCATTTTTGTTTTATGTGTACGCGCATTTGTGTACGATACAGGGACCAAAGGGAAGTGCTGCCGAAATTTTATTGAATCGTTTAACCTGAAATGATTTATAAAATATACTTACGTTATTATATTTATAATGGAAAGTAGGTAGACCGGCCGTCACAAAGTAAAAAAGAAATAAACAAAAAAACCGAAAACATGCAATAATTATAAATGAAATTTTACAAGATTTAAAATAATATAAAGTGTTACGTTTGGTCGAACTTTCTAATATATTTGTTGCAAATTAGGAAAATGTTCGATTATTTTCATGATGCAGTTGGATATATCAACCCCGGATGAGCTGATGGACTGGCGAAAACCCCAGATGCAATAGGAAATAGACGAGCGCATTGCATTTACTTTCAGAAGCATGAATTTATGCCTGGGGAGGGAGGATGTAACACCCCACGTCCATTAATGTTACTCACTAAGGGAATGCATTAACTTCTATGGAGAATTATAAGAGTATATAACAGAATATCACTAGACAGATATATAGATGGTACTTAAGAAAATTCAAACCTTATTCATTGTAGCGGAAAAGCAAAACATGTTTGGTTACAACATCAAAACCACATACTAGAATCAAGTACATAAATATCCATCTTGAACAAAATTATTATCAGAGTACATAAAAGTAAAATCATAATCTCACTCCAAATAGCCATAATGAAAAGAGATAAAGCTGGGCATTGCTCTTAACACTTCCAAGCGCTTCAAGAAGAAAGAAATCCAAGTCAAGATTCAGTGTTTCCTCCTTGAGAACCTGGGGAGGGGGGGGGGAACAGAAGAAAAAGAGGTGAAAACAAAAAGGTCAGACATAAAGCCTGGCGAGTCCAGCTACTTTTAGCATGAAAATAAATAAAGCAATATGATAGGAATAAACAGGATGGAAAGTATAACCATGACATAAGGTAAAGCTGTAACATGATGAATATAAAGGAATGTCTAGTGCGCTTCCCAGATTTCTTACTTAATTTAATTCTCTGCACCACCTACTAGTAATTCTTAACGAAATGATCCCAACCCCGCAATTGGTATCACTCAGGCGTAACATCTAGTAAGAGGTATCCGCCTCATCCACTTATTCTAACCCAAACTTATATTGGTTAAGTGTTGTCTATAAACTCAGTTGACTTAACCCCATCCACTTATCTAATCAATATGCTTTATTGGTTAAGCTTGCCTAAACCCTATCCACTTTGTTCATGTATTATTGGTTTAGTTGTCATCTTACACAGGTTAACTTAACCCCACCCACCTAACATGTTTTAGGTATCATATTCGTCTTTGATCAACATTAATTAGTTATTAATGCACAGACCTCTCACATTAAGTCGATGACTTATGGCCGCTGGATGTGTCGGGCGGTTCCGGGCAGACTTCTGTCACAAGCCGGACTTAACCTCGTGTCTAAGCATCTTTTAGTTATTCCTATGACCTCTCACATTAGACTGACCGTTTGCGATTGCTGGTTAGGCCGGTTGGTTCCGGGCAGGCTTCTACCGCAAATGGAGTCTAACCTCGCGTCTCAGCATGCTTATCTTAGCCAATTTATTCATTTGCAGTTTATGCCAATTTAAGGCTAATTATGTCAAGTACCCAAAATTCCCAATTTCATATCATGCCCAACAATTAACATATATTATGCCAAATTTAATATTTGTCATGTCCAAACCAACCCAACGTATATTATACCAAATTTCCCATCGTTCCCTAAAATACCGTTCGTACGTCCGTCCCTATGAGATTTGGCCTAGGCTCGAAGTAGCCTGGCTATAAAAACCAAAAAGGAAACGAGGAAGGGATAAGATAAAGAACATGCATAATAATAACAATAGGCATAAGTATGAACTGATCATAAAGATATGATAAATCTGATAAAACTGATGATAATATCAACATGGGTATACAAGAATCATGAATCTGATGTTATAGGCTAAGATAGAATTGATGAGATTCAATCTTATTATCATGTATAATTACCAAATCCAATTTACAACATGTCAGAATTGCTTTAGCATTATTTTAATCAAAAAATAATCAATGAACTCACAAAGATTGGATTAAGGAAGAGATTTAAATTTTGTAGTTGTTGTAGATTCGATCCCCTTATAGAATTCCTTTACTTTTATTTGTCGAAGAAAAAGGACTAGTTTAGGTTGAGGCAGCATGGAGGCGCCATGAATTAGTGTAGTGAAATTATATTTAGGTTTAGATGTGTTTATATAGGTGTAGTGAGTTAATTAGGGCCATTAGATTAGATCAGGAGCCATAGGAATCGTCCATGTCATCCGACCAATAGAAAATAGCCATGTTGCGGAAAAACGATCATTAACCAATAAAAATGCGCCATGTGTGCAACATGATGCGCAGCAGTAGGGTGTTGACACCCACACGCCATATATATATATATATATATATATATATATATATATATATACACACACACACACACAAATATATATATTCTTTTTAACCATTTTTCCAATTAATCCTCCAATTAACCCTTTTAACACTAAACCGCTTTTTAATTGAACTGCATTCACACTAAGCCACTTTTTAGCCATTCCCCTAAAATAAAAATATGGCATTAGCAAGGATCGAACTCTGTACCTCTGGTATGCAAGTCACATGCTCTAACTAACTGGGCTACTTAGTCTTTTGTTAACAAGACTTAGGACAATGGTATCCATTATTTTTTCTCATTCCTCTTTTTTCCATGTTTTGTTGCAATATTTAATTAAAAGATATCTTTTTCATCCTAAATCGGTTTTTTGCAAACCATAGGTCTAAATTGACTAGAAAATAGCCATGAACGCAATGACGTAACCCGTTTCACCTACTTCTTCTCTCAAAAATTAATTATTCTTTAATTATCTCTTATGACATGTTTTGAAATAATGGGGTGTTACATTCTCTCCTCCTTAAAAGATTTCGTCTCAGAAATCTTCAAGTTAAGAAGAATGTATCCTACCATCCAATCATCCATCTACTCGTCCATCATCCTCAAGCATCCATTGTCCTTAAAAGATTCCTAATGCTATATGAACAAATGCAAAAGTGTGTGTATATGTTCCTTATCTAATGCAAAGATCAGGCGGTCTACTAATTCAGTTGACCTCCTTAATGCAGAACATGATAGTGCCATGCGTCCATTATGTATGCAAAAGAATCCTAATGATACATATCATTTCTATATGCGTGCACAATAATTCATTCAAATGCAGCATCAATTTGATAACACATTCAATATACATCCATTAATTTAAATATGCACACTCAATCATATGCTATATGAAAGTGATTGAGCTGATCTAGTGCCTAATGTGTGTGTAAATGCATCCACGAGCAACCACTAGCAAACACTTACATCCAGTTGCATCCACCAAACATAACATGTATCAAACACATGTTTACAACCATAGGATTTTCCTACCTAAAGATCAAAGATGTAATCGAGAGGATATACTAAACGATAGAACAATTATAATCAAAGCAGTAAAAAAAGGAGAAGTTGAAAACATACCCTCAAAAAGGAAAGGATACGACGCACGTATCTTGTCTTCAGTCTCCCAAGTCGAGTCTCCTTGATCATCTCGTCATTGGACTTTAACCAACTTGACCTTCGATCCAAGGATGCATGTAGGAGCTCGTCTAATCGTGGCATCTCGCTCCACTTCCACTTCTCTAAGCATTCTCGACTCTACTACTTCCGCGGTATCATGTAAGCACTTCCGCAAATGCGACACATGAAATATGTCATGAGCACCACTTAGGTTCTCAGGCAGCTTCACTCTGTAGGCCATCTGTCCAATTCTTTATGTAATGGGGAATGGCCCTACGAACCTTGGTGCCAATTTCCCTACAGATCCAAAGCGAACTACATTCCTCAGTGGTGACACTTTAATAAAGACCATATCTCCAACACTGAATTCAAGATCGGTTTTTCTCTTATCAGCATATGACTTTTGTCGGTCCTGTTCCATCTTCATACGTCTTCAAATCAAATTTATCTTCTCCGAAGTTTCCCTGATCATATCGGGCCCAAGCAAAATCTTATCCGTAGACTTATACTAACAAGTAGGTGATCGGCAAGGTCATCCATATAGAGCTTCAAAAGGTGCCATGCCAATACTAGTCTGATAGTTGTTGTTGTAGGCGAACTCTACCAATGGAAGATGTTCCTCCCACGTCCCTCCAAAGTCTAAGATGCATAACCTCAAAAGATCTTCTGGAATCCGATCACTCTTTCTGTTTGGTCGTCCGTCTGAGGGTGATAAGCGGTGCTCAAACACAATTGCGTTCCAACCACCTCTTGCAAGCTCTTCGAAAACTCACTAGTGAAAATGGGATCTCGATCGCTTACTATGCTAGAAGGTATGCCGTGTAAACAAAATATATCTCAAAGGTAAACAGATGCTAACCACGCCGCGGTTCTTTTACTTTTAACGGGAATAAAATGGGCGTTCTTAGTAAGTCTATCTACTATTATCCAAATCCCCGTATTACCCTTCCTCGACCTCGGCAACCCATCGACGAAATCCATAGAAACACTTTCTCATTTCCACTGTGGAACCTCTAAAGGGTGAAGTAAACCACCAGGATTCTTGTGCTCATCCTTGACTTGCTGGCACACTAAGCATTTAGAAACGAACTCAGCTACATCCTTCTTTATTCCCGCCCAAAAGAAAACTTGCTTCATTTCCCTATACATCTTGTCTCCACGGGGATGTATGGTCAGCTTAGAACGATGTGCTTCTTCAAGGATTGTCCTCCTCAAACCCTCGTCTCGAGATACACGAAGTCTCCCATCCCTACGCAACCAACCTTTGTCATCGATAGTATACCTACTAAGATGGCTCGATGACTCCCCTCTGATTAGCTGGTCTACTATCTTTATCACTTGTGGGTCATCTTGCTGTGCCACATCTATCTATCCCAAAAGCGTAGGTCGCACCTCTAATGATGCCAACAAATCGAGTACATAATCAATAAAGGGTCTAAAGTCAAAGGTAGAGATATACTCTAAACTCCGCCGCTCGACAAACAAAGGACTCAAAGTCAACTTCTTTCTACTCAAGGCATCCGCTACAACGTTACCCTTGCCAGGGGTATTTGCAATCTCAAAATCATAGGATGCTAAGAACTCCATCCACCTCTGTTGCTTTGAGTTTAAATCCTTTTGGAAGAAAAAGTATTTTAGTGACTTATGGTCTGTATACAACTCAAACCTCTCATCAAGCAAGTAATGGAACCAAGACTTAAGCGCAAAAACTATGGTAGCTAACTCTAAGTCGTGGGTAGGGTAATTCTTCTCATGAACTTTCAACTGCCTTCCACCATAGCATATCACCCTTCCCTTTTGCATTAAAACTGCGCCAAGCCCTGTCCTGCAAGCATCAGTATACACTGTGAACGGTTTACTCCCATCCGGCAAAACTAAAACTGGAGCTGTTGTCAATGCCCTCTTCAAACGTTGGAAAGCATCGTCACAGTCAACATCCCAAGAAAAGGTCAAATTCTTTTTTGTCAACCGTGTAAGTGGGGCTGATATCTTAGCAAACTCCTTAATGAACTTTCTGTAATATCCCGCCAAACCAAGAAAACTTCTAACTTCTGTTGCATTCTTAGGAACCTTCCAATCTTGGATTGCCACTACCTTCGCGGGATCCATAGCTATCCCATTCTTAGATATCACGTGTCCTAAGAACCTTACTTCCTTCCTCCAAAAATGACATTTGAAGAACTTGTCTTTGAGTTGATGTGCTCGAAGAGTCTCTAAGACTTCCCTAAGATGTAGGGCATGTTCGTCCTCGCTTTTAGAAAATATCAAAATATCATCCACAAAGACCACCACGAACTTGTTTAGAAACTCTCTAAACACCCTACTCATCAAGTCTACGAAATATGCAGGTGCATTTGTCAAACCAAAAGGCATAACGAGCCATTCAAAGAAACCGTCGGGAGTCCTAATAGCAGTCTTATCTATATTATCTTCAGCTACCCTCAACTGATGAAATCATGTAGCTAAGTCCAACTATGAGAAAACCGAAGCATCAACCAACTGATCAAACAAATCATTTATCCTCGGCGATGGGTGTTTGTTTTTCTTCATGAGCTTATTCAGCTCCCTATAGTCCACGCACAATCTAAGTGAACCATCAGCCTTTGTGGCAAAAACAACAGGAGCACCTCACTCCGAGATAGTTCTTCTTATGAACCCTTTCTCAAGCAACTCTTTCACATGTTTACTAAGCTCCCTCCTTTCTCTTAGAGCCATGTGGCGCACAGGCAATGCAACTGGTTTCGCATTGTCGACCAAGTATATACGGAAATCTATCTCGCGTTTTGGAGGTAAGCCTCTAACCTCCTCAAAGACATCTGCATACTCACGGACTACTCGAATAGATTGCAAATCATCAACAGATGTGTCAAGAGATTCTAGGTATCTAAGCATAACAGAACACTTAGGGTCGCATGAGATATCGAGAGCATTACCCAAACTAGTCAACAATCTAACTACCCTCTTTTCACAGTTGAGAATGACACCATACCTGGCTAGCCAATCCAGTCCTAGAATCAACCCATAGCCCATGAAACCAAGTACATAAGCAATGCATTCGAACTCAACGCCATACACATATATTCTCAAATCTCGATATAACATAGAAAGATGAGCTGTACCACTAATAGGATTTGAGACTACAATGGGATCCATAATTAGACTAGTATTTAGGTATAGAGTTTCAACAACAGAAGCAGATATAAACGAATGTGAAGTGCTAGAATCAAACATAGTATGTATAGGAAGATCGAAAAGGAAAATCAAACTTTCAACAAAAATGTTTCTACCTCTCTCTTGCGTAACTGCCATGAGAGCATGAACCTGCCCTCCATAAGTAGATCATGTCCTCTATCCTTGCCCTTGTCCTTGCCTCCTTAGCGGTCCTCAATCGTATGTCCTTCCTCACCACATTTGAAGCAACCCGTCTTCTTCTTCTTCTTCCAACAATCCTTGCTTAAGTGGCCCGGTGTTCCACAATTAAAACACCTTTTCTTCCCTTGGCCCTTGTTATCCTCACCACCTTTCTTAGGTTCTACTTTCTTGCTTTGTGATTCTTCCACTTTCACCTCTTTCTTTTCACCTCTACCCTCTTCATGGATTAAAGCCATATCAACAAGTTTCTCATCCTTGGGCTGTGCTCCTTAGCCTAAACTCCCTCATTCTCATTTTTACCATCCTTGTGTAACGTGTTAACAAGTCTCTCGAAAGCTGCCTCCATCGCACGGAAAACCCTACGAAGCTTGAAAGAAGATTAGCTGCAGGTGAAACTACTACAGCCACAGATGGAGGTTGGGCATTTCTTTGCCCTCTGACATGTCTTGTAGTTTTAACATGCCTATGGAACTATGGCGAAAAGAAAGGAAAAAGTGATTCAAATAGAGAATCAAAAGAAAGATATATGACTTTTGGGATTATGTTTTTCATAATAAACCTTTCTCTTGAAAATACCCTCTTTAAAACATGTTTTTGAAAATACTTCTTTCTAAAAATGCCTTTTGAAAACGGTTTTCAAAATCTTTTATCTATTCTGATAACCTTCAGCTCTGATACCACGTGAAACACCCCACATCCATTATTCTCACTCACTTAGGGAATGCATTAACTTCCATGGAGTATTATAAGAGTATAGAACAGAATATCACAAGCCAGATATATAGATGGTACTTAAGAAAATTCAAACTTTACTCATTGCAGCGGAAAAGCAAAACATGTTTGGTTACAACATTGAAACCACATACTAGAATCAAGTACATAAATATCCATCTTGAACAAAATTATTATCAGAGTATATAAAGGAATGTCTAGTGCTCTTCCCAGATTTCTTACTTAATTTAATTCTCTGCACCACCTACTAGTAATTCTTAACGAAGTGATCCCAACCCCGCAATTGGTAGCATTCAGGCGTAATATCTAGTAAGAAGTATCCACCCCATAAAATCCTTGAAAGTCCACTTGCCCATAATAGATACTAGATGTCCCCACACTATCCCTAATCGATCGGCTCTCTAACTTGTAGATATTTGTGCAGGTCCCATCTTAGGGTGTATCACTCCCTAGGTGACAACCCGTGGGTGCACAGTTTTATACCTGCTGATGTGCAGTGGCTAAATCTTCCAATGCCGGGAACACCTTATGCACGGTTAACGAACCCATCCTGCACTGCTACACCCTCGCTATTATTTGACCGCTTATAATCATCCCAGTAAGCGTGCCCCAACCCTTCCTAGCTCAGGGTTCCCGATACCACTAAGTGGGTTACTATCTAAAATGGGTCCTTACCGCTACTAGGTTTTTCCTCAGGGTTTATCCTAACCCAAACTTATATTGGTTAAGTGTTGTCTATCAACCCAGTTGACTCAACCCCATCCACTTATCTAATCAATATGCATTATTGGTTAAGCTTGCCTTAACCCTATCCACTTTGTTCAAGTATTATTGGTTAAGTTGTCATCTTACACAAGTTAACTTAACCCCACCCACCTAACATGTTTTATGTAACATAATCATCTTTGATCAGCGTTTTAGTTATTAATGCACAGACCTCTCACATTAAGTCGATGGCTTGTGGCTGCGGGATGTGCCGGGCGGTTCCGGGCAGACTTCTGCCACAAGCCAGACTTAACCTCGTGTCTAAGCATCTTTTAGTTATGCCTATGACCTTTCACATTAGATTGACCGTTTCTGGTTGCTGGTTAGGCCGGTTGGTTCCGGGCAGGCTTCTACCGTAAATGGAGTCTAACTTCTTGTCTCAGCATGCTTATCTTAGCCAATTTATTCATTTGTAGTTTATGCTAAGGCTAACTATGTCAATTACCCAAAATTACCAATTTCATATCATGCCCAACAATTTAAATATATTATGACAAATTTAACATTTGTCATGCCCAAACCAACCCAACGTACATTATGACAAATTTCCCATCGTTCCCTAAAATATCGTTCGTACGTTCATCTCTATGAGATTTGGCCTAGGCTCGAAGTAGCCCGGCTATAAAAACCAAAAAGGGAAGGAGGAAGAGATAAGATAAATAATAGGCATAATAATACCAATAGGCATAAGTATGAACTGATCATAAAGATATAATAAAACTGATGATAATATCAACTTGGGCATATAAGAATCATGAATATGATGTTATAGGCTAAGATAGAATTGATGAGATTCAATCTTATTATCATGTATAATTCCCAAATCCAATTTACAACATATCAGAATTGCATTAGCATTATTTTAATCTAAAAATAATCAATGAACTCACAAAGATTGGATTAAGGAAGAGAATTAGGCATTATAGTTGTTGTAGATTCGATCTCCTTTACAGAAATCCTTTACTTTGATTTGTTGAAGAAGAAGGACTAGTTTAGGTTGAGACAGCATGAAGATGCCATGAATTAGTGTAGTGAAATTAGGTTTAGGTCTAGATGTGTTTATATAGGTGTAGTGAGTTAATTAGGGCCATTACATTAGATCAGGAGCCATAGGAATCGTCAACGTCATCCGACCAATAGAAAATAGCCATGTTACGAGAAAAAAACGATTATTAACCAATAAAAATGCGCCATGTGTGCAACATGATGCGCAATAGCAGGGTATTGACACCCACACGTCATATATATATATATATATATTCTTTTTAATCATTTTTCTAATTAATCCTCCAATTAACCCTTTTCACACTAAATCGCTTTTTAATTGAACTGCGTTCACACTAAGCCACTTTTTAGCTATTCCCCTAAAACAAAAATATGGCGCTGACGGGGGTCAAACTTTGTACCTCTTGTATGCAAGTCACATGCTCTAACCAACTGGGATACATAGTCTTTTGTTAACAAGACTTAGGACAATGGCATCCATTATTTTTTCTCATCCCTCCTTTTTTCATGTTTTGTTGCAATATTTAATTAAAAGATATCTTTTTCATCCTAAATCGGTTTTCTGCAAACCATATATCTAAATTGACTAGGAAATAGACACGAACGCAATGACGTAACCCGTTTCACCTAATTCTTCTCTTAAAAATTAAGTATTCTTTAATTATCTCTTTTGACATGTATTGAAATAAAGGGTTGTTATAGAGGAGAGGGAGAAGATTCTACTGTATATTGAGAGGAAGAAAAAGAAGAAGATGACGACGAAGACGAGTAGTGTAGGTGCTCAATTTTTTTGACTTATGCTCTGGTATGTACATATACTTGGTTTTTTATATGTTAGATGCACGTACGATGGTATATGATGTGTTTGGACATGTATGACGGTCTGTGAACAATAGTATGATATGTTTTGACATGTACGACGTTATTTAAACGATGGTATGTTATGATAGGGTTTTTAACTTTTTTTTTATATATTTGATGATGGTATGTTATGATGGATTGATTGCAATAAGTATTGGTGAGTTGATGGGATGATAGTGGTGTGGTGTTGGTTATTGGATTAAATTGTTATCATGTGGGTTGATGGAAAGAAATTGTTGTGTGCTGTAAATTTTTTGCTTTAGATTTTGCGATGGTAAGCGACGACAATTTGGTCATTATATAGCAATGGCTAGCGACGGCTTACAACGACATTTTTGTAACGTCTTACAACGACTTCCTGGTCAAATAAACCACTTGCCACGTAAGATGACACGTGGCTATTAGCCGTTGCTAAACAAGCGATGGAACCGTTGCTCAACCCGTTGTTATTCCTGTTGGCTACGACTTAAATAGCGATGGCGTATAGCGACGGCCTGCGTCGGCCGTCGATGGCTATATGCCATCGCTAATTACCGTGTGTTTTGTAGTGATAGTATTGATGAAAATTTAATGAATAACTATGAAATGTGAATATTTTCATATCCACACATCTGCATCTTTCTTTTTAGATATCTACTTTTATCTGCGTGTTTAAATACAGATCTTAATGGAGTTTGAACTTTTACATATCCATTGGTAGTCATATATAGGAGTACTCATTGATTCAATAGAACATTTATGTAACAAAAAGATTATCTGACTGTTGACAAGCTTTTTGGTCGAAGCTGTTACACGTCAAGATTTTGGTTAGCGACGCACTCGACTTGGAAAAATTGAAAAAATTGGCGCACTAAATATAGGTGATCTACTCGGCCCGATCACCTCAAAATGCTTGAGCGTGTCGGTCCGATCACATGACAAAACTCGTCATGGAAAAATATATAAATTTTGGCAAAATCGTGTTTCGCGCACCCAAAAACAGCTAATCGGCATGGCATGATCACAAAAAATGACGCGTGACTCACAACACGACCGAACTTGGTAAAATTGGCATTTTCCAAAATAAAATAGTATCACACACTCAAAAACAACTTATCGGTGTGGCATGATCATGAAAAATGGCTTGCGCGACTCAGACCATCAAAATCTGGCATTTGGCAAAAAACATTGTCGTGCACTCAAAACAGCTGATCGGCATGACACGATCACGAAAAATGGTTTGCGTGATTCACGGCATCAAAATCCGGCATTTGCCAAAAACTGTGTCGTACACTCAAAAATTGCCGATCGACATGGCATGATCACGAAAAATGACTTACGTTACTCACAACAACAAAATCTGACATTTGCCAAAAAAAAAAAAAAACAGTGTCGTGCACTCAAAAACAACCGATCCACATGGCACGATCACAGAAAATGGCTTGCGCGACCCAGGGCATCAAAATCTGGCATTTGAGAAAAAAATAGTGTCGCATGCTCTAAAATAGCTGATCTGCATGGCTCGATCACGAAAAATGGCTTGCACGACTCAATGCATCAAAATTTTGTAAATTGACAAAAAATGATTCGGCACGTCAAAAATGCCTGATCGACATGGGAAAATTGCGAAAAACCACATGCAAAACCTTGGCTGATCACTTTGATAAATCTGGCACTTCGGCATATTCAAAAACAGTGGATCAACACGTTCAGATCACCCATTTTCAAATACACAGCTCTGCCAGATCACATGAAAAAGTTGGTTCAAAAAGTTATCTTGGCAAGGGAAAATTTTGCATCCTTTCCTTTCGAATCCCTCCAAGGATTCAAAATCCCCAGTTACGTATCAACCAGGGAAAGCTTATCCCCATATCGTGCAAGGGATTCATAATTTTCCAAATCAAGGGATACGAAAACTGGCACAAAAAAAGGGTTGATCGACTCAGTGGGGTTCGAAATTTCACCAGCTTCGCATCATGGATTTCGATATGAAATTTGTGCTAGATCAGAGGGATTCGAAATTTCTTGGATTTTACCAGATCACCTTGGCATGATGGAAAATACACGCAGATCATCAAATTTCATTTTCCAAACAAGTGTTTTCATAGAATTTCAGGGATTCGAAATTTACCAAGTGACAAATGTGCCAGGAAAGTGGCAGATTGCTTTTTTTGGGTCTTTACCGTGTCAAACACCTATTTTTGGCAGATCGACACACGTTTTCACCAGCATGTCCAATTTTCATGTTTTTTGGCAAAACCTTACTAGTAAAGTGGCATATCATGTTCTTTTGGATTTTTACCATGTTGATCACCTGCTTTTACCTGATCGGCACGCGTTTTCACTAGATTTTCCAGTTTCAAGTTTTCTTGGTATAACTTTGCCAGGAAAGTGGCAAATCATGTTTTTTTGGATTTTTATCATGTCGATCACCTGTTTTTTCCTGATCAACATGCGTTTTCACCAGATTTTCCAATTTTCATATTTTTTTTGGACAAAGCGTTGGTTTTTCGACTCCGGTTTTGGGATTTGAATTTCATATCCCTCAAAGGTACGAAATTTGGCCTGACACACCAAAAACTCACCTATAAATACCCCCAAAATTGGCATTCAAAGGGGTTGATTCTCATTTGGTATTTTGGACTTATTGGAGCTCCCAAGCATCATTAATGGCATTTACCTTCTTCCCCGTGACCATTGGACATGGCATGGACCTATGCAGTTATAGCGCTTAGCGGTTCTATAGCGATGGAGGTGCAAAAAGGTGTAGCGGAGATAAAGCAGGGAAATAGCAGGGATATAGCGGAGGTACAAAAAATTTCATTAGATGTAGAAAAATTATTTGAAAATTAATTAATTATCATTCTCACATTATGTGTGTAGAAGAAATTAATATTAACTAATCTTATGTAACAATATCAATATTTTGTACATTAGATATACAGGTCATAATAGATTTCTACCATACATTGGTTACTTATTCCTTAAATTTAGCACTTTACACTAATTTTATTCAGTTTTTTCGAAAGAGATCTAGTCAAATCAATCTTTGTATATTTATATTGCTAAAGAGGGTGCTAAAAAGCCTTGATTTAGCGGATGTAGCAGAAAATAGTGGGGCTAGAAGCGGATCTACTGTTCATTAGTGCTAAACTGAAATAGCGTAGCGATTGAAGGGTGCTACAGGATATAGCGAGGATTTTGCGAGGCTATAGCGGGGCTTTAACTGCATAGGCATGGACCTCTAAAGCGTATACATGTTTTTCTTCAACTCTTGGACATTCAAAAGAACATTTTCACCACTATTGGACTATTTTGGAAGTTTTTGGATTTCTTGGACATGTCCTTGGATATTTACACTGTTTTTGGACAGTTTTGGATATTTTAGGATTTCTTGAACATTGAAGCTACTTTTTGGACATTATTGACCAAGTCAACACTTTTTCCATTTAACGAAGAAGAAGGGCATTTTGGTCAAAGTTTAGAATTAACAAATATTTTGTTGATCTATTACGACTCTTTGTACACAAATATTATCCGAACTTGTACAACTCTTGTAATCAACTATTATATGATTAATGATTATTATGAAGTGGACGTAGGCATTAGTGCCGAACCACTATAAAAAGTTGTGTTCTCCCTACACTTCATTACTTTACATTTGGATTACTGTGTTTCTACGACAGTTACACTCGAGGGTTGGCATGCACTGAATCGACGACAGTTCTCCACGTCAACACTTTGGCATGCCAAGTAGGGGATGCATAGCTTCAGCTTCAGTCTCAGTTCTCGACTTCAGTTTTCAACTTTAGTTCTCTACCTCATTTCTTGACTTCGATCTTCATATTTTAGAATTCAACTTCAACCTTCGTTTGGAAACGAACTTCACTCGCTTCCCGCCATGGTTAAGAGAAAACAAATAATTTTCTCGGGAGGAGCAGGTGCAGAGGAAGAGCAAGAACTCTTCTCGACCGGACATTCATCTAACATTGTCGCCCCAGACAACATCGAAGTAGTCGTCAAGGACTTAACTAAAGATCTTACTACTCGTTTGGAACAACAAGAACATTTCCGTCGCTAAGAGGACACCATGACCACTCTTCTCGCTCAATTCGAAGGATTTACAAGGCAATCGGGCCAAGAAAATCTTGTTGGAACAAGTGCTTGTGTTCCACAAGTATTAGCTTGGAATTTGGAGGTAATTACCGAAGAATAACCCTGTGTCGACACCAATTCGCAGACAACTATTGGATCGGTTAGGCTCAGAGGCAACACCCTTAATCCCATTCAAGGTTCAGCTCAGGCTATCGTCGATCAGATCTCCGGATCAGATGTTGGGAATTCCACTTAAGCGCCTGTGCTTGCATCTTTGGAAACAAGAACTCTCATAGTTCATAATCTTGGATTCGTTCCCGTCGAGCCACGTTAAGCAAGGAGTGAGCTAGATATTTTTCTTGGTGCTCGACCTTTCGCTAACATTAGACTTGATGCTGGGGGGACCGGCGTCAATCTGCATAAGTTGAATCAATATCTTGGCCTGGGAAGCGAAAGCTAAGTTTCTGATGTCATTCGATGTTATGCCCGTGGCAGGGCACCTCACGCTAGCTTGGACTGTGTTACTCGCAACCCCTTCACTCCAAACATCAGAAACTCTCAGAATCCATCGAACTTCAAACTGCTGGTATTAGAAGCTTTGGATGGTAGGAAGGATCATACTGTTCATCTCATGAGCTACATGCCTCACTTGGATGTGCATTTAGCCTCAGACGACGTCATAGACAAGTGAATCCCACTTTATTTCACTGACATAGCAGCTCTATGGTTCAGATAGTTAGAACCAGAATCAATTAACAGTTGTAATGCTTTGGTTGTGAGATTCATCGAGCAATTCACAGTTTACATCTCTCAACCAAGGAACGTTGTGACTTTAACATCTTACAAGCAGAGAACATGCAAGACTTTGCGCAAATTTCTTGAACGATTCAATGCAGCGGTGGTCTCCGTTGACAGGCTAGATCCATCCATGGTCCTAATGGCCGCCATATCTGGCATTCTTGACAAGACAAACTTTAGGACTTTGTTACGACGGGGACTGCCGAAGGACCTCGTCGAATTATACTTTGAATCCGAAATATTCCTTAAGGTGGAGGACTCCCATAATGAACATCCCGTGCATCGAACCAACTTCATGTTAGATTCAGGGCCATCCACACTTGACGAAGGTAAGGGAAATTCCAGGGAAAACCAAAACTCATGTTCGCGCTTTGATCCAAAGTTCCCAACCTACACTAAGCTTACTCATGGCTTAGAATGGATTTATCTCGATGTACATGAAAATGTGCATTTCCAGAAGCCTCCCAACAGAGACTCGACTCTGCAGCAGGAAACTTTAACAAATGCTGCTTATTCCATGAACTACCAGGTCATGACACCAACGACTATAGGAAGTTCCACGATCCCTTTGAAGCTCTCATTAGGCGTGATGGCTTACATCAGTACGTTCTGAATCCAATAACAATATATGCACCACTTACTATGCCCCGTACAATATCTCAGGGCATGGGCAGGACTGGTCCTCCTAGGACATGGTCATCGACTGACCTAGCTCTGCAGATCCTCATTAGCTTTCCTCGACCCCGGTCCAACACTTATGTTGTTTTTGTTATTGACGATTCCTTGCCCTTTTTGTTTATCTAGTATGTAATCAAAATGGAAATGTTGGCCCATACGTATAGAACCGGCTTGTGGTCTCCATTCGTGTCTGGGGTTGCACTAATGTAATGAAAAGGAATTTCGCTCGATCCGAATTGATCGCTAAACTGACCAAGACCGTTCAAAACCCCTGATTGGTTTGAAAACACGACACATCGGAACGCAAACATAAGAACATTTCATTGTTAATTACAACAATTTCATCAGAATACAAGAATATACAGAGTATGAATAAATATTATACACCAGAGATTTAATTACATTACTGCAGCGGAAAAATAAAACAATACACAACTGAAGGAGATATACGGATACAAAGCTTTCCTGATATCATTCCAGCTGTAAATCAGGATCCTGTGAATATAAATCTGCAAAACCAAAACTACGAGCTGCCCGTGTCAAAATAAGGGCACCCAGAGTTTAGGTTAAAACAATAAACTCCAGGCCAGTCATGTGACTGGCGTGAGAACTAAAACAGTTATTTAAAGCTTTACTTTAAATCAGATATATCAAGGGGCCACGCTGTATAACACGGAACAGGTTTCCTCCCAAGAATACCAGTGCATATAACAAAACAGCGCAATGCTTTTTGAAAAAATGAGGCTATTATAAGACCCATGTTCCATCACACAATGCAACACAAGTCAGAGGATAAGGTTTTCCCTTATAATAGCCAAACATGCTTGGTACATTAAAAACAAATCATTTGATACTATTATAAGTGCATTGTGTATAAAACAATTTCAAATATAAATGTATCAATCCTAGAAGGCATGGGTACCATATATCATGTCGCCATACAAGGCTCTACAATCAAAACCGCAAAGTCACATATTTGGAAATTGGATTTCCATCTGTGAACCGAGGCCAGGGATCGTCCTCACCGAATTCGAGACTGTCTAACCCGAGTCTCAGGCAAGCGCGCAGGCAAGCCTTGGATCGTCAAGGCCGGTCCACCGATGTGGATTATTATGCCTGAACACTATGTTTCCCCGCCCTTTGGGGCGTAAATAAGCCAAATGACTCCATTGGCTCCACACAGTCACCGATATTTCCAAGGCGCCTCACAACAGAAACAACCACACATGTGAAAATAATATAAATGTCAGGGCTGGTAGGTCACTGACACCACCCTAGCTAGAAGGAAATGCATGCCCTCCCTGAGGTCCTCTCCCGTTTCTGGTTCACAACCGGGTGTGAGGCTCGCGAATCAATGCTATACAAAGCTATGCCACAAAGGCGGTGCTTTGATCGTCAACCACAAGACTTTGCTTTTCAACAAAAGCCTTGATCAATTGCCACTTAGGCTTGCCACACAGGCAATTCACTCCATGCGATTGATATCCATCAATATATAACCCCTGAGCTCGTACGTCTCAGAGAAGGGCGTTAAGCAAGAGAATAAATTCTCCGCCGCCAAACAAATATATATTTAATAGAAATCAATCACACAGAATAAAATCCAATGTCAGACACACAGTCCATTTACAAGTTCATTCTGGGTCTGAACGAAACCGGAGGCACCTTGTACCTTGCTTATCCATCGATCTCCAAGTACGTTTGGACGATCACCAACTGATTCCCTCCTCTTGGGTGTACAGCCCAATCAAGATCATCCGTAATCACCCAAACGATGTGAAGACCTCCGGTCTTCGACCACCGTCTTCATCCTCGACACCACGTCGAATCAGTTATTCAGAATGCGATAAACCCGGTCTTTCTAAATAACTCGCGTATATAATAAACAAGTGTTACACAAACACAACGTACGCGTCATTCCAATCCAGAATATTCTTTTATTCAAATATTCTTATACTTTTGGGAAAGGTTCCCATTAATTTTATCAAAGATAAATTCTTTAAATTTATTCTTTAATCTTCCTTTGAATATCAATTCAAACTAGTCTGGATTAACGAACCACACCGAAGTAATCATTTATTTTATTTCCCAATCCCAACCTATTCATCCCATGAAGTAAAACTGGTCATACTTCATATCTAACACCACAGTGTTATCGGTAAATTCAATTACCATTCCACGTTCAAATCTAATTAAAGATTTAACTATCGCCTGGAGCAAAACTGGTGATACTCCATTCTCTATCTTTCAATCTAATTAAAGATTCATTAAAACTCCACTTGGTTTTAATCTTCCCAAAAATCAATATTAATGGTTGTTTAACTTGAGAAATCATATCCTGTCTTTAACTGGGTTAAAGAACCAATGTCGCTTAAAACACGGTTCACTATAAACCCAAAATCACATTCCATTAACGATGGAATCTTCATGGAAAACAAATCGATATATATAATCGATATAAACTTCCATATCCGACTAATAATATAAATGGAATAATGGCAACGCCTTTTAAATTCCAGAGATATTAGCAGTCCTCATCCACAAGAATTCACTTCGATTATCACCAAATCGAATTCCATTCCAATTTATTTTATTAAATTGGAAAACTTCACTTTGGAAAATCTCCTTTAAATCTTAGCAAAAGATTTATAAATTCCAAATCTCATTTCACTGTAAATTTGGTTAAAGAACGAATGTCGTTAAAACACAGTTCACGATAAACACAATCCACATTCCATTAATTATCGGGTTAAAGAATAAGTGTTATTTAAAACATCGTTCACTATAAACCCAAAAATAAATTCAAATTCAATTCCAATTAAATACGATTTAATTGGTAGACTTCATTATATCTAAATAAAAAGATTTAATCTTTTTTTCAACTGGGTTTAAGAACAGTGTTAATGAAGACATCATTCACGACAAACCCAAATCACATTTGATATTAAATACAAGGCTCTGAATAGAAAATATATCGGCTTATATTCAATATCAAATTCTACGACCAACAAATATCGTATTGGAAATAACGATATGAATATATCTTTCAAATTTCCGTAATAATAATATTTGTATTATCACGAAATCCAACATCGAAATATTCCAAATACAATTTCAATTCAAATCCATTCCAATTCAGTTATTGGAAATTCTGGTTACTTTTAAAGCCCATTCTAATCCAATTTATTTATTTCAAAAATAAATGGACTATAATTCTAGTTCAAAACTAGTTCATTTCGATAAAAATCTATTTTTATCTTTTCAAATGTGGAATTTTCATCCCAATTCTTTCCAAATCATTTCTTATGATTTTACACAAATTTTTACTATTTTGAATAATTTTATTAAGGCTCGTACAGTCGATTTCCATCAACGGCCATCGAACTGCACTTACATCAACATTTTCCAAATTTGATTTGGACATAATTCCAAATCCAACCACTAGATTTCAAATCTCTAATATTCGCCAGAAAGATCTTTTCGATACCAACCCAACGGTTCCGGTTTTAGGAGAATCCGACGGTCGGATCTCCCGTAATATCCATTCGAAGTCAATGGTCGAAATTTGTGAACTGCCACGGTGCGGCGCGTTCTATTCAGGCCATTATATTATATATAATATATATTATATATATTTCGTCGATTTCCTTAAAAACGTATTGTAAAAATCATTTTAAATTCGTTTTCAAAATGATTTCAACTTCATATTCAATTTCGAATCAAAATTGAATATTCAACATCATCGATATATATATATATATATATATATACATATATGATAATACTTTTTAAAATGTTATATTTTGAAATCACTTCCTTTTCTATAATCATTACAAAAACGAATATAATCGATATCAATATCGTTCACGTCAAAATGGCGCATATCTAACCAACACGGCTTTATGTATTTCAATAACTTCGTTATTCTACTCAACAAATGAATATTTTCTTCAACACATGAATATATATTTTTATTCAACACATGAATATATATTTTATTCAACACATGAATTTTTATACTATTCAGCACATGAATTTTCTTTCTATTCAACACATGAATATATATTCTATTCAACACATGAATTTATATTCTATTCAACACATGAATTTTCTTTCAATTCAACACATGAATTTTCTATTCAACACATGAATTTATATTCTATTCAACACATGAATTTTCTTTTATAATATTCCTTATTTTTCCAAATTGGAATGAGGCCCAATCAGTTACCATATAATGTTAATTATATGGATTCCCTACAACACATGTATACAATAGCAACGATAAATAATCAGCCATCATCCAGAGTGCACCACACAACTGCATAAGCATTAAATATAAATAATTAACGCTTACACAGTCTGTCAATCCATCGATTGACATACAACTAAACAATCGGGATTAGTGTATGCCAAATATCATCCCAATACCCGTGTGGGGTTTCAAATCAACAAACACAGATTTTTATTTGTGCAGTTGGGCGATGTGTAAAATTTATCATCCCAATCAATATCAGTCAGATGGGTGTACATCACACAATCAATTTTCACAACACATCAATCAAACAACCAAGCCATCCATGGTCTGTGGACGACGGGTGTCGGGTGCTACTAAGCGCCGTCTGCATCCTAGTATATATTTTAACTAGAAAATAAATAAAAGTGAGGAGTTCTCAACAAGGATTCCACTCTGCCGTTTTATTTCAGAAATTCAGAACAGTCTAGATCTGCCTGTACTTCCAACGCAGTCTTCTCCACGCTATTCATATTAAAATCACATTTTTAATATGATGTTCTATACATTAAAAATCATATTTTTAATACTCTACCAATATAAAAATCATATTTTTATTCTTTCTATAATATAAAAATCATATTTTTATTCTTTCTATAGTATAAAAATCATATTTTTATTCTTTCTATAATATAAAAATCATATTTTTATTTTGCTTCATATATGATAAAAATCACATTTTCAAACAAATGAACATCTAATCTTTAAACAAATGAAAACCTCGTCTTTATCCAATTAAATTTTTTATCTTTATTTAATTAAAAATCTTATCTTTATTCAAACAAAGACCATATTTTCCTTTTGCTATTTCTATTTTAAAAATCATGTTATCTATATTTTAAAAATCAATGATACTTATAGATCTAAAATCAATGCTATATATAAATTTAAAATCGATTCAATTTATATTTTAAAGATCAATCCTTTATCACAATGTTATTAAAAAAAATCAGTTTTTAAAACAATGTAATTTACATAATAGAAAGGGGAAAAACTCACCACATCGTTCGGAGGAGGGGCGCAGGGTAGCCGCCGGCGGTGGGGTGGTGCAGTGGGGTTCGCGGGCGCTGGTCTTCATCGATGGTGGCTGCTTCAATTTGGGTGCTGGAGGCTTTTGTCAGAGAAGTGGGAGACTGGGGGGGGGGGGGTGGATCGATGGTGCTGAGCGCAATAAGGAGGCGCGGCGGCCAGACGCTGCGGCGTTGGTGGGGCTCGGTGGTCGAAGTGGGGCTTGGGGGAGGATCGACGTTGAGGTAAAGTGTGGAGGAGGCAACGCAGAACGATGGTGGAGCGGAGGGCGTCGGGGCTAAAGGGGCGGTTTTTTTCTTTTTATATTTTTTTTATCTCAGATCTAGTTCGAACGGTGAAGGGGAAGGAGTTATTATGGTTGACCTTATATAAAATAATATATTTTTAATTTAATTTATTCCCAAAAGGTAACATTTTATTTCAAACTCGAAATCGAACCCACCGACTGTCGCCCTAGCTAATTACCCCCATTCTGAACACAATGGGATATGTCACATAAGCCAATTCAATCATTACGATCAGTTTTCGTTAAAATCAAAATATAAATCTATATATTGAATTTTGAACGCACATTTCAATTTACCAGGGCTACATACGGACTCTAAAAATTCCAGAAAAACTATTTCTAGCTTCATATTGACGATACGGTCCTAACAAATCTAATTTTGTCAAATTCTGAGACCGTTTGAAAAATGGCCATTTTCTGGTCGATCGAAATTGACTGAAACTGTCAAAACACGTTTAACTTCACCACGCTCACATATCGATTCAAAAAATTATGAATTTTGGAATCTAGCAACAATTCGACATCCCGGATCCAAAAAAATTCGTTTCGTCAAAAACCGAGATCGTTTGGAAAATTTTCATTATTAAGGGCCAGAATTCCATAGCGACTATTCTGAATTTTCAACTAGACGTAACTTTTGTTTCCTACTATGAAATTTCAATTTTTCGGATTCGTTGGAAAGATATTTTCAAATAGATTCAAATATTTTTGGTTTCGCTAAATCCGGTTTATTTTGAATCCTGTACATTCATTTGAACTTTGAAATCGAATTTTCAAACTACCGCGCCATTTTCAATTCCATTTATAATTAAAATAAAATATTTATATTCTAATGACGATTCAAATAAATATATACATTCTAATTCAATTCAAAATAAATTTCCCATTGTTATTATTTAAAATAAATCATTTTAAAAAATCAAAATTCATCAAAATTGCCAAAATAAAAATTCTGTATTGACTCGGATTTTCGGGTTGTTACAACTAAAGACCATTGTACATTCATGACATTAATAAAGATTATAGAGCTTCGGGTTCTAACTGGATCTGTCCAATATAAACATTGGGCTCCGGATCTATACTGAACCCGTCTTGTTACAACCCATAATTTTGACAATAAATAGTTATTTTATTATAATCTCAAAAATAGGATTTTTTGCAAATGATGGAAATTGACCGCGAAACTTTAACCGTTGTGTTTAATCTCAGATCGGGTCAACTTTCATATTTGGAGTTTAGCGAACGGAGTCTATATGAAAAAGTTACGGACGAAATACGAAAACGGACGGAAAATAAATAAGTTAGTATAATTAATGTATAGTAAGAATTAATTACCCCAGCCACCTCACTGCCAAGTCGACTAGCGGTCGACCGCTGGCTGTGACCGCTTGGTCGAGCCAGGCAGTGACGGCTAAGGTTTTATTATATAAAATTATATAATGAAGGGACAGATGTTAATAAAAATAGATTTGACGGTCCAAGGCCAATTCCACCCCTATAAATAAAGGTGTAAGGCCTCATTCTTTTTCCATTCAAATCTACAACAACAACGGAGCTCTGCCATTTTCCTCTCTCTTCTAACCTAATTTCTTAAATAAAAATATATTCATACATATCAAATCTAATTCATATGAAATTGAGAGGATAAATAGATTCAATTGAAAAGAAAGCAATTTGATGCTAAACGATAGATTCTTCGCTCTATTCCCTTTTTTCTTACATTTCTATAGATCTAGAATTGTCTCCTTTCTATGTATATTGTAGATTTATAGGGATTGTAGGCCTAAAAGGTTTCAAACAACTGAATTTGGAGGCTACAAGGTGAGTGGGAAA
The DNA here is from genome assembly GCA_030737875.1 of Allium sativum. NCBI lineage: Eukaryota > Viridiplantae > Streptophyta > Magnoliopsida > Asparagales > Amaryllidaceae > Allium > Allium sativum. Next base: position 136,934,117 of record CM060922.1, on the reverse strand, counting down.
TTTACATATACATTTATAATAATGTATTTATCTCGTTTGTAATAAATTCAATTTTTATGCCTATGCCTATCAGATCTTGTAAATAAATTATTGTAATTAGATTGACACCCATTATATCTAGATATAAAAAGTATAAAACTTGTGAAGTGTACACTGTGGCTATGCATAACATAAATTGTAGAATTCCTTAAACTTTTACACTTATTCCTACAGTTATGTCATGAAATAAATTGCAATTATGTTATAGAATGTATTGTGGACATTGCATAATACTGTAGATCTGGAAATCAGTCTCGTTAAAACCAATTAGTTGTAGTTATATTGCAGATCTTTAGTTCAATGTTGAAAATATAAAATACGTGAATTTGGGTAAAAAGATGAAATTGGTAAATTATGTGAATTTGGAAAGATATGACTGTTAAATTATGTGATTGTAATTATGCCTATTTGTATTCAGTACTGTTGGGTTTTGGATTAATTATTGTAAATATGCCATTTTCTTCTTTTTGAACAAAAAGATATCATTTTGAATTCACAAGAGATATGACAAAAAGATCTAAAAAGGAAAAGTGGTGCAAACGTACGTATAAATATAAAAGTAAATATTTGTGCGTAGTTTGGATCGACTATTCTATATATATATATATAAACATATATATATATATATATATATATATATATATATCCTACGAATTTGAATTGTGCCTATTCCACTAATTTGGCATAAGTTACAATAATTACCGCTAACGGTCTTTTTAGAAGATTGGAAACCTTTTGGCAAGATTGAATGCAAAAAGGAATGTTTGGTTATTGGTTAAACCAAATCATTTAAATAAAAATTAATAATAATAATAATAAAACATAACTATGTTGAACGTACAAAAACATTATATATATGTATATATATACATATATCAACCGTCCAAATCAACGTAAAACAGTAAAATATACATATTGTATTAAATGTTGAATGAGAGGATAATACTCATTTATGGAATCATATATGTAAATTGTGTTCCATATTAAGTGAATATATTTGTGGTGACCATTTGTAGTAATTAATATAATTAATTACTATAAATAGGACCGCAAATCAAAAAATAACAATTGTAACCAATTGCTGAATGGGGAAAGTGAATATGATAGGATAATGGTTACAATTCCTAAAATTTATTTAATATAAATGTTGTACACTCCAATTAGGAAATTTGAATTATAGTCACATTTGGACACGAGGTTAAATTCACTTTTGGTATAAGCTTGACCGGAACTGACTGACAAATCCAGCAACCACAGGTAGTTAGCTTAATGTGAGGGGTCCAATGCATAAATATAATTGTATTAAGGCATGAGGTTAAGTTCACTTGTGGTAGAAGTCTACCCGGAACTGACCGATATATTCAACATCCACAGGACGTCAACATTATGTGAGAGGCCTAGTACGTGTGTGTGTATATATATATATATATATATATATATATATATATATATAACAGTCAATCAATAAATAAATGAACAAGAATAGCAATTGTCCATTGGGGTACAACAAATAGATAACTTGGGACTGATAAATAGTTCCCTTAGGAAAATATGACCGTTATTGTCATAAAGGGCAATAAAAAGGAAACAAAAGGAAATTGGTGTCATAAGGGAATTTATGGTTATCGTATAAACACTAAGTCCAAATTGGAGAAGGTATTAGATAAATATCCTAGGGAAAAAGGAATATAACCTTCCTAATTTATAGTAATGGAGATAGAAAATATAGTTGGACTTAGTAGGTTAATAATGTAAGATATTATTAACCATATAAACCTGTGACGAAAATAAATGGTGTAAGTATAGTATTTCCGTATAGAAGGACTAAACGAGAATTACATAATAATGTAGCCTACATTATCCCAAAAAGGGAAAGATGCCAATGGCAAATGGGGTATGAACTAATAACTTTCACGTATAGTCTACTTCCTGGGTCCTAAAAGGCTAAGTGACTAGGGTTGAATAGTCCCCCTGGGAATAGGTTTTCCAGTATAGGGGTCTTAAATGGCAAGTATGTGCGGGCCTACACAAACCTGGAAATTTAAAAGGACAGATATGGCCACCTATCGTACGGGAAGTAATAAGCGACTAGGAGGTTATCTAATATGGTCAATTAGAAGGTAAAACGAATGCTAAAATACCATCTCTCACCTTATATGGGGCAATGGTATATGCGCGAATGACGAAAGCCGTAACCAGTAGGGCCCGTAGCTAGTGCCCTCTAGTTTTTTTAACATTGAATATATTATCGAGGGTTAATAAGTGACCAATAGGTTTGCCTAGGGTCTTAAGCAATCAGGGAGAATCAACCCTATCTATTATTGATAATGAGGCGTTAAATAATAAAGAATAGTGAATGAGGATATAGATAAAACCCCCAAAATTAGGGACCCACTCTCGATATAGTTAACCAGTTAAGATCTGATATAAAGGCTTCACAAAAATGTGTGTAATTGTCCTATCTAGGTATAATATTTCTGGAATACTACTTTGGAAAGGGTTGTAAAGTCATGCTTAAACATTTACTAGGATGGTTAGAATCACTAACCTGGTTAGGCATACATCTTGGGTTGAACCAAACGGGATACATCTGTGTATTATAACATGTGTTGTAAATTTCTTGGTCATTAGAACTTCTTGTTCTGACCCCTCCTCCTCATTACAACCTCCCAGGTTTCCTAAAAAATGCCAAGTTATAACGACCCGAACTTCCTCGGGAAGGAAAGCGCGGATTGCTTTGAGAAAAACACACATCGGAACGCAAACAGAAAAACATTTCATTGTTTATTACAACAATTCCCCCAGAATACAAGAATATACAGAGTGTGAATAAATATTATACAACAGAAAAATATCAGAGATTTATATTACATTTAAATACATAGCAGCGGAAAAATAATACAATACACAACTGAAAGAGATATACGGATACAGAGCTTTCCGGATATCATTCCAGCTGTAAACCAGGTTCCTGTGAATATAAATCTGCAAAACCAAAACTACTAGCTGCCCATGCGGAAAATAGGGGCACCCAGAGTTTAGGTTAAAACAATAAACTCCAGGTCAGTCATGTGACTGGTGTGAGAACTAAAACAGTTTTAATCTTTATTTTTAAAGTTAGGTAAATCATGGGACCACGCCGTATAACACGGAACGGGTTTCCTCCCAAAATTACCAGTGCATAAAACAAACAGCGCAATGCTAAATAAAGAAAAATGAAGCTATTATAAGACCCAGGTCCCATCACATAATGCAACGCAAGCCGAAGGATAGGTTTTTACCATATAATAGCCAAAGAATGCTTGATACGCTAAATTTCATCTTTTATTATTACTATAAGTGAAGAAAACAACTTCAATCATAAGTATCAATCATAGACGGCATAAGTGCCCCATACCACTATGTCGCCATACTAGTTCTACAATCAAAACCGCAAAGGTCGTATTGGAAATTGGATTTCCGTCATGAGTCGAGGCAAGGGGCAAACTCCTCTCCATTCGAGACACTCTAGCAAGTGTCTCAGGACCACACACAGCGATCCTGAGAATCGGTTGGGCCGGTCCTCTCTTACTTTTGAGGATTAGTTATTCCTGAACACACGTTTCCCGGTCCTATAGGACCTATATCCGAGGCGCTTCGCATTCCAACAACCATACAGGTAAAAAATATATAAATGTCAGGGCTGGTAGGTCACTGACATCACCCATAGCTAGAAAGAAACATTGTGTTCTCCCAACGGTCCTTATCCTATTTATGACTCATACCAAGGTGTGAGGCTCGCGAATTAACGCTATACACAAAGCTGTGCCACACAGGCCGTGCTTTGATCATCACCCACAAGACTTTGCTTTTCAATAGAATCCTTGATCATTTTCCACTTAGGCATGCCACACAGGCAATTCATGCCATGCGATTGATATCCATCAATATATAACCTCTGAGCTCGTACATTTCAGAGAAAGGCGTTAAGCAAGTGAAGAAATTCTCCGTCGTCAAACAGATAATTATTTAATAGAAATCAATCACACAGAATAAAATCCAATGTCAGACACACAGTCCATTTACAAGTTCGTTCTGGGTCTGAACGAAACCGGAGGAACCTTATTCCTCGCATATCCATCGATCTCCAAGTACGTCTGGACGATCACCAACTGATTCCCACCTCTTGGGTTTACAACCCAATCAGGATCATCAGTAATCACCCAAACGATGTGAAGACCTCTAGTCTTCAACCACCGTCTTCATCTGCGACTTATCGTCGAATCAGTTATTCAAAATGGGTATAAACCCGGCCTTTCTAAATAACCCCGTATAAAATAAACAAGTGTTAAACAAACACAACATACGCCTCATTCCAATTCAGAATATTCTTTTATTCAAATTTTCACATTCTTAGGGAAGGTTCCCATTAATTTTATCAAAGATAAATTCTTTTAAATTTATTCTTTAATCTTCCTTTGGATATCAAATCAACCCGTGTTAAGGTTTTCCAAACTAGTCGGGATTAGCGAACCACACCGAAGTAATCATTTATTTTATTTTCCAATCCCAACCTATTCATCCCATGGAGCAAAACTGGTAATACTCCATATCTAACACCATGGTGTTATCGATAAATATTAATTACCATTACACGTTCAAATCTAATTAAAGATTTAACTATCGTTTGGAGCAAAACTGGTGATACTCCATTCTCGATCACTTTAATCTAATTAAAAGTTCATTAAAACTCCACTTAGTTTTAATCTTCCCAAAAATCAGTATCCTGTCTTTAGCTGGGTTAAAGAGCCAATGTCATCTAAAACACGGTTCACGATAAACCCAAAATCACATTCCATTGTTAATCGGGTTAAAGAACAGTTGTTATTCAAAACACCGCTCACGCAAAACCCCAAAAACCAATTTAAACTCAATTACAATTTAAATGCCGAATTAACCGGACAATTTCATTAAATCTTAATTAAAAGATTTATTCTTTTCTAAACAAGGTTCAAGAACAGTGTTATTTAAGACATCATTCACTACGAACCCAAAATCCCATTTTATATTAAATACAGGACTCTGAATAGAAAATATATCGGCTTATATTCAGTATCAAATTCTGAAACCAACAAATATCGTATTGGAAATAACGATATAAATATATCTTGCAAATTTCCACCACCATATCTGTTAATCACGAAATCCAACATCAAAATATTACGAAGATAATTTCAATTCAAATCCATTCCAATTCATATATTGGAAATTCTGATTTTTTTCTTTAAACCACTTCAAATCCAATTTATTTATTCGAAAACATTGGATCATAATTCTAGTTCATAACTAGTTCATTTCGATAAAAATATATTTTTATCCTTTTTAAATATGGGATTTTTCACCCCAATTCCTTCTAAATCATTTATTATGATTTTACACAAATTATTGATATTTTTAATAATTTTATCAAGGCTCGTACAGTCGATTTCCAATAACGGTCGTCGAACTGCACTTATAACGACCTTTTCCAAATTTGATTTGTACATAATTCCAAATCCAACTGTTAGATTTCAAATTTCTAATATACATTGGAAAGCTCTTTTCGATACGAACCCAACGGTTCTAGTTTCAGGAGAATCCGACGGTCGGATCTCCCGTAACGTCCATTCGAAGTCAATGGTCGAGATTCGCGAACTGCCGTGGCGCGTTCTATTCAGGCCATTTAATATATATAATATATATATTTTATCGATTTCAATTCTAAACATATTTTATAAATCGTTTTAAATTCGTTTTCAAAAAAAATTCAACTTCATATTCAATTTCAAATCAAAACTGAATATTTCATATCATTAATATATAAATGATAATATTTTCAAAATATTAGATTTTGAAATCACTTCCTTTTCTATATTCATTATAAAAACGAATATAATCGATATAAATATCGTTCGCATCAAAATGGCGCAAATCTAATCAACACGGCTTTATATATTTCAATAACTTCGTTATTCTATTCAACAAATGAATATTTTCTTCAACACATGAATATATATTTTATTCAACACATGAATATTTTCAACACATGAATGGTTTCAACACATGAATATTCTCAACACATGAGTATTTTTGTTATTTTATATATTTGATAAAATTGTGTTTTATATCGTTTAATTCTTAATCAGACTCCAACCGTAAATTAGTAAGAGAACGATTCCCTAAATATTAACCCCGAAGGCCGAAACCAACATCAGATCATTCCCCAGGAAACCATTCATCTTAACTGATTTCCAGTTAGTTTCTAATTTCATATATGATAAAGACGTAAATTTTAATGTTAAAATATTTTACTCAACACATGATAAGTTTCAACACATGAATATATATTTTATTCAGCATACGAATATTTTCAACACATGAATGTTCTCAACACATGAGTATCGTCAACACATGACTATTTTGTTTATTCAACACATGAATATTTATACTATTCAACACATGAATATATATTTTATAATATTCTTTATTTTCCAAATTGGAATGAGGCCCAATCAATTACCATATAATGTTAATTATATGGATTTCATACAACACATGCTTATAATAGCAATGATAAATAATCAACCATCATCCAAAGTGCACTACACAACTGTCTGTCAACCTATCTATTGACATACAACTAAATAATTGGGATTAGTGTACGCCAAATATCATCCCAACACCCGTGTGGGGTTTCAAATCAACAAACCTTGAATTTTATTTGTGCAGTTGGGCGATATGTAAAATTTATCGTCACAATCAATATCCTTCAAATGGGTGTACATAAACAAATCGTCTGATTTGTAAATGAATATTTATTTTATTCACATACACGTTAAAAATTATATTTTTAATGATAATTAATTTATTTCACACATAAATATTTATTCTCATTCATTCCATATCACAATCAATTTTCACAACACAACAAAATCAAACAAGTCGTCCATGGTCTGTGGACGACGGGTGTCGGGTGCTGCTAAGCACCGTCTGCATCCTAGAATATATTTTCAACTAGGAAACAAGATTTGAAGTGAGGAGTTCTCACCGATAAGCTAAACCAAACGCCGCGACTCTTCATATGTAGGAAACCTTCGTCGTGCTCGCCTTTCGTCACTTTCATTGCTCATATTCACTACATATATAAAAATCACATTTTTATATTGTTGCTATGTATATAAAAATCACATTTTTATAATCACTCTATATGGATAAAAATCACATTTTTATATTGCTACTATATAGATAAAAATTCTATTTTTATACCACTACTATATAGATAAAAATTCTATTTTTATACCGCTACTATATAGATAGAAATTCTATTTTTATCTTGCGTTCATGTATATAAAAATCTAATCTTTACATTTCTAAAAATTATATTTTTATAATTCCATCACTATTCAAACAAAGAAAATCAGTTTTTTCTTCATTAAAAAATATATATATTTTATTATTATTTTCCTTCTATGCATAAAGATCCTACCTTTCTATGAAATAAAAATCATTTCTTTTCTTTGATAAAAAATCGTACTCCTCTTGCTATCCAAAATATGCTATCCTTAAAGAAAAACTGATTTAAAATCCTTTCTAAAACTAATTACATTAAAGAAGTATAGATAAAATAAAAATAAAAACTCACAAAAATTCAATCGGAGAAAGAGGAGCCGCCGGGGTTTGCTGAGGCGTCGGGGACTGTTTTACAAAGCAGAAAAAGGGTAAAAATCGATTTTTTTAATTGAAGTGGGGCCTACGGTCGGGGTTGGTGGCTGTGGGAGTAGCGCAGGGGTCTGGGACAGGTTCAAGGAGGTGCGGCTAGGTGGTTGGTGGTCGGAGTGGGCCACGGTCGGGGTTGATTTGGGGATTGGGAGGGTTTGTTTGCTGTTGAAGGTTTGGGGAGAGAAAGGGGAAGAGAAGGAGAGGATGGGGTCGGAGATGAAGGGGAGGCCGGCGTCGGAGGTTGCGGTGGGCGGTGGCGGCTGCGAGGGGAGAGGCGGCGCGGCTTTTTTTCTCCTCTGGCGGCTTAGAATAGAACGGGGAGAGAGAATAAAGAGGGAAAGGAAGAGAGAGAGATTATATATATTTTTATTTTATTTAATTAATTTCAAAAAGTACCTTTTTATTTTGAATTTGAAATCGAACCCACCGACTATCGTCCATAGCTAGTTACCCCCATTCCGAACATAATGGAATATGTATCGTAAGCTGATTTGACTGTTTCGATCAGTTTCCATCCAAATCAAAATACAAATCTATATATTGAATTTGAACGTGTATTTCAATTTACCGGGGCCACATACGAACTCTAAAAATTCCCGAAAAATATTTTCTAGCTTCATATTGACGATACGGTTCTAACAAAACTAATTTCATCAAATTCTGAGGCCGTTTGAAAAATGGCCATTTTCCAGTCGATCGAAATTGACTAAAACTGCCAAAACATGTTTTACTTCGCCACGCTCACATATTGATTCGAAAAATTACAAATTTTGGAATCTAGCAATAACTTGACATCACGGACCCAACAAAAGTGGTTTCGTCGAAAACCGAGGTCGTTTGCAAAATTTCTATTTTTAAGGGTCAGAATTCTATAGCGACTATTTTGAATTTTCAATTGGACATAACTTTTTATCCCCGCTATGAAATTTCAATTTTTCGGATCGTTGGAAAGATATTCTCAATTAAATTCAAATATTTTTGGTTTTGCTAAAATACGGTTTATTTTGAATCCTGTACATTCATTTGAATTTTGAAATCGAATTCTCAAACTACCGCACCATTTTCAATTCCTTTTTATATTCTAACGACGATTCAGATAAATATATACGTTCTAATTCTATTCAAAATAATTTTCTCGTCGTTATTATTTAAAATAAATCATTTTTAAATATTAAAAATTCACTAAAATTTCCAAAATAGAAATTTTAATTTGGCTCAGAATTTCCGGGTTGTTACAATCTGCCCCCACTTAAAACTTTTCATCCCCGAAAAGGAACGAAGCTGAAAGTTGTTTTACAAACCAACTCAACTTTCATTATTTTCTTTACGACTTAAGTTCTTCAACTTTTTAGTTTCTAAGAACTTTTCAATTTTTTCAAAAATTTGGCTAGCACCCTAAATTTCCGAAAAATTTCGCCATAACCTCCCCTGCACCAGGAGCTTCGGGATATTTTAGGTAGCCTCCCATAGCCCTCACCAATCCAAAAGAAAAAGAAAAAGCCAATCGACTCATAAAATCATCCAAACCCAATAAATTTGTAAACATGTACCTATTTGTCGCGCAAATTTTTTTATTCTTCTGCTCTAGCCTCCTTGCTATGACCTATTCACACATATATATATGTACATGCATGCAATTGTAATCATTTTCAATACAGTTCAATATTCGGTTCAATTTGGCATAATGGTTCAAAATATCAAACCAATAATCAAACAACACAACCATCAATCAATTAGTTGATTAGCTTTTCAAATTCATAATTTTGATATATATACAGAAAATCATGTTTTGATGCCAAATCACAACAATAGATCCTATCTAGTTTTGGTTCTCACACCAGTCTAATGGAAATATATAGATATCCCACTTTCAAAACTCGAAAATAAATACTGGTGATGGCGCGCCATCATCAGAATCATGTCCGGGTGACTAGAGTATGATTCTGTATCTATCCAATATATTAAAACTTCGAATATACGTTCATGACGCGTATATGCAAAATCTTTATATACTCGATAGTCCAAGATCAATATAAATAAAATATTCAAATACGTACAAAATGGTTTAAATTTTCAAAACAAAGTTTATTTTCAATTCTATTTCAAAAGTATACTCTTATCACTCATTCTAGGATACTACTGATCCCATCTCCAACGAGTTATTCTTATTGGATATTTCTAATCCAACCTCTGATGAATTATTTCGTTCGTTCTAATGTGCCTTGTTCTCGAGCTCTGTAAACCAAAGCTCTGATACCACTTTATAACGACCCGAACTTCCCCGGGAAGGAAAGCGCGAATTGCTTTGAGAACAACGCACATCGAAACGCAAACAAAAGAACATTTCATTGTTTATTACAACAATTCCATCAGAATACAAGAATATACAGAGTATGAATAAATATTATAAAACAGAAAAATATCAGAGATTTAAATACATAGCAGTGGAAAAATAATACAATACACAAATGAAAGAGATATACGGATACAAAGCTTTTTAGATATCATTCCAGCTGTAAACCAGGTTCCTGTGAATATAAATCTGCAAAATCAAAACTACTAGCTGCCCGTGCGGAAAATAGGGGCACCCAAAGTTTAGGTTAAAACAATAAACTCCAGGTCAGTCATGTGACTGGTGTGAGAACTAAAACAGTTTTAATCTTTATTTTTAAAGTTAGGTAAATCAAGGGACCACGCCGTATAACACGAAACGGGTTTCTCCCAAGAACACCAGTGCATAAAATAAACAGCGCAATGCTAAATAAAGAAGAATGAAGCTATTATAATACCCAGGTCCCATCATACAATGCAACACAAGCCGTAGGATAGGGTTTTACTTTATAATAGCCAAAGAATGCTTGATACGCTAAATTTCATCTTTTATTATTACTATAAGTGAAGAAAACAACATCAATCATAAGTATCAATCATAGACGGCATAAGTGCCCCATACCACAATGTCGCCATACTAGTTCTATAATTAAAACCGCAAAGGTCGTATTGGAAATTGGAATTCCATCATGAGTCGAGGAAAGGGGCAAGCTCCTCTCCGTTCGAGACACTCTAGCAAATGTCTCAGGACGATACACAGCGATCCTGGGAATCGGTTGGGCCGGTCCTCTCTTACTTTTGAGAATTATTTATTCCTGAACACACGTTTCCTGATCCTATAGGACCTATATCCGAGGCGACTCGCATTCCAACAACCACACAAGTAAAAAGTATATAAATGTCAGGGCTGGTAGGTCACTGACATCACCTATAGCTAGAAAGAAACGTCGTGTTCTCCCAACGATCCTTATCCCATTTTTGACTCATATCGAGGTGTGAGGCTCGCGAATTAATGCTATACACAAAGCTGTGCCACACGGGCCGTGCTTTGATCATAACCCACAAGACTTTGCTTCTCAGCAGAAGCCTTGATCATTTGCCACTTAGGCATGCCACACAAGCAATTCATGCCATGCGATTGATATCCATCAATATATAACCTCTGAGCTCGTACGTCTCAGAGAAGGGCGTTAAGCAAGAGAATAAATTCTCCGCCGCTAAACAGATATATTCTATAGAAATCAATCACACAGAATAAAATCCAATGTCAGACACACAGTCCATTTACAAGTTCGTACTGGGTCTAAAAAAAACCGGAGGAACCTTACTCCTCGCATATCCATCGATTTCCAAGTACGTCTGGACGATCACTAACCGATTCCCTCCTCTTGGGTGTACAGCTCAATCAAGATCATCAATAATCACCCAAACGATGTGAAGACCTCCGGTCTTCAACCACCGTCTTCATCTTTGACTTATCGTCGAATCAGTTATTCAGAATGGGTATAAACCCGGCCTTTCTAAATAACCCGCGTATAAAATAAACAAGTGTTACACAAACACAACATATGCCTCATTCCAATTCAGAATATTCTTTTATTCAAATTTTCACATTCTTAGGGAAAGATTCCCATTAATTTTATCAAAGATAAATTCTTTTAAATTTATTCTTTAATCTCCCTTTGGATATCAAATCAACCCATGTTAAGGTTTTCCAAACTAGTCGGGATTAGCGAACCACACCGAAGTAATCATTTATTTTAGTTTCCAATCCCAACCTGTTCATCCCATGGAGCAAAACTGGTAATACTCCATATCTAACACCATGGTGTTATCAATAAATATTAATTACCATTACACGTTCAAATCTAATTAATGATTTAACTATCGTTTGGAGCAAAACTAGTGATACTCCATTCTTGATCACTTTAATCTAATTAAAGATTCATTAAAACTCCACATTGTTTTAATCTTCCCAAAAATCAAAATCCCATCTTTAACTGGGTTAAAGAACCAATGTCATCTAAAACACGGTTCACGATAAACCCAAAATCACATTACATTGTTAATCGGGTTAAAGAACAAGTGTTGTTCAAAACACCGCTCACGCTAAACACCAAAAAACAATTTAAACTCAATTCCAATTTAAATACCAAATTAACCGGACAATTTCACTAAATCTTAATTAAAAGATTTATTTCTAAACTGGGTTCAAGAATAGTGTTATTTAAGACATCATTCACTACGAACCGAAAATCCCATTTGATATTAAATACAAGGCTCTGAATAGAAAATATATCGACATATATTCAATATCAAATTCTGAAACCAACAAATATCGTATTGGAAATAACGATATAAATATATCTTTCAAATTTCCACCACCATATCTGTATAATCATGAAATCCAACATCGAAATATTCCGAAGATAATTTCAATTCAAATCCATTCCAATTCATATATTGGAAATTCTGATTATTTTTTCTTTAAACCACTTCAAATCCAATTTATTTATTCGAAAACATTGGATCATAATTCTAGTTCATAACTAGTTCATTTTGGTAAAAATATATTTTTATCCTTTTTAGATATGAGATTTTTCACTCCAATTCCTTCTAAATCATTTATTATGATTTTACACAAATTATTGATATTTTTAATAATTTTATCAAGGCTCGTATAGTCGATTTCCAATAACGGTCGTCGAAATGCACTTACAGCGACCTTTTCCAAATTTGATTAGGTCATAATTCAAATCCAATTGTTAGATTTCTAATTTCTAATATTCATTGGAAATCTCTTTTCGATACGAACCCAACGGTTCTGGTTTCAGGAGAATCCGACGGTCGAATCTCCCGTAACGTCCATTTGAAGTCAATGGTCGAAATTCGCGAACTACCGCGGCACATTCTATTCAGGCCATTTAATATATATAATATTAATATTATATATATTTCGTTGATTTCAATTATAAACGTATTTTATAAATCATTTTAAAATTCATTTTCAAAACAATTTCAACTTCATATTCAATTTCAAATCAAAATTGAATATTTCATATCATTAATATATAAATGATAATATTTTCGAAACATTAGATTTTGAAATCACTTCCTTTTCTATATTCATTATAAAAACGAATATAATCGATATAAATATCGTTCGCGTCAAAATGGCGCAAATCTAATCAACATGGCTTTATAAATTTCAATAACTTCGTTATTCTATTCAACAAATGAATATTTTCTTCAATAAATGAATATATATTTTATTCAACACAAAAATATTTTCAACACATGAATGGTTTCAACACATGAGTATTTTTGTTATTTTATATATTTGATCAAATTGTGTTTTATATTGTTTAATTCTTAATCAGACTCTAACCGTAAATTAGTAAGAGAACGATTCCCAAAATATTAACCCCGAAGGCCGAAACCAACATCAGATCAACACACAAGAAACCATTCATCTTAACTGATTTCCATTTAGTTTCTAATTTCATATATGATAAAGATGTAAATTTTATTGTTAAAATATTTTACTCAACACATGATAAGTTTCAACACATGAATATATATTTCATTCAACACACGAATATTTTCAACACATGAATGTTCTCAACACACGAGTATCGTCAACACATGACTATTTTGTTTATTTAAAACATGAATATTTATACTATTCAACACATGAATCTATATTTTATAATATTCTTTATTTTCCAAATTGGAATGAGGCCCAATCAATTACCATATAATGTTAATTATATGGATTCCATACAACACATGTTTATAATAGTAATGATAAATAATCAACCATCATCCAAAGTGCACTACACAACTGTCTGTCAACCGATCGATTAACATACAACTAAATAATTGGGATTAGTGTACGCCAAATATCATCCCAACACCCGTGTGAGGTTTCAAATCAACAAACACTGAATATTATTTGTTGTAATGACCTAGAAAATCTGAACCAATTTAAATTTTTTAAATTGGCTGAAATAATGGATTTTAAATATTTAAAATAAATATTTTAAATAATGGCAATGAAAAGTGAGTTTGAATCGACAATTGAAAACGAATATAATTAATTATAATTATAAACAAGGCTTGAAAAGACGTTGCAGTTTCAAAAATTGAATTCAAACTTTGTCAGACTGTACCGGGTGCAAAACAAAACGGATTTTAGTGAAACAAAAAATATTTAAATCTGTTAGTGAATACCTTGCTAACGAATCTGAAAAATTGAATTTTCATAATGGAAAGCAAAAGTTATGGCCAAATGAATTTTCAGAGAGGTCGCCATGGAATTTATATAGCCCGTGAAATTGGCCATTTTGCATACGACCTCGGAATTCGACGAAACCACTTTTGTTGGATCCGGGATGCGAAGTTATTGCTAGTTTTCAAATTTCATAATTTTTGGAGCTAGTATGTGGGCGTGGCAAAGTAAAATGTGTTTTGGTCAATTACAGTTAAATCGGATCGACCAAAAATGGGCCTTTTTGCAAACGGTCTCAGAATTCGACAAAACTAGTTTTGTTGGGACCGTATCATCAAAACATAACTAGATTTATTTTTCTGGAATTTTTCGAATCAGTTTGTGGCCCTGGCAAATTGAAATGTACGTTCAAATTAAATATTGAATGTTTTAAACTTTAATCTGAAGGAAAACTGACTGAAACATTCGAATGGGCCTTCGAAACATATCACATTGTGTTCAGAATGGGGGTAAAACGCTGGGGACGACAGTCGTTGGGTTTAGATTGGCGGTCGCGTCAAAAAACCCCTTATAAAATCTACCGACCAATTAGAATTCAAATAAAAAAAATAGAAAAATCCTTTTTCACTCTCCCCGATCGAAGGCGGAAAACGTTCAAAACCTTCCTCCTTATTTTCCGATCAATCCACGCAAAATTAGCCCCTACTCCAGTTGCAGATTTTGTAGAGCTCGGAGAGATCTTCAAATCCATATAAAGTTTGGGATTTTTCGTGGCTTGTGGAGGGAGAACGGACGTCGGGAAGTTGGCGCGTTCAAGCCGCCGCCGCCGCCTCAGGCGATCGAACGCCACCGCACCCCCCGCGCCGAAAGCTCTCTCCTTCCCCTTCGACACTGCGTAGGCCGATCGAGCTATCGATTCACAGATTTCACGAAATCGCGTGACCTAGTTTTGAACATTTCAGAAAGGTATACGGCTTGTTTTATTTTCAGCTGTTTTAACACCTTTAAACCGTTGCAAATTTTGAAAAATCATATCTTTTTGCTGTATTAACGAAATTCAGTGAAACAAGAGACATTGGACTCGTGTGGATGTCTTCTACCTTCTAGAAGAGACCGCGTATTTTTCTGAGCCTTCTGCTATTTTTGGTGGAGTGGAACCCAATGTGAGATTTCTAATTTATAAACAATATGGAAAACGACAATGTATAAATTATGTAGTCGATGTATGGGTTATATAAGCGTTGTACACCTCATGTATAAGCGTTGTATAAGTTGTACGTTCGATGTATAAGTTATATATGCGTTGTAAAAATTATATATGTGTTGAAATAGAAGTGAATTGCTACATATATATATATATATATATATATATATATATATACACGCCCCTTGTCCACAAACCATGGACGATATTTTTTGGTTGTGTTTGGTGTGAAAATTGATTGATAGCAAATGGTTGTTTGGGATTGTTTGTGGTTGATATTGATTGATTGTGGTTGAAAAATACCCATTTGTGGTTGAGAAATATTTGGTTGAAACCACATAGGATTAGTTTGTGGAAATGAAATAAATAAAATATGCCGCCTACGTGCGAACTAGATGCATGATCCCCATTGTCAAAAACCGCGAGGTTTTAAGGTAGAGCGAGGAGCCGTACTAGGGACGGTCCCGGTTTTAACTACCCTGCCGTTATGCTGCCGAAATTTTGAATAAAATTCATGTGTTTGAATTATTTTCATTTGCTGAAACTATATTTATTCGTTGAGTAGAAAACCTTCATGTGTTGAATCGATATCCATTCGTTGATTAGAAATTCATGTGTTGAATGGTCTTCGTGTTTTAAATATAAAAATCACATTTTTATCTATGTATATAAACTATAGAAAACCTTCATGTGTTGAATCGATATTCATTCGTTGATTAGAAATTCATGTGTTGAATGGTATTCATATTTTGAAATAAATTGTTTTATAATATTAATCACCTTTTTCAACACCTATATAAAATTTATAAAATAATAGTGTTTTAAAATGAATTGTTTTACAATAAAAACCACATCTTTATTATACACAGGAATTGTTGAAATGTGAAGTGTTAAAAATAACAACTCGTTCAAATAAATATGCATGAGTCGAAATATTCATTAATTAGCTAATGATATGATTTTTGCCTATGCATGCAACATTAGAAGGAATGGTGTTTTAAAACCGAATGGAATCAAACATGAAGTTGAATGGAAAATGATAAGTGGTAAGAACTATATATATGTACATGCATATTTATTGAACAGGTTATAGCAAAGGGGCTAGAGAAGAGGAATAAAATTGTTGGGCCCGACAAATAGGTACACATTTACTGTTTTGATTGGGTGATGATTTTATGAGCCTGTTGGCTAGCCGCTTGGCTTTTTCTTTTTCTTTTGACATGAGACGCCCGTGTGGCTATTTGGGAATTTTCCCAGCCCCTCCCGTACAAAGGAGGTTATGGCGAAATTTTCCAAAATTTAAATGCGTTAGTGAAATATTTGAAGTGAAAACGATATTGAAATTGTTGAATGAACTATATTTATATAAATATATAGATATAAATAAAATTAAAACGAAACGTGGTCGTGCAGTTCGTGTTTTGAAACCGTGATTTCAAACAACTAGTGCGGGAAACCGACCATTGGATCTTCCCGAAACCGCAACTGTTGGGTTCGCCTTGGAATTATTTTTCCAACGGCACCAACTTTGTAAAAATCCAACGGTTGGATTGTTTGGAATGTTTAATTCAAATCTGAAGAAAAACAGCGGCAGAAACGATTATATTTATATATATATATAAATATAATTATATTTAATCGAATAACGACGTTGCAGTTCGTATTTTGAAATCGAAACTTCAAACGATTGTACCGAGAGATCTGACCGTCGGATTTTCCCGAAACTGGAACCGTTGGATTCGTTTTGAAAAGACCTTTCTAATGATGTAAATTTTGTGAAGATCCGACGGTTATATTTTCAGATATGTGTAAATCAAATCTGAAGGAAAACAGCGCCACGGCCGCGTTATGACCGAAGCGTTGTTTTGAATAAATTGGCTATTTTAAAATAAATAAAAATAGTGATAAATCGTTATAAAATATCATAAACGGTATGGAACGGAAATAAACTGAATTTGCTCGATTTATGTGGTATTGATGGTTGAATGTGTTTGGTGTGAAAATTACATTAAAGAACGAAATTGGTGTTGTCGAATGATTTAACCATTGAAATAAATTGATTTGAAATTCTAAATATACGTGAATTATTAGAAAAGGCCGAGTTAATTCTCATTTCAAATAAATGACCGACGATTGAAAGTCGAAGATGAAGACGGTGGTCGAAGACCGGAGATCTTCACCTCGTTTGGATGGTAACCGAGGTCCTGATTGGGAGGCATCCCGAAATATGGATAATGAGTGGTGATCGTCCAGACGTACGTGGTGATCAATGGGTTTGCGAGGTATTTAGTGCCTCCGGTTTCGTTCAGACCCAGAACGGACTTGTAAATGGACCGTGTGTCTGACATTGGGTTTTATTCTATGTTGATTGATCTCTGTTAAATATACATCTGTTTGGTGGCGGAGAATTTATTCTTTTGCTTAACGCCCTTCTCTGAGACGCACGAGCTCAGAGGTTGTATATCGATGGACATCAGTCGCATGGCATGAATTGCCGGTGTGGCATGCTAAGATGAAGTGATCAAGGCTTCTGTTGAAAAGCAAAGTCTTGTGGTGATGATCAAAGCACCGCCGGTGTGGCGTAGCTTTGTGTATAACGTAAAATCGCGAGCCTCACACCCCGGTATGAACCAGAAATGGATGAGGACATCAGGGAGGGCCCGCGTTTCTTTCTAGCTAGGGTGGTGTCAGTGACCTACCAGCCCTGACATTTATATACTTTTCACCTGTGTGGTTGTTGCTGTTGCGAGGCGCCTCGGTTTAATCGGACTATCCGGGTCCGATGGAGTCATTCGTTGGCTCGTTTACGCCCCAAAGGGCTGGGAGACGTAGTGTTCAGGCATAATAATCCACATCGGTGGACCGGCCCTGACGATCTAAAGGCTTGCCTGCGCGCTTGCCTATGGCTCGGGCTAGAGAGTCACGAATTCGGTAAGGACTATCTTTTGCCTTGGTTCAGGACGGAACTCCAATTTCCAAATACGAGATCGTGCGGTTTTGATTGTACATATATATATAGCGACATGATATATGGTACCCATGCCGTCTATGATTGATAGTTATGATTGAAATCGTTTTTGAAACATATAAACACTAGTCATAATATCAAATACTTTTGTTTTATTCGTATCAATCATATTTTGGCCATTATAAGGTAAAACTCTATCCTCCGGTTTGCGTTGCATTGTGTGATGGGGACTGAGTCTTATAATGGCTTCATTTTTATAAAATGCATTGCGCTGTTTAAAAGAAAGATTTGTTTTTAAAGCACTGGCAATCCCATGGAGAAAACCCGTTCCACGAAAGTGGCGTGGTCCTATGATTAGCCAAATTATATATGTGTCAAGTAGATTTCTCATACCAGTCCCATGACTGACTCGTAATTTGTTTCACTTTCAAACTCGGGTGCCCCTTTTTCTACACGGGCAGCCTTGCATTTAGGTTTAGCTGGTGCTTTCTAGATAGCTGGAGCTGAAGATGGATTCTATCATTTATCTCTTTTTATGCTGTTCAGCTCCTATTGTACATATTTTGTTTATTTCCGCTGTAGACATTTATGTATAGCTGAACTGTATTTGTACTAAGTAAGATCCTATATACTATGTAACTCTGATGATTACTTTTATCCAGTATATTCTATTGTTCATTATCTGGTGTGTTTATTTAATTCTGTTCTGCTGTTATCTGTTTCTGTGTTATATTCCACGGATTACCCTTGCCGCCGTCAGTACGGGGTTTGGGGTCGTCTCATTTGGTATCAGAGCTTTGGTTAAGCTTAGTGCTGGAATATAACATTTGAACGAACTCGTCAGAAATAGAGCCAGTAGTGTTCTAGGACGGGTAACTCTATACAGATAGGATCAGCAATATCCTAGTATGAGTAAAGCAGAATGAAATTACACTTCGATAGACACATTTACACTAGAAGTATATGTTTCTATGTTTGAAAATTATCTTTTCTGTGACCTGACAATTGCTCTGCCATTTGCAGAGGTACTAGAAAAATGAGTGTCAGAAACAGGAGAAATGCAAAACCCGATCTAGAGGCTCTATTTAAGAGATATCGAAATCTGGGTGGAACACAATTCTCGGGCAATGAATCTATTATTCAAACTCAAGCTTGGGTGAGCTCTGCAGAAAGAATATTTGAGCGTTTCCAGCTGAGAGACGACCAGAAAAGATTAGTAGCATCATGGGCGCTCAATGGAGAAGCTTTAATATGGTGGGAAACAATCATAAAAGATAATCCAGAAGGTGATATCACCTGGGATAGATTCAAAGAGATTTTCCTAGGAAGATTTACTCCTCCAGAAGCGATTGAGCGACTATGTGATGAATTTTCTTATTTGATACAAGGAGATATGACCATTCCCAAATATCATAAGAAATTCAATGAACTTTCTCACTTTGCTCCTCATCTAATTGAGAATCCGAAGAGGAAGAATATGAGATTTATCAACGGGCTTCAAAGAAAATATCAGAACAGTGTAATGAGGAACGTGAAGCTCCCCTTTTCTGAAATGATATACATGGCTTATCAGTACGAAGACCTAGACAAGAAAGGTATGCTACAGTACGAAGAACAAGTCAGCTCTAGTAATAAAATTGAGCCTGAAACTGATCGTCCGGAGGCAAGTACAACGTCTGAGGTCAGTGAGAAGCCCAGTGCCAAGAGAAAAAGTGCCAAATCTGAGAAGAAACCAGTAACGACAACTGTATGCTCTAACTGCAATAAGCAAGGACATCTCTCGATAAGTTGCCGATCTCTAAAGAAACCAAAAAGGGATGAATCTAAATCCAAGAATAAGTTTCAAGTGACCCGAGAGTGCAATCATTGTCATAAGACTGGTCATATAAAGAGAGACTGTTGGATGTTGAAAAAGACCAAAACGGTTCAAGTAAATGAAGTGGCAGAAACCTCAGCACCCTCAGATAGTCAGGGAAGGTCTGATGTTTTAGAAGGCATGCTTAATGTCAAAAATATTCCAGTTAAAGTATTGTTTGACACTGGCGCGTCACGAAGCTTTATTTCAAAGAATGCAGCGAAGAAGTTAGATTTGAAATTGAGGAAGCTCAAAGAACCAATGACTGTCCAACATCTGGTTGGGGGTTCCATCGATCTCAGTTGGGTTTGTGCAGTACCCGTCTCTTTTTCCTGCTATAAATTCCCTACTATCTCTATCGTTATGAACTTCAATGAATTCGATCTTATTCTGGGATTGGATTGGCTAACCAAATATGAAGCAGAGGTTAGACGCGCGGAGAGAGTTGTTAGGGCTAAGATTAAATCAGGGAATTATATAACCATACCATGTGAAGGCCCGACTTCAAATAGAAAAGACTTCTGGGCAGCTTTGAATGTTTCCCCTCCTCAAATGGAAAATGTCCCTGAAGTCACAGAGAATATCCCTGACCTCATCAAAGATATTCCTGTCGTTAAAAACTATGCGGATGTGTTCGAAGAAGTTGTTCTCTTATCTACGCAGAGAGAAATAGATTTCAAAATTGCTCTAATTCCGAATGCAAGGCCGGTAGTTCACGCTATTCGAAGAATGTCCTTGAAAGAGAAGGAGGAATTAGACAATCAAACACGACAGCTAGTATGGAAGGGTTTGATCAGGCCTAGTTTCTCTGATTGGGGTGCAGCAGTGGTGTTTGTCACAAAATCTAACGGTACTCTACGTCTATATGTGGATTATCGTGATTTGAACAAGCAGACCATAAAGAACAAATATCCATTGCCACGGATTGATGATTTGTTGGATCGATTAAACGGCGCACAAGTATTTTCGCGAATGGACCTAGCTACAGGTTTCCATCAGCTTCGAATTACCGAAGAGTGTGTTCCGATGACAGCATTCAGAGGTCCCGACTTATTCTACGAGTGGTTAGTAATGTCGTTCGGCTTATGTAACGCTCCAGCCTATTTCATCGATCTAATGAACAGAGTGTTCAGAGGGGTTTTGAATAAATTTGTTCTGGTTTTCATTGACGATATTCTAATCTTCTCTAAATCAAAGGCCGAACATTAAAAGCATTTGGAACAGGTTCTAGAAATTCTGAGAAGGAATGTATTGAAAGCCAAATTTTCCAAATGCATATTCTGGCAAGAGGAAGTGAAATTTCTGGGCCACGTTGTATCGAAAGAAGGAATTGTTGTGGATCCAAGCAAAATCACAGCCATTCAGAATTGGAAACAGCCCAGTACCCCCACTGAAGTCCGCAGTTTTCTCGGATTGGCTAGCTATTACCAGAAGTTTGTTAAAAACTTTTCAAAGATATCTGGTCATTTAACGAAGCTTACAAAGAAGCATTCTAAATTCAAATGGACTCCAGAAAGCGAGGAGGCTTTCGAAGAGCTAAAGTTAAGACTAACGACTGCTCCAATGTTAACCATCATTGATGGCAATCAAGATTTGAAAGTCTGGACTGATGCGTCTAGAGAAGGCCTTGGGGCAGTGTTAATGCAAAGGGGCCAAGTGATTGCTTATGCTAGCCGTCAACTGAAGCCACACGAGAAGAACTACGTAACTCATGATCTTGAGTTATTGGCTGTAGTATTCGCCTTGAAAATCTGGAGACACTATCTCCTGGGTGAGAGATTCGAACTGTTTACAAATCAACAGTCGCTAAATTATCTGTTCACTCAGAAAGACCTGAATCTGAGACAGCAACGTTGGCTGGAGTTTCTTGCAGCATATGACTTTGAAATTATATACACTCCAGGAAAAGCCAATGTCGTGGCCGACGCGTTGAGCCGAAAGAATGAAATGATCGCCAGTTTTATTATCACGACTTCATTGCTAGATAAAATATGTGCTCTTCAAAAGGATGATCACTTCATTCAGAAGATCAAAGAGATAATTCAGAAAGGCGAGCCCTCGAGTTTTCAAGTTGATAATGATGGGTTTCTAAGGCTGAAAGGTCGAATCTGTGTCCCTAACATTCCTAAGCTTCGAAAGGAAGTACTGGATGAATGCCACAAGTCAAAACTTAGTATCCATCCGGGAGTAAGAAAAATGTACAATGACATTAAACGCACTTTCTGGTGGAAGTCGATGAAGAGGGACATTTCTTTATATGTTAGCCGATGCCCTACTTGCCAGCTAGTCAAAAGCGACCAACAGAAACTAGCAGGATTATTACAACCGCTAGACGTTCCAGGCTGGAAGTGGGAACATATTTCTATGGATTTTATTGATGGTTTGCCCAGAACTAGAAAAGGGAATGACAGTATTGGGGTGATCGTAGATCGCTTCACGAAGACCACCCATTTCATACCTGTCAGATCAAACAGAACTGCTCAGAGTCTGGCGCAGATATACTTCAGGGAAATAGTTAGACTGCATGGAGTGCCGCTCAGCATAGGCAGTGATAGAGATACAATATTCACTAGCAAGTTCTGGGAAGCATTTCAAGTCGAGCTGGGAACGAAGTTGAACTTGAGCACTGCTTATCATACTGAGACAGACGGTCAGACTGAGAGGGTGAATCGTATTTTAGAAGATCTATTGCGGGCTTGTGTTATAGATTTCGGTGGATCATGGGAAGACCATCTGCATTTGGCTGAATTCTCTTATAACAATAGCTACCAGGCAAGTCTGAAAATATCGCCATTCGAAGCATTATATGGTAGACCGTGCCGATCTCTTGCTTGTTGGGTCGAACCTGGAAATAGACTTGTGTTAGGGCCAGACATGATTCGAGAAGCTGCCGACAAAGTTGATTTTATCAAGAAGCGATTACTCGCCGCTCGAAGACGACAAAAGAGCTATGCCGATAGAAGAAGAAGGGATTTCTCCTTTGCTGTTGGCGACTACGTGTATTTGAAAGTATCGCCGATGAGGGGAGTAATCCGGTTCGGTAAAACTGGAAAGTTGGCACCCAAATTCATAGGTCCGTTTCCTATTCTGGAACAGATCGGGACTCTCGCTTATAGGGTTAAATTGCCTGACTGGTTGCCTGGAGTTCATGATGTATTTCACATATCTCAACTTCGAAAGCACGTTCATGATCCAGACTTGATCGTGGAAGAAGCAGCTCAGCAGGATATTGAAATTACTCCAAAATTAGCTATGAGAAGAGAGCCGCTAAAGATTATCGGCAAAAAAACCAAGGTGCTGAGGAACAAGAAGGTTCACTTAGTCAAAGTGCAATGGAGTGGAGATCCGCGAGATTGTACTTGGGAAACTGAGGAGAGCATTCAGAAAGCTTATCCAAGATGCCGAGTGGATATCTCTGATTGAATCTGGTGCAAGGTACATTTACCCTACTTTGCATTACCATTTAATTCTCTACTCTGTTATTATTTTCTTTCCATGGATGTGCGCTTTTAAATTCTATAGTCTTAATGATTTTAAAAAGTGTATAGAAGTTGATCAGTATATTTTTGAAAGGTTAAAACGATTTGATTGTTGGTTGTGTTGTGTGATTGTAGATTTATCAAACCACTTTCGACTTTGTTCCTTTTCGGGGACGAAAAGTTTTAAGTGGGGGAGATTGTAACGACCTAGAAAATCTGAACCAAGTTAAAATTTTTAAATTGGCTGAAATAATGGATTTTAAATATTTAAAATAAATATTTTAAATAATGGCAATGAAAAGTGAGTTTGAATCGACAATTGAAAACGAATATAATTAATTAGAATTATAAACAAGGTTTGAAAAGGCGCTGCAGTTTCAAAAATTGAATTCAAACTTTGTCGGACTGTACCGGGTGCAAAACAAAACGGATTTTAGTGAAACCAAAAATATCTGTTAGTGAATACCTTGCTAACGAATCTGAAAAATCGAATTTTCATAACGGAAAGCAAAAGTTATGGCCAAATGAATTTTCAGAGAGGTCGCCATGGAATTTATATAGCCCGTGAAATTGGCCATTTAGCATACGACCTCGGAATTCGACGAAACCACTTTTGTTGGATCCGGGATGCAAAGTTATTGCCAGGTTTCAAATTTCATAATTTTTGAAGCTAGTATGTGAGCGTGGCAAAGGAAAATGTGTTTTGGTCAATTACAGTTAAATTGGGTCGACCAAAAATGGGCCTTTTTGCAGACGGTCTCAGAATTCGACGAAACTAGTTTTGTTGGGACCGTATCGTCAAAACATAGCTAGATTTATTTTTTTGGAATTTTTCGAATCAGTTTGTGGCCCTGGCAAATTGAAATGTACGTTCAAATTAAATATTGAATGTTTTATACTTTAATCTGAAGGAAAACTGACTGAAACATTCGAATGGGCCTTCGAAACATATCCCATTGTGTTCGTAATGGGGGTAAAACGCTAAGGACGACAGTCGTTGGGTTTAGATTGGCGGTCGCGTCAGAAAACCCCTTATAAAATCTACCGACCAATCAGAATTCAAATAAAAAAAATAGAAAAATCCTTTTTCTCTCTCCCCGATCGAAGGCGGAAAACGTTCAAAACCTTCCCCCTTATTTTCCGATCAATCCACGCAAAATTAGCCCCTACTCCAGTTGAAGATTTTGTAGAGCTCGAAGAGATCTTCAAATCCATATAAAGTTTGGGATTTTTCGTGGCCCGTGGAGGGAGAACGGACGTCGGGAAGTTGTCGCGTTCAAGCCGCCGCCGCCGCCGCTTCAGGCGATCGAACGCCACCGCACCCCCATACGCCGAAAGCTCTCTCCTTCCCCTTCGACACTGCGTAGGCCGATCGAGCTATCGATTCACGGATTTCACGAAATCGCGTGACCTAGTTTTGAACATTTCAGAAAGGTATACGGCTTGTTTTATTTTCAGCTGTTTTAACACCTTTAAATCGTTGCAAACTTTGAAAAATCATATCTTTTTGCTGTTTTAACGAAATTCAGTGAAACAAGAGACATTGGACTCGTGTGGACATCTTCTACCTTCTAGAAGAGACCGCGTATTTTTCTGAGCCTTCTGCTATTTTTGGTGGAGTGGAACCCAATGTGAGATTTCTAATTTATAAACAATATGGAAAACGACGATGTATAAATTATATAGTAGATGTATGGGTTATATAAGCGTTGTACACCTCATGTATAAGTGTTTTATAAGTTGTACGTTCGATGTATAAGTTATATATGCGTTGTAAAAATTATATATGTGTTGAAATAGAAGTGAATTGCTATATATATATGTATATATATATATATATATATTTATATATACACGCCCCTCGTCCACAAACCATGGACGATATTTATTGGTTGTGTTTGGTGTGAAAATTGATTGATAGCGAATGGTTGTTTGGGATTGTTTGTGGTTGATTTTGATTGATTGTGGTTGAAAAATACCCATTTGTGGTTGAGAAATATTTGGTTGAAACCACATAGGATTAGTTTGTGGAAATAAAATAAATAAAACATGCCGCCTGCATGCGAACTAGATGCATGATCCCCATTGTCAAAAACCGCGAGGTTTTAAGGTAGAGCGAGGAGCCGTACTAGGGACGGTCCCGGTTTTAACTACCCTGCCGTTATGCTGCCGAAATTTTGAATAAAATTCATGTGTTTGAATTATTTTCATTTGCTGAAACTATATTTATTCGTTGAATAGAAAACCTTCATGTGTTGAATCGATATTCATTCGTTGATTAGAAATTCATGTATTGAATGGTCTTCGTGTTTTAAATATAAAAATCACATTTTTATCTATGTATATAAACTATAGAAAACCTTCATGTGTTGAATCGATATTCATTCGTTGATTAGAAATTCATGTGTTGAATGGTATTCATATTTTGAAATAAATTGTTTTATAATAAAAATCACCTTTTTCATCACCTATATAAACTATATAAAATAATAGTGTTTTTAAATGAATTGTTTTACAATATAAACCACATCTTTATTATACACAGGAATTGTTGAAATGTGAAGTGTTAAAAATAACAACTCGTTCAAATAAATACGCATGAGTCGAAATATTCATTAATTAGCTAATGATATGATTTTTTCCTATGCATGCAACATTAGAAGGAATGGTGCTTTAAAACCAAATGGAATCAAACATGAAGTTGAATGGAAAATGATAAGTGGTAAGAACTATATATATGTACATGCATATTTATTGAACAGGTTATAGCAAAGGGGCTAGAGAAGAGGAATAAAATTGTTGGGCCCGAAAAATAGGTACACATTTACTGTTTTGTTTGGGTGATAATTTAATGAGCCTATTGGCTAGCCGCTTGGGTTTTCTTTTTCTTTTGACATGAGACGCCCGTGTGGCTATTTGGGAATTTTCCCAGCCCCTCCCATACAAAGGAGGTTATGGCGAAATTTTCCAAAATTTAAAGGCGTTAGTGAAATATTTGAAGTGAAAACGATATTGAAATTGTTGAATGAACTATATTTATATAAATATATAAATATAAATAAAATTAAAATGAAACGTGGCCGTGCAGTTCGTGTTTTGAAACCTTGATTTCAAACAACTAGTGCGGGAAATCTGATCATTGGATCTTCCCGAAACCGCAACCGTTGGGTTCGCCTTGGAAATATCTTTCCAACGGCACCAACTTTGTAAAAATCCAAAGGTTGGATTGTCTGGAATGTTTAATTCAAATCTGAAGAAAAACAGCGCCAGAAACGATTATATATATATATATATATATATATATATATATATATAATTATATTTAATCGAATAACGACGCTGCAGTTCGTATTTTGAAATCGAAACTTCAAACGATTGTACCGGGAGATCCGACTGTCGGATTTTCCCGAAACTGGAACCATTGGATTCGTTTTGAAAAGACCTTTCTAATGATGTAAATTTTGTGAAGATCCAATGGTTAGATTTTTAGATATGTGTAAATCAAATCTGAAGGAAAACAGCGCCACGGCCGCGTTATGGCCCGAAGCGTCGTTTTGAACAAATTGGCTATTTTAAAATAAATAAAAATAGCGATAAATCGTTATAAAATATCATAAACGATATGGAACGGAAATAAACTGAATTTGCTCGATTTATGTGGTATTTGATGGTTGAATGTGTTTGGTGTGAAAATTACATTAAAGAACGAAATTGGTGTTGTCGAATGATTTAACCATTTAAATAAATTGATTTGAAATTCTAAATATACGTGAATTATTGAAAAGGCCGAGTTAATTCTCATTTCAAATAATTGACCGACGATTGAAAGTCAAAGATGAAGACGGTGGTCGAAGACCAGAGATCTTCACCTCGTTTGGATGGTAACCGAGGTCCTGATTGGGAGGCATCCCGAAATATGGATAATGAGTGGTGATCGTCCAGACGTACGTGGTGATCAATGGGTTTGCGAGGTATTTAGTGCCTCCGGTTTCGTTCAGACCCAGAACGGACTTGTAAATGGACTGTGTGTCTGACATTGTGTTTTATTCTGTGTTGATTGATCTCTGTTAAATATACATCTGTTTGGTGGCGGAGAATTTATTCTTTTGCTTAACGCCCTTCTCTGAGACGCACGAGCTCAGAGGTTGTATATCGATGGACATCAGTAACATGACATGAATTGCCGGTGTGGCATGCTAAGATGAAGCGATCAGGGCTTCTGTTGAAAAGCAAAGTCTTGTGGTGAGATCAAAGCACCGCCGGTGTGGCGTAGCTTTGTGTATAACGTTAAATCGCGAGCCTCACACCCCGGTATGAACCAGAAACGGGAGAGGACATCAGGGAGGGCCTGCGTTTCTTTCTAGCTAGGGTGGTGTCAGTGACCTACCAGCCCTGACATTTATATACTTTTCACCTATGTGGTTGTTGCTGTTGCGAGGCGCCTCGGTTTGATTTGACTATCCGGGTCCGATGGAGTCATTCGTTGGCTCGTTTACGCCCCAAAGGGCTGGGAGACGTAGTGTTCAGGCATAATAATCCACATCGGTGGACCGGCCCTGAAGATCTAAAGGCTTGCCTGTGGCTCGGGCTAGAGAGTCACGAATTCGGTAAGGACTATCTTTTGCCTTGGTTCAGGACAGAACTCCAATTTCCAAATACAAGATCGTGCGGTTTCGATTGTATATATGTATGGCGACATGATATATGGTACCCATGCCGTCTATGATTGATAGTTATGATTGAAATCGTTTTTGAAACATATAAACACTAGTCATAATATCAAATGCTTTTGTTTTATTCGTATCCATCATATTTTGGCCATTATAAGGTAAAACTCTATCCTCCGGTTTGCGTTGCATTGTGTGATGGGAACTGAGTCTTATAATGGCTTCATTTTTATAAAATGCATTGCGCTGTTTAAAAGAAAGATTTGTTTTTAAAGCACTGGCAATCCCATGGAGAAAACCCGTTCCATGAAAGTGGCGTGGTCCTGTGATTAGCCAAATTATATATGTGTCAAGTAGATTTCTCATACCAGTCCCATGTCTGACTCGTAGTTTGTTTCACTTTCAAACTCGGGTGCCCCTTTTTCTACACGGGCAGCCTTGCATTCAGGTTTAGCTGGTTCTTTCTAGATAGCTGGAGCTGAAGATGGATTCTATCATTTATCTCTTTTTATGCTGTTCTGCTCCTATTGTACATATTTTGTTTATTTCCGCTGTAGACATTTATGTATAGCTGAACTGTATTTGTACTAAGTAAGATCCTATATACTGTGTAACTCTGATGATTACTTTTATCCAGTATATTCTATTATTCATTATCTGGTGTGTTTATTTAATTCTGTTCTGCTATTATCTATTTCTGTGTTATATTCCACGGATTACCCTTGCCGCGGTCAGTACGGGGTTTGGGGTCGTCTCATTTGTGCAGTTGGGCGATATGTAAAATTTATCCTCCCAATCAATATCTTTCAAATGGTTGTACATAAACAAATCGTCTGATTTGTAAATGAATATTTATTTTATTCACATACATGTTAAAAATTATATTTTTAACAATAATTAATTTATTTATTTCACACATGAATATTTATTCTCATTCATTCCATATCACAATCAATTTTCCCAACACAACAAAATCAAACAAGTCGTCCATGGTCTGTGGACGACGGGTGTCGGGTGCTGCTAAGCACCGTCTGCTTCCTAGTATTTATTTTTAACTACAAAACAAGATTTAAAGTGAGGAGTCTCACCGATAAGCTAAACCAAACGCCGCGACTCTTCATATGTAGGAAACCTTCATCGTGCTCGCCTTCCGTCACTTACGTTGCCCGTATTCACTACATATATAAAAATCACATTTTTATATTGTTGCTATGTATATAAAAATCACATTTTTATAATCACTCTATATGGATAAAAATCACATTTTTTATATTGCTACTATATAGATAAAAATTCTATTTTTATACCGCTACTGTATAGATAAAAATTCTATTTTTATACCGCTACTATATAGCTAAAAATTCTATTTTTATCTTGCGTTCATGTATATAAAAATCTAATCTTTACATTTCTAAAAATTATATTTTTACAATTCCATCGCTATTCAAACAAAGAAAATCAGATTGCTCTTCGTTAAAAATTATTTATATTTTATTATTATTTTCCTTCTATGCATAAAGATCCTACCTTTCTATGAAATAAAAATCATTTCTTTTCTTTGATAAAAAATCGTACTCCTCTCGCTATCCAAACAATGCTATCCTTCAAGAAAAACTGATTTAAAATCCTTTCTAAAACTAATTACATTAAAGAAGTATAGATAAAATAAAAATAAAAACTCACAAAAATTCAATCGGAGGAAGAGGAGCCTCCGGGGTTTGCTGAGGCATCGGGGACTATTTTACAAAGCAGAAAAAGGGTAAAAATCGAATTTTTTAATTGCAGTGGGGCCTACGGTCGAGGTTGGTGGCTGTGGGAGTGGCGCAGGGGTCGGGGACAGGTTCAAGGAGGTGCGACTAAGTGGTTGGTGGTCGGAGTGGGCCACGGTCGGGGTTGATTTGGGGATTGGGAGGGTTTGTTTGTTGTTGAAGGTTTGGAGAGAGAAAGGGGAAGAGAAGGAGAAGAGGGGTCGGAGATGAAGGGGAGGCCGTCGTCGGAGGTTGCGGTGGGCGGTGGCGGCTGCGAGGGGAGCGGGGACGCGTTTTGTTTTTGTTTTTGTTTTATCTAGCGGCTTAGAATAGAACGGGGAGAGATAATAGAGAGGGTAAGGGAGAGAGAGATTATATTTTTTTATTTTATTTAATTAATTTCAAAAAGTACCTTTTTATTTTGAATTCAAAATCGAACTCACCGACTGTCGGCCATAGCTAATTACCCCTATTCCGAACACAATGGGATATGTATCGTAAGCTGATTCGACTGTTTCGATCAGTTTCCGTCAAAATAAAAATATAAATCTATATATTGAATTTGAATGCCGAAAAATATTTTCTAGCTTCGTATTGACGATACGGTTCTAACAAAACTAATTTCTTCAAATTCTGAGACCGTTTGAAAAATGGTCATTTTCCAGTCGATCGAAATTGATTGAAACTGCCAAAACACGTTTTACTTCGCCACGCTCACATATTGATTCGAAAAATTACATATTTTGGAATCTAGCAATAACTTGACATCACAGATCCAACAAAAGTGGTTTCGTTGGAAACCGAGGTCATTTGCAAAATTTCCATTTCTAAGGGCCAGAATTCCATAACGACTGTTCTGAATTTTCAATTGGACATAACTTTTAATCCTAGCTATGAAATTTCAATTTTTAGGATTCGTTGGAAATATATTCTCAATTAGATTCAAATATTTTTCGCTTCGCTAAAATCCGGTTTATTTTGAATACTGTACATTCATTTGAATTTTGAAATCGAATTTTCAAACTACCGCGCCATTTTCAATTCCTTTTATAATTAAAATAAAATATTTATATTCTAACGACGATTCAAATAAATATATACGTTCTAATTCTTTTCAAAATAAATTTCTCGGCGTTATTATTTAAAATAAATCATTTTAAATATTCAAAATTCACTAAAATTGCCAAAAATAAAAATTTTAAATTGGCTCAGAATTTTCGGGTTGTTACACAGGTTCTCATAGGTGTTTAAATTTGGCTTTCGGTTCTCGCTTTTTCTCATGCTCGGTATTAGCAAAGTGACTTACTTTAAAAAAGGTGATTACTTAAGATAATACTTGTCATCATATTTTGTTTCCTCTGTGAGTTATCTTATCATACTCTGATTATGCTCATGCTCCTTTATTGCAGGTACCAAATATACATGCCCCATGCTTAGATGTGTTTAAGTTTCGATTTTTGTCGAAACTAGGACGCAGAAAAATGTGGGTGTTACATTTGGTATAGGAGCTTAGGTAAAATAATCAAAGTAATTAGTTAAATTAGGAATCGTGAGAGAACGTAATTCGATTTTCTTTTCTGGTTTTCTGCATCTTTCCTACTTGACTTTAATTTATTTCAACAAAGAATTAGTTGTAGGCCTAATTATATAAAGTGGGCCTTAAGCGACTAAGAGTTGAAATATGTGAGTTCGGGTTTCTAGCTAA
This sequence comes from Allium sativum, assembly GCA_030737875.1. Classification (NCBI taxonomy): domain Eukaryota; kingdom Viridiplantae; phylum Streptophyta; class Magnoliopsida; order Asparagales; family Amaryllidaceae; genus Allium; species Allium sativum. The sequence goes on along the minus strand of CM060922.1, from coordinate 136,902,153 downwards.
TCCTATCTTACCTTGAAACACCCCATCTCCATTAAGATCACTCACAAAGGGAATGCCTTAACTTTGGTGGAGGGTTATAGGTACAAGTCACAGAAAAATTTATAAGACAGATAAATTTAAGCAGCGAAATTCAAATATTTATTGCATACGTAGTTCAATACAAAAGCATTACATCAAATTGTCTCAAAATAACTTCCAAAACATTACACCATAATTTCTGTCTTGATTATTTAATAAAGAAGCATAAACCATAAATAAAACTGCATAAATCCCCAAGTGTAGTATCCAAAAGCCATAGCCAAGGTAAGAGAGTCCCAATCATACATCTACTTTCTTTTAGCTTGCAAAGAGTCTGACTAAGCTGGAGTATTCCCTCCTTGTGGGAGGGGGGGGGGGGACGGAACAAAAGAAGACGAGAGAAAACGGGTCAGACAATAAGTCTGGTAAGTTCAGTGGTTACTAGTATTTAAACAAGGAAAGGGATCATGACAGTGATAACAGAACTTAGGACAATACCCTAATATAAGATATGTGATTGCACCCATTACTATAGTCTCTGCCCCTACTTAACCATTGGTTCAACCAGCCCCACGTGTTTATAACAAACGATCCCCTTAATGATCGGCTCCTACTCGCATGCATTCATATCCTGTGTCACTCGGCCCCGCTTGACTGTAGCTACCTGTGCTGGTCCCATCATGGGGTGTATAAGTCCTTCTGGTGGCAACGCGACACGATTCAAGATGCACAGTGTATACTACTGATGCCCAGTGCCTGCTTTTCCCACTTCGGAGTACGTGCACGCCCATACTCCGTCGAAACCTACACTGACGCACCAACTGCCGACGTTTTGACCGCTTATAATCAGCCCACTAATCGTGCTCCACCCTGCCTAGTTTCAGGGTACCATGATACATCTATGTGGGTTACTGCTGAAATGTGTCCCCGTTACTAGGGTTTTCTAATCAACATGTTTATTTGGTTAAATGTCCAAGTTTACCTATCCCCACCCATTCGTTTAGTTAACATGTTGAATCGGTTAAGTGTTTCCCTAATTGACTTAACCCTACCAATCCTGGCTTAGCTTTAATTTATTAAAGCACCAACCACTCACATTAGACAGGTCTTGTTGTGGTCACTGGATATGCCGGTCGATTCCGGGCAGATTTACACCATAACTCAGTCTAATCTCGGGTTCTTTTTGGGCTTGATGCACTAACCACCCACATTAGATAGGTCTTGTTGTGGTCACTGGATATGCCGGTCGGTTCCGGGCAGATTTACACCACAACTCAGTCTAACCTCGGGTTAGGCATATTCGTCTTTTCTAAATTCACATTTTCCTATATATGTCTAATTTCTTTATGTAAATTTAATTTAATCATGCCATAATTACCCTTTGATTATGCTCACCATAAATGGTATATCAAATATACCATTTAATGAACAAATCTGTGCCATGAATTTTCATATTTCCCATCGCTACCCCCATGGAACGTACGCATGAATCACATAAAATGTTGGGCTAGTAAATTAGCCCAACCTATAAACAAGAAAAGGGGTAATAAACAAGGGACATGAAATAAACATAAAATAGCGTACATCTCAACTTTTCATGTGTAACTTGGCATAGAGGTATCATTAACTTTAAATAAATGGGTAAAGGTGAACTTGTGACTAAGTTGGGTCTAATGTCATGTAAACTTGACAAAGGTCTAGCATGGAGGTTTAACATATAATCACAGTTTTAACCCACAACTTAGCATATTAACTTATGTATGTCAAAACATAAGAAAGCTACTGTAATCATTTTTAAATCGCAACTTAGCATATTGACTTATGTATGTCAAAACATACAAAAAACTACTATAATCATTTTTACAACATAAATAGATTCAACCTAACATGAATATACATGAGTGTTGATCTAACATATAAGCATGTGTTTTAGATCATAAACTTGCAAATAACCACCAGTTTATAACATGACATATTTCACCATTTAATTGGCAAAATAAATCCATTACCCAATCATAATAGATTCTAATAACATACAATATGTTCATCACCACAAGCATATAGATATGATTAAAATAAAATATGTTCATCACCACAAGCATATAGTTATGATTCATTTCAACGATACTTTAAGATAAACGAGAATCAAATCTTATATATAAGAATCGCTCTATATTCAAATTACAACATGTCAATATTCATTTAAAACGTTTAAATCTGCGTAATAACCAACTTAGAAACTAAAAAGTAATTATTGCGTTTTGAAATCTGAATTCTGAAATTGGTAAGCTCGCCTTTGATGTAGATCGTTGAATTTGATAACTTTTAATTTGATTTTTGATTCAAGTTCTTATCTTGTCTTTGAATTGGTGACGGCTACTCCAAGTTCTCAATTGACAGCATGATAGTTCTAGGATTATTTTTGTGCGATTTTTAGGCTTGAGCATTGGGTTGTTTATATTGAATTTCAATTCAATTTGAACCGTCGGATGATCCTAGGGTTAATCGCAACCATTCAGACCAGATCAGAACTATCTAGAAACCCTAGTGACTCAGCAACAAGTCATCAGTCATCAAAACTCAGATCTGGTCGGGGGGGATGGGTAGGTCGACCCCCAGGTCGACCTGTAGGGGGGAGGTCGACACTAGGGTCGACCACCTGGTCGACCTGGGTCCTGAGCGGGAATTTTCTCGCCCAGCCCGCTTCTGACTTCTGATTTGAATTTGAATTTTTTTCGAGCTGTTTGAATTTATTTGAATTTTCTGGAAACTTCTGATAGCCATGACTTCCTCATACGAAGTCCAATTTACGCAAATTCGGACTCTATCTCAACCAGAATTCCAAGACGAACACAATGGCGTAACCCGTTTCCCTTAATTCTCAAATTTTAAATTAAGTACTCTTGGATTCGTTATTATAATGTTAATAGAAAATACAGGATGTTACATTCTCCCCTCCTTTTAGGATTTCGTCCCCGAAATCTTCAAGTCGAGAAGAACTTACATCCTACCATCCAATCACCCATCTACTCAACCATCAAACACAGGTGCTCATTGTCCTTAAAAGATTTCTCATGCTTCATGATCATATGCAATGTGTGTGTACATGTCCTTATCTAATGCAAAATTAGGCGGTCTACTGATTCAGTTGACCTCCTTAATGCAAATTATGTCAGTGCCATGAGTCCATTATGAATGCAATTTTTCCTACTCAAAATTTCTTACATGAGTGCACAACCATTCATATAAATGCAACGTCCATATGATAACACATCAAGTTTTAATCCATAAACCAATACATATATGCATGTGCAATATGGAAGTGACTGAGCCGATCTAATACCTAATGTGTGTGTATATGCATCCACTAGCAACCACTTGCAACCATCAATCATAACATGTTTCAATTACATGTTTACATCTAAATGGGTTCCTACCTAAGGATAATGGATAGGATCGAGGAGATATACCTAAAAAGATAGATACGAGCATAAACTTGAGGAAAAAAGAGATTAAAGACGTACCCTCAAAAAGAAAAGGGTAGGTTGCGCGTATTCTGTCCTCAGTTTCCCAAGTCGCGTCTTCCCCGGTGTCGCTCCATTGAACTTTGACGAGCTTAACTTCATGGTTGCATAGCTTTTTGACTTCTGTTCCCAAGATACGGGTTGGAACTCTCCTTACAAATGCTTCTCGTTCAACTTCAACTTGCTCTAGCATACTTGGTTCTACCACTTCCGCAGACTCGTGTAAGCACTTCCGCAGATGAGAGACATGAAAGACATTATGAAACCCGGCCAATCTTTAGGACAGCTGTACCCTATAAGCCATCTTCCCAATCTTCTCGATGATAGGGAACGGCCCTACAAATCTTGGTGCTAACTTTACTGCGGGTCCCAAGCGAACGACGTTCCTCAAAGCAGATACTTTAAGGAACACCTTGTCTCCAACTTCGAACTCAAGGTCAGTTCTTCTTTTGTCTGCGTAGGACTTCTGCCTATCTTGGGCAGTCTCCATTCTTCTTCGTATCAAGTCTACTTTCTCTAAATTTCCCTAATTATGTCTGGTCCAAGCATGAGCTTGTCTGTGGACTCCCACCAGCAAGTTGGAGACCTGCACGGTCTTCCATATAAAGCTTCGAAAGGTGCCATGCCTATGGTGGCTTGGTAGCTATTATTGTACACGAATTCCATCAAAGGTTGATGATCCACCCATGTACCTCCAAAGTCAATAATGCATAACCTCAAGAGGTCTTCTAATACTCTGCTGACTCTTTCCGTTTGGCCATCGGTTTGAGGGTGCTAGGTCGTGCTTAAGCATAACTGTGTGCCTACAGCCTCTTGTAAACTCTTCCAAAACTCGCTCATGAAGATAGGGTCTCAATCACTCACTATGATGGAGGGTATCCCATGGAGTTGAACTATTTCTTTTAGATATTTGGATGCTAGAGATGAGGCAGTCCTTCTACTCTTGACGGGTATAAAGTGGGCGCTTGTTGTGAGCCTGTCCACTATTACCCAAATGCTGGTATTGCCCCTTCTTGACCTAGGCAACCCATCTATAAAGTCCATAGAGATGCTATCCCATTCCCACTGTGGGACCTCTAGAGGATGGAGCAGATCACCAGGCTTCTTCTGCTCCGCCTTGACTTGTTGGCATATTAAACACTTAGAAACAAATTCAGCTACGTCTTGCTTCATGCCATTCCAAAAGAAAACTCTTTTGATGTCTTTATACATTTTGTCTCCGCCTGGGTGTATGGTAAGTTTGGAATGGTGTACCTCTTCTAGAACCGCCTTTACCAAGCCCTTTGCTTGTGGGACACATAGTCTTCCATCTCGTCTCAACCAGCCCTTGGCATCCGTGGATTATCTATTGAGGTGACTAGAAGTCTCACCCCTAATTAACTTGTCCACCACATCGGCTAGCCGAGGGTCTTCTCTTTGCGCGGCTCCGATTGAGTCTAATAGCGTTGGCCGCACTTCTAACGTTGCTAGCAAGCCAGGTACAAAGTCAGTGGAGGGTCTGAAGTTAAAGCTTGCTATGAACTCCAAGCTTTGCCTTTCCACAAAGAGAGGGCTTAAGGTCAGTTTCTTTCTAGTCAAGGCATTTGCTACTGCATTGCCCTTGCCAGGAGTGTAGGAAATCTCAAAATCATACGAGGCAAGAAACTCCATCCATCTCTGCTGCCTCAAGTTGAGATCTTTCTGCGAGAGTAGGTATTTCAACGATTTATGGTCAGTATACAGTTCAAATTTCTCGCCTAGGAGATAATGGCGCCAAGACTTAAGTGCAAAAACAATGGCTGCCAACTCTAGGTCATGGGTTCGGCAGTTTTTCTTGTGTACTTTCAACTGTCTTCCATCATAAGCCACTACCTTCCCTTCTTGCATTAGAACAGTGCCTAATCCCGTTCCGCATGCATCAGTGTATACTGTAAACATCTTGCTTCCATCAGGCAATGTCAGAACTGGGGCTGTTGTTAGGGCCCTTTTCAAATGTTGGAAAGCAATATCGCAATCCAAATCCCAATTGAAAGCTAGGTTCTTCTTTGTCGATCTTGTTAGTGGAGTTGAGATTTTTTGTAAAATCTTTGATAAATTTTTGATAAAATCCTGCTAGCCCGAGAAAGCTTCGGACTTCGGTTGCGTTTCGAGGAACCTTCCAATCTTGCACAGCAACCACTTTCGTGGGGTCCACAGCTATCCCCTCTTTGGACACCACGTGTCCAAGGAACCTGACTTCTTCTCTCCAGAAATGGCATTTGGAGAATTTAGCTTTCAACTGATGTGTATGGAAAGTATCCATGACTTCCTTTAGATGCTGAGCATGCTCTTCCTCATTCTTTGAGAAGATCAAAATATCGTCTACGAAGACCACCACAAACTTATTGAGGAACTCTCGGAACACCCTGCTCATTAAATCAACGAAGTAATTGGATGTGTTTGTCAAACCGAAAGGCATGACAATCCACTCGAAGAACCCATCTGGAGTTCTGAACGCGGTCTTATCAAAGCTGTCTTCAGTCACTCTTAGCTGATGGAACCCGGTAGCTAAATCTAATTGGGAGAAAACCGATGCACCTACAAGCTGATCGAACAAATCATCTATTCTTGGGAGTGGGTGTCTATTCTTCTTATTCAGCTTGTTTAGCTCCCTATAATCAATCCACAGGAAGAGTGAACCATCAGCTTTGGTCGCGAACACTACGGGAGCACCCCATTCAGAAATACTCCGTCTTATGAACCCCTTTTCAAGCAGCTCTTTGATTTGCTTGCTGAGCTCCTTTCTCTCCCTTGGGGCCATGTGCCTAACGAGTAAAGCAACGGGCTTTGCGTTGTCCACAAGGTATATGCGGAAATCTATCTCCCGCTTCGGAGGTAAGCCCTTTACCTCTTCAAACACATCCGAGTATTCACCGACTACCCTTACAGACTGTAAGTTCTCAACAGACGCATCAAGATATTCTAGAATTTCAATTCAATTTTTGTGAGCAATTGACAGCATGATAGTTCTAGGATTATTTTTGTGTGATTTTTAGGTTTGAGTATTGGGTTGTTTATATAGAATTTCAATTCAATTTGAACCGTCGGATGATCCTAGGGTTAATCGCAACCATTCAAACTAGATCAGAACTATCCAGATCCCTAGTGACTCAGCAGCAAGTCATCAAAATTCAGATCTCGTCGGCGGGGGGAGGGGGGTAGGTCGACCCCCAGGTCGGCCTGTAGGGGGAGGTTGACACTAGGGTCGACCTCCTGGTCGACCTGGGTCCTGGGCGTGAATTTTCCCACCCAGCCCGCTTCTAACTTCTGATTTGAATTTGAATTTGTTTTCGAGCTGTTTGAATTTATTTGAATTTTCTGGAAACTTCTGACAGCCATAACTTCCTCATACGAAGTCCAATTTACGCAAACTCGGAGTCTAACTCAACCAGAATTCCAAGCGAACACAATGGCGTAACCCATTTCCCTCAATTCTCACATTTTAAATTAAGTATTCTTGGATTCGTTATTATAATGTTAATAGAAAATACGGGGTGTTACATACCCCATAGTACATTAGCAATCTCGTCGTGAAGAGCATGAGGATGACATATGGTTGATTCCCTTGGTTTGAGTTTGAAGACTGGACAAAAATCTAGCTACGACCGAGATAGTCATGATATTTGATTTTTGGTTTCGTTGGTAGTTTCGATTAAGACCATTACTTGATCCAAAATGGGAAAAGTTCACATTAGTGTGTCGTATCCATTCCGGAAGTGTAATTATGAGGCATATCCATTTGTTACTTCGTTAAAATTCCAAATCTACCTTTGTTGAGATATTCAATTGCGTTCTTGGCCTTGTATTCGAGGAAATTTATTTTTAAAACATTTTGAAAAATAAAAGTGGATTTCAACGGTTTTGAAATACGGTTTCGGAAAATAGTTTTTGAAGATATGGTTTTAAATTCTTAATCTATTTGTGTTTCAAAATTATAGGGCTATTGTGTAATTTTAATAGATATAGTCTGATTGGTTTGAAATATTGAATTAAAAATGACAATGAATATACCACTAATCTTAAAAAAAAAAATCTATTCCTTGTGATTTTTGGTGTCCCTCTTCATATATATATATTGGATAATTTATTGAAATTACCACAATTATTCCTTAAGATTCTAAAGCTCTAACATTTTTGAGCACCAAGAGGTTTTCCAGTTTAAAATATAAACTGGAATATAGATAATAATCAGTATAAATTGGTTCATGTATACGAAACCGTTAGTTATAATAAATTCCATTTTTGGAAAAGTTTTAAATTTTTCTTTGAAAAAGCTAAGGAAAATCCTTCGTTCGGATTTTAGGGTAGTTGATTTCATGCCTCGTCTCTTTGTTGTCAGCTAGATAAGGGGAAAATCCATTTTAATTTATACTACGGATTTCTAGCTGAATTAGTTTTGGAATTCGTTCGTTCGTTGTGTGGTCGCAGCATCGTTGTTGAGACTATAAATCCTTGGAGTTGTTTTGGTGTTTAACTATGGTCTTTAAATACCGAGGTGATGAGGATAATAATTTTTCGGATCACGCCGAATCTTAGAAGATAACGCGGAACGATTAATATTTTAATCAGACCTTATTAGGTCAAGGTCCAACCCCTGTCCAAAGCCCATTTGGTAGCTGACAGTTTGGTGCTATACTAGGACTGTCAATTTGTTGATGAGCTTTGGTACTACTTGGACTTAGGACTCAACCATAAAATTTGCATCCAAATTACCCCCTTAACTTCTTTCTTTCATCATTCCTTCCATATCTAGCCAAACCATATTCCTATCCTTCTTGTCGTCGCCTTGCCTCCTCATTTTCCACGTTTGTTTGCACATTAGATCTTACCTCACTAGCACTTCAAAATCTAATTTCTTCTCTCCGAACATTTATTGGCCTATAATAACTAGTTTTACTATTCGATCTCACTCACACCACTTAAGTCTCCTCCTTGGGTAGATATCATTTGGTTAGATTGGAATGAGCAAAAAGGTCTCAACGCCCTCGGGTTAACAAAATTTGCCAAGGCAGTTGGGTTTGCACCGACCCATTGCTTCGAGATCTTAGAATAGTTTGTTGTTTGTGCTACATCCACCTTTATTATACCTTGTTCGAATAGGTTTTTTCGAAGGCGATCGTCGTTTCGGAGATGAAAAATAAGCTATCTTTGGATGGTTTTTTTGAGGAGAATCTCAATAAGGTTTTGGTGGAATCCATGTTGTACGCGGATTTATATGGTCTCTTGTTTGATCCGCTTTGGAGATTTTGTATCAAATCTCTTTTTCTTGATGTCTGATTTTGTGTTCGGGAATCTAAGTTTGAACTTCCCATGCAGACATGTGACCCATTTAGCACATCGTTTTATAAATGGGCAGTTATGACTGAATTTGTCTCATGATGTGGAAATTAATCTTTTTCTTGATTGGTGGCGTAACCATCATTTAGTGTCGCATCATATCCGGTTCAGTTTGTTATGCTTGTGTGTTGTCTCATGGAATTACTTTCTCTAAATTCACCTATCCACTTTTTCTTTAGACAATATTAGGTGGGTTTTCATGAGAAGCAGTTTTGTGCTAGGTTTCTTTCTCTCATCATAAATTCTCTCTTAGAAGAGATGGTGATGTGGGAACCTCCAACAACACCAGTAGTGTTAGTAACACAAGATTGAGCATTTAGCTACCATTGTATAGTTAATCAAAGATCATAAAAATTAGTTTGAGCTCCAAGGGCGGAGCAAGGCATCTCGTTGTTTATAGCCATTGTTTTGGGGAGTTTTGGTGCTTTTTTTTGTTATCCTTTTCCAGCATCAGGTTCTTGGTTGTGGTGATTCATGCTTGCAACTGTTAGTGTTGTTTAAATTTCACGACTTAGGTTAATGAGATTTCTATGTTTGGAGATGTTTATGTCATTCACGCGTGCTTGTTTGAATGAAATCTTATTTTCATATCTAAACTAATAGTTGTCCTATGGTTGGAGAGAATGGAATTCTTTGTTGGATAGATTTTAGCTAAGGACCGGTTTTGTGTAGTTTTTGTCACGGGCATATAAATAAATAAGTCACCATTCCTTGTTGAAGCTAAAATTTATTTTGGTTGTTTTTTTGTGTGATTTCAGTTTTCGCATTTTTAGCATGACCAACTTCCTTTTCCGTCAAGAGGTGACTTAAATTGTTTAAATTTTCACAAAATACATTTTTGAAGTTTTTGAAAAATGTTGTCTGATTTTTTTTTATCATTTTCTTATTTTATAGGAAAATGATACAGTTTTGAAGGAAATTTCCAAAATAAACATGATAAGTCTTTAAGCGGAAATTTAATTTTGTGAAAAAATTCAATTTTTGGTCACATAAACGGTGAGAGGAAGATTTTTGGATGCTTTGTGTGCACAATTTAGCGGTGCAGTAGAATCAATGAAACGATAAAAATGTTAACGACTACAAGGAAAAGGCTTTTTGGGCCTTGGAAACGTTGTTTCCATACCTTATCAACGATGCACGCAAGCTATTAAGTAACTTGTTTTATGTTTTAGAGATTGTTTTAAGCTTCCTTTATAGTCTACAGATGGAAAATTTTGGAGTATTTTCGATAACTAGGGTGAAAATTCCACTGTAGCGCGGGAAATGGAACATTTGTAAGTGGAGGAAAGGTTAAAATTCTTTGCTTTGATTCCCTTTTTCCGGTTTAGGAGAAATTAAATAAGGAACGATTAGATTGCATGACGTTTTAGATGGTAAGGTTTGGATGCAAAATTGGTTGCTTCACACTTTTATCCATAATTTTGTGAAGGTTATGGATGAAAAAGAATTTTCAAAAGTGGAAATTTGGTTAAAGGGCTTCTTTTCATACGATAATAAGTTTTAAGAACAACACTTCTTTATAATAAGTTTTAAGGATAATTCTGCACGAAAAAGACAAAAGCGGTTATCTTTTTGAGTTATACAGGAAAAAGATAAAAGCGGTTATCTTTATTTCTGAATAATGTAAAAAGATAACCTCTTATATTTTTTTCATGCAAAATTGTCCTTAAAACTAATTTTTTAGAATTGTTGTTCTTAAAACTTATTACCCTTAACAAATAACCGTTTAAGTAAAAATCCCCTTTTCAAAATTTGCATTCTTATGGAATTGCCAGTATATTTAGGACGTTTTATATCATGTTTTTGAAAAAAAAAACTCAATGCATACATATAGAGGGCCTAATTTAGAATAATCTTGCATGCATATTTTATGGTTGAAATGGATTAATTACACCATGCACATATACACATGGTTGTGAAGTGGATGTACACAAATTGGTTGTGTAGGATATGATAACTAGTTGTCATAATTTTGGGATGAAATTCCCTTTAACGGGGGAGGAATATAACAACCCAAAATTTTAACAATAAATAGTTATTTTGTTGGAAGCTCAAAATAGGAATTTTTGCAAACGATGGAATTTGACCATAAAACTTTAACCTTTGCGTTCGTCTTGCAATTCTTGGCAACTTTCATGTTTGGAGTTTCGCCAACGGAGTCCATATGAAAAAATTACGGGCGAAATACGAAAACGTACGAAAAATAAATAAGTCAGAATAATTAATATATAGTAAGAATTAATTGCTGCATCCACCTCACTGCCAGGTTGAACGGGGTGGTCGACCCCCTTGGTCGAGCCAAGCAGTGACGACTAGGGTTTTGTCGTATAAAATTATAAAATGAAGGGACTAACGGTCCAAGTCCAATTCCACCTATATAAATAAAGAGGTTAGGCCTAATTCATTTTCCATTCAAATCTACAACAGCAGCGGAGCTCTACCATTTTCCTCTCTCTTCTAATCTAATTTCTTAAATAAAAATATATTCACACATATCAAATCAAACCAAATTCATATGAAATTGAGTGGATAAATAGATTCAATGGAAAAGAATGCAATTTGTTGCTCAATGACTGATTGTTCGCTCTCTTCCCTTTTTTTTACATTTCTACAGATCTTGAATTTTCCCCTTTATAGATAAATCATAGATTTATAAGAATTTGCGGATTGTAGGCCTAAAAAGGGTTCAAACAATTGAATTTGGAGGCTATAAGGTGAGTGGAAAATTTACAAATACATTTATAATAATGTATTTAACTCATTTGTAATAAATTTAATTTTTATGCCTTTGCCTATCAGATCTGGTAAATAAATTGTTGTAATTAGATTGACACCCATCAAATCTGGTTATAAAAAGTGTAAAACTTGTGAATTGTACACTGTGGCCATGCATAAAATACATTGTAGGATTCCTTAAACTTGTTTACACCTATTCCTACAGTTAAGTAATGAAATATATTGCAATTATGTTATAGAATGTATTGTGGATATTGCATAACACTGTAGATATGGAAATTAGTCCCGTTGAACACCAATTAGTTGTAGTTATATTCTAGGTCTTAGTTCAGTGTTGAAAATACAAAATATGTGAATTTGGGTAAAAAAATGAAATTGGTAAATTATGTGAATTTGGAAAGATATGATTGTTAAATTATGTGATTGTAATTATACCTATTTGTGTTCAATATTGTTGGGTTTTTGCTTAATTATTGTAAATATGTCATTTTCTTCTTTTTGAACATAAAGACGTCATTTTAAATTCACAAGAGATACGACAAAAAGATCTAAAAAGGAAAAGTGGTGCAAACGTATGTATAAATATAAAAATGAATATTTGTGCGTAGTTTGCATCGACTATTCTAAATATATATAAACATATATATTTCTTGTGAATTTGAATTATGTCTATTTGCAAATTTGGCATAAGTTACAATAATTAATGCTAACGGTATTTTTGGAAGATTGGAAACCTTTTATCAAGATTGAATGCAAAAAAAAAGTTTGGTTATTAATTAAACCAAATCATTTAAATAAAAATTAATAATAATAATAAAAGATAACCACGTTGACCGTACGAAAACTAAAATATAAATATATACATATCATCCGTCCAAATCAGCAATAAACGGTAAAATATGCATATCGTATTGAATGTTGGATGAGGGATAATATTCATTTGTGGAATCATATATGTAAATTGTATTCCATATTATATGAATATATTTGCAGTGAACCTTTGTAGCAATCAATATGATAGGACTGCAAATCAATAAATAACAATTGTAACCAATTGTTGAATGGGGAAAATGAATATGATAGGATAATGGTTACAATTTCTAAAATTTATTTAGGATAAATGTTGTACACCCAAATTAAGAAATTTGAATTATAATCGCATTTAGACACGAGGTTAAGCTCACTTGTGGTATAAGCCTGCCCAGAACCGACCGGAAAATCCGGCAACCACAGGTAGTTAGTTTAATGTAAGGGGTGTAATGCATAATTTTTTTTTTTGAAAGGCAAGTGAATTTTTTTATTCACTACTACAAGAGTTACATCGACTGTAAAAATACAAAAGCAGTACAGACTCTTGTTTTTCAAGACTTGAAATAACTAAAATGTAACAAAAATAAACATGAGCGCAAACAATTTGCATCATAATTGATAACAAGGCACTCCAACTACCACATCGTAGCAGCCCCAAGCTGAAATATCTAAAACAAAAATCACAAGGAAGATCACGAAGCATTGACTTTTCAAACCGTCACTATGCTTCCAGTCTCACAAAGTAAAATCAATGTAGCAACTGATTACATGAGCCCAATAATAAGGAAGACAATCAATTTAGAACAGGATCAAACATAGGACCAGGATTTTTCCTGGTATGTCTCTTCGATTTATTGGTGAAAGGAAACACATCATCAGGTAAGTAGTCCTTTCCATCATCTAAGTCCGAGTCATCCCAGAATTTTCCTCTAAGTTTCTTGGGTTTAGACGATGGAAAAGCACTCGTAGGAACAGCTGACGAGAGAGAAGCATGCATGTTGTTCACTTTAGGAAAAGTTAGACCATTACCGGTGACCATAGAAGGAGGCAGGATAATGTTAAGGGGAGGCTTCAAGCTGTTATAAGGGGAATTAGATGCATTAGAGTGTGAAGCTGGAGAGGCCACCTTCTCTACATTAACTACAGATGCTTTGCTGACTGATGATGAACATGACATAGTGGAGTAAGGACAAGACAAGTCAGGAGAAGATTCTGGAGAACTAGAAGATTTACCAGTTGTAGACTTTGGCGTTTGCTCATTACTGTTATTGTTGCTACCAGACTGATTACAAAGCGTGAGTGCATCCATCGCAACTTGTGCATGACTATTATCCTCTTTCTCATGAACACTATTGCCTCCTTGCGATTGTAGATTACCACTATCGTCATTAATTCCATTACCACTATCATAATTAATTCCATTACCATCAATTTCCGTTTCCAAAACAGTAAAGGGATTACTATTAATGTTTGCCGTTTCCTTTACAATATCAATAGCTCCATTACCATTTTGCACTCCCTTTCTTCTCCAATATTTTGAGTTATTTGTCTTGGCAAATTTCCAGTTGCCTTGATGAAGATTTGAAGGATCTTGCCTATTATTATGTCGAGGTTGAACATAGGATTTAACATTATTATCAACATAAACCTCATCGTGCTTATCACCGTCATTTACAGCATTGGTGTTAAATTCACAACTACTAGTGGTGTGCCCAAATATCCTAAAAACAGTGCATATTTTTGGTCGCCAATCATAGGATAAATTAATTGAAGGACATTCCTTACCTAGTCCGGCTACAACTATCTTTTCAGGAAGTTCATACTCCGAGGAAATCTCAATTAAGGCTTTCGCATATCTGAATCTTTGAAGTTTTTTAGTGCTACTATCAAAGCAAATCAATCTTCCAACATGACAAGCTAACCAATTTATTCCGACTAAAGTCCATAGAATTATTGGAATACAATAAAAATGAACCCAAACTGGGACTTTTTTGACTTGAGCTTGTGAATTACCTATTGATGGATCCCATTTAGTTATGATAAACATACGTTCTTTGATGAAGATAGGATCCGATTTCAAAATTTTCTCTTTATCTGAGTCATTAGAAAATTTGAAATAATAGTGCATACCATCCGATCTAATACTGACTTCCCCATCTAATATCCAGAATCGATTTTAGAAATTAACAACCATGGAATATGAAGAATTACCATCTAGGAAAAAACCAACCAAAAAATTGCTCCAGTACTGCAAACCTTCATTTTTGATTGACTCTGGAATATGCTTAGGTATACCGTCTCTAGGAATGTCAAAGTGCCTCGGCTGATATGCTCTTGCATTGCGGGGAAGGGAAGTGAATAACGAAGCATAATCTTTCTTAGTGAAAGACGGATATGATGCATTGGACGATGAATGTGACGGCCCGCCCCGCATCAACCGACATTTACTCCAAAGGTGCGCTATACACATGTCCAGTTAGCACGGAACGGGTCGTGAGAAGGAAAAAAGAAGAAGGAAATGAACTACAAAGAACCTGTAGAATGTCTCACGGCGCATAGAACAAAATATAATAGTAACATACTTGACATAAAACAGGAGAGACAGTGCACAAGCTAAAAACCAGAACTAAGCATCATAGCAGTGGAAATCCAAAATATAGCTTATTACAACTTTTCAACTGTCTCAAAGCAAAAGCAAGATAAAGGAGGTACACTACTAATACCCAAGTAGCGACCACCAACGACACAGGGAGAATATCTATATATCATACGTGGAAGCTTCCTGCTCGCCTCCGAATCAGCTACTCGCGCATCACCAGCTAACCATAACCTGTCTCTAGTCTGCTCGTGTGAGCACCCAGAGTAATAAGAAGAGACATAAAACTCTAGGTCAGACATAAAGCCTGGTGTGAGCGATAAGCATCTAAAGTGAACAATAACAGGTAGACTAAAAACATACCTGAACCTGGACCTACAACCAAAGAGTTAGCACTACATACTGTACAACAGTCTAAGGTATCATATCAAACAGTGTAAAGATACGGAGGTGGGGGAGGTGTGCATGTCGTAGTGATGTCAAACAATCAAACATAGCAAGCATCCTCACATCTCTCACTCAGTGCGTAAAGCATACGATACCCACTACCTTGGTCCTCTAATCCTTTGGGCCATGACGGAATCCAATCCCGTGTAACTATCACTACAAGCCCACTATCCATCTCTCAGTGGTGGACCAAAGTTATGAATACCGACAACCCCTTTGCACACGTCCCGCAGCAAAGCCCAACCATGAAGTGAACTCATTGGTTCCCATCTGGATCCTGAGCTCTAACTTCCATTTGGACTACCTTTGCATCTCGGGTTTTGGTCAGCATCTCCTCCGGATCGGTCTTCAATTCACCTTGCTTCGGATCGTGGTCATCACTTCAAGTCCAAGCATCTCGGATCGGGTCGGTCGTGCTCCCTCCATCGGATCGCATCGCGCCATATGGATCGGGCCGTCATCACCCCTGGCAGATCGGGTCGGGGTCTTCAGCTTGCCACGGTTCGGATCGGGTGCTCTTTCGTGGTGCCTTCAACTCGTGGGTGAGCATTCGGGTCGGAGCGTTCAAGTACAAGTGGATCGTGGATGCTGTCTTCCTCTGGTCGGATCGGGGTGCGAAGCGCGAGCGGATCAGTGCTTCTGGATCGTGGAAGGTGGTTCGGATCGGAGTATTCAGCTCATGCAACTTGAGAAGAAGCGGTTCGTCTCATGGAAAAACAGGCGATCCGATCCGGGTCCTTCATATTTCCTGCAACTCTTCCAGCGACTGTTTTACACCATACGACGGCGTTTTCGATCATTCTAACTTTTCTAATCAATCACACAGCATAACATATAGTCATAACAACATGTATAATCAACCACAAACACCAAAACAACAATATGATAGGTTAAAATGGATCAAACATAGCCAAAACCCCATATTTTCCCTTAAGCATGTTTAGGTGAAACTTATGATATGATTAGCAAAACTTAACCAAATTATCCCAAATTCACATCAGAGGTCTAAAACAATATTTCAGAATTTATGAAT
Source organism: Allium sativum (assembly GCA_030737875.1). Taxonomy (NCBI): domain Eukaryota; kingdom Viridiplantae; phylum Streptophyta; class Magnoliopsida; order Asparagales; family Amaryllidaceae; genus Allium; species Allium sativum. The sequence goes on along the minus strand of CM060922.1, from coordinate 136,885,634 downwards.
AGTTTTCCAGATTTTTAACATGCATAAATTCGCTAATTTCCACTAATCACCCCTTAATCCCCCAAATTCCAGGATTTGCAAAATTAGTCAAAATTAACCCAAATTCATATCAGAGGCATAAAATGATGTTTTAGAATTTTAGGAATTTTTCTAGATTTTTCCGAGCCATAATTTCGCTAATCTTCGCTAATTACCATAATTAGCCGTAATTAGTGGAAAACAATGCAAATCACTCACCTTAGCCACAAACAAACTTTAGATCTGAGATAATCTCTGATTTGGATCCAATCCCTATGTGTTCCAGCAGCTCTTCCTCTGATTTGGTGCTACCCTCCCTTGATTTGATGTAGTTTTGCTTAATCTTCGATTAGAAAGTGATAAGAGATGATTTGGGATGAAATTAGGTGGAGGCCATTGCTAGAGCTTGAAGGAGGTAAGTGGCGGCTGGAAAAATGAGTCTAAAACCGAAATCCTAACCCTAGCAGCCCTTAAATACCCCAAATCCCGAAATCCCCCATTGGGCCTAGTTGCTAATCACCCGGTTAAGCCCAATTAGCTGTTTTTCACCTTCTAAACCTTGTTTCAGCCATATCTCCCAAACGGTAAGTCCGTTTGGCTAATGTAACCACTCTACGGAAAGAGAAACCATCATTTGAAGCTAATGGAAGTGGTTTCAGGTCAAAATTCCTTTCCAGTCAAAAGTTTTGGCCAAAACAGTACTAACTAGGGGCAAAACGGTCATTTAAAAATCAACAAAAATCATGAACATGGGAAATGACTCTAATGGTTGTTTCCCAAAGTTACATGACCATACGACTTTATATGAGAAAGAAATAAATATTCTATGATCCTTCGATGTGTAGAATGCGGGCTGTTACATTCTCCCCCCCTTAAGAAATTTCGCCCCCAAAATTCCCTAACCAGAACACACAAAGGGTCCCGCATGCCTATCAACCATAAAACAACAATCAACATGCAAAACAAGTCTATCCTAGCATGCGGTTTACTAACAAGGGAAGGAACTATCACTACCAAAACCTTACTAGGCAAAGAGTTCTGGATACTACTTCCTTATATCCTCCTCTGTTTCCCAAGTACAGTCTTTTTCATTCTCACCCCACTGGACTTTGACTAGTTTCACCGCCTTCCTTCGAAGCTGCTTCGTATCATTCCCAACGATACGCATAGACTTGCGGTTCTCAACCGCCTCGGGTTCAACCTCGCTATCATCCAACTGATCCGGTGAAATAGCCACATTAGGGTCTTGCACAACTTCCTTAACTGGGAAACATGAAATACGTTGTGAACTCCCGCCATCTTGTCAGGTAGCTCTACTTCATACGCCAAATTCCCAACTTGCTCGAGGACTGGGAATGGGCCAACAAATCTTGGTGCTAACTTACCTCTCCAACCAATCCGAATCACATTCTCTATGGAGAGATCTCGACGAACACCAAGCCGTTAACGAAGAATTCCAAATCTCTTCGTTCCTTACCGAGATAAGCCTTCTGCCTGTCTTTATCCCTTCCCAGTAGTAGATCTGCTCTATGTCTCAATACATCTTCTTACCACTGGGATGTATAGTCAATTTCGAGTGATGATATGCTCTAAGCACTTCACCTCTCAGTTCATCTACGTTGGGTACAACTAGTCCCTTATTCTTTCGAAATCACCCTTCTCGATCAAATCCTTACTTGATCATTCTCTTCCCATCGATACCCATCTCTACCCTAGAGATGGTTTCCAATAGATTAGGATCGTTCTTCTAACTGGAACCAATCCACTCAATCAAAATCGATCTAATCGTCAAGCTTACTAGTGTTTCTGAATCCAATTCACTCTTGGGCCTGAAATCATATCATGTGATATACTCTAGTTGCTTCCATCCTAGAAACAAAACCTCTAAACTGGCATGTTTCCTACTCAATGCAACTATTACCGCACCCAAATCATTTACTATGATCACTCTGCCCCATGGAGTCATGGCGACTCCACTGCACTGATCCATAGCCACTAGTCCTTTGCTATGTCCACTCTGCCCCATGAAGTCATGACAACTCCACTGCACTGGCTCATAGCCTTACTAATCCTTTACTATGTCCACTTTGCCCCTCAAGTCATGACGACTCTACTGCACTGGCTCATAGTTCTACTACAATCACTTTGTTCCCCATCGCTGGAACCCTACAGGTTATAGTCTACTCAAGAGAAGAAAGATAGGAACAAACATAGCAACCATAACATCCATCAAACAAGTCCTACCTATCACCTGCTAAATTCATAAACACATCGACACCTACATGACTGGTCTAACCAATCCCAATATGTCGATTCTAGTATGTTTGGTCCAACCAACATCAATACTAATGGAAGCCCAGCCCCCATACATACACCGATGCCTACTTGACTGGTCCAACCAATCCCAGGCCAATGGAAGCCCCGCCTTCCTTCGGACTACCGTACGTCCAACGTACGTTTATCCTCCAAGGATAATTAAACTAATGGAAGCCCTGCCTCCAATCGAACTACCGTACGTCCAACGTACGTTTATCCTCCAAGGATAACTTGATCACGTCCAACGGATCCAAGGTAACGGGCGTCCCCAGATACCCCTGCTTTTAGTCCTCCTAAAATACTTGAGTCCAACCCAAGTCTATCCATTATCTTGCTGCCCTCTCGAGTCCAACCCGAGCTGAATCCAAATCTTTGCAGCCTTCTCGAGTCCAACTCGAGTCAATCTATAACTCAGACCCAGTCTTGAGTATCCATTAGTGACAAACTCTAGTCCAACGTGAGTCGTCTCCCTATTCGTTGCATCTCCAAGATCAACGAACACCCATTTTCTTTTACGAGTTCAAGTCCAACCTGAATCGCCCTAATCTTCATTGTATCTTCCATGATCAACGAACACATCCTATTCCTTCAAAGTTCTACTATCCAATAGAGAACATCAACATAGGGTCCTAAACAATCCATTACTTTGCATCTTTCTCGAGTCCCACTCGAGCAATCTCATAACCCTATTGAGTCTAACTCTGGCAGTCTATACCATTGAACAATCTCATCATGTTCCGTCTGCCCATCACTCCTCGAGTAAACCAAGATATCATCCAATGAAAAATCACAACAACTATTTACCCCTCACGCGAACCATCCTAGTCTAAATCGGCATTCCCCTAGTACAAGCCCCAAAGGCCTAAACCAATATCAGACAAGCACCCAAGGAACATCTCCTCCGAGTTCAGACAATCCACATGAGGTGATACTAGCAAAACAATCTAGCACTGGAGTACTCATTTGACTCCCAGAGACAACTAGAACTTATTACAACGATAACCTCTTAGCTTCCTTAACTCCAGTTACCATCGCCATCACTAGGTAGGTACCTAATACCACCCTATTCCTTTGGAGTAGATCGACTCCCCAAAATAATGCTAAACCCAGTAAAGCCCAAAACAAAGCAATCATAAGGAAACATACATCCATGACTCGATAAGACCACATTAAAAAATCATGCCAAAACTAGTCGAACCACCAATCGAGTTCGTCACTACTAAAGGTCTATCGACTAACTCAGGTTTGTCAAACAAAACCCGATCAAAACATCTTAAATAGAAAGCATACCTCGAATAACGACACCTTTCTCCTTCTACGCCACAGTTAGGGAATTTGACGAAGAAGGAACATCGTTGATAGCATACGTTTTCACAATCTGCTTCTCCCTAGGAGGTTGTGGGCAGCCATCCTTGTGATGTCCCGCCTGGCCGCAGTTAAAGCACTTCCTTTCCCCAGGCTTTTCTTGACAATCTCTGGCGTAATGGCCCTTCTTGCCACAACTAAAGCATTCGCCATCTTTCTTATTTTTCTTATTCTGACCATCCATGGTCGGGTTCTGCTTCCTCTTGTTCTGAGAATTCTTCTTGCCTTCACCGCCTGCTTGCAGCTTTGGCTCCTCTGCAGATGCCGTAGCAACTTCGGCCTTCGACTTAGGGAAAAGGCTCTCTGACCTTAATGCCTTTTCTACAATAGACACGAACGTCTCATCGATATGGTTTATAAGTCTTTCCCCCAAGTACCCATCCAAGCCAGTTATGAACTTCTCGTTCTTCTTTTCGACCGTATCGATAAGGGACCATCCATATTTCGATAAAGTGTCGAATTCAGCGATATACTCCGAGACTGCTCTACCGTTCTGCTTAAGCTCCAAGAACTTCTTGAACAGTTCTGATTTATGAGAAGCTGGAATAAACTTATCACAAAAGCGAGTCTTAAACTGATTCCAAGTAACTTGATCTTCTGGAGTAGCTGTTCTAATGGCATTCCACCAATTCATCGCTCGCCCTTTCAGCAGACGAGACGCTAGCTTTCTCTTCATCGCATCCTCAAGACCCAAGTCATCGAAGATACGATCACAGCTATCCAACCAATCCTGAACATCTGTGGCCGACTCCGTTCCGTGGAACGGCTTCCCACCAAGGTTAGTGTAATCCTTGCACAACTTGGCGTAATCGACCCTAGGCGCCTGCACTACTGGACCACCACCATTTCCGGGATTGGGAACTGCCCCTTGCACTTCTCTAAGCATGTCTCTCATGGGGTTAGTAAACATTTCCCTCATGTCAGCGGCATTCCCTTGGTTGGTCCCTCTACCAGCACCCCTCGTGTCTCAGCTCATCGTCAATCTGGAAAAGGGAAACGATTAACGACCCCATAGTGGTGCTATTGCAGTGCGACTTCATTCTTTATGCTACTAATAATATATATATAGCTTTTGAAAACAAAATTAATCACAAATACGCACTCTCGTATACATACTAACTCTCCCTAGTGTCTTTCCCTAGGTTAACTACGCAACCTAGAGCTCTGATACCAAATGTGACGGCCCGCCTCGCACCAACCGACATTTACTCCAAAGGTGCGCTGTACACATGTCCAGTTAGCACGGAACGGGTCGTGAGAAGGAAAAGAGAAGAAGGAAATGAACTACAAAGAACCTGTAGAATGTCTCACAGCGCATAGAACAAAATATAATAATAACATACTTGACATAAAATAGGAGAGACAGTGCATAAGCTAAAAACCAGAACTAAGCATCATAGCAGCGGAAATCCAAAATATAGCTTATTACAACTTTTCAACTGTCTCAAAGCAAAAGCAAGATAAAGGAGGTACACTACTAATACCCAAGTAGCGACCACCAACGACACAGGGAGAATATCTATATATCATACGTGGAAGCCTCCTGCTCGCCTCCGAATCAGCTACTCGCGCATCACCAGCTAACCATAACCTGTCTCTAGTCTGCTCGTGTGAGCACCCAGAGTAATAAGAAGAGACATAAAACTCTGGGTCAGACATAAAGCCTGGTATGAGCGATAAGCATCTAAAGTGAACAATAACAGGTAGACTAAAAACATACCTGAACCTGGACCTGCAACCAAAGAGTAAGCACTACATACTGTACAACACTCTAAGGTATCATATCAAACAATGTAAAGATACGGAGGTGGGGGAGGTGGGGGAGGTGTGCATGTCATAGTGATGTCAAACAATCAAACATAGCAAGCATCCTCACATCTCTCACTCAGTGCGTAAAGCATACGATACCCACTAACTTGGTCCTCTAACCGTTTGGGCCATGACGGAATCCAATCCCATGTAACTATCACTACAAGCCCACTATCCATCTCTCAGTGGTGGACCAAAGTTATGAATACCGACAACCCCTTTGCACACGTCCTGCAGCAAAGCCCAACCATGAAGTGAACTCATTGGTTCCCATCTGGATCCTGAGCTCTAACTTCCATTTGGACTACCTTTGCATCTCGGGTTTTGGTCAGCATCTCCTCCGGATCGGTCTTCACTTCACCTTGCTTCGGATTGTGGTCATCACTTCAAGTCTAAGCATCTCGGATCGGGTCGGTCGTGCTCCCTCCATCGGATCGCATCGTGCCATACGGATCGGGCCGTCATCACCCCTGGCAGATCGTGTCGGGGTCTTCAGCTTGCCACGGTTCGGATCGGGTGCTCTTTCGTGGTGCCTTCAACTCGTGGGTGAGCATTCGGGTCGGAGCGTTCAAGTACAAGTGGATCGTGGATGCTGTCTTCCTCTGGTCGGATCGGGCTGCGAAGCGCGAGCGGATCGGTGCTTCTGGATCGTGGAAGGCGGTTCGGATCGGAGTATTCAGCTCGTGCAACTTGAGAAGAAGCTGTTCGTCTCATGGAAAAAGAGGCGATCCGATCCGGGTCCTTCATATTTCCTGCAACTCTTCCAGCGACTGTTTTACGCCATACGACGGCGTTTTCGACCATTCTAACTTTTCTAATCAATCACACAGCATAACATACAGTCATAACAACATGTATAATCAACCACAAACACCAAAATAACAATATGATAGGTTAAAATGGATCAAACATAGCCAAAACCCCATATTTTCCCTTAAGCATGTTTGGGTGAAACTTGTGATATGATTAGCAAAACTTAAACAAATTATCCCAAATTCACATCAGAGGTCTAAAACAATATTTCAGAATTTATGAATATTTTTCCAGATTTTTAACATGCATAAATTCGCTAATTTCCACTAATCACCCCTTAATCCCCCAAATTCCGGGATTTGCAAAATTAGTCGAAATTAACCCAAATTCATATCAGAGGATAAAATGATGTTTTAGAATTTTAGGAATTTTTCTAGATTTTTCTGAGCCATAATTTCGCTAATCTTCGCTAATTATCATAATTAGCCGTAATTAGTGAAAAACAATGCAAATCACTCACCTTAGCCACAAACAAACTTTAGATCTGAGATAATATCTGATTTGGATCCAATCCCTATGTGTTCCAGCAGCTCTCCCTCTGATTTGGTGCTACCCTCCCTTGATTTGATGTAGTTTTGCTTAATCTTCGATTAGAAAGTGATTAGAGATGATTTGGGATGAAATTAGGTGGAGGCCATTGCTAGAGCTTGAAGGAGGTAAGTGGCGGCTGGAAAAATGAGTCTAAAACCGAAATCCTAACCCTAGCAGCCCTTAAATACCCCAAATCCCGAAATCCCCCATTGGGCCTAGTTGCTAATCACCCGGTTAAGCCCAATTAGCTGTTTTTCACCTTCTAAACCTTGTTTCAGCCATATCTCCCAAACGGTAAGTCCGTTTGGCTAATGTAACCACTCTACGGAAAGATAAACCATCATTCGAAGCTAATGGAAGTGGTTTCAAATCAAAATTCCTTTCCAGTCAAAAGTTTTGGCCAAAACAGTACCAACTAGGGGCAAAACGGTCATTTAAAAATCGACAAAAATCATGAACATGGGAAATGACTCTAATGGTTGTTTCCCAAAGTTACATGACCATACGACTTAATAAGAGAAAGAAATAAATATTCTACGATCCTTCGATGCGTAGAATGCGGGCTGTTACAATGAAGGTATTGCAGCGCTAGATCTTGAATGATGCGGTTCTGATGTTTTTGATCCGAGAAACGAATCAAGAGGGATTGCAGTACCAGATCCTGAAGGATGCGGATCTGAAGATTCAGATCTGAGAAGCGAATCACGAGGGATGTCTGAAGAGGGTTTTGCAATCGGAGGAGGTGGATCAAAGGGAATAGGCGGCGGAGAGGAACGGGAGGGTAGGGGAGGAAAGGAGGAGTCGAAGGAGGAGGCGAAGCTAGAAGAAAGAGAAGTGGATTTCACACACCATTTCGATGCATAAATATAATTGTATTAAGGCACGAGGTTAAGTTCACTTGTGGTAGAAGTCTTCCCGGAACCAACCGGCAAATCCTGCATCCACAAATAGTCAACTTTATGTGAGAGGCCTGGTACGTATATATGTGTGTGTATATATATGTATGTATGTATGTATGTATGTATGTATATATATATATATATATATATATATATATATATATATATATATAATAGTCAACCAATAAATAAATGAACAGGAATAGCAATTTTCTTTGGGCTACAACAAATAGATAACTTGGGACTGATAAATAGTTGCCTTAGGAAATTATGACCGTTATGGTCATAAAGGGCAATAAAAAGGAAATAAAAGGAAATGGATGTCATAAGGGAATTTATGATTGTCGTTTAAAAACAAAGTCCAAATTAGAGAAGGTATTAAATAAATATCTTAGAAAAAAATGAATGTAACCTTCCTGATTTATAGTAATGGAGATAGAAAATGTAGTTCAACTTAATAGGTTAATAATGTAAGATATTATTAACTATATAAACCCGTGATGAAAATAAATGGTGTAAATATAGTATTTTTGTATACAGAGACTAAACGGGAATGACTTAATAACGTAGCCTGCTTGATCACAAAAAGGGAAAGGTGCTAACGGCAATTGGGGTACGAATTAATAACCTTCGCGTATAGTCCGCTTCCTAGGTCCTAAAAGGCTAAGTGGCTAGGGTAGAGTCCACCTAGAAATAGGTTTTCCAGTATTGGGGTCTTAAATGGCAGGTGTGTATGGGCCTACCCAAACTGGAAATTAAAAAGGTCAGATATGACTACCTTTCATACGAGAAGTAATATGTGACTAAGGAGGTTATCTAATAAGGTCAGTTAGAAGGTACAACGAACGGTAAAATACCATCTCCCACCTTATGCGTGGCAAGGTATATGCGTGAATGACGGAAGCCTTAACTAGTAGGGTCCATAGCTAGTGCCCTCTAGTTTATGTTAACGTTGAATATATTATCAATGGTTAATAAGTGATTGATAGATTCGCCTAGGGTCTTAAGCGATTAGGGAGAATCCCCCCTATCTATCATTAATAGTGAGGCGTTAAATAATAAAGAATAGTGAATAAGATATAGATAGAAAACCCGAAATTTGAGGCCCACTCTCGGTATTGTTAACCAGTTAAGCTCTGGTATAAAAGCTTCACAAAAATGTTTGCAAATGTCCTATCTCGTTATAATACTTCTGGAATACTACTTTGGGAAGGATAGTAAACTCATGCGTAAACATTTACTTGGTTGGGCTAGAATCACTAATCTGATTAGGCATACATCTTCGGTTGAACCAAACGGTATACATCTGTGTATTATTACATGTGTTGTAAATTTCTTAGTCACCCAAACTTGTTGTTCTGTCCCTCCTCCTCATTACAACCTCCCAGGTTTCCAAGAGAAGGTCGGGTTCCCACAGGTGTTTAAGTTTGGCTTTCAGCTCTTGTTATGTAACAAACAAAATTTTAAGGATGCTAATTTTGGGAATCAATCAACTAATCATTGTCATTATAGCAATAAATAACTGGACATTTGAAAGAAAAATTGTTTTTACAAGTTAAATGTACATACATTTTTTGTAAAATATATAGTAGTTATCTACATTTTTAAGGAAAGATCTAGAACAATTGCTGATGTGAATAAATATAGAATAAAATTGACAAGTTATGATAGATTTCCATTAATAAATAAAATAAATAATAGAAAAAGGGAAGATATTTTAAGAGAAACATCTAGATAGGGGTCTATGAATAAAAAGACATCCCATCTCTCCCTTTTTCTTACGGTACGTACAATTCACTTAAGACAGAAAGAAAAAGAAAATCTAAAATTTATTCCTGCATCAAGTTTCAAAATCAAAGTAAAAGATCTTTCTACAAATTAAATTATTGATTTGATTCCCAAATGGAGCAATTGTAGAAAGATTTAGGATTCTCTAATAATTGGAAGAGGATGACAAATGATCAAAGTTGGCTGGCTTAGGGCTTGAAGATTTGAGAGTTTTAGGTGAGTGAAGTTTTAATATTTTTATACTTTTATGCTATGATTTATACATTCTTGTAGACCTAAAGATGGGATCTATGTTTATAAACAATTGTTAATTTATTTTCTTAATTTGTGTTTGGGTTATCATGTAATTGGTTGAGCGATGCTCGAAACGTGTTTATTGAAAAGTTCATACAATTGCTTACGAAAAAAAATTGGAACAAAATTGAAAAACCATTATAAATTGCTAATTTTAGGATATGTTATTCATAACTGGTTTATACATCTACTGTACCAATTTTGGATTAAAGCGATTTATTTTTAAATTTATATGATTTTTACAAAATGGGTATATGTAAATTAAGGCTTGCAAATTTAAGCAGAAAATGGTTGTTGAAGAGTATGATATCTGTATCAAACAGCTTTGATTTTTCCTTTGAAATTTTATTCCTATAAACTAGACTTATATAAAAAGCCATTACAAAAAATTTAAATCAAAAAAAATTAATTTTCGAATTTATTCGAATTTTTTAAAACTGAGTATGTGTAACAGAGCTTTATTAACTGAGCCGAGAATGGTTACTAATGAATATCAAATCTGTACCGATTCGTAAAGTCTTTGATAGTGACATTTGGTATCAAGAATCTTGACTTGTAAACAAAGCTACTGTAAAAAAATTGGATCAAAATCACTAAATTTCGAATTTATATGATTTTTATAAAGCGAGCATATGCAACTAAGATTTATAAACGTAATCTGAAAATGGTGGCTTAAGATGATTGAATATGTACCAAAGGATTTGCTTTTGAAATTTGGTGTATATAAATTTGACTGATATTCAAAGCTACTGCAAAAAATTTGGATCAAAAACATTAATTTTCGAATTTATGCGAATTTTTCAATACTGAGTATGTGAAACTGAGTTTTATTAACTGAGCCGAGAATGGTTGCTAATGAATATCAAATCTGTACCGATTGGTAAAGTCTTGGGTAATGAAATTGGTTATAAGGAACCTTCACTAGTAAACAAAGCTACTGTAAAAAATTTGGATCAAAATCATTATATTTCCAATTTATATGATTTTTACAAAGCGAGCATATACAACTGAGATTTATAAACGTAATCTGAAAATGGTGGCAAAAGATGATTGAATCTGTACCAAATGGTCTAGGATTTTCTTTTGAAATTTGGTACAAACTAGACTGATATTCAAAGCTATTGCAAAAAATTTGGATCAAAAACATTAATTTTCGAATTTATGCGAATTTTCCAAAACTGAGTATGTGAAACTGAGTTTAATTAACTGAGCTGAGAATGGTTGCAAAGGAATATCTAATCTGTACCGATTGGTAAAGTCTTTGATAATGAAATTTGGTATCAAGAATCATAGTAATAGAGCTACTGTAAAAAATTTGGATCAGAATCATTAAATTTCGAGTTTATATGATTTTTACAAAGCGAGCATATGCAACTGAGATTTATAAACGTAATCTAAAAATGGTGGCTAAAGATGATTGAATCTATACCAAATGGTTTAGGATTTTCTTTTGAAATTTGGTATAAACTAGACTGATATTTGATGTTACCGTAAAAAAAGTTAGCATTAAAATATTAAATTTCGAATTTATATGATATTTACAAAGCGAGCGTATCCAACTGAGTTTGTAAAACAAGTTTTGTAACCTAGATATTGTTTTTGGTATAAATTTTTGGTTTCTAATCAGTTTATGATGATTCTTCAAGTTTTGGAAGGCTTAGAAAATGTGTTACGACTTTTATATTTTAGGATTTGTATAATTCTAATGTCTGAATTGTCAAAAAAACTTAATTCTTTGCAGCTTGTCTGCCAATAAAGATATAATGAATTTTTAGACATGAATTACAAACCAAATGTCATATTTAGGATATTTAGACAATTATTAATCTACATAAATGGCTTTCGAATAACGATTTATAACATTAGAACTTTGTGGAATAGTTATTTGTGTGCATTTTTTAGTAAGTGGAATTTACTCCCATTTAGTAAATATTAAAGTAATGCAATGTGGTATGAGACGCAAATGCTTACTTAAGTAGTTACTATTTGGAAGTATAGGACACTTTTTGAATTGATGTGGTTTTAGTTCTTCATTGAGTTAGCATACTTATATGCCATTCTTATAATGATATTTTTTTTCCTCTATCGCAACTATTGTGATTTGATTTATTTTGTCATATTGTTTTATATATGATATTTATTATGATTATCATATTGACTTTTATATGATACTCTGACTTGATTGATTTTATCATATTGTTTTTATATATGATAAAATTGAATATCAGCTTTGTTTTGTTTAATCCGGGTTATGATTATTATTTTGTTTTGCATGTGATGGTATATTTTCAAAGCATGATTAAGTTTATAAAGTGTTTTAACGTTATAAACACTTATATATTTTCAAAGCATTATTATTTATAAATGATACTCTAACTGGACTGGTTATCATATTGTAGTATATACGATATTTATTATGAGCATCATATTCTTGTATATATATATTATGAGTGTCATATTGATTTAGATATGATACTCTGATTTGATTCATTTTATCATATTGTTTTATATATGATAAAAGTTATAAGTATTTTATTGGTTTATATGTGATACTCTAGCTTGATTTATTTCATCATTTTATTTTGCATATGATAATTGATGTTGATATTGTATTGAGTTACATACAATGTGTATGTTTGGAATAATGGCTTATTTAAATGCGATGATTGTGCTAAAATTTTCATATATAGTAATATTCATAAGCCTCTCGTTGACTTATTCATGTAGTATCATTTATCTTTTGTTGTCAAATTTTGATCTCCATAGATTCTAACTTCACTCACACTAGAAATAGTCTAACCCGTGAGATTATTTTTGAAATCCTCGGGTCAGGTTGAGGATTGTTCGCAGGTTAGGTTGCGTGGACTGTTGCAACATTCTTATCTTTTTCCACGTTTTGGGGTTTTGGACTATGCAGCTTCGGACTATTAATAGCGACTAGTATTATGGTATGTATGCTATTATGTGTTTTGGGAGTGATATCATGTATTATGGACTATGTATTCCGGACATCTCTATTATGATATGTATTATGTTTTCTAATGTTGTTATTGTGCTGCACTTGATTTTATTATATTTCGTACTATGTAACTTGGGAAATTTTCTTGTACCATTGTTTGAACTTATACTAAGCACGCATGGTAAGTTGAAAAGTTTCAAATTTTTGTGCCTGTGTTCGTTTAAAGGAATGAGTACAACATTTAGCCCTATCGAGTCCCATTCTCCATGCTTTCCGACAGTAATACTTAGTGTTGCTCTTGGATAGCATGGGTATAGGGGCCGGGCGTCACATTTTGGTATCAGAGCGAGGTTGGATATAGTACAAAATATAATTAGAATATCGTTAGCACAAGATAATGGAAACATCGTACATATCTGTACATCTTTGGGTATCACTCCCGTAATACAATAATAGTTATATATATCTAAACCAAAGCCCCAAATCATTAATTGGTCTAGTGTGAAAATTAAGTTAAAAATATATCCCTTATGTAGAAATTGCGAGGACACAATTTTTATAAAGGGGGAAGTCCGTAACCATCCGATTTTTAGGGATGCTAATTTTGGGAATCAATCAACTAATCATTATCATTATAGCAAAAAATAACTGGAAAAAAAAATTGTTTTTACAAATTAAATGTATGTACATTTGTAAAATATATAGTAATTATGTACATTTTTAAGGAAAGATCTAGAACAATTGCTAATGGGAATAAATATAGAATAATATTGACAAGTTATCAGCAATGAACAACAGCCTAACACAAGTCATTAAAACTATAATCTATGCTGCAGCCAATAATTAAAATTTTCGTTTTAGGATTAAACAATCGAATTGGGAAACATATTCTAACATCAATTACAATAATGGCTACCAACACATAACCCCCAACCGCCTCCCTTCCCTATCAACCCATCCACCTCAGCCGACCCCATGATCGCCGAGGCGATCATCTCCTCTGCCTCCACCCAACCCTCGACGAATCCTCCACCTTCATCAGTCACGCATAACCCTCCTCCATATCCCCAGAGGCCATCTCTACTGCTTCCTCCAGCTCCAGCCTTGCTACCCCCTCTTCTGCCTATTCCGCCACCTAATCAACGCCTCTCCTACCTCCAGGCTCTGAACAACACGCCCAGACCCCGACCTCGTCTCCCGTCCAAGCAGTCATCCTCGATGGCGTTCAAAGTGGGTGCTTTTCCACTATTTGTCTCTTTGGCGCGCACAGTTGAAAATTTAAAATCAAAATGTTTGTGTTTTCACTGTGCTTCACCAGGCCATGTGGCTAAAAATTGCTGAAATGCGAAGATTTTCTTTCGTTGTGGATTTTTTGGGACACGCAAAAAAAGCTGCTCTCATGGATCTTCTAAGAAGAATGTGCTAATCACTTCGAAAACAACTCAGGCCTCTGCGAATTCTCCTGCAAACATCACATCCCGCCCACTCTCTATACACGTGCCAGCAACAAACCTTCTCTCCATGTCGAATCATCCACTCAGCTTAAATCCTATTCGTCTGCACCCAATTCTTTCGAAACCCTAATTCTTCATCGCTATCATCTTCACTCGTAATGGCGTTTACTCCCAATCCCCTAAATCTCGTCAAAGTAATGATCCTCACCGTTATTGGAATTTCCACTCTATGAGAACCACCCGCACCGACTTCATCTGTCACCGAGACTGGGAAATATTCATTCTTTCTGACCAATCTTACCTCGTCCGGTTCCCAAATGTTGATCTTTACAACCCTGCTCTAAACCGCCAATTTATTTTCTGTCACGGTGGCTCATTGGCATTGCAAGCTTGGTCTCCCGCCATCGATGTAACGACCCGGTTTTTAGCGACTTTGGTTATCTCCATAAACTCAATGACGACTAACCAAACATCAAAAAATACCGAAAAGTTAATAGAAAGAAATTAGAGGGTGAGGAAAGATAAGATAGAAATTTAGAATAGAAGCAGAACAAGAAGATACAACATCAGAGTAACACGAATCTCACAGCGGAACGAACAACATATAATAGATAACATATCCTTGAAATAAAATCAGTATATATATACAGTAACATTATCAGAGTACAACACATACAACACAGCGGAAATAACTATAGCTATATAATCCTGAAGCATCCTGCTCCAAGCTCTCCAAGTATATCTATAAAATCCTGACTACTTGACTGTCCGTATAAAATTGGGCACCCAAGAGTTTAGGGAAAACAAAAAAAAATAAACTCCAGGTTAGTCATGGGACTGGTATGAGTAAAACAGTTTAAAACAGTTTGAGCCATTAAACGATATCTCATAAGACCACACCGTATAACGGAACGGGTTTGTCCCTTATGAGAATCCAAAATAATCTTTGTATCAAAACTCATTTGTAACACCCCGCGAATTCTATAACTGTGAAATTAACAAATTAAAGTATAATTAATTTGAAATCAAAGAACTAAGGGAAACGGGATACGCCATTGCGTTTGTCTCGGAAAAATACGCGAAATAGAGTCCGAGTTTTCGAAAAACGGAGTCCGTATGAAGAAGATATAGCCTTCGGAAGTTTCTGAATTAAGTTTAAAATTCAAACAGAATAAAATAGCTCAGAAAATCAAGTTTAAATTCCAAAATGGGGCCCAATGGGCCAGGGCGGAAGAACACCCGCCTAAGGCACCCAGGTCGACTGGGCTGTCGACCTGGTCTAGCCAGGTCGACAGGGCTGTCGACAGGGCTGTCGACCTGGTCCAGAGCCAGGTCGAACCCAGCCCAATCTGGCTGGCCTATTCTATGTTGGTCGATTTTCTGCAGTCTGCTTTGTCATTAGGGCTAGGTGGCAGGCACTAATTGGTCTCTCCTTAAGATGAAAGGCTACGATCAATCCAAGCGACATCAATGGTCCTAATCAGTTCATAACCCCTATAAAAATGACCCTAGACTCTACCTAGGTTTCTTACACAATTCTCTAGCCTCCATTGCTCTCTTCTTCTAATAAAAAAATAAAAATGGCGTCGCTGCTCTGCTGGAATTAAAACTAGAAGATAATCAACATCAGCCTAAGCAACTCAATTCAAACTAGAGATTAAAGTTTCTGCAAAGATTCTACAACAAGTTAAAGTTCTTTCTTTAATCCAATCAAGGCAAGTACAGTTATTTTCTGCTATAAACGGTAATTATAATTTTGATATGTTTTTAATTCTGAATCTGAGATTTTATATATATTCTCTTTTGTCAGATTTGTTTTTCTGTGACTGTTCTGTATCCCTTTTCTTCTTTTCTGTTTTTATAGCCAGGCTACCACGAGCCTGTGCCTAATCTCATAAGAGATGAATGTATGAACGCAAATTTTGGGATAAATAATGAATGATGCGAAATTTTAAAAATTGAATGTATGACTTTAGGTCTGAGGCATAAATTTTGTATGCATAGTTATGTTGTAATTTAGAACTGTAATTAATGAGCATATGTTGTAAACTAGATTTGGATCTATGCATATTCTATGATAGAAGAAAAGAGGAACCATTGTAAGATTTCATATGATTTGAGACTTTGGACAAAATGCATATAAAAGTCAAGATCTGATTTTTAGAAGATATGATTTAAAGATTTATATTGTTGGGTATAGTTTGCATAATGATTCATGACTCAAAAAGAAGAAGATATGGAAACTTAGGTGTAAAGATTTACATTAATTAGGATATCTATTATTGTGATTACACCTAAATAGGGATTTTTGGATATATGGCATGCATTGAAATTAATGGTTATATTTGGTATAATTTATATATGAATCTGCTGTAAGATGCTAGTTTAACAAAAATTAGAACATATGTTATATGGCAAATTATGTCCATATTCTGCGCTTATGCAAACATGGAGTATATGTTGTGAATCATGACAATTATGTAGGTATATGAATTTAGGCCAATTTATGATTGGGCAAGGCATGCAAATAGAACTTTTAGAAATATTAAATTTGCTAAATCTGCTAATTTGTCAAGTTGCCTAAACTACTAGTTTTGTTATATTGCCTAGACTGCTAATTAGGTTGAAATGTCTAATCTGTTAAATTTGTCGGTTGAAATGCCTAACCTGTTATATGCCAAAATCTGCTAAGTTGCTAAATCTGTTAAATCCGTTAAGTCATATAAAATCTGTTATCTGCTATGTTGATATAATCATCCTGTTATTGATATAATCTGAATTGGCATATATATTGGGCGTGCGCATAAACGGTAAATTTTTAATTAATTGGACGCAAAGATAAACATGGCTAACTCGAGGTTAGAATGAGTTTGCGGCGTAAATCTGCCCGGAACCGCCCGGCACATCCAGTGGCTGCAAACAATAGGTTCTAATGTGAGAAGTTAGTCATAACATGCGTAAGACACGAGGTTAGGTCTGGCTTGTGGCAGAAGTCTGCCCAGAACCGCCCGGCATATCCAGCGGCCACAAGCTACCGACCTAATGTGAGAGGTCTGTGCATTAATAATTAATTAATGCAAAATCTAAGATAAGAATGACGTCTAAAACGTATTGGGGAAAAATAGGGTTAAACCAAAGGGATTAATAGATGTAGTAAAACCCGTCCATGAATCTGTAGGCCCAATACAAAGTTAGATAAATCTGAAAAATCAGTACATCTGACCTGTTAGTCTGAAAACTTGTTAACTTAATTTGTGAATTAGTAAATCTGAATTATGTATGTCTGAACTTGAAAATCTGAAATCTGTTAGTCTGGGGGCACAAGGTTAGGAGGGGAATTACTTGTGTCATCTGTTGTTTGGGACCCATATTAGTCAGTAACCCTTTCTGGTATCAAAACTTTGACCCAACAGTAGGTAGGGTCCGGGCACGCTTACTGAACTAATTATAAGTGGTTCATTCTGATAATGGCGAGGGGTGTTGATGGTGCGTTCCAACTGGGTCATGTGCGTGCATGGATCCCGGTCTGCCTCTGAGGATGTAAGACGCCGTGACATCTGTAAATAGGTCTGTGCCAATTGGTTGTCACTTTAGGGAGTGATACACCCTACTGTGGGGCCGACACAGGATATTTATGTATTAGGGAGCCGATCGCTTGGGGTAGGGTTTTAGGGTACGCTTAGTTCTGTCTGTTTCTGTTGGTACCGTCTGTTTCTGTTGGGTGGTAACACCTGTCTGTTTCTGTGTGGTACCGTCTGTTCGGGTGGTAAAGGCCCATTACTAGTGTACACCTAATTCCACATTCTGTTTCCGTAGAGATAAATCTGTTTCTGCTTCTGTCTGTTTCTGATCGGGTAGTAAAGGCCCATTATTATTAGCATTCTGTTTCTGTTAAAGTATTCTGTACCCGTTCCTGCTTCAATTTAGACATTAGGGAGACACCTAATTCTGCTATACTAGTATTAGTGCAGAGAAGTGTAAAACAATAGTTTATATCATTCTGTTTTTCTGTTATATCTGCTACACCTGTTATAGTTATCTCACATCCAGTTTTATGTTCATATCATGTTATTATTATCTGTTCATATGCTGAAAGTCACTGGACTTGCCAGACTTTTTGTCTGACCCTTGTTGTTTCGCCTCCTTTCTTCCGTTTCCCCCCCAGGTTATCCAAGGAGGGAAATACTTTAGCTTGATCAGGATTTCTCTTTGCTTGAAGTGCTTAAAGTATGGCTTGGCTCGGTATAGCTTCCGTTCCATGGGGATTATGATTTTAAACTATGCATTTTGAAGGCTTTTGTACAAGACTGATATTTTGTACTTGAATTCTGAAATTGAAAGGATGTAACCATATTAATTTCTGTTTCCGCTGTAATAAAGTTAAAAAATTTCAAGTACTGTTTTATCTGTCTTGTAAGTTTCTGTTCTGTTTACTAAAATGCTCCACCAAAGTTAAGGCATTCCCTTTGTGAGTGACCTTAACGGAGGTGGGGTGTTACATCATTGATATTATAATAGTGTCTATCAACCACAATATAATAATCATCTAGCAGAAACGATTTCATCTCACGTTCTACATATATAGTATACAATCAAAACAAAAAGCACGTATTGGGTAATGGATTTCCAACTATGACAAGGTATGGAACCACCTTTCGCTAGTGTACCTCTAGAGAGGAATACACTGGGTTCAATAAGAACATCTTGCAATCCGGCCACACATGACCAACCACTCATTTCGCTTGAGTGTATCGAATATATATCACCAACGGTTGGGATCAGCAACCGTTTTCCGAATGGGACAACATCGACAATAGATTTTTAGAAGTAAATGAAACTCTAGATCAGGTGATTAAACACCCTAATAAGTGCGACCTACATAGCCATGCTTCCTGCCCGATTTTTTTCATTTACCAAATGTAAGGCTAGAAGCTACGCTTATCTTTTACATGCCACATCTTTATTCACTTAGAATGTCACATCGCCATACCCGCCAAATCACAAATTGATTTATCCAAAAATAACACGGGTACACAGCTAAGAGAAACGAATTCCTTCGCCACCAAACGTGAATACGTTTGAAGAGATCAACTTACGCGATCCTTTAGATATACTCTGTCAGACATTCTTCCATACAGGTCGTCCTGGGGCTGGACAACCCGAAGGCACTATTCAGTACATCCATCTTAGGCAATTTTATCTAAGATATATACAATAGCCCTTGCACTTTACTCCGTCTTCAATATATTCAGCATACTTGATTCGCAACGCTTATGCCAGTACGGAGTGGTTCTTCAGATAATAATCGAACCGGTCTCTCCATATTAACAACGTTAAAATGGTCAAAACTTTGATAGTCGGTGAGTTAACTATCAAATGAAAAATGTCAGTGTATGCACAACGATCTTATTTTCAAATGGAATTATCGATCAAATCATCTACCATATATATATATTCATTCATATTTCCTTATTTTCTATGTTTAGAAAATATATGTTATTAACACTGGAAAACGTTTTCGTCTGCTTATTTACAAATCACTTGTCTTCCTCAACTATCAGTCCCTAACTGTAAACTAGTAAGAGAACAATTCCCTAAGTATCAATCCCGAAGGCCGAAACCAACATCAGATCGTCACTTAGAAAACCATTCAACTTAACTAATCTCCAGTTAGTTTCTAATTTTGCTTAACTCTATTTGATTAACTCTTATTCAAATAACTAATATTCGATTAACTTTAATTGAATAACTAATATTCAATTAACCTTACTTGATTAATTCTAGTTCGAATAACTATATTCGATTTAACTTCATTCTAAATAACTATGTCTGTTTTGACTATTTTTCGAATAACTGTATTCGATTCACTCTTTTTGAAATTTATTTTCCAAATATCCTTTTTATAAAATCCTATTTATTTTCCCAAATATGTCTTTTTATAATACCTTATTTGTTTTTACAAATATTTACTCCTTTTGTAATTCTATTTATTTTCTAAATAAATATCCCTTTATAATTATATTTATTTTCTAAATAAATGTTTCTTTTCACTTCTATTTACGTTCTAAGTAAATATCCTTTTTATAAAACCTTTTTCGTTTTATAAACATTTCCCTTTTATAATATCCTGTTTATTTTCCCAATAAATATTCCTTTATGATATTCTATTTATTTTCTAAATAAATGTTCCCCTTTATAAAATCCTATGATTTTATAAATACTTTATTTTCAAAATATTTCCTTTTATAAAATCGGTTGGTTTTATAAAATTCCTTTATTTCAATATACATTGAAATATTTCTTTTTACATCCCAGGGTTTCTTATGATAGTAAAAATATCGAATAACAATGATCAACATCATTCTAACAC
The DNA here is from genome assembly GCA_030737875.1 of Allium sativum. NCBI lineage: Eukaryota > Viridiplantae > Streptophyta > Magnoliopsida > Asparagales > Amaryllidaceae > Allium > Allium sativum. The sequence continues at coordinate 136,865,018 of CM060922.1, read as the reverse complement.
ACATAATCCATAACAGAATATATATCACATCATATATCAAAATATATGAAAAACAGTAAAATAAATGTTGAGGAATCCAGTCGAATTCCTCCAACCTGTTTTGCTGCATCCATAGATGTTAAACATATAATAACATCGATTTCACTTCGATATGAAATATTCTAATAAAACGAATCGATATTTGATTAACGATATATATAAATATCGTTATCTATAATTTCAACCAATACATAAGAAATCCAACCAAATAATAAACACACAACAATCAACAGATAATTATCAGTTCTAAGAATACGTTATAAAAATATAACTGTTCAGAGTTGGCGCGGTTTACTCACTTTGGACGATCATCGTTAATAACGATAACAACCACTTGATTCAGAGGGACAATTTATTTCTCTATAAACCGTAATGAGCTTGGATTCACTCCCAGTCAGCTCCATGGTGTAGCCACCGTCCCTACGATCCCAACAAATCCTGTTTCGTTGAATTCCAACATCTTATGCACACATCGTGATATTAATAAGTTAATATGGTTATTAATTTTGATTTAAACTTAATAATATATTTTAAATAAAATTAAAAGAAGATGGGCCTTATGTATAACCCGACCCCGTTTGATTTTGATGGTTATGCTTCTCCATTAAAACATACCGCACTTCTGTCCATTTTTCAACCCATAAACCCGTTCACGTTTAAACTATAAACCGCCCCAATCCTGTACGTGATCCCATACATGCCGAAGCCTTGTTCTTTTTTTGAATTCAACCGGCTGCATGTCTCAATGATCACGTCCCCATCACTTTGCCAAACAGATTTTCATCTCCCATACTCAATACCCCCAATCAGTGACTACAGGAAACACGAGTTGACCTTGGATCCCTCATCACGTTCGGTACTTCTTCCTTTTGTTTTTAATCCTTTTGATGTTTGGTCACAACAACTTCCTCTTCCTTTACTATACATTCCCCAGTACCTTTTTAAATCATTCCATGCGTTAATCCACTTCCGCCATACATGCTCTTCCACTTCTCATTCACTCTCTGTCCAAACGATTTACCAAGCTCCACGTCCATTTCTTTTACATGCCCCCTCCTCTTCATCTCCTTCCAGCTTGTATCGTTGGAACCCCCAAACAACAGTGCCATTGCCGAACTTTCCATCTCCATTTCCCACTCAAGTACTTCATTTATGCCAAACTCTACTCGCCACAGCAGCTCCCATCCATGCTTGAATTTTCCCTACAAAGTTGCGTGAAACCCTCCCACATACATTTCGCTCTTCCCTAGTATAGGCGCTGCCTTCCAACCAGTGAACACCAACTGCTTCGAATAATGGTACACGAACATCGGAATGAAGCTTTACTTGCAATGATTTCATATATTCGTGTCTAAGTATTTATAGGTTTTCGCTTTGATGGTTAATGGCCATTAAAGGTTGCGGAAAATTCCAGAAGCATTAAGCAAGAAAAATGTGGAGTTTCTGAACCCAAAGAAGGCGAGCGTGCTATTCTATTTATATTCGAAGATTTATGAAGCCACGATTTGGTTTGAGGAACCATAAATTTTGTGCGGTTGAAAGTAAGGGTGCGTGGCCTCCTTTTGGTCCAAATGACTTAGGATATTTTATTTCAAAGTTTTTAAAAGGTTATCTACCCCACTATGTACGGTTATATTCATAAATGAGCGTTGCAGACAGAAATAAAAATACAGTTGTGTTCAGTGAGGTGTCGCGATCCCAAAAATATAATAATACCGGTAGATTAACATATATTGTGAAAATCCAAAATATTAATATAGGGTGCACAATACTCCAAATAAAAAGTTGCCTATTTAATTCATTATAAATTACAGAAAAATTCTAAAAATAAATTATCGTTATGTCTCAAAAGAACCTTGTCTAAATTCAAACCCGATATTCAAATATTTTTAAATAACCGTTATGGCCACGAACGAATATACCGCTGTTTTTCTGAATATTTAATTTGTACATAACTAAAAATCTACACAACGAAATCCCGATTTTTCTCTTCCAATAGAAAAATATACTTCACCAGCTCCCAAGTATCTTGTTTCACAGAAATCCGATTTAAAACGGCTTCTGTATATTCGTTTAAAGTTCAAATCGCGAACTGCCGCGCCATTTCGAGCTCGATTATAATTATAATATAATTATACGTTCAAACTTCATTTAAATAATATATTTGTTATTCTAATTCAATTCTAAACTGAATTATATCTTATAAATAATCCAATTCACACGATATTGTGAATTTCACCATTTTCAATTATTTCTGAATTATATATATTATTCTATTATTTTAATTTAATTAAACATTCACTTTATTTAATTAAACAACGATTTAATTCCCTAAATCACTATTTAAATAATTAAATACATTAATTATTATACCAAAAAATGTGGGTTGTTACATTCTTCCTCACTTAAAATAATTTCGTCCTCGAAATTGCTAAGGTAGAAAACAAACCCTATTGACTGGGTTAAAACTTATTTGTTCACTTCTTAATTTCAGTTCAACTGAACCAATTAAATTTTAATTAAAATATTAATTAAAACTTATCAACGAAAATTTTCAAAAGTCCTGAAAATTTTCTAACACCTTAACTTTTCGAAAAATTTCGCCAGCACCTCCTTTGTACAGGTCAATAGGTCAAACTCCAACCCGCCTCTTTGGGCCATCTCCAACCTAAAACAAAATCAAACAACCAAGCGGTTTGCTAATTCGGCTCATCAAAATCTCATACCATATGAAATATAAACTTGTACCTTTTTGTCGGGCATATCATTATATCTCTTTCACTTGCTACCAACTCAGCATATACCGATACATTTCCAACTTGATCTCAAATCAATTCATTCTCGATTCCAAATCTTGATTTTACCAAACCAATTCTATTTCAACTCCTTTTCTTACAAATCCAATTTTTTCAATATCATTCTAATCCAATTAAAATTCCACTTAATTGGTTTTCAATTCAATTCCAATTTATTTCCACAAATTTTTATTTAAATTTGTTTTTAATTCAAACAGTCTCTTCCTGGGAGTTTTAAACAGTTCTTCTTTTCTCAATAGTCAAACTTTCCCTTTCAAGATTCAAAACAACTTGTTTTGCCCAAAACAATTCGAAATCGATATCTTTGGTAGTAATCTGTCACTAAGAACTCGGAAATGAACACTAATGATGTCGCGATTCATTATTAGGGTTATTTCCCAGCTATCGAAGTGAGTTCAATACTATATCACTTTTAAAACCATATCTAAACACTTTCATTTTGGAATTCATTTCAAAATATCCTTTTCAATGCTTGTAACGAATTAAAAATCTCCCAGGATTTTAAAATTCACATATATTTAACCCAGATTCATTTACAAACGCTTTTCAAATTTCCAGGGTTTTAATTTTAACTTTCGATTTAAATTCAGATTTAATTCAATTTGATTTCATATATTTCACTTATATGAATTCTGATTGGTTATTTACATAACCATTTCACATTTTATAATCTTATTCGATTATAATAGTGACCAACACATCCAATATACTATAATCATTTTAATATAAATCCTTTATATCAAAATCTAATTTGCGTAAAATTATTCCATTTACTTTTTTTCAAAACCTACCGTGTCGGTTCATCGTATTCGAGTGTTTATAAATCCCTACCAATACAGTGGATCAAACTGATCGCCCAGAACCCATAAACAACTCAACCAATAAGTCTACACAATATGAATTTTTTTTATATCAAATAACAAATACGTTCACTCATATATATACACTCAAACTTAGTCTAGGGTATTGCTAACCCCATCTCTACTGAGTCACGCCACAGAGCCAAGGTAATTCACTTAACCTTAAGCTCTGATACCAACTGTAATGACTTGGTTTTTAGCGACTTTGGTTATCGCCATAAACTCAATGACGACTAATCAAACATCGAAAAATACCGGAAAGTTAATAGAAAGAAATTAAAGGGCGAGGAAAGATAAGATATAAACTTAGAATAGAAGAAGAAGAAGATACAACATCAGAGTAACACGAATCTCATAGAGGAACGAATCTCATAAGACCACGCCGTATAACGGAACAGGTTTTTCCCTTATGAGAATCCAAAATAATCTTTATATCAAAACTCATTGATATTATAATAGTGTTTATCTACCACAATATAATAATCATCTAGCAGAAACGCTTTCATCTCACGTTCTACATATATAGTATACAATCAAAACCGCAAGCACGTATTGGGTAATGGATTTTCAACTATGACAAGTTATAGAACCACCTTTCGCTAGTGTACCTTTAGAGAGGAATACACTGGTTCAACAAGAACATCTTGCAACCCGACAACACATGATCGACCACTCATTTCGCTTGAGTGTATCGAATGTATATCACCAACGGTTGGTATCAGCAATCGTTTCCCGAATGGGACATCATTGACAATAGATTTTTAGAAGTAAATGAAACTCTAGATCATGTGATTATACACACTAATAGGTACGACCTACACAGCCATGCTGCCTGCCCGATTTTTGTCATTTACCGAATTTGAGGCTAGAAGCTACGCTTATCTTTTAATGCCACATCTTCATTCACTTAGAATGTCACATCGTCATATCCGCCAAATCACAAATTGATTTATCCAAAAATAACACGGGTACACAGCTAAGAGAAACGAATTCCTCCGCCACCAAACGTGAATACGTTTGAAGAGATCAACTTACGCGATCCTTTAGATATACTCTGTCAGACATTCTTCCATACAGGTCGTCTTAGGACTGGACAAACCGAAGGCACTTTTCAGTACATCCATCTTAGGCAATTGTTATATAAGATTTGTACAATAGCCCTTGCACTTTACTCCGTCTTTAATATATTCAGCATACTTGATTCGCAACGCTTATGCCAAAACGGAGTGGTTCTTTGGATAATAATCCAACCGGTCTCTCCATTTTAACAATGTTAAAATGGTCAAAACTTTGATAGTCGGTGAGTTAACTATCAAATGAAAAATGTCCACGTACACACAAAGATATTATTTCCAAATGGAATTATCGATCAAATCATCAACCACATATATATATATATTCATTCATATTTCCTTATTTTCTATGTTTAGAAAATATATGTTATTAACACTGGAAAATATTTCCATCTGCTTATTTACAAATCACTAGTCTTCCTCAACTATCAGTCCCTAACTGTAAACTAGTAAGAGAACAATTCCCTAAGTATCAATCTCGAAGGCCGAAACCAACATCAGATCGTCACTTAGAAAACCATTCAACTTAACTAATCTCCATTTAGTTTCTAATTTTGCTTAAGTCTATCTGATTAACTCTTATTCGAATAACTAATATTCGATTAACTTTAATTGAATAACTAATATTCGATTAACCTTACTTGATTAATTCTAGTTCGAATAACTATATTCGATTTAACTTCATTCTAAATAACTATGTCTGTTTTGACTATGTTTCGAATAACTATATTCGATTCACTATTTTTGAAATTTATTTTCCAAATATCCTTTTTATAAAATCCTATTTATTTTCCCAAATATGTCTTTCTATAATACCTTATTTGTTTTACAAATATTTACTCCTTTTATAATTCTATTTATTTTCTAAATAAATATCCCTTTATAATTCTATTTATTTTCTAAATACATGTTTCTTTTCACTTCTATTTACTTTCTAAGTAAATATCCTTTTTATAAAAACCTTTATCGTTTTATAAATATTTCCCTTTTATAATATCCTATTTATTTTCCCAATAAATATTCCTTTATGATATTCTATTTATTTTCTAAATAAATGTTCCCCTTTATAAAATCCTTTGATTTTATAAATACTTTATTTTCAAAATATTTCCTTTTATAAAATCGGTTGATTTTATAAAATTCCTTTATTTCAATATACATTGAAATATTTCTTTTTACATCCCAGGGTTTCTTATGATATCAAAAATATCGAATAACAATGATCAACAACATTCTAACACACATAATCCATAACATATTATATATCACATCATATATCAAAATATATGAAAAACAGTAAAATAATTGTTGCAGAATCCAGTCGGATTCCTCCAACCTGTTTCCCTGCATCCATAGATGTTAAATAATATAATAACATCGATTTCACTTCGATATGAAATATTCTGATAAACAGAATCGATATTTGATTAACGATATATATAAATACCGTTGTCTATAATTTCAACAAATACATAAGCAATCCAACCAAATAGTTAACACATAGCAATCAATAGATAATTATCAGTTCTAAGAATACGTTATAAAAATATAATTGTTCAGAGTTGGTGAGTTTACTCACTATGGATGATCATCTTTTATAACGATAACCATCACTTAATTCAGACGGACAATTTATTTCGCTATTAATTGTAACGAGCTCGGATTCACTCCCAGTCAGCTCCATGGTGTAGCCACCGTCCCTACGATCCCAACAGATCCTGTTTCGTTGAATTACAACGTCGTATGCACACATCGTGATATTAACAAGTTAATATGGTTATTAATTTTGAATTAAACTTAATAATTTATTTTAAATAAAATTAAAAGAAGATGGGCCTTACGTATAACCCGACCCCGTTTGATTTTGATGGTCATGCTTCTCCCTTAAAACATACCGCACTTCTGTCCATTTTTCAACCCATAAACCCGTTCACGTTTACACTGTAAACCGCCGCAATCCTGTACATGATCCCATACATGCCGAAGCCTTCTATTTTTTTTGAATTCAACCTGCGGCATGTCTCAATGATCACGTCCCCATCACTTTGTGTAATGGCGCGTTTTGGTAGCTGTCGGATAATTGATTTATTTAATGATTTATATATCGATTTGGCGATATCGATAACTTAAAGTAAAACGTTCGAACGTTTTAATTTATAATTATAATTAAAACGAACCTGAAACGTCGCGGCAATTCGCTATTTGGCGATTTGAACTTCAACTGAATGTACATGATTCATTTTAAGCCGGATTTCTGTGAAACAAGAAACGTGTGGAGCTAGTGGAGTATATCTTTCTAGTGGAAGAGAAAAAAACGGGATTTCGTCGTGTAGATTTTGAGATATGTCCAAATCAAATTTTAAAATAGTCGCTATAAAATCGTTTAACGACTGTAATGGTTTATTCGTTATAACTAGAGACCGGGCTTGAATTTAGACAAGGTTCTTTTGGGGAAATAGCGATAATTTAATTTTTAGAATTTTATGGTAATTTTATTTAATTTAATAAGTGACTTTTTATTTGAAGTATTTCGCACCCTGAAATCAACATTTTTGAAGTTTCAAAATATAAGGCCACCTACCGATATTATTATATTTTTGGAATCCTAACACCTCGCTGACTACAACGGTATATTTATTTCTGTCCGTAGCTGCCCGTACGCAAGCAGAGTGGAGTAAATCGAAGTTCATAGCTTTACAAACATCTTAACCTATATGTGAACCTAGCAAAGACCACATTTTCCTTCCATCAGCCACATAAAATTTCCTCCTTTCTATGATGAAAAACAAATCCACGTTCATCCGTTAATACTCGGTCACAAATAAGTGGCATTAACTAATCCACAAGAGAAAACCAACAACCCTATATAAAGACCAGCCTTTCTGTAAACCTAAATTCTATTTTCTCGTTTGGGTTTTAAGTTGTGCCGCCACCCTTGTAAATGAACGAACGACAAGTTTTTCCCGTGAAGATCTATTCAATCTTCTTTCAATATCAGTATTTCGTGATGGGTTTGCATGGTTATACGTTCACCGTGGGGAGGGTAGTCCGTGACCGTCAGCGCCTAGATCTCAACACGAGTTAGCAACCGAAAAACACTTTAGAAGGGAGTGCGGATTTGGCGAGATTGGGAGAGCCATGGTGTTCGAGGGAAATGAGAAGCTCGGCCTTGGTCAAACAGCGATGTAGTGGTGTCATATGGATTGCCTGAATGGCATGGGAGGAGGATATGTCGTGAGGATTTTCAGCAATGTTGGGTTTTACATACAAAAGACTTGCGTTTTGAGGGGAAGAAGGGAAAGGAAGCAGGTTGCCATGATTGATGAAGGGAAGGAGGTCTCGAACATAATGGAGTATAAAGGTGCATTCAAGTTGTCATGAAGTTCTTCTGGTTTCAGGGGGTTGCGAAATTACTGCTGTGGTGTGGATGGAACGGTGGAGTGCGCGTCCGTCTGGTGTGAACTGAGAAGAGTAATGTCGAGCAGTGGGGAGACTGGATGGGGTGATGCTACGGTGAAGCGTGTCAGGGGAGGAGCAACAGTGAAAAGGAACGGATGAGGTGGGAGGTCGTTTTTGGCAGAGGGTCGCCAAGGCCAAGGTGAAAGGGTGCATCGAGTTTAGCGTGATGGAAGGAGCAGGTTGGTGGGATTAGATTTATAAAAAGGACGATCGGAGCTTGGTGTCAGGGGCACACGTTCACGGGTATTTTGGCTTCATGGATGGAGCTTTAGGAAATCGGTTTTGGAAAAGAAGAACGGTAAAAGAGTGGCGGGCCTGCGTGGGTTGTAAGTAAGGCATTTCGGCCGAGTTAAATAAAGGTAAAGGCCATTTTAAGAAAGTAAAAATATAAGTTTTATATTTAATTTAAATGTGTGATAACTTTAAATACGGTATCAGAATTAAACGAAACAAGATTCGATGGGATCGTATGGACGGACACTACCTATTGAAGCTGACTGGAAGTGAATCCGAGCTGGTTACAATTTATGGCAAAATAAATTGTCCAACTGAGTCAAATAACGCAAACCGTTATTTAACGATTAACGCGTCAAGGTGAGTAAATCTCACAAACTCTAAACAGTTTTATTTTCACGTTGTATTCTTAGAACTGTTAAAATATTGTCTGTTTGACTGTGTGTTGATTGTTTGCTTGAACTGCTAGTCAGTTAGTAGAGATTATATATATATATATATATATATATGTATATATATATATATATAAACCGTCAAATAGTTATATGTTGATTCTGTTCTAACAGAATATTATACTGGTGTTGTCTAACATCTGTGGTGCAGGGAAACAGGTTGGAGGAATCCAACAGGATTGCTCAACAGTTATTTTACTGTGATTTTTATATTGTGATATATAATGTGATGTATATAATCTGTGTGATTACGTGGGGTGGGACGATATTTATCGTTGTTATATGGTGTGTTAAATACCATGAGAAATACCAGAATGTAGGAGAGGGTTTTTCAAAGTATATTTTGAAAATAGTTTATTTATATAAAATCAAGGGATTTTATATATATATATATATATATAAGAAAAAGGATTCTGAATATAAAGGAATATAGTTGGTAAAAACAAATATAAAAGAATTATATTTGTAAATCAAATACAAGGGAATATATATGTTAATCGAATATAAGGGGATATATTTGTTAATCAAAATATAAAGGAATTATATTCGTTAAAAGAAATATAAAGGATATTTATTTAGAGATTAAATAAATAGAATTAAACTAAAGGAGATATTTATTTGTTAAATAAATAGGAGTTAACCAAGTGAATTGGTCGAGTTAACCAAGTGAATTGGTCGAGTTAATCGAAGTGAATTTGTTAAGTTAAACTAAGTGGTTAATCGATGTGAATTAGTTAAGTTAAACTACGTGGTTAATCGAAGTGAATTAGTTAAGTTAACTAAGTGGTTAATCAAAGTGAATTAGTTGCGTCAAACTAAGTGAATTAGTCAAGTTAAACTAATTGTTTAATCGAAGTAAATTAGTTGGGTTAACCAAAGTGAATTAGCTGAGTTAAACTAAGTAAATCGGTTAGACTCAATCAAAGTGAATTAAATAAGTTAAACTAAGTGGATTAGTTCAGTTAATCGAGACAAGTAAATCAAGTTAGGTTAAACCATTTGAGTTAACCAGTTAGGTTAAACCATTTGAGTTAACCAGTTAAAGTTTACCAGTTAAAGATAAACAGTTAGAGTTGACCAGTTAAAGTTGACCAGTTAAAGTTGACCAGTTAAAGTTGACCAGTTAAAGTTGATCAGTTAGAGTTACTCAGTTAGAGTTGACCAGTTAGAGTTGACCAGTTAGAGTTATCCAAGTGGAGTTAATCGAGTAGAGTTGCCGAATATCACTTATTCGAAGTAGAGTTATCGAATGTAGTGTATTCGAGGGAAGAGTAATCGAATATAGTTTATTCGAGTGGAGAAATCAAATGTTATTCATTTGAGAAGAGTTACTGAATATTATTTATTCAAAGAGTAGTTATCGGATATTGGTTATTCGAAGTTAGTTAATCCAAAGGAGTTATTCGAAGTTAGTTAATCCAAAGGAGTTATTCGAAGTTAGTTAATCCAAAGGAGTTATTCGAAGTTAGCTAATCCAAAGGAGTTATTCGAAGTTAGTTAATCCAAAGGAGTTAGTCGAAGAGTTAATCGAATATAGTTATTCGAAAGAAGGTGTTAATCGAATATAGTTATTCGAGTAAAGTTAAAAGAGTTAATCGAATTTAGTTATTCGAAATGAGTTATTCGAATTTGGTATTTGAATAGAGTTAAACACATTAGAGTGATTTGAATTACTTATTCAAATAGAGTTAAACACGTAAGAGTTAATTGAATATTAGTTATTCAATTAGAGTTAAATCGAATTTAGTTATTCGAAAGGAGTTAATCAATTTGAGTTAAGTTAATCGATTTGAATTAAGTTGAATCGAAATGGAGTAAATCGATTAGAATTAAGTTAATCGAGTTAGAGTAAATTGAATATTGGTTATTCGAAGGTAAGTTATTCGAATTAGTTATTCGAAGGAGTTAATCAAATGAGTCGATCCAAAGGAGTTAGTCGAACATTAGTTATTCGAATAGAGTTAAAGGAGTTATCGATTTTAGTTTGATCGAAAGGAGTTATCGATTAGTAAATCGAAAGGAGATTTTCAAATATGGCATATTCGAAAGAAAGAGATCGAATATTGTTTATTCGAAAGAGAGAGATTTCGAATATAAGTTATTCGAAGAGAGATAATCGAATATAGGTTATTCGAAGAAGAGTTAATCGAATAGAGATTACTCGAAAGAGAGTTATACGTCGAATTCGATTATAGCGAATTCGGGAAAGTACTATTTACTTTCCAGGGTTTAAATCAAGATTTAGTTATTGATTTAGAAATTAGGTGTCTATTAAATTATTCGAGTTAGGAAATAAATTTATAATTTAGGTTAGACATTGCAGGGGTAGGAATTATAACGTCATAGTTATAATCAAACGTTGTCATATAAGAAGTGGATTCGTAACCTGAATCCGAGAATTTGCGTAAATAGATGATTGAAAAAAGTGAGTGACGAGCTTCATCTATTTCACAGTAAAGGACGTTGTTCAATTAAGGTCTGAGAGGTAATTATACCCCAACTTGATTGACTTCAGAATTGACAAAGGAATAGTTGTGGTTCGATCTAAAAGGTTGATTAGGAATAAAGTTAAGGAATAAGCGATAAATGGATTAAGCGAAACGATGTTTTATACAACGTTCATTGGAAATCCGTAAATGAGTTTTGGGAACGTTTTCCAAATATAATCAGATATGTTTTCTAAACATAGAAAATGAAATGTTTTCATGATAAGAATTTAAGAAATAGAGTTAAGCAAATTCAGAAACTGACTGGAGAGGGTAAGTTGAACGGTTTTCTAAGTGACGATCTGATGTTGGTTTCGACCTTCCGGATTGATACTTAGAGAATTGTTCTCATACTAGTTACAGTTAGGGACTGATAGTTGCGAAATAATAGTGATGTGAAAATAAGCTATGGAAATGTTTTCCAATGATTTATAACATATATTTTCTAAATATATGAAATAAGGAAATATGAACATATGATGATTGATCGATCGAATTTCCATTTGGAAATAAGATCGTTGTTTGTACACCGACATGTTTTCATTTGATAGTTGAATCACAGACTATCAAAGTTTTACCATTTTAACGTTGTTAATATGGAGAGACCGGTTGGATTATTATCCAAAGAACCACTCTGTATTGGCATAAGCGTTGCGAGCAATATATGACAAAGATAAATTAAAGACGGAGTAGAGTGCAAGGGCTGTTGTATAAGTCTTAGATAACAGTGGCTAAGATGGATATACTGAATAGTGCCTTCGGTTTGTCCAGTCCCAGGACAACGTATATGGAAGAAGGTCTGACAGAGTATATCCAATGGATCGCGTAAGTTGATCTGTTCAAACATATTCACGTTTGGTGGCGGAGGAATTCGTTTCTCTTAGCTATATACCCGTGTTATTTTTGGATAAGTCAATTTGTGATTTGGCGGGTATGACGATGTGGCATTCAAAGTGAATGGTGATCAGATGTTCTGAAGATAGACGTAGCTTCTAGCCTCACACCAGGAACTAACAAAAGTTGGGCTAGGCAGCATGGCTAGTTGGGTCATTCCCAAGCAGGGTGTATTGTCACCGATCTAGGGAATATCCATATTTATACTTCTTTTTGATTCTGTATCTTCGAATGACGGTTTGATGGCCTATAACCGTGGTGGCAATATATTCGCGACACTCAAGCTAAATGAGTGAGCGGTCATGTGTGGCCGGGTTGCAAGACGTTCTTGTTGAACCCTGAGTGTATCACCTCTAGAGTACACTATTCAGAAGGTGCTCCCATACCTTGTCTGTTGGAATCCATTCTCCGATAAGCGCCCTGCGGTTTATGATTTTATACTATGTATGTAGAACGTGAGATGCAAGCGTTTCTGCTAGTTGATATCTATTTGTACATAGACATTATTATAATATCAAAAGGTTTTTGATATAAAGATATTTTGGATACTCATAAGGGAAAACCCGTTCCGTATTCACGGCGTGGTCTTATGAGATATCCTATACCTGTTTTAAACTATTTTACTCATACCAGTCCCATGACTGACCCGGAGTTTACTTTGTTGTTTTCCCTAAACTCTTGGGTGCCTAAATTTGTACGGGCAGTCAAGTACTCGGGATTTACAGATATACTTGGAGAGCTTGGAGCAGGAGGCTGCAAGATTTTATAGCTATAGTTATTTCCGCTGTGTTGTAAGTGTTGTACTCTGATAAATGCTATTGTATATATATATAACTGTTTACTTCAAAGTTATGTTATATATTATATGTTATTCGTTCCGCTGTGAGATTCGTGTTACTCTGATGATTCTGATGTTCTTCTTCTTCTTCTTCTTCTATTCTATTAGTTCTATCTTTTCTTTCTCACCTTCTAAATTCTTTCACTAACGTCTCGGAATTTCCGACTCTCGAGGAGTCGGAAATTTCCAGCCGTTACAGTTGGTATCAGAGCTTAAGTTAAGTGATTACCTTGGCTCTGTGGCCTAACTCGATAGAGATGGGATTAGTAATATCCTAGATTGAGTTTGAGTGTATATATATGAGCGCGTAATTGTTATTCAATATAAAATGGTTTTATATTGTGGAGACTCATTGGTTGAGTGGCTTATGAATTCTGGTCGATCAGTTGATCCACTGTATCGATAAGGGTTACTAAACACTCGAATACAATGAACCGTCATGGTATGTTTTGAAAGAGGGTAAATGAAATAATTTTTCCCAAAATATATTTGTTTATAGAAGAAATGTATATCTTGAAATTATTATAGTATATTGATGGTGTTGGTTGTTATTATAATCGAATAAGATTATAAAAGGGTGAAATGGTTATAAATGACCAATCAGAATTCATATGAATGTAATATACGAAATAGTTTGAATTAAATATGAATTTAAATCAGAATTGGAATTAAAATAAGGAAATTTTAATTTCCTGGGAGATTTGAAAATGTTTTTCAAATTTAAGACGATATAGTATTGAACTCACTTCGACAGCTGGAAAATAGATTCTGATGTTGAATCTAGACATCATCAGTGTTCATTTTCGAGTTCTAAGTGACGGATTACTACCAAAGGTTTTGTTTTTGAATTGTTTTGAGAAAACAAGTTGTTTAGAAATTCAAAGGTTTTGAATTGGCATTATGATTTCAAATTGATTTGAAATAAACCCAGGAACTTAAGTTTTGGAATTAAAATTTAACTAATGAAGTTAAATAAAATGAGATGGTAAAAATAAATTGAAATTTAACTTGAACCGAGTTAAATAAAATTGAATTGGATTAGAGATAATCTAGAATGGAACCAAATTGATAAGTCAATAGTTTGAAATTTGATATTGGAGTTTGAATGGAATTCGGTTTGGGTATAAGCGAATGATTTGGTTTGAGGATATAAACTGAGTGGAATGACCATGATATATGCAGAAGTGATAACATATCAAAAGGATATAATGATACGACCGACAAAAAGGTACAAGTTTATATTATATATGAGTTTGGATTTTATGAGCCGAATTCGCAAGCCGCTGGGCTGTTTGATTTTCTTTTGGGTTGGAGAAGGCCTAGAGAGGCGAGGGTGGTTTGTCATATTGACCAATACAAAGGAGGTTATGGCGAAATTTTTCGAAAATTTAATGGTTCAGTTGAAACTGAAGTTGAGAAGTAAACTAAAAGATATTTGAATCTAGTAGTAATGTTGGTAGCATTTTCCTAGCTTAGCAATTTCGAGGACGAAATTATTTTAAGGGGGGAAGTCTGTAATGGCGCGTTTTGGTAGCTGTCGAATAATTGATTTATTTAATGATTTATATATCGATTTGGCGATATCGATAACTTAAAGTAAAACGTTCGAACGTTTTAATTTATAATTATAATTAAAACGAACCTGAAACATCGCGGCAGTTCGCTATTTGGCGATTTGAACTTCAACTGAATGTACATGATTCATTTTAAGCCGGATTTCTGTGAAACAAGAAACGTGTGGAGCTAGTGGAGTATATCTTTCTAGTGGAAGAGAAATAAACGGGATTTCGTCGTGTAGATTTTGAGATATGTCCAAATCAAATTTTAAAATAGTCGCTATAAAATCGTTTAACGACCGTAATGGTTTATTCGTTATAACTAGAGACCGGGCTTGAATTTAGACAAGGTTCTTTTGGGGAAATAGCGATAATTTAATTTTTAGAATTTTATGGTAATTTTTAATTAATTTAATAAGTTACTTTTTATTTGAAGTATTTCGCACCCTGAAATCAACATTTTTGAAGTTTCAAAATATAAGGCCACCTACCGATATTATTATATTTTTGGAATCCTAACACCTCGCTGACTACAACGGTATATTTATTTCTGTCCGTAGCTGCCCGTACGCATGCGGAGTGGAGTAAATCGAAGTTCATAGCTTTACAAACATCTTAACCTATATGTGAACCTAGCAAAGACCACATTTTCCTTCCATCAGCCACATAAAATTTCCTCCTTTCTATGATGAAAAACAAATCCACGTTCATCCGTTAATACTCGGTCACAAATAAGTGGCATTAACTAATCCACAAGAGAAAACCAACAACCCTATATAAAGACCAGCCTTTCTGTAAACCTAAATTCTATTTTCTCGTTTGGGTTTTAAGTTGTGCTGCCACCCTTGTAAATGAACGAACGACAAGTTTTTCCCGTGAAGATCTATTCAATCTTCTTTCAATATCAGTATTTCATGATGGGTTTGCATGGTTAAACGTTCACCGTGGGGAGGGTAGTCCGTGACCGTCAGCGCCTAAATCTCAACGCGAGTTAGCAACCGAAAAACACTTTAGAAGGGAGTGTGGATTTGGCGAGATTGGGAGAGCCATGGTGTTCGAGGGAAATGCGAAGCTCGGCCTTGGTCAAACAGCGATGTAGTGGTGTCATATGGATTGCCTGGATAGCATGAGAGGAGGATATGTCGTGAGGATTTTCAGCAATGTTGGGTTTTACATACAAAAGACTTGCGTTTTGAGGGGAAGAAGGGAAAGGAAGCAGGTTGCCATGATTGATGAAGGGAAGGAGGTATCGAACATAATGGAGTATAAAGGTGCATTCAAGTTGTCATGAAGTTCTTCTGGTTTCAGGGGGTTGCGAAATTACTGCTATGGTGTGGATGGAACGGTGGATTGCGCGTCCGTCTGGTGTGAACTGAGAAGAGTAATGTCGAGCAGTGGGGAGACTGGATGGGGTGATGCTACGGTGAAGCGTGTCAGGGGAGGAGCAACAGTGAAAAGGAACGGATGAGGTGGGAGGTCGTTTTTGGCAGAGGGTCGCCGAGGCCAAGGTGAAAGGGTGCATCGAGTTTAGCGTGATGGAAGGAGCAGGTTGGTGGGATTAGATTTATAAAAAGGACGATGGGAGCTTGGTGTCAGGGGCACACGTTCACGGGTATTTTGGCTTCATGGATGGAGCTTCAGGAAATCGGTTTTGGAAAAGAAGAACGGTAAAAGAGTGGCGGGCCAGCGTGGGTTGTAAGTAAGGCATTTGGGCCGAGTTAAATAAAGGTAAAGCCCATTTTAAGAAAGTAAAAATATAAGTTTTATATTTAATTTAAATGTGTGATAACTTTAAATTATCGTATCTAGCACATACGGTATCAGAATTAGACGAAACAAGATTCGATGGGATCGTATGGACGGACACTACCTATTGAAGCTGACTGGAAGTGAATCCGAGCTGGTTACAATTTATGGCAAAATAAATTGTCCAACTGAGTCAAATAACGCAAACCGTTATTTAACGATTAACGCGTCAAGGTGAGTAAATCTCACAAACTCTAAACAGTTTTATTTTCACGTTGTATTCTTAGAACTGTTAAAATATTGTCTGTTTGACTGTGTGTTGATTGTTTGCTTGAACTGCTAGTCAGTTAGTAGAGATTATATATATATATGTATATATATATATATATATATATAAACCGTCAAATAGTTATATGTTGATTCTGTTCTAACAGAATATTATACTGGTGTTGTCTAACATCTGTGGTGCAGGGAAATAGGTTGGAGGAATCCAACAGGATTCCTCAACAGTTATTTTACTGTGATTTTTATATTGTGATATATAATGTGATGTATATAATCTGTGTGATTACAAGGGGTGGGACGATATTTATCGTTGTTATATGGTGTGTTAAATACCATGAGAAATACCAGAATGTAGGAGAGGGGTTTTCAAAGTATATTTTGAAAATAGTTTATTTATATAAAATCAAGGGATTATATATATATATATATAAGAAAAAGGATTCTGAATATAAAGGACTATAGTTGGTAAAAACAAATATAAAAGAATTATATTTGTAAATCAAATACAAGGGAATATATATGTTAATCGAATATAAGGGGATATATTTGTAAATCAAAATATAAAGGAATTATATTCGTTAAAAGAAATATAAAGGATATTTATTTAGAGATTAAATAAATAGAATTAAACTAAAGGAGATATTTATTTGTTAAATAAATAGGAGTTAACCAAGTGAATTGGTCGAGTTAACCAAGTGAATTGGTCGAGTTAATCGAAGTGAATTTGTTAAGTTAAACTAAGTGGTTAATCGATGTGAATTAGTTAAGTTAAACTACGTGGTTAATCGAAGTGAATTAGTTAAGTTAACTAAGTGGTTAATCAAAGTGAATTAGTTGCGTCAAACTAAGTGAATTAGTCAAGTTAAACTAATTGGTTAATCGAAGTAAATTAGTTGGGTTAACCAAAGTGAATTAGCTGAGTTAAACTAAGTAAATCGGTTAGAGTCAATCAAAGTGAATTAACTAAGTTAAACTAAGTGGATTAGTTCAGTTAATCGAGACAAGTAAATCAAGTTAGGTTAAACCATTTGAGTTAACCAGTTAGGTTAAACCATTTGAGTTAACCAGTTAAAGTTTACCAGTTAAAGATAAACAGTTAGAGTTGACCAGTTAAAGTTGACCAGTTAAAGTTGACCAGTTAAAGTTGACCAGTTAAAGTTGACCAGTTAAAGTTGATCAGTTAGAGTTACTCAGTTAGAGTTGACCAGTTAGAGTTGACCAGTTAGAGTTATCCAAGTGGAGTTAATCGAGTAGAGTTGCCGAATATCACTTATTCGAAGTAGAGTTATCGAATGAAGTGTATTCGAGGGAAGAGTAATCGAATATAGTTTATTCGAGTGGAGAAATCAAATGTTATTCATTTGAGAAGAGTTACCGAATATTATTTATTCAAAGAGTAGTTATCGGATATTGGTTATTCGAAGTTAGTTAATCCAAAGGAGTTATTCGAAGTTAGTTAATCCAAAGGAGTTTTTCGAAGTTAGTTAATCCAAAGGAGTTATTCGAAGTTAGTTAATCCAAAGGAGTTATTCGAAGTTAGCTAATCCAAAGGAGTTATTCGAAGTTAGTTAATCCAAAGGAGTTAGTCGAAGAGTTAATCGAATATAGTTATTCGAAAGAAGGTGTTAATCGAATATAGTTATTCGAGTAAAGTTAAAAGAGTTAATCGAATTTAGTTATTCGAAATGAGTTATTCGAATTTGGTATTTGAATAGAGTTAAACACATTAGAGTGACTTGAATTACTTATTCAAATAGAGTTAAACACGTAAGAGTTAATTGAATATTAGTTATTCAATTAGAGTTAAATCGAATTTAGTTATTCGAAAGGAGTTAATCAATTTGAGTTAAGTTAATCGATTTGAATTAAGTTGAATCGAAATGGAGTAAATCGATTAGAATTAAGTTAATCGAGTTAGAGTAAATCGAATATTGGTTATTCGAAGGTAACTTATTCGAATATGTTATTCGAAGGAGTTAATCAAATGAGTCGATCCAAAGGAGTTAGTCGAATATTAGTTATTCGAATAGAGTTAAAGGAGTTATCGATTTTAGTTTGATCGAAAGGAGTTATCGATTAGTAAATCGAAAGGAGATTTTCAAATATGGCATATTCGAAAGAAAGAGATCGAATATTGTTTATTCGAAAGAGAGAGATTTCGAATATAAGTTATTCGAAGAGAGATAATCGAATATAGGTTATTCGAAGAAGAGTTAATCGAATAGAGATTACTCGAAAGAGAGTTATACGTCGAATTCGATTATAACGAATTCGGGAAAGTACTATTTACTTTCCAGGGTTTAAATCAAGATTTAGTTATTGATTTAGAAATTAGGTGTCTGTTAAATTATTCGAGTTAGGAAATAAATTTATAATTTAGGTTAGACATTGCAGGGGTAGGAATTATAACGTCATAGTTATAATCAAACGTTGTCATATAAGAAGTGGATTCGTAACCTGAATCCGAGAATTTGCGTGAACAGATGATTGGAAAAAGTGAGTGACGAGCTTCATCTATTTCACAGTAAAGGACGTTGTTCAATTAAGGTCTGAGAGGTAATTATACCCCAACTTGATTGACTTCAGAATTGACAAAGGAATAGTTGTGGTTCGAACTAAAAGGTTGATTAGGAATAAAGTTAAGGAATAAGCGATAAATGGATTAAGCAAAACGATGTTTTATACAACGTTCATTGGAAATCCGTAAATGAGTTTTGGGAACGTTTTCCAAATATAATCAGATATGTTTTCTAAACATAGAAAATGAAATGTTTTCATGATAAGAATTTAAGAAATAGAGTTAAGCAAATTCAGAAACTGACTGGAGAGGGTAAGTTGAACGGTTTTCTAAGTGACGATCTGATGTTGGTTTCGACCTTCCGGATTGATACTTAGAGAATTGTTCTCATACTAGTTACAGTTAGGGACTGATAGTTGCGAAATAATAGTGATGTGAAAATAAGCTATGGAAATGTTTTCCAATGATTTATAACATATATTTTCTAAATATATGAAATAAGGAAATATGAACATATGATGATTGATCGATCGAATTTCCATTTGGAAATAAGATCGTTGTTTGTACACCGACATGTTTATATTTGATAGTTGAATCACAGACTATCAAAGTTTTACCATTTTAACGTTGTTAATATGGAGAGACCGGTTGGATTATTATCCAAAGAACCACTCTGTATTGGCATAAGCGTTGCGAGCAATATATGCCAAAGATAAATTGAAGACGGAGTAGAGTGCAAGGGCTGTTGTATAAGTCTTAGATAACAGTGACTAAGATGGATATACTGAATAGTGCCTTCGGTTTGTCCAGTCCCAGGACAACGTATATGGAAGAAGGTCTGACAGAGTATATCCAATGGATCGCGTAAGTTGATCTGTTCAAACGTATTCACGTTTGGTGGCGGAGGAATTCGTTTCTCTTAGCTATATACCCGTGTTATTTTTGGATAAGTCAATTTGTGATTTGGCGGGTATGACGATGTGGCATTCAAAGTGAATGGTGATCAGATGTTCTGAAGATAGACGTAGCTTCTAGCCTCACACCAGGAACTAACAAAAGTTGGGCTAGGCAGCATGGCTAGTTGGGTCATTCCCAAGCAGGGTGTATTGTCACCGATCTAGGGAATATCCATATTTATACTTCTTTTTGATTCTGTATCTTCGAATGACGGTTTGATGGCCTACAACCGTGGTGGCAATATATTCGCGACACTCAAGCTAAATGAGTGAGCGGTCATGTGTGGCCGGGTTGCAAGACGTTCTTGTTGAACCCTGAGTGTATCACCTCTAGAGTACACTATTCAGAAGGTGCTCCCATACCTTGTCTGTTGGAATCCATTCTCCGATAAGCGCCCTGCGGTTTATAATTTTATACTATGTATGTAGAACGTGAGATGCAAGCGTTTCTGCTAGTTGATATCTATTTGTACATAGACATTATTATAATATCAAAAGGTTTTTGATATAAAGATATTTTGGATACTCATAAGGGAAAACCCGTTCCGTATTCACGGCGTGGTCTTATGAGATATCCTATACCTGTTTTAAACTATTTTACTCATACCAGTCCCATGACTGACCCGGAGTTTACTTTGTTGTTTTCCCTAAACTCTTGGGTGCCTAAATTTGTACGGGCATTCAAGTAGTCGGGATTTACAGATATACTTGGAGAGCTTGGAGCAGGAGGCTGCAAGATTTTATAGCTATAGTTATTTCCGCTGTGTTGTAAGTGTTGTACTCTGATAAATGCTGTTGTATATATATAACTGTTTACTTCAAAGTTATGTTATATATTATATGTTATTCGTTCCGCTGTGAGATTCGTGTTACTCTGATGATTCTGATGTTCTTCTTCTTCTTCTTCTATTCTATTAGTTCTATCTTTTCTTTCTCATCTTCTAAATTCTTTCACTAACGTCTCGGAATTTCCGACTCTCGAGGAGTCGGAAATTTCCAGCCGTTACACTTTGCCAAACATGTTTCCATCTCCAATACTCAATACCCCCAATCAGTGACTACAGGAAACACGAGTTGATCTTGGATCCCTCATCACGTTCGGTACTTCTTCCTTTTGTTTTTAATCCTTTTGATATTTGTCACGGCAACTTCCTCTTTCTTTACTATACATGCCCCAGTACCTTTTTAAATCATTCCATGCATCAATCCACTTCCCCATACATGCTCTTCCACCTCTCATTCACTCTATGTCCAAATGATTCACCAAGCTCCACGTCCATTTCATTTACACGCCCCCTCCTCTTCATCTCCTTCCGGCTTGTATCGTTGGAACCCCCAAACAACAGTGCTATTGCCGAACTTGCTGTCTCCATTTCCCACTCAAGTACTTCATTTATGCCAAACTCCACTCGCCACAGCAGCTCCCACCCATGCTTGAATTTCCCCTACAAAATTACGTGAAACCCTCCCCCATACATTCGCTCTTCCCTAGTACAGGCGCTGCCTTCCAACCAGTGAACACCAACTGCTTCGAATAATGGTACATGAACATCGAAATGAAGCTTTACGTGCAATGATTTCATATATTCGTGTCTAAGTATTTATAGGTTTTCGCTTTGATGGTTAATGGCCATCAAAGGCTGCGGAAAATTCCAGAAGCATTAAGCAAGAAAAATGTGGAGTTTCTAAACCCAAAGAAGGTAAGCGTGCTATTGTATTTATATTGGAGGATTTATGAAGCTACGATTTGGTTTGAGGAACCATAAATTTTGTGCGGTTGAAAGTTAGGGCGCGTAGCCTCCTTTTGGTCCAAATGACTTAGGATATTTTATTTCAAAGTTTTTAAAAGGTTAACCACCCCACTATGTACGGTTATATTCATAAATGAGCGTTGCAGACTGAAATAAAAATACAGTCGTGTTCAGTGAGGTGCCGCGATCCCGAAAATATAGTAATACCGGTAGATTAAATTATATTGTGAAAATCCAAAATATTAATATAGGGTGCACAATACTCCAAATAAAAAGTTGCCTATTTAATTAATTAAAAATTACAGAAAAATTCTAAAAATTAAATTATCGTTATGTCTTAAAAGAACCTTGTCTAAATTCAAACCCGATATTCAAATATTTTTAAATAACCGTTATGGCCACGAACGAATATACCGCTGTTTTTCTGAATATTTAATTTGGACATAACTAAAAATCTACACAACGAAATCCCAATTTTTCTCTTCCACTAGAAAATTATACTTCACCAGCTCCTAACATTTCTTGTTTCACAGAAATCCGATTTAAAACGGCTTTTGTATATTCTTTTAAAGTTCGAATCGCCAAATCTCGAACTACCGCGCCATTTCGAGGTCGATTATAATTATAATATAATTATACGTTCAAACTTCATTTAAATAATATATTCGTTATTCTAATTCAGTTCTAAACTGAATTATATCTTATAAATAATCCAATTCACACGATATTGTGAATTTCACCATTTTCGATTAAATCTGAATTATATATATAATTCAATTATTTTAGTTTAATTAAATATTCTCTTTATTTAATTAAACAATGATTTAATTCCCTAAATCACTATTTAAATAATTAAATACATTAATTATTATACCGAAAAATACGGGTCGTTGCAATCGAGGTCGTGGATCGCGAATTCTGGCCAACGTCGTGGGTGAGGATCAAAGGTTTTCCTGTTCACCACCGCAACAGTCTCGATCATCTCACCGCTGTGCTTTAACCAGTGGGGCTCTTTCTCAGGATGGACGACTGCAGCTGGGCTTAGAAAGACTTACGGTATGTTTTCGAGAGGGCTAGGTTGTTAAAGGAGGTGTCTTTACCCTGCACCTACTCCGTACACCTCGGTAATGCCCACTATGTTATCAACGTTGAAGATTGAAACCATTTTCACGCATCCCTAAACCCCGAGGACTTGCTTTTGGGTAATCAATAGGAGAACAACCGTGAATTCTTAATGGAGCCTTTCAACTTCCCAACACCTGAACCTGAAACTCGCTTTGATGCCATGCAGATTGAATCGACGTTACCAGCACCCACCCAACCTTCAGACCCAGTTAGAACCACCCTCCCGCAGACCGACATCTCCTTGGAAGTCATCAGTCCTCTTGGTTGGAACCCCTTGCCTTCGCCGGAACGCATTTGGGACCCTCTCCCTGAATTTGATTTTGATGTGGACCTCTCCAGCCCCAACCAGCCTTTAGTTCCCGTTGACCAGCAACCCACCCAGGATTACACCCCACCTCCACCTCCTCCCCCGCCCCTCGATGGCCTTTCCCCTATGATTGCACCCGCCTTGTCTAGCTCTTCCGTTCGTCGAAGTGCTCGCATTCAAGCATCCAGCTCAGGTAATCCTTCTCCCTCTCTAGGAAGTTTATACCAACCCATTGTCTTCACTAAGGAAAACTTCAACCTCAATAAGAAACTTTCTCATGGCATGGGAGTGGAATTAACGGAGGAATACTACTCTTCCATGCAATGTCTTGAGTTGGAGAGAGCCACTCTCTCTCAATGAAGATTCTTACTTGGAACATCAGGGAGCTGGGGACCCCAGTAAGAGATTTGCGTTGAACCTCATGCTCCCACACCTAAACCTGGACATTCTACTCCTTCAAAAGTCTAAACTCAGCTCTCCTCCCACTCCTAATTCCTGGATATCACATCCCTTCACTAACTGGGAAATCGTCGAAGCGGACAGTTTTAGGGGTGGTCTCATCACTGCCAGGAATAGCCATACATGGTCCTATATACAGACACTCAGATCCACCTCCGCCCTCCATACTCTCCTTATACACTTAACATCTAACACACCTTTTCTCATCTCCAACATTTATTCCCCGCTCGATGGTGATAGGAAAAGACAACTTTGGAAAGAATGCAAGCAGGCTGGCTCCTCTCATGATGGTCCTTGGATTGTTGGGGGAGACTTTAACGTCACTCGCAGTCCTTGGGAACGTAACACCCTCACTCTTTCTAGAGATTCTGATGACTTCAACGAATTCATCAATGATTGTGCTCTTCTAGATCCCCCTATTTGCAATAGAAAGTTCACTTGGTCAAATCACTGGGACTAACCTACGCTGGTCAAACTGGATCGCTTTCTCTTCAATACCGCCTGGGAAGACAAATTCCCCTGTCAAAGGTCACCGGTCTGGCCTCGACGCTCTCTGACCACTGCACTCTCTTGCTCTCCACCGACAACCAATCTAACCCTACCCGTCCATTCCGCTTTGAAAAGTTTTGGTTTGAGAAATCTGGTTTTAAAGACTTTATTAAGCTCGCTTGGTCCTATTTCCCCGAACAAGCCAATCCCCCCACTACCCTTGTCTACAAACTAAGATGTCTTAGAAGGTTGATCAAGCCCCAGGGCAGCATCATCTGGGGATCCCTAAAATGGCATATCGGAGAAATCCAGGCAGACATTCTGTCGCTCAATATTCATGAGGAAACCTCCCTTCTCAGTGATTTTGAAGCCACCAACCTGCGCGATCTGCAAGAGGAACTCCATTGTCTTCTACGACAGGAGGAGATCGGTTGGAAACAGATATCCAAATTCAAGTGGTTGGCCGAGGGGGATAGCAACACCACTTTCTTCCAAAGGATTGCCAATAAGAGGAGGCGTCAATCCTGGATCTTTGAGATTCACGACGAGGCGGTGGTCTCCACACTTCCAATCCTCTGTCTATCAATAATCACTTCACCAACTTCTTCAGGAGCTTGCTCGGGACCAATACACCTTCGCCACCCCTTATGGACTGGGCCCGTCTATACCCCAAACAAATCCATCTCCCTATTGACGGCCCATTCCTTGAAGCCGAAATTCTTGGTGCGTTGAAAGGTATGGATGATAACAAAGCATGTGGGCCTGATGGCTTCGGCCCAGGCTTTTTTAGCAATTTCTGGACCTCCATCAAACATGATCTCCTTGACGTCTTTGAAGCCTTCTTCCACAACCCATATCAAATTGCCAGGCTAAACTATGCCAAAATCATCCTCCTTCCCAGGCACGAAGACGCTAATCATCCCAAAAACTTTAGGCCAATCAGCCTCCTTAACTGCTCCTTTAAACTTATCACCAAATTGCTCGCCAACCGCTTCCAAGCTTATATGTCTGATCTCATTAGCACGGAGCAATCCGCCTTTGTCGCCAGTCGAAATACCCAAGACTACATCGCCTCTGTCCAGGAAATCGTTTCTTACCACCACCGCTCCAACACTGACGGGCTACTTCTAAAGCTTGACTTTCGATAGGCATTTGACAGTGTGTGCTGGGAATTCCTTTTGCAAGTTCTCGTTGCTAGAGGCTTATCTTCAAGGTGGTGTCGCTAGATCTCAGCGATTCTCAACTCCAGCCTATCGTTCATGAGTTCTAATGGAATCGACGGTGGGCTTATCAAACCAAGTGCAGGTTAAGGCAAGGGGACCCCCTCTCGCTGTTACTTTTCATCCTCGTGGCCGACACCCTCAACCGTGTAATCAACCTCGCAATCCACAACAATATTCTTTCCCGTATAAACACTCGCCCCCTCGCCTTTATGTGCCAATGTCCAATTTGTCGATGATACCATCCTTCTTACCACCCCCACCTCTCAAAACCTTCATATCCTCAAGCTTCTCCTTTACTATTTTGAATTAGCCTCAGGACTCTCCATCAACTTCGCTAAAAGCTCTATCATCATGCTTGGCAACGCTAGCCACCTTGGCCCATCCTTTGCTAGCGTGTTGAACTGTAAGCTGCTAGACTTCCCACTCATATACCTGGGTGTTCCCATTCGACCAACGAAGCTTCATCGGTGTGACTAGTACTCGCTCATTGCCAAGGTGGATGCCAGGCTTGTCAGATGGAAAGCATCTGTAACACCGTACCTCCACTAGGGTCACTCACAAAGGGAATGCACTAGTTTTGGAGGAGCGTTATCAAGGTAAGCAAACACAGAAATATTACAAGACAGAACATAGATAAAACAGCGGAAGAATCAAAAGATAAATTTCATTACTTTCAAAAAGAGTCAAAACCTTTTACATCCAAAGTAACGAATAGCCAAAGTCATTATTTTCCATTACAACAAATTCTATCTTGCATAAATAAAGAAGCATAAGCTTAAAACAACAAAAGTAGCTTAATTGCCCAAAGGTAGCAGAAATGCGGCTATAGTATAGCTCAAGATCAAACCGTACATGAGCTGAACCGAAAGCAAGCGAAATACAAGCTAAGTGCTAGAGTTTCCTCCTTGAGAACCTTGGGGGGGGGGGACGAAAGATAAAGAGGCGAAAGAAAACGGGTCAGTCATAAAGACTGGTAAGTCCAAGTGAATTTCAGCATAAAAACAGGTAAAGGTAACATGACATGTATAAATTGAAAGTAAACATGAGAATGCTGTCAAGATGGGCAAGATAGACTAAGATGGCATGATAATTCAAGTATAATTCAACTACAGCATCGCATGTTCAAGGTTCGCTGCACCAACTGTACTAGTATCCCAAACCCATGTCATATATTGACCATGAAATGATCCCTTGGCCCAATATCATTAAATGACCCATTACTAGGTCCAACGAAACGATCCACTAATCGATCGGCTCAACACAAGTTCTAGCTCGTTGTGTGTCTGTGTCATACGACCCTATCACGAATGTAGTCACCTGTGCTAGGTCCACCATAGGGTGTATCAAGCCCTAGGGTGCCAACCACCAACACTAATCAAGCATGCACAGTGTAAACCTACTGATGCCCAATGCCTGCTTTTTCAACTCTGGACTACGTGCACGACCATAGTCCGCCTGAACCTACACTGGCGCACCAACTCAGCCATCGTTCCGGTCACTTACAATTCAGCCCAGTAATCGTGCCCCACCCTGCCTAGTTCCAGGGTACCATGATACATCTAAGTGGGTTACTGCAGAAATGGACCACGTAACTAGGGTTTCGTTCAGCAGGTTAAGTGTTGTCATTTAAATTCGTGACTTAACCCCATCAGTCTAGCATGCCAAGTTGGTTAAGTGTTGTCTTTCATGTTCATGAATTAACCTTATCATGTGGCATTAATTCATTAATGCACCCCAACCTCTCACATCAGACTTGTTGTTGTGGTCACTGGATATGCCGGGAGGTTCCGGGCAGATTTACACCACAACTCAGTCTGACCTTGGGTTTCAAGCGCGATATGACCAACTACCCACATTGGATTCTATTGTTTGCAGTCACTGGATTTGCCGGGCAGGTTCGGGCAGAATTACACTGCAAACTCAACCCAACCTCGAGTTGGCCATTTTCAAGTTCATTCTAGTGTCATGTCCATGTTCAAATTTCAGGTCAAGTTCGTGTCAAGTTTCATGGCAAGGTTCAACTTATGCCTATCATCAAGTTAATGATTCATGTTCATAACCAATTCATGTTTTGCCTAATCTACCCAAATCGTATTCCCATTGCATGTAAATGTGAATCGATCTAAATTACAAGTAAATCCAAATACAGAAATAAAGGGAATAACATCAAAACAATGATAGGCACAAAGGACGAGCATAAAGTGATAAAAGGAATTACAAGACTAGCATGACATAACTTGAGATAATTGGTTACAACATCACTGGCATATAGAAAATAATAGGATTTCAAGTCTAGCATAATAAGGTGATAGTCATGGCATAAGGTGATAGTCCCAAACTTGCAAATAATAGGCTGATTCAACATCACAGGTATGATAATGTTATGGACATGAAAGAGTTTGATTTACAACATGAACAGGTCCAAACTGATTTCATAGCAATATTCCCAAATGTCAAGATCCAAGATGGAAACTAGAATAGATGTGAATCGATTATCATACTTAAGTCCAATTTCACTTTATCTCAAGTCCAAATTACAATTAAAAAGTTTAGATCTCAAAGTAACTAGAACTTACAGATCGTGGTCTAAGAAATTGAGATGCAGAAGTTAGTCGTCGAACTGTTGAATCGTTGAATCTTGATTTGATTGTAGAAGCAAATCCCCAATATGTTATTCCTAGCCGTAGTCTTCAAGAAATGTTCTTCGCATTTTATTTTATTTTAATTTAAAAGAAGCCATGTCCATCAAGAATTTGTGCAGCATAAGGTTAGAGAAGAATGGTATAAAGAGAAAGAGGCTAGGAGGCTGTTTATATAGGATTAGGCGGACGAATCTAGGCTGAAAACGAGACTAGAAATATCAGGATGAACCCATGCTCAAAACTGGGTTCTGGCACTAGGTCGACCATAGGGTCGACCTGGTCCCTGGGAGGTTGACCATAGTGTCGACTCCCGGGTCGACCTGGTCCTGGGCGGGAAAATTCCCGCCCAGCCTGCACTGGGGTTTGAATTCGAATTTCGAGCTGTTTTCGATTTTGAAAATTCCTGAAACTTCGAAGGGTCATATCTCCCTCATACAGACTCCGTTTCTCGAAAACTCGGACTCGTTTCCAAGCAGAGTTTCAAGACGAACGCAGTGGCGTAACCCGTTTCCCTTGATTCTAGTTTTTAAAATTAATTCTGCCTTGATTTATGGTTTTAACATGTTATAAAAATACGGGTTGTTACATTCTCCCCTTCTTAAAGGATTTCGTCCCCGAAATCTTCAAGTTAAGAAGAATGCTTCCTATCATCCAATCATCCATCTACTCAACCATCATCCATAAGCAACCATTGTCCTTAAAATATTTCTAATGCTGTATGAACTTATGCAAGAGTGTGTGTATATGTACTTATCTAATGCAAAAGATCAGGCGGTTAATGATTTAGCAGACCTCCTTAATGAAAAATATGTTAGTGCAATGAGTCCAACATGTATGCAAATTCCTAACATACTTTATAATCTCTACATGAGTGCACAAACATTCATTCATATGCAACATCTAAATGATAGCATGTCAAGTTTCCATCCATATACAAGTATAAGCACCCATGCATATGCAATATGAAATTTGTGACTGAGCCGATCTAGTGCCTAATGTGTGTTATGCAACCACGAGCAACCACTTGCAATCATCAACCATAACATGTTTCAATCACATGTTTACATCCAGAAGGCTTCTACCTAAGGTTCTCAAGATAGGATCGACAAGATAACAAGACAAACATGGATAGCAAAAGCATGTACATGATACGAAGGTATCTAAACTTAAAGGAAAAGGAGATCGAGAAAGTACCCTAAAAAAGAAATGGGTATAGCAAGCGTATCTTCTCTTCGGTTTCCCAAGTTGCGTCTTCTTGGGCTTCACTCCACTATACTTTAACTAGCTTGACTTCTCGATTCCTTAGCTTCTTGATGTCTGTTCCTAAGATACGATTTGGAACTCGCCTCAATGTTGCTTCCTCCCCCACTTCTACACCTTCAAGGATGCTTGGCTCAACCACTTCGGCAGACTCATGTAAGTACTTTCGGAGATGGGAAACGTGAAAGACATTGTGTACTCCAACCAGCCTTTCGGGTAATTCTACCTTATAAGCCATATGTCCAATCCTCTTAATGATAGGGAACGGTCCTACGAACCTCGGTGCTAACTTTCCAACCAATCCAAAGCGAACCACATTGCATAAAGGAGAAACTTTTATAAAGACCATATCTCCGACTTCGAATTCTAGGTCTGTCCTTCTCTTGTCCGTGTAGGATTTCTGTCTATCTTGGGCCGTTTTCATCTATCTCCGTATCAACTCAACCTTCTCGGAAGTGTTCTTTATCATGTCGGGTCCAAGTATGAGCTTGTTTGTCGACTCCCACCAACAAGTTGGTGACTTGCACGGTCTTCCGTATAAAGCTTCGAATAGTGCCATTCCTATGCTAGCTTGGTAACTATTATTATACCGAACTCAACGAGAGGTAGGTGATCTTCCCAAGTACCACCAAAGTCAAGAATGCATAGTCTTAAAAGATCCTCTAGTACCCTATTTACCCTTTCGGTTTGTCCATCCGTCTGTGGGTGATAGGCCATGCTTAAACTTAGTCGTGTACCCATCGCTTCTTGTAAACTATTCCAAAATTCGCTAGTGAAAATCGGGTCACGATCGCTAACTATTCTAGAAGGAACTCCGTGCAATCGTACTATTTCTCGAAGGTATAAAGATGCTAGCCATGATGCGGTTCTCTTGGTCTTCACAGGAATGAAGTGAGCGCTCTTCGTGAGTCCATCTACTATAACCCATATGCTAGTATTGCCCTTCCTTGATCTAGGCAATCCATCCACGAAATTCATCGAGACACTCTCCCATTTCCACAGCGGAACCTCCAAAGGATGCAATAGCCCACCGGGCTTTCTTGACTCGGCCTTTACTTGTTGGCACACCATACACTTAGAAACGAATTCCGCCACGTCTTTTTTCATCCCGTTCCAAAAGAAAATGCACTTCATATCCTTGTACATTTTATCCCCTCCGGGATGTATAGTCATATTCGAGTGATGCGCCTCTTCGAGAACTCTCTTTACTAAGTCTCCCACTTGTGGGACACATAGTCTACCATCACGCCTTAGCCATCCTTTGTCATCTATGGCATACCTACTGAGGTGACTTGACATCTCACCTCTAATCAACTTGTCCATGATCTCGACTATCTGTGGGTCTTTCTTTTGTAAAGTCCCTACTTGGTCTAGAAGCGTAGGCCTTAACTCAGGAGATGCTAACGTGCTAGCCAACGACTCAACAACAGGTGTGAAATCAAAGGTTGCTGTAAACTCTAGATTTTTCCTTTCAACAAACAAAGGACTCAAAATCAACCTTTTCCTAAGCGCATCCACCACCACGTTACCCTTGCCAGGGGTATAAGCTATATCGAAGTCATACGATGCCAAGAATTCCATCCACCTCTGTTGCCTTAGATTCAAATCTTTTTGCGAAAAGAGGTAATTAAGTGATTTGTGATCGGTATACAACTCGAACTTCTCACCTAGAAGATAGTGGCGCCAAGACTTAAGCACAAAAACAATCGCGGCTAATTCCAAGTCATGTGTGGGACAGTTTTTCTCGTGAACTTTAAGTTGTCTACTCCCGTAGCAAATCTCTTTCCCTTCTTGCATTAGTATAGCGCCTAATCTCGTGCTGCACGCATCTGTGTACACCGTAAACGTCTTACCTCCGTCGGGTAATGCCAAAACTGGAGCTGTGGTAAGAGCTCTCTTAAGCCTTTGAAAAGCAACGTCACACTCTATGTCCCATGCAAAGGCTAGGGTCTTCTTCGTTAACCTAGTAAGAGGGGCTGAAATCCTAGCGAAGTCCTTAATGAACTTCCTATAGTAGCCCGCCAAACCGAGAAAGCTTCTCACTTCCGTTGCGTTCTTAGGGACTTTCCAATCTTGCACCGCAGCTACCTTTACGGGGTCCACAACTATACCTTGCTTAGAAATTACATGTCCAAGAAACCGAACTTCTTTTCTCCAAAAATGAGACTTGGAGAACTTATCCTTTAACTCGTGTACTCTAAGCGTATCCATGACTTCCTTGAGATGTCTAGCATGTTTTTCCTCATCCTTTGAGAAGATCAAAATATCGTCCACGAAGACCACCACAAACTTGTTAAGGAACTCCCTAAACACCCTACTCATCAAGTCTACGAAGTACGCGGGTTAATTCGTCAAACCAAACGGCATGACGAGCCATTCGAAGAAACCATCTGAAGTCCTAAATGCAGTCTTGTCAATGTTATCCTTAGCTACTCTAAGCTGATGGAATCCTATAGCTAGATCGAGTTGAGAGAAAACAGACGCTCCTATAAGCTGGTAGAACAAGTTGTTAATTCTCGGTAATGGGTGCCTATTTTTCTTAGTCAGCTTGTTTAACTCACGATAATCTGCGCATAGACGAAGCTAACCATCCGCCTTAATAGCGAATACCACCAGAGCACCCCATTCAGAAATGCTTCGCCTAATGAAATTTTTCTCAAGCAACTCCTTAACTTGCTTACTAAGCTCTTTTCTCTCTCGCGGGGCCATATGTCTAATAGGCAATGCAACTGGCTTAGCATTATCAACAAGATATATACGGAAATCTATCTCACGTTTAGGGGGTAAACCCTTAACCTCATCAAAGACATAGGGATATTCTCGGACTACCTTTACTGATTGCAAATCATCGATAGACGAGTCAAGAGATTCTTCATAACATAACATGACAGGACCCATAGGGTTACAAGAAATTTCAAGGGTATTACAAGGCGAGTCACGAGTCTAACTACCCTTCGTTCACAATTGAGAATGGCTCCATTATTGGACAGCCAATCCATGCCTAGAATCAAACCGTGTCCCATAAATCCGAGAACATAAGCATTACACGTGAATTCTATGCTTAAGATAGAAATCCTCAAATCAACACAAATCATAGATAAATGAGCGGAGCCACCAATTGGATTTGAAACAATAACGGGATCCTTAACTCGACTAGTACTTAGGTGTAAAGTTTCAACAATGTCAGAAGAAATAAAGTATGCGATGCGCCAGAATCAAAAAAGGTTCGAGTAGGATGATAAAAAAGATAGACTAAACTTTCGACATAAATATTTCTA
Organism: Allium sativum; assembly: GCA_030737875.1. Classification (NCBI taxonomy): domain Eukaryota; kingdom Viridiplantae; phylum Streptophyta; class Magnoliopsida; order Asparagales; family Amaryllidaceae; genus Allium; species Allium sativum. Next base: position 136,832,272 of record CM060922.1, on the reverse strand, counting down.
CCTTGTTCTTGAGGAGGTACCGTGAGAGCGTGGACTTGTCCTCCAGAAAAAGGTCCAGCTCCCTGCTCTTGCTTCCTTGGACAGGCCTTAGCCATGTGTCCTGTCTCACCACAGTGGAAACAGCCACCCATCTTCCTTTTCTTCTTCCTGCAGTCTTTGACCAGATGTCCAGGAATGCCACAGAAATTACACTTTCTCTTCTCACGGGGTTTGTTGTTCTTCCCTCCTTTCTTTGGATCAACTTTCTAGTTCTGCGACCCTTCCCCCTTCTTATCTTGAGGCACTTCTGCTTTTGCCTCATTCTTACCCTTGTCTTCCTCACTTAAGAGCGCCATGTCTACCAACCTTTCATAAGTAGCCCACATAGGTATGTGGGTCATAACCAAGCTGTGAAGTGGCTCATTCAATCCCTTGACAAAACAGAGAGCCTTCTTATGAGGAGTATTCACTAAGTCCAGTCCAAGCTGAGCTAGCTGATTGAACTGATTGACGTACTCCTTGACCGTCATACTCCCTTGCTTAAGAGATAAGAACTTTTCTAGTTGTAGACTTCGTTCAGCTTGTGAGTGGAATTTCATCTCAAACCTTATTCTGAAATCCATCCATGTTTCAACCGGCCTCTCAGCGTTAGTGACTTCCCACCAATAGGAAGCTTCGTCTTTGAGTAACCATACTGCCAACTGTACCTTCTGCCTATCATCCACCTCGAAGATAACGAACAGATCCTCAGTTTCTTTGAGGCAGTTCCTTGCTTCTACGAATGATTCAGTCCCTTTGAAATCCTTTCCACCCATGGACCTAAAATCTCTACAGATCTTTGAGAAAGCATTTGCACGAGGAGGGGACGGAGGAGGAGGAACCGCTGCAGCTGGAGGAGGAATATCTGCTGGGCCTGCATCGTTGGCCCCAGCCTCTAAGTACCTCCTGAACCAGCCAGGTATCGGCACGCCCTCTGAAAGGTTAATATTCCCAGACATGCTGAAGTGAAAAAGAATAGATTCAAAACAAGGAAACAAAGGATAGTGCTAATGGCTTTTGGGGAACAACCTTTAAATAAAGCAAGACTTTTCTTGAAAAATGCTTCTTTGTAAACGGTTTTGAAAATAGTTTTAGAACGTTTTTAAAAACTTTTGCCCAGTGTAGTAACCTTCTGCTCTGATACCAAGTGTAACACCCAACCTTCACTAGGGTCACTCACAAAGGGAATGCACTAGTTTTGGAGGAGCGTTATCGAGGTAAAAAAACACAGAAATATTACAAGACAGAACATAGATAAAACAGCGGAAGAATCAAAAGATAAATTTCGTTACTTTCAAAAAGAGTCAAAATCTTTTACATCCAAGGTACCTAATAGCCAAAGTCATTATTTTCCATTACAACAAATTCTGTCTTGCATAAATAAAGAAGCATAAGCTTAAAACAACAAAAGTAGCTTAATTCCCCAAAGGTAGCAGAAATGCAGCCATAGCATAGCTCAAGATCAAACCGTACATGAGCTGAACCGAAATCCAAGCTAAGTGCTAGAGTTTTCTCCCTGAGAACCGGGGGGGGGGGGGGGGGGAGGGGGAGGAACGAAAGAAAAAGAGGCGAAAGAAAACGGTTCAGTAATAAAGATTAGTAAGTCCTAGTGACTTTCAACATAAAAACAGGCAAAGGTAACATGACATGTATAAACTGAAAGTAAACATAAGAATGCTGCCAAGATGGGCAAGATAGACTAAGATGGCATGATAATTCAAGTATAAATCGAGTATAGCATCGCATGTTCAAGGTTCGCTGCACCAACTGTACTAGTATCCCAAAGCCATGTCATATATTAACCATGAAATGATCCCTTGGCCCAATATCATGAAATGACCCATTACTAGGTCCAACGGAACGATCCACTATTTGATCAGCTCCCTACAAGTTCTAGCTCGTCGTGTGTCTGTGTCATACGGCCCTATCACGAATGTAGTCGCCTGTGCTAGGTCCACCATAGGGTGTATCAAGCCCTAGGGTGCCAACCACTGACACGAATCAAGCATGCACAGTGTAAACCTACTGGTGCCCAATGCCTGCTTTTTCAACTCTGGACTACGTGCACGACCATAGTTCGCCTGAAGCTACACTGGCGCACCAACTCAGCCGTCGTTCTGGTTGCTTACAATTCAGCCCAGTAATCGTGCCCCACCCTGCCTAGTTCCAGGGTACCATGATACATCTAAGTGGGTTACTGCAGAAATGGACCGCGTAACTAGGGTTTCATTCAGCAGGTTAAGTGTTGTCATTTAAATTCGTGACTTAACCCCATCAGTCTAGCATGTCAAGTTGGTTAAGTGTTGTCTTTCAGGTTCATGACTTAACCCTATCATGTGGCATTAATTCATTAATGCACCCCAACCTCTCACATCAGACTTGTTGTTGTGGTCACTGGATATGCCAGGCGGTTCCGGGTAGATTTACACCACAACTCCGTCTAATCTCGGGTTTCAAGCGCGATATGACCAACTACCCACATTGGATTCTATTGTTTGCAGTCACTGGATTTGCCGGGCGGTTCTGGGAAGAATTACACTGCAAACTCAACCCAACCTTGAGTTGGCCATTTTCAAGTTCATTCTAGTGTCATGTCCATGTTCAAATTTCAGGTCAAGTTTGTGTCAAGTTTCATGGAAAGTTTCAACTTATGCCTATCATCAAGTTCATGATTCATGTTCATAACCAATTCATATTTTGCCTAATCTGCCCAAATCGTATTCCCATCGCATGTAAACGTGAATCGATCTAAATTACAAGTAAATCAAAATACAGAAATAAAGGGAATAACATCAAAACTATGATAGGCACAAATGACGATCATAAAGTGATAAAAGGGATTACAAGACTAGCATGACATAACTTGAGATAATTGGTTACAACATCACTGGCATATAGAAAATAATAGGATTTCAAGTCTAGCATAATAAGGTGATAGTCATGGCATAAGGTGATAGTCCCAAACTTGCAAATAATAGACTGATTCAACATCACAGGCATGATAATGTTATGGACATGAAAGAGTTTTATTTACAACATGAATAGCCCCAAACTGATTTCATAGCAATATTCCCAAAATTCAAGATCCAAGATGGAAACTGGAATAGATGTGAATCGATTATCATACTTAAGTCCAATTTCACTTTATCTCATGTCCAAATTACAATTAACAAGTTTAGATCTCAAAGTAACTAGAACTTACAGATCGTGGTCTAAGAAATTGAGATGTAGAAGTTAGTCGTCGAATTGTTGAATCGTTGAATCTTGATTTGATTGTAGAAGCAAATCCCCAATATGCAATTCCTAGCCGTAGTCTTCAAAAAAATGGTCTTCGCATTTCATTTTATTTTAATTTAATTTAAAAGAAGCCATGTCCATCAAGAATTTGTGCTACATAAGGTTGGAGAAGAATGGTGTAAAGAGAATGAGGTTAGGAGGCTGTTTATATAGGATTAGGCGGATGAATCTAGACTGAAAACATCAGGATGAACACAGGCTCAAAACTGGGTTTTGGCACCAGGTCGACCCCCAGGTCGACCATAGGGTCGACCTAGTCCCTGGGAGGTCGACCATAGTGTCGACCCCTGGGTCGACCTGGTCCTGGGCGGGAAAATTCCCGCCCAGCCTGCACCGGGGTTTGAATTCGAATTTCGAATTCGAATTTCGAGTTGTTTTCGATTCTGAAAATTCCCGAAACTTCGGAGGGTCATATCTCCCTCATACGGACTCCGTTTCTCGAAAACTCGGACTCGTTTCCAGGCAGAATTTCGAGATGAACACAATGGCGTAACCCGTTTCCCTTGATTCTAGTTTTAAAAATTAATTCTGCCTTGATTTATGGTTTTAACATGATATAAAAATACGGATTGTTACAGCATCCTCCCTGTCTCATGCTGGCAGACTTGTTTTGGTTAAAGCGGTTCTATCGGCACTTCCCATATATTGGCTCTCTGTCCACAAAGTTCCTTGCTGGGTCATCTATCAGATTGACCATGCAAGGTGTTCTTTTCTTTGGCATGGGGGGCCTCCCAGGTCCCTCGTCAACTGGAAATCCGCTTGCCTTAGCAGACCTGCCGGTGGTCTTGGCATCCCCGACTTACGCTCTCTTAATCTTGCTCTTCTAACCAAATGGATCTACCGTTGCTTAACCCCTGGCAAATTCCTATGGAAAACCCTCATCCTATCTCTTTACTACAATAACCATTCTCTTTCTATACTCCATGATAGACCGAGATCCCACCCATCTCCTTTCTGGAGTGGAGTCTTAAGATCTTTACCCCGCACCAAACATCTCTTTGCTCTGAGCATCCATAATGGTCAGAACTTCTCTTTTTGGAACGACACCTGATTTTTTGATTTTAGACTCTCACACTTCTTCCCGAACCTCTACTCTCTTTGTCCCCACCCCAACGTCACCGTTTCGAAAGCAGTTCAATCTGGAATTACTTCTATCATGCCATCTACCTAGTTTCATCCTTCAATCATTCGTGATATTAGAGAAGTCCTCCTTATTTTACAATCAACCACTCTTAATCAAAACCCCGACGTCATTTGCTGGAAGCTCACTTCCAATGGTACCTTCTTAGACGTCATTTGTTGGAAGCTCACTTCCAATGGTACCTTCTTAGTTAGATCTTGCTATAACTTCTTATCGTATCATGGAAGACTATTCCGATTCCCCAGAATTTGGAAGATAAATGCACCGCCGAGAGTGAAATTCTTTTTACAGAGTTTAGCTAGAGAACGGATCAATACTAAAGATAGGCTAATTCATAAAGGTGTGGTTGTGGATCCTATCTGCATTCTCTGTCAAAGAGTAAACGAAAGCATCCCCCATCTACTTGAAGAATGTGACCTAAGCTTCTACCTTTGGTCTTATACCGTTACGAGCATTCTCGGCTGTCCCCCACCTTTCTTCCATCACTTTTATCACTGGGAGGTCGAACCCTCTTCACCGAAGCTTGAAACCCTGTTCGTTGCTTTTATCTGGACTCTGTAGAATGAACGCAACAATCGCTGCTTCAGCAATAATTTTGCCTCCAACCATCAACTTTGCCATAAAGTTACTTACTATTACCATCTTTGGTCAGGTACACAGCCGGTACTCTTCATCCCAACCATACTGAATACCACCATCTACTGGGAAGAATCCGAAGGCAGCACCAACGCTGGAGGCACCCAACATCGCCGCCTCTACCCTCGACCATGGTAAGCACTTCTTGTGCTGCACACTCCCTCGCTTCAGGCAAACTTTTTTATGTTTTATGGTTCGTTGTTGCTGCTGGTTTTCATGTCAACGCTGGGAGTTGTGTTGATGGGGTTGTTTTGTGGTGTTTTGATGTTAGCTTGTTCAGTTTGTACATTAGTTTAGTATGTAATTAATCGCGCTACGCGCTATGAACTCCCTGCATGCAGTTTGCATGCATTACCGTACTATTAGCCATCGTTCAGGCTTGTTGACCGATTATATTATTATGTTACTGGTAATATTTTCTAATCGGTTGTGTAGAATCGCTCTACACAACCGTTATGTTAAAAAATAAATAAATTGACAAGATATGATAGGATTCCATTAGAAAAAGGGGAGATATTTTAAGGAAAACATATAGATAGGGGCTTATGAATTAAAAGACATCCCATCTCTCCCTTTTTCTTACAGTACGTACAATTCACTTAAGACAGAAAGAAAAAGAAAACCTAAAATCTATTCCTCCATCAATTTTCAAAATGAAAGTAAAATCTCTTTCTACAAATTGAATTATTGATTTGATTGCCAATTGAAGCGATTGTAGAAGGATTTAAGATTCTCTAATAATTGGAAGAGGATGACAAATGATCAAACTTAGCTGGCTTAGGGCTTGAAGATTTGAGAGTTTTAGGTGAGTGAAGTTTTAATCCTTTTATACTTTTATGCTATGATTTATGCATTCATGTACACTTAAAGATGGGATCTATGTATATAAACAATTGTTAATTTATTTTCTTAATTTGTGTTTGGGTTATCATGTAATTGATTGAATGATGCTCGAAATGTGTTTGTTGAAAAGTTCATACAATTGCCGACGAAAAACAATTCGTATAAAATTTAAAAACCATTATAAATTGCTAATTTTTGGGTATGTTACTCATAACTGGCTGATACATCTATTGTACTAATTTTGGACTAAAGTGATTGAGTTTCAAATTTATATGATTTTTACAAAATGGGTATATGTAAACTGAGGCTTACAAATTTAAGCAGAAGATGGTTGTTGAAGAATATGATATATGTACTAAATGGCTTTAAGTTTTCCTTTAAAATTTTATATCTACAAACTAGACTGACATTAAAAGCTACTACAAAAAATTTGGATCAAAAACATTAATGTTCGAATTTATGCGAATATTTCAAAATTGAGTATGTAAAACTGAGTTTTATTAACTGAGCTGAGAATGGTTGCTAATGAATATCAAATCTATACGGATTGGTAAAGTCTTTGATAATGAAATTTGGTATCAAGAATCTTGACTAGTAAAAAAAGCTACTGTAAAAATTTGGGATCAAAACCATTAAATTTCGAATTTTTATGATTTTTATAAAGTGAGCATATGCAATTGAGATTTATAAACGTAATCTGAAAATGTTGGCTAAAGATGATCGAATCTGTACCAAATGTTTAGGATTTGCTTTTGAAATTTGGTATATATAAACTATACTGATTTTCAAAGCTACTGCAAAAAATTTGGACCAAAAACATTAATTTTCGAATTTATGCGAATTTTTAAAAACTGAGTATGTGAAACTGAGTTTTATTAACTGAGCTGGGAATGGTTGCTAATGAATAGCAAATATGTACCGATTGGTAAAGGCTTTGATAATGAAATTTGGTATCAAGAATCTTGACTAGTAAACAAAGCTACTGTAAAAAACTTGGATCGAAGTCATTAAATTTCGAATTTATATGATTTTTACAAAGCGAGCATATGCAACTGAGATTTATAAACGTAATCTGAAAATGGTGGCTAAAGATAATTGAATCTGTACCAAATGGTTTAGGTTTTGCCTTCGAAATTTGGTACATATAAGCTAGACTGATATTTAAAGCTATTGCAAAAATTTGGATCAAAAACATTAATTTTCGAATTTATGCGAATTTTTCAAAATTGTGTATGTGAAACTGAGTTTTATTAACTGAGCTGAGAATGGTTGCTAATGAATATCAAATCTGTACCGATTGGTAATGTCTTTGATAATGAAATTTGGTATCAAGAATCATAGTAAACCAAGCAACTGTAAAAACTTTGGATCAAAATCATTAAATATCAAATTTGTATGATTTTTACAAAGCGAGCATATGCAACTGAGATTTATAAACATAATCTGAAAATGGTGGCTAAAGATGATTGAATCTGTACCAAATGGTTTAGGATTTGCTTTTGAAATTTGGTACATATAAACTAGACTGATATTTGATGTTATTGTAAAAAAAGTTAGCAATAAAATATTAAATTTCGAATTTATATGATATTTACAAAGCGAGCTTATCCAACTGAGTTTGTAAAACAAGTTTTGTAACCTAAAATTGTTTTAGCTATAAATTTTTGGTTTCTAATCAGTTTATGATGATTCTTCAAGTTTTGGAAAGCTTAGAAAATGTGTTACGACTTTTATATTTTAGGATTTGTATGATTCTAATGTCTGGATTGTCAAAAAAACTTAATTCTTTGCAACTGGTCTGTCAATAAAGATATAATGAATTTTTAGACATGAATTACGAACCAAATGTCATATTTAGGATTTATAGACAATTATTAAACTACATAACTAGCTTTCGAAGAACGATTTATAACATTAGAACTTTGTGGAATAGTTATTTGTGTGCATTTTCAATAAGTGGAATTTACTCCCATTTAGTAAATGTTAACGTAATGCAATGTGGTATTGGACGCAAATGCATTACTTAAATACTTACTATTTGGAAGTATTGACACTTTTTGAATTGATGTGGTTTTAATTCTTCATTGAGTTGGCATACTTGTATGTCATTCTTATGATGATAACTTTTTCTCTATCGCAACTATTGTGATTTGATTTATTTTGTCATATTGTTTTATATATGATATTTATTATGAGTATCATATTGACTTAAATATGATACTCTGACTTGATTGATTCTATCATGTTGTTTTTATATATGATAAAATTGAATATTAACTTTGTTTTGTTTAATCCGGGTTGCGATTATTATTTTGATTTGCATGTGATGGTAAATTTTCAAAGCATAATTAAGTTTATAAAGTGTTTCGACGTTATAAACACTTTGAGCTTCATGGCATATTTATTGTAAAATAATGTTTATAAAAATACTTTTGATCTCGGGAGTGGGATAGATTGGACTCTGTTGTACCAGTGGACCAAAACTCCATCTTGGTGGGCCTGATTCAGGATCGCTACCTGAATCGCTATTTTTAAATTTAGCCCATCTACCACCAAAGGTCAACGGTCAACTACATTGGGCAATTTTGTTGTTTCGATCGGGATTCCCGATCGGTGGGTTACGGACTACATTAGATGGAGGCGTAGGGGGTCCCACATGTAGTGTCGAGAACGGGTAGCTTATGACCTTTGTCTTAGACCGTTTTGGTTATCCTGAGTTGACCGCTAGGTGTGTTATGGCACTATGAGTGGATTACGGTGCTAATGTCTCGATGCGCGCTCGAGCTCTACCACTGAGATTTTACAATACTAGCGTCTGTTATTTGGTATTTATGAGTCAAGTTACATTTATCCCATAATCCCTTAATATTAGATCACATTACTATAATTGATTAATTTTATTATCATATTGATTTATATATGATAGTTATGAGTATCGTATTGATTTATATAGGATACTCTGATTTGATTTATTATCATACTGATTTATATATGATAATTCTTATGAGTATCATATTGATTTACATATGATACTCTAATTTGATTTATTATCATATTGATTTATATATGATAATTGTTATGGGTATCATATTGATTTACGTACGATACTCTGATTTGATTTATTATCATATTGATTTATATATGTGTTGGCCTGCTTTGTGACCAGGCTACCCAAAGCAAAGATCATGTTGACATACCTCTGGGTAAATGCTGTCTCATATGGAATCTCTGGATAACATCGCTCTCCGGCATTGGAAGCATCATAAGAAGACACAAGGCAGTTTGGTCAAAATCACAACATCAGTATAAACTGGCCCGAAACCCCTATCAAATGACCTCATTTGGATCTATTCACCTCATATACTCGTAGCCCTTTGAATTAGCTTCAGTTTGAGCTTTGGTTTGGCTCAATCGGACTTACGGTTTGAAAGTTACGCCCATTTCCGTGAACGGGTGTAAGCTGGCATATGACCGCGATCCGATCCACCCTTGCCTACGCGATCCGATCCGCCCTTGCCTACGCGATCCAATCCGACCCATGACCGCGATCTGATCCATGACCACGATCCGACCTATGACCGCGATCCGACCCATGACCGCGATCCGACCCATGACCGCGATCCGACCTTCAGACCTGTTCAAATGCAGCTTGTTTTGACCTATTCTCAAGGCTACTGGCTCTCCTATTTTTCTGGATCGCCTGCCACGTACCCCATCACGAACCAGTCCTCCCAGGAGCTTTCCTACAGCTATAAATACACCTTTAGAGGGCATTTTCAGGGGACTTTTTGGCATCTCCTCATCCATGGCTGCCATGGCCAACACTTCTCCATGAATAACCACCATCTTCCTCAATAAATTCAATGGATTCGGAGAGAATTATTCATTGAATTCAAGTGATTGAAAAACAATATTCATTGTAATTATAATCTATGAGTGAAATGAGAAAATCTGAAGTGGACGTAGGCTCGTTAACGCCGAACCACTATAAAAATCTCGTTGTCTTGCTTTTTTCTCTATTTTTCGATTATTTCTTCATATCCTATGCTCAAAATACGATGATTTGGGTGTTAGGATCGTTTTTTGGTCTAACATTTTGGTGCTTTCACTGAGAACCGAATTCTCAACCTATCGGATTGCTATTCTACTATTTGGATTTGAAAGTTCGAAGAAAACAGTCCGCGTTTCTACCATTTTTGAATATTTCGTTGATTTCAGAAGATCAGAGCTTCATACCTTCGAAAAAAAACTAACGGTTCACAAGCTTCACGACCAAATGAGGATAATAAAGAAAATGTGCTGAAGCAGGTCGAGCGGATCGCGGATCGCGGTTCGTGGATCGCGGATCGCGGATCGTGGGGAGACCACGATTCGGTCTCAAGATGAACCCACGACCCGACCGAGCAAGGAAGTCGCGATCCGACCCGGTGATACTTCCACGACCCGACCTGGAGCAATTGTTGTGAACATATCCACGAACTGGAGAAGACCACGAACCGAACCGATTCTAGAGAACTGTCACGAACCGCGAACCGGAGGACAGTAGCGAACCGCGACCCGGAAAAATGACGACGAACAAGGGTCACGACCCGATCCAAAAAAGTGACAATTTTTGGAAAAAATACAATTTTCAGATCATTTCAGAAAAGGCTCCATGTTCCAAATTCAAAAAAAATCGTGCGGTGCCCACATGGGTCACGACTCGGACGAACATGGGTCACGACCCGGACGAACAAGGGTCATGACCCGGACCCCCGCCGGCGCTGCGCCCGGACCCGCTGACGGCCTCGCCTTCGGCTCGGAGCACGGCCTCACCTTCGGCTCGGAGCATGGCTCACCTTCAGCTCAACATATATGTTGGCCAACAGCATTCATCAAAGCTTGTCAATGAAGAATAAACGGATTGTCAAAGAATTTGACAACGGAATGGCAACAATTAGAATTCCTCCAGAAGCCATGACCTCTATCTACCGATGTTATTGAATGTGAGGAGTTGTTGGAAAGATTCGACACGCTGACTATGGCAGTATACAAAATAATGATGGTCTCATAACAGCCTCCTCTCCTAGAGCTCCGACGGTGTAAAGATCTCCCCAATGCAACCGATGATGTTCCTGAACGAGTGGTGATCACCTAGTTACGTGGCTTAAACATGTCCAACAGGCGGAGTCCCAGATGCCATTGACATAGAATGATCCAGACACTACTCTAAAGGTGACTCAGAAGATCCCAATGGCCATGATTCTCAATGATGGGATATCCAATAGCAAGAAAGGATCCTAGCACTACAAAGTTACCCTTCGCTTGAATGGCGTGGTGAAAAATATATGTCCCACAGTTCACTCCTTGAAAAGCTTAGCTAACATTTGCAATGCCTGTTTGTCGTCAACCGCATCAAGGAAGACTGATTGCCATAGAATGAAGGGCAGATCAATGTACTTTGGTGCCCAGAGTTAGGTACCAATTGAACCACCGTGGGCCATGATCGGGCATATGGATCCTTGCCCGGGCGATAGCAATTTGACTGCTCACCAGCCACCATACGATCTCGGTTGAGAGATGAGAACTTGAGATCAACACAAATATGAACCAACCATTAGCTATCCACTTCATACAACAGTTATGACAGAATGTATGAACATTACTTGAAGCCTTGCAAGCCATGCTATTGCATTCAAGCTTATCTGATCGTGGTCTCAACCAACCAGGTCTAGCGGAATTCAGAGCTTACATAGCATCTTGGTGTTAACCGTTAAATATCCCTACCAAAGACGGAGTGAGACTGGTCTATGGTGACCAAGTTATTGGAGAAGCCGACTGATTAGGAAGGATGGAATATGCTACGCAACAGAGATTGCGTGAAACCCAAAGACGCTTCCCCTCCAGATGAAATGGAGTGTGAAGGAGGTGTCAATATTGCGAATAATGGGAGCATCGCAAAAGGAATTGCCAAACGACCTGCCCGAAGACATAGATTCCGGAGAGGATGGTGATTCGGGATGAAGAAGGGTGACATCTAATAACGCAACTGCACGTGTTCCGACTGGTGACGCCGACCTGACTAAGGTCTTCACATCGGATCTCCTTTAGACCTCTTCCGAACGAGAGAACTTATATGCTTTCTGTAGGCGGGCCTGGATGTGTTCGTTTGGACCAGTGCTAATATTTGCGGGATTTTATCCCAAATTATGAGTCATTTCTTAAGTATAAACCTGAAGTGTGCTCCTGTCAAGCAAATAAGACGTATGTAGTAAGTTCACTATCGCGGGATTTTATATGGAGTTGCCATTCGAAATGAAAGATGAAATCAAGCACCTGGAAGTTGTATACAGACGATACAAGAAATGATCGGCAATCCAACGCCGAAGTTTTGCAGATAACCCCCGAAGGACGACTCGAAAGGAATTCCAGTCGGAGAAACCACAACTCGCAGCTTACCTAGAATGGGCAGAAGAGTTATTGGATGGATTGGAACGTTACAACATACCTCATATTTCATACATAGAAGATCTAAAGTCGAATCATCTAGTCGAATAAGAAAGTTCCGATAATCCAGAAAAGATAGAGATGATCCCCATCAAGACACTATGAAATACAACCATTGATAAAATGGAAATTGATCCAACGTTGGAGACCAAACCCGGAAAAGAGTCATGGTTAACTCCATGATAAACTTCCTACAGCACAGAATGCATCTAACAAGGTGAAGTGAAAGGCGTGCAATCGTTCTTTATGCCTCGAGATATGACATGCAATTCGACATTGCCTATTTCTCTTGGAAGATTGTCCCAAAACAAACACCAACGAGTGCAATTGCCGAATTCACCGCCCTGAATGATTCGACCAAGTCACCAGGCAGCCACCCATTAGATGGGAGATGTACATGAATGAAACTTCTGGCGAACGACGTTCTGAAGTTAGAAAGTAAAGACTCATACTTCCACTCTTTTCATCGATTATCTGCCAAGTGACTCACTCCCCTAAGGCTGGGGGCAACTACAGATTTGAGCATAAATTGCTCGAGATTACATCATCTAATTTAGAGCTGATACATCAAGAACTTGCCTGGCCAATTGACTTAGTCTTGCCTGAAAGTTAGCGAGTTGAAGATCTAGAATGCTTACGCATGAATGCTGGTTGATTGTCGGCGCACTAACCCTTGTCCCCGATATGGGATCGAGGGTATATCAGCAAATTTATGTGATATGATTATCCCACCAGCAGTAAACTTAACACCAATGCAAATATGTGCTACCATTAGCAATCCAGTCATGACTTCCTGACACTCCATCCTTACCCTCAGTACGAGGGCAAAAAGGTGATTTGAACGAGATGCGACCTCATCACTCGCTTATAGTACCTACCTAGCCGCCTTTGCCATCTCAAGACCCCGACCAAGGTCTATTCATTTTTTGGGACTGCCACCCCCGTGATAAACTGAAAAGATACCCCTCATCAACTAAAGGACTTTGGCAGCCCTTTATTGGCAGAGATAGGGCGAAGTAAAATGGATCTGCAATGAATATGCAACGCCATTTTTCACTCAGAATGATACTCATTCCTTTAACAGGATTATTCTATAACCATGACTCTTATATTTGCATGATTTATGAGTTATTGATGTAATTAACTCAGATGAATTGATATGTGGATGGTGTAGGTATCCAGGATTTGCTACCGATCAAACTTGTAACACCCGCATATAGAGCCATAGAGCAATACTATAACGAGCTCGACTGAACTGCTCGTTTACAAAGCCACGCTCTTCGTCTAAAGAATGTTGTATAGCTCAAGGTGGATCCGGGATGACCATCCAATCCTTGGCTCACACGTGGCAGACCACAAGACAATTGAACATAAATCATTGAGTTACAATGTCATAGTCCGACTCCAGATGGACGCGGTGTGACCGCCTACATGGCTCGATCCTATGCTCGACGCCACCATATTACATGAATTCAAATAAAGGAGGCAACACTGCATCTTAATTTGCTTACTTTTCAATCATAAAATTTGCTCTTACATGCTTTCGGAGTTACTGACGTGACTAATTCGTGCGGTGTGAATAATGCAGGTACCCGAAGTCTGGTGCCAACCATTCCTCCCGTAGACTGTTCGGAGGAACACGAAGCCTTGGAAAATGCTCCAACTGCTTGTCCGACTGGTTTTAATCCTCGGAGCTTGGATTAAAATGTAAACCTAGGACGAGTTTGATGAGCGTGCATGATTGCAGACCGCTTGATCCGTGACTCTAACACTCCAGAGCTGAGAGAGAGTATAAAGGACGCAAAGATGACGTCCACAAGGCATGGCGGTGTACCATGATCGGAGCCGCCTGAGCAAAAGTCTAACCTTGGCGAAAGCCAGGAGAATATAAAAGCGTCCATGATTTGGCGCTGAGAAAGGACTCTTGCCCCGCTGAAGGATCGGGGAGCGATGGAACAGCTGAGTCCCAACTCTAACTCTCCAGAGTCGAGAGAGAGTATAAAAGCGTCCATGATTTGGCGCTGAGAAAGGACTCTTACCCCGCTGAAGGATCGGGGAGCGATGGAACAGCTGAGTCCCAACTCTAACTCTCCAGAGTCGAGAGAGAGTATAAAAGCGTCTATGATTTAGCGCTGAGAACTTCTGCTCCGCTGAAGGATCGTTGAGCAGATCATGAACCGAGCTCGAACTCTAACCCGCTGAAGGATCGGGAGAGTATAAAAGCGCTAGAGATTCAGCGCCCTAGCAACTCTAACCCGCTGAAGGATCGGGAGAGTATAAAAGCGCTAGAGACTTAGCGCCACGGGAAAATTCCTCCCCCGTTAAAAGATCAGGGGGCAGGATGGAAGCTGATCCCAAATCCTCCATGTCCGGACATGGGGGCAACACAGTTATGGTCCTAATCAATCCTCAACAAGACCTGGCCAGGCACTAAGTTAATGATTGATTGGGGGCACACCTATACATACATACTACTTTACTGCACTTTCACTTATAAGTTGCACTGATAACTTATAATGTTTCATGACTTGTTTGCTTATTTGCGTTTCAAATGTTTAAATACATAACTAATTATGGAATGCTCGCAGGTACAGGATAATGCGAAAGGACTCAGCTGAGTCTGAACTCTAACCTTAGCGAACGCCAGGAGAGTATAAAAGCGTCTCCGAGTGAGCGCTGAGAAAGAACTCTTACCCCGCTGAAGGATCGGGGAGCGACAGAAAAGCTGAGTTCGAACTCTAACCTTGGCGACCGCCAGGAGAGTATAAAAGCGTCTATGATTAAGCGCTGAGAAAGGTGCTGGAGACTCAGCACCCCCCATAATTTCTGCTCCGCTGATGGATCAGGAGAGTATAAATGCATGACGACATATTCCACTCAAGGGATCCTATCCCGTCACACGACTGGGACCAAGAATGAAAATGGAGCTCGAACCACTCGTTTCCGGGAATGGGGGGCAGCACACGAACACAGTAGTACAAAACGAAATGGAATTTCATTCACTAAGTACAGGCTCACAAAACAAAGCTGGACAAAATGCGAGATCCGAACTCGCACAACAACAGCAGACCAGTAGGGAATAACTAAAGGGCCGCGTCTAGAAGGATGACGTAGGCGTATAATTCTAAGCTGCCTGTGCGACTCACGGCGACGACAGAAAAAGAAGCCTGGATAGTAAATTGTCCAGCGACATGTTATACAACTTCATACTCGCAACTGGAAGGGCCTGGCGAGGCCTTGAGATTTTTTGAGATCTACCCTACCTTAGCTTCCTGTACCGTCCCAAACACATCCTACCCCATGCTTGGATAGTATGATCGCTTGAATTCTGAAAGTGACTTCCTCTTCTCATGTATACATGTCTGAATTCGATAGGGAAGCGATCCGACCGCATGTCTTTCGCACTTGCCCTATAACTGGGGCCGCGGCTATTGAAAATATTTACAAACGACATAACTTAAGTGCCTGTGTTTAACTTGTGTTGTGATCCTAACAGGCCCCCTTGAGGACCAAGAAACAAATGCAAAGAGAATGTCCATCTGCTGATCCCAACTGACTTCTAGAATGGGAAGCTCATATAAGGCTGGATATATCCCATACAGCAATCAAAACATGATGCAACCATTTCGTCCCCGACCTTTCCCTTGATGCAAAGAGAAAACGGGAGCACTCAAGGCGACTACAATCTGACCCTTTACCGCTTGATTTCTGTCCTCGGAGCTTGGATGGGAGACTAGGGCTTAGCATGGGCTGAATACTAACAATTCATTTTTGCACTCAACTCTGGCTCTTGATGCGAGAAGTGAACATGAATCCAGAGAAGACGTGAATTCGAAGTGTACTGCTCAACAAAAACCCCTGTGGATAGGGGCACATGAATCAAGAAGCCCGAGGCCGACCTTCACCTATTTCAGGAATGAACTGGAAGGCCGAGCAACAACCATCAATTCGCTGGAAATGATAAAATTGAAGTTCAGGTAGTGACGAACTTGGCACAGTCAGATATCAACCATCAGCTTGGGTTGAACACAAACCAATCAGCAGGCGCGCAACATGCGGTTTCGATTCCCTACGTCATGGATGGAAACACGGGCAATGGAACAGCTACCTGCAACATCCTAGATGAGAATGCAAGAATTGTGACAAACTCAGATCATGCACGACCAGTTTTAACTCCAACTCGAATGAACACTCAAGCGACATTTCATGCTCAGCTCTAAGAAAGAACGCAACAATTCGAAAAACAGGAACCCGGTCAGGTCGAATGACTCGAACCATGACCCGGGGGCAATATCGACGTGGAAACAAGAAATCAGCAAAGACCCCCTTTTGTAATCTCAGATTCGATGCTGGGGGCACCAGCCAGGATCTTGAAAATGTGCAGCAATTCTTTGACGGTGATCTGCTCGCCAGTTTAATTCGGCACCTCTCGAGGAGCGGTACTCCCCTAGTTGATGTGGATAACAACAATTACAACCCTCACACGTGGGACGTCAGGATCCCCTGTTATTCCCCCGGACTTTAAATTTTCTCTCTAACGAGAGTTGTTTAGAAGCTTTTATGAATTCAACCCTGAGGTGGACATACTTCTATGATAAGAAGGTGTTAATGTCGAGACAGAAAATCTCAATGCTTTTATGATAAAGGATGGAGCATCATCCGACTCCCAAACTGATAAGGACAAAGGAAAAGCCCTGGAAAACAATGACAAGAATGTGCAATTCCAAAGTGAATCTATATCACTTATTGAGCCCTTGATCTTATTTGTCAAGCACAATTGAACCGAGCATGAGAAAGAGACTCAATAAGACTGTGATAACCATTTCGGACTATGCTGAAGCATAAACGGTGGGGCCCAACTAACTTCATAACGACATTTATTCACTCGCATTCAACAACCTTACTTGACTCCGCAACTGATCTGATGAGAGTAACCGAAGTCGCTGATGCCCAATGAGGCAATCCTCACTATCTGACTAAAGAGAAGAGATGATATCAAAGCAAACGTGGTTCAACCATTTGCACATACAATTCTGATTTTTGCTAAATTGAGAAACAGTACAGAATGATCTGGGTCGGCTAAGATTGCTGAACCTGCAACTCTTACCAGGTGCAACGACAGGAAGTATAAAATCTTCAAGATTAAATGCCTTATTGACTCAATTCAACCCCCATCGATAATGGGGGCATAAGTACTGACCTCGCTTGTCCTCCGATGGCACTGAGAGCACAAGTGTCGGTTCATAGACTAACTTTGAAGACAATCCTGGCATGAAATGGGATTTAAAACATGTACGTCATGCCTCCGGAGTACAACCTTACTCATCTTTGCCGACCAAGCGAGCTAGCTTGTGGATCGAATGTGAACTTAAAGACTCAAACTACACCAAATGGAAAGTGTGACAAACCTATCTACTACCTTGCGATGGTGACAATCCTATAGGCACTGGTCCACATAATTTTAATAACGTCCCTTACTGACTACTTCATATGTGAACATTGGATTGAGAAATGATCTATAACAGTTGTGGATTCTCTCGACTACGATCCAGAGCGATCATGGCTTTTGAATTCTTTACTGTTACGATTCAATGCGATTTTAAGATCCTGAATCAATATCAAGATATCAGGATAGTCCAATCTTGAGTACAAATGACAAATTCGTATGTTGATTCTGATGTGCTTTATCCCAACAGTCCAGTTGTTAGCTCAGAGCCCAAAGATTCTTACATCTCCCCATGATTTGGGTGGCTACTCCATTTATTGACTCATATGTAAAAGAATGTCCAACCCTACCACGCGCTTGGCTTGCATAGAGTGATGGTGTTGTTTGGCGACGACCTATGCGTGTAGGATCACGCTCGGGAGCCGACAATTTAGCATGACTTCTGACGGATGAATTAGATCTTTTGATTTGACAAGGTTTAAACAATTTCTTGATCATCTCGAATACTCCTCTCATAGAACTTAGCCTGATTAGCTCCAATGGAAGCAATGCAACAATTGGATAAAGCCTTCTCAGGGACAAATGATATTCCAGAAAGATTTAGCTTAACATATTCAAAGCACATCTCATCCTCGATAAGATGTACTTTGGGGGGCAAAATGTTAGCCTGCTTTGTGACCAGGCTACCCAAAGCAAAGATCATGTTGACATACCTCTGGGTAAATGCTGTCTCATATGGAATCTCTGGATAACATCGCTCTCCGGCATTGGAAGCATCATAAGAAGACACAAGGCAGTTTAGTCAAAATCACAACATCAGTATAAACTGGCCCGAAACCCCTATCAAATGACCTCATTTGGATCTATTCACCTCATAAACTCGTAGCCCTTTGAATTAGCTTCAGTTTGAGCTTTGGTTTGGCTCAATCGGACTTACGGTTTGAAAGTTACGCCCATTTCCGTGAACGGGTGTAAGCTGGCATATGACCGCGATCCGATCCGCCCTTGCCTACGCGATCCGATCCGCCCTTGCCTACGCGATCCGATCCGACCCATGACCGCGATCCAATCCATGACCGCGATCCGACCCATGACCGCGATCCGACCTTCGGACCTGTTCAAATGCAGCTTGTTTTGACCTATTCTCAAGGCTACTGGCTCTCCTATTTTTCTAGATCGCCTGCCACGTACCCCATCACGAACCAGTCCTCCCAGGAGCTTTCCTATAGCTATAAATACACCTTCATAGGGCATTTTCAGGGGACTTTTTGGCATCTCCTCATCCATGGCTGCCATGACCAACACTTCTCCATGAATAACCACCATCTTCCTCAATAAATTCAATGGATTCGGAGAGAATTATTCATTGAATTCAAGTGATTGAAAAACAATATTCATTGTAATTATAATCTATGAGTGAAATGAGAAAATCTGAAGTGGACGTAGGCTCGTTAACGCCGAACCACTATAAAAATCTCGTTGTCTTGCTTTTTTCTCTATTTTTCGATTATTTCTTCATATCCTATGCTCAAAATACGACGATTTCGGTGTTAGGACCATTTTTTGGTCTAACAATATGATAATTGTTATGAGTATCGTATTGATTTATATATGATACTCTGATTTGATTTATTTTATTATATTGATTTATATATGATAATTGTTATGGATATCGTACTGATTTATATATAATACTCTGATTTGATTTACAAACAACAAATGCCATGAAGATTTTATTGACTTGATTAATTATCATAAGATATTTATTATAAATATCATATTGTTTTATATGTGCTATTTTATGAGTATCGTATTGATTTATATATGATACTCTATTTTGGGTTATTTTATCATATTGTTTTATATATGATAAATGGCATGAGGTTTTTATTGGGTTTTGATACTCTGAATTAATTGTTATGAGTATCTTATTAATTAAAAGATGATATTTGTTATGAGAAGCATATTAGGTTATACATGATACTCTTTATTAATTTATTTGATCGTATTAATTTATATATGATATTTGTTAAGAGCATAACATTGATTTATATGTGATACTCTGTCCTGTTGATTTATATAATATTTGTTAAAGAGCATCACATTGATTTATAAACGATACTCTAACTGGATTGGTTATCATATTGTAGTATATATGATATTTATTATGAGCATCATATTTTTGTATATATATCATGAGTATCATATTGATTTAGATATGATACTCTGATTTGATTCATTTTATCATATTGTTTTATATATGATAAAAGTAATGTATTTTATTGGTTTATATGTGACACTCTAGCTTGATTTATTTTGTCATTTTATTTTACATATGATAATTGATGTTGGTATTGTATTGAGTTACATACAATGTATATGTTTGGAATTATGGCTTATTTAAATGAGATGATTATGCTAAATTTTTCATATATAGTAACATTCATATGCCTCTCGTTGACTTATACATGTAGTATCATTTATCTTTTGCTGTCAAATTTTGATCTCCATAGATTCTTACTTCACTCACACTAGAAATAGTCTGACCTGTGAGATTTGTTTTAAAATCCTCGGATCAGGTTTAGGATTGTTCGCAGGTTAGGTTGCCTGGACTGTTGCAGCATTCTTATCTTTTTCCACATTTTGGGGTTTTGGATTATGCAGCTTCGGACTATCAATAGCTGGTAGTATTATGGTATGTATGCTATTATGTGTTTCGGGAGTAATATCAGGTATTATGGACTACGTATTCCGGACATCTCTATTATGATATGTATTATGTATTCTGTTGTTGTCATTGTGCTGCACTTGATTTTATTATATTTTGTACTATGTAACTTGGGGAATTTTCTGGTACCATTGCTTTGAACTTATACGAGCATGAATGGTAAGTTGAAAAGTTTCAAATTTTCGTGCCTGTGTTCGTTCAAAGGAATGAGTACAACATTATCCCTATCGAGTCCCATTCTCCGTGCTTTCCTACAGTAATACTTAGTGTTGCTCTTGGTTAGCATGGGTATAGGGGTCGAGCGTCACACGTTCTCTCTCATGCTTGGTATTGGCAAAGTGACTTACTTTGAAAAAGGTAGTTAATTGAGTTAATACTTGTTATCCTATTTTTTTTCCGTTGTGAGTTACCTTATTGTACTCTGATTATGCTCATGCTTTTTTATTGCAAGTACCAGATATACACACCCCATGCTTGGATGTGTTTAAATTTCAATTTTTGTCAAAATTTGGGCATAGAAAAGTGTAGGGTGTTACACGTCTAGTAAAAACTTAGGGCTCCGCTGCATACAGTATCCGTCCAGTTTAAACATTGGGCTCTGTCTCCACAATAGATCCATCCAGTATAAACATAGGGCTCCAACTCCGTACTGATTCCGTTCAGCATAAACATAGGACTCTGACTCTCCTGCACTAGATCCATCTAGTATATATAAGACTCTGGTCTCCCCTGCACTGGACCCGTCCAATATAAATATAAGACTCCGGTCTCCCCCGCACTAGATCCGTCCAGTATATATATTTATATATATATATATATATAACCTCCAGTCTCCTCCTCCCTGATCAGTCGGTATGAACTTTGAACTCCGGTTCTTACCTTCGGACTCCGGTCCATGACTTCTCGTAAAGATTGAGCCTATCAGATGTTAAGGTTCTCTGAATAAGTTTGCCAAACATAAGAACTACCCGACTTGATCTGCCAAACACGGGAGTTCCTTATCATGGCCCTCTTATCGCAAGAATATTCACAACCAGGCTCTTCTTTTATATAACATTGCATAACTTGGTCCGCCAAGTGCAGAGTATTCTTTTGCAGTTACATACTTTCTCCGGCTAGACTTGGCAAGCCCATGGTTTCTATTTTCTGGGCTCCAAGCATCGCAAGATTAGCACTTCATCCTAATACGATCCCAGTGATCGTCGGATTTTCATTCTACTACAATCTCAACAATCGTCGAACTTCTGTTCAAGACACGATCTCAGTAGTCGTCGAGTTTCTATTTTATTACGATATCAGTGGTTGTCAACCTTCTGCTAAAACAAAACCTCTATAGTCGCTGGACTATTACGGCTATCCGAGACTTTCTGGTCTTTCAAGTTATCAGACTCTTGCAGTCCTTTGATTATCTAGCTATTCTAGTCATTCAATTTATTCTGGTTATCTCTAAACGATCTAAATCGATCGTCGGTCTCATCAAATTTCAGGCTTTCTGTTTTGAGAATAATATGATCCGATGCGATCGTGGCTCTTTGATTTTCTAGTAATAGAAGCTCACTTCGAACTTCTCCTAGCTTTGGTTTCTGGATTTCTGGTGTTCTCACAAAACACATCTTCCTCTTATCAACAAAGACATGTTTTGTAGGGTAAAACATTGATACTCTTTTTGGTCGAAGCTATCACACGTCAAGATTTTGGTTAGTGATGCACTTGAGCATTAAAAACATCGTCAGAAAATACAAAGCGATTTGGTCGAAGTCGTGATGTATTCAAAAAAACTTGGAAATAGTGTCGATTCATAAAATCATCGTCAATGGGCTTGTAAAATTTGCCATAGTAAAAATACGTGATCAACTCGGTCCGATCAACTCAAAATGCTTGAGTGCATCAGTTGATCACATGGCAAAAATCATCATGGAAAAATATATGGATTTCAGTAAAAACGTGTTTCGCGCACCTAAAAACAGCTGATCGACATGACACGATCACGAAAAATGGCTTGCGCAACTCACGACACGATCAAACTTGGTAAAATCAACATTTTTCAAAAAAACGGTGTCACACACTCAATAGCTGCTGATCAACATGACACGATCACGAAAATTGGCTTGCATTACTCACGAAATCAAAATCTAGCAATTGGCGAAAATAATGTCACGCACTCAAAAACAGCTGATCGGCATGGCATGAGCACGAAAAATGGTTTGCATGACTCATGACATCAAAATATGGCATTTGCCAAAAAAAGTGTCGTACACTAAAAAATAGCTGACCGGCATGACATGATCATGAATAATGCCTTGCGCGACTCAGGATATCAAAATATAGCATTTAGCAAAAAACAGTATCACATGCTCAGAAATAGCCGATTGACATGGCACAATCACGAAAATGGCTTGTGTGACTCACGATATCAAAATCTGGCATTTGTCAAAAAAACAGGGTCGCAGGCTCAAAAACAGCTAATCGACATGGCACTAACAGAAAAAAATGACTTGCGTGACTCACCGCATCAAAATCTGGTGAATCGAAAAAAACTGATTCGACACATCAAAAATGCCAGATCGACATAGGAAAATCACGAAGAACCACGCGTAAAACCTTGGCTAATCACTCTGGCAAATCTTGCACTTTGGTGCATATTGGTAAATTTGGTATGTTAAAAAACAGTGGATCATCACAGTCAGATCACCCATTTTCACATGCACGACTCTTCCAGATCACATGAAAAAGTTGGTGCAGAAAATTTGTTAGGTAAGGGAAAATTTTATATCCCTTCATTTCAAATCCCTCCAGGGATTCGAAATCCCCAGTCGCACATCAGTCCGAGCAAGCTTTTCTCCTTGTCGCGTAAGGGATTCAAAATTTGCCAGATCAAAGGATACGAAATTAGGCACACAAAAAAAGGTTGATCGACCCTGTGGGATTCAAAATTCACTAGTTCCGCATCATGGATTTTGATAAGGAATTTGTTCCAGATCCTAGGGATTCAAAATTTCTTGGATTTTGTTGGATAACCTTGGCATGATGGAAAATACACGCGGATCATCAAATTTCGCTTGCTAGACATGTGTTTTCACTGAATTTTTTCGATTCGAAATTTACCAAGTAGCAAATGGGCAGATCACTTTTTTTGGGTTTTTGCCATGATGATCACCTATTTTTGGCTGATCGACATGCGTTTTTAATGATTTTTTGGCAAAACCTTTCTAGGAAAGTGGCAAATCACGTTTTTTTTATTTTTACCGTGTCGATCACCTGTTTTTGCCTGATTGACACACGATTTCACCAGATTTTCCAGTTTTCAATTTTTTTTGGCAAAACCTTTCCGAGAAAGTGGCAGTTCACCTTTTTTTGGATTTTTACCATGTCAATCACTTGTTTTTTCCTAATTGACAAGCATTTTTGCTAGATTTTCATGATTTTTTGGAAAAATGCTGTTTTTTTTTACTTTTATTTTGGGATGCGAATTTCATATCTCTTAGGGATACGAAATTTGGCCTGACACGCCCAAAACTCACCTATAAATATCTCCAAGCTCGGCATTCAAAGGGGTTGGATCTCATTTGGTATTTTGAACTTCTTGGAGCTCTCAAGCATCATTAACGACATCCACCTTCTTCCCCATGAGCATTGGACATGGCATGGACATCTAAAATGTTGCATACACGTTTTCCTTCAACTTTTGGACATTTAAAAGGATGTTTTCACCGCTTTTGGACTATTTTGGATATTTTTGGATTTCTTTGACATTTACATTGCTTTTGGACTATTTTGGATATTTTCGATTTCTTGGACTATGAATCTTTTTTTTGGACATTATTGACCAAGTCAATACTTTTTCGACTCAATGAAGAAGAAGAAGGGCATTTTGGTTCAAGGTTATAATTAACAAATATTTTATTGTTCTATTGCAACTCTTTATACATAAATATTATCTGAATTTATACAACTCTCGTAATGGGATATAATTAATGATTACTATGAAGTGGACGTAGACGTTAGTGTCAAACCACTATAAAATTTGTGTTCTCCCTGCACTTCATTACTTTTCATTTGGATTACTGTGTTTCCACGATACTTACACTTGAGGGTTAGCGTGAATTGAATCGAAGACAGTTTTCCCCATTAACACTGACACCTATAAAGTTCTTACCGTATACGAATCACAAAACCAACTGATTTATGGTAACAAATGATTATCAAACATGGAATGTCTCTATCTGATTTGTGTGTTTAACTGCCACACATGCTCTTTATCATTCAAATCACACTACTAGAGAAACATTGAACTTCCCTCTTCTTTTAGATCGCACATATATGAATTATGCCATACCTATAGGGAAAATTTGATCAATCATTGCAAAAATTAAAAATCTGACCTATCTAATAAACTTCAGTGATAAATATAATTTATCTAACCATCAAATTTATCCAAAAAATTCGAAATGAAAGAAGGATATAAGAGATCTAATGTGGTTCAGTCAAATTGACATACATCCATGAAGAACCCTATAATTTTTTGATATTCTTCACTACACCAATAGATAGGCTGTAGAAATCAGCTAGGAGATCTCTTGAAGATTACAAATAAGTGGAGAACATCCATAATCTCAATTGCAAACAAAGAAATGTGATACATATCAACAGAGCTGAATATCTTGAATGTACAGAATATTCTATTATTTTTTAGAAATAAATACTTCATTAAAAGTGAATAAAAGTACAACTTCTAACATATAGAGAACAAATGATGGTACGGATGTTAAACATAAATCATACCAGGAAACTATCATATGTTCCTTGAGTGCACGTTAAAAAAAATAAAACAAGAACCAAGAAAATTACCGAAAAAGATAAACATTATAAAAAATAGTACCAAAATTTGATGGCTATTAGCCATTGGCAACCTTCGAAAACCGTTCGTATATCCTTTGAGTATGTATATCCTATGAATGTGATGCACACTTATCGATTATTTGCAATGGTATTGATGTCGAGTTTCCGAAGGCTTCCTACGATATTTTGCAATGGCTTCCTATAGAATTTCCAATGGCTATATTTGTATAGATGACATGTAATGTGACCGATAAGCCATCGAAATAAGCCATAAACCATTGGATAACATATAAGCCACTGGAATGAGACGCAAGCCCTCTGAAAATTCAGACCAATATTCTGTTGGAAGCCACTGAAATACCTCGAAAATTTGGATGATTTTTGTATTAAAGAAAATCAATTCAGATATAGAGCGCGTGCACACACACACACACACACACACACACACACACACATATATATATATATATATATATTACTGCTCCATTTTGCATATATAGATCATATATATGAACTAAAATTAAATATTCTACTAACAACAATATTTACCATAAATCAAACTTTAACATTCTACTATGCACAACAAAATCATACATATACCATATCCACTTTAAAAATCCAACCTTCCATGTATCTGAAACACCCCATCTCCGTTAAGGTCACTCACAAAGGGAATGCCTTAATTTCGGTGGAGCGTTTTAGGTAAAATATGCAGATAAATTACAAGACAGACAAATAAAGCAGCGGAAAATAAAGTCATTTTATAAACAATGTGGTTTAGTCAAACTTTTACAACAGTTGTCTCAATCGTACTTCAAAGTAATACATAGAACTTCTGTCTTGATTCAAAAACTTCCAAGTATAAAAGAAGCATAAAAATATAACAATGATATTCCCCAATAAAGCAAGAACCAACAACAGTAGTGGAAGAGAGGGTCCAAAGCAATACATCGATTATCTTTGAGCTTGGAAAGAAAACTGAGCTAAGTGATAACATTTCCTCCCAGTGAACCTGGGGGGGGGGGGGGGGGGGGACGGAAGAAAAGAGGTGAAACAAACTAGGTCAGCCATAAGTCTGGTAAGTCCAGTGACTTTCAACAATATAAATAGGCAAAAGCATTATGACAAGAATAAACTGAATATAAGACAATACCGTAATAACAAGGATAACAAAATAACAAACGATTAGCATAGGTATGATAAGGCAAGATAAACTGAATGCGCTTCTACTCTTTCTCTGCTTGGCTACTACCACGTTATTCTAATTTTTATATCTCTGCACCCCCTAAGTAGTGTCCCAACTAGTAATCTGTGTAAAATGATAATATTACAACGTGATCCCAATCCCCACAATTATGGTAGCCTTCAGGTGTACGTCTAATATGAGGATCTTACCTCAATCAGCATAATTTCCATGAAGATGTTAGATGTTCCCTTACTACCCTATCGATCGGCTCCCTACTTGTGTTAATGTTATATGTGTCTATGTCAATCAGCTCTCTCTTGCGTGTAGACACCCTATGCTGGCCCCACCATAAGGTGTATCAATCCCTATGATAGCGACCCGACACAATTCAAGATGCACAGTGTATAACTACTGGTACCCAGTGCCTGCTTTTTCCCACTTCGGAGTACGTGCAAGCCAGTAATCCTTCGGAACCTACACTGACGTACCCCCTGCCGCTATTTTGACCGCTTATAATTAGCCCAGTAATCTTGCCCCACCCTGCTTAGTTTCAGGGTACCTTGATACATTTATGCGGGTTACTGCTGAAATGGGTCTCCGTTACTAGGGTTTCTTACCGGTTAAGTTTGTGGGCCTATATTTACTGATATTACCCACCAACCCGATATGTACTTAACCCTCCCACACATTATGTCACATTGGTTAAGTGTTGTCCATTCATGTTAACTTAACTCACCTACTCATCATGTCATGTTGGTTAAGTGTTTCCTATTAACTTAACCCCGTTCTTTCATCAGGTTATATTGGTTAAGTATTTCCCATTAACTTAACCCCATTCGTTCATCAAGTTACATTGGTTAAGCGTTTCTTACTAACTTAACCCCGCGTGTTCATCATGCTGTATTGGTTAAGTGTCATCAATCAATTCCAGTTAACTTAACCCACCCACCTATCGTGTTACATTGGTTAAGTGTTGCCTTCTTGTGTTATCTTAACCCTTCAACACATCCTATTATATTGGTTAAGTGTTGCTCTTTTGTTTTAACTTAACCCTACCCATTCATCATGTCATATTGGTTAAGTGTTTCTTATTAACTTAACCCTACTTATTCATCATGTTGTACTGGTTAACTTAACGGTTAAGTGTTTCTTATTAACTTAACCCTACTCGTTCATCATGTTGTACTGGTTCACTTAACCCTGCTCACTTGTCTAATTAACCTGTTATAACGGTTAAGTGTTCTAAATTTACTTATCCCCATCTTCTTGTCTACTTAACATGTTATAACGGTTAAGTGTTCTAAATTTACTTAACCCCATCTTCTTGTCTAATTAACATGTTATAACGGTTAAGTGTTGCTTTAGTTAACTTAACGCTACCATTCGTTACATGTCTTGTTCATTAGCATTAATAGATTTATTAATGCACCAACCTCTCACATTAGATCTATGTTGTTACGGTTACTAGATGTGCCGGGCAGTTTTACACCGCAACTCAATCTAACCTTAGATTTTCTTGGGCATGATGCACAAATCACTCACATTAGATAGGTTTTGTTGTGGTTACTGGATGTGCCGGGCGGTTCCGGGCAGTTTTACACCGCAACTCAATCTACCCTCGGGTTAGTGTAACAACCCGGAAAATCTGGGCCAGTTTAAAATTTTTATTTTGGCAATTTTAGTGAATTTTGATTATTTAAAATGAATTATTTTAAATAATATCGACGAGAAATTTATTTAGAATATAAATCGAACGTATATATTATACGCGTCGTCGTTAGAATATAAATATTTATATATAATTATAAATAGAATTGAAAATGGCGCGGTAGTTCGATAATTCGATTTCAAACTTCAATTGAATGTACCGGGTGCAAAACAATCCGGATTTTAGTGAAACCAAAAATAATGGGATCTAATTGTGAATATCTTTCCAACGAATACGAAAAATCAAGATTTCATATCGGGAATCAAAAGATATGTCCAGTTGAAAATTCTGAATAGTCGCTATGGAATTCAGGCCCTTAAAAATGGACATTTTGCAAATGACCTCGGATTTCGACGAAACCAGTTTTGTTGGGTCCGCAGTGTCAAGTTATTGCTAGGTTTTAAATTTCATAATTTTTCGAATCCATATGTGAGCGTGGCAAAGGAAAACGCGTTTGACCAGTTTCAGTTGATTTTAATCGACTGGAAATTGGCCATTTTTCTAACGATCTCAGAATTCGACGAAACTAGTTTTGTTAGGACCGTATCGTCAAAACGAAGCTAGAAAATATTTTTCTGGAATTTTTCTAGTTAGTATGTGACCCCGGTAATTCGAAATGCGCGTTTAAATTCAATATAGTGATTTAAATGTAAATTCAAAAGGAAACCGATTGTAAGGATCAAATCAGCTTGCGATACATATCCCATTGTGTTCGGAATGGGGGTAATACGCTAGGGACGACAGGCGGTGGGCCTCGTTTAGAGGTCGTATGTAAAAGTCAATACTTTTGAAATTAAAATAATAAAATAATAAAAGAAATAAAATTTATCCTTCCTCTCCTATAACCCCTCCAGGCCCCCCCCCCCCCCCAATTCATTTAATCGATCAGAAGAAAAAAAAAAAAAACGGGGGGGGGAAACTTCGTCGAAGCGCGCCCAGGCCGCCGCCGCGCCTCAGGCGAACAAGCCCCTCCTTCCCCGTCTCTCCTCCGCTCCACTCTCTTCTCCCCCTCCCTCCATCCACCTCGCGACAACACCCATCACCAGCAACCCGAACCCCCGCGCCGACCTCCAAGCCTCGCCACCACCACCGAAGCCCCCCTCCTCGTTTCAGAAACGCGACGCGCCCCCTCCGCCACCTTGGACAGCCGCGGAAAGCCTCCCCCTCCCTTTTCGAGATTTCTACTGTAAGTTTTTTTTTTTTTTTTTTATTTTATTTCATTTATTTTATTTTCATTTTATATAAACAGTAAAACTGATTTTTACTTTAAAGTTAAAAACTGGATTTTTAAGAATTTAAAAACTGAATTTTTGAATATAGAAAACTGATTTTTGTTTTAAGTTTTTAAAACAGAATTTTTAAAAGAAGTAAGTTATAAAAACTGTTTTTAAAAAGAAATTAAAAACTGATTAAAGATTTAGATTTTAAAAAGAGAAAAGATTTAAACTTGAAAAGGTAAAAGAAAAGATTTGATCTTTAAAATGGAAAAGGCGGGATCTATATTTTTGTAAAAATATGATCTTTATATTTTTAAAGTATTAAAAATATGATTTTTATATTTTTAAAGTATTGAAAATATAATCTTTATAGGATAGAGAATATAAAGATATCATCTTTGTGTATGTAACGAAATAAAAATCTGATTTTTATTTTATATATGAAGCGACAGAGAAGATTGAACTTCGATAGAAAAATGGAATTTTTATATATTGAACTTCGATAGAAAAATATGATTTTTATATATTGAATAGCGAACTAAAAATTCGATTTTTATATATTGAATAGCGAACTAAAAATTCGATTTTTATATATTGAATAGCGAACTAAAAATTCGATTTTTATATATTGAATAGCGAACTAAAAATTCGATTTTTATATATTGAATAGCGAACTAAAAATTCGATTTTTATATATTGAATAGCGAACTAAAAATTCGATTTTTATATATTGAATAGCGAACTAAAAATTCGATTTTTACATATGTAAAGGATCCGGGCAACGAAGGTGACAAAGATGCGATAGCGATGAAGATTTCTATCAATGAAGTGCCGTGGAGCTAGGATAGCTATATGTGAGAATTTCTCACCTTTCAATTTATTTTTCTAGTTATATATATATATATACTAGGATGCAGACGGTGCTTAGTAGCACCCGACACAATCGTCCACAGACCATGGACTTGTTTGTTTGATTGTTTGGTGATTGATTGCGAGTTGGTTTGAATGTGGTTTGTGATGTGAAAAATCGAATCGATAAATTGGTTAGGATTAGACGTGCGCCGTTATAAGGCGTAGGAGTAAGGCTAGGTTAGACCCTTACTCCAAATTTTGTGGTTTGCAAAATGAAATTGATTTGATTGATGAGTGAATGGCGTGGGCCTTCACTAGACCGGGGATAAGGCTAGGCCTCGTCCCGTTTCTAGTATCGTGCCGTTATGCCGCCGAAATTTTCTAAAATATGTTAGAAAAATAAAAATACCATTTTATTTAAAGAATGAACTGAATAGAAATTCATATGTTAAAATAAAATGTTTTATCGTTAAAAATATAATTTTTAACGTGAATGTGAATAAATAAATATTCATTTACAAGCCGGACGGTTTGTTTATGTACACCTATTTGAAGGACATTGATTGGGTCGATAAATTTTGCACATCGCCCAACAACACAAATAAAATGTGTGTTTGATTGTTTGAAACCCCACACGGGTGTTGGGATGAAATTTGAAGTTCACTCATCCTGATTTATTAATTATGTCGATCGGTTGATTGACAGGCTGTTTTAAGCGTTGAATATCTATATTTGATGCTTATACAGTGTAGTGCACTTTGGTTGATGGTTGATTATTTTTCAATGCTATGATATACATGTGTTGTATGAAAATCCATATAATTAACTTTATATGGTAATTGATTGGGTCTCATTCCAATTTGAAAAATAAAGAATATTATAAAATAAAAGTTCATGTGTTGACAGTACTCATTCATTGAGATTGGTCATGTGTTGAACGAAATATTTTGATAATAACAACTATTTTGAAAAAGAAATATTTGAAATAGAATATTTGAAAATAGAAATTTATGAAGCCGTGTTGATTAGTTTGACGCCATTTTGACGTGAACGATATTTGAATCGATATTGAAAACGAATTCGAAATGAATTGAATTGAAAACGATTTCGAAATGAATTGAATTGAAAACGATTTCGAATTGAAAACGAATTCGAAATGAATTGAATTGAAAACGATTTCGAAATGAATTGA
This sequence comes from Allium sativum, assembly GCA_030737875.1. Taxonomy (NCBI): domain Eukaryota; kingdom Viridiplantae; phylum Streptophyta; class Magnoliopsida; order Asparagales; family Amaryllidaceae; genus Allium; species Allium sativum. Next base: position 136,800,683 of record CM060922.1, on the reverse strand, counting down.
ATTGAAAACGATTTCGAAATGAATTGAATTGAAAACGATTTCGAAATGAATTGAATTGAAAACGATTTCGAAATGAATTGAATTGAAAACGATTTCGAAATGAATTGAATTGAAAACGATTTCGAAATGAATTGAATTGAAAACGATTTCGAAATGAATTGAATTGAAAACGAATTCGAAATGAATTGAATTGAAAACGATTTCGAAATGAATTGAATTGAAAACGATTTCGAAATGAATTGAATTGAAAACGATTTCGAAATGAATTGAATTGAAAACGAATTCGAAATGAATTGAATTGAAAGCGATTTCGAAATGAATTGAATTGAAAACGATTTCGAAATGAATTGAATTGAAAAGCGATTTCGAAATGAATTGAATTGAAAACGATTTCGAAATGAATTGAATTGAAAACGATTTCGAAATGAATTGAATTGAATATGAATTCAAATTGAATTGAGATTTGAATTGAACAGAAATGAATTTTGAAACGAATTTATAAAGAAGAATTCAATTTTGCTTTGAATTGAAATGGAAGTTGAAATAGATTTTGAAATGAATTTAAAACTGTTTATATAATTCGTTTTTAAATAGAAATCGACGAAATATATTATATATAATATAATGGCCTGAATAGAACGCGCCGCGTCGCGGCAGTTCGCGAATTTCGACCATTTATTTCAAACGGATATTACGGGAGATCCGACCGTCGGATTCTCCTAAAACTGGAACCATTGGGTTCGTATCGAAAAGAGCTTTCTAACGAAGATTAGAAATTTGAAATCTAATGGTTGGATTTGGAATTATGTCCAAATCAAATTCGAAAAAGGTCGCTGTAAGTGCAGTTCGATGGCCATTGATGGAAATCGACTGTACGGGCCTTGATAAAATTATTAAAAATAGTAATAATTTGTGTAAAATCATAAGAAATGATTTGTGAAGAATTGGGATGAAAAACTCCATATTTGAAAAGATAAAAATGGATTTTTATCGAAATGAACTAGTTTTGAACTAGAATTATAATTCTATTTATTTTTAAATAAATAAATTGAATTCGAAAAGGGTTTTAAAAGTAACCAAAATTCCAATGATTGCATTGGAGTGGATTTGAATCGAAATTGTCTTCGGAATGTTTCGATGTTGGAATTCGTGATTATACAGGTGTTGTTATGGAAATTTGAAAGATATATATGTATATCGTTATTTCCAATACGACATTTGTTAGTCGTAGAATTCGATATTGAATATAAGCCGATATATTTTCTATTCAGAGCCTTGTATTGAATATCGAATGTGATTTGGGTTTGTCGTGAATGGTGTCTTCACTAACACTGTTCTTGAACCCAGTTGAGAAAAGATTAAATCTTTTTATTTAGATTTAATGAAGTGTACCAATTAAATGATATTTAATTGGAATTGAATTGATATTGATTTTTGGGTTTATCGTGAACAGTGTTTTAAATAACACTCGTTCTTTAACCCGATAATTAATGGAATGATTTTTGGGTTTATCGTGAACAGTGTTTTTAAATAACACTCGTTCTTTAACCCGATAATTAATGGAATGTGACTTTGGGTTTATCGCGAACCGTGTTTTAGATGACACTGATTCTTTAACCCAGTCACAGATTAAAACTTAGTGGAGTTTTAATGAATCTTTAATTAGATTGAAAAGATCGAGAATGTAGTATCACCAGTTTTGCTCCAGGCGATAGTTAAATCTTTAATTAGATTTGAACGTGAAATTTAGAAACTAACTGTCGGTTAGCCAAGCAGAATGGTTTTCTGGATATTGATCTGATGTTGGTTTCGGCCTTCGGGGTCAATATTTGGGGAATTATTCTCTTGATTAATTTACGGTTAGTGACTAATGAATTGGAATGAGGCGTATGTTGTGTTTGTGTAACACTTATTTAAATATACGCGAGTTATTCGGAAAGACCGGGTTTATCCCATTCTGGATAACTGATACGACGATAAGTCGAAGATGAAGACGATGGTCGAAGACCGGAGGTCTTCACATCGTTTGGGTGATAACTGATGATCTTGATTGGGCTGTACACCCAAGAAGATGGAAACAGTTGGTGATCGTCCAGACGTACTTGGAGATCGATGGATGTGCGGGGTACTAGCTGCCTCCGGTTTCGTTCAGACCCAGAACGGACTTGTAAATGGACTGTGTGTCTGACATCGGATTTCATTCTGTGTGACTGATATCGGTTGCATAGGATGGTTTGCCTGTGTGGCATGCTAAGATGCAAATGATCAAGGCTTCTGTTGAAAAGCAAAGTCTTGTGGTGATGATCAAAGCACGGCCTTTGTGGCGTAGCTTTGTGTAACGTTTACCTCGCGTGTTTCACACCCGGTATGAACCAAAAACGGGAGGGGACGTCAGGGAGGGCATGCGTTTCTTCCTAGCTAGAAGTGGCGTCAGTGGTTTTACACGCCCTGACGAGTTTGACTTATGTGGTTGTTGCTGTTGCGAGGCGCCTCGGATTGATCGGTCGTTCTCGAACCGATGGAGTCATTTAGTTGGCTCGTTTACGCCCCATAGGGCGGAGAAACGCATGTTCAGGCATTTTAATCCACTCCGTGTGGACCGACCCTGAGGATCCAAGGGTCACTCGAGCTCTGATCCCGAGACTCGGGCTAGGCAGTCTCGAATCGGTTGAGGACTATCTTTTGCCTCGGTTCATAGACGGAAATCCAATTTCCAAATACGTGATCTTGCGGTTTTAGTTGTAAACCTATATATGGCGACATAGTGGTATGGGGCATTCATGCCGCCTATGATTGATACTTATGATTTGAAGTTGTTTTATACTCTATGCACTTATAATAGTATCAAATGATTTGTTTTAAACGTATCAAGCATTCTTTAGCTGTTATAAGGGAAAACCCTATCCCCCGGCTTGCGTTGCATTGTGTGATAGGACCTGGGTCTTATAACAGCTTCATTTTTCTTTATTTAGCATTGCGCTGTTGTTTTATGCACTGGTATTCTTGGGAGGAAACCCGTTCCGTGTTATACGGCGTGGTCCCTTGATTTACCTAGCTTTAAAAATAAAGATTAACTGTTTTAGTTCTCACACCAGTCCCATGACTGACCTGGAGTTTATTGTTTTAACCTAAACTCTGGGTGCCCTTATTTTGACACGGGCAGCTAGTAGTTTCGGTTTTGCAGATTTAAATTCACAGGATCCTGGTTTACAGCTGGAACGATATCCGGAAAGCTTTGTATCCGTATATCTACTTCTAGTTGTGTATTGTATTATTTTCCGCTGCTATGTATTTAAATGTAATTTAAATCTCTGATATTTCTGTGTAATATTCATTTATACTCTGTATATTCTTGTAATCTGATGCATTGTTGTTATATACAGTGAAATGTTCTTCTGTATGCGTTCTGTTTTGTCGTGTTCTCAAACGATAGGGTGTTTCGAACGGCCTGGATCGGTTTAGCGACTGGTTCGGACCGAGCGAAATTCCTTGCCGTCACAGTTGGTATCAGAGCTTTGGTTTACAAAGCTCAGAGAACAAGACACATTAGAACCATACGAAAGAATTCATCAGATATTGGATTAGCGATATCCAATGGAATGACTCGTTAGAGATAGGATCAGTAGTATCCTAGAACGAGTGTGAAGAGTATATTTTTCGAATGAAAACATTTTTGTTTTGAAAATTTAAATCAACTATTCGTATTTGATTATTTGTTTATATTGATTTTGGACAATTCAGTATATAAAGAGTTTGCATATACGCCTTGCAAACGTATATTCAAAGTTTTAATATACTGGATAGATATGGAATCACATTCTAGTCGCCCGGAGATGGTACTGATGATTGTCATGACATCATCCGTATTTATGTTCGTGTTTCGAAGGTGTGATTTTCTATATATTTCCATTAGGCTGGTGTGAGAACCAAAACTTATACATAGCTAGAATACATTGTTGTGAATTGGCATCAAAAATCTGATTTTTGTATATGTATCAAAATTATGAATTTGACTCTAATTCACTAATTGATTGATGTTTGTGTTGTTTGTTCATTTGTTTGCTAATTTTGAACCTTTATGCCTAATTAAACACATATTGAATTGTATTGAAAATTGGTTGCATCTGTTTGCATATACATATATATCATTGAACAGGTCATAGCAAGGAGGCTAGAGCCAGAGAATAAAATTTGTTTGCCCGACAAATAGGTACATGTTTACTACATAATTTCCTGTTTTGTTTGGGTGATGATGATTTTGTGAGCCTATTGGCTAGCCGCTTGGCTTTTTCTTTTTCTTTTTGAGATCTGAAGGACCGGGGAAGCTATTTGAAATTCCCCGATGCTCCCATTGCAGGGGAGGTTATGGCGAAATTTTTCGAAAATTTAGGGTGTTAGCCAAATTTTTGAAATTTTGAGAATTCTCAGAAACTAAAGAGTTGGAGAATGGAAGCCAGATCGAGCGTAGAGTTGATTAATCAAACCACTTTCGACTTTGTTCCTTTTCGGGGACGAAAAGTTTTAAGTGGTTTACAAGAATATACAGAGTATAAAAGAATATTACACAGAAATATCAGAGATTCAAATTACACTTAAATACAACGCAGCGGAAAATAATACAATACACAACTAGAAGAGATATACGGATACAAAGCTTTCCGGATATCGTTCCAGCTGTAAACCAGGATCCTGTGAATATAAATCTGCAAAACCAAAACTACTAGCTGCCCGTGTCAAAATAAGGGCACCCAGAGTTTAGGTTAAAACAATAAACTCCAGGTCAGTCATGTGACTGGTGTGAGAACTAAAACAGTTTTTAATCTTTATTTTAAATCATTAGGTAAATCAAGGGACCACGCCGTATAACACGGAACGGGTTTCCTCCCAAGAATACCAGTGCATAAAACAAACAGCGCAATGCTAAATAAAGAAAAATGAAGCTGTTATAAGACCCAGGTCCTATCACACAATGCAACGCAAGCCGGGGGATAGGGTTTTCCCTTATAACAGCCAAAGAATGCTTGATACGTTTAAAACAAATCGTTTGATACTATTATAAGTGCATAATGTATAAAACGACTTCAAATCATAAGTATCAATCATAGGCGGCATGGGTACCATATATCATGTCGCCATATATAGGTTTACAAATAAAACCGCAAATGTCACGTATTTGGAAATTGGATTTCCGTCTATGAACCGAGGCAAAAGATAGTCCTCAACCGATTCGAGACGCTCTAGTCCGTGTCTCAGGACCCAGACACAGGTGGGCCCTTGGATCGTCAGGGCCGGTCCACCGATGTGGATTAAAATGCCTGAACACTACGTTTCCCCACCCTATGGGGTGTAAGTCTGGTCCGTCAGCCGACCAGAATGCATCGGCCGAAACCGATATAACCGAGGCGCCTCGCAACAGCAACAACCACATAAGTCAAACTCGTCAGGGCGTGTAAAACCACTGACGCCACTTCTAACTAGAAAGAAACGCAAGTCCTCCCTGATGTCCTCTCCCGTTTTTGGTTCATACCGGGTGTGAAACTCGCGAAGTAAACGTTACACAAAGCTACGCCACAAAGGCCGTGCTTTGATCATCAACCACAAGACTTTGCTTTTCAACAGAAGCCTTGATCATTTGCATCTTAGCATGCCACACAGGCAAACCATCCTATGCAACCGATATCAGTCACACAGAATGAAATCCGATGTCAGACACACAGTCCATTTACAAGTCCGTTCTGGGTCTGAACGAAACCGGAGGCACCTAGTACCCCGCATATCCATCGATCTCCAAGTACGTCTGGACGATCACTAACTGTTTCCATCTTCTTGGGTGTACAGCCCAATCAAGATCATCAGTTATCACCCAAACGACGTGAAGACCTCCGGTCTTCGACCATCGTCTTCATCTTCGACTTATCGTCGTATCAGTTATTCAGAATGGGATAAACCCGGTCTTTCCGAATAACTCGCGTATATATTATAAAAGTGTTACACAAACACAACATACGCCTCATTCCAATTCATTAGTCACTAACCGTAAATTAATCAAGAGAATAATTCCCTAAATATTAACCCCGAAGGCCGAAACCAACATCAGATCAATATCCAGAAAACCCTTCTGCTTGGCTAACCGACAGTTAGTTTCTAAATTTCACGTTCAAATCTAATTAAAGATTTAACTATCGCCTGGAGCAAAACTGGTGATACTCCATTCTCGATCCTTTCAATCTAATTAAAGATTCATTAAAACTCCACTTAGTTTTAATCTGTGACTGGGTTAAAGAATCAGTGTCATTTAAAACACGGTTCACGATAAACCCAAAGTCACATCCCATTAATTATCGGGTTAAAGAACAAGTGTTATTTAAAAACACTGTTCACGATAAACCCAAAAATCAATATCCATTCCATTCCAATTAAATATTATTTAATTGGTACACTTCATTAAATCTAAATAAAAAGATTTAATCTTTTCTCAACTGGGTTCAAGAACAGTGTTAGTGAAGACACCATTCACGACAAACCCAAATCACATTCATTAATTATCGGGTTAAAGAACAAGTGTTATTTAAAACACTGTTCACGATAAACCCAAAAATCAATATCAATTCAATTCCAATTAAATATTATTTAATTGGTACACTTCATTAAATCTAAATAAAAAGATTTAATCTTTTCTCAACTGGGTTCAAGATCAGTGTTAGTGAAGACACCATTCACGACAAACCCAAATCACATTCATTAATTATCGGGTTAAAGAACAAGTGTTATTTAAAACACTGTTCACGATAAACCCAAAAATCAATATCAATTCAATTCCAATTAAATATTATTTAATTGGTACACTTCATTAAATCGAAATAAAAAGATTTAATCATTTCTCAATTGGGTTCAAGAACAGTGTTAGTGAAGACACCATTCACGACAAACCCAAATCACATTCGATATTCAATACAAGGCTCTGAATAGAAAATATATCGGCTTATATTCAATATCAAATTCTACGACTAACAAATGTCGTATTTGAAATAACGATATAAATATATATATCTTTCAAATTTCCATAACAACACCTGTATAATCACGAATTCCAACATCGAAATATTCCGAAGACAATTTCGATTCAAATCCACTCCAATGCAATCATTGGAAATTTTGGTTATTTTTAAAACCCTTTTTAAATTCAATTTATTTATTTAAAAATAAATAGAATTATAATTCTAGTTCAAAACTAGTTCATTTCGATAAAAATCCATTTTTATCTTTTCAAATATGGAGTTTTTCATCCCAATTCTTTCTAAATCACTTCTTATGATTTTACACAAATTATTGCTATTTTTAATAATTTTATCAAGGCCCGTACAGTCGATTTCCATCAATGGCCATCGAACTGCACTTACAGCGACCTTTTTCGAATTTGATTTGGAAGTATCTCCAAATCCAACCGTTAGATTTCAAATTTCTAACATTCATTAGAAAGCTCTTTTCGATACGAACCCAACGGTTCCGGTTTTAGGAGAATCCGACGGTCGGATCTCCCGCAATGTCCGTTTGAAATAAATGGTCGAAATTCACGAACTGCCGCGGCGCGGCGCGTTCTATTCAGGCCATTATATTATATATATAATATATATAATATATATTTCGTCGATTTCTATTTATAACGAATTATATAAATAGTTTCAAAATTCGTTTTCAAAATCTATTTCAACTTCCATTTCAATTCAAAGCAAAATTGAATTCTTCTCTATAAATTCGTTTTAAAATTCATTTCTATTCAATTCAAATTTCAATTCAATTTGAATTCATTTCAATTCACTTTCGATTCAATTCGAATTCGTTTTCAATTCAATTCATTTCGAAATCGTTTTCAATTCAATTCATTTCGAAATCGTTTTAAATTCAATTCATTTTGAAATCACTTTCAATTCAATTCATTTCGAAATCGCTTTCAATTCAATTCACTTTGAATTCGTTTTCAATTCAATTCATTTCGAAATCGCTTTCAATTCAATTCATTTCGAAATCGTTTTCAATTCAATTCATTTCGAAATCGTTTTCAATTCAATTCATTTCGAAATCGTTTTCAATTCAATTCATTTCGAAATCGCTTTCAATTCAATTCACTTTGAATTCGTTTTCAATTCAATTCATTTTGAAATCACTTAAAATTGATATAAATATCGTTCACGTCAAAATGGCGTCAATCTAATCAACACGGCTTCATAAATTTCTATTTTCAAATATTCTATTTCAAATATTTCTTTTTCAAATATTTCTTTTTCAAAACTGGAATGAGGCCCAATCAATTACCATATAAAATTAATTATATGGATTTGCATACAACACATGTATATAATAGCATTGAAAATAATCAACCATCAACCAAAGTGCACTACACTGTATAAGCATCAAATATATATATTCGACGCTTATAACAGCCTGTCAATCAATCGATCGACATATTTAATCAATCAGGATGAGTGAACTTCAAATTTCATCATAACACCCGTGTGGGGTTTCAAACAATCAAACACATATTTTATTTGTGCAGTTAGGCGATGTGTAAAATTTATCCACCCAATCAACGTCATTCAAATAGGTGTACATAAACAAACCGTCTGGTTTGTAAATGAATATTTATTTATTCACATTCACGTTAAAAATTATATTTTTAACGATAACACATTTTATTTTAACATATGAATTTCTATTCAGTTCATTCTTTAAATAAAATGCTATTTTTATCTTTCTAACTTATTTTAGAAAATTTCGGCGGCATAACGGCACGATACTAGAAACGGGACAAGGCCTAGCCTTATCCCCGGTCTAGTGAAGGCCCATGCCATTCACTCATCAATCAAATCAATTTCATTTTGCAAACCACAAAATTTGGAGTAAGGGTCTAACCTAGCCTTACTCCTTCGCCTTATAACGGCGCACGTCTAATCCTAACCAATTTATCGATTCGATTTTTCACACCACAAATCACATTCAAACCAATATCGCAATCAATCACCAAACAGTCAAACAAACAAGTCCATGGTCTGTGGACGGGTGCTACTCAGCACCGTCTGCATCCTAGTATATATATAACTAGAAAAATAAATTGAAAGGTGAGAAATTCTCACTTATAGCTATCCTAGCTCCTTGGCTCTTCCCTGATAGAAATCTTCTTCGTTATCTTCGTTGTCCACTTTCACTACATATGTAAAAATCGAATTTTTACTTCGCTATTCCATATATAAAAATCGAATTTTTATTTCAGAGTTCAATATATAAAAATCGAATTTTTACTTCAAAGTTCAATATATAAAAATCGAATTTTTATTTCAAAGTTCAATATATAAAAATCGAATTTTTATTTCAAAGTTCAATATATAAAAATTGAATTTTTATTTCAAAGTTCAATACATAAAAATCGAATTTTTATTTCAAAGTTCAATATATAAAAATCGAATTTTTATTTCAAAGTTCAATATATAAAAATCGAATTTTTATTTCAAAGTTCAATATATAAAAATCGAATTTTTATTTCAAAGTTCAATATATAAAAATCGAATTTTTATTTCAAAGTTCAATATATAAAAATCGAATTTTTATTTCAAAGTTCAATATATAAAAATCGAATTTTTATTCTTTCAATAATATAAAGATTATATTTTTAATACTCTACTATAATCCCATTTTTAAAAAATCCGAACTTTCTAGTTTTAAAGATCCGATCTTTCTAGTTTTAAAAATCCCTCCTTTTCACGATAAAAAATCAAATCTTCACATGATAAAAATCGAAGCTTTATGTTGTGAAAAATCAAAGCTTTTCATTCATTTCATATAACAAAAATCTAAACTTTAAAATGCTAAAAAATCCTAGCTTTAAAATTACCTTAAACTATTTACTCAAAATAAATAAAAATAAAACTTACAGTCTAACGTTAAACTGAAAAGAGGGGAAGGAGAATTGGAGCTCGCCAGAAAGGTGGGGGCTTCCGATGGTCGCGGTGTCGATGGTAGCGGCCAACAGGGGGCACGACGTCAGAGGGGTTGCGCGCTTCAGGTGGTCAGGGGCTCGCGCATTGAGGGTGTGGGCGTTTGAGGCAGCGCGAGGAGGTGGTCATCGAGGGGGCTAGGGTTTGGGCGGTTTTGGGTCTCGTGGAAGAGGAGGGGCAAGAGGGAAGAGAGAGGAGGATAGGAGAGTGAGGAGGCGGGTTGTGGCGGAGCTAGAGGGCCCGGCGATGGGTGGTGCGACGGGCGCAGGCGAGGGTGGCTCCTCCGGCGGCCTGGAGCTCGAGGTTGAGGAGCGGGATTGGTTAATCGGGGGTTTTTTTTTTTTTTTTTTTAAACGATGGAGTGAGAGGAGGGTAAGGGTTGAGATTATATTATATAATTTAATATTTTATTCAATTTTAATTTTCAAAAGGTTGACATTCTATTTGAATTCGAAACGGGACCCAACGACTGTCGTCCCTGGCTAATTATTCATTTTAAATAATCAAAATTCACTAAAATTGCCAAAATAAAAATTTTAAACTGGCCCAGATTTTCCGGGTTGTTACAATCTATCGAAGTTCAATATATAAAAATTCCATTTTTCTATCGATCTCAGAATTCGACGAAACTAGTTTTGTTAGGACCGTATCGTCAAAACGAAGCTAGAAAATATTTTTCTGGAATTTTTCTAGTTAGTATGTGACCCCGGTAATTCGAAATGCGCGTTTAAATTCAATATAGTGATTTAAATGTAAATTCAAAAGGAAACCGATTGTAAGGATCAAATCAGCTTGCGATACATATCCCATTGTGTTCGGAATGGGGGTAATACGCTAGGGACGACAGGCGGTGAGCCTCGTTTAGAGGTCGTATGTAAAAGTCAATACTTTTGAAATTAAAATAATAAAATAATAAAAGAAATAAAATTTATCCTTCCTCTCCTATAACCCCTCCAGGCCCCCCCCCCAATTCATTTAATCGATCAGAAGAAAAAAAAAAAAAAGGGGGGGGGAAACTTCGTCGAAGCGCGCCCAGGCCGCCGCCGCGCCTCAGGCGAACAAGCCCCTCCTTCCCCGTCTCTCCTCCGCTCCACTCTCTTCTCCCCCTCCCTCCATCCACCTCGCGACAACACCCATCACCAGCAACCCGAACCCCCGCGCCGACCTCCAAGCCTCGCCACCACCACCGAAGCCCCCCTCCTCGTTTCAGAAACGCGACGCGCCCCCTCCGCCACCTTGGACAGCCGCGGAAAGCCTCCCCCTCCCTTTTCGAGATTTCTACTGTAAGTTTTTTTTTTTTTTTTTATTTTATTTCATTTATTTTATTTTCATTTTATATAAACAGTAAAACTGATTTTTACTTTAAAGTTAAAAACTGGATTTTTAAGAATTTAAAAACTGAATTTTTGAATATAGAAAACTGATTTTTGTTTTAAGTTTTTAAAACAGAATTTTTAAAAGAAGTAAGTTATAAAAACTGTTTTTAAAAAGAAATTAAAAACTGATTAAAGATTTAGATTTTAAAAAGAGAAAAGATTTAAACTTGAAAAGGTAAAAGAAAAGATTTGATCTTTAAAATGGAAAAGGCGGGATCTATATTTTTGTAAAAATATGATCTTTATATTTTTAAAGTATTAAAAATATGATTTTTATATTTTTAAAGTATTGAAAATATAATCTTTATAGGATAGAGAATATAAAGATATCATCTTTGTGTATGTAACGAAATAAAAATCTGATTTTTATTTTATATATGAAGCGACAGAGAAGATTGAACTTCGATAGAAAAATGGAATTTTTATATATTGAACTTCGATAGAAAAATATGATTTTTATATATTGAATAGCGAACTAAAAATTCGATTTTTATATATTGAATAGCGAACTAAAAATTCGATTTTTATATATTGAATAGCGAACTAAAAATTCGATTTTTATATATTGAATAGCGAACTAAAAATTCGATTTTTATATATTGAATAGCGAACTAAAAATTCGATTTTTATATATTGAATAGCGAACTAAAAATTCGATTTTTATATATTGAATAGCGAACTAAAAATTCGATTTTTACATATGTAAAGGATCCGGGCAACGAAGGTGACAAAGATGCGATAGCGATGAAGATTTCTATCAATGAAGTGCCGTGGAGCTAGGATAGCTATATGTGAGAATTTCTCACCTTTCAATTTATTTTTCTAGTTATATATATATATACTAGGATGCAGACGGTGCTTAGTAGCACCCGACACAATCGTCCACAGACCATGGACTTGTTTGTTTGATTGTTTGGTGATTGATTGCGAGTTGGTTTGAATGTGGTTTGTGATGTGAAAAATCGAATCGATAAATTGGTTAGGATTAGACGTGCGCCGTTATAAGGCGTAGGAGTAAGGCTAGGTTAGACCCTTACTCCAAATTTTGTGGTTTGCAAAATGAAATTGATTTGATTGATGAGTGAATGGCGTGGGCCTTCACTAGACCGGGGATAAGGCTAGGCCTCGTCCCGTTTCTAGTATCGTGCCGTTATGCCGCCGAAATTTTCTAAAATATGTTAGAAAAATAAAAATACCATTTTATTTAAAGAATGAACTGAATAGAAATTCATATGTTAAAATAAAATGTTTTATCGTTAAAAATATAATTTTTAACGTGAATGTGAATAAATAAATATTCATTTACAAGCCGGACGGTTTGTTTATGTACACCTATTTGAAGGACATTGATTGGGTCGATAAATTTTGCACATCGCCCAACAACACAAATAAAATGTGTGTTTGATTGTTTGAAACCCCACACGGGTGTTGGGATGAAATTTGAAGTTCACTCATCCTGATTTATTAATTATGTCGATCGGTTGATTGACAGGCTGTTTTAAGCGTTGAATATCTATATTTGATGCTTATACAGTGTAGTGCACTTTGGTTGATGGTTGATTATTTTTCAATGCTATGATATACATGTGTTGTATGAAAATCCATATAATTAACTTTATATGGTAATTGATTGGGTCTCATTCCAATTTGAAAAATAAAGAATATTATAAAATAAAAGTTCATGTGTTGACAGTACTCATTCATTGAGATTGGTCATGTGTTGAACGAAATATTTTGATAATAACAACTATTTTGAAAAAGAAATATTTGAAATAGAATATTTGAAAATAGAAATTTATGAAGCCGTGTTGATTAGTTTGACGCCATTTTGACGTGAACGATATTTGAATCGATATTGAAAACGAATTCGAAATGAATTGAATTGAAAACGATTTCGAAATGAATTGAATTGAAAACGATTTCGAATTGAAAACGAATTCGAAATGAATTGAATTGAAAACGATTTCGAAATGAATTGAATTGAAAACGATTTCGAAATGAATTGAATTGAAAACGATTTCGAAATGAATTGAATTGAAAACGATTTCGAAATGAATTGAATTGAAAACGATTTCGAAATGAATTGAATTGAAAACGATTTCGAAATGAATTGAATTGAAAACGATTTCGAAATGAATTGAATTGAAAACGAATTCGAAATGAATTGAATTGAAAACGATTTCGAAATGAATTGAATTGAAAACGATTTCGAAATGAATTGAATTGAAAACGATTTCGAAATGAATTGAATTGAAAACGAATTCGAAATGAATTGAATTGAAAGCGATTTCGAAATGAATTGAATTGAAAACGATTTCGAAATGAATTGAATTGAAAAGCGATTTCGAAATGAATTGAATTGAAAACGATTTCGAAATGAATTGAATTGAAAACGATTTCGAAATGAATTGAATTGAATATGAATTCAAATTGAATTGAGATTTGAATTGAACAGAAATGAATTTTGAAACGAATTTATAAAGAAGAATTCAATTTTGCTTTGAATTGAAATGGAAGTTGAAATAGATTTTGAAATGAATTTAAAACTGTTTATATAATTCGTTTTTAAATAGAAATCGACGAAATATATTATATATAATATAATGGCCTGAATAGAACGCGCCGCGTCGCGGCAGTTCGCGAATTTCGACCATTTATTTCAAACGGACATTACGGGAGATCCGACCGTCGGATTCTCCTAAAACTGGAACCGTTGGGTTCGTATCGAAAAGAGCTTTCTAACGAAGATTAGAAATTTGAAATCTAATGGTTGGATTTGGAATTATGTCCAAATCAAATTCGAAAAAGGTCGCTGTAAGTGCAGTTCGATGGCCATTGATGGAAATCGACTGTACGGGCCTTGATAAAATTATTAAAAATAGTAATAATTTGTGTAAAATCATAAGAAATGATTTGTGAAGAATTGGGATGAAAAACTCCATATTTGAAAAGATAAAAATGGATTTTTATCGAAATGAACTAGTTTTGAACTAGAATTATAATTCTATTTATTTTTAAATAAATAAATTGAATTCGAAAAGGGTTTTAAAAGTAACCAAAATTCCAATGATTGCATTGGAGTGGATTTGAATCGAAATTGTCTTCGGAATGTTTCGATGTTGGAATTCGTGATTATACAGGTGTTGTTATGGAAATTTGAAAGATATATATGTATATCGTTATTTCCAATACGACATTTGTTAGTCGTAGAATTCGATATTGAATATAAGCCGATATATTTTCTATTCAGAGCCTTGTATTGAATATCGAATGTGATTTGGGTTTGTCGTGAATGGTGTCTTCACTAACACTGTTCTTGAACCCAGTTGAGAAAAGATTAAATCTTTTTATTTAGATTTAATGAAGTGTACCAATTAAATGATATTTAATTGGAATTGAATTGATATTGATTTTTGGGTTTATCGTGAACAGTGTTTTAAATAACACTCGTTCTTTAACCCGATAATTAATGGAATGATTTTTGGGTTTATCGTGAACAGTGTTTTTAAATAACACTCGTTCTTTAACCCGATAATTAATGGAATGTGACTTTGGGTTTATCGCGAACCGTGTTTTAGATGACACTGATTCTTTAACCCAGTCACAGATTAAAACTAAGTGGAGTTTTAATGAATCTTTAATTAGATTGAAAAGATCGAGAATGGAGTATCACCAGTTTTGCTCCAGGCGATAGTTAAATCTTTAATTAGATTTGAACGTGAAATTTAGAAACTAACTGTCGGTTAGCCAAGCAGAATGGTTTTCTGGATATTGATCTGATGTTGGTTTCGGCCTTCGGGGTCAATATTTGGGGAATTATTCTCTTGATTAATTTACGGTTAGTGACTAATGAATTGGAATGAGGCGTATGTTGTGTTTGTGTAACACTTATTTAAATATACGCGAGTTATTCGGAAAGACCGGGTTTATCCCATTCTGGATAACTGATACGACGATAAGTCGAAGATGAAGACGATGGTCGAAGACCGGAGGCCTTCACGTCGTTTGGGTGATAACTGATGATCTTGATTGGGCTGTACACCCAAGAAGATGGAAACAGTTGGTGATCGTCCAGACGTACTTGGAGATCGATGGATGTGCGGGGTACTAGGTGCCTCCGGTTTCGTTCAGACCCAGAACGGACTTGTAAATGGACTGTGTGTCTGACATCGGATTTCATTCTGTGTGACTGATATCGGTTGCATAGGATGGTTTGCCTGTGTGGCATGCTAAGATGCAAATGATCAAGGCTTCTGTTGAAAAGCAAAGTCTTGTGGTGATGATCAAAGCACGGCCTTTGTGGCGTAGCTTTGTGTAACGTTTACCTCGCGTGTTTCACACCCGGTATGAACCAAAAACGGGAGGGGACGTCAGGGAGGGCATGCGTTTCTTCCTAGCTAGAAGTGGCGTCAGTGGTTTTACACGCCCTGACGAGTTTGACTTATGTGGTTGTTGCTGTTGCGAGGCGCCTCGGATTGATCGGTCGTTCTCGAACCGATGGAGTCATTTAGTTGGCTCGTTTACGCCCCATAGGGCGGAGAAACGCATGTTCAGGCATTTTAATCCACTCCGTGTGGACCGGCCCTGAGGATCCAAGGGTCACTCGAGCTCTGATCCTGAGACTCGGGCTAGGCAGTCTCGAATCGGTTGAGGACTATCTTTTGCCTCGGTTCATAGACGGAAATCCAATTTCCAAATACGTGATCTTGCGGTTTTAGTTGTAAACCTATATATGGCGACATAGTGGTATGGGGCATTCATGCCGCCTATGATTGATACTTATGATTTGAAGTTGTTTTATACTCTATGCACTTATAATAGTATCAAATGATTTGTTTTAAACGTATCAAGCATTCTTTAGCTGTTATAAGGGAAAACCCTATCCCCCGGCTTGCGTTGCATTGTGTGATAGGACCTGGGTCTTATAACAGCTTCATTTTTCTTTATTTAGCATTGCGCTGTTGTTTTATGCACTGGTATTCTTGGGAGGAAACCCGTTCCGTGTTATACGGCGTGGTCCCTTGATTTACCTAGCTTTAAAAATAAAGATTAACTGTTTTAGTTCTCACACCAGTCCCATGACTGACCTGGAGTTTATTGTTTTAACCTAAACTCTGGGTGCCCTTATTTTGACACGGGCAGCTAGTAGTTTCGGTTTTGCAGATTTATATTCACAGGATCCTGGTTTACAGCTGGAACGATATCCGGAAAGCTTTGTATCCGTATATCTACTTCTAGTTGTGTATTGTATTATTTTCCGCTGCTATGTATTTAAATGTAATTTAAATCTCTGATATTTCTGTGTAATATTCATTTATACTCTGTATATTCTTGTAATCTGATGCATTGTTGTTATATACAGTGAAATGTTCTTCTGTATGCGTTCTGTTTTGTCGTGTTCTCAAACGATAGGGTGTTTCGAACGGCCTGGATCGGTTTAGCGACTGGTTCGGACCGAGCGAAATTCCTTGCCGTCACAGTTAGGCATGTTTATCTTTTAGCATATTTACCATACTTGTCCAATTCTAGATTTTATATGCTAATCATCCCAAATTCACTAAACTAGTCATGTTCCAATTCTCAAGTTATACCCCAACAAAGTTGATTTGCAAGTTATGCCCTACAAATTCACTTTCAACAGATTTCAGCATGTTAGTCGGTTTAACAAATTAAACCTCACTTAAAGTTCCATTAACATATCTCGCCTAATAAATTATGCCTATAAACTTACATGCCCAAAATCATGGTCATAATCCACAATACAACACATGCCCTAAGGTTTAGTCATATTGCACCATACAAAATAACCCCCAATCATGATTCATACTATAAACTATGCCAAATTATAGCCTTTAATTGTAGTGCATACCAATTTACCCAAAATCCCAATTTAGGCGTGTTCACATTTAACAGTTAACCCTATCTTTCTACATGTTTTCATGCATAATCTCCTTCTTCCAAGTCATAAACTATTAAACATAATATGCCCCAATTTTTATGTCTTAAACCACAACACGTACTATGCTTACATGTTTACAGTTCAATTTACGCCCCAAATCCCAAGTCATATGTCCAATATACTTTATTCCTCAAATCTCAAGTCATTTGTTCGATACACTTTATGTTTTAAAATACAACGTATGTTATGTCCTCAAATCAGTTATGCCCAATTATACATTATTTATTACTTTTCCCAATTTTGGCGCTAGTCATTTTCAAATCATATATTATGCCCAATTTTAGCGCGGGTCATGCCCAAATCATTTATTATGCCCAATTTTAGCATTGGTCTTGTCCAAATCATATATGATGCCCAATTTTATTTCCAACATATGTTCATCTCTTATGAGATGTGGGTCAGGCTCGTAGTAATCTAGCTATAAAAACAAAAAGGGAAGAAGGAAAGTAGAGACAAAGAATGGACATAATAATATCAAATGAGATAAATCCAATAGAAAGACATATAGAAATAGGCATAATCTCAGATTCAGATTTATTACAATGTCAGAATCACAATTGAATTTTACTTCTGAAAGTAACATGAACTTACAAATTACAGAACGGTCTTGAATTCTGGGATCTGATTTCTGAAACTGAAAAGCTATCCCTTGACGTAGACTATCGATTCTCTAATTTAGATTTGATTCGTAGCTTCTAACTTGCTTTCTAGTTGAAAAAGAAATTGTGGCTAGGCTAGGACAATCATGGACATCATGGTGGCTCCTTGGAATGAAATTGTTCGATTTAGGGTTAAGGACTAGGGTTACTTTTATAGAGGTTCAAACTTATGTGAGCCGTTATATCATCCTAGGAGTGATCAGAACCATCCACACTAGATAGAGCTATCCAGAAATTGCCATCAATGCCCTAGTGATTCAGCAACAAGTCAGAAAAGACTCAGCACCAGGTCAGAAAATCGTCACTGTTTGGATCTGGGCGAGGAGGTCGACACCCCAGTCGACATCCCTCTTGGGGGGTCGACACCTATGGCGACCCCCCTCCCCCCCACCCCCCCGGGGGGAGTCGACCCCTATGGGTGGGATTTTTCCCGCCCAGCTGAGCGATGTGATTTTTTTAAAATTTGAACTATTTTTTTTATTTAATTATTTAATTATATTTAATTTCTGATTTAACATGAAATCTTCTGATCTCCATAACTTCTTCATACGAAGTCCGATTTACGCAAACTCAAACTCTATCTCAAGCAGAATTCCGAGATGAGCATAATGACGTAACCCGTTTCCCTTAATTCTTACTTTTATAATTAAGTATTCTTTAATTCGTTACTTTAATATTCATCGGAAATACGGGGTGTTACATTCTCCCCTCCTTTAAAGGATTTCGTCCCCGAAATCTCCAAGTCAAGGAGAATGTATCCTAACATCCAACATCCATCTACTCAATCATTCAATCACAGGCATCCATTATCCTTAAAAAGATTTCTAATGCTTTTCATGAACAAATGCATAGTGTGTGTATATGTCCTTATCTAATGCAAAATCAGGCGGTCTACTGATTCAGTTGACCTCCTCAATGCGAATTATGTCAGTGCCATGAGTCCATCATGTATGCAATTATTCCTAATCGTACTTTATAACTTCTACATGAGTGTTCAACCATTCATAAAAATGCAACATCCGTATGATAACACATCAAGTTTCAATCCATATATATAAAAATTCACTCATGCATATGCAATGTGGAAGTGACTGAGCCGATCTAGTGCCTAATGTGTGTATATGCATCCACGAGCAACCACTAGCAAACACATACATCCACTTGCATCCACTAAACATAACATGTCTCCAACACATGTTTACATCCATTGGCTTCTAATTAAGGATCGAGGATAGGATCGAGAGGATATACTTAAAAGATAAAGACTAGCAAATAAACTTTACAGAAAAAGGGAGATCAAGGATGTACCCTCAAAAAGGGTATGATGCGCATATCTAGTTTTCAATCTTCTAAGTCATATCTTCTTGAGCTTCATTCCATATTGCTATGACTGTCTTAACTTCACGATCGCGTAGCTTCTTAATTTATGTTTCCAGAATATGCGTTGGAACTCATTTCACTGTCGCCTCTCATTCCACCTTTTCTTCTTATAGTATGCTTGGCACTACAACTTCTGCCGTGTTATGCTAACATTTCCTCAAAAGGTTTTCCAAAATTCTATTCACCTTTCCCGTCAGAGGATGACAAGCGATGCTTAACATAACCGTGTACCTACCGCCTTTTTCATATCACTTTTTCCTTCTTGCATTGAGAACTGGTCCAAGCCCGGTTCCGCAAGCACCGGTATATACTATGAACAGTTTTCTCCTATTTAGCAAAGTCAGGACTGGGGCTGATATCTTCGCAAAGTCCTTAACGAACCTCCTATAGCAGCCCGCCAACCCTAGAAAACTTCTTACTTCCGTTGCTTTTCTAGGAACCTTCCAACCTTGGATTCATATGTCATACAGGTAATGCAACTGGTTCTGCATTGTCAACTGGATACAATGCGGAAATCCATCTCGTGTTTTAGGGGATGAACCCCTAACTTAATCAAAAACATCTGCGTACTCATGGACTACTCTAACGGATCACAAATTATCGATAGATGCATCAAGTGATTCTAGGTAGCTAAGACAAAATGATCCCTTAGGATCGCACGAAATCTCGAGGGTACTCCCGAGGCAAGTCGAAAGTCTAACTACCCTCCTTTCCTTATTACTAGCTAACCAATCAATGCCTAGAATAAACCCATAGCCCATGAAACCAAAAACATAAGCATTACACTTAAACTTAACACTTAAAATAGCTATTCTCAATTCCTTACAAATTAAAGATAAATGAGCAGAACCACCAATTGGATTTGAGACAATAATGGGATCCTCTACTATGCAAGCTCTAGGGTGCAGAGACTCAACTATGGAAGCAGATATAAACGAATATGAAGCGCTAAAATCAAAAGAGTACTAACAGGATGATCAAAAAGAAAAACTAGATTTTTTTCAATAGAAACTCTACTACCTCTCTCTCAGGTACGCTGGCGGTGAGAGCATGCACTTGCCCTCCGGAAAGTCCTGCCCTTTGTTCTTTCCCTTGTCCTAAATTATATGACCCGTTGTACCGTAATAACGACACTTCCTCCGGTCTTAGATTTTTCTATTCTTCCTCCTTCGTGAACCAAGTCCATATCCATGAGTTTCTCATCCTTGGGTTGTGTTCCTTAGCCAAACCCCCTCATTTTCATCTTTGTGTAACTTGTTGACAAGTCTCTTGAAAGCTGCCTCCATCGCACAGAAATCCGTACAAAGCTTGAAAGAAAATTAGCCGCAGGTGAAAATATTGCGGATATAGATGGAAGTTGGGCACTTCTTTGCCCTTTGACAGATGTCGTAGTCTCATCAAGCCTACAGAACCATGTCGCGATGAGGTTACCTCCTAGAAAGCCAAGAGCCCGGAGACTCAGGAAAGAAGAAAACAAGGATTCAAATAGAGGATCACAAGATAGTGCATATGGCTTTGGAGAATATGCCTTTAAAACAATACATTTCTTTTGAAAATGCTTCTTTTCAAACTGTTTTTATTTTTTTTTAAATCTTTTATCTGATCCGGTAACCTTCGGCTCTGATACCAAGTGAAACACCCCATCTCCGTTAAGGTCACTCACAAAGGGAATGCCTTAACTTCGGTGGAGCATTTTAGGTAAAAGATGCAGATAAATTACAAGACAGACAAATAAAGCAGCGGAAAATAAAGTCATTTTATAAACAATGTGGTTTAGTCAAAAATTTACAACAGTTTCTCAATCGTACTTCAAAGTAATACATAAAACTTTTGTCACGATTCAAAAACTTCCAAGTATAAAAGAAGCATAAAAATATAACAATGATATTCCCCAATAAAGCATGAACCAGCCATAGTAGTGGAAGAGAGGGTCCAAAGCAATACGTCGATTATGTTCGAGCTTGGAAAGAAAACTGAGCTAAGTGATAACATTTCCTCCCTGTGAACCGGAGGGGGGGGGGGAGGAGGGGGGAAACGGAAGAAAAGAGGCGAAATAAACTAGGTCAGACATAAGTCTGGTAAGTCCAGTGACTTTCAACAATATAAATAGGCGAAAGCATTATGTCATGAATAAACTGAATATAAGACAATACCGTGATAACAAAGGATAACAAGATAACATATGATTAACATAGATATGATAAGGCAAGTTAAAGTGAATGCGCTTATACTCTTTCTCTGCTCCGCTACCACCTTGTTATTCTGATTTTTATATCTCTGCACCCCTTAACTAGTGTCCCAACTAGTAATCTATGTAAAATGATAATATTACAACGTTATCCTAATCCCCACAATTATTGTAGCCTTCAGGTGTACATCTAATATGAGGATCTTACATCAATCAGCCTAATTGCCATGAAGATGTTAGATGTACCCTTACTACCCTATCGATCGGCTCCCTACTTGTGTTAATGTTCCATGTGTTTGTGTCAATCGGCCCTCTCTTACATGTAGATACCCTATGCTGGCCCCACCATAAGGTGTATCAATCCCTATGATAGCGACCCGACACGATTCAAGATGCACAGTGTATAACTACTGGTACCCAGTGCCTGCTTTTTCCCACTCCGGAGTACGTGCACGCCCGTAATCCGTCGGAACCTACACTGACGTTCCCTCTGCCGCTATTTTGACCGCTTATAATCAGCCCGGTAATCGTTCCACACCCTGCCTAGTTTCAGGTTACCTTGATACATCTATGTGGGTTACTACTGAAATTGGTCTCCGTTACTCGGGTTTCTTACTGGTTAAGTTTGTGGGCCTATATTTACTAATATTACCCACCAACCCGATATGTACTTAACCCTCCCATACATTATGTCATATTGGTTAAGTGTTGTCCATTCATGTTAACTTAACCCACCTACTCATCATGTCATTTTGGTTAAGTGTTTCCTATTAACTTAACCCCGTTCATTCATCAGGTTATACTGGTTAAGTATTTCCCATTAACTTAACCCCATTCGTTCATCAAGTTACATTGGTTAAGCATTTCTTATTAACTTAACCCCACGCATTCATCATGTTGTATTGGTTGAGTGCCATCAATCAATTCAAGTTAACTTAACCCACCCACCTGTCGTGTTACATTGGTTAAGTGTTGCCTTCTTGTGTTATCTTAACCCTTCCATGCATCCTGTTATATTGGTTAACTGTTGCTCTCTTGTTTTAACTTAACCCTAGCCATTCATCATGTCATATTGGTTAAGTGTTTCTTATTAACTTAACCCTACTCATTCATCATGTTGTATTGGTTAACTTAACCCTGCTCACTTGTCTAATTAACATGTTATAACGGTTAAGTGTTCTAAATTTACTTAACCCCATCTTCTTGTCTGCTTAACATTATAATGGTTAAGTGTTCTAAATTTATTTAACCCCATCTTCTTGTCTAATTAACATGTTATAACGGTTAAGTGTTGCCTTAGTTAACTTAACGTTATCATTCTTTACATCACTTGTTCATTAGCATTAATTGATTTATTAATGCACCAACCTCTCACATTAGATCTATGTTGTTGTTGTTACTGGGTGTCCCAGGCGGTTTTACACCGCAACTCAATCTAACCTCGGGTTTTCTTCGGCATGATGCACAAACAACTCACATTAGATAGGTGTTGTTGTGGTTACTGGATGTGTCGGGCGGTTCCGGGCAGTTTTACACCGCAATTCAATCTAACCTCGGGTTAGGCATGTTTATCTTTTAGCATATTTACCATACATGTCCAATTCTAGATTTTACATGCTAATCATCCCAAATTCACTAAACTAGTCATGTTCCCGTTCTCAAGTTATACCCCAACAAAGTTGATTTGCAAGTTATGCCCCACAAATTCACTTTCAATAGATTTCAGCATATTAGTCAGTTTAACGAATTAAACCTCACTTAAAGTTCCATTAACATATCTTGCCTAATAAATTAAGCCTATAAACTTACATTCCCAAAATCATGGTCATAATCCACAATACAACACATGCCCTAAAGTTTAGTCATATTGCACTGTACAAAAGACCCTCAATCATGATTCATAGTATAAACTATGCCAAATTAAAGCCTTTAATTATAGTGCATGCCAATTTACCTTAAATCCGTATTTAGGCGTGTTCACATTTAACAGTTATCCCTATCTTTCTATAGGTTTTCATGAATAATCTCCTTCTTCCAAGTCATAAACTATTATATATAATATGCCCCAATTTTTAGGTCTTAAATCAAAACATGTACTATGCCTTACATGTTTACAGTTCAATTTACGCCCCCAAATCCCAAGTCATATGTCCAATATACTTTATGTCTCAAATCTCAAGTCACATGTTCGATACACTTTATGTTTTAAAATGCAACGTATGTTATGTCCTCAAATCAGTTATGCCCAATTATACATAATTTATTACTTTTCCCAATTTTGGCGTTGGTCATGTTCAAATCATATATTATGCCCAATTTTAGCGCTGGTCATGTCCAAATCATTTATTATGCCCAATTTTAGCGCTGGTCATGTCCAATCATATATGATGCCCAATTTTATTTCCAACATATGTTCATCTCTTATGAGATTTGGCTCAAGCTCACAGTAGCCTGGCTATAAAAACAAAAAGGGAAGAAGGAAAGTAGAGACAAAGAATGGACATAATAATATCAAATGAGATAGATCCAATAGAAAGACAGATAGAAATAGGCATAATCTCAAATTCAGATTTATTACAATGTCAGAATCACAATTGAATTTTACTTCTGAAAGTAACATGAACTTGCAAATTACAGAACAGTCTTGAATTCTGGGATCTGATTTCTGAAATTGAAAAGTTATCCCTTGACGTAGACTATCGATTCTCTAATTTAGATTTGATTCGTAGCTTCTAACTTGCTTTCTAGTTAAAAAACAAATGGTGGCTAGGCTAGGACGATCATGGACAACATGGTGGCTCCTTGGAATGAAATTGTATGATTTAGGGTTGAGGACTAAGGTTGCTTTTATAGAGGTTCAAACTTATATGAGACGTTACATCATCCTAGGAGCGATCAGAACCGTCCAGACTAGATAGAGTTATCCAGAAATTTCCACCTATGCCCTAGTGACTCAGCAACAAGTCAGAAAAGACTCAGCAACAGGTCAGAAAATTGTCACTGTTTGGATCTGGGCGAGGGGGTCGAACCCTATAGGGGGGTTGACACCCCAGTCGACACCCCTCTTGGGGGGTCGACGCCTCTTTCGACCCCCCCGGGGGGAGTCGACCCCTATGGGTGGGATTTTTCGTGCCCTGCTGAGCCACGTGATTTTTTAAAATTTGAACTATTTTGTTTATTTAATTATTTAATTATATTTAATTTTTGATTTAACATGAAATCTTCTGAACTACATAACTTCTTCACACGGAGTCCGATTTACGCACACTCGGACTCTATCTCAAGCAGAATTCCAAGACGAACGCAAAGCATAACCCGTTTCCCTTAATTCTTACTTTTAAATTTAAGTATTATTTAATTTGTTACTTTAATATTCACTGGAAATACAGGGTGTTACAATATCAAACACAACAAAACACACCATCCTCACCAAATCCAAGTGTATATATACAATGTCCAAAACTAACACAAAATGACATAATTTATCCTCACCTTTGGAATCACCCGACGAAGGAAATACCTCATGTTGCTGCACATACTTAGGCAAACACTAGTTCAACTTCTCCACCTCCATAACACGACACGGTTATGATCCTACAACCCTATGATCATGGATCCTAGCTCTAAAGTCCCTTCTTTATCCTGATCATTTTTATATGCCTATAGCAATGTCCTAACATGCGAGTAAAAACAATTCTTTATAGAATTTACGTAACTTTTACAAACAATGTGCAACTTTTAAAGCTAGTTCATTTTATTTTTATTGCTAGGTTCTCAAAGCCATAACATGATCGGATGCATGACAGATTTAAAAATTGCGTCCTACTTATCCTATAATAATTGAATATTTAATAATAATTAATTAAGAAATTTGAATATTAAATTTAATGTTATGAAAATACAACGTTACACGGTAATAAATAGAATTAATTGAAACATTCATCGTAACGATATAAAAGAATAAATAGAGCACTTAAATATTAATATTATAACCATGGCATTAAAAGCTAATAAAAGAATAAGTTCACAAATATTAACAAGCGCGTTTGAATTTGAAAAAGTAACATGCATAATGAAACTGTAGTAAAGTCGAGTTTTAATTGAATTTACTGGAAATTGAATAATATTAATGAAGAGGAATGAGTTATGAGTTTAATAGAAAGAGATTAACTGTAAAATATAGAAAGAGGTTAAAAAGAGAATTTATACAGATATTCAAATTTCGCAATGAAACATTTTTTATTATGTCCGAAGCAATCTTCTGATCAATTTTCATTTATGATTTGTAAAAATCTGAGTTGGTATTTATAGAAGTCATAAAAGAAATAGGTTGAACAAATACAACATATAATAGGAAAGAAAAAAAAAATATACTGGTCGACCCATTGGTCGACTTAGCTAGGGGCGGGTTAACCTGCAAAAATGGCTGGGTGAAATGCGTCCAGAAACACAGCGACCTCGAGAGCTTTCTAATTTTGGTTGACTTTCCCTCCTTTAGTATGTCCGATTTTAGATTTGATGGTCATAATCCTATTGTTGACGTTGCTGACACTACACCATATATGCAAATTTGGCTGTGTTTTTGGCCGTATCTACTGCAATTAGGCACGTCTCTAAGCCGTGTCAAATAATGACGTGTTTAAATATTAAATACGGTTGTAAGCCGTATAGAAACCACAAATTTGATACGACTTTAAGCCGTATCTAAAGTATAAATAGATACGGCAGTAAACCGTATCTCACTGCGAATAACATACAGGTTTAAGCCGTATCTACTTTATGTATTCCCTACCTAATTCAAACTTTATAGCCGTAGCTAATTTTAAATAGATATGGCCTTAAGTCGTAGCTAATTTTTAAAAAAAATTAACAAGCTTTATCATTCATAAGAACTACTTTGGTACCATAATAAAGCAAGAATGAACAAAACTAACTAGTTAAATGGTTACATTCAAACCAATAATATTACATTATATATCATCTGTACAAGCACAAATATAATACCAAACATATAATAACAGTCTGTTTCTGTAACACCCCACGTCCATTAATGTCACTCACAAAGGGAAGGCATTAACATCAATGGAGCGTTTTAAGTAAGTATAGAACAGAAAATCACAACAAGACAGATATAAAACAGTACTTGAAAATTCAAAACTTTATTTATTGCAGCAGAAGGTAAATATGTTTGGTTACATCATCAAAACCATAAACCAAAGTCAAGTACATCATATCCATCTTGATAAAACAAAGTACACAATCTGAAAGACATAATCCCCAACATTAAAATAGCCATAATTAAAGAGAAGCTGAACTTTACTTCGGTTGTCCAAGAAATCTTCTAAAAGCAGTCCAAAATCAAGCTCCATTGGTGCTAGTTCCAACCTGAGCACCTGGGGGGGGGGGAAGAGATGGAAAAAAGGGGGGGTCAGACATAAAGTCTGGCGAGTGCGATAATTCTAACAGTATAATTAACAAAGTAACTAGGCTAAGGCATAAGTTAGAAAATAAGGAAATGACCATGAACCATTGAGTATGGCAGAGTAAACAAGGAAACAAGTTGAACAATGATATCGTTAAGCGCACCTAAACCACTATAGGATGATTACTAGACTACACCAACACTATGGGATAATTGCTATACTGCACCGCCACTAGTATACTGCACCACCACTAGTCACCCTAAGGTTGATCCCGCCTACAGACTTAATAATGATATTGGTAGTTTCATGCAACCCTAGCTGCCTTCATAGGTGTCGTCTGCCCCTCTCTCCACTAGGTGTACCCACTACCCCCAAGCGATCAGCTCCCTAACTCGTAGATACCCGTGCTGGCCCCACAGTGGGGTGTATCACTCCCTAAAGTGGCAACTCGATACAACCAACAATGCATGACTTATACCTACACGATGCAACAATGTCTTACCTACCATCCTGGGTCCACACACACATATGAACCCGTTGGACTTGCTTTGCCACTGGTAAACCGGTTTGGCTTCTTGCAGTCAAGCCCAGTATGCGTGTCCCGTCCTCGACTTGGGTCGAGCCCACAAAGATACGTATGGGTTACTGGTTGAAATGGGACCCCATTACTTGACACAAGCTATCCACCTAAGCTTGGTCCCCTCTAGTACATCCCACTTAACCCATTTCTTATTCATGTTTCAATTTTGGTTAAGTGTTTCTAATCGTATTTCCAAATGACACCCAAGGCACCCACTAGATTCCACATGCCACCCAAGGCACCCACTTAACCCCCTCATGTCCCACTACATGCTTATCTGGTTAAATGTTTCTTAATTCATTAAGACCGCAACCTCATAAAGACCTCTCACTTAGACTGACATTTGTGGCAGCTGGATTTGTCGGGCGGGTCCGGGCAGTCTTACACCACAAAAGAGCCTAACCTCGTGTCTTTACAATTGTTACGTATTTAGTTCATGCCTAATACCTCTCACATTAGACTGGCATTTGTGGCAGCTGGATTTGTCGGGCGGATCCGGGCAGTCTTACACCACAAAAGAGTCTAACCTCGTGTCTTAGACGATTAATTACTCCTAATTAATCATTCCCCAATTTGAATTACTTTCCCTATTCAAATTATCAATCAATTCCAAATTTAACGATGTCCATAATTGACTCAATTTTGTCCATCCATTTATGGTATGTAAAATCATACCAATTTTCACCTTAATTATATTTTATGCCTTTTAAGGCATTTATGCCAATTAAATCTTTTTTAATATTATCCCCTTTTACCCCACGTTGTACGTTTGTTCGTTTAACGTAAAATATACGTTAGACTCGAATAGTCTTACTCATGAAATAAAATAAAACATCACAATATATACACATAATTAAAACATAGCTCTAACATAGGGGTGAACTAGCATATGTGAATGATGTTCTACGTCTAAAACTTGCATAGGCCAAAGTTACAACTTGCATAAATAACATATGTCATGGGTCCAAATCTAAAGATGTGAACTTGATGAGATAATGGCCACAAACTTGCATAAACAACATATTTCATAGATCTATATCTAAAGGTGTGAACTTGATGAAATAATGGCCACAAACTTGCATAGGTAATAACATAACATGATTCATATCCAACTCATAAACTTACAAAGGTGATTTATACATCGCAACAATGGTGTAGACTAGCACCTAACATGTAAAGTATCATGTAGAATTTAGCCTATAACTTACACATGTTATAGCCTAACTTTCAATTAAATTTTCACATAAACTAGGTGTCATAACCATGTAAGTTCACTTAAAATTCTACCCAACTTGTATGTGATTCATGCTTAAATCAAAATCCAAGCTTGCATACATATGATTTATCATATGAATAAATATAACTACTAGCATATGAAACATGATGATTCAACTAGACCTAAGCCAATAATAGGATTATACCATGGGTGATAACATCATAACTTTACATCGTAAATGAGAGCATCATAACATAATATTATAGAAATTACAACACAATTCTACAACATAATTACAACATGCAATCAACAATTCATATCATATCCAAATTATCCGCATTATAACTCAATCCAATTCATTTATTAATTATTTCGTTAAAACTATCGAACTCACAACTCAAAAGCAGTCTTGAGTTCTGAATTCTGATTTCTGGAGTTGAATTAGCTCTCCCTTGATGAAGATTCACTGTTAGGGTTGAATAGTTCTGATTTGGTTGCTGTTCTTCCTCTTAATTTTGGTGGCGGCTGCTCTAGGGTTCAATACAACAACATGAAGGCCATAGTTTCAATTTAAATTCTGATTTAGGGTATGAGTCTATGGGTCTTTTTATAGAATTTTGAATTAATTTAAGCCGTCGGATGACCTTAGGGTTAATTAAAACCATTCAATCATGATAGGGTGATGAGTCGGCCCTAATGACTCAGTAAGGAGTCAGAAAGGACTCAACCACATGGGTTAGCCTCAACCAGAAAGCTCTGCAGGCTCCTGCCTCGGCCTGGGCGCACTTGGCAGGTGCGCCAGTGTTAATTTGTACTGGCGCACTTCCCAAGTGAGCCAGTGCAATCTTTTTTTTCTATTTTGCCACCAAACTTCGTTCGTCCATAACTCCTTCATCCGGTACCCGCTTCCCGCAAACTCAGACTCTATTTCAACCAGAATTCCAAAACGAACACAATGGCGCAACCCAATCCCCATAATTCTCACGTCTGAGATTAATTATTCTTTAATTTAGTTAATTCGATTATTCAAAAATCCGGGGTGTTACATTCTCCCCTCCTTAAAGGATTTCGTCCCCGAAATCACCAAGTCATGGAGAATGCATATCCTACCATCCAAACAACCATCTACTCAACCATCAAACACGGGCATCCATTGTCCTTATAAAATTTCTAATGCTGTATGGACATATGCAAGAAGTGTGTGTATATGTTCCTTATCTAATGCAAAATCAGGCGGTCTACTGATTCAGTTGACCTCCTTAATGCAAACCATGATAGTGTCATGCGTCCATTACGTATGCGAAAGAACCTTCTCGATACATATTATTTCTACATGTGTGCACCACCATTCACCAAAATGCAACATCCATATGATGGTACAACCATTATACATCCATTACTTAAATATGTACACACATTTATATGCAATATGCGATATGAAGTGACTGAGCCGATCTAGTGCCTAAAGTGTGTGTATATGCATCCACGAGCAACCACTAGCAAACACTTGCATCCACTTGCATCCATCATACATAACATGTCTCAAACACATGTTTCAACCATAAGACTACCTTATCTAAAGGTCAATGATACTAGCGAGAGGACATACTTAAAGATAGGATAAGTACAAGGTAAGCGATAAAGGAGAAATTAAAAGACATACCCTCGAAAAGAAAAGGGTACAACGAACGCATCTTCGCTTCCGTCTCCCAAGTAGCGTTGCTCTCATCATCTCCCCATTGCACTTTGACTAGTTTGACCTCTCGATTCCTCAACTTCTTAATCTCCGACCCAAGAATGCACGTAGGAGCTCATCGAATCGTCGCATCACGCTCTATCTCCACCTCTCTAAGCAAGCTCGGCTCTACCACTTCCGCGGTCTTGTGCAAGCCTTTCCTCAAACGTGATACATGGAATACGTCGTGTACACCACTAAGTCTCTCGGGCAACTCCACTCTATACGCCATCTGCCCAATCCTTTCCTTAATAGGAAACGACCTTACGAACCTTGGTGCTAACTTCCCAATGGACCCAAAGCGAACGACGTTCCGTAATGGAGACACCTTGACAAAGACCATGACCCCAATATCAAACTCAAGATCTGACCTACTCTTATCCGCACAAGATTTTTTCCTATCTTGCGCCGTCCTCATCCTCCTTCGAATCAAATCGATCTTCTCTGAATTCTCTCTAATCATATCG
The DNA here is from genome assembly GCA_030737875.1 of Allium sativum. Taxonomy (NCBI): domain Eukaryota; kingdom Viridiplantae; phylum Streptophyta; class Magnoliopsida; order Asparagales; family Amaryllidaceae; genus Allium; species Allium sativum. The sequence continues at coordinate 136,769,711 of CM060922.1, read as the reverse complement.
GGTCCAAGCAAGATCTTATCTGTAGACTCCCACCAACATGTAGGCGAACGACATGGCCGTCCATAAAGAGCCTCGAACGGTGCCATGCCAATGCTAGACTGAAAGTTGTTATTATATGCGAACTCCACCAATGGAAGATGTTCCTCCCATGTACCTCCGAAGTCTAAGACACATAACCTCAATAGGTCCTCTAGAATACGATTCACCCTCTCGGTTTGGCCGTCCGTCTGAGGATGATACGCGGTGCTCAAACATAACTGAGTCCCTACCTCCTCTTGCAAGCTCTTCCAAAATTCGCTAGTAAAAATAGGATCGCGGTCGCTCACTGTGCTAGATGGAACACCGTGCAAGCGAACTATTTCTCGAATGTAAATGGAGGCTAACCATGGAGCAGTCCTCTTACTCTTTGCGGGAATGAAATGGGTGCTCTTAATAAGTCTGTCTACCACGACCGAAATCCCCGTATTACCCTTCCTCGATCTTGGTAATCCGTCAACAAAGTCCATCGAAACACTTTCCCACCTCCATTGTGGGACCTCCAATGGGCGTAGCAATCCACCGGACTTCTTTTGCTCTGCTTTTACTTGTTGGCACACCAAGCATCTAGTGACATACCCGGCCACGTCCTTCTTCATACCGGCCCAAAAGTAAACTAGTCTCATGTCCATGTACATCTTGTCCCCGCCGCGATGGATGGTCATCTTCGAACGATGTGCATCATCAAGAATGGTCTTCCTTAGGCCATCATCTTTTGGTACACAAAGTCTACCGTCCCTACGCAACCAACCCTTATCATCTAGGGTATACCTACGGAGATGGGTCGATGACTCCCCTCCTTTGAGCTTCTCTACTAACTCAACCAACTGTGGGTCGTCTGATGTGCCTCGCCAATCCATCCCAAAAGCGTAGGTCTGACCTCTAAGGATGCTAGCAAACCGGGTACAAAGTCAACGGAAGGTTTAAAGTCAAACGTAGAGATGAACTCTAAGCTTCGCCGCTCAACAAACAACGGACTCAAGGACAACCTTTTTCTACTTAAGGCGTCTGCCACCACGTTACCCTTGCCAGGGGTATATGCTATCTCGAAGTCTTAGGATGCTAAGAATTGCATCCACCTTTGCTGCCTTAAGTTCAAGTCCTTCTGAGAGAATAAGCATTTTAGAGATTTTTGGTCAATGAATAATTCGAAATTTTCGCCAAGAAGATAATGATGCCAAAACTTAAGCGCGAAGACAATAGCGGCTAACTCAAGGTCATGTGTAGGGTAATTTCTCTCATGTATTTTCAATTGCCTTCCACCATAGGCTATTACCCTTCCCTCTTGCGTTAAGACTGCGCTTAGTCCTATCCCATAAGCATCGGTATAAACGGTAAATGGCTTACTCCCATCTGGCAACACTAAGACTGGGGCTGTGGTCAAAGCTCTCTTTAAACGTTGGAACGCATCATCACAATCTATGTCCCACGTGAAAACTAAGTTCTTCTTCGTCTAGCGTGTTAATGGAGCTGATATTTTTGCGAAGTCTTTAATGAACTTCCTATAGTAGCCAGCCAACCCTAAGAAACTCCTCACCTCGGTGGCATTTTTTGGAACCTTCCAATCTTGGATGTCCACTATCTTCGCGGGATCCACGACTATCCCTTCTTTGGAAACCACGTGCCCTAAGAATCGCACTTCCTTCCTCCAAAAGTGACATTTAGAAAGTTTAGCTTTAAGGCTATGCACTCGAAGAGTCTCCAACACTTCCCTAAGATATAGGACATGCTCTTCTTCGTTTTTAGAAAAGATCAAGATGTCATCTACAAAGACTACCACGAATTTATTAAGATACTCCCTAAACACCCTACTCATCAAGTCAACAAAATATGCAGGAGCGTTTGTCAAACTAAAGGGCATCACCAGCCACTCGAAGAAACCGTCTGGAGTCCTAAAGGCAGTCTAGTCTATGCTATCCTCAGCCACTCTCAACTGATGGAAACCAGTGGCTAAGTCCAACTGCGAAAACACCGAGGCGCTAACTAACTGATCAAAGAGATCGTCAATCCTCGGCAGTGGGTGTCTATTCTTTTTAGTAAGCTTATTAAGTTCTCTATAGTCCACACAAAGCCTGAGGTACCCATCCGCCTTCGTGGAAAACACTACTGGAGCACCCCACTCCGATATACTACGTCTGATGAACCCCTTCTCAAGCAATTCTTTCACTTGCTTACTGAGTTCTCTTCTCTCTCTTGGAGCCATGTGGCGCACTGGTAACACAACCGGCTTTGCATTATCTACTAGATATATTTGAAAGTCGATTTCACGTTTTGGGGGTAAACCCCTCACCTCATCAAAGACATCAGCATATTCACGGACTATGGGAACAGAATGTAAATCATCATCGGATGCATCAAGGGATTCTAGGTAACTAAGAATTACTGGACCTCTAGGGTCACAAGAAATATCAAGGGTCTTTCCAGAACGAGTCAACAATCTAACTACCCTTTTTTCACAATCTAGGATGGCCCCACATCTAGTTAGCCAATCCATACCTAGAATTAAACCGTAGCCCATGAATCCAAGAACAGAGGCATTGCATTCAAACTCAACGCCCAAGATAAACACTCTCAAATCCCGATAAATCATAGAAAGATGAGTCAAACCACCGATAGGATTTGAGAATACTAAGGGATCAGTAATTAGACTAGTATCAAGGTGCAGTGTTTCAACTAATGACGTAGAAATAAACGAATGTGATGCGCCAGAATCAAAGAAAGTACGGACTGGATGATCAAACAGAAAAACTAAACTTTCAATGGAAAATGCTCTACCTCGTTCTTGCAGCGGTGGGACCACGAGAGCCTGAACTTGTTCCCTTGCCTGCCCTGGTGCCATAAGAGCTTGCACCTGTCCTCCCAAGGTAGACCCTGCCCTCTTCCCTTTCTTTGGGTAGTCCTTAATAAGATGTCCCGCTTCGCCACAGTGGAAACAACCAGTCTTCTTTTTCTTCCTACAATCTTTGCTTAGATGGCCGGGTGTCCCACAGTTAAAGCATTTCTTCTTCCCCTTAGCATTGTTGCCTTTGCCACCTTTCTTGTTCTGTTGTTGCTATTGCGACTTCTTTTGATCCCCTTTCTTCTCGGGTGCCTTATTAGAATTGGCGCCCTTCTCCTCTTCATGCATGAGTGCCATGTCAACTAAACTCTCAAAGGTAGCCCCCATGGGAATGTGGGTCATAGCTAACCCATGAAGCGGCACGTTTAAAACCTTAACAAATCTTAGAGCCTTCTTTTCTGGAGTGTTCACCAAGTCTAAGCCAAACCTTGCCAATTGGTTGAATTTGTTAACGTCCTATTTCATCGATAGATTCCCTTGCTTCAGTGACAAAAAATTTCCATGTATAGATTCTCTTCAGCCCATGAGAGAAAATTTGCCTCAAACCTCTGCCTAAAATCTGGCCATGTATTGACTGGACGTCCCCCATTAGTGACCTCCCACCAAAACGAGGCCTCATCCTTCATTAGCCAGGCAGCCAACTGGACCTTTCTTCCATCATCCACTTCAAAGATTCCAAACAATTCTTCCACCTCCTTTAGCTAGTTAAGAGCTTCAACAAATGTCTCTGTCCTATGAAAAGGTTTCCCACCCATTGCTCTAAATTCTTTACATATCTTTGCGAAATTATCGACACGAGGAGGAGGAGGAGGATCATTTGCTGGACCTACGGTGGCGGCCCTAGCCTCAAGATATTGACGTAACCAACCAGGCACATGAACCCCCTCTGGTAGATGCTTCAGACATGCTGAAACGAAAAAGGAAAGATTCAATATAAAAGAACTATGGGAAAGATATATGGCTCTTGGGGTTATGCTTTCCAAAATATACTTTTCTCTGGAAAATACTTTCCTTATATCATACTTTTGAAAGTACTTCTTTATAAAAATTGTTTTGAAAAATAGTTTTTCAAAATTTTTTATCTATTCTGGTAACCTTCAGCTCTGATGCCACGTGTAACACCCCACGTCCATTAATGTCACTCACAAAGGGAATGCATTAACTTCAATGGAGCGTTTTAAGTAAGTATAGAACAGAAAATCACAACAAGACAGATATAAAATAGTACTTGAAAATTCAAAACTTTATTTATTGCAGCAGAAGGTAAATATGTTTGGTTACATCATCAAAACCATAAACCAAAGTCAAGCACATCATATCCATCTTGATAAAACAAAGTACACAATCTAAAAGACATAATCCCCAACATTAAAATAGCCGTAATTAAAGGGAAGCTAAACTTTACTTCAGCGGTCCCAGAAATCTTCTAAAAGCAGTCCAAAATCAAGCTCCACTGGTGCTAGTTCCAACCTGAGCACCTGGGGGAGGGGGGGAGGGGGAAAGGAAAGAGATGGAAAATGGGGGGGGGGGGTCAGACATAAAGTCTGGCGAGTGCGATAATTCTAACAATATAATTAACAAAGTAACTAGGCTAAGGCATATGTTGGAAAATATGGAAATGACCATGAACCATTGAGTATGGCAGAGTAAACAAGGAAACAAGATAAACAACGATATCGTTAAGCGCACCTAAACCACTATAGGATGATCACTAAACTACACCAACACTATGGGATAATTGCTATACTGCACCACCACTAGTATACTGCACCACCACAAGTCACCCTAAGGTTGATCCCGCCTACAGACTTAATAATGATATTGGTAGTTTCGTGCACCCCTAGCTGCCTTCATAGGTGCCGTCTGCCCCTATCTCCACTAGGTGTACCCACTACCCCCAAGTGATCGGCTCCCTAACTCGTAAATACCCGAGCTGGCCCCATAGTGGGTGTATCGCTCCCCAAAGTGGCAACCCGATACAACCAACAGTGCACGGCTTATACCAACACGATGCAACAACGTCTCACCTACCAGCCCGGGTCCACACACGCATATGAACCCGTTGGACTTGCGTTGCCAACGGTAACCCGGTTTGGCCTCTTACAGTCAAGCCCAATATGCGTGTCCCGTCCTCGACTTGGGTCGAGCCCACAAAGATACGTATGAGTTACTGGTTGAAACGGGCCCCCATTACTTGACACAAGCTATCCACCTAAGCTTGGTCCCCTCTAGTACATCTCACTTAACCCATTTCTTATTCATGTTTCAATTGCATGTTTCAATTTTGGTTAAGTGTTTCTAATCATATTTCCAAATGCCACCAAAGGCACCCACTAGATTCCACATGCCGCCCGAGGCGCCCACTTAACCCCCTCATGTTCCACTACACGCTTATCTGGGTAAATGTTTCTTAATTCATTAAGACCGTAACCTCATAAAGACCTTTCACATTAGACTGACATTTGTGGCATCTAGATTTGCCGGGCGGGTCCGGGCAGTCTTACACCACAAAAGAGCCTAACCTCTTGTCTTTACAATTGTTATGTATTTAGTTTATGCCTAAGACCTCTCACATTAGACTGGCAATTGTGGAAGCTGGATTTGCTGGGTGGGTCCAGGCAGTCTTACACCACAAAAGAGTCTAATCTCATGTCTTAGACGATTAATTACTCCTAATTAATCATTCCCCAATTTGAATTACTTTCCCTATTCAAATTATCAATCAATTTCAAATTTAACGATGTCCATAATTGACTCAATTATGTCCATCCATTTATGGTATGTAAAATCATACCAATTTTCACCACAATTATATTTTATGCCTTTTAAGGCATTTATGCCAATTAAATCTTTTTTAATATTATCCTCTTTTACCCCACGTTGTACGTTTGTTCGTTTAACGTAAAATATACGTTAGACTCGAATAGTCTAACTCATGAAATAAAATAAAACATCACAATATATACACATAATTAAAACATAACTCTAACATAGGGGTTAACTTGCATATGTAAATGATGTTCTACGTCTAAAACTTGCATAGGCCAAAGTTACAACTTGCATAAACAAAATATATCATGGGTCCAAATCTAAAGATGTGAACTTGATGAGATAACGGCCACAAACTTGCATAAATAACATATGTCATAGATCCATATCTAAAGGTGTGAACTGTATGAAATAATGGCCACAAACTTGCATAGGTAATAACATAACATGATTCATATCCAACTCATAAACTTACATAGGTGATTTACACATTGCAACAATGGTGTAGACTAGCACCTAACATGTAAAGTATCACGTAGAATTTAGCCTATAACTTACACATGTTATAGCCTATTTAAATTTTCACATAAACTAGGTGTCATAACCATGTAAGTTCACATAAAATTCTACACAACTTATATGTGATTCATGTTTAAATCAAAATCCAAGCTTGCATACATATGATTTATCATATGAATCAGCATAACTACTAGCATATGAAACATGATGATTCAACTAGACCTAAGCCAATCATAGGATTATAACATGGGTGATAACATCATAACTTTACATCGTAAATGATAGCATCATAACATAATATCATAGAAATTACAACATAATTCTACAACATAATTACAACATGGAATCAACAATTCATATCGTATCCAAATTATCCGCATTATATCTCAATCCAATTCATTTATTAATTATTTCGTTAAAACTATCGAACTCACAACTCAAAAGAAGTCTTGAGTTCTGAATTCTGATTTCTGGAGTTGAATTAGCTCTCCCTTGATGAAGATTCAATGTTAGGGTTGAATAGTTCTGATTTGGTTGCTGTTCTTCCTCTTAATTTTGGCGGCGGCTGCTCTAGGGTTCAAGACAACAGCATGACGGCCATAGTTTCAATTTTAATTCTGATTTAGGGTTTGAGTCTATGGGTATTTTTATAGAATTTTGAATTAATTTAAGCCGTCGGATGATCTTAGGGTTAATCAAAACCATTCAATCATGATAGGGTGGTGGGTCAGCCCTAATGACTCAGCAAGGAGTCAGAAAGGACTCAACAACATGGGTCAGCCTGAACCAGAAAGCTGTGCAGGCTCCTGCCTCGGCTTGGGCGCACTTGGCAGGTGCACTAGTGTTAATTTGTACTGGCGCACTTCCCAAGTGCGCCAGTGCATTTTTTTTTTCTATTTTGCCGCCAAACTTCGTTCGTCCATAACTCCTTCATCTGTTACCCGCTTCCCGCAAACTCGGACTCTATTTCAACCAGAATTCTCAGACGAACACAATGGCGCAACCCAATCCCCATAATTCTCACGTCTGAGATTAATGATTCTTTAATTTAGTAAATTCAATTATTCAAAAATCCAGGGTATTACAGTTTCGCATACAACATAAAAGATTAGCCACAATAAATGCACACAAGTAAAGAAGTTCACTACAAAAATACAACCCTCTAGACGACTACATGAAACTTGAGTGAAGTTCAACCATTAGAAGCGTTGATGGTGGACAATGCACGAACCAGATTCTTTATATTCTCCTTTGGACATCCAAATCTACACATTAGGACAAAGTATATGTTAATTAAGTTTCAAATAGAAATAGGAATTGCAAATGATATTATTATAATAGCAAACTCTTAATATTGTAATAACAATAATATTTGAGTTACTTTTGAGAACGATTCATGCACCAAACTTATCAGATCTTAGACCCACCTTTTAGTCCTCGTCATGTAGATCGGTTTAGCACATTTATACTCGGCACACAGTATAAATTAACTATTCATGTTCCTAGCTTTAATTATAAGTCTTACAGTGGAAAACTCTTAGTACAAATAGTAACAAACTATTTGTTTTCCCTCTTAGTACATACTTCAATATGAATCTTTATTTATTTGTGGGATTTCATAAAAAAATAGGTAAGAAAATATTGAAATAGTTTCCAATCAATTATTTATAAAACAGATGGCACAAACCAGATAGGATGTACACACACATAATCATCGATTACAAGAGCTGCAACTTAAATTTCCCTCGCACTTAGACTGGATGCAAAAATCATAATAAGTTTTGTCACTGAATGGTTCAACATGACCTCCAACATCGTATAGCCAACACACATCCCCATTTTTTTTGTTTTCTCCAATAGGACTGCATATAAATTCATTATACAAGTTATAAGTACTTCACTGGACATGAGATCGATATTGTAAGTCACTGGGAGTGAGATGCAAACTTGAATACAGAGAAACAAAAATAGCAGTCGATTCAAAAACAAGTTTTTTTATTTTTATGTTGTCAATCAGTGTGTTTGTGTATAGAGAAACTAAAATACGCATCCATGTGTTTAATACAAAGAAACTAAAATAGCACTTTAATCCTCATCCATGTGTTTGTATAGTCGATTAGTATATGTCTCAAAGATGAATGAATATACATTGTAAACTAGTTTTGCTATGCCATAATATTTTAAATGAAATTAACTGTAAACAGGAGTGGAAATTTGATAGTCATTAGAAGTGCTAACCCAAAAGAAGAATCACCTGAACTGAATCTCTACAACACTGGTAGTTCATACCTTGCATAGAGAACATCCTCCTATACACACAAAAAGGAACAAACAAACCAAAAGAATATTCTAGATGATATCATGTCAAATTTCAGATATCACCTTATGTCTATTACAATTTATTGGGTTTTGTGGATGTATATTTGGAAAATGAAATGTATATTTCATGAATCTCTAAAAACAGATAGTTCATATCTAAGAAAAATAATCAACAATGATGTTTAACACAATATAACGATGGGAATATGCTTAGCGCTGAATATCAGTTAAAAATGGTGTAACAGTAAGAATTTTTTTTCATTGACACACAAACTGGAACAGGAAGTACCTTGTTGGCCCATAATTTACAAGTCTTGGTAAATCTAACTTAATGTATTGCCTTGGTCTAGACAGCCTAAATTCACTGCAATAGTGGATAGGAACCCGAAGCTATGGTAGAAGCAACTTAGTTCATAATATACATATTGTGCTTAAATACCATTAATTCTGTACTATGCAGAGTTTTACTGAATGAACACCTGCTGATAAAGGGAATCTATTCCACCACTACAAAATCAAGCACTCTTGTTGACCAAAGAGCAAAAATCTTGAACATAACCAACATTTTAAGGTCCATATGTCTGGCTACACACAATACATATGGACACAATACATATGCAAGTGTAAGAGTAGAATCAAACTACCATATGCACACAATACATATGCAAGTGTAAGAGTAAAATCAAGCTACCATATGCACACAATACATATGCAAGTGTAAGAGTAAAATCAAACTACCATATGCACACAATATATATGGACATGGTTTTAGCAAGGCATCGTACGTGTGCACATAACATGTCCATTCAATTCTTATGTAAGATACTATGTAGAGTTAAGTATAAAATTATATATACCTGCTCCAATGTCTAAAGATATTGAATCATCATCTTTGGATGACACACATACTCAACCTTCTGGTTAAGAATTTAATGTGTGATCCACTAGGTGGACGCATTTTAGCTCACGTGCAGGGTCAAGTATCTTTGCTTATTAGCTTTATTCAAGTGTCAAATGTTGTTTCACTTGACCTTAGGAAAAAAGCTGCTTTCACTAGAAACTTTCACATACTTTGTCACAGACCGTCTAATGTTAGTAATATAAATTTGCGATGCTTTACGTGGGAAGTGTTTGCATGGGCTACCTGTTACAGCAACACAAATTTATATTACTTACACTAGACAGTCTGCTACAAAGTAAGTGAAAGTTGCTAGTGAAAGCAGCTTTTTTCTAAGGTCAAGTGAAACAACATTTGATACTTGAATAAAGCTAATAAGCATAGATATTTGAGCCTGCACGTGAGCTAAAATGCATCCACCTGGTGGATAACCCATTAAATTCTTAACCAGAAAGTTGAGTAATCATCCATCTTCCAAATTTTCAGCAAACCTATTATCTCAGTGTAACAAAATTAATCATTACTTTCTATACTAAGTTATAATTTAAGAAAGATCAGTCAGTAGTTTAGTATCAACAACTGTATACTAAAAAAATCTTGAGCTCAAGAAAAGAACAAAAAAAAGTATGATATAGTATGACAATAATTAGTGACGTAACCAGCTCAAGGCTAGGGTGGGTAATTGCCCTACCCAAAAAAAGCCAGAAAATATAAACCAAACCCAAAAGTTAAATTTACCCTATGTAATGACCCGTATTCTACACATCATAGGATCGTAGAATATTTATTTCTTTCCCGTATGAAGTTGTATGGTCATGTAACTTTGGGAAACATCTATTAGAGTCATTTCCCATGTTCATGATTTTTGTCGATTTTTAAATGACCATTTTGCCCCTAGTTGGTACTGTATTGGCCATAACTTCTGTCTGGAAAGGAATTTTGACCTGAAACCACTTCTATTGGATTCGTTTGATGGTTTACCTTTCCGTATAGTGGTCATAATAGCCAAACGGACTTACCGTTTGGGAGATATGGCTGAAATAAGATTTGGAGGGTGAAAAACTGCTTAACCGGGCCAAATCGGGTGATTAGTGAGTAAGGCCCATACCCATTTCGGGATTAGGGTTATGGGGAGGCTGAAATGAGATAGAGGATCATTCCATTTCAGTTTTCTAGCCTCCACCTATCACCAAGGAACCCTAAAAATGGCCTCTAACCTCTAAATCACCTCCAAATCATCTTTTGGTCAAGGATTTGGCTTAGCAACCCCTAATCAAGGAAGATCTTCACCAAAGCAACATAGGAGCTACTGTTTGGCATTGAGATTCACATCAAATTGGAGAATTATTTCAGATCTTAGTTTATTTGTGGCTAAGGTGAGTGATTTGCATAGTTTTGCAATAATTATGGCTAATTAGGGATGATTAGTGTTAATTAGCGAATTTAAATATGATAAAATTCTGGAAAAATATTTATAAAATTCGGAATGATGTTTTAGATCTCTGATATGAATTTGGGTTAATTTGGTTAAGTTTTGCTACTCCTGTCATTAGTTTCACCTAAACATGCTTAAGGGGAAATATGGGATTTTGGGTATGTTTGATCCATTTTAACCTATCATATTGTTGTTTTGATGGTTGTGGTTGATGATGCATGTTGCTATGACTGTATGAAATGCTTTGTGATTGGTTAGAACAGTTGAAATGGTCGAAAACGCCGTCGAGGGGCGTAAACTACTCGCTGGGAGAACTGCAGGAATCTGCCCGAACCGGACCGGATCGGTGGGCATAGGGGCGATCCGACCCGAAGACAACGATCCGTATGGCCACCCTCGATCGCGAATCCTCTCCACGATCCGATTCAGATTGATGAGGCGCCACGATCCGAAGGGAGGAGTACGACCCGATCCACTTCAGAAGCTCACGAGCTGACGACCTGGGAAGATGCACCCGACCCGACCCGACCAGTGGGGGAACACGAACTGACGTGAAGGAGGAACCATAGCCCGATCCGAATGGATGCTACGACCCGATCCGAATGGATGCCACGACCCGATCCGAAAGGGTGGCTATGACCCGGTCCGTATGGGTGACCACGAGCTGATGACGTGAATCGATCCGAACCGTGGTGACGAGGAAACTGGACTCCGAACCGAACCACTATGAACTGAAGGCTACGACCCGATCCGATCTGGTGATGACCAATAACCCGAGATGCAAAGGTAGTCCAATATGGGAAGTTAGAACTCAGGATCCAGTTGGGAACCGACGAGTTCACTTCATGGTTGGGCTTTGCTGCGGGACGTGTGCTAAGGAGTTGTCGACGTTCATAACTTGGATTCACCACTAAGAATTGGATGATGGGCTACTTATCAGTGCAGTAGGGTCATTATGACCTGAGGGGCAAGGGGATGGTAGCAAGACTACGTTATCAGTGCAGTAGGGTCATTATGACCCGAGGGGCAAGGTGATGCGTAGTAAGACTATGAGCCATCGCAGATGGGGTGACCAACTCCATGGGGCAAGTGGACATAGTAAGGATTGGTAAGGCTATGAGCCAGCGCAGATGGAGTGAATAACTCCATGGGGCAAGTGGACATAGCGAGGAATTAGTGGCTACGTTATCAGTGCAGTGAAGCCATTTATGACTTCATGAGGCAGAGTGATCGTAGCATGGTATGTTGGGTGATCGAAGTGGTGAACATCGTATGCTTTACGCACTGAGTGAGAGATGTGAGGATGGATGCTATGTTTGATTGTTTTCCATCATTATGACATGCACACCTCCCCTACCTCCGTATCTTTACACTGTTTGATATGGTACCTTAGAGTGTTGTACAGTATGTAGTGCTAACTCTTTGGTTGCAGGTCCAGGTTTAGGTATGTTTTAGTCTACCTGATTATCGTTCACTTTAGATGCTTATCGCTCATACCAGGCTTTATGTCTGACCCATAGTTTTATGTCTCCTCTTATTACTCTGGGTGCTCACACGAGCAGACTAGAGACAGGTTAGCTGATGGTGCGCGAGTGGCTGATTCGGAGGCGGGCAGGAGGCTTCCACGTATGATATATATATATATATATATATATATATATATATATATATACATTCTCCCTGTGTCGTTGGTGGTCGCTACTTGGGCATTAGTAGTGTACCTCATTTATCTTACTTTTGCTTTGAGACAGTTTGAAAGTTGTAATAAGATGTATTCTGAATTTCCGCTACTATGATGTTTAGTTCTGATTTTCAGCTTATGCACTGTCTCTTCTGTTTTATGTCAAGTATGTTATTATTATATTTTGTTCTATGCGCTGTGAGACATTCTACAGGTTCTTTGTATGTTCATTTCCTTCTTCCTTTTCCTTCTGGCGACCCGTTCCGTCCTAACTGGACATGTGTACAGCGCAGTTATGGAGTAAATGTCAGTTGGTGCAGGGCGGGCCGTCACACTTGGTATCAGAGCTCTAGGTTGCGTAGTTAACCTAGGGAAAGACACTAGGGAGAGTTAGTACGTAAATGAGAGTGCATATTTGTGATTACTTTGGTTTTCAAAAGCTATATATATACTATTAGTAGTATAAAGAATGAAATCGCACTGCACTAGCACCACTATGGGGTCGTTAATCATTTCCCTTTTTCAGATTGATGATGAGCCGAGACACGAGGGGTGCTGGTAGAGGGACCAACCAAGGGAATGCCGCTGACATGAGGGCTATGTTTACTAACCTCATGAGAGACATGCTTAGAGAAGTGCAAGGGGCAGTTCCCAATCCTGGAGTTGGTGTTGGCCCAGTAGTGCAGGCACCTAGGGTCGATTTCGCCAAGTTGTGCAAGGATTACACTTATCTTGGTGGAAAGCCGTTCCACGGAACGGAGTCGGCCACAGATGTTCAAGATTGGATGGATAGCTGTGATCGTATCTTTGATGACTTGGGTCTTGAGGATGCGATGAAGAGAAGGCTAGCGTCTCGTTAGCTGCAAGGGCGAGCGATGAATTGGTGGAATGCCATTAGAACAGCTACTCCAGAGGATCAGGTTACTTGGGATCAGTTCAAGGATCGCTTTAGCGAGAAGTTTATCCCAGCTGCCCAGAAGTCAGTGTTGTTTAAGAGGTTCTTGGAACTTAAGCAGAACGGAAGGGCAGTTTCTGATTATATTGCTGAGTTCGACACTTTATCGAAGTATGGGCTGTCTCTCATTGACACTCCTGAGAAGAAGAATGAGAAGTTCATTACTGGTTTGGATTGATACTTGGGGGAAAGGCTTATCAACCACATCGATGAGACTTTTGAATCGATTGTGGGAAAAGCTTTGAGATCAGAGAGTCTTTACCCTAAGTCAAAGACAGAGGCTGCATCTGCAGAAGGTCCGAAGCCGCAAGCAGGCGGTGGAGGCAAGACTAGCTCTCAGAATAAGAGGAAGCAGGACCAATCTAAAGGTGGCCAGAAAAAGAGCAAGAAGGATGTTGAGTGCTTCAGCTGTGGTAAGAAGGGCCATTATGCCGAAGATTGTCGGGCCAAGCCAGCGGATAAGAAGTGCTTCAACTATGGTCAAGTGGGACATTTCAAGGACAAGTGTCCGCAACCTCTTAAGGAGAAGCAGATTGTGAAAACATATGCTATTGATGTTGTTCCTTCTTCGTCGAATGCCCCAACTGCGGCGGAGAGAGGAAAGAATGTTGTTATTCAAGGTATGCTTTCTATTTATGATATACCAGTTCGAGTTTGTTTGATACTGGGGCTTCCCGTTCCTTCATATCTAGTGACCTGGTAGATAGGTTGGGACTGGAACCCGAGATAGTCGATGGACCATTGAGTGTGACGAACCCGATTGGTGGTTCGACTAGCCTTAGTATGATTTGCAGGAATTTGGTCTTATCGAGTCATGGATGTATGTTTGTATGTGATTGCTTTGTTTTGGGCTTTACTGGGTATGGCATTATATTGGGAGTCGATTGGCTCCAAAGATACGGGGTGGTGGTAGACTGTGAGGGCTTTTTGGTGACAGTGAGGGCGGATGATGGGCGGAGGGTAGTGTTTGGTAGTCTACCTAGTGATGGGGTTATGGCTAGTTTTGTAAATTCCCTCGACACCCCGCAGGATGAGTTGTAAGATGTGCCCGTGGTTGGCCAGTATCCGGACGTCTTCGAGGAGGTGACCGGGCTTCCACCACACCGAGAGATTGAGTTCCGTATTGATTTAGTGAAAGATGCCAGACCTATAGTGATGCCACTTCGTCGTATGGCACCAAGGGAGCAGCGAGAGCTCGGGGTGCAAGTCAGCAATCTTTTGAAGAAGGGATTTATTAGAAGGAGTGTCTCCGAGTGGGGAGCACCAGTTGTGTTTGCCACTAAGGCAGATGGTTCCCTTCGTTTGTGTGTGGACTATCGCGAGTTGAATAAGGTGACGAGGAAGAATAAGTATCCTCTACCGCGGATAGATGATTTGCTTGATCAACTGGAAGGAACTAGAGTGTTCTCCCAATTGGACCTCGCGACAGGATTTCATCAGCTTCGAGTAGCGGATGAGAGTGTTCCGAAAACGGCCTTTAGGATGCCGTCTGGATTTTATGAGTGGTTGGTCATGTCGTTTGGGTTGACCAATGCACCAACCTACTTTGTGGATCTTATGAATCAAGTATTCAGAGATCAGTTGAATAAGTTTGTTCTCGTGTTCGTGGATGATATCCTTGTTTACTCAAGGACAGAGGAGGAACACAAGGAACACTTGACGATAGTGATGGAAGTGTTGAGGAAACACCAATTGAAAGCGAAATTCTCTAAGTGTCATTTTTGGAGAAGGGAAGTAAGATTCTTGGGTCATGTTGTTTCAGAGAGTGGTATTGCCATGGACCCTGCGAAGGTGGCTACGGTATAGGATTGGCCTACGCCCAAGAATGCGACAGACGTAAGAAGTTTCTTGGGATTAGCTGGATATTATCGTAAGTTTATCCAGGACTTCTCCAAGATAGCAGCACCGTTGACTCAATTGACTAAGAAGAATCAGTCCTTCGTCTGGGACGGAGTGTGTGAGGATGCCTTCAAGAGTCTAAAAGAGAGGTTGACGCGTGTGCCAGTGTTAGTCATTCCTAAAAGGGAATGAAGAGATGACGGTATACACGGATACTTGTGGTATCGGACAGGGTGCTGTATTGATGCAAGGAGGTAGGGTTGTAGCTTATGCTAGTCGACAGCTAAAGCCGCATGAGAAGAAGTATCCTACCCATGATTTGGAATTGGCAGCGATTGTATTTGCGCTGAAGATGTGGAGACACTATCTCCTGGGAGAAAGATTCGAGTTGTTTACCGATCATAAATCGTTAAAGTATCTCTTCTCCCAGAAAGATGTGAACCTCTGTCAGCAGAGATGGTTAGAGTTCTTGGCTTCGTATGATTTTGATATCGCATATACACCTGGGAAGGGTAATACGGTAGCCGATGCCTTGAGTAGGAGATATGCCAGCTTAGGGGCAATGTTTCTTGAGTGGAAGCAACTGGAGTATGTCGCGGGGTTTGATTTCAAACCAATGTGCGAATTGGATCCAGTCATGCTAGCTAGTTTGACGATCAGACCCACTTTGATAGAGTGGATTTGTTCCAGCCAGAGGGACGATCCTAACCTATTGGAAATCATCTCCAAGTTAGAGATGGGTATCGATGAGGATATGAGTGTGTATGGGCTTGATCGAGATGGATGGCTTCGGAAGGACGGAAGACTAGTTGTGCCCAACGTGAATGCATTGAGAGATGAAGTGCTTAGAGAATGTCATCACTCAAAACTGACTATACATCCCGGTGGTAATAAGATGTATCGAGACATGAGACAGACTTACTACTGGGAAGGGATAAAAAGAGACGTTGGGAAGTTTATATCCAAATGCATGAATTGCCAGCTAGTTAAAGCCGAGCAAAAGAAGCCTAGTGGGTTGTTGCAACCATTAGAAATTCCCGAATGGAAATGGGAGCAAGTCTCGATGGATTTCATCGATGGCTTACCAAGGACTAGATCGGGATATGATAGCATTTGGGTAATTGTGGATCGATTGACTAAAAGTGCAAGATTTATACCAGTCAAATCGACCAGAACAGCAGCCAAGTTGGCAGAATTGTATATGAAGTGGGTAGTGAGATTTCATGGAGTACCCAAAAGCATTGTGAGTGACCGAGACCCGTTGTTCACTAGTGGGTTTTTGGAAGAGCTTGCAAGAGGCTCTAGGGTCAAGATTACATCTCAGTACATCATATCATCCTCAGACCGACGGTCAGACAGAGAGGGTGAATCGTATATTGGAAGATCTCTTGAGAGCTTGTATATTGGATTTTGGTGGATCATGGGATGACCATTTGCATCTAGTAGAGTTTGCATATAATAATAGCTACCAATCCAGTATCGGTATAACTCCATATGAAGCTTTGTACGGAAGACCGTGCAACTCACCATCATGTTGGATAGAGACTGGCGAGAAGTTTGTGTTCGGACCAGATGTGGTGAGAGAAACTTCCGATAAGATTAAGATCATTCAGCAACGAATGAAGGTTGCCCAAAATAGGCAGAAGAGTTATGCTGATAAGAGGAGAAGAGACTTGAAATTCTCCGTTGGTGACTTGGTGTTTGTCAAGATCTCTCCGTTGAAGAGCGTGATACGATTTGGCAGGAGAGGCAAGTTGGCACCAAGATTTGTGGGCCCATTCCCTGTTCTTGAATTAGTCGGGAATTTGGCATATAGAGTTGGCTTACCAGAGAAAATGGCGGGAGTTCACAATGTATTTCATGTTTCCCAACTAAGGAAGTTCGTCTACGACCCAGATATGACTATTTCACCTGATCAGTTAGAGGACTTCGAAGTAGAACCCGAGGCGGTTGTGAACCGCAAGCCGATTCGTATTGTGGGGCACGATACGAAGCAACTTCGAAGGAAGGCGGTGAAGCTAGTCAAGGTTCAGTGGGGCGAGGACGAGGATGATTGTACTTGGGAGACAGAAGAGAGCACTAGAAAGGCATATCCAGAACTCTTTGCCTGGTAAGATTTACTTTGCGATTTAGTTATTCCGCATGCTAGGATAGACTTGTTTTGCATGTTTGATTGTTGTTTCATGATTGATAGGCATGCGGGAACCTTTGTGTGTGTTTGGATTAGGGAATTTCAAGGGCGAAATTTCTTTAAGGGGGAGAGAGTGTAATGACCCGTATTCTACACATCATAGGATCGTAGAATATTTATTTCTTTCCCGTATTAAGTTGTATGGTCATGTAACTTTAGGAACCATCTAAAAGAGTCATTTCCCATGTTCATGATTTTTGTCGATTTTTAAATGACCATTTTGCCCCTAGTTGGTACTGTTTTGGCCATAACTTTTGACTGGAAAGGAATTTTTACCTAAAACCACTTCCATTGGATTCATTTGATGGTTTACCTTTCTGTAGAGTGGTCATAATAGCCAAACGGACTTACCGTTTGGGAGATATGGCTGAAATAAGATTTGGAGGGTGAAAAACTGCTTAACCGGGCCAAATCGGGTGATTAGTGAGTAGGCCCATAACCCATTTCGGGATTAGGGTTATGGGGAGGCTGAAATGAGATAGAGGATCATTCCATTTCAGTTTTCTAGCCTCCACTTATCACCAAGGAACCCTAAAAATGGCCTCTAACCTCTAAATCACCTCCAAATCATCTTTTGGTCAAGGATTTGGCTTAGCAACCCCTAATCAAGGAAGATCTTCACCAAAGCAACATAGAAACTGCTGTTTGGCATTGAGATTCACATCAAATCAGAGAATTATTTCAGATCTTAGTTTATTTGTGGGTAAGGTGAGTGATTTGCATAGTTTTGCACTAATTATGGCTAATTAGGGATGATTAGTGTTAATTAGCAAATTTAAATATGATAAAATTCTGGAAAAATATTTATAAAATTTGGAATGATGTTTTAGATCTCTGATATGAATTTGGGTTAATTTGGTTAAGTTTTGCTAACCCTATCATTAGTTTCACCTAAACATGCTTAAGGGGAAATATGGGTTTTGGGTATGTTTGATCCATTTTAACCTATCATATTGTTGTTTTGATGGTTGTGGTTGATGATGCATGTTGCTATGACTATATGAAATGCTTTGTGATTGGTTAGAATAGTTGGAATGGTCGAAAACGCCGTCGAGGGGCGTAAACTACTCGCTGGGAGAATTGCAGGAATCTTCCCGAACCGGACCGGATCGGTGGGCATAGGGGCGATCCGACCCGAAGACAACGATCCGTATGGCCACCCCCGATCGCGAATCCTCTCCACGATCCGATTCAGCTTGATGAGGCGCTATGATCCGAAGGGAGGAGCACGACCCGATCCACTTCAGAAGCTCACGAGCTGACGACCTGGGAAGATGCACCCGACCCGACCCGACCAGTGGGGGAACACGAACTGACGTGAAGGAGGAACCACATCCCGATCCGAATGGATGCTACGACCCGATCCGAATGGATGCCACGACCCGATCCGAAAGGGTGGCTACGACCCGATCCGTATGGGTGACCACGAGCTGATGACGTGAATCGATCCGAACCGTGGTGACGAGGAAACTGGACTCCGAACCGAACCACTATGAACTGAAGGCTACGACCCGATCCGATCTGGTGATGACCAATAACCCGAGATGCAAAGGTAGTCCAATATGGGAAGTTAGAGCTCAGGATCCAGTTGGGAACCGAATAGTTCACTTCATGGTTGGGCTTTGCTGCGGGACGTGTGCTAAGGAGTTGTCGACGTTCATAACTTGGATTCACCACTAAGAATTGGATGATGGGCTACTTATCAGTGCAGTAGGGTCATTATGACCTGAGGGGCAAGGTGATGGTAGCAAGACTACGTTATCAGTGCAGTAGGGTCATTATGACCCGAGGGGCAAGGTGATGCGTAGTAAGACTATGAGCCAGCGCAGATGGGGGGAACAACTCCATGGGGCAAGTGGACACAGTAAGGATTGGTAAGGCTATGAGCCAGCGCAGATGGAGTGAATAACTCCATGGGGCAAGTGGACATAGCGAGGAATTAGTGGCTACGTTATCAGTGCAGTGAAGCCATTTATGACTTCATGGGGCAGAGTGATCGTAGCAAGGTATGTTGGGTGATCGAAGTGGTGAACATCGTATGCTTTACGCACTGAGTGAGAGATGTGAGGATGGATGCTATGTTTGATTGTTTGCCACCATTATGACATGCACACCTCCCCACCTCCGTATCTTTACACTGTTTGATATGGTACCTTAGAGTGTTGTACAGTATGTAGTGCTAACTCTTTGGTTGCAGGTCCAGATTCAGGTATGTTTTAGTCTACCTGATTATCGTTCACTTTAGATGATTATCGCTCATACCAGGCTTTATGTCTGACCCAGAGTTTTATGTTTCGTCTTATTACTCTGGGTGCTCAAACGAGCAGACTAGAGACAGGTTAGCTGGTGGTGTGCGAGTAGCTGATTCGGAGGCGGGCAGGAGGCTTCCACGTATGATATATATATTTATATATATATATATATATATACACACACACACACACATTCTCCCTGTGTCGTTGGTGGTCGCTACTTGGGCATTAGTAGTGTACCTCATTTATCTTACTTTTGCTTTGAGACAGTTTGAAAGTTGTAATAAGCTGTATTCTGAATTTCCGCTGCTATGATGTTTAGTTCTGATTTTCAGCTTATGCACTGTCTCTCCTGTTTTATGTCAAGTATGTTATTATTATATTTTGTTCTATGCGCTGTGAGACATTCTACAGGTTCTTTGTATGTTCATTTCCTTCTTCCTTTTCCTTCTGGCGACCCGTTCCGTCCTAACTAGACATGTGTATAGCGCACTTTTGGAGTAAATGTCAGTTTGTGCGGGGCGGGCCGTCACACCCCAAAAACTAAAAGCCCAACTGACTGTACTGCAATTCCTATTTACAATATTACCCACTGACCATAAGTAAAACCCTTTTTTCAAATTTTTCTGGTGATTCTTTCCCATTAAAATCTAGTAGATTTTCAAACTTTCTTTAATAAAAAAAATCAGACTACTCTGTGTCTTAATATTACGAATCTGTAGAATTGTTATTTTAGTATCGATTCGTTTGTTCTAGTTTGCTACAATATGAATTTTTTGCCAAATATTAAATAATTTTTGTTGTATTATTTTCGGTCAATAAACTAATACTTATTTTTAGCTTTTCTATTAGTGTCATATTTTCCAATAGAGGAAAATATGCATATATCTGTTTAATGTTTTGGTTTGCTAATACCAAACTAATAATCTATTCCCAAACTTAATCTTTATCCTTGTTACTGGCTTAATAATGATATAATTAGACAACCGATTATTGTTCCATTAAAATTATGCGTTAACTTTCTATACTATTAAAATGCTTCTGGTTACCGTAGAGTGGCCAATCGCCGACCACCATTGACCATCTCTGATGGACTTAACTATCACACGATGCAAAATCGAGTTCGACGGTATATGAACTACCAAGACATGGTAGCATATGGTATAAATATCCGCGCCAACACACTAAAATTTTACATGTTTCCATCAAATATCTAATCATCTGCATAGTTTTTCCCAACACAAACAAAAATCCTAGTTTCATCGTTGACAAAAATATAACAAAAAGTAACAATCATGTGAAAATTAAACTATAACAACTTGCAATTTTTTAACAAAAGATTTCAATATTCTTCAGATAACACATACCAATTAGAAGCAAAATAAAAATACACTAATTTAAACTTGAACTTATCACAGTAAGACTAGAACTTGTGACCTACTATGGCTTGAACTAAAACGGGGTGCACAAAATGATGCGCATTCAAGTCGGCCCGAAGCCGTATCAAATTAACTGATTTGAGCTTTGTTGATGGATGGTTAGATTTAAAGTGGTTGGAGGGGATGCGGATCGCAAAATGTGGGTTGATACGGGTATGAGCACTATCAAATTTGATACGGCTTTAAGCCGTATTGTATCTCTACATCCTCGTGTGCCAAATTTTATGTTTTTATGTAGTATGGTTTGAACTGAATCTTGAAATCCAAGGGTTTGACATCCGTAGACTACACTATAAATAGACCCCTAGACCTAGCTATTCCGTGACGACCTTGAATTTCGACCTTCGAAAATCGACATTTAATACCTACTTGTATTCAAATGTCGCAAATTCAAATGTCGAATTCCTAGTTGTCTGGGGATATAACACATTAGAACAATCACAATGAAACAAAACAACTTCTCATTTATATAACATGAGATTATATCAGAGTTTACAATAGATACAACATCAAGATGCAACACTATTTATAATCACAAGATAACATAGAAGTAGCGGAAACAACTAATCAAGGTGAATCAAAAACCAAACTTCATCTTCACCTAGATAGCTCCAAATCACTGATGCCCACAAAAACAAAACACTCGAAAAAAATATCTAAAGATGCTCCATGGCAATAGCAACTCCACCAAAGCAAAGACACATTGGAAAAAGGCTCCAAGATGTAGGCTCCAAACACAGCTACTAAACTTGACACTAGGCTGCCTAATACACAAGGTAAACACACACATGGGCGAGATTTCTCCTTATGATAGTCAAACATGCTTAATACACAAAAACCATTTTGCATATTATTATTAGTGCATAGTGTGAAAACAATTTCGCAAATAAATTTAACAATCTTAGCCAACATAATGCCCCATCCCACTATGCTAACATATCTCTGCTAGTAACCAGTAGGCTATACAAATCAAATCGTAAAAGCTCGTAGTGGACAATGAAATTCCAACAAATGACCAGGCAAAGGAACTTCCTTACCGAATCGATGGGTACGCCTCTAGAGGGATTCCCCGAGAACCAAATCGGGCTCTCTTCCAACAGGAGGCCGGGTTACCCCTTAACTAGGTAACTTAAAGCACGCCTGAGTATATCACTTCCCGGTCATTACCAACCTTTGAACCGAGGCCTCACAACATCAACATCCATATAAAATAGAAGTTATCTACATAGGTTAATACATGCGCTCCGTACCATAGTACACCTTTTGTCTAAAAGGAAATGAATACCCTTAACCTCGCTGCATCTTTCTTGTTTTAGCCATTTACCGGGTTGTGAGGCTTCTGAGGTCACGATATACACAAAGCTACGCTTAAACAAGCCTTGCTTTAATCATCCATAGCTCACCACATAACTTAAGTATGCCACATTGTCTATTCACAACGCACCACTAATTTCTATCAATATATAACCTTTAAGCTCATACGTTTTA
Source organism: Allium sativum (assembly GCA_030737875.1). NCBI lineage: Eukaryota > Viridiplantae > Streptophyta > Magnoliopsida > Asparagales > Amaryllidaceae > Allium > Allium sativum. The sequence goes on along the minus strand of CM060922.1, from coordinate 136,747,051 downwards.
GAGAAGGGTGTTAAGCAAGAGAATAAATTCTTCGCCACCAAGCAGATATATAATTAACAGAGATCAGTGCTACGCAGTCAATTACAATGTCAGACACACAATCCATACAAGTCCTTTCTGGGTCTGAATGAAACCACAATCCGGAATTCCTTCACATACGTTCAGGCTTCTTGCCACTTAGCTGATATAAATCCATCTGCAAAATGGGAGCTACCCATTTGAGACATTCAGCAAGTTGTCCTTACGATATGAAGTGTCCCGGTCTTCAATATCATCTTCAATGACTTCAATTTCTCCATAATGTCGTATTATTACTTGGAATGGTTTTCAGACATAAATCCAATCTTGGTCTTTCCAAATAAAAAATACAGCTTTAAAACGGCACAAACTCCTTCTTTACAAGCATCTGTATAAACAGATATTCCTTTATTGCAATTGCAAATAGCCAGAACCAGGGCAGTGGCCAATCTCTTCTTTAACTCATTAAAAGCTTCTTCACGGTTAGCAGACCAAACAAATTTGGCATTCTTCATGGTCAACTTTGTCAAGGGAGGGGCTATCTTTGAGAAGTCTTGGACGAATCTATGTAATATCCTGCTAATCCTAAGGAAATTCTAACTTCCTTTGGAGTCGTTTGTTGCTTCCAATGCAAAATAACAGAAACCTTTCTGGGATCTACTGAGATTCCTTCTTCAGATACGATATGCCCAGGAAATTTTACTTCATTTTTCCAAAAATGACATTTGGAAATTTTAGCTTTAAACACATTTCTCCTTAATATCTCCTGGGCAATCATTAAATGCTCAGCGTGTTCTTCCTTGATTTTTGAATAGATCAGGATGTCATCAATGAAGACTAACACAAATTTATTCAACACCTCCCGGAATACTCGAGTCATCAAGTCCACAAAATAGGCTGGGGCGTTTGTCAATGCGAATGACATTACTAACCATTCATAAAAAGTGTCGGGTCCACGAAAAGTAGTCAAATGAATACAATCCTCACCAATTATGAGTTGTTGAAAACCAGAGGCTAAATCCATTTTTGCAAAAAAATCGGGCACCACTTAACTGGTCAAATAAGTCGTCTATTCGTGGCAATGGGTACTTGTTCTTGAGTTTTTGTTTATTAAGGTCTCTATAGTCTACGCATAATTGCAAGGAACCTTCGGACATTGCTACAAATACTACAGCTGACCCCTAATAAGAACGGCTAGGTCGAATAAATACTTTTCTTAAGAGATCTTAGATTTTCTTGTTCCATTCTTCTCTCTCTTTTTGAGCCATTCTTCGACTTGGATGAACAACAGGTTAGGCATTGGGTACTGGGTCAATTCTAAACTCAATTTCTCTGTACGGAGGAAGGCTATTAACTTCTTCAAATACATTAGGAAAATCTCTAACGACAGGAAAGGCTATTAACTTGTTCAAATACATTAGGAAAATCTCTAACGACAGGTATAGTTTTTATGTCAGTATCAGGGTAACCTAAAGTATACATCAAGCTATCACTTTTTGGGATAGGGTCAACACAAGATATTTCAATAAAATTTCCAAGACTTGTCTTTACCAGAGCTTTCCTATATACGTAATCTAGTTTAGCTTCATATTTAGTTAACCAATCCATTCCAATTATAATTTCAAATTCATCGAAGTTAAGAATGAATAAGTTAAAAGGGAATTCATAGTGTGAATAGGTGATAGGAACATTTTTTCAATACAAACATAAGCTAGTAGGACCTCCTACTGGATTACTTACACATAAAGTTTTGTCAACAAATTTGGGTTTAAGTTTCAATTTTTCTATGAGTGGTTTTGAGATAAAACTATGTGAAGTACCAATGTCAAACAGAACTCAGACCAATTTATCAGAAATAAAAATATTACCTTCCAAAACATCCTTCCCTTTATCATTATTCGATGTCGAAGGCTCATCCTTGATTGCGTAAACCTTTACCTCGTCATCTTTCTTCGTTACTGGACAATCTTTAATCATATGACCGAGCTTACGGTAGTGATAACATTCTGGGAGCCCTTGGTTTGGCTTCCTTGACTTCTTTGGCTTCTTACAATCGCGGGAATAATGACCTTTCTCCCGGCAATTGTAGCAGAGAACATCCTTAAGATGATCTTCCTTTGTTCCTTTCTTGTCAGCCTTCTGTTCAGGCTTCTTCCCCTAGAACTTTTTCTTCTTCCAATTGTTACTACCATTACCTTCCGTAACTTCAGTACCCTTCTACTTATCAATAGTAGCATATCTATAACCCATGTCTACCAAGTCAACGAAGGATTGTTTGATATGCGCAGTCATCCTCTCATGGTACTTCAATGCCATCCCCTTATTAAATCTTTCATTTATCTTTAATGGGGTGTCTATTAGCTCAGGTCCAATGCGAGAAAGCTTGTTAAACTTATTTAAATACTCCTCAAAAGACATATTGCCTTGCTTGAGATTCATAAATTCCTTGTACATCCTCGAAATGCTTGCCGAAGGCATATAACGTTCTTCGAAAACTTCTTTGAAATCCTTCCATGAAAATTCGTCTTCTGATTTCCCTCAGACAATAGTCTCCCACCATGCAGCAGCTCCTTCCTGTAATTGCCATGTAGCTAATAACCTCTTTTGGTTATCTTCTAGGTTAAGTCCTTTGAAAATCTTCTCGCATTCGTTAATCCAGGCTTGAGCTTCCATGACATCATCAGATCCCTTAAAAGGTTTCCCGCCCAATTTTGCATAATTCTTGTTCAGAACTAGAAGACTGGTTTGAGTCGGGGCTTGAATCGTAGTCTCATTAACTACAGTAACATTACGACAGTTGGTGGTACCGCTTCCTCCTCGACGTCTGCCTCTATAGCTAATTTTCTACTATCTGAATATAGTATGAAAACGATGTTGGACATACTGATGAATTACCTTAGGAGTTATGAAACTGTTAAACTCTTTGCATTTCATAGGATTCTACTCATTATGGGGTATTATTACCCCTTATCTAATGAGTTATCAAATGAGTTATACCCCAAAGCTTTGTGTAAACCAAAGCTCGATACCAACTGTGATGACCTGGAATTTCGACCTTCGAAAATTGACATTTAATACCTACTTGTATTCAAATGTCGCAAATTCAAATGTCGGATTCCTAGTTGTCTGGGGATATAACACATTATAACAATCATAATGAAACAAAACAACTTCTCATTTACGTAACATGAGATTATATCGTAGTTTACAACAGATACAACATCAAGGTGCAACACTATTTATAATAACAAGATAATATAGAAGCAGCGGAAACAATTAATCAAGGTGAATCCAAAACCAAACTTCATCTTCACCTGGATAGCTCCAGATCACTGATGCCTACAAAAACCAAACGCTCCACAAAAATAGCTAAAGATGCTCTACGGCAATAGCAACTCCACCAAAGCAAAGTCACACTAGAAAAAGGCTCCAAGTTGTAGGCTATAACGACCCGGGTTTTCGCGATCCTGGTTATCGACATAAACTCAATGTCGACTATCCAAACATCGGGAATACTAGATAGTTAATGAAAGAAAATAGAGGGTGAGAATAGATAAGATAGAAAATTAGAATAGAAGAAGGAGAAGAACATCACAACATCAGAGTAAACACGAATCTCACAGCGGAACGAATAAATATATTTCACAACTTAACTTTGAAATAAAACAGTATCTGTATACAATACCATTATTAGAGTATAACATTTACAACACAGCGGAAATAACAATAGATATAAAATCCTGAAACCCCTTGCTCCAACTCTTCAAGTATCTTTAACATCCCAACTACTTGATTGCCTGTACAAAATTAGGCACCCAAAAGTTTAAGGAAAACAAAACAAAATAAACTCTGGGTCAGTCATGTGACTGGTGTAAGTAAACGCCAATCATTTGTTTAACTTTTGAAATCCCATTTAAAAAAATCATAATCGTAAGACTGAACCACACATAAACACGGATGGTTTTTACCTTACGATAACCCAAAACATTTCTTTAAAATCAATACTTTTCTAACATTATAATAAAGTCAAAATCAAATAAATAGTAATCTAGTGGAAACGCTTTCATCTCACGTTCCACATATATTATATACAATCAAACACCACGGGCCCTTATTGGGTAAGGGATTTCCAACTATGACAAGGTATGGAACCACCTTGCGATCAGTGTACTCCAGAAGTGATACACTAGAGTTTAACAAGAACATCTTGCAACTCGGCCACACATGACTGACCATTCATTTCGCTTGAATGTTCCGAATATATTATCATCTTATGGTTGGTATACCAACATAACCGTTCCCGGAAGATACAGAATTGAAAGAAGTAACATATATGAATATTCTCTAGATGGTGAGAATATACCCTACTTGGGTACGACCCACTTAGCCATGCTGCCAGCCCGATTTCTGTCATTTCCCAGTTGATGAGGCTCGAGACCATAACGTAATCTTTTAACAGATCACTCCTTTATTTACTTTGAATGTCACATCGCCATACCCGCCAAATCACAAATTGATTTCCCTAAAAATACCATGGGTATAAGCTAAGAGAAATGAATTCCTCCGCCACCAACGTAAATACGTTTGAAACGATCAGCTTACGCAATCTTCCAGACATACTCTGTCAGACATTCGTCCATTCAAGTTGTCCTAGGACTGAACAACCCGAAGGCACTATTCTATAAATCCATTTTAGGCGGTTTCTACCTAGGATCGCTAGAACAGCCCTTACATTACTCTATCTTCAATTATCTTCATTATATTTGATTCGCAACGTTAACGCCCATACGAAGTGGTTTTCAGATAATGAATCTGATCCCGGTCTCTCCGTATTGACAACGGAAAAATGGTCAAAAACTTCGATAATCGGTGAGTTAACTATCAAAGAAAAACACGTGTGCGAACAAAGATATTACTTCTAGATTGAAATTATATCGATCAACAATCATTTAACATTTATCTCTTTTGTTCATCAATTTATTTATTTTCTATTTCCATATATTCAACATTTCTTATTTTCTAAATTTAGAAAATATACGTTATTATCGTTGGAAAACATTTCCATTTCTTATTTTCTATATTAGAAAACATTTCTGATTCTTATTTGGAAAACATTTCCAAAAAAACTCTTTCATTGAATTTAAACAGATGTTTAAATAAAATATCGTTATGCCAACTCAAAACATTACACTGATTAACTAATTTCACTATCGAACCTTAACCATTCCTTAGCTAAAAATGGAGTCAATCAAGTTTGGGTATAATTACCTCTTAGACCTTAACTGAACAATATTTGTAATATTGAAATAGACAAGTTCGCCTTTTAAACCTTTAACAAACTTCCTTAAGTAACTCTCTTTCAAATAATCTCTATTCAATAACTCTTTCCTTCGAATAAACTATATTTGATAATCACACTTTTCTTCGAATAAACTATATTTGATAATCTCTCTTCAAATAACTATATTTGATTAACTCCTTTCAATTAACTCTATTCGATTAAATCTAATTGATTAACTGTTATCAATTAACTCTATTCGATTAACTCTAATCGATTAACTCTTATCAATTAACTCTATTGGATTAACTCTATTTGATTAACTCAAATCGATTAACTCTTATCAATTATTTCCTTTCGAATAAACTATATTTGATTAACTCCTTTTTAAATAAACTATATTCGATTAACTCCTTTTCGAATAAACTATATTTGATTAACTCCTTTTTGAATAAACTATATTCGATTAACTCCTTTTCGAATAACTCTATTCGATTAACTCCTTTCGAATAACTAATATTCGATAACTCCTTTCGAATAACTAGTATTTGATAACTCCTTTCGAGTAACTAATATTTGATAACTCCATTCGAGTAACTAATATTCGATTAGCTCTCTTCGAATAACTAATATTCGACTAATTCTTTTTGAATAACCAATATTCGAAAATCTTTCTTTGAATAACTATAATTGATAACTCTTTTCAAATAACTAATATTCGATAGCTCCTTTCGAATAACTAATATTCGTTTAACTCACTTCGAATAACTAATATTCGACTAATTCTTTTCGAATAATCAATATTCGAAAATCCTTCTTTGAATAACTATAGTTGATAACTCTTTTCTTCGAATAAACCATATTTGATTAACTCCTTTCAATTAACTCTACTCGAATAACTAATATTCGATTTACTCTAATTCGATTAACTCTATTCTACTAACTCTAATTCGATTTACTCTATTACGATCAACTCTAATCGATTAACTCTAATTCGATTAACTCTATTGATATCCACTTTAAACAATCTTCTCATAACCCTTTTATATCTCATTAGTTCCCTTTTATAATCCTATTTATTTTCCAAATAAATATTTCTTTTATAATTTTATTTATTTATGTTTTACAAAAATTTCCTTTGCAATTCTATATGTAAATGTTTTACGAATATTTCCTTTTCAATTCTATTTGTAAATGTTTTACAAATATTTCCTTTTTCAATTTGTTTCATGAATATTTTTTCTTTTTTATATTTTTTCTATTTATCAAATGATAAATATTCCTTTTATAAAATTCTTGATTTTATAAATATTTCATTTAAAATGTACACTTTGAAAATTTCCGTTTTTACATCCCAGTATTTCATATGGTATTTTAAAATACCAAATAACGATATTCGATGTCATTCCAACACAAAAAATCAACATAATATATATCACATCATATATTACAATATATGAAAAGAACAGTATTATAAATATTGAGGAATCCAGTTGGATCCCTCCAACCAGTTTTCCTGCATCCACAGATGTTAAACAATATAATTAACATCAACTTCATTTCAATATGAAATATTCTGATAAACAGAATCAATATTTGATTAACGATTTATATGTATCGTTATCTATATTTTCAATCAATACATCAGCAATTTAACCAAACCATCAAGACACAACAATCAATCATCATTTATAAACACTAGATTATATTTATAAAAATATAAACTATACAGAGTTAGTGAGATTTACTCACATTGGACGATCATCGTTAAATAACGATAATTGTCGTCGATTCAGATTAGACAATTTTACTTTGCTATAAATTGTAATGAGCTCTGATTCACTCCCAGTCAGCTCCATGGTGTAGCCACCGTCCATACGATCCCAAGGACTTGACCGTTCCAATTTCTGATATATTATGTAGGAGTTATGATATTACGAAGTTAATATACATTGAAATTAAATACACTTTAGTTTAAATCCCATTGGGCCTCACCCCCTTAAATCTCTCGGCCCACTTACCAAATACCTGCTCCCCTTATTCTTTAGTTCGGTCCTCCTACATGCCATGACTCCCTATAGGAAAACATGGCCATTTCCTAATCTTTAACTCCAAACCGCATCCTCTCCACAACATTAAAACTCGAGTACAATTTACCAAACTTCATCACTTCAAAATCTTCACAAAACCATACCATGAAAACCCCTCTCGCACTCCGGGGAGCAAACGCGTCGAACAACGTTTCTGCGTGCTCCAGAAAATTTGATTGACATTTTTATTCCCGGATTCCTACCAAAATCCAACAAATCAAACCTCTCACTCCCATAAACACCACAACAACATCGAATTCACGCATTGAAGCACCAATTTCCCAAATATCCCAACGCTATATTATGCTGTTAAAAACCCAACGTGAAGAACGGACGTCGAATACTGTGAAACTCATATGGAGTTGTAGAGGATTATCTCAGGAACCTAAAAATACTTATTTCAGGATTTGTAGAATTTATTTGGATTTGTTAGAGATTTTACAAAGATCGAAATAATTTCCTTAAGATAAAAAGTTACGGCGGAAAAATGTTTTGATCTAAGAAAACTAATTTTAGGTTTAGGAATTTTTAAGGGTTATTTATAGGATATCTTTAATATTTTAATATTCGATTATTATAATTATTTTTACTCCAACACTTTTTGTATTTGTCTTCAAAAATTCATACGACCACATATAATACACAAAAATCATGAAAATGGGCATGCAGTTACAGTTCGACATTACGGACCCAAGGAAACTGGTTTCATCAAATTCCGACTCCATTTTCTCACACAGCGCATTTTTAACCGTAAAAAACTGAGTTTTTTCACATTAAATATATGTACGACCACATACTGACTCCAAAAATCACGAAACTTTAAATCTAACAATAATTTAATATTCCAGATCCAACAAAATTAGTTTCGTCGAAAATGGAGGTCGCTTGCAAAACTGGTTATTTTTAATGCTCTATATAACCCATTTAAATATATAAATATATTTAAAAATAATTAAATTAAATATTTAAAAATAAATATTATCATATATATTCACAATATAATATCATACGACTTCAATTGGATTTATAACTCGATATTCAAATCCCGGTTTGAATCGATATTTAATTTATATTGAAAAATCCATTTATAATATATATAAATCGTTATAAATTATAAAGGAATTCCATAGCGACTTTTCGAAAATTTGATTTGGACATAAATCAAAATCTACAGAACAAAATCTTGATTTATCTCTTCCATTAGAAAAATATACTTTACTAGCTCCGAACATTTCTTGTTTCACAGAAATCCGATTTAAAACGGATTCAGTATATTCAATCGAAGTTCGAATCACCAAATTACGAACTACAACGCCATTTCAAGCTCGATTTTAATTATAATATAATTATATGTTCGACTGTCGTTTATATAATATATTCGTTAATATAATTCAACTCTAAACTGAATTATATATTATATATGATCCAATTCACACAATATTGTGAATTCCACTATTTCCGACTATTTCAGAATTTAAATATATTGTTCTATTATTTATATTAATTAAATATTCAATATAATTTAATTAAAAAACCATTTAAATTACCAAACCATTATTTAAATAATTAAATAAATTATTTATAATATCGTAAAAATACGGTTCGTTACATTCTTCCCCCCTTAAAATAATTTCGTCCTCGAAATTGCTAAGGTAGAAAACAAACCCTATTAACTGGGTAAAAAATTATTTGTTTATTTATTAACTTCAGTTGGAACTAAACCAATTTAATTTCAACTAAAATATTACTTTTTTCAATTAATGAAAATTTTCGAAAATTTTGAAACTATTCCAACACCCAAAATTTTCGAAAAATTTCGCCAGCACCTCCTTTGTACGGCTCAATCGGTACAACTACAACTCGTCTCTCTGGGCCATCTCCAACCCAAAAGAATATCAAACAGCCAAGCGGCCTGCCAAATCGGCTCTCAAAATCTCATACCCAATATATAATATAAACTTGTACCTTTTTGTCGGGCATATCATTATATCCTTTACATCTGCTGCTAATTCAGCATCTACCAATGTCGTCCCAATCAAACTCCAATCACTTTTATCTCCAACACAACCATTCACTTATATCCAAGCCAAATATCATTTAAAACTCGAGTTTCATTCTCGATTCCAAACTCTTAACTTGATTATCAAATTACACTTCAAATTCGAATCTCACAAATCCAATTTGTCTCGATATCATTCTATTTCAATTTTAGTTACCACTCAGCTGGCTTTATTTTAATTCCAATTGGCTTTCCCAAATTTCAATTCAGTTTGGTTTTAACTCAAACAATCTTTCCTTGGGAAGTTTAAATCACTTAGCTTTTAAAAAATCAAATATCTCTTTTTGGAATTCAAAACAACTTGTTTTCTTAAAACAAATTCAAAACGGTATCTTTGGTAGTAATCCGTCACTTAGAAACTCGAAAATAAACACCGATGATGGTCGACTTCATCATCAGAATTATTTTCCAGTGATCAAAGTGAGTTCAATACTATAGCATTTTCAAAACCATTTCTGAAGACTTTCATTTCGAAATACATTTCAAAATACCATTCACAATGCTTATAAAATAATTTAAAATCTCCCAAGATTTTAAAATTCCCATATATTTAATCCAAATCCATTTACAAACACTTATTCAAATTTCCAAGTTTTTTTATTCAAATTCTGGTTCAAATTCAGTTTTAATTCATTTCGTAATACCTATACGAATTTTAGTTGGTTATTTACATAATCATTTCAATTATAATCTTATCCGATTATAATCACCACCAACACATCCAATATACGATAATACTTCAAATATTAATCATCCTTTTATATCAAAATAGATTTTGGATAAAATTATCTCATTTACCCTCTTTTCAAAACATACAGTGTCAGTTCATCGTATTCGAGTGTTTATGAACCCCTACCGATACAGTGAATCAAACTGATTGACCAGAACCAATAAACGACTCAATAATTAAACCTCCACAATATAAAATCATTTTATATTGAATAACAAATACGTTCACTCGTATATATACACTAAAACTCAATCTAGGGCAAAACTAACCCCATCTCTACTGAGTCATGCCACAGAGCCAAGGTAATTACTTAACCTTTAGCATTGATACCACCGTAAAGACAAGGATTTTCGCGATCCTGGTTATTGACATAAACTCAATGTTGACTATCCAAGCATCGAGAATACAGGATAGTAAATGAAAGAAAATAGAGGGTGAGAACAGATAAGATAAAAAATTAGAATAAAAGAAGGAGAAGAACATCCCAACATCAGAGTAAACACGAATCTCACAGCGGAACGAATAAATATATTTCACAACATAACTTTGAAATAAAATAATATCTGTATACAATACCATTATTACAGTATAACACTTACAACACAGCGGAAATAACAATAGATATAAAATCCTGAAGCCTCTTGCTCCAGCTCTTCAAGTATCTGTAACACCCCGACTACTTGACTGCCCATACAAAATTGGGCACCCAAGAGTTTAGGGAAAACAAAACAAAATAAACTCTAGGTCAGTTATGTGACTGGTGTGAGTAAACTCCAATCATTTGTTTAACTATTAAAATCCTTTCTAAAGAAATGATAATTGTAAGACCGATCCACACATAAACAAAGATGGTTTTTACCTTACGATAACCCAAAACATTTCCTTAAAATGAATAATCTTCTGATATTATAATAATGTCTAAATCAAATAAATAACAATCTAGTGGAAACGCTTTCATCTCACGTTCCACATATATTATATACAATCATACACCGCGGGCGCTTATTGGGTAATGGATTTCCAACTATGAAAAGGTATGGAACCACCTTCCGACTAGTGTACTTTAGAAGCGATACACTGGAGTTCAACAAGAACATCTTGCAACTCGGCCACACATGACCAACTATTCATTTCGCTTGAATGTTTCGAATATATTATCACCTTACGGCTGGTATACCAACATAACTGTTCTCGGAAGATATAGAATTGAAAGAAGTAACATATATGAATATTCTCTAGATGGTGACAATATAGCCTACTTGGGTGCAACCCACTTAGGCATGCTGCCTGTCCGATTTTTTTCATTTCCTGGTTGATGAGGATCGAGGTCTTAACGTAATCTTTTAACATATCACTCCTTTAATTACTTTGAATGTCACATCGCCATACCTGCCAAATCACAAATTGATTTCCCCAAAAATACCACGGGTATAAGCTAAGAGAAACAAATTCCTCCACCACCAACGTAAATACGTATGAAATGATCAACTTACGCGATCTTCTAGACATACTCTATCAGACATTCGTCCATTCAAGTTATCCTAGGACCGGACACCCGAAGGCACTATTCTGTAAATACATTTTAGGAAGTTTCTAATTAGGATCGCCAGAAAAGCCCTTGCATTAATCCGTCTTCAATTATCTTCATTATATTTGATTCGCAACGCTAATGCCCACACAGAGTGGTTTTCAGATAATGAATCTGATCCTGGTCTCTCCGTATTGAAAACGGAAAAATGGTCAAAAACTTCGATAGTCGGTGAGTTAATTATCAAGGAAAAACACGTGTGCAAACAACGATATTATTTCCAGATGGAAATTATATCGATCAACAATCATTTAACATTTATCTCTTTAGTTCATCAATTTATTTATTTCCTATTTCCATATATTCAACATTTCTTATTTTCTAAATTTAGAAAATATATGTTATTACCATAGGAAAAACATTTCCATTTCTTATTTTCTATATTAGAAAACATTTTTTATTCTTATTTGGAAAACTTTTCGAAAAGAACTATTTCATTGGATTTAAACAGATGTTTAAATAAAACATCGTTATTCCAGCTCAAAACATTACACTGATTAACTAATTTCACTATCAAACCTTAACCATTCCTTTGTTAAAAATGGAGTCAATCAAGTTGGGGTATAATTACCTCTCAGACCTTAACTGAACAACATTTGTAATCTTGAAATAGACAAGTTTACCTTTTAAACCTTTAACAAACTTCCTTAAGTAACTCTCTTTCGAATAATCTCTATTCAATAACTCTTTCCTTCAAATAAACTATATTCGATAATCTCTCTTTTCTTCGAATAAACTATATTCGATAATCTCTCTTCAAATAACTATATTCGATTAACTCCTTTCAATTAACTCTATTCGATTAACTCTAATCGATTAACTCTTATCAATTAACTCTATTTGATTAACTCTAATCAATTAGTTATTATCAATTAACTCCATTTGATTAACTCTTATCAATTAACTGCTTTCGAATAAACAATATTTGATTAACTCCTTTTCGAATAAACTATATTCATTAACTCCTTTTCGAATAAACTATATTTGATTAACTCCTTTCCGAATAAACTATACTCTATTAACTCCTTTTCGAATAACTCTATTCGATTAACTCCTTTCGAAAAACTAATATTCGATAACTCCTTTCGAATAACTAATATTCGATAACTCCTTTAGAATAACTAATATTCGATAACTCTTTTCGAATAACTAATATTCAATAACTCCATTCGAATAACTAATATTCAATAACTCCTTTCGAATAACTAATATTCGATAACTCCTTTCGAATAACTAATATTCGATTAACTCACTTCGAATAACTATTATTTGACTAATTCTTTTCGAATAACCAATATTCGAAAATCTTTCTTTGAATAACTATAATTGATAACTCTTAACTAATATTCGATAACTCCTTTCGAATAACTAATATTCGATTAACTCACTTCGAATAACTAATATTTGACTAATTCTTTTCGAATAACCAATATTCGAAAATCTTTCTTTGAATAAATATAATTGATAACTCTTTTCTTCAAATAAACTATATTCGATTAACTCCTTTCAATTAACTCTACTCGAATAACTAATATTCGATTAACCCTATTCGACTAACTCTAACTCGATTTACTCTATTACGATTAACTCTAATCGATTGACTCTAATTAGATTAACTCTATTTATATCCACTTTAAACAATCTTCTCATAACTCTTTTATATCTCGTTAATTCCCTTTTATAATCCTATTTATTTTCCAAATAAATATTTCTTTTATAATTTTATTTATTTATGTTTGCCAAATATTTCCTTTTCAATTCTACTTGTAAATGTTTTACGTATATTTCCGTTTCAATTCTATTTGTCAATGTTTTACAAATATTTCCTTTTTCAATTTCTTTTATGAATATTTTTCATTTTTTGCATTTGTTGTATTTATCAAATGATAAATATTCCTTTTATAAAATCCTTGATTTTATAAATATTTCATTTCAAATATACACTTTGAAAATTTCCATTTTTACATCCCATTATTTCTTACGGTATTTTAAAATACCAAATGACGACGATCGTTGTCATTCCAACACACATAATCAACAGAATATTTATCACATCATATATTACAATGTATGAAAAGAACAGTATTATAAATATTAAGGAATCCAGTTGGATCCCTCCAACCTGTTTTCCTGCATCCACATATGTTAAACAATATAATTAACATCAACGTCATTTCAATATGAAATATTCTGATAAACAGAATCAATATTTGATTAATGATTTATATATATCGTTATCTATATTTTCGATCAATACATCAGAAATTCAACCAAACAATCAACACATAGCAATCAATCATCATTTATAAATACTAGATTATATTTATAAAAAAATAAACTGTATAGAGTTAGTGAGATTTACTCACATTGGACGATCATCGTTAAATAACGATAATTGTCATTGATTCAGATCATACAGTTTTATTTTGCTATAAATTGTATCGAGCTCCGATTCACTCCTAGTCAGTTCCATGGTGTAGCCACCGTCCATACGATCCCAACGGATCTAACCATTCGAAATTCTGAAATATTATGTAGGAGTTATGATATTATGAAGTTAATATACATTGAAATTAAATAAACACTTAAGTTTAAATCCCATTGGGCCTCACCACCTTAAATATCTCGGCCCACTTACCAAATACCCGCTCCCCTTCTTCTTCAGTTCGGTCCTTCTACATGCCGTGACTCCCTATAGGAAAATATGGCCATTTCCCAATCTTTAACTCCAAACCACATCCTCTCTACAACATTAAAACTCAAGTACAATTTACCAAACTTCATCACTTCAAAATCTTCACAAAACCATACCATGAAAACCCCTCTCACACTCCTGGGAGCAAATGCGTTGAACAGTGTTTCTGCGTGCTCTAGAAAATTTGGTCGACATTTTTATTCCCCGATTCCTACCAAAATCCAACAAATCAAACCTCTCACTCCCATAAACACCACTACAACATCGGATTCAGGCATTGAAGCTCCAATTTCCCAAATATCCCAACCCTGTATTAGCTGTTAAAAACCCAACGTGAAGAATGGACGTCGAACACTGTGAAACTCATATGGAGTTATAGAGGATCATCTCAAGAACCTAAAAATACTTATTTCACGATCTGAAGAATTTATTTGGATTTGTTTGAGATTTTACAAGATCAAAATAATTTCCTGAAGATAAAAAGTTACAGCGGAAAAATGTTTTGACCTAAGAAAACTGATTTTAGGTTTAGGAATTTTTAAGGGTTATTTGTAGGATATCTTTAATATTTTAATATTCGATTATTATATTTATTTTTACTCCTACGCTATTTGTATTTGTCTTTGAAAATTCGTACGACCACATATAATACCCAAAAATCATGAAAATGGGCATGTAGCTAAAGTTCGACATTATGGAACCAACGAAACTAGTTTCGTCGAATTCCGACTCCGTTTTCTCACACAGCGCATTTTTAACCGTCCAAATACTGACTATTTTTCACATTAAATATCCGTACAGCCACATACTGACTCCAAAATCACGAAATTTGAAATCTAACAATAATTTAATATTCCGGATCCAACAAAATTAGTTTCGTCGAAAACGGAGGTCATTGCAAAACTAGCTATTTTTAAAGCTCTAAATAACCCATTTAAATATATAAATATATTTAAAAATAATTAAATTAAATATTTAAAAATAAACATTATCGTATGTATTCATAATATAATATCATACAGCTCCAATTGAATTTATATCTCGATATTCAAATCCAGGTTTGAATCGATATTCAATTTATATTGAAAAATCCATTTATAATATGTATAAATCGTTATAAATTATAAAGGAATTCCATAGCGACTTTTCGAAAATTTGATTTGGACAAAAATGAAAATCTACACGATGAAATCTCGATTTTTCTCTTCCATTAGAAAAATATACTTCACCAGCTCCGAATGTTTCTTGTTTCGTAGAAATCCGATTTAAAATAGATTACGTATTTTCAGTTGAAGTTTAAGTCGCCAAATTATGAACTACAGCGCCATTTCAAGCTCGATTTTAATTATAATATAATTATACATTCGACTATCGTTTGTATAATATATTCATTAATATAATTCAACTCTAAACTGAATTATATATTATATATGATCCAATTCACACAATATTTTGAATTCCACTATTTCCGACTATTTATGATTTTAAATATATTGTTCTATTATTTATATTAATTAAATATTCAATATTATTTAATTAAACGACCATTTAAATTACCAAACCATTATTTAAATAATTAAATAAATTATTTATAATACAGTAAAAATACGGGTCGCTACATAGGCTCCAAACACAGCTACTAAACCTGACGCTAGGCTACCGTGTGGAAAATTATAGGCACCCAGAGTTTTGTGGAAAAACGAATAAAATCTAGGTCAGTCATGGGACTGGTGTGAGAACTCAATATGTATTTGTTATTTTCAATAAAATTTGCAATGCGTTTTAGAAAATGAAACAAACATAAGGTCTCGCAGCACACACATAGAGTAAACGCACACATGGGCGAGGTTTCTCCTTATGATAATCAAACATGCTTGATGCACAAAAATCATTTTCCATATTATTATTAGTGCATAGTGTGAAAACAATTTCGCAAATAAATTTATAAATCAGAGCCAACATAATGTTGTATCCCACTATGCTAACATAATACTGCTGGTAACCAGCATAATATACAAATGAAATCGTAAAAGCTCGCAGTGGATAATGAATTTCCAACAAATGACCAAGTAAAGGAACTTCCTTACTGAACCGATGGTTACGCCTCTAGAGGAACTCCCCGAGAACTAAATCGGGCTCTCTGCCAACACGAGGTCGGGTTACCCCTTAACTGGGTAACTTAGAGCACGCCTGAGTATATGAAACACCCCATCTCCGTTAGGGTCACTCTCGAAGGGAATGCCCTAATTTTGGTGGAGGTTCATAAGTATAAGTCACATATACACAAGACAGGTATAAGTACACATATTTTTGAAACAGCGGAAAACAACAGCAACTTTTTTATTTCATCAAAATACGTGTTACACAAACCATGCCACAGTTGTCTTACAATACTCCCAAAAACATTACATTTTCATAACTGTCTTGATTTCATAATTTAAAGAAGCATAGAAACATAAGTAAACTGCATAAGTCCCATAATTACTGTCCAAAGCCATAGTCCAAAACGAAAGAGATCCAAGCAATACATTATTTTTCTTCAAGCTGGATGTAAAAACTGGTCAAGCTGCGGTATTCCCCTCCCTATGGACCTTGGGGGGGAGGGGGGAATGAAAGAAAAGAAGGCGAAAGAAAAGTAGAGTCAGACATAAAGCCTGAGTAAGTCTAGGACTATTCAGTCTATGAATAAAGAATTGGGCATGATTAGTATAAACAGGAAATGGGAAAGCACTATAAACTAAGTTAAGTTGTCTAGAGTCGAATATACTATCGTACCCCATATTAATCTCTGTACCCATATAAACTAGTTCCCAACAGGCACCCCATAATCAGGGTGAATTGATCCATTTCTGATGATCGGCTCCTACTCGCATGGTTACATGTGTCTTACGGCACCCGTTGTTGTAGTTACCTATGCTGGTCCCACCATGGGGTGTATCAAGTCCCATGGTGGCGGCCCGACACAATTCTAGAATGCACAGGTATACTACTAGTGCCCAGTGCCTAATTTTTCTACGCCGGAGTGTGTGCACGCCCGCACCCCGTTAGAATCTACACTGCTGCACCACCGCCGTCGATTTGACCTCTTACAGTCAGCCCAGTAATCGTGCCCCACCCTGCCTAGTTCAGGGTATCCTGATACACCTTGTCGGGTTACTGCTGAAAAGGGTCCCCCGCTACTAGGTTTTCTATTTCTAGCCAACATGCTAAGTTGGTTAAGTGTTTTTAAACCTAACCCCCAATCAGTCTGTATAGTTTAGCATGTTCAATTTGATTAAGTATTAATTCAATTTACTTAATCCTATCAATCCTGACTCAGCCTTAATTGTCTTATTAATGCCTCGACCTCTCACATTAGACAGGTATTGTTGTGACTGCCAGTTGCCGGTTGGTTCCGGGCAGTCTTACGTCACAACTCAGTCTAACCTCGGGTCTTTATTGGGCTCAGTGTTTAACCACCCACATTAGATAGGTATTGTTGTGACTACTGGACAGCCGGGCAGTTCCGGGCAGGTTTACATCACAACTCAATCCAACCTCGGGTTAAACACATCGTATTTTCTAAGTTTACATATTTTGTCTCTTTTCTTTTTATATGTAAATATTTGCAGCCCATTATTCAAATTCATCTTTATTGGGTAAAGTTAAATTATACCCCTTAGATGTTCTCAAGGTCGTTGGCATGCGTCAAACATGCCAACACATATGTTTTATATTTTAACCCAAACGTCATTGCCCCGTTTTATACGTTCGCTACAATATAACATATGTTGGGTTTAACATTTAAACCCAACTTAGCCACATGAAAAGGGGGAGGCTTAGAACGTGGTGTTTATATATTCTAAGTAACATCAAAAGGGGAGTGTGAACGTATGAACTTGCAACATAACGATCTAATTAACATAAATTAGGCACTTGTGAACTTGCATTGTAATGGCATATAATCATGACATAAAAACATACCTAAACATGGATCATGGTTTTTAATCTATTCATGTAAACTTGCAATTGAAATGTAAATCTAACTTAATTATGTGTCGCATATATTATCATATGATTTTGATAACAGCATAGGCCTAAAACATATTTTGTTTGGGCATAAAGTCAAACATAAACTAGCCATGTTCATAAAGTCAACACAAGTTCACAAAGGTGCTTACTTTTGTTACTAACACAAAGGTATGGTTTTACACTTGAATCATGATGCCAATTCCAACATAAATTCATATGAATCATACTACTCAAATGGATCCAACTACACTAAAGATAACCATAAAATTATACATCATGTTGGCATAATAGTAAATCATATACTTGCATGAATCTCAACTTTGTTGAAATAAACTATCACAAACATATAGTCGTTACTTTCAACATGAAACGTATATTTGCAATTATCCAATAGGTGTTGAAATAAACTACCACAAGCATATAGTCATTAACTTTCAGCATGAGTCATATACATGCAAATATCCAATAGGTCTAACATCATTATACCACAACATGAATTATCATCACCACAATTTAAGTACAATTCCATTTCTCATTTTACACAAATCAAAACACAATTATTCAGTCATATCGGAATAGCACTCTACTTACAACATATGACGAATCTTCAATTCAGGTTTCTGAATTCTGAATTCTGAATTTGGAGATGCTATCCTTTGTTGTAGGCGTTGTTTTGATTTAGTTGTTGTTGCTTTAAGCTTTTGAATTATCTCCTAATCGTCTCTCAATTTTGACGGCTACTCCTAGTCTTTCCTCAGCAGCATGACGGTTTCATTCTCATTTTTATTTCTATGAATTAGGTGGAGTCTTAGGTCCTTTTTATAGAGTTTGTGAATTGATTAGGACCGTCGATGGAGCTTGGATTAATATTAGCTGTTCGTTTGAAGGAGAGACCAATCAGGAGCCGACACCTAGCCCTAATGACAAGGCAAGGCTCAGAAATTCGGCCAAGCACAGACTAGGCCAGCCAGGAGGGGCTGGGTTCAACCTGGCTCAAGGGCTAGGTCGACTCCCCAGTCGACCCCCAGGTCGAATACCCAGTCGACCTGGGTGCCCCAGGTCAACTACCCAGTCGACCTGGGTGTCTTGGGCGGGAAAATTCCCGCCCTGCCCAATCTGGCCCGATTTTTTTGAAATTTAATTTGTTCTGAGCTGTTTCTGTCTGTTTGAATTTTAAACTGAATTCTGAAACTTCTAGAGGCCATATCTCCCTCATACGGAGCCCGTTTTACGCAAACTCGGACTCTATCTCAAGCGGAATTCCGAGACGAACGCAATGGCGTATCCCGTTTCCCTTAATTCTTTGATTTGAAATTAATTATACTTTAATTTGTGAATTTCACTGTTATAGAATACACGGGGTGTTACATTCTCCCCCACTTAAAAGGATTTCGTCCCCGAAATCTTCATGTTTAGGAAGAATGTATATACTAACATCCAAACGTCCATCTACTCATCCATCAAACACGAGCGTCCATTGTCCTTAAAAGACTTCTAATGCTTCATGATCATATGCGAAGTGTGTGTACATGTACTTATCTAATGCAAAATCAGTCGGTCTACTGATTCAGTTGACCTCCTTAATGCAAATTATGTAAATGTCATGAATCCATTATGTATGCAAATTTTCCTATTCATGATTCTACATGAGTGCACAATCATTCATATAAATGCAACATCCATATGACAACACATTAAACTTCAACCATATACAAATGCAAACATATATATGCATATGCAATATGAGGTGACTGAGCCGATCTAAAACCTAGATTGTGTGTATATGCAACCACGAGCAACCACTAGCAATCACTTGCAACCACTTGCAACCATCATCCATAACATGTTTCAATTACATGTTTTCATCCAAAGGGTCTCTACCTAAAAGATAAGGTCGAGGAGATATACCTAAAAAGATAGATAAAAGTGCAACTTAAGGAAAAAGAAAGATCAAAGATGTACCCTCGAAAAGAAAAGGGTAGGCTGCGCGTATTCTAGCTCCAGTTTCCGAAGTTGCGTCTCCCTCAGCGTGGCCCCACTGAACTTTGACGAGCTTGACTTCGCGGTTGCGTAGCCTTTTCATTTCCATTCCTAATATGTGGGTTGGTACATTCCTCACGGTTGCTTCACGTTCCACTTCAGCTTCCTCAATGATATTTGGCTCTACCACTTCAGCAGATTCATGTAGACATTTTCAGAGGTGCGAAACGTGAAAGACGCTGTGAACTCCAGCTAGTTTTCCGGGTAGGTCTAATCTATAGGCCATTTTCCCAATTTTCTCGATGATAGGAAATGGTCCTACGAATCTCGGTGCTAGCTTCCCTGTGGTTCCAAAACGAACAACGTTCCTTAGCGGAGATACCTTAAGAAAAACCCTGTCTCCAACCTCAAATTCAAGGTCGGTCCTCCTCTTGTCGGCGTAGGATTTTTGTCTGTCTTGGGTTGTCTTCATTCTTCTCCGTATTAAGTCTACTTTCTCTGAACTCTCTCGGATCATATCTGGTCCAAGTATGAGATTGTCAGTAGACTCCCACCAACAAGTGGGCGATCGGCACGGTCTTCCATATAAAGCCTCGAAGGGCGCCATTCCGATGGTGGCTTGGTAGTTGTTGTTGTAGGCAAATTCCACCAAAGGAAGATGGTCTTCCCCCGTCCCTCCGAAGTCAAGGACGCACAGTCTTAAAAGGTCCTCCAAAACTCTGTTCACTCTTCCTGTCTGGCCATCGGTTTGGGGATGATAGGCTGTGCTCAAGCATAACTGTGTGCCTACTGCTTCTTGCAGACTCCGCCAAAATTCACTTGTGAAGATAGGGTCTCGGCCACTAACAATGCTGGAGGGTATTCCATGGAGTCGAGCAATTTCCTTGAGATAAAGAGATGCTAGGGATGAGACAGTTCTTTTACTCTTGACAGGTAAAAAGTGGGCGCTTTTAGTAAGCCTATCCACTATTACCCAAATGCTAGTGTTGCATCTTCTAGACCTAGGTAGCTTATCAATGAAGTCCATTGAGATGATATCCCACTTCCACTGCGGGACCTCTAGAAGATGGAGCAGACCGCCAGGCTTCTTCAGCTCCGCCCCTTATCCTGTTGGAAAATCACACACTTAGAAACGAAATCTGCCACGTCCTTCTTCATGCGCTCCAAAAGAAAGTTCGCTTTATGTCCTTGTACATTTTATCTCCGCCTGGATGTATCGTAATCTTGGAGTGATGAGCTTCCTCGAGAACCGTCTTTACTAAATCCCTTGTCTGTGGGACGCATAGTATTCCATCTCGCCTTAGCCAAGCCTTATCGTCGATGGAGTATCTGTTGAGGTGACTTGAAGTCTCACCCTTAATTAGCCTATTAATTGTTTCTACAAGCTGAGGGTCTTCGTGTTGTGCTGTCCCTATTGAGTCCACTAAAGTCGGGCGTACTTCGAGAGATGCTAGCAAGCCCGGTACAAAATCGGAGGAGGGCCTAAAGTCAAAGCTGGCTATAAATTCTAGGCTTTGCCTTTCAACAAACAGCGGGCTTAGGGTCAGTTTCTTTCGGCTCAACGTGTCTGCCACTACGTTGCCTTTGCCCGGAGTGTAGGAGATCTCGATATCGTACGAGGCAAGAAACTCCATCCATCTCTGTTGCCTCAAGTTAAGATCTTTCTGCGAGAAAAGATATTTCAACGATTTATGGTCAGTGTAAAGTTCGAACTTCTCACCTAGGAGATAGTGTCGCCAGGACTTGAGTTCAAAGACGATGGCGGCTAACTCAAGATCGTGGGTCGGGTAGTTCTTTTCATGAACTTTCAATTGTCTCCCGCCATAAGCTACTACCCTTCCTTCTTGCATTAAGACAACGCCTAGCCCTGTCCTACATGCATCTGTATAAACTGTGAACATCTTGCTTCCATCTGGCAACGTCAAAACTGGGGCTGTTGTAAGAGCCCTTTTTAGTCGTTGGAAAGCAAACTCGCAATCCAAGTCCCAATTGAACACTAGATTCTTCTTTGTCAGCCTTGTGAGCGGAGCTGATATTTTTGCAAAGTCTCTGATGAATTTCCGATAGAAGCCTGTTAGCCCGAGAAAGCTTCGGACTTCTGTTGCGTTGCTTGGTGTCTTCCAGTCCTGCACCGCTACTACCTTAGCAGGGTCCATAGATAACCCTTCTTTGGATACTATATGCCCAAGAAACCTTACTTCCTGTCTCCAAAAGTGGCACTTGGAGAATTTGCCTTTTAGCTGATGGACTCGCAGAGTTTCCATGATTGCCCTTAGGTGCTGAGCATGCTCTTCTTCATTCTTTGAGAAGATCAAGATATTGTCTACGAAGACCACTACGAACTTGTTGAGGAATTCTCTAAACACCCTACCCATCAGGTCCACGAAGTAAGCGGGTGCATTTGTCAAGACGAAAGGCATGACAAGCCATTCAAAGAAGCCGTCTGGGGTTCTAAATGCCATCTTATCAATGCTATCTTCAGCCACCCTTAGCCGATGAAAACCGGTAGTCAAATCGAGTTGGGAGAAAACAGACGCTCCTACAAGCTGATCAAACATATCGTCGATTCTGGGGAGAGGGTGCCTATTCTTTTTCGTTAGCTTGTTGAGCTCCCTATAGTCAACACATAGACGGAGTGAACCATCTGCCTTTGCGGTGAACACCACTGGAGCGCCCCATTCTGAAATGCTCCTTCTAATGAACCCCTTCTCTAGAAGCTCTTTAATCTGTTTACTAAGCTATTTCCTTTCCTATGGAGCCATGTGTCTAACGGGCAATGCAACGAGCTTTGCATTATCTACAAGAAATATGGGGAAGTCTATTTCCCGCTTCGGAGGTAAGCCCTTTACCTCTTTGAAGACATCCGGATATTCCCGGACGACCCTAACCAATTGCAAACTCTCAACAGAAGCATCTAGCGATTCAAGATAACTAAGCATAACCGCATACGAGGGATTACAAGTAATTTCCAGAGTGTTACCGAGTTGGGTCAGAAGCCTAACCACCCTTTTCTCACAATCAAGGATGGCACCATTACTGGATAACCAATCCATGCCCAAAATCAAACCATATCCCGAGAATCCCAAAACAAAGGCACTACATCTAAATTCTACGCTTAGAATAGAATTTTCAATCCCACACGGATCATAGACAGATGAGCTGGGGCCCAACTGGATTTGAAACAATTAAGGGGTCCTCTACCATAATAGTTTCTAGGTGTAGAGATTCTACTAAAGTAGATGAAATGATGGAGTGTGATGCGCCAGAATCAAATAAAGTGCAAACTGGGTGATCATAAAGATAAACTACACTTTCTACAGAAGTATTTATACCTCGCTGTTGCAGAGGTGGCGCTTCTAGCACATGAACCTGTGCCCCTGAGGTGGATCCAGCCCTCTGCCCCTGCCCTCGCTTCTTTGGGCAATCCTTAGCCATATTGCCTGTTTCACCGCAAGAAAAACACCCACCATTCAACTTGGCCTTCTTTTTCTGGCAATCTTTCACCAAGTGCCCCACTTTGCCACAAAAATTACACTTCCTCTTCTCTTTATTGTCTTTCCTGCCCTTCTTAAAGTCTGTCTTCTTAGGCTGTAAACCCTCTTTCTTCCCTTGAGAGCTTTCTGCCTTTGTCTCCTTCTTGCCCTTATCCTCTTCGTTCAGCAATGCCATCTGCACCAACCTTTCATACGTAGCTCCCATGGGTATATGGGTCATGGCCAAACTGTGTAATGGCTCATTCAATCCCTTGACAAAGCGGAGAGCCTTCTTGTGCGGAGTGTTGACTAGGTCTAGTCTGAACCTAGCCAGCTGATCGAACTGATTAACATACTCTTTGATTGTCATATTCCCTTGCTTAAGAAATAAGAATTTTTCCAACTGAAGACTCCTTTCAGCTTCTGAGAGAAATTTAGCCTCAAACCTTGCCCTAAAGTCCTCCCATGTTTCCACTGGTCCTTCTGCATTGGTGACTTCCCACCACTAGGAAGCCTCGCCTTTAAGTAGCCATACTGCCAGTTGTACCTTCTGCCTATCTTCTACCTCAAAGATGACGAACAAGTCCTCGGTTTCCTTCAGCCAATTCCTGGCTGCCGCGAAGGACTCGGTTCCATGAAAGTCCTTTCCTCCCATAGCTTTAAAATCTTTACATATCTTAGCAAAAGTATTACCTCGCGGAGGAGGTGGGGGAAGAGGTGTTGCTGCATCTGGATGATTTCCCATAGCTGGGGGAGGAGGAACAGTGGGACCTGGCTGATTGGCCCTTGCTTCTAAGAACCGTCTGAACCAACCAGGTATCGGTATACCCTCTGGCAAGTTAAGTTCTTCGAACATGCTGAAACAAAAAGGATAGATTCAAAACGAAGGATAAAAGATAATACCTATGGCTTTGGGGGGACTATGCCTTTTTAAAATAAAATAACATTTTATCTTTAAAAATGCTTCTTTAAATCTTCTTTTTGGAAATGAATTTTCAAAACTTTTTATCTTATATAGTAAACCTATGCTTTGATACCAAGTGAAACACCCCCCCTCCGTTAGGGTCACTCTCGAAGGGAATGCCCTGATTTTGGTGGAGGTTTATAAGTATAAGTCACAGATACACAAGACAGATATAAGTACACATATTTTTGAAATAGCGGAAAACAACAGCAACTTTTTTATTTCATCAAAATACGGGTTACACAAACCATGCCATAATTGTCTTACAATACTCCCAAAAACATTACATTTTCATAACTGTCTTGATTTCAATATTTAAAGAAGCATAAAAACATAAGTAAACTGCATAAGTCCCATAATTGTTGTCTAAAGCCATAGTCCAAAACGAAAGAGATCCAAGCAATACATTCTTTTTCTTCAAGCTGGATGTAAAAACTGGTCAAGCTACGGTATTCTCTCCCTGTGGACCTTGGGCGGGGGAACGAAAGAAAAGAAGATGAAAGAAAAGTAGAGTCAGACATAAAGCCTGAGTAAGTCTAGGACTATTCAGTCTATGAATAAAGAATTGGGCATGATAAGTATAAACTGGAAATGGGAAAGCACTATAAGCTAAGTTAAGTTGTCTAGAGTCGAATATACTATCGTACCCCATATTAATCTCTGTACCCATATAAACTAGTTCCCAACAGGGCCTCCTTAATCAGGGTGAAGTGATCCATTTCTGATGATCGGCTCCTACTCGCGTGGTTACATTTGTCTTACGGCCCCCGTTGTTGTAGTTACCTAACTGGTCCCACCATTGGGTGTATCAAGTCCCATGGTGGCGGCCCGACATAATTCTAGAATGCACAGGTATACTACTGGTGCCCAGTGCCTAATTTTTCTGCGCTGGAGTGTGTGCACGCCCGCACCCCGTTAGAACCTACACTGATGCGCCACCGCCGTCAATTTGACCTCTTACAGTCAGCCCAGTAATCGTGCCCCACCCTGCCTAGTTCAGGGTATCCTGATACACCTTGTAAGGTTACTGCTGAAAAGGTCCCCCGCTACTAGGTTTTCTATTTCTAGCCAACAGGTTAAGTTGGTTAAGTGTTTTGTAAACATAACCCCCAATCAGTCTGTATAGTTTAGCATGTTCAATTTGATTAAGTATTAATTCAATTTACTTAATCCTATCAATCCTGACTCAGCCTTAATTGTCTTATTAAAGCCTCGACCTCTCACATTAGACAGGTATTGTTGTGACTGCCTGTTGCCGGTTGGTTTCGAGCACTCTTACATCACAACTCAGTCTAACCTCGGGTCTTTAATGGGCTCAGTGTTTGACCACCCACATTGGATAGGTATTGTTGTGACTACTGGACAGCCGGGCGGTTCGGGGCAGGTTTACATCACAACTCAATCCAACCTCGGGTTAAACACATCGTATTTTCTAAGTTTACATATTTTGTCTCTTTTCTTTTCATATGTAAATATTTGCAGCCCATTATTCAAATTCATCTATATTGGGTAAAGTTAATTTATACACCTTAGATGTTCTCAAGGTCGTTGGCATGCATCAAACATGCCAACACATATGTTTTATATATTAACCCAAACGTCATTGCCCCGTTTTATACGTTCGCTATAATATAACATATGTTGGGTTTAACATTTAAACCCAACTTAGCCACATGAAAAAGGGGAGGCTTAGAACATGGTGTTTATATATTTTAAGTAACATCAAAAAGGGAGTGTGAACATATGAACTTGCAACATAACGATCTAATTAACATAAATTAGGCACTTGTGAACTTGCATTGTAATAGCATATAATCATGACATAAAAACACACCTAAACATGAATCATGGTTTTTAATCTATTCATGTAAACTTGCAATTGAAATGTAAATCTAACTTAATTATGTGTCGCATATATTATCATATGATTTTGATAACAACATAGGCCTAAAACATATTTTTTTTGGGCATAAAGTCAAACATAAACTAGCCATGTTCATAAAGTCAACACAAGTTCACAAAGTTGCTTACTTTTGTTACTAACACAAAAGTATGGATTTACACTTGAATCATGATGCCAATTCCAACATAAATTCATATGAATCATACTACTCAAATGGATCCAATTACACTAAAGATAACCATAAAATTATACATTATGTTGGCATAATAGTAAATCATATACTTGCATGAATCTCAACTTTGTTGAAATAAACTATCACAAACATATAGTTGTTACTTTCAACATGAAACGTATACTTGCAATTATCCAATAGGTGTTGAAATAAACTACCACAAACATATAGTCGTTAACTTTCAGCATGAGTCATATACTTGCAAATATCCAATAGGTCTAACATCATTATACCACAACATCCCAAATCTATTCATAATTAGAATCATAGCAACATACAATTATGAATTATCATCACCACAAATTAAGTACAATTCCATTTCTCATTTTACACAAATCAAAACACAATTATTCATTCATATCGGAATAGCACTCTACTTACAACGTATGACGAATCTTCAATTCAGGTATCTGAATTCTGAATTTGGAGATGCTATCCTTTGTTGTAGGCGTTGTTTTGATTTAGTAGTTGTTGCTTTAAGCTTTTGAATTATCTCCTAATCGTCTCTCAATTTTGACGGCTACTCCTAGTCTTTCGTCAGTAGCATGACGGTCTCATTCTCATTTTTATTTGTATGAATTAGGTGGAGTCTTAGGTCCTTTTTGTAGAGTTTGTGAATTGATTAGGACCGTCGATGGAGCTTGGATTAATATTAGCCGTTCGTTTGAAGGAGAGACCAATCAGGAGCTGACACCTAGCCCTAATGACAAGGCAAGTGTAACACCCTACGTCCATTAATGTCACTCACAAAGGGAATGCATTAACTTCCATGGAGGTTATAAGTGAATATAGAACAGAAAAATTACAACAAGACAGATAATAAGTAGTACTTGAAAACTAAAACTTCATTTTATTTCAGCGGAAACATGTTTATTACATCACAAAACCATTAATCAGAGTCAAATACATTATACATCTTCATAAAACAAAATACATAATCCCATTACACAAAAAGCCATTAATGAAGATAACAAGATGGACTTTACTTCAAGGGTCCAAGCTTTCCAAAGAGATGGAGCAATCCAATCAAGCTCCACAAGAGCTGGGCCCAACCTGTGGACCTGGAGGGGGAAAAGGATAGAAATGGAGGGGGTCAGACATAAAGTCTGGCGAGTATGATAATTCTAACAATACTATTATCAAAATAACTAGACTAAGGCATAAGCTGGAAGACAAGTAAATGTCTATGAACTATTAAGAAGATAAAGATAGCGTTTCAGATAACGTTGAAGATAACGGTAAAGTCATACCTAATTACTAACAAATGATTACTACACTGCACCGCACATTACTACACTGCACCGCACCATTCACCCTAAAGGTTGATCCCACTTGCTTCACACAGAAACATATAAATAGCCTTATGTACTCCTAGCTGACTACATAGGTGGTGTCTGCCCCTATCTCCACTAGGTGTACCCCACTACCCACTTTCGATCGGCTCCCTACTCGTAGATACCCGTGCTGGCCCCACAGTGGGGTGTATCACTCCCCTAAAGTGGCAACCCGATACAACTTGAGAATGCACGGCTTATACCTACACGATGCAACAACGTCTTATCTACCAGCCTGGGTCCACACACGCATATGAAACCCGTTGGACTTGCGTTGCCATAGCTCCCCGTTTTGGCCTCTTACAGTCAAACCCAGCATGCGTGTCCCGTCCTCGACTTGGGTCGAACCCACAAAGATACGTTTGGGATACTGGTCGAAATGGGCCCCCACCTAAGCTTGTCACTAGTATATCCCACTTAACCCTCTTAGTCATGTTCATTTACATGTGTGTTTGGTTAATTCTAACTAATCGTATTTCATATGCCACTAAGGGCACCCCCTAGATTCCTCATGCCACCCAAGGCACCTACTTAACCCCCATGTCCCACCTTACATGTTTATCTGGTTAAGTATTTCTTAATTCATTCAGGCCATAACCTCATAAAGACCTCTCACATTAGACTGGCATTTATGGCAGCTAGATTTGCCGGGCGGGTCCGGGCAGTCTTACACCATAAAAGAGTCTAACCTCGTGTCTTTACAACCGATATGCTTTAGTTTAGGCCTAGGACCTCTCACATTGGGCTGACATTTGTGACCACTAGATTTGCCGGGCGGGTCCGGACAGGTTTACGTCACAAACGAGTCCAACCTCGTGTCCTAAGCATTGATTAACACTTAAAATCTTTTAACCCAGTTTTAATAATTCCCTATTCAAATTATTAATTAAGTCAACTTTTAATGATGTCCATAATTGACTCAATTATGGCCATCCACTTATGGCATGCAAAATCATATCAATTACACCCCAACTTTTCAATATTAAATCCTTAATATTACCCCTACCCCACGCTTATACGTTCGCTTATTCAACGCATAATATAGGCTAGACTTGTATAGTCTAACACCTAGCACAAAGATAAATTATCACAACATATAGACAATTAAGAAAAATATAATCATAATAGGGGTGAAACTTTCATAAACTACACATGTTAAGGATCAAAAGGTGTCAACTTGTTAAATGTCTCAATTTACATGATATGATCATAGCCCAAATCTATACATAAACTTGCATATGTGGTTTTTAGGAAACATAATGATGGTGTGAACTGGCATAGGATATCACATATGTCATAGCATAATTCTAGATGTCATAATAGATGTCTTGGCATATGTTCATAACTTTTCTAATCAATCTAACTTGCATATGTGACTCGTCATATAGATCAACATAGCCCAAACATGATGATTTAATTAATATGAACTAACTAGCATAGATAGTAACATCATGGCTTTTTACATGTATGATTCATCGCAACTTAGCATAGAACTTTCAACAAACATAACATCATCCTAGCATGATTTACAACATATAAGATATCATCATCACATAACATTGGATTTACAATATACATGATAGAAAAAGGGGTTTACAACAACATATATGATAATTTACATCATCTACTCATAATCCATTTGTAACTCAACCTAATTGAAATGATAATAATCTTGTTAAGATCATCATACTCACAATTTAGAGAAGAAAAGAGAGAGGTTTGCTTTGCTTTAGGGTTGAGAGAATTAGAATTGAATTAGCTTTTCTTCCTTCTTAGTTGGCGGCGGCTCCATTGATTTCCATAGCGACGGTAACTATTCTATTTTAATTAGGTTTAGGGTTAGCATTAGGATGTATTTATAGGTGTAGGAAGTTATTTAGGACAATTAGATTAACCCTGAACCATAAGAACCAATCAAATGCAAAATCTGCATTTGAGCAAATCGGCCCACGGGTTGACAGCCAAACACCCTGGATTAACCCCTAGTTGACCCAGCAAGGCTATGGTCGACCTCAAAAATGGGCTGGTTCGGTTATTTCCCCTCCCAATTCGCTGTTTTGAACTTTTTCGCATATTTATTTATTTAATTTTTAATTTTTTTTATATATATATATCAATATATATATATATATATATATTTCTCTGCGCAACCCATTTCACTTAATTCTTTTCTAAAAATTAAGTATACTTTAATTTGTGAATTCTAATGTTATAAAATTACGGGGTGTTACATTCTCCCTTCCTTAAAGGATTCCGTCCCCGAAATCTCCGAGTCAAGAAGAATGTATATCCTACCATCTAATCGTCCATCTACTCAACCATCAAACACCAGCATCCATTGTCCTTAAAAGACTTCTGATGCTTTAATGTTTGTATGCACAGTGTGTGTATATGTCCATATCTAATGCAAAATTTGGCGGTCTACTGATTCTGTCGACCTCCTTAGTGCAATTCATGATAGTGCCATGCGTTCAATATGTATGCAAAAGATTCCTAATGATACATATTAATTCTATATGCGTGCACAACCATCCACCCGAGTGCAGCAACTATATGATAATACAACCATTATACATCCATATATATGCAATATGCAATATGAAGTGACTGAGCCGATCTGGTGCCTAATAGTGTGTGTATATGCATCCACGAGCAACCACTAGCAAACACTTGCATCCACTTTGCATCCACCATACATAACATGTCTCAAACACATGTTCCAACCATAGGATTATCCTAACTAAAGGTCAAAGATACTAGCGAGAGGATATACTAAAGATAAGATAAGTACAAGCTAAGCAATAAAGGAGAAATTAAAGGACATACCCTCAAAAAGAAAAGGGTATCGTTAACGCATCTTCTCTTCCGTCTCCCAAGTAGCATTGCTCTCATCATCTCCCCATTGCACGTTGACCAGTCTGACCTCTCGATTCCTCAACCTTTTGATCTCCGACCCAAGAATGCGCGTAGGAGCTCGTCGAACTGTCGCATCATGCTCTATCTCCACCTCTCTAAGCAAGCCCAGCTCTACCACTTCCGCGGTCTCGTGCAAGCACTTCCTCAAATGTGACACATGGAATACGTCATGTACACCACTAAGTCTCTCGGGCAACTCCACTCTATACGCCATCCGTCCAATCCCCTCCTTAATAGGAAACGGCCCTACAAACCTTGGTGCTAATTTCCCAATGGACCCAAGGCGAACAACGTTTCGTAATGGAGACACTTTGACAAATACCATGTCCCCAACTTCAAACTCGAGATCTGTCCTCCTCTTATCCGCATAAGATTTCTGCCTATCTTGCGCTACTTTCATCCTCCTTCGAATCAAGTCGATCTTCTCCGAAGTGTCCCTAATCATATCGGGCCCAAGTAAGATTTTATCTGTAGATTCCCACCAACATGTAGGTGAACGACAAGGTCGTCCATATAGAGCTTCGAATGGTGCCATACCAATGCTGGACTGAAAGCTATTATTATATGTGAACTCAACCAATGGAAGATGCTCTTCCCATGTACCCCCAAAGTCTAGGATACATAGCCTCAACAGAACCTCTAGAATGCGATTCACCCTCTCAGTCTGGTCGTCCGTCTGAGGATGATATGCAGTGCTCAAACATATCTGAGACCCTACCTCCTCTTGTAAACTTCTCCAAAATTCGCTAGTGAAAATAGGATTGCGGTCGCTCACTATGATAGAAGGAACACCGTGCAAACGAACTATCTCTCGAACGTATACAGAAGCTAACCATGGAGCAGTCCACTTACTCTTCACGGGAATAAAATGGACGCTCTTAGTAAGTCTATCTACTATAACCCAAATTCCCGTATTACCCTTCCTCGATCGCTGTAATCCATCCACAAAATCCATTGAGATGCTTTCCCATTTCCATAGTGGAACCTCCAATGGGTGAAGCAACCCACCGGGTTTCTTTTGCTCCGCTTTTACTTGTTGGCACACCAAGCATCTAGCGACATACTCGGCCACATCTTTCTTCATGCCGGCCCAAAAGTAAACTCTCTTCATGTCTTTGTACATCTTGTCCCCGCCGGGATGAATGGTCATC
The DNA here is from genome assembly GCA_030737875.1 of Allium sativum. Taxonomy (NCBI): domain Eukaryota; kingdom Viridiplantae; phylum Streptophyta; class Magnoliopsida; order Asparagales; family Amaryllidaceae; genus Allium; species Allium sativum. Next base: position 136,714,629 of record CM060922.1, on the reverse strand, counting down.
TTCGAATGATGTGCTTCGTCAAGAATAGTCTTCCTTAGGTCATCGTCTTTTGGTACACAAAGTCTATCGTCTCTACGTAACCAACCCTTATCGTCTAGGGTATACCTACGGAGATGGCTTGATGACTCCCCTCCTTTGAGTTTTTCTACTAACTCAACCAACTGCGGGTCGTCTCGCTGTGCCTCGCCAATCCGTCCCAAAAGCGTAGGCCTGACCACCAAGGATGCTAGCAAACAAGGTACGAAATCAACGGAAGGTCTAAAGTCAAACATCGAAATGAATTCTAAACTTCGCCGCTCAACAAACAAAGGACTTAAGGATAATCTTTTTCTACTTAAGGCGTCTGCCACCACGTTACCCTTGCCAGGGGTATAGGCTATTTCGAAGTCGTAGGACGCTAAGAACTCCATCCACCTTTTCTGCCTTAAGTTCAAGTCCTTTTGAGAGAATAGGTATTTTAAAGACTTGTGGTCAGTGAATAATTCGAATTTCTCGCCAAGAAGATAATGACGCCAAGACTTAAGCGCGAAAACAATAGCGGCCAACTCTAGGTCATTTGTGGGGTAATTCTTCTCATGCGCTCTCAACTGCCTTCCACCATAGGCTATTACCCTGCCCTCTTGCATTAAGACTGCGCCTAGTCCTGTCCCACAAGCGTCAGTATAAACGGTAAATGGCTTACTCCCGTCTGGCAATACTAAGACTGGGGCTAAAGTCAAAGCTCTCTTCAAACGTTGGAACGCATCATCACAATCTACGTCTCATGTGAAAACTAGGTTCTTCTTCGTCAAGCGTGTCAGTGGAGCTGATATCTTTGCGAAGTCTTTGATAAACTTCCTATCGTAGCCAGCCAACACCAAGAAACTTCTCACTTCGGTAGCATTTTTAGGAACCTTCCAATCTTGGATGGCCACCACCTTCGCAGGATCTACAGCTATCCCTTCTTTGGAAACCACGTGTCCTAAGAACCGTACTTCCTTCCTCCAAAAGTGACACTTAGAAAATTTAGCTTTAAGGCTATGTGCTCGTAGGGTCTCCAACACTTCCCTAAGATGTAGGGCATGCTCTTCTTTATCCTTAGAAAAGATCAAGATGTCATCTACAAAGACTACCACGAATTTGTTAAGGTACTCCCTAAACACCCTACTCATCAAATCAACAAAATATGCTGGGGCGTTTGTCAAACAGAAGGGCATCACAAACCATTCATAGAAACCATCCGGAGTCCTAAAGGCAGTCTTGTCGATGCTATCCTCAGCCACTCTCAACTGATGGAACCCAGTGGCTAAGTCCAACTGCGAAAACACAGAGGCGCCAACTAACTGATCGAAGAGATTGTCAATCCTCGGTAGTGGTTGTCTGTTCTTCTTAGTAAGTTTATTAAGTTCTCTATAGTCCACACACAGTCTAAGGGACCCATCCGCCTTCGTGGCAAATACTACTGGAGCACCCCACTCCGATATACTTCGTCTTATGAACCCCTTCTCAAGCAACTCCTTCACTTGCTTATCGAGTTCCCTCCTTTCACGTGGAGTCATGTGGCGTACAAAGATACTGGTTTCGCATTATCCACAAGTTATATTCGAAAATCTATCTCCCGCTTCGGAGGCAAGCCCTTCACCTCCTCAAACACAACCGAATATTCTCGGACCACTCTAACAGATCGTAGATTTTCCTCAGACGCGTCAAGCGATTCTAGATAACTTAGCATAACCGAATTTCTGGGATTACAAAAGATTTCGAGAGTGTTGCCAAGGAGAGTCACGAGCCTAACTACTCTCCTTTCACAATCAAGAACGGCCCCATTTATGGATAACCAATCCATTCCTAAAATTAGCCCATAGCCCGTGAAGCCCAACACATAAGCATCACATCTAAATTCAACGCTAAGCATGGAAATTTTCAAATCCAAACACATCATGGACAAATAAGCTGAGCCCCCTATTGGATTCGAAACAACTAAGGGATCCTCTACTAAACTATTGTTTAAGTGCAGTGATTCAACTAACGATGTAGAGATAAACGAATGTGATGCGCCCGAATCGAATAAGGTACGGACAGGATGATCAAACAGAAAAACTAAGCTTTCAAATGAAATGGTTCTACCTCGTTCTTGCAGTGGTGGGACCGCGAGAGCCTGAACTTGTTCCCTTCCCTGCCCTGGTGCCATAAGAGCCTGCACCTGTCCTCCCGTGGTAGCTCCTGCCCTCTGCCCCTTCTTTGGGCCGTCCTTCACTAAATGTCCCGCATCGCCACAATGAAAACAGCCTGTCTTCTTTTTCTTTCGGCAATCCTTGCTGAGATGGCCTGATGTCCCACAGTTAAAACATTTCTTCTTTCCCTTGCCGTTATTGTCTTTACCACCCTTCTTGTTTTGCAGTTGTGGTTTCTTCTGATCCCCCTTCTTCTTGGGTGCCTTATCAGCTTTAGCGCTTTTCTCCTCATGCATAAGCGCCATTTCTACTAACTTCTCAAAGGTGGCCCCCACAGGGATGTAGGTCATAGCCAGCCCTTGCAACGGTTCATTCAAGCCATTCACGAACCTCAGCGCCTTCTTCTCCGGTGTGTTCACTAAGTCCAAGCCAAACCTTACTAACTGATTAAATTTATTGACATATTCTTTCACTGATGAGCTTCCTTGCTTCAATGTCAATAACCTTTCCATATATAGATTTTCTTCCGCCCTAGAGAGAAACTTCGCCTCGAACCTACGTCTGAAATCCGCCCAAGAGTCAACAGGACGCTCCCCATTAGTGACCTCCCACCAAAACGAGGCCTCTCCCTTCATCAACCAAGCTGCTAAACGAACTCTCCTCCCTTCTTCTACTTCAAAGATTTCTAGCAATTCTTCCACCTCCTTAAGCCAATCTCTAGCTTCCACAAACGTTTCTGACCCTTGAAATGGTTTTCCACCGATAGCCTTGAATTCCTTGCACATCTTTGCAAAAGTATCTATGCGAGGAGGAGGAACGGGTGCAACTGGTGGTGGAGGAACATTGGTCGGACTGCGGCGGCCCTAGCCTCTAAAAGCCTCCTATACCATCCTGGTATCGTTACACTGTCAGGTAGGTTAAGATCTTCAGCCATGCTGAAACGAAAAAGGAAAGATTCAAAATGGAGAATTCTAAAGATAAAGATATATGGCTATTTGGGGATTATGTTTTTCATAAAAACTTCCTCTTTAAATTTCTCATTAAAACATGTTTTTGAAAACATTTCTTCCAAAATAACTATTTTTCTAAAGTATTTTTATATTTTCTGGTAACCTTAAGCTCTGATACCACGTGTAACACCCCACGTCCATTAATGTCACTCACAAAGGGAATGCATTAACTTCCATGGAGGTTATAAGTTAATATAGAACAGAAAAATTACAACAAGACAGATAATAAGTAGTACTTGAAAACTAAAACTTCATTTTATTTCAGCGGAAACATGTTTATTGCATAACAAAACCATTAATCAGAGTCAAGTACATTATACATCTTCATAAAACAAAATACATAATCCCATTACACAAATAGCCATTAAAGAAGATAACAAGCTGGACTTTACTTCAAGGGTCCAAGCTTTCCAAAGAGATGAAGCAATCCAATCAAGCTCCACTAGAGCTGGGCCCAACCTGAGGACCTGGAGGGGGAAAAGGATAGAAATGGAGGGGGTCATACATAAAGTCTGGCGAGTATGATAATTCTAACAATACTATTATCAAAATAACTAGACTAAGGCATAAGCTGGAAGACAAGTAAATGTCTATGAACTATTAAGAAGATAAAGATAGCGTTTAGGATAACGTTGAAGATAACGGTATAGGCATACCTAATTACTAACGAATGATTACTACACTGCACCGCACCAGTCACCCTAAAGGTTGATCCCATTTGCTTCACACAGAAACATATAAATAGCCTTTCGTACCCCTAGCTGACTACATAGGTGTCGTCTGCCCCTATCTCCACTAGGTGTACCCCACTACCCACTTTCGATCGGCTCCCTACTCGTAGATACCCGTGCTGGCCCCACAGTAGGGTGTATCACTACCATAAAGTGGAAACCCGATACAACTTGAGAATGCACGGCTTATACCTACACGATGCAACAACGTCTTATCTACCAGCCCGGGTCCACACACGCATATGAAACCCGTTGGACTTGCGATGCCACCACTCCCCGTTTTGGCCTCTTACAGTGAAACTCAACATGCGTGTCCCGTCCTCGACTTGGGTCGAGCCCACAAAGATACGTTTGGGATACTGGTCAAAATGGGCCCCCACAAGCTACCCACCTAAGCTTGTCACTAGTATATCCCACTTATCCCTCTTAGTCGTGTTCATTTACATGTGTGTTTGGTTAAGTCTTACTAATCGTATTTCACATGCCACTAAGGGCACCCCCTAGATTCCTCATGCCACCCAAGGCACCTACTTAACTCCCATGTCCCACCTTACATGTTTATCTGGTTAAGTATTTCTTAATTCATTCAGGCCATAACCTCATAAAGACCTCTCACATTAAACTGGCATTTATGGCAGCTGGATTTGCCGGGCGGGTCCGGGCAGTCTTACACCATAAAAGAGTCTAACCTCGTGTCTTTACAACCGTTATGCTTTAGTTTAGGCCTAGGACCTCTCACATTGGGCTGACATTTGTGACCACTGGATTTGCCGGGCGGGTCCGGGCAGGTTTACGTCACAAACGAGTCCAACCTCGTGTTCTAAGCATTGATTAACACTTAAACTCTTTTACCCCAGTTTTAATAATTCCCTATTCAAATTATTAATTAAGTCAACTTTTAATGATGTCCATAATTGACTCAATTATGGCCATCCACTTATAGCATGCAAAATCATATCAATTGCACCCCAACTTTTTAATATTAAATCCTTAATATTACCCCTACCCCACACTTATACGTTCGCTTATTCAACGCATAATATAGGCTAGACTTGTATTACACCTAGCACAAAGATAAATTATCACAACATATAGACAATTAAGATAAATCTAATCATAATAGGGGTGAAACTTGCATAAACTACACATGTTAAGGATCAAAAGGTGTCAACTTGTTAAATGTCTCAATTTACATGATATGATCATAGCCCAAATCTATACATAAACTTGCATATGGGGTTTTTAGGCAACATAATGATGGTGTGAACTGGCATAGGATATCACATATGTCATAGCATAATTCTAGATGTAATAATAGATGTCTTGGCGTATGTTCATAACTTTTCTAATCAATCTAACTTGCATATGTGACTTGTCATATAGATCAACATAGCCCAACATGATGATTTAATTAATTTGAACTAACTAGCATAGATAGTAACATCATGGCTTTTTACATGTATGATTCATCGTAACTTAGCATAGAAACTTTCAACATACATAACATCATCATAACATGATTTACAACATATAAGATATCATCATCACATAACATTGGATTTACAATATACATGATAGCAAAAGGGGTTTACAACAACATATATGATAATTCACATCATCTACTCATAATCCATTCATAACTCAACCTAATTAAAATGATAATAATCTTGTTAAGATCATCATACTCACAATTTAGAGAAGAAAAGAGAGAGTTTTGCTTTGCTTTAGGGTTGAGAGAATTAGAATTGAATTAGCTTTTCTTCCTTCTTAGTTGGCGGCGGCTCCATTGATTTCCATGGCGACGGTAACTATTCTATTTTAATTAGGTTTAGGGTTAGCATTACGATGTATTTATAGGTGTAGGAAGTTATTTAGGACCATTAGATTTAGGGGTGGGCATTAACCGAACCGCAGGGCGTAAACCGCCCAAACCAAATCTCAAAAATGGTGCAAAAAACCGATTCGGATGCTCTCTCTAATAAAAATATCCAAACCAAACCGACTCGCAAAGATACGGTTCGGTTGCGACTTAACCGTTGATCAAATCATATTGAATTGGACTAAACCGCGGACCTTTATACCGAACCGCGCCCACCCCTAATTAGATTAACCCACGAACCATGAGAACCAATCAAATGCAAAATCTGCATTTGAGCGAATCGGCCCACGGGTTGACAGCCAAACACCCTGGATTAACCCCTAGTCGACCCAGCAAAGCTCGGGTCGACCTCAAAAATGGGCTGGTTCGGTAATTTCCCCTCCAATTCGCTGTTTTGAACTTTTTCGCATATTTATTTATTTAATTTTTAATTTATATATATATATATATATATATATATATCAATATATATATATTTCTCTGCGCAACCCATTTCACTTAATTCTTTTCTAAAAATTAAGTATACTTTAATTTGTGAATTTTAAGGTTATAAATTTACGGGGTGTTACAGCAAGGCTCAGAAATTCGGCCAAGCACAGACCACGCCAGCCAGGAGGGGCTGGGTTCGACCTGGCTCAGGGGCCAGATTGACTCCCCAGTCGACCCCCAGGTCGACTACCCAGTCGACCTGGGTGTCTTGGGCGGGAAAATTCCCGTCCTGCCCAATCTGGCCCATTTTTTTTGAAATTTGAATTTGTTCTGAGCTGTTTCTGTCTGTTTGAATTTTAAACTGAATTCTGAAACTTCTGGGGGCCATATCTCCCTCATACGGAGCCCGTTTTACGCAAACTCGGACTCTATCTCAACCAGAATTCCGAGACGAACGCAATGGCGTATTGGTTTCCCTTAATTCTTTGATTTGAAATTAATTGTACTTTAATTTGTGAATTTCACTATTATAGAATACACGGGGTGTTACAGTATATCACTTCCCGGTCATTACCAACCTTTGAACCGAGGCCTCGCAACATCAACATCCGTATAAAATAGAAGTTATCAACATAGGTTAATACCTGGGCTCTATAACATAGTACACCTTTTATCTAGAAGGAAATGACTACCCTTAACCTCACTGCATCTTTCATGTTTTAGCCATTTATCGGGTTGTGATGCTTGCAGAGGTCACGATATACACAAAGCTATGCTTAAACAAGCCATGCTTTGATCATCCATAGCTCACTACATAACTTAAGTATGCTACATCGTCTATTCATAACGCATCACTGATTTCTACCAATATATATCCTCTAAGCTCATACGTCTTAGAGAAGGGTGTTAAGCAAGAGAGTAAATTCTCCGCCACCAAGCAGATATATATTTAACAGAGATCAGCGCTACGCAATCAATTACAATGTCAGACACACAATCCATACAAGTTTGTTATGGGTCTGAACGAAATTACAATCCGGAATTCCTTCACATACGTTCGGGTTTTTTGCCACTTAGCTGATATAAAATCCATCTGCAAATGGGAGCTACCCATTTGAGAAATTCAGCAAGTCGTCCTTACGATATGAAGGGTCCCGGTCTTCAATATCATCTTCATTGCCTTCAATTTCTCCATAACGTCGTATTATTACTTGGAATGGTTTTCAGATATAAATCCAATCCCGGTCTTTCAAATAATAAATGCAACTTTAAAACCATGTGGTTATATAGGACCAAATCAAGTCTCAACTCATACTTCATGTTTGCAAACTCAAATTATAGTTCAAAATACATTATTCTTATTAGAAATCATTTACTAAGGTTTGGAAAAGATTATAAAGCTAGATCACTTTAAAACTCAATATTAACAAACAATGTTACAAAAGCATTTCAAAGTATTTTAAAATACTAATATTGGCTAGTTTAAGTAAAAATGACTTTTGTGTTATCCAAAACTTCATGATTTTACCATAAATCATCTTTCAATAATTAATTATGATTCAGATTTTTTTTTTCATATTTTTAAAAAATTTATAGCAGCCATTTTATTATTATAGTTAACTAATTCCACTTATAGCGACCTTTTCTAAAAAAAATTAAATATGACTTGAAAATTGTAAGTCGAAATTAAAATCTGCTTTCACTTATTTGAAAGCTCTTGTTAACGAAAATCAAACGTTTTTCGTTCCATGGAAATCTGATTTAAGTTGCAAAAGTTATAAGCGTTTAAAATTTTTAACAATAATACACTAAATTCGATTATAAATCCAAATATTTTCAGACTAAATTTCAAAATAAATTTTGAATTAACCATCCCGTCTGCCGGATCAGTTAGGGATAGCCAGGAAGAGCAGGAAACTATATTTTCCAAACTCAAGCCTAGACATAATCCTCTCTGTCATCCTAGAACGTTCCGTTATTTATTTTGATAAACTCTATTTATAATAAATACTTCTTCAAAACAATTTAGAAAACCATTTTCAACTTTCAAATTGAATAAAATATTCATTTGCTTCGAGACTTATTTGATATCCATATAAACCCACATATGTATGTATAACAAGTATAATGCATATATTATCACTAATAACAACCACGAAGCATCCATTCATCCATCACTCGAGCATATATGGGTATATATAAATGTATGTACAAGCGTTTTCCACTAAACACTTATATTGAGATAATTACTAATTAACCATATCATCAATAACAATTCACAAAGCATAGAAAGTGAACAAATACAAGTGTCGAGTTCTCACCTTGGGGTTCGACTCCACCAAACTTTATTGTAGGATCACTAAATCGACTATAGCTATCCTGAACTAACATAATTTCCTTGCCAACTCTTTATAAACTAAAATAATTATTAAGCTTGTTTTTCTTTTCCTTTTTAAAAGGAGGAATGGTAAAAATTTTGGAGGAGGAGGAGGAGGAGGCAACTTTGGCCGAATTTAGGGAGAAAGAGGGAGAAGAACAAGGAGAGGAATAAGGAAGAAAGGCTTAGGAAGAAATGGATTTAAGGTAAACAAGGAGGAGAAATGGAAGAGAAGAGTTGAATGGTGTTTAAGGGAGGAAAGGAGGTATATTTATACATTGAATGGAAGAATATGTTAATGACACCTCTTAGGACATGTGTAAATCATGCATGGAATGTGGCAGGCTAAATTGCAAGTGTCTTAAACTTGTAATAAGGAGAAGGCAGGTGTTTTTAGTGGCATTTACCTTGAAACGTTATGGAAACTAAGAGCAACGCTTAATTCTAGTGTTACTAATTCATGTTATCGTTGAGAAATCCGAACGAACGACAAATGGTATTAATAAATCACAAACTTAATAATCATTGCCATATATAAAATCTACCATTTAACTTGTCAAAATTTCTAGACTGTTACATTAGGTATTAATTGTCGATCTTCAAAGTTCGAAATTCCGGGTCCTCACATATTCACTCATAGCACAAACTTTTCCCCTCTCTTCTCTCTTTGAGACAAACTTGAACTTTTTTTGTTGGAATATGTTTATAAAATAAAATATTTGAAATCCCATAGAGGCAGGATCAGTAGCAACCATAGAGAAAGACCTTAAGGGCACGGACGAGTACAATAATTATTTATATTGTATTAAGTTTAGGCTTTTCAATAGTTTTATATACACCTTTACTTATAGTTTTTCTAGTAGTTTAAGTAGTTATTTTATGTAAGTAGTTTACTGTTTTTTTTGCAGTTTCTTTTATTGATTTAAGTTCTATAAGTACTTTTCTGTTTCTTTTTACAGTTTCTTTTTATAACTTTATTTTTCCAGTCTCTTTCTTTAATGATTATTTCTATCAGTAATTTCAGTCTTTCAGCAATTATTTACATTTTTCTTAGAGTTGTAAATATTAGTTTACGAACATAGTTTCTAATTCTCTTTTTGCGCATGGAATATAATAATAACATAACTTCGCAGATATGGATTAAATACGAAGGAACTAAATTTACAGTAGTTACATGTAGAAATTGCAGATTTACAATAAAAAGGATTAGACTAAATTAAGCATATTCACATAAATTTGCAGTGAATTATGATCAGTACTATCATGAAAATAAGAAAAATAAACTGGTTATTATGATAATAAAGAATAGAAAAATAATGATAAAAGAAGAATAATAAAATGTATCATGATAGTAGTAATGATATTACTCAGTTAGGAGCTGGATCGATAAGTTGGGCTTAGATCTAGGATTGGGCTAAGATTAAAAGAAAATATAGACTAGTAGTTAAGACCCATTCAGACTACCTCCCTTTTCAAACAGGATCTGATGGTCTCAGGAAGACAGGACATGCTTAGGTGGAACAACGGTTGTAAGAGGTCAACATAATATGATAAGGTTAGTATGCAAAACCATAGTCTATTTATTAAGACTTGTCCGACCATCTCTTCTTTTAGAAAGGATTTAACAATTTTAGGAAAAGTAGACATGTTTAGATGGCACAACGGTATAAGAAGCCAAAAGAATTTAGTTATTAGAACATGCAGTGTTTTCTGAGTGTGTAGATTTCGATTAGAGAGTAATCTGACATGCGCAATTTTATGTGTCTTTTTTCTAGTAGGCAAGAACCTACTAATGACATGTTACCACATGATGGAAACAGAAGAAGCAAAGAGCCAATCAAAGAGTAGCATTAGGAAAACTAATTAAAACCAAAAGAATTCAGAATAGCAAATTGTAAGCAATCAAAGAAGAAGCTCAATTATGATACTTATTATTAGAAATCTTCTTATTTGTGGATATACATAGAACTGTTATTAAGTATATCTTCTTACCTTACTTATCATGCTAGTAATTGCTTTATTCACCAGAATTTATATCTGATATACTTTTCTTTCTTTCCTTTTTTCGCTTCTTCCGACTCACAAGGTTGATTTTAACTATTTAGGCTTTTTTGGAAGGGCATGCTTGTTGGATTCATTGCAGATATATCCCTTTTATTATTTCACATCAGTTTTTGTTGGTTGATTTGTATCGTTACTTGTGAGGGGAATTTATGTATTCTGATTCTCTAGTAAGTCTAAGTGAAACATTTGGTTTATTTCATGAGATATTATTATTATGACTTGATGTTGGTTCTGAAATGAAGGATTTTTTATGAATAAATAAGAAGCTATGTTTTCTTCGTGTTTCCACTGTATCTATATTACATGTCTTGCGTACTTAAGTATTTATGATATTCTTCAGTTATACCTACAAACATTACGCATTCTTTAGTGTTGCTATTTAGAATACCAAGGGGTGCAGTGTGTTTCACATCCCATCTTGTTTCTTTCAGCATGTGTGCTTGTGTTTGTTGAAACTTCTTATGTAATACAAAACAGTATACAATTGAAATTTTCACAATATTATTTTAATTATCTTTAACAAAATAATTAAACTAGTCATTATGAATATAAATCATAACTTAAAATATACTTACGTATGCAGCGGTTGATATATCATCCTACTTCCATGCTTATGTGACTGAGCCTTCTTCGTCTGTCTCCACACACTTTTTTATAAAATAATTAAGACATATGTGTTATTAATTTAAAAACTAAAATCAAACATCAGAGGCCGAGCTCAGCGGTAATCTTCTTAATGGCGATATAATAGTATTCCTTTCTTTTTTCTCTACGTTCCCCCTTTCTCTTTCTTTTCCTTCTCGTCCTAAACGATTAACTTGACTTTCCCCTTTACATCTAATCCTACTTTCTCCTACGTGAAATTACTTTTGTTCTCCTCTTTTCCAAAAACTCCCCTTTTAAGTTCGATCCATTTCACGGTTCCTTCCTCCTTCCTTATATTGCAACTGCCTTCCCTCAGACTCCTTAATGTGGTGTCCACTCCGGTGAAGCTTCTTCTATCATTGACGGTTTCAACTTGTTAGGAATTTGTTTGATCTGTCTCATTTGCGAAGCATCCTACGTTTGCAGTAACTTCTTGTTACATATGGTGTTTCATAACATTTGGTTTCTGATATGTTTTGGCTATACCAAAATACTGAGTTTATGCACTATCCTTAGCTTGGTGGGTGAGCGTTAGTGTATGCTTGACTTGGATTATGGGATCGGTTTTGTTGGTACGCTGTATGGAACAAAATATTCAATGTCATCTAGTATGGCATCTTGTTGGAACGATTTGTTTTTTTTTGGTTTGGATGTGGGTTGGCTATCGTGAAATCATATTGTTTTCCTTGAGTTTTTGGTTTTTGACCTACTGTCAGGTAGTATATTTTATATTGTGTGTGATTTTATGGTGTGCTAATACATTTTCTCCATCGTCGTTGCTCATGTAATAACCCTGATTTTTGGTCAGTTAATTTAAACATTTAATATTATTTTCAAATGTTGGGTTGATAATATAAATATATATTTATATGGAGTTTATTGATTTAATTAATCGAATAAGATTTAATTTAGAGTATATCGAATAATAGTAATACGATAATGAAAATAATTGAATTTGAAGTTAAAACTGATTCAAAAACAATTCAGATGATCAATATAACTTCTATTGGGATATAAACGATAATAACAATTTATTTTCGGGGTATTTATTGTTCTTGAATTTAAATTATATACTATCGAATTAATATGTTATTTTAAATATGCGTTCGAATTAAAATTTTAAATCTACTCCATTGAGTTCAGAATAATGTTATAACATTGAAACGTCGTTCGTTACAATAAAATAGCGGTTCATAAGTTTAGGTTGTGAACCCCAAGATATTTTAATAGATAAGCTTGAAATCAAATCAGAATCTGTTTAAATAAAATTAAAATCCCTTTATATCGAATCAAATTAAAAACGTTCTACTTAATGGTACCCTAAACCATACCTAAGCCAACCTATTTTTGTACCCGTTCACGGACCTAACCACTCTCCTTCTTCACTTATTTATACGCGATCCTCCCGCTTTTCTAATTCCAATTTTTGACCTTTTACTGACAAAGATAAATCAAATGAAATCTTCAAAATAAAAATGCATGCAAACCCCCCTCTATTTTCCTGTTTTCAATTACGTTTCTCAGGCAAGCGAAATTAAATCGAAAGCTTCAATCCTAAACACTATCTAAGAGATTCGACAATTTACTGTGAATCTACGTTCACTTCTAATTGCTTTAGAGGCGACCATGGAGAGGTTCGATGATGACGATTGGGTCTGGAGTCTAGGAGAGGCATACGATGGAGTTTGAAGGGTTTTTTATGCGAAAAGTTCTCTACTTTGTCCGAGGCGGTGACTGATAGAGTTCGAGTTCAAATCTTAGCTTGGTTGGGGGTAGAAGGGATGTAGGAGGTTTTGTTAGTGGGGGTCAGGCAAGCGCTAGTAGCCAAAGGAGGGAGCGACAATCAAATCAAAAAACTTGTGTGAATTTTATTGGAGTCGGAGACTTTTTTTTACGAAGGAGAAGGTGGATGTGAGTATGCGGCATGTGAAGGAAATGGAGTGCTTGAAATGTCTGAGCGGTGGCATAAAATGAAAATGCGATCGATAGAAGAGGGAGGGAAAATCGAAGGGATCTATGGCACTGTGCCTGGGTTCGAAGTGTTATTGTAGAAAAAGTATGATAACCAGAACGTGGATTTTTAAGATTGGCCATGGCAGCTGTAAAGTTGGTTGGTATGAGTTTCGAAGGGTGATGTATATGCAGAGTAAGTATTGATTTGTATGGCCTGTGTGAGGAGAGTATTAGGGAAGAAAGGACATAGTCACAGATCAAAGGTAATTTTTAATGAATTAGTTAACTAGATTAATTAATAATGTTTAATTTATATATATTTAAACTTGAAAAGAAATAACACTTGCATACGATAATAGTTTTCGACGAGAAACATAATTCATTTTAATCGTAAGGGCATAAGCTTCGAAATAAAACCGGGTAGGAATTTTTTAATCAGCCAGAATCAGCTTGGAAATTTTAATTCAAATTGAATATCGTTCGATTTGGATTAAAATTTTACTGGATCTGCTAATAAAAATCTCGGTGAGTAAACTCACTCTCTGGATTTGTTTATAATTTATTATAAACGAATATTTATTTAATATAATGTTATAAGTTGTTTGCTGGTTGTTTGGATGCATTGAAATATTTTTGTGGCTATTATATATATATATATTAATTATTTAGGCTTGGTGGTTGTGGCTATTATATATATATATATATATTGGTGATTGGATATTTCCAACAGTACCATTAGCAGATTCCCGCAATATCATTAGTGGATGACCATATGCGCCCCACAATATATTATAGTGGATGATCTTCTATACCGCAATATCTTGCCTTGAAGCAAGATGGGTACTATTTATGTTGGCTTACATCTGTGGATGCAGGAAAACAGGTTGGAGGGATCCAACTGGATTCCTCAAAATTTATTTTTAATTAGTTATCATATATGATGTGTTAGAAAACCTATGATTAATAATTGGATGTTTTGGTTGTTTGAATATCACAATCCATAAATGTTGATTTATGAAAATATCGTGAAAAGGAAATTTGGAGATTTATAAAGAAAATCTATTTCTCCAAAATAGAATTTGAATTTTGAATGGAATAGGAAATAATAACTTGTTTTGAATAATAAAAATAAGCTGTTCATTTATAAACGGTGTTTATAAATGAAATGAATTGGATAATTAGGAAATTTAAATTCAAAATGTGAATTTAAAATGAGAATCTGTAATCGGTTTAAATAGAAAACAACGAAATCTATTCCGATGTTCGGAATGTGAATTTAATTGGATAACTAAATTAGATTATGCTGAATTTATGAAATAAATTATATCCAGAAAGGATACTGGAATTGTATTAATTATAAACTAAGGTTTAAAATTTAATATTTAAAATGGATTCTATGTTATATATACATGAGCTGTAATGACAAAATAGTCCAAGATAGAAATTTGGCTTCCAATGGATATTTGAAAGGGATGCTTGCTTTAATTTATTAAACAAGGGAATTAATTTATAAATGATGTTTATAAATATATATATATATATATATATATATATATATATCCAAAAATATTTGTGTAAAACATTTTAAAATCATTTATATGTTCCAAATATGCTCTCTCAAGAAGGATTATGTGACTGATTCCACTCATTAGAGATAGGGCAACAATACCCTAGAATGAGTGGAATCAGTCACATAATCCTTCTTGAGAGAGCGTATTTGGAACATATAAATGATTTTAAAATGTTTTAAACAAATATTTTTGGATAAAATTATCATGAAATTAATTTTGAATTTTAAATTCAAGTATGAATTTTAAAAAAAATACAATTTTGAAATCGTTTCGAAAAGGGAACAATGGATTTTTTTTTGGAATTTGTAATAAAAAATGGATTGAGTTTCAAATAGGTTTTGGAATGAAACTTGTTTTAATATATAAAATAAGGAAGTTGAATTTATAAACGATGTTTATAAATCTATTGAAATAAATTATCATTAGATAATTTAGTAGTTTAAATTCAAATAGGGATTTTAAAGTGAATTGGAAAGCGTTTTGAAATAGAATGATTGATTTTATTCCGGATTTCAGAATATAAACTTAATTGAGAGAAATCCAGTGGATTTATAATTGGAATTCGAAAATACCGAATTTTAAAAAATAATTTATTCAAAGAGGATTTGGAATTTAAAATAGAAGACTGAATTATAAGTAAATTCATAATTGACTTATGAACTAATCGACGATTAGTAAGAAATATTAAGCTGGATTTGGAAAATTTGTTTAATATATAATAAAATATATATGAATGGAGTTAAAATTTATTTATAAATGAAGTTTAAAAGTTTATATTTAAATATAATTTAAAACAAGCTTGCTGCAGGCGGTAGTTCATAATTTGACGTTTCGAAATTCAATTGAATATTTAAAACTCAATTTAAGTCAGAATTTTTTAAAACATGAATCGTTAGGACCGACTGAATAATAGTTTTCTAATAGAAGATAAAAATCCGGATTTCATCTTATAGATTTTGAGTTATGTCAAAATCAATTTTCCAGAAAAACAGCGCCATAATCGTTTAAAAACAACAGTGGTTTATTTAATATAATAAAAAGCAAGCAAATAAAATTTAGATTTCCACTAAAAAAAATACAAACTTGAGTTAGTAAAATTAATATGAACTCAAGTGGAGTAAATGGAATTATTTTTGAAACAAAAATCAGATTTTCAATTATCGAATAAAATTAACTAATTTGAAGAATAATTAGTTAATGGAATTTTGAATCGGAAATGGGCTTTGGATAAGTTAATTAGATTTGTGAATTCATATTCGAAGTTGAATATGAAAATTGAACTGAAAATGGAATTCGATAGGTTATAAGCAAATTAAAATTGTATATGAACGTGATATATTCAATTAAAATATTGGATAGACAAAAGAGCTAGTTAAAGAATAAATTATTGAATTGAGTTAAGAATGATTGGATCGAGTTGGAAAAAATTGGGAATGGATGTATATATGTGGAATAGGTATGTAATGAAGAGAATAAAGATTAAAATTGGAGTCCCCGACAAAAAGGTACATGTTTAAATTCCATATGAGTTTTTATGCGTCGAATCGGCAAGCTGCTGGCCTTTTTGATTTTCTTTTTGAATGGAAAAGGCCTAGAGAGGGGAGTTGAGGTATGAGCTATTGAGCCATACAAAGGAGGTGCTCACGAAATTTTCTGGAAAACTAAGGAGTTCGAATATTTTTAAGAAAATTTGATAACTAGAAAATCAATATATAAATATATATAGAATTCGGTAAGGAAACGAACTTGAAATAGAATATTATAAACAAAAGAAAATATATAAATTTAAATCGGGTAAGAATAGAAAGAGAAACGTATACATGTTTAAAACAAATAAATAGATAATTGGTTTTATATGATGTTGATTATTCGAGATAAGTAGTCTTATCCGTTTTGAAGTTAAGATGTTATTCAGTCAAGGTCTGAGAGGTAGTTATACCCTAACTTGATTGATTTCATTATTGATCGATAAATAGAATTCGGTCTTGAAGATCAATGTTTAAATAAGATTTAGTTGAATGCAGTATTTTTGGTTGTTGTAACGATGTTTTGCACGACAGTCGTTTTAACATAAGTAAGTGTAATTTTGGATATATAATAATAAATATTTCCTAAGTACAGAAACCAACGAGTTCAGGAAAGAGATAAGTAATTGGAATGTTTTCTAATTATAAATAGAAAAGATTTTCTAAGTACAGAAAATAAAAGAAGACGATATATGAAAATGTTTTTTAAATAGTGTAAGAGACTAAGATGATTGCCAAAATATTGGGTTAACAAATATTGATAAGGAAATGGAGAAGTGATTTAATAAATGGAATATTAATTAAGGGGCCCAGTGATTGTCTGATGCCTTGGATGAATGTTTGTTTTTCTTCGATAGTTAAATAACCAACTATCGAAGTATTGGCAAATACCATTGTCAATATGGTGAGACCTGTTGGATTATTATTCGAGAGCCCATCTGTATTGGTAGTAGCATTGTGAATCAGATTATATAAAGAAAAATTGAAGACGAAGTAAAGCGCAAGTGTTTTTTCTATTAATCCTAGGTAGAAATTGCCTAAGATGGATTAATAGAAATAATGCCTTCGGTTTCATTCAGTCCCAGAACGAACATGTATGGACGAATGTCTGACAGAGTATTTCCGATGATCGCATATGTTGGTCTGTACAAATATACATCTGGTGGTGGAGAATTTATTCTCTTAGCATAATATCTAGAATATCTTTGTGCAAATCAATTAGTGATTAACAGATCTGATAATGTGGCATTAAAAATGATTATGCTATCCATGAAAAGTAAGTAATCGTAACCTCAAACCTCGCAACAGGGAAATGGTATATAATCGGGTATCTCGCATGACTAAGTGGGTCGCACCCAAGTAGGGTGTATTGTCACCTGATATAGAGAAAATCCTTTTGCTTCTTTATCTTATTGCTATTGTTGCTTCGAAACGGTTGTTGATCCCAACCGTTGGTGATAATACATTCGGTACTCTCAACCGAATTGAGGGGCCTGTCATGTTTTGCCTGATGTTCTTCTTGAACCCGATCTATTCCTCTCTAGAGATACACTATTGGAAGGTGGTCCCATACCTTGCCAGTTGGAATCCATTCTCCAATAAGAGCCCGCAGTTTTCATTGTATAGTGTGTATGTAGAGCATGGGATGCAAGTGTTATGCTAGGTTGTTATTTACTTGTTTTATACATTATTATAATACCAGAAAAGTATCGATTTCAAAGAATGTTTTGGGTTATCATAAGGTAAAAAACATCCGTGTTTATGTATGGATCGGTCTTACGATTATCCTTTCTTTTAAAAGGATTTTAAAATTTAAAACCAAGTGATTGGAGTTTACTCACACCAATCCAATGACTAACCCACAGTTTATTTTGTTTTGTTTTACCCTAAACTCTTGGGTGCCCAAATTTGTATGGGCAGTCAAGTAGTTTAGGTATTTATAGATATACTTGGAGGAGCTGGGAGCAGGAGGCTTCAGTGTTTTATGGTTATTTTTATTTCTGCTGTGTTGTAAGTGTTTTACTCTGATAATGTTATGTGTATATAGTTAAAATTTTGTATTCCAAAAGCTGTTATATATTATATTTTATTTCGCTGTGATGTGGGATTCTGTGTTTTTATTTATGTTCTTCTTTTATCTTTTTCTTCTTTATTTCATACTGATTTGTATTTATGCGCATTTAGGTTGAATGTGTAGTGTAATTAGTCAACTCAAATAGTACGGATTTGCGAGCCATTATAGCTCAGCTAGCATGCGAAGCTTAGGCTCTCAATTAGTTTGGTCTTGCTGGTGGATTTTCTTTGCCGTCCTTATCTTACGCCAAGCCCACGAAATTTTTCCTTTTCATGTCTTGTGCTTTCCTATGCTTCTGCCAGGTTTTCATAATCATGTTTTGGAGAGCAATTGAAAATGTTTTTTTGAAATGTCACTCCTTGTCTCAATGTTCACTACGACTAACCTGCTTAGGGTTCTTTTCTCCAGACAAGTCGAATGTCAGCTTCACTGCTCTAGTTGGATAGTGTGCATAGCAGGCGTGCAGTTCTTTCGGTAGCTGCTTGCTTATGTGGCTCAAGACTTTGTACTATTTTTGTGTACTATCTTGTATGTAATATCTTTCTTGGCCTCCATGCATGGAGTGCTTGTTTATGTAATATTTTAGTCTAGATGCTATAGTTTAGCTCTTGAACTATTAGCTTGATTAGCGTAGTAGACAGTCCACTTTAAAAACTGTATATTGTAGTCTAGTGAATTAGCTAGCTCCATTGCTCTAAGCCTGTATAGACAGAATGGACGGAACACTATAAACTCCATATGTGGTGGACGATCCACCTTAAAAACCGAATACAGCTGAATGCTAACTACAGTCACCTATACTATATTATATTTCTTATTATTAGTCATAATAAAAGGTGTTTGCAATCACCTTAAAAACCGGTGGCAATGCCAAAAAAACTATTTACTAATAACTTGTAACTTAAAACAAGAAAATGTGATAACTATTTATAACTGCAATTAATTTACCATGTCCTCGTGATGATGATGGAATGACTTGAAACCACCATAATGATTGACTAGGTTCTTGTTTCTGTTCACTAAATTCCTCTCTAGTTTCTTCTACAAATTTAAATTGGACATAATATTTTACAACTGTAAATTTTGTATTACAAAGGGAATAATTTATAAGTAAACTTACCTTAAATTTATCATTGTTTTACCAAGTGATCGAGCATCCTACACACTAGCATCCATTTAGTTATGTTTCTCCTTATTCTTCTATGGTTATACATTCTATACATAATTTTTTAGCAACTTTTGAATTTCAGTGGCACTGGACAAGGGAGATGTCAACTTCCTACAAGTCTCCCGCTCCCTGCACATTAAGAAAATAAAAGTTATACATTTATACTTAGTCAGAAAATTAAAAAATAAATTTACAGCTACATGGAAGTCATGCCTGATGCTCTCCCAGATAGGGTTTGTCATCCTAATACTAAAAGCCAACATGGACTCATCCTGCTTATGTATGTGTGCATTAAAATAAAAACAACATTCCCTAATGGCTCAAGCTCAAATCTGTTGTGTTAAATATCACGCGAAACTTTAATAAATCATGACTAATTTAACATAAACACAATATTTTTTATGCTGAAATAAATTTAATACTTACGACTTAGTCGGTTTCGATTGCAAAGTCACCATAGTATGTTGTGTCTACTTTGATGGGCTGCTTCCCTCACCTCATGTGGTAACCCCTCTCAGAGTAGAAGCGATGTAACACCTCGTAATTTTAAATATTAAAATTAACAATTTTTAAGAACACTTAATTTTTAGGAGAAGAATTAAGGGAAATGGGTTATGCCATTGCGTTCGTCTTGAAATTCTTCTTGGAATAGAGTCCAAGTTTTCGTAAATCGGACTTCGTATGAGGAAGTTATGGCCCTCAGAAGTTTCAGGAATTAAAATAAATTAAAACAACTCAGAATTAAATTCAAAATTCGAATTCAAACAAAGAAGCGGGCTGGGCGGGGTTTTTCCCGCCCCAGGCCGGGTCAACCAGGGGATCGACCTCCCCTATACAGGTCGACCTGGGGGTCCACCTGGGTGTCGATCTACCCTCTCGGGCAGACCTGAACTGTGACGATTCTGACTTGTTGCTGAGCCTTTTCTGACCTATTGCTGAGTCACTAGGGCATAGGTGGCAATTCTAGATAACTCTATCTAGTCTAGACGGTTGTGCTTGCTCTTAGGATGATCTAACGACTCACATAAGTTTAAAATTCTATATAAGCATGCATAGACTCAAGGTCTAAACCTAAACTAAATTAATCTCTTGGCCTCCGTTCTACTGCTGGAATAGTTCTTCTTCTTACAGCTTAGGAATTGCAAGTCTGGATTCTAATACAAACGACGAACAAATTATTCTCTTCTCTTATCCGTCATTGTGAGTACAATTTCTTTCACAAAATAATTAATAAACTAATTATGATGAGTTATAAATTTGGATTATGAGAACATGCCTGTTGAATCATGTGACATTACTTAATTCTTTTATCATCTGTTTGTGAACATATGATAGTTTTGTTATCTTATGTTAGTAGATCTATTCCATATGTCCAATCATATATGTTTAACTTGATTCATTTTATGACATCAGTTTATATGCAAGTTTGGATGTAAACCATATGCTAGTTTGTATGTGAATCTTATGCAAGTCTGTATGCGAATTATACACAAGTTTATATGTGAATCAAGTATATACATATGCTAGTTTATATGTAAAACATGTGATATTAGTTTACATGTTTAAATTCATATGCCAGTTTGTAGGAATCCATATGCAAGTTTAGGTGAAAACTATATACACATATGCAAGCTTAGGTGAAAACCACATTCACATATGCAAGTTTAGGTTAAACCCATATTCACATATGCAAATTCACAATTTCACGTTTAGATCCGTATTTAGATCCATGGTAGTTTATGCAAATTTATGTTCTATATGTCCATTGCCTATGCAAGTTATTGGCTATGCAAACTTATGTTATAATTCTTATTCGCAAGTGAGATCTATTTTATGTGTTATGCAAGTTGTGATGTTTCTTTTCTTTTTATGAGTTAGACTATTTGCGAGTCTATCATATTTCATATTAAATGTACGAATGATGTGGGGACAGTGGGAAAATATTAATTATACAAATTACGAATTGGCATAAAATGGCTTTAAAGGCATATAATTAATTTGAGACACTAATTAGTATAATTTTATACCTGAAAAGTATGGAAATAATTTAGGTGACAATTATGGACATAGATTAATTTGGAAATTATTGACAATTTGAATAGGGATAATTAATTCATATTGGGGTGAAATAATTATGTGTAATAATAAACGCCTAAGACACGAGGTTATTCTCGTTTGTGGTAAAAGACTGCCCGGACCCGCTCGGCAAATCCAACAATCACAAACGGTAGTCTAATGTGAGAGGTCGAAGGCATAAATGAAATGGGTAACAATTGTAAAGACATGAGGTTAGGGACATTTGCGGTATAAGACTTCCCGGACCTGCCCGACAAATCCAACAACCGCAAACGGTAGTCTAATGTGGGAGGTCTTACAAGGTTACGGTTATAATGAATTAAGCAACACTTAACCAAGATAAACATGTGCTGGGACATGGGGGTTAAGTGGTGCCATGGGTGACATGTGAAATACGATTAGAAACACTTAACCAAATTGAAACATGTAAGAAGACATGAATAAGAAGGGGTTAAGTGGGAAATTTTAGTGGGGACCAAGCATAGGTGGAAAGCTTATGTCAAGTATGGGGGCCCTTTTCAAACCGGTAACCCATTAAGTATCTTTGTGAGCTCGAGTTATATCGAGGACGAGACACGCTTACTTGGTTTGATTGTAAGAGGTCACAACGGGTTAGCGGTGGTAACGCGAGTTCAACGGGGTCATGTGCGTGTGTGGGTCCAGGCTGGTAGGTAAGACGTTGTTGCATCATGTAGATATAAGCCGTACATCTTTAGTGGTATCGGGTTACCACTTTGGGAAGTGATACACCCCACTATGGGACCAGCACGGGTATCTACGAGTTAGGGAGCCGATCGTATGGGGGTAGTGGGTACAACTAGTGGAGACAGGGGCAGGCGTCACCTATGAAGACAGTTAGGGGTACACGAAACTACCATTGTGATTATTATGTTCAGTGGGCGGGATCAACTTTTAGGGTGACTAGTAATGGTGCAGTATAGTAATTATCCTATGGTGATTAGGAGCGCAATTAACGCCAACATATTCCTTTTTGTTTTGTCTTGCCCATTTGCTTCACAGTCATTCCTTGTTTTACCAGTTTATGCCTTATCCTAATTACTTTGATAATTATATTGTTAAAGTTATTGGACTCGCCAGACTTTATGTCTGACCCCCTTTATTTTCGCCTCTTTTTTTCCTTTTTTCCCCCAGGTTCTCAGGGTAGGACTAGTGCTAGTGGAGCTTGATTTAGACCTCTTTCTCTCTCTTTTGAAGTGCTTGGATTGCTGAAAGTAAAGTTCAGCTTATCTCTTTTATGGCTACTTATGTTGGGGTTATGCTTTTTTACTTTATGTACTCAGAAAATAATTTCTCACGATGGATATTAAGTGTACTTGGTTTTATTGTTGGTTTTTGATGTTGTTGTAACCAAACTATTTCTCCGCTGCAATAAAAGTTGTTTTAATTTTTCAAGTACTAATATATGTATCTGTCTTGTTATATTATGTTCTATACACCAATAATACTCCATGAAAGTTAATGCATTCCCTTTGAGAGTGACATTAATGGACATGGGGTGTTACACGTGGTAACGGAGCTTAAGGTTACCAGAAAAGATAAGAGATTTTGAAAAACTATTTTTCAAAAGAATTTTATAAAGAAATACTTTTAAAAATTGGTTTCAAGGATAGTATTTTCAAGAGAAAAATTTGTTTTAAAAACATGACCCCCAAGAGCCATATATCTTTCCTTCGATTCTCTTTTTTGAATCTCTTCCTTTTTATTTTCAGCATGTCTGGGGTACCCGAGATACCCGAAGGCACACCGATACCAACCTAGTTCAGAAGGTATCTAGAGGCTAGGGTCATCGCCGCAGTCCCAATAGACGTTCCTCCTCCCCCAGCTGCAGCCGCTCCTCCTCCCCCTCCCCACGTTGATACTTTTTCGAAGATATTTAAAGACTTTCGGGCAACGGGCGGGAAAACTTTTCATGGGTTAGAGACATTTGTTGAAGCTCGAAATTGGCTTAAGGTGGTGGAAGATTTGTTTGGTATCTTCGAGATAGGAGATGGAAGGAGGGTCCAATTAGCTGCTTGGTTAATGAAGGACGAAGCCTCGTTTTGGTGGGAGGTCACGAATGGAGAGCATCCAGCGGAGACATGGATGGATTTCAGGCATAGGTTCGAGATGAAATTTCTCTCATGAGCAGAAGAGAATTTACATATTGAGATGTTCTTGGCGTTGAAGCAGGGGAATTTATCAGTAAAGGAGTACGTCAACAAGTTCAATTAGTTGGCAAGATTTGGCTTAGACTTAGTGAACACACCTGAAAAGAAGGCCTTAAGATTCGTTAAAGGTTTGAATGAATAGCTACATGGGTTGGCTATGACCCACATTCCTATGGGGGCTACCTTTGAGAAACTGTTTGACATGGCGCTTATGCATGAAGAGAAGAAAGGCGCTAATACTAATAAGGCACCGAAAAAGAAAGGGGATCAAAAGAAGTCACAGCAGCAACCTAAGAAAGGTGGTAAGGATAACAATAGCAAAGGAAAGAAAAGGTGCTTTAATTGTGGAACACCAGGCCATCTAAGCAAGGACTGTAGGAAGAAGAAGAAGACTGGATGTTTCAACTGTGGTGAGGCAGGACATCTGATTAAAGACTGCCCGAGAAGACAAGGGCAAGGGCAGAGGACATGGTCTACTTCTGGAGGGCAGGTTCAGGCTCTCATGGCACCAGGGCAGGTAAGAGGGCAGGTTCATGCTCTCATGGCACCAGGACAGGAGAGAGGTAGAAACATTTCTATTGAAAGTTTGGTTTTTCTGTTTGATCATCCTGTTCGTACTTTGTTTGATTCTGGCGATTCACACTCATTTGTATCTGCTTCCTTAGTTAAAACACTGCACCTAAATACTAGTCTAGTTACGGATCCCATAGTAGTCTCTAATCTTATTGGTGGTTCGGCTCATCTTTCAATGATTTGTCGGGATTTTAGAGTGTCTATCTTGGGCGTTGAGTTTGAATGCAACGCCTTCGTTCTTGGCTTCACGTGCTATGTGTTGATTCTAGGCAAGGATTGGTTATCCAGTAATGGTGCCATCCTCGATTGTGAAAAGAGAGTGGTTAGACTTATGACTTGCCTCGGTAACACTCTCGAAATCTCTTATAATCCCATACATTCTATTATTCTTAGCTACCTAGAATCTCTTGATGCGTCTGTTGAAAACTTGCAGTCTGTTAGATTAGTCCATGAATACTCAGATGTATTTGAAGAGGTGAAGGGCTTACCTTCGAAGCGGGAGATAGACTTCCGCATATACCTTGTTGATAATGCAAAACCCGTAGCTCTACCCGTTAGACACATGGCTCCAAGGTAGAGAAAAGATCTCAGCAAGCAAGTCAAAGAGTTGCTCAAAAAAGGGTTTATAAGCGGAGTATTTCTGAATGGGGTGCTCCAGTAGTATTCGCAACCAAAGCGGATGGTTCACTTCTCCTATGCGTTGATTATAGGGAGCTAAACAAGCTGACCAAGAAAAATAGGCACCCACTTCCAAGAATAGGTGACTTGTTTGATCAGCTTGTAGGTGCGTTGGTTTTCTCCCAACTAGATCTGGCTACCGGGTTTCATCAGCTATGAGTGACTGAAGTCATCATTGATAAGACCACGTTCAGAACCCTGGATGGTTTCTTCGAATGGCTTATCATGCCTTTCGGGTTGAAAAATGCACCTGCTTACTTCGTTGACTTGATGAGCAGGGTGCTCAGGGAGTTCCTTAACAAGTTTGTGGTGGTCTTCGTAGATGACATTTTGATTTTCTTGAAGAATGAAGAAGAGCATGCTTTTCATTTAAGGGAAGTCATGGATACTCTTCGTGCACATCAATTTAAAGCCAAATTCTCCAAATGCCATTTCTAGAGAGAAGAAGTGAGGTTTCTTGGACATGTGATGTACAAAGAGGGGATAGCCGTGGACCCCGCAAAAGTAGTTGCGGTGCAAGATTGGAAGGTTCCACGGAATGCAACCAAAGTCCAAAGCTTTCTCGGGCTAGCGGGCTTTTACCGAAAGTTCATTAAGGACTTTAAAAAAATCTCAGCCCCACTCATAAGATTGACAAAGAAGAAACTAAGTTTCGCTTGGGATCTGGATTGCAATATTGCTTTCCAACATTTGAAAAGGGCTCTAACAACAACCCCAGTTCTGACATTGCCTGATGGGAGCAAAATGTTTGCTGTATACATAGACGCATGCGGTACAGGGTTGGGCGCTGTCTTGATACAAGAACGCAAGGTAGTTTGTTATGGGGGAATGCAATTGAAGGTACATGAGAAGAACTACCCAACTCATGATTTGTAGCTAGCTGCCATTGTTTCCGCTCTAAAGTCATGGCATCATTACCCACTAGGAGAAAGGTTTGAATTGTTTACTGGCCATAAATCATTAAAGTACCTTTTCTCACAGAAAGATCTTAACTTAAGACAACAAAGGTGGATGGAATTTCTGGCCTCATATGATTTTGAGATTTCCTATACCCCTGGCAAGGGCAATGTGGTAGCAGATGCCTTGAGTAGAAAGAAGCTGACCTTTAGTCCTCTCTTTGTAGAAAGGCAAAGCTTGGAGTACATAGCAAACTTTAACTTTAGTCCCTCATCTGAAATTGTACCTGGTCTGTTAGCATCTCTAGAGGTGCGGCCTACTCTTTTGGACTCAATAGGAACCGCGCAATGAAAAGACCCTCAGTTAGTTGATATGATGGATAAGCTAGTTAGGGGTGAGACTTCTAGTTACCTCAATAGATACTCCATCAATGATTAGGGTTGGTTGAGACAGGATGAAAGGCTATGCGTCCCACAAGCAAGGGATTTAGTGAAGACGGTTCTCGAAGAAGCACACCATTCTAAGATGACCATACACCCAGGCGGAGACAAGATGTACAAAGATATAAAAAGGGTTTTCTTTTGGAATGGCATGAAGAGGGATGTAGCTGAGTTCGACGCTAAGCGCTTGATATGCCAACAAATCAAAGCGGAGCAGAAGAAGTCTGGTGGTCTGCTTCATCCTCTAGAGGTCCCATATTGGAAGTGGGATAACATTTCGATGGACTGTGTTGATGGGTTGCCTAGTTCAAGAAGAGGCAATACCAGTATTTGGGTAATAGTGGACAACCTCACTAAAAGCGCTGACTTTATACCTGTTAAGAGAAGAAGCACTGCCTTGTCCCTAGAATCCATTTATCTTAAAGAGATAGTTCGACTCCATGGGATACCCTCCAACATAGTTGTAACACCCCGAATTTTCTGTTAATAGTAAATTAACAAATTAAAGTATAATTAATTCTAAATTAAAGAATTAAGGGAAACGGGTTACGCCATTGTGTTCGTCTCGGAATTCTGCTTGAGATAGAGTCCGAGTTTGCGTAAATCATACTCCGTATGAAGGAGTTATGACCTCCAGAAGTTTCAGAATTCAATTTAAAATTCAAACGGTTCAAAATTCAGTTCGAAATTCGAAAACAGACCCAAACTGGGCTGGGTGGGAATTTTCCCGCCCAGGACCCAGGTCGACCTAGGGGTCGACCTGGGTAACCAAGTCGACGATGTGGTCGACCTGGGGGTCGATTTGGGTAACCAGGTCGACCATGTGGTCGACCTGGGGGTCGACCTGCCCAGTCGACCTGGTCTGGCCCTGGCTGGCCTGGTCGGTTTCTGGTCGAATTTCTGAGCTCTGGTGTGTCACTAGGGATGATTTGTCACTTTCTGATTGGCTCCTCTTGGTATGTATGGTCTGGATTCACTCTATGATCATCTGACGGCTCAAATCAATCTGAAATTCTATAAATACAACACAATACTCAACCTAAATTCACACAAATAAAATAGAACTAGAGCCGTCATGCTGCTGGGCGAAAACTAAGAGTAGCCGTCAGTTAGAGAAAGCTTAGAGACGAGTAGAACTAGAGTAAAACAAGATTCAAACAACGTTTATCTACCCAAAGGAAAGCATTACAAATTCAGAACTCATAAATCAGAAAACAAGATCGTCGTTTGTTGTAAGTATAGTGATTTTTCTGATGGGATTAAAATTGAGACTTGATTCGATGTAAAATGGAAATGGAATTTTACTATTGTATAACGACGATGCTAATTCATATCCGTGTATTGCAATGATTGTATTGTGAATGGTTGGAATGTTTGTGGTATAATTGATTTGATGTTGATCCTATTGTACAATTAGAATGAAAGCAACATCACATACAAGTATATGGTTAATGTTAGAATTTACACCTATATGTTTATATGTTTAATATAGGTTGTATGTGTTATGTCCAAGTTAAGATCTCATGTATATACTTTATGCTAAAACCTCTATGCCTAAAGGATTAAGTTCATAATTGGATCCATGCCAAGATCCATTTTGATACAAGTTTCATGTTGTAGTAGTAAACATGATTGGATCTAGTTCACACATGTGATAAAATTATACATACTTTATGGACATGTCATATTCTTGTCATATGCTAGTGATGTTCGATGTTATGCCTAGATCTAAACATGTTTAGGCTTATGTTGTCTAAATCATATGCTAATTCATGTGACACCTATTTAGTTAGATCCCTATTTCAATGCAAGTTCACATATTTGTATGTTGATTTAGTTTACGTTGCAAGTTCACACCTATGATATTCATGTTGACTATTTTGCAAGTTCACACCTACGATGTTCATAATGACTATGCCGAAAATGCCAAGTTTACAGCTATATCATGTTTATGTTAATGAATTTCTTTATGCCAAATTTGTGTACGCTAAATTAGGCTAAGTTTATTATATGTTAAAAATCATGCGGACGAAAAATTAGGCTAAGATTGTTAGCCTAATATTTAGACGGGGCAACGTTGGGAAAAATTGGTAATTGTAGGCAACTTGACATAAATTGGTGAAAAATACATATATTGGCATGCTTGGCACATGCCAATAATTGGTAGCACATAAATGGTATAAAATTCTTATACCAAAAATGATGAACTTGGAAAGTGGGCCACAACATTTAATTGTTAACAAATTTACATATAACAAGTAAAAGAGACAAATATGTAAATTTAGAAAATACGAGTATGCTTAACCCGAGGTTGGATTGAGTTGTGATGTAAACCTGCCCGGACCCGCCCGGCTGTCCAGTAATCACAACTATACCTATCCAATGTGGGTGGTTATGCATTGAGCCCAATAAGGACCCAAGGTTAGACTGAGTTACGGTGTAAACCTGCCCGGAACCGACCAGCACATCCAGTAACCGAAACAATACCTTTCTAATGTGAGTGGTTGGTGCTTTAACTAATTAAGGCTAAGGACAGACAAGTCAGGATGGTAGGGTTAAGTTAACTAAACCACTTAACCAATTCAATATGTTAATTAAACTGATGGGTGGGGTTAGGTAAATACAGACACTTAACCACTTAACATGTTTGACTAGAAAACCCTAGTAACGGAGACCCTTTTCAGCAGTAACCCAATTAGGTATCATGGTACCTTGAAACTAGGCAGTGTAGGGCACGACTACTGGGCTAATTGTAAGAAGTCAAAAGCAATGGTGGTGGTACAGCAGTGTGGGTTCTAACGAAGTGCGGGCGTGCACACACTTCGGAGCAGACAAACAGGACACTGGGCACCAGTAGTATAACCTATGCATTCTAGGATTGTGTCGGGCCGCCACCATGGGACTTGATACACCCCATGATGGGACCAGCATAGGTATCTACAATCATTGGGGGCCGTATGACACATATGATTTTGCGAGTAGGAGCCGATCTTTAGAAAGGGGATCACTTCACCCCGAACATGGGGTGCCAGTTGAGACAATGCAAGTAGGTGCAGAGATATAGTGTGGGGGTGCGATAGTATATTCGGTTCAAACTGCTTTATCTTAGTTTATGATACTTTCCCATTTCCAGTTTATAACTATCATGCCCTTTTTCTTATTCTTGTACTGAAGTGTCATTAGACTTACCAGGCTTTATGTCTGACTCTATTTTTCTTTCATCTTCTTTGCTTCCGTTCCCCCCCCCCAGGTTCACAGGGAGGAAACAAAACAGCTTAGTCAGACTCTTTGCAAGCTTTAAGATAGTAGATCTATGGTTTGGACTCTCTTTCCTTGGCTATGGCCGTTGGACACGTTCTATGGGATTTATGTAGTTTTAATTATGTTTTATGCTTCTTTATTTAATAATCAAGACAGAAATGATGATGTAATGTTTTGGAAGTTATTGTGAGAAAATTATGGAAATGTTTTGTATGATCACGTATTTATGAAATAAAAGTCTGTTTGTTTTCCGCTGCTTATATATATATATATATATATATATATATATATATATATATATGTTTATATCTGTCTTGTGTTTTATTTGTGACTTTTATTTATAAACCTCCTCCGAAGTTAAGGCATTCCCTTTGTGAGTGACCTTAATGGAGGTGGGGTGTTTCACTTGGTATCAGAGCACAGATTTACCAGACTAGATAAAAGTTTTTGAAACTATTTTCAAAAAGAAGTTTAGAGAAGCATTCTTTTTCAAGAAAAAGCGTTGTTTTTAAAAGGCATAATTCTCTAAAGCCATATGCACTATCTCTCTATCCTTTTGTCTTGAATACTTTCCTTTTTATTCCAGCATGTATGGAGATCTTAACCTTCCAGAAGGAGTACCGATACCTGGCTGGTTTCGAAGGTACCTAGAGGCTAGGGCCAATGATGCGGGCCTAGCAGACATTCCTCCTCCCACAGTGGCAGCGATTCCTCCTCCTCCACCTCCTCATGGAAATACTTTCGCTGAGACGTGTAGAGACTTTAAGGCTATGGGTGGAAAGGACTTTTATGGAACTGAATCATTTGTGGTCGCAAGGAACTGGCTGAAGGAGACTGAAGATTTATTCGTTATCTTCGAAGTTGACGACAGGCAAAAGATACATCTAGCAATGTGGTTGCTCAAAGACGAAGCTTCTTATTGGTGGGAAGTTACCCTTGCTGAGAGGCTAGTGGATATTTGGGAAGATTTCAGGACGAGGTTTGAGATGAAATTCCTCTCCCAAGCTGAAAGAAGCCTGCAGATGGAGAAGTTCCTAACTCTTAAACACGGAAGTATGACGATCACGTCAATCAGTTTAATCAGCTGGCCAGATTTGGGTTGGATTTAGTAAACACCCAACACCAGAAGGCCCTTCGCTTCGTCAAAGGTCTGAATGAGACTCTACACAACCCGTCTATGACCCATATACCCATGGGAGCGACCTATGAAAGCTTGGTGGACATGACGCTGCTACACGAGGAAGATAAAGGCAAGAAAGAGGCAAAGGTGGAAGTGCCTCAAGAAAAGAAAGAGGGTTTACAGCATAAGAAAACAGACTTCAAGAAAGGCGAGAACAACAACAAATCCCGTGAAAAGAGAAAGCGTAATTTCTTTGGCAATGTTGGACATATAGCGAAAGACTGCAGAAAGAAGAAGGCAAAGATGAATGGTGGTTTTTTCCATTACGGCGAAACTGGACACTTGGCTAAGGACTGCCCAAAGAAGCGGGGGCAGGGATAGAGTACTGGATCCACCTCAGGGGGACAGGTTCACACGCTGGTGGCACCTCCATAGGAACGAGGTAGAAATATTTCTGTAGAAAGCTTAGTTTATCTCTATGATCATCCAGTTTGCACTCTCTTTGATTCTGGTGCATCACACTCCTTTATTTCATCTGCTTTAATAGAATCTCTGCACCTAGACACTAGTATGGTAGAAGATCCCCTGGTTGTTTCAAATCCAATTGGGGGCTCAGCTTATTTGTCAATGGTTTGTTTGGATTTGAAAATCTCTATTCTAAGTGTTGAATTTAGATGTAGCGCCTTTGTTTTGGGTTTCTCAGGATATGGATTGATCTTAGGCATGGACTGTTTATCCAGTCATGGTGCCATTCTAGATTGCGAGAAGAGAGTGGTTAGGCTCTAGACTCGGCTCGGTAACACTCTAGAAATTTCTTGTAATCCCTTGAATGCTGTTATGCTTAGTTATGTAGAGTTGCTTGATGCTTCTATTGAGAATTTGCAGTCGGTTAGAGTGGTCCGGTAATATTCGGATATCTTTGAAGAGGTTAAGGGCTTACCTCCGAAGCGGGAAATAGACTTCCGCATATATCTTGTTGATAATGCAAAGCCCATAGCTCTTCCTGTTAGACACATGGCTCCAAAGGAGAGAAAGGAGCTCAGTAAGCAAGTTAAGGAGCTTCTCGAGAAGGGGTTTGTAAGGAGGAGCATCTCGGAATGGGGTGCTCCAGTGGTGTTCTCCACCAAAGCAGATGGATCACTACGTCTTTGTGTGGACTATAGGGAGCTAAACAAGCTGACTAAGAAGAATAGACACCTGCTTCCCAGAATAGACGATTTGTTTGATCAACTTGTAAGTGTGTCGGTCTTCTCCCAACTTGATCTAGCTACTGGGTTCCATAAGCTAAGGGTTGCTGAAGATAGCATTGACAAGATGACGTTCAGAACCCCAGACGGTTTCATCGAGTGGCTTGTCATACCTTTCGGCTTGACAAACGCACCCGCTTATTTCATAGACCTAATGAGTAGGGTGTTCAGAGAATTCCTCAATAAGTTCGTGGTGGTCTTTGTAGACGATATTTTGATATTCTCAAAGAATGGGGAAGAACATGATCAACATTTGAAGGAGATCATGGAAACCCTTCGAGTTCGTCAGCTAAAAGCCAAATTCTCCAAGTGCCACTTTTGGAGAGAAGAAGTAAGATTTTTTGGACATATAGTGTCCAAAGAGGGGTTAGCTGTGGACCCCGCGAATGTGGTGGCAGTGCAAGATTGGAAGAACCAAGAAATGCAACCGAAGTCCGAAGCTTTCTCGGGCTAGCAGGTTTTTACCGAAAGTTCATTAGAGATTTCGCAAAAATCTCAGCTCCACTCACAAGGCTAACAAAGAAGAATCTTGCGTTCGCTTGGGATTTGGATTGTGATATTGCTTTCCAACACTTAAAAAGGGCTCTTACAACAGCCCCAGTTCTGACTTTGCCAGATGGAAGCAAGATGTTCACAGTATACATGGATGCTTTTGGTATGGGACTAGGCGCCGTTCTGATGCAAGAAGGGAAGGTAGTAGCCTATGGTGGAAGACAATTGAAAGTTCATGAAAAGAACTACCTAACCCACGATCTTGAGTTGGCCGCCATCGTCTTTGCACTTAAGTCTTGGCGCCATTATCTCCTAGGTGAGAAGTTCGAATTATATACTGACCATAAATCGTTGATGTATCTTTTCTCGCAGAACGATCTTAACTTAAGACAACAAAGATGGATGGAGTTCTTTGCCTCATATGACTTTGAGATTTCCTATACTCCTAGCAAGGGCGACGTAGTAGCAGACGCGTTGAGCAGAAAGAAGCTGACCTTAAGCCCTCTCTTTGTAGAAAGGAAAAGCTTGGAGTATATAGCCAGTTTTGACTTTAGGCCCTCCTCTGATTTTGTACCCGGTTTGTTGGCATCCCTAGAAGTACGTCCTACTCTTTTAGACTCAATATGGGCCGCACAACGTGAAGACCCTTAGCTTGTGAATGTGATTGATAAGCTAATTAGGGGTGAAACTTCCAGTCACCGCAATAGGTACTCCATCGACGATAAGGGTTGGCTGAGGCGAGATGGAAGATTATGCATCCCACAAGCAAGGGATTTAGTAAAGATGGTTCTCGAGGAAGCACACCATTCCAAGATGACAATACACCCAGGTGGAGACAAGATGTACAAGGACGTAAAGAGAGTTTTCTTTTGGGATGGCATGAAGAAGGACATGGGAGATTTTGTTTCTAAGTGCATGATATGCCAACAGGTCAAGGCGGAACAAAAGAAGCCTGGAGGATTGCTTCATCCTCTAGAAGTCCCGCAATGGAAGTGGGAAAGCATTTCAATGGACTTCATTGATGGGTTGCCTAGGTCAAGAAGGGGCAATACTAGAATTTGGGTAATAGTGGACAGGCTCACAAAAAGCGTCCACTTTATTCCTATCAAGAATAGAAGGACATCCTCATCCCTAGCATCTCTTTATCTTAAGGAAATAGTTCAACTCCATGGAATACCCTCCAGCATAGTGAGTGACCGAGATCCCATCTTTACGAGCGAATTTTGGTGGAGTCTGCAAGAAGCTGTAGGCACACACAATTATGCTTGAGCACGGCCTATCACCCCCAAATTGATGGTCAGGCGGAAAGGGTGAACATAGTATTAGAAGATCTTTTGAGACTGTGCGTTCTTGACTTTGGAGGGACATGGGAGGATCATCTTCCTTTAGTGGAATTCGCCTACAACAACAGCTACCAAGCCACCATCGGCATGGCGCCCTTCGAAGCTTTGTATGGAAGATCGTGCCGGTCACTAACTTGTTGGTGGGAGTCTACATACAAGCTTGTACTTGGGCCAGACATGATTAGGGAGACTTCAGAAAAGTGGACTTGATACGAGGGAGAATGAAGACTGCCCAAGATAGACAGAAATCCTACGCAGACAAAATGAGGACCGACCTTGAGTTTGAGGTTGGGTACAGGGTTTTCCTTAAGGTATCTCCTTTAAGAAACATCATTCGCTTTGGGTCCATAGGAAAGCTAGCACCAAGATTCGTAGGACCGTTCCCTATCATCGAGAAGATTGGGAAGATGGCTTATAGAGTAGAGCTCCCCGAAAGGTTGGCAGGAATTCACAATGTCTTTCACGTTTCTCATCTTCGGAAATGTCTACATGAGTCTGCAGAAGTGGTAGAGCCAAGCATTCTAGAAGAAGTGGAAATAGAACGAGAAACAACTGTGAGGAGAGTTCCAACTCGAATCATAGGAACTGAAATCAAAAAGCTACGCAACCGCGAAGTCAAGATCGTTAAAGTTCAATGGAGCGATGCCGAGGAAGATGCGACTTGGGAAACTGAGGACAGAATACACACGGGTTACCCTTTTTTAGGGTACATCTTTGATCTATCTTTTTCCTTAAGTTATGCTTGTGTCTATCTTTTTAGGTATATCACCTCAGTCTTAGCCTTTTATCCTTAGGTAGAAACTAATGGATGTAAACATGTATTTGAAACATGTTATGATTGATGGCTGCAAGTGGTTGCTCGTGGATGCATATACAGACACCTTAGGTATTAGATCGGCTCGGTCACTTTCATATTGCATATGCATATATGTATTCATAGTTGTATGTGGTTGAAACTTGATATGTTGTCATATGGACGTCGCATTTGTATGAATGGTTATGCACTCATGTAGAATTATGAGTAAGGAGAAAAAAATTTGCATACATAATGGATTCATGACACTTACATGATTTGCATTAAGGAGGTCAACTGAATCAGTAGACCGCCTGATTTTGCATTAGATAAGGACATGTACACACACTATGCATATGATCACGAAACATTAGAAGTCTTTTAAGGATAATGGATGCCTTTGTTTGTTGGTTGAGTAGACGGACGATTGGATGTTAGTGTATACGTTCTTTTAGACTTGAAGATTTCGGGGACGAAATCCTTTAAGGAGGGGAGAACGTAACACCCCGAATTTTCTGTTAATATTAAATTAACAAATTAAAGTATAATTAATTCTAAATGAAATAATTAAGAGAAATGGGTTATGCCATTGCGTTTGTCTCGGAATTCTGCTTGAGATAGAGTCCGAGTTTGCATAAATCGGACTCCGTATGAAGGAGTTATGACCTCCGGAAGTTTCAGAATTCAATTTAAAATTCAAACAGTTCAAAATTCAGTTCGAAATTCGAAAACAGATCCAAACTGGGTTGGGCGGGAATTTTCCCGCCCAGGACCAGGTCGACCTGGGTAACCAGGTCGACCATGTGGTCGACCTGGGGGTCGACCTGACTAGTCGACCATTGTCAGGCCCTGGCTGGCCTGGTCGGTTTCTGGTCGAATTTCTGAGCTCTGGTGTGTCACTAGGGCTGATTTGTCACATTCTGATTGGCTCCTCTTGGTGTGTATGGTCTGGATTCACACTATGATCATCTGACGGCTCAAATCAATCTGAAATTCTATAAATACAACCCAACGCTCAACCTAAATTCACACAAATAAAACAGAACTAGAGCCGTCATGTTGCTGGGAGGAAACTAAGAGTAGCCATCAGTTAGAGAAAGCTTAGAGACGAGCAAAACTAGAGTAAAAACAAGATTCAAACAACGTTTATCTACCCAAAGGAAAGAATTGCAAATTCAGAACTCATAAATCAGAAAACAAGATCGTCGTTTGTTGTAAGTATAGTGATTTTTCTGATGGGAATAAAATTGAGGGTTGATTCGATGTAAAATGGAAATGGAATTTTACTATTGTATAACGATGATGATATTCATATTTGTGTATTGCAATGACTGTATTGTGAATGGTTGGAATGTTTGTGGTATAATTGATTTGATGTTGATCCTATTGTACATTTAGAATGAAAGCAACATCACATACAAGTATATGGTTAATGTTAGAATTTACACCTATATTATAGGTTGTATGTGTTATGTCCAAGTTAAGATCTCATGTATATACTTTATACTAAAACCTCTATGCCTAAAGGATTAAGTCCGTAATTGGATCCATGCCAAGATCCATTTTGATACAAGTTTCATGTTATAGTAGTAAACATGATTGGATCTAGTTCACACGTGTGATAAAATTATACATACTTTATGGACATGTCATATTTTTGTCATATGCTAGTGATGTTCGATGTTATGCCTAGATCTAAACATGTTTAGGCTTATGTTGTCTAAATCATATGCTAATTCATGTGACACCTATTTAGTTATACCCCTTTTTCAATGCAAGTTCACATATATGTATGTTGATTTAGTCTACGTTGCAAGTTCACACCTATGATATTCATGTTGACTATTTTGCAAGTTCACACCTATGATGTTCATATTTACTATGCCAAAAATGCCAAGTTTACACCTATGTCACGTTTATGTTAACGAATTTCTTTATGCCAATTTTGTGTATGCTAAATTAGGCTAATTTTATTATATGTTAAAAATCATGCGAATGAAAAATTAGGCTAAGATTGTTAGCCTAATATTTAGACGGGGTAACGTGGGAAAAATTGGTAATTATAGGAAACTTGACATAAATTGGTGAAAAATATATGTATTGGCATGTTTGGCACATGCCAATAATTGGCGGCACGTTAATGGTATAAAATTCTTATACCAAAAATGATGAACTTGGAAAGTGGGCCACAACATTTAATTGTTAACAAATTTACATATAACAAGTAAAAGAGACAAAAACGTATATTTAGAAAATACGAGTATGTTTAACCGAGGTTGGATTGAGTTGTGATGTAAACCTGCCTGGACCCGCCCGGCTGTCAAGTAATCACAACAATGCTTATCCAATGTGGGTGGTTAAGCATTGAGCCCAATAAGGACCCAAGGTTAGACTGAGTTACGGTGTAAACCTGCCCGGAACCGACCAGCACATCCAGTAACCATAACAATACCTTTCTAATGTGAGTGGTCGGTGCTTTAACTAATTAAGGCTAAGGACAGACAAGTCAGAATGGTAGGGTTAAGTTAACTAAACCACTTAACCAATTCAAAATGTTAATTAAACGGATGGGTGGGGTTAGGTAAATACAGACACTTAACCACTTAACAAGTTTGACTAGAAAACCCTAGTAACGGGGACCCTTTTCAGCAGTAACCCAATTAGGTATCATGGTACCTTGAAACTAGGCAGGGTGGGGCACGATTACTGGGCTGATTGTAAGCGGTAAAAAGCGACGGCGGTTGGTGCAGCAGTGTGGGTTCTAACAGAGTGCGGGCGTGCACACACTTCGGAGATGACAAACAGGACACTGGGCACCAGTAGTATAACCTATGCCTTCTAGGATTGTGTCGGGCCACCACCAAGGATTGATACACCCCATGGTGGGACCAGCATAGGTATCTACAATCATTGGGGGCCATATGAAACATATGATTTTGCGAGCAGGAGCCGATCTTTAGAAAGGGGATCACTTCACCCCGATCATGGGGTGCCAGTTGAGACAATGC
Organism: Allium sativum; assembly: GCA_030737875.1. Classification (NCBI taxonomy): domain Eukaryota; kingdom Viridiplantae; phylum Streptophyta; class Magnoliopsida; order Asparagales; family Amaryllidaceae; genus Allium; species Allium sativum. Next base: position 136,676,953 of record CM060922.1, on the reverse strand, counting down.
AAGTAGGAGCAGAGATATAGTATGGGGGTGCGATAGTATATTCGGTTCAAACTGCTTTATCTTAGTTTATGACACTTTCCCATTTCCAGTTTATACCTATCATGCCCTTTTTCTTACTCTCATACTGAAGAGTCATTAGACTTAATAGGCTTTATGTCTGACTCTATTTTTATTTCGTCTTCTTTTCTTCTGTTCCCCCTCCCCCCGGTCCACAGGGAGGAAACAACCCAGCTTAGTTAGACTCTTTGCAAGCTTCCAGATAGTATATGTATGGTTTGGACTCTCTTTCCTTGGCTATGGCTGTTAGACACGTTCTATGGGGACTTATGCAGTTTTAATTATGTTTTATGCTTCTTTATTTAATAATCAAGATAGAAATGATGATATAATGTTTTGGAAGTTATTGTGAGATAATTATGGAAATGTTTTGTATGAACACATATTTATGAAATAAATGTCTGTTTGTTTTCCGCTGCTTATATATATATATATATCTGTTTATATCTGTCTTGTGTTTTATCTGTGACTTTTACTTATAAACCTCCACCGAAGTTAAGGCATTCCCTTTGTGAGTGACCTTAATGGAGGTGGGGTGTTTCAATAGTGAGTGATCGAGATCTTATCTTTACGAGCAAGTTTTGGAAGAGTTTGCAAGAGGCTGTAGGCACACAATTATGCTTAAGCATGACCTATCACCCCCAAACCGATGGTCAGATGGAAAGGGTGAACAGAGTATTGGAAGACCTCTTGAGATTGTGCATTCTTAACTTTGGAGGGACATGGTAGGATCATCTTCCTTTGGTGGAATTCTCTTACAACAATAGCTACCAAGCCACCATAGGCATGGCGCCTTTCGAAGCTTTATATGGAAGGCCATGTTGATCACCAACTTGTCGGTGGGAGTCTACAGACAAGCTCATACTTGGGCCAGACATGATTAGAGAAACCTCAGAAAAGGTGGACTTGATAAGAAGACGAATGAAGGCTGCACAAGATAGACAGAAGTCCTACGCAGACAAAAGAAGGACCGACCTTGAGTTTGAGGTTGGAGATAGGATGTTCCTTAAAGTATCTCCTTTGAGGAATGTCATTCGCTTTGGGTTCGTAGGAAAGCTTGCACCAAGATTTGTATGACCATTTCCTATCATTGAAAGGATTGGGACGATGACTTACAGAGTAGAGCTACCCGAAAGACTGGCTGGAGTTCATAATGTTTTTCATGTTTCTCAACTACAAAAGTGCTTACATGAGTCTGCGGAAGTTATGGAGACAATTATACTAGAGGAAGTAGAAGTGGAACGAGAAGCGACTGTGAGAAGAGTTCCAACTCGTATCTTGGGAACGGAAGTCAAAAAGCTACGCAACCATGAAGTCAAGCTTGTTAAAGTTCAATGGAGTGACATTGAGGAAGACGCGACTTGGGAAACTGAGAGAAAAATACGCACAGCCTACCCTTTTCTTTTTGAGGGTACCTCCTTGATCTCTTTTCCATAAGTTTATTCATGCTTATATCTATCTTTTAAGTTTATCTCCTCGGTTCTATTCTTTATCCTTAGGTAGAAACCAATGGATGTAAACATGCATTACATGTATTTGAAACATGTTATGATTGACGGTTGCAAGTGGTTGCAAGTGGTTGCTAGTGTTGCTCGTGGATGCATATGCACACAAATTAGGCACTAGATCGGCTTAATCACTTTCATATTGCATATAAATATGTGTGCATATTTAAATTAATGGGTGTATAATGGTTGTGTTATCATATGGATGTTGCATTTTGATGAATGGTTGTGCACACATGTAGAAGTAATATGTATCTTTAGGATTCTTTCTCATACATAATGGACGCATGGCACTATCATGATTTGCATTAAGGAGGTCAACTGTAAAGACCCGCAACTTCCCCGTAAAGGAAAGCGTCGGATAGTTCGAGAACAAACCACAACAGAACGCATACAAAAGAACGTTTCACTGCTTATAACCACAATGCATCAGATTACAAGAATATACAGAGTATAAATGAATATTACACAGAAATATCAGAGATTTAAATTACATTTAAATACATAGCAGCGGAAAATAATACAATACACAACTAGAAGAGATATACGGATACAAAGCTTTCCGGATATCATTCTAGCTGTAAACCAGGATCCTGTGAATATAAATCTGCAAAACCAAAACTACTAGCTGCCCGTGTCAAAATAAGGGCACCCAGAGTTTAGGTTAAAACAATAAACTCCAGGTCAGTCATGTGACTGGTGTGAGAACTAAAACAGTTATTAATCTTTATTTTAAATCATTAGGTAAATCAAGGGACCACGCCGTATAACACGGAACGGGTTTCCTCCCAAGAATACCAGTGCTTAAAACAAACAGCGCAATGCTAAATAAAGAAAGATGAAGCTGTTATAAGACCCAGGTCCCATCACACAATGCAACGCAGCCGAGGATAGGGTTTTCCCTTATAACAGCCAAAGAATGCTTGATACGTTTAAAACAAATCATTTGATACTATTATAAGTGCATAGTGTATAAAACACTTCAAATCATAAGTATCAATCATAGGCGGCATGAGCGCCCCATCCCACTATGTCGCCATATATAAGTTTACAATCGAAACCGCAATGTCGTATTGAAAGTTGGGTTATCATTTATGGTATGAACCGAGGCTAGGGGCAAGATCCTCACAGATTCGAGACAATCTAGCCTACCATGTCTCAGGATCAGAGCTCGAGTGACCCTTGGATCGTCAGGGCCGCTCCACCGATGTGGATTAAAAATGCCTGAACACTACGTTTCCCCGCCCTTTGGGGCGCAAGTCTGGTCCGTCAGCCGACCAGAAGCATCGGCCGAAACCGATATAACCGAGGCGCCTCGCAACAGCAACAACCACATAAGTCAAACTCGTCAGGGCGTGTAAAACCACTGACGCCACTTCTAGCTAGAAAGAAACGCAAGTCCTCCCTGAGGTCCGTCTCCCGTTTTTGGTTCATACCGGGTGTGAAACACGCGAGGTAAACGTTACACAAAGCTACGCCACAAAGGCCGTGCTTTGATCATCACCACAAGACTTTGCTTTTCAACAGAAGCCTCGATCAATTGCCACTTAGGCATGCCACACAGGCAATTCACTCCATGCGTTTGATATCCATCAATATATAACCCCTGAGCTCGTACGTCTCAGAGAAGGGCGTTAAGCAAGAGAATAAATTCTCCGCCGCCAAACAGATATATATTTAATAGAGATCAACCACACGGGCTAAAATCCAATGTCAGACACACAGTCCATTTACAAGTCCGTTCTGGGTCTGAACGAAACCGGAGGCACCTAGTACCCCGCATATCCATCGATCTCCAAGTACGTCTGGACGATCACCAACTGTTTCCATCTTCTTGGGTGTACAGCCCAATCAAGATCATCAGTTATCACCCAAACGACGTGAAGACCTCCGGTCTTCGACCATCGTCTTCATCTTCGACTTATCGTCGTATCAGTTATTCAGAATGGGATAAACCCGGTCTTTCCGAATAACTCGCGTATATATTCTAAAAGTGTTACACAGACACAACATACGCCTCATTCCAATTCATTAGTCACTAACCGTAAATTAATCAAGAGAATAATTCCCCAAATATTAACCCCGAAGGCCGAAACCAACATCAGATCAATATCCAGAAAACCATTCTGCTTAGCTAACCGACAGTTAGTTTCTAAATTTCACATTCATAGGGAAAGGTTCCCATTAATTTTATCCAAGATAAATTCTTGAATTTATTCTTTAATCTATTTTTGAATATCAATTCAACTAGTCGAGATTAACGAACCTTACCGAAGTAATCATTGGTTTTAGTTTCCCAATCCCAACCTATTCATCCCATGAAGTAAAACTGGTAATACTTCATATCTAACACCACAGTGTTATCGGTAAATTCAATTACCATTTCACGTTCAAATCTAATTAAAGATTTAACTATCGCCTGGAGCAAAACTGGTGATACTCCATTTCGATTTTTTTCAATCTAATTAAAGATTCATTAAAACTCCACTTAGTTTTAATCGTTAACTGGGTTAAAGAATCAGTGTCATTTAAAACACGGTTCACGATAAACCCAAAATCACATTCATTAATTATCGGGTTAAAGAACGAGTGTTATTTAAAACACTGTTCCCGATAAACCCAAAAATCAATATCAATTCAATCCCAATTAAATATTATTTAACTGGTACACTTCATTAAATCTAAATAAAAAGATTTAATCAATTCTCAACTGGGTTCAAGAACAGTGTTAGTGAAGACACCATTCACGACAAACCCAAATCACATTCGATATTCAATACAAGGCTCTGAATAGAAAATATATCGGCTTATATTCAATATCGAATTCTCTGACTAACAAATGTCGTATTGGAAATAACGATATAAATATATATCTTTCAAATTTCCGTAACAACATCTGTATAATCACGAATTCCAACATCGAAATATTCCGAAGACAATTTCGATTCAAATCCACTCCAATGCAATCATTGGAAATTTTGGTTATTTTCAAAACCATTTCAAATTCAATTTATTTATTTAAAAATAAATAGAATTATAATTCTAGTTCAAAACTAGTTCATTTCGATAAAAATTTATTTTTATCTTTTCAAATATGGAGTTTTTCATCCCAAACTTTCACAAATCATTTCTTATGATTTTACACAAATTATTACTATTTTTAATAATTTTATCAAGGCCCGTACAGTCGATTTCCGTCAACGGCCATCGAACTGCACTTACAGCGACCTTTTTCGAATTTGATTTGGACGTATCTCCAAATCCAACCGTTAGATTTCAAATTTCTAACATTCATGAGAAAGCTCTTTTCGATACGAACCCAACGGTTCCGGTTTTAGGAGAATCCGACGGTCGGATCTCCCATAATGTCCGTTTGAAATAAATGGTCGAAATTCGCGAACTGCCGCGGCGCGGCGCGTTCTATTCAGGCCATTATATTATATATATAATATATATTTCGTCGATTCCTATTTAAAACGAATTATATAAATAGTTTTAAATTCGTTTCAAATTCTATTTCAACTTCTATTTCAATTCAAAGCAAAACTGAATTCTTCTTTATAAATTCGTTTTAAAATTCATTTCTATTCAATTCGAATTTCAATTCAATTTGAATTCATTTCAATTCGCTTTCAATTCCATTTGAATTCATTTTCAATTCAATTCATTTCGAAATCGTTTTCAATTCAATTCATTTCGAAATCGTTTTCAATTCATTTTGAATTCAATAAAATCGATATAAATATCGTTCACGTCAAAATGGCGTCAATCTAATCAACACGGCTTCATAAATTTCTATTTTCAAAATAGTTGTTATTATCAAAATATTTCGTTCAACACATGACCAATCTCAATGAATGAGTACTGTCAACACATGAACGTTTATTTTAAATTATTCTTTATTTTCTAAACTGGAATGAGGCCCAGTCAATTACCATATAAAGTTAATTATATGGATTTTCATACAACACATGTATATCATAGTATTGAAAAATAATCAACCATCAACCAAAGTGCACTACACTGTATAAGCATCAAATATAGATATCTAATGCTTATGACAGCCTGTCAATCAATCGATCGACATATTTAATCAATCAGGATGAGTGAACTGCATATTTCATCCTAACACCCGTGTAGGGTTTCAAACAATCAAACAAATATTTTATTTGTGCAGTTGGGCGATGTGTAAAATTTATCGACCCAATCAATGTCCTTCAAATAAGTGTACATAAACAAACCGTCTGGTTTGTAAATGAATATTTATCTATTCACATTCACGTTAAAAATTATATTTTTAACGACTCAACAATTTATTCCAACATATGAATTTCTATTCAGTTCATTCTTTAAATAAAATGATATTTTTATTTTTCTAACTTATTTTAGAAAATTTCGGCGGCATAACGGCACGATACTAGAAACGGGACGAGGCCTAGCCTTGTCCCCGGTCTAGTGAAGGCCCACGCCATTCACATATCAATTTTAATCAATTTCATCTCACCAAACAATTCAATTCAAACAAATAATCTAACCAACTACACAACCAAACAAACAAGTCCATGGTATGTGGACGGGTGTCGGGTGCTTCTAATAAGCACCGTCTGCATCCTAGCATATATATATATATACAACTAGAAAAATAGAATTTGAGTGAGAAGTTCTCACATATAGCTATCCTAGCTCCACGGCTCTTCTTTTGCAGAAGTCTTCGTCGTTTCGCCTTTTTTTCACCTTCGTTGCTGCTTTCACTACATACGTAAAAATCGAATTTTTATTTCAAAGTTCAATATATAAAAATCGAATTTTTATTTCAAAGTTCAATATATAAAAATCGAATTTTTATCTCAAAGTTCAATATATAAAAATCGAATTTTTATTTCAAAGTTCAATATATAAAAATCGAATTTTTATTTCAAAGTTCAATATATAAAAATCGAATTTTTATTTCAAAGTTCAATATATAAAAATCGAATTTTTATTTCAAAGTTCAATATATAAAAATCGAATTTTTATTTCAAAGTTCAATATATAAAAATCGAATTTTTATTTCAAAGTTCAATATATAAAAATCGAATTTTTATTTCAAAGTTCAATATATAAAAATCGAATTTTTATTTCAAAGTTCAATATATAAAAATCGAATTTTTATTTCAAAGTTCAATATATAAAAATCGAATTTTTATTTCAAAGTTCAATATATAAAAATCGAATTTTTATTTCAAAGTTCAATATATAAAAATCGAATTTTTAGTTCAAAGTTCAATATATAAAAATCGAATTTTTATTTCAAAGTTCAATATATAAAAATCGAATTTTTATTTCAAAGTTCAATATATAAAAATCGAATTTTTATTTCGACAATATAAAAGATTATATTTTCCTTTTGACACTATAAAAGATTATATTTTCCTTTCGACACTATAAAAGATTATATTTTCCTTTCCAAATCTTTTTTTAAAAATCATTTTTTTTCTTCGCTATATAAAAATCCAATCTTTTCTATGTCAAAAATATAAATAAAAATCCTTTTTCTTCTTTTATGTTTCTTTTCATAGTGTTCTTCATTTTTATTAAGAACTGAAAATAAAACTGCATTTATATTTAATAAGAACTGAAATAAAACTGTGTGGATCTACTCACATTGAATCGCAGTTTCTAGTGGGTTCGTGGAGTGGTCAGTCGATTGGCGGTAGGTGGTGGGGTCGAGGGGAGTGGCGGCGGCAAGAAAAGGGGGGGGGAAATCGAGGCACTGGCGGCGCATGGTGGAAAAAGGGGGCGGCGGCTTCAGTTTTCCAGACCGGGGGGCTAGGGTTGTTCGCTCTCGCCAGAGCGGGAGAAGGAGGTGGCGGCGCTTGCTTGGGCGGCGCGAGGGGGCAGGCGGAGCAGGCGGTGGGCGACGCGAGGGCGCGTCGAGATCTGTTTTTTTTTTTCTGTTTTTTTTTCTTTTTTTTTATTTTCTCTGAACTGAAATAGAAACGGGGGGGGGGGGGGGCAGAAATATAGAGGAAGAGATTATTATTATTATTATTATTTTTATTTAATTATTAAAAAGTTGACTTTCACATACGACCTCTAAACGAGGCCCACCGCCTGTCGCCCATAGCGTTTCACCCCCATTCCGAACACAATGGGATATGTATCGTAACTGGTTTGATCGTTACAATCAGTTTCCGTTGAATTTACAATTTAAATCCTATATTGAATTTTAAACGCACATTTCAAATTACCGGAGTCACATACTAACTAGAAAAATTCCATAAAAATATTTTCTAGCTTCGTATTGACGATACGGTCCTAACAAAACTAGTTTCGTCGAATTCTGAGACCGTTAGAAAAATGGCCAATTTCCAGTCGATTAAAATCAACTGAAACTGGTCAAACGCGTTTTCCTTTGCCACGCTCACATATGGATTCGAAAAATTATGAAATTTAAAACCTAGCAATAACTTGACACTGCGGACCCAACAAAACTGGTTTCGTCGAAATCCGAGGTCATTTGCAAAATGTCCATTTTTAAGGGCCTGAATTCCATAGCGACTATTCAGAATTTTCAACTGGACATATCTTTTGATTCCTGATATGAAATCTTGATTTTTCGGATTCGTTAGAAAGATATTCACTATTAGATTCCATTATTTTTGGTTTCACTAAAATCCGGATTGTTTTGCACCCGGTACATTCAACTGAAGTTTGAAATCGAATTATCGAACTACCGCGCCATTTTCAATTCTATTTATAATTATATATAATTATTTATATTCTAACGACGACGCGTAAAATATATACGATCGAATTACATTCAAAATAAATTTCTCGTCGATATTATTTAAAATAATTCCTTTTAAATAATCAAAATTCGCTAAAATTGCCAAAATAAAATTTTCAAACTGGCTCGCATTTTACGGGTTGTTACAATCTCCCCCACTTAAAACTTTTCGTCCCCGAAAAGGAACAAAGTCGAAAGTGGTTTGATTATTCAGCCCTACATTCGATTTGGCTTCCATTCTCCAACTTTTCAGTTTCTGAGAATTTTCAAAATTTCAAAAATTTGGCTAACACCCTAAATTTTCGAAAAATTTCGCCATAACCTCCCCTGCAATGGGAGCATCGGGAAATTGCAAATAGCGTTCCCGGTCCTTCAGATCTCAAAAAGAAAAAGAAAAAGCCAAGCGGCTAGCCAATAGGCTCATAAAATCATCATCACCCAAACAAAACAGTAAATTATGTATTAAACATGTACCTATTTGTCGGGCAAACAAATTTTATTCTCGGCTCTAGCCTCCTTGCTATGACCTGTTCAATGTATGTATATGTATACGCAAACATATGCGACCAATTTTCAATATAATTCAATATTTGATTCAGTTAGGCTAAATGGTTCAAAATTATCAAACAAATGAACAAACAACACAAATATCAATCAATTAGTGAATTAGAGTCTCAAATTCATAATTTGATATATATACAAAAATCAGATTTTTGATGCCAAATCACAACAATAGGCCCTATCTAATTTTGGTTCTCACACCAGTCTAATGGAAATATATAAATATCACACCTTCGACACTCGAATATAAATACTGGCGACAGTGCCCCATCACCAGAATTATTCCCGGGCACTAGGGGGATTCTATATCTACCCAATATATTAAAACTTCGAACACACGTTTGCAAGACATATATGCGAAATCTTTATATACTGGATTGCCCAATTCAATTTCAAAATAAATAATCAAATACGAATAGTTGATTTATATTTTCAAAACAAAATTGGTTTTCATTTTAAAAAAATATACTCTTCACACTCGTCCTAGGATACTACTGATCCCATCTCTAACGAGTCATTCCCGTTGGATATTACTAATCCAATATCTGATGAATTCTTTCGTATGGTTCTAATGTGTCTTGTTCTCTGCTTTGTAAACCAAAGCTCTGATACCACGTGTGAAGACCCGCAACTTCCCCGTAAAGGAAAGCGTCGGATAGTTCGAGAACAAACCACAACAGAACGCATACAAAAGAACGTTTCACTGCTTATAACCACAATGCATCAGATTACAAGAATATACAGAGTATAAATGAATATTACACAGAAATATCAGAGATTTAAATTACATTTAAATACATAGCAGCGGAAAATAATACAATACACAACTAGAAGAGATATACGGATACAAAGCTTTCCGGATATCATTCCAGCTGTAAACCAGGATCCTGTGAATATAAATCTGCAAAACCAAAACTACTAGCTGCCCGTGTCAAAATAAGGGCACCCAGAGTTTAGGTTAAAACAATAAACTCCAGGTCAGTCATGTGACTGGTGTGAGAACTAAAACAGTTATTAATCTTTATTTTAAATCATTAGGTAAATCAAGGGACCACGCCGTATAACACGGAACGGGTTTCCTCCCAAGAATACCAGTGCTTAAAACAAACAGCGCAATGCTAAATAAAGAAAGATGAAGCTGTTATAAGACCCAGGTCCCATCACACAATGCAACGCAGCCGAGGATAGGGTTTTCCCTTATAACAGCCAAAGAATGCTTGATACGTTTAAAACAAATCATTTGATACTATTATAAGTGCATAGTGTATAAAACACTTCAAATCATAAGTATCAATCATAGGCGGCATGAGCGCCCCATCCCACTATGTCGCCATATATAAGTTTACAATCGAAACCGCAATGTCGTATTGAAAGTTGGGTTATCATTTATGGTATGAACCGAGGCTAGGGGCAAGATCCTCACAGATTCGAGACAATCTAGCCTACCATGTCTCAGGATCAGAGCTCGAGTGACCTTTGGATCGTCAGGGCCGGTCCACCGATGTGGATTAAAAATGCCTGAACACTACGTTTCCCCGCCCTTTGGGGCGCAAGTCTGGTCCGTCAGCCGACCAGAAGCATCGGCCGAAACCGATATAACCGAGGCGCCTCGCAACAGCAACAACCACATAAGTCAAACTCGTCAGGGCGTGTAAAACCACTGACGCCACTTCTAGCTAGAAAGAAACGCAAGTCCTCCCTGAGGTCCGTCTCCCGTTTTTGGTTCATACCGGGTGTGAAACACGCGAGGTAAACGTTACACAAAGCTACGCCACAAAGGCCGTGCTTTGATCATCACCACAAGACTTTGCTTTTCAACAGAAGCCTCGATCAATTGCCACTTAGGCATGCCACACAGGCAATTCACTCCATGCGTTTGATATCCATCAATATATAACCCCTGAGCTCGTACGTCTCAGAGAAGGGCGTTAAGCAAGAGAATAAATTCTCCGCCGCCAAACAAATATATATTTAATAGAGATCAACCACACGGGCTAAAATCCAATGTCAGACACACAGTCCATTTACAAGTCCGTTCTGGGTATGAACGAAACCGGAGGCACCTAGTACCCCGCATATCCATCGATCTCCAAGTACGTCTGGACGATCACCAACTGTTTCCATCTTCTTGGGTGTACAGCCCAATCAAGATCATCAGTTATCACCCAAACGACGTGAAGACCTCCGGTCTTCGACCATCGTCTTCATCTTCGACTTATCGTCGTATCAGTTATTCAGAATGGGATAAACCCGGTCTTTCCGAATAACTCGCGTATATATTCTAAAAGTGTTACACAAACACAACATACGCCTCATTCCAATTCATTAGTCACTAACCGTAAATTAATCAAGAGAATAATTCCCCAAATATTAACCCCGAAGGCCGAAACCAACATCAGATCAATATCCAGAAAACCATTCTGCTTAGCTAACCGACAGTTAGTTTCTAAATTTCACATTCATAGGGAAAGGTTCCCATTAATTTTATCCAAGATAAATTCTTGAATTTATTCTTTAATCTATTTTTGAATATCAATTCAACTAGTCGAGATTAACGAACCTTACCGAAGTAATCCATGGTTTTAGTTTCCCAATCCCAACCTATTCATCCCATGAAGTAAAACTGGTAATACTTCATATCTAACACCACAGTGTTATCGGTAAATTCAATTACCATTTCACGTTCAAATCTAATTAAAGATTTAACTATCGCCTGGAGCAAAACTGGTGATACTCCATTTCGATTTTTTCAATCTAATTAAAGATTCATTAAAACTCCACTTAGTTTTAATCGTTAACTGGGTTAAAGAATCAGTGTCATTTAAAACACGGTTCACGATAAACCCAAAATCACATTCATTAATTATCGGGTTAAAGAACGAGTGTTATTTAAAACACTGTTCCCGATAAACCCAAAAATCAATATCAATTCAATCCCAATTAAATATTATTTAACTGGTACACTTCATTAAATCTAAATAAAAAGATTTAATCATTTCTCAACTGGGTTCAAGAACAGTGTTAGTGAAGACACCATTCACGACAAACCCAAATCACATTCGATATTCAATACAAGGCTCTGAATAGAAAATATATCGGCTTATATTCAATATCGAATTCTCTGACTAACAAATGTCGTATTGGAAATAACGATATAAATATATATCTTTCAAATTTCCGTAACAACATCTGTATAATCACGAATTCCAACATCGAAATATTCCGAAGACAATTTCGATTCAAATCCACTCCAATGCAATCATTGGAAATTTTGGTTATTTTCAAAACCATTTCAAATTCAATTTATTTATTTAAAAATAAATAGAATTATAATTCTAGTTCAAAACTAGTTCATTTCGATAAAAATTTATTTTTATCTTTTCAAATATGGAGTTTTTCATCCCAAACTTTCACAAATCATTTCTTATGATTTTACACAAATTATTACTATTTTTAATAATTTTATCAAGGCCCGTATAGTCGATTTCCGTCAACGGCCATCGAACTGCACTTACAACGACCTTTTTCGAATTTGATTTGGACGTATCTCCAAATCCAACCGTTAGATTTCAAATTTCTAACATTCATGAGAAAGCTCTTTTCGATACGAACCCAACGGTTCCGGTTTTAGGAGAATCCGACGGTCGGATCTCCCGTAATGTCCGTTTGAAATAAATGGTCGAAATTCGCGAACTGCCGCGGCGCGGCGCGTTCTATTCAGGCCATTATATTATATATATAATATATATTTCGTCGATTCCTATTTAAAACGAATTATATAAATAGTTTTAAATTCGTTTCAAATTCTATTTCAACTTCTATTTCAATTCAAAGCAAAACTGAATTCTTCTTTATAAATTCGTTTTAAAATTCATTTCTATTCAATTCGAATTTCAATTCAATTTGAATTCATTTCAATTCGCTTTCAATTCCATTTGAATTCGTTTTCAATTCAATTCATTTCGAAATCGTTTTCAATTCAATTCATTTCGAAATCGTTTTCAATTCATTTTGAATTCAATAAAATCGATATAAATATCGTTCACGTCAAAATGGCGTCAATCTAATCAACACGGCTTCATAAATTTCTATTTTCAAAATAGTTGTTATTATCAAAATATTTCGTTCAACACATGACCAATCTCAATGAATGAGTACTGTCAACACATGAACGTTTATTTTAAATTATTCTTTATTTTCTAAACTGGAATGAGGCCCAGTCAATTACCATATAAAGTTAATTATATGGATTTTCATACAACACATGTATATCATAGTATTGAAAAATAATCAACCATCAACCAAAGTGCACTACACTGTATAAGCATCAAATATAGATATCTAATGCTTATGACAGCCTGTCAATCAATCGATCGACATATTTAATCAATCAGGATGAGTGAACTGCATATTTCATCCTAACACCCGTGTAGGGTTTCAAACAATCAAACAAATATTTTATTTGTGCAGTTGGGCGATGTGTAAAATTTATCGACCCAATCAATGTCCTTCAAATAAGTGTACATAAACAAACCGTCTGGTTTGTAAATGAATATTTATCTATTCACATTCACGTTAAAAATTATATTTTTAACGACTCAACAATTTATTCCAACATATGAATTTCTATTCAGTTCATTCTTTAAATAAAATGATATTTTTATTTTTCTAACTTATTTTAGAAAATTTCGGCGGCATAACGGCACGATACTAGAAACGGGACGAGGCCTAGCCTTGTCCCCGGTCTAGTGAAGGCCCACGCCATTCACATATCAATTTTAATCAATTTCATCTCACCAAACAATTCAATTCAAACAAATAATCTAACCAACTACACAACCAAACAAACAAGTCCATGGTATGTGGACGGGTGTCGGGTGCTTCTAATAAGCACCGTCTGCATCCTAGCATATATATATATATATACAACTAGAAAAATAGAATTTGAGTGAGAAGTTCTCACATATAGCTATCCTAGCTCCACGGCTCTTCTTTTGCAGAAGTCTTCGTCGTTTCGCCTTTTTGTCACCTTCGTTGCTGCTTTCACTACATACGTAAAAATCGAATTTTTATTTCAAAGTTCAATATATAAAAATCGAATTTTTATTTCAAAGTTCAATATATAAAAATCGAATTTTTATTTCAAAGTTCAATATATAAAAATCGAATTTTTATTTCAAAGTTCAATATATAAAAATCGAATTTTTATCTCAAAGTTCAATATATAAAAATCGAATTTTTATTTCAAAGTTCAATATATAAAAATCGAATTTTTATCTCAAAGTTCAATATATAAAAATCGAATTTTTATTTCAAAGTTCAATATATAAAAATCGAATTTTTATTTCAAAGTTCAATATATAAAAATCGAATTTTTATTTCAAAGTTCAATATATAAAAATCGAATTTTTATTTCAAAGTTCAATATATAAAAATCGAATTTTTATTTCAAAGTTCAATATATAAAAATCGAATTTTTATTTCAAAGTTCAATATATAAAAATCGAATTTTTATTTCAAAGTTCAATATATAAAAATCGAATTTTTATTTCAAAGTTCAATATATAAAAATCGAATTTTTAGTTCAAAGTTCAATATATAAAAATCGAATTTTTATTTCAAAGTTCAATATATAAAAATCGAATTTTTATTTCGACAATATAAAAGATTATATTTTCCTTTTGACACTATAAAAGATTATATTTTCCTTTCGACACTATAAAAGATTATATTTTCCTTTCCAAATCTTTTTTTAAAAATCATTTTTTTTCTTCGCTATATAAAAATCCAATCTTTTCTATGTCAAAAATATAAATAAAAATCCTTTTTCTTCTTTTATGTTTCTTTTCATAGTGTTCTTCATTTTTATTAAGAACTGAAAATAAAACTGCATTTATATTTAATAAAAACTGAAATAAAACTGTGTGGATCTACTCACATTGAATCGCAGTTTCTAGTGGGTTCGTGGAGTGGTCAGTCGATTGGCGGTAGGTGGTGGGGTCGAGGGGAGTGGCGGCGGCAAGAAAAGGGGGGGGGGGAATCGAGGCACTGGCGGCGCATGGTGGAAAAAGGGGGCGGCGGCTTCAGTTTTCCAGACCGGGGGGCAGGGTTGTTCGCTCTCGCCAGAGCGGGAGAAGGAGGTGGCGGCGCTTGCTTGGGCGGCGCGAGGGGGCAGGCGGAGCAAGCGGTGGGCGGCGCGAGGGCGCGTCGAGATCTGTTTTTTTTTTTTTTTCTTTTTTTTTTCTCTGAACTGAAATAGAAACGGGGGGGGGGGGGGGCAGAAATATAGAGGAAGAGATTATTATTATTATTATTATTTTTATTTAATTATTAAAAAGTTGACTTTCACATACGACCTCTAAACGAGGCCCACCGCCTGTCGCCCATAGCGTTTCACCCCCATTCCGAACACAATGGGATATGTATCGTAAGCTGGTTTGATCGTTACAATCAGTTTCCGTTGAATTTACAATTTAAATCCTATATTGAATTTTAAACGCACATTTCAAATTACCGGAGTCACATACTAACTAGAAAAATTCCATAAAAATATTTTCTAGCTTCGTATTGACGATACGGTCCTAACAAAACTAGTTTCGTCGAATTCTGAGACCGTTAGAAAAATGGCCAATTTCCAGTCGATTAAAATCAACTGAAACTGGTCAAACGCGTTTTCCTTTGCCACGCTCACATATGGATTCGAAAAATTATGAAATTTAAAACCTAGCAATAACTTGACACTGCGGACCCAACAAAACTGGTTTCGTCGAAATCCGAGGTCATTTGCAAAATGTCCATTTTTAAGGGCCTGAATTCCATAGCGACTATTCAGAATTTTCAACTGGACATATCTTTTGATTCCTGATATGAAATCTTGATTTTTCGGATTCGTTAGAAAGATATTCACTATTAGATTCCATTATTTTTGGTTTCACTAAAATCCGGATTGTTTTGCACCCGGTACATTCAATTGAAGTTTGAAATCGAATTATCGAACTACCGCGCCATTTTCAATTCTATTTACAATTATATATAATTATTTATATTCTAACGACGACGCGTAAAATATATACGATCGAATTATATTCAAAATAAATTTCTCGTCGATATTATTTAAAATAATTCCTTTTAAATAATCAAAATTCGCTAAAATTGCCAAAATAAAATTTTCAAACTGGCTCGCATTTTACGGGTTGTTACATCAACTGAATCAGTAGGCCGACTGAATTTGCATTGGATAAGGAACATATACACACACTTTTTGCATATGTTCATACGGCATTAGAAATCTTGTAAGGACAATGGATGCCTGTGTTTGATGATTGAGTAGATGGATGATTGGATGTTAGGATATACATTCTCCTTAACTTGGAGATTTCGGGGGTGAAATCCTTTAAGGAGGGGAGAATGTAACACCCCGTAATTTTAAATATTAAAATTAACAATTTTTAAGAACACTTAATTTTTAAGAGAAGAATTAAGGGAAATGGGTTACGCCATTGCGTTCGTCTCGAAATTCTACTTGGAATAGAGTCCAAGTTTTCATAAATCGGACTTCGTATGAGGAAGTTATGGCCCAAGGAAGTTTCAGAATTTAAATAAATTAAAACAGCTCAGAATTAAATTCAAAATTCGAATTCAAACAAGGAAGCGGGCCGGGCGGGATTTTTCCCTCCCTAGGCCAGGTCGACCGGGGGGTCGACCGCCCCTATACCGGTCGACCTAGGGGTCGACCTACCCCCTCCGGAAGATTTGAACTGTGATGATTCTGACTTGTTGCTAAGCCTTTTCTGACCTGTTGCTGAGTCACTAGGGCATAGGTGGCAATTCTGGATAACTCTATCTAGTCTAGACGGTTGTGATTGCTCCTAGGATGATCTAACGACTCACATAAGTTTAAATTTCTATATAAGCACGCATAGACTCAAGCTCTAAACCTAAACTAAATTAATCTCTTGGCCTCCATGCTACTGTTGGAATAGTTCTTCTACTTAAAGCTTAAGAATTGCAAGTCAGGATTCTAATACAAACGACGAATGAATTATTCCCTTCTCTAATCCGTCTTTGTGAGCACAATTTCTTTCACATAATAATTAATAAACTAATTATGATGAGTTATAAATTTGGATTATAAGAACATGCCTGTTGAATCACATGACATTACTTAATTCTGTTATCTTCTGTTTGTGAACATATGTCAGTTTTGTTAACTTATGTTAGTAGATCTATTCCATATGTCCAATCACATATGTTTAACTTGATTCATTTTATGACATCAACTTATATGCAAGTTTGGATGTAAACCATATGCTAATTAGTATGTGAATCTTATGCAAGTCTGTATGCGAATTATACACAAGTTTATATGTGAATCAAGTATATACATATGCTAGTTTATATGTAAAACATGTGATATTAGTTTACATGTTTAAATTCATATGCAAGTTTGTAGGAATCCATATGCAAGTTTAGGTGAAAACTATATTCACATATGCAAGTTTAGGTGAAAACCATATTCACATATGCAAGTTTAGCTGAAACCCATATTCATATATATAAGTTCACAATTTCATGTTTAGATCTATATTTAGTTTATGCAAATTTATGTACTATATGTCCATTGCCTATGCAAGTTATTGGCTATGCAAACTTATGTTATAATTCTTATTCGCAAGTTAGATCAATTTTATGTGTTATGCAAGTTGTGATGTTTCTTTTCTTTTTATAAGTTAGATTATTTGCGAGTCTAAAATATTTTATATTAAACGTACGAACGACATGGGGACAATGGGAAAATATTAATTATACAAATTGTGAATTGGCATAAAATGGCTTTAAAGGCATATAATTAATTTGACACTAATTGGTATAATTTATATACCTGAAAAGTATGAACATAATTTAGGTGACAATTATGGACATGGATTAATTTGGAAATTATTGACTATTTGAATAGGGATAATTAATTCATATTGGGGTGAAATTATTATGTGTAATAATAAACGCCTAAGACACGAGGTTAGACTCGTTCGTGGTATAAGACTGCCCGGACCCGCCGGACAAATCCAGCAACCACAAATGGTAGTCTAATGTGAGAGGTCATAAATTAAATGCGTAACAATTGTAAAGACACGAGGTTAGGCTCGTTTGCGTTATAAGATTGGCCGGACCGACCCAAAAAATCCAGCAACCTCAAACGGTAGTCTAATGTGGGAGGTCTTAGAAGGTTACGTTTATAATGAATTAAGTAACACTTAACCAAGATAAACATGTGGTGGGATATGGGGGTTAAGTGGGTGACATGGGTGACATGTGAAATACGATTAGAAACACTTAACCAAACTGAAACATGTAAGAAGACATGAATAAGAAGGGGTTAAGTGAGAAATCTTAGTGGGGATCAAGCATAGGTGGAAAGCTTGTGTCAAGTATAGGGGCCCTTTTCAAACCAGTAACCCATTAAGTATCTTTGTGAGCTCAAGTTAGATCGAGGACGGGACATGCTTACTGGGTTTGATTGTAAGAGGTCAAAACAGTTTAGCGGTGGCAACGCGAGTCCAACCGGGTCATGTGCGTGCGTGGGCCCGGGCTGGTAGGTAAGACGTTGTTGCATCGTGTAGATATAAGTCGTGCATCTTTAGTAGTACCGGGTTGCCACTTTAGGGAGTGATACACCCCACTGTGGGACCAGCACGGGTATCTACGAGTTAGGGAGCTGATCGCATGGGGGTAGTGGGTACAACTAATGGAGATAGGGGCAGGCGGCACCGATGAAGACAACTAGGGGTACACGAAACTACCATTATGATTATTATGTTCAGTAGGCGGGATCAACTTTTAGGGTGACTAGTAATGGTGTAGTATAGTAATTATCCTATAGTGATTAGGAGCACGATTAACGCTAGCATATTCCTCTTGTTTGTTTTGTCCTGCCTATTTGCTTCACAGTCATTCCTTGTTTTACCAGTTTATGCCTTATCCTAATTACTTTAATAATTATATTGTTAAAGTTATTGGACTCGCCAGACTTTATGTCTGACCCCCTTTGTTTTTGCCTCTTTTCTTCCCTTTTTCCCCCAAGGTTCTCAGGGTGGGACTAGTGCTAGTGGAGCTTGATTTGGATCTCTTTCTCTCTCTTTGGGAAGTGCTTGGATTGCTGAAAGTAAAGTTCAGCTTATCACTTTTATGGCTACTTAAGTTGGGGTTATTCTTTTTACTTTATGTACTCATAAAATAATTTGTCAAGATGGATATTAAGTGTACTTGGTTTTTATTGTTGGTTTTTTATGTTGTTGTAACCAAACTATTTCTCCGCTGCAATAAAAGTTGTTTTAATTTTTCAAGTACAAATATATGTATCTGTCTTGTTATATTCTGTTCTATACACCAATAATACTCCATGAAAGTTAATGCATTTCCCTTTATTGTGACATTAATGGACGTGGGGTGTTACAAGAGGGGAAGCTAAAATAGGAATGACATCAAGAATAGACATAATACATGTTAGAGATGTATCATTTTATTATCATAGAACATATCATCACATAATAATGAGAAATATATCATTGTTGGAGTAGGGTGAAGATGTGAGTTCAGAGTTGTTTTAGATTCTTGGATTTTTGAAATGTTCTAAGTCATGGGATACGAAAAGGCAAGTAAGAGGGGAAAGAAAATAGGATTTGCCTTTTATATTAGAAAGTGCGGAGGAGAATCCAAAAACTTAGAACACTTTTTCTGAATGTTTGGGGATCGGTACCGATCCCTGGAATGGTATTGATCCCGCTTAAATAAAAAAAGGAAGAAAAAGTGAAAGAAAGGGAAGGTGGAATCATAACTCATCACATCTGGGATTGGTGAAACTTCCAAAACCCAGGATCACGGCTGCGATCTCACATATACATTTTCAAAATCCCGATTATCGAAACCGACTCGACTTGCTAACCAATCGAATACACACAAACCTAAACATTACAGAATACACGCCAAGTGATCGAGTCCCCTATATGGTAACATTTTCAAAAACCAACTAGCACAATTGCACCCCCGTAACATACCATTTCAATTATGTTTTACTATGAGCTCCGATTGTATCGTGTAAAATTACTTGCAAACATGCGAGCGCATACACGACTCTATGCTGACAATGACTCATTCACGTTCCTACATAATCGGGGGTCAGTGACTAACATTTTATTTCTTAAACCATTAGGAATTAGACAATCACCTAAGAAATCAGACGGGTTCTAGTCCAAGCAACAAATTTCAAAGCAATAAGAGTTCTTAAAAATGTTGGAACCACATACTTATGCCAATAGGCCTCGACAAAGCGTCACGAATACTCAACGAAAAGGTCTTGACATGACATGGAGATCCTTTCGACTTTCACAAGACTTATCTCATCTCAAAGCACGTCATGTTAACGTAAGACAACCTTTGAGGGGGTAAGTGTTACCCGATCTTTTGGCTTGGATACTAGAAGTAGTCTAGGCCCACACAACTCGGCCCATCGTATGGTTAAACAATCCATAAGTGTCTCTAAGATACTTAGGTAAAAAGCCCAAATGGAGTCGTTCGTGCATCGTCGTCGCGGCTCGTTGAAACTACTCAAATTTGTCTAAGTGTTTAGGGATAAGTAAGCAAGAATTCATACCCAAAGCCTCTACACTAAAACTGCATCCCCACACAAAGACTCCCAAGGTCAGTATACCCCTCCTTTATCCATTTCGTATCCCGAAATCCATGATAATTTCATATCCAGACCTCACCATCAACATTTCATTTCCCAATGCCATACCCCAAATTTTAGTACGAAGACTTTGTGTCATGGGATATGAAAACTTCAGAGCAAAAGGATTCGAAGCAGCCAAGTTTCCAGGATCGGCGCAACTATCTTCGTATCGTGGGATATGATATCACCTTAGCAGAAGAGTTCAGAACCTCTAGGAAAAGATATAATCTAAGCCCTTAGGATATGTACCAATCCCGAGGTATGAAAATCGTGGCACATGCCTAGCAGTCTTCACTCCTACCTACTCCCACCTGCTCTACTCTCCTATACATACCTGCTTGCTCCGAGAAAAGGGTTGAAAACTTGCTTTTTGACACTTTTGGAAGGAGATATTGACTATTAAACACCATAGACCAACTTGGAACCTTAGGAAGAAGAATTCTACCTCCTTCTTGAAGACATGAACTTTTTGGGCTGCAATGGCATTTCAAGAAGAAGGAATTCAACTCCACTTTTGGATCTAAAGAACTTAGTTTCCACTATTGCAATATACATGAAAGTAAATTAACACAATATTTTATAGTGGTTCGGCCCGCGAGAACTTATGTCCACTTTGACTAAAAGTGAATAAAAAGGGAAAAAACTTCAAAGTGGATGTAAGTTCTCGAGGACCGAACCACAATAAAATACTGTATTGATTTACTTTCCTATATATTATTCTACTTTGGACGTTTAGTTTCATTGTCTTGGAACTCATTGGGGGTTGTCGCCAATTTTTATACATTTACAGTACTTCTAATGATATGCATGTAGCTGACTTGTTAAGGCATCTCAACTCCTTATGATTATGGCCATCTTACTAATCAAATTGCAAATTATTGTGAGCAACATAACTTGGAAAATCCTAAATCAAAGGATAATACA
The DNA here is from genome assembly GCA_030737875.1 of Allium sativum. Taxonomy (NCBI): domain Eukaryota; kingdom Viridiplantae; phylum Streptophyta; class Magnoliopsida; order Asparagales; family Amaryllidaceae; genus Allium; species Allium sativum. The sequence goes on along the minus strand of CM060922.1, from coordinate 136,655,409 downwards.
ATGGATGAATCTAATAGTTCATCAAGTAGTTTTAAAAAGAAAATAAGTTAATTAAATCTGAATAACTTAAATAGGGAGAAAGTGGTTATTGGTAGTGAGCCTTTCATCAAATCTAATCTGAATGTAACATTATAGTGGCCCGGATTAAAACGAGATCAAAGTCAAAGAAACCTAAGGACGACATTGGCCTCCATGGTGGCATTATAACTAGGGGCATACCAAAAAATTACATTATGTAACAACCCGTATTTTCAATAACCTGTTATAACAGAAATCGAGGCAGAATTTAATTCTAAAATCTGAATTAAGGGAAACGGGCTATGCCATTGCGTTCGTCTTGGAAAAATACGCGAAATAGAGTCCGAGTTTTCGAAAATCGGAGTCCGTATGACCCAGTTAAGGCCCATGGAAGTTTTCAGAAAATTCCTAAGTAAAAACAGATTTGAATTTCAAGTTCAAGGTTGGGAATTAGGGCAAACTGGCGTCATGCGGGAAAACTCCCGCCAAGACCCCCATGTCGACAGGCATGTCAATAGGGGTCTGAGGGTGTCGACAGCCCTGTCGACACGGGGTGGCCGGGCAGTTTTGCCTGGCGCACCATTTTAGGTTTTGGTCTGGTCTTGTGGCTTGGTTCTAGAGAGTTCCGTAATCTGACGGACCTAAACTAACCTAGGGTTAATCCTAGGGCTAAAAACACTCTAATCTTCTATAAATAAGCCCCTAATCCTACCCTAAAACCTAATTTATTCATTCTAGTAGCTAAACTATGGAAAATTGATTTCTCAAATGGCCTCCACTTAAAAACCCTAGCCTCCACCCTCTTCATAAATTATTCCTATGAAGATTATGATGTTCATACAAGCATTTCTAAGTTGTATGAATGATCATTAGCTTGCATACATCATCAAGTTGTAAGTTTTATTTGCTAAGATAGAGTTTTTGGGATTTTTTGTTAAGGATGTTCTTGGAGCTTTGTTTTGGGTTTTTATGCTTGCATGAAAGGGCTTCTTAATCTTTACTTGTAGATTTGTGTCTTCATAATATTTGTAAGTCCTCTTACCTTCATTTTAGAAACTCTAAAGTTAATATGTGATGAAAGTTGGGATTTATGCATGTTTAATAAGCTATGCATGCTTATGCGAGTTCAATATGCCATGTTACACATATTTAATAAGTTATGCATGCTTATGCAAGTTCACAATGACATGTTATGCATGTTTGACAAGTTATGCATGTTTATGCAAGTTCCCTATGCCATGTTAGGCAAGTTTAACATGTTATGCATGTTTATGGTAATATGCAAGTTCACTATGCTAAGTTATGCAAGTCTAACATGTTATGCATGTTTGTTGTGATATGCAAGTTCATCATGTATGTTATGCCAAGTTCCCTCTTCCTATCCTTTATGCGTTATTACGAATATGTAAGCGATAGAATGACGTTGGGGGGGTTTGGGTAAACTTAAAATACATGAAAATATAAGGTTGGGAATTTACCTATTAAGTTAGGTCTACCCCTTGGGAATTTACCTATTAAGTTAGGTCTACCCAAGTATTTGTTGACTTGTAATTATGTTTTGAAATAAAGTGGACATGACACTTAGAAAACATAAGTATGGCCAACTCGAGGTTGGGTTGAGTTTGTAGCGTAATTCTACCCGGAACCTACCGGCTTAACTAGTGGATACAAACAATAGGACCCAATGTGAGAAGTTGTTCATGTGGTGCCAAGACCCAAGGTTAGACCAAGTTGTGGTGTAAATCTACCCGGAACCCACCGGCTTAACTAGGTAACCACAACAAAGTCTAATGTGAGAGGTTAAGGTGCATTAAATTAATTAATGCCTCATGATTAGGGTTAAGTCAGGGTCCACTAATACTTAACCAATTTGGGGATTCGAGGGATTGAAATGGGGTTAAGTGTGAACTGTCGGTTACACTTAACCAATTTAATCCATGATTAGTGAAGGGTTAAATCGCACTTAACCCTCTTAGAAAACCCTAGCAACGTGGTCTGTTCCAGCAGTAATCCCAGTTTGGTATCATCACAAACCTAGAGGCTGGGCTAGGGCGGGGCACGATTACTGGACTGATGTAAGCGACCAAAGCGACGGCTGAGTGGTACAGCGGTGCGGGTCCAGGCGGGCTACGGACGTGCACGTAATCCGGTATTGGATAAACTCGAGGCACGGGTACTAGTAGGTTTAGACTGTGCATTATTGCTTCAGTGTCTGGGGTTGACACCCGAGGGCTTGATACACCCGAAGGTGGACCCAGCACAGTCTGACTACATCCATATGTGGGCCGTATGGACACCAACACTTGACGTGTTAGGCTTATAGGGAGCCGATCGACTAGACCGTTTGGTTGGACCTTATATTAAGGTCACTTCATGTTATTGGGTCAAAGCTTGGGCCAAGGGATCAATACCTGTTATGTTAGTTTGCTAGTACACCGTGGTGCAAAACTTAACCTTGTTTATGCGATGACACCTCTATCTATCTTGTAGTTAATTTATCATGCCAGTATGTTGTTATCTATGATCATCTCAGTTTCCATCATGCTGTTAACTTTATTAGTTTATAGACTGATCGTAGCAGGGCTTACTCAGTCTTTTTGACTGACCTGTTTTCTTTCGCCTCTTTTCTTCCGTTTCCCCCCCAGATCCTCAGGGAGGGAATACAGGAGCCTAGCTTGGATCTTAGCTGCTTTCTTGGATAGCTTATGTATGCTTTGGATTTGAGCTCGCTATTGTTTTTCCACTTTGGGGATAGCTACTTTTATGTTTTCCGTTTCAGTTTCAGATGATGTTATTTTATGTACTAGACTTGTTTATTTGGGAAATTGATATTTTGATGTACCAGACTTGTGTTTTGAAATGGTTTAAAAATCTTCCGCTGTTTTATCTACTTAATCTGTTTATTTACATATATATATGTCATGTCATGCCTTGTTATATCATTATGCATGTTTACCTTGTTTTAAAACGCCCCACCAAAGTCAGAGTTGCTTGCAAGAGCCACCCTGGCGGAGGTGGGGTGTTACATTTGGTATCAGAGCATATGGTTTACGAGAAGGGATAAAAAGGTTTTTGAAACTTTTGAAAAACTATTTTCAAAACCAAGAATAAAGTATTTTCCAAAGAAAAGTCTAGTTATTTTTAAAGGCTATTCCCCAAAAGGCCATTAGCACTATCCTTTGACTCCTCGTTTGAACTCTTTTCTTTTCGTTTCCAGCATGTCTGATAATCTCATTTTACCCGAAGGAATAACAATACCCGATTGGTTTCGTCAGTACTTGGAAGTCACGGCACCGGTCCCGGGTGTCTCTAATGTTGTCTTTCCAGTCAAGGCCGCTGTTCCTCCTCCTCCTTCCGTAGCTGATGTTCCTCTTCCCCCTCAGCCTCCACAAGCAGATTTTGCGGAAACTTGTAAGAACTTTAAGATGATGGGTGGCAAGAATTTTAGTGGAACAGAGACTTTTGTAGAAGCAAGGAATTGGTTGAAAGAGACCGAAGATCTTTTAGCCACCTTTGATATAGGTGACCGCAGGAAGGTTTTATTAGCAGTATGGTTGCTAAAGGAAGAAGCTGCAGGTTGGTGGGTAGTCACCACCGCTACTAGGCCAATTGAGACTTGGGATGACTTTAGAGGAAGGTTTGGACTGAGGTTCTTATCACTGAAGCAAGGGGACATGACTATTAGGGAATACATAGATGAGTTTGATCAACTGGCTCAGGTCGATTTAGACTTGGTTAATACAGCTCAGAAGAAGGCCCTACACTTTGCTCTAGGATTAAACGAGCCATTACATGGTTTGGCCATGTCTCATATACCCTTGGGGGCGACTTTCGAGAATTTGGTGAATATGGCCCTACTTCAAGAAAAAGATAACAATGACAAGAAAGAGGTCAAGGCGAATGAGTCTCAAGGCAAGAGGGTAAATTCCGGGAAACGAGGCAAGAATAACAACAACCGCAAGGACAAGCCAAGAGAGAATAAGGAATGCAACTTCTGTGGTAAAGTTGGACATATATCCAGGGAATGTAGGAAGAAGAAGAGAAAGCGGGGCGAATGCTTTCATTGTGGTGAGTTTGGACATCTCAGCAAGGATTGCCCGAGGAAACAAGGGCAAGGTCAGACTCAGTGTGCAGGACTATCTGGACGGCGAGTTCATCCCCTCAACACCGCTCTTCCAGCTCATGATAGAGGTAGTGTTCCGTTGAAAGTCTAGTTTACATTTTCTGATTCTCCCTGTTCGTACTTTGTTTGATTCTGGCTCATCGCATAATTTTATTTCATCTGATCTAGTTGAAAGTTTGCACCTAAGTACTAGTCTAGTTGATGATCCCGTATGTGCTTCAAATCCAATTGGGGGTTCTGCCCGGTTGTCTGTGGTCTGAGTGGATTTGAAAATTTCTATCTTGAGTATAGAATTCTCGTGGGATGTTTATATTCTCGGTTTCAGGGATACGGGTTGGTTTTGGGCATGGAATGGTTGTCCTGTTTTGGAGCCATTCTTGGTTTTTGTATATAGGGTTGTGAGGCTCATGACTCGCCTCGGTAATACCCTAGAAATTTCTAGCAACCCTATGGGTCCCGTCATGTTATGTTATCTTGAATCCCTCAACTCGTCTATCGATAGTTTGCAATCTGTGAGGGTGGTCCGAGAATATCCTGATATCTTGGGGGAAGTAAAGGGGTTACCCCTAGACGTGGGATAGATTTCCGCATTATCTGGTTGGTAATACCAAGCCAGTTTCGTGGCCGGTTAGGCACATGACCTCACGAGATGAGAGTTAAGAAAGCAAGTCAAGGAGTTGCTTGAGAAGAACTTCCTGAGACGAAGCATTTTCGAGTAAGGTGCTCCAGTAGTATTCGTTACTAATGTGGACAGTTTGCTTCGCTTATGTGTTGATTATCGTGAGAAGAATAGACAACCGTTACCAAGGATCGATGATTTGTTTGATCAGCTTGTAGGAGCATCTGTTTTCTTTTGATCCAGCTACCGGATTCCATCAGCTTAGGATGGCTGAGGATGGAATTGACAAGACTGCGTTTAGGACTCTAGATGGATTTTTGGAATGGCTAGTCATGCTATTTGGTTTGACTAATGCACCCGCATATTACGTGAACTTGATGGGTAGGGTGTTTAGGGAGTCCTTGAACAAGTTTGTCGTGGTCGTCGTAGACGATATTTTGATCTCCTTAAAAGAACGAGGAAGAGCATGCTAGACATCTCAAGGAGGTGATGGATACGCTTAGAGCCACCAGTTGAAGGTCAAGTTCTCCAAATGACACTTTGGAGGAAAGAAGTTGGATTTCTTGGGCACATAGTTCCTAAGTAAGGCTTAGCGGTGGATTCCGCTAAAGTGGTTGCGGTTTAAGACCGGAAAACCCTGAGGAGGGCAATTGAAGTAAGAAGCTTTCTCCGTTTGGCTAGTTAAGTTAGCATTCCCTGAGCTTAGACTTACTCTTCTGGATCAAGAAGGGGGTTTCACAGAAAGAAGACCCGCAGTTAGTCAAGAACATGGACCAGTTGATTCGAGGCGAGATGTTAAGTCACCTCGCTAGATATATTATAGATGACAAGGGATGACTAAGGCGCGATGAGAGATTATGTGTTCCTCGAGTGGAAGACTTGGTAAAGAAGGTTCTTGAAGATGCGCATCACTCGAGGAGGTGGCCGAGTTGGTCTCAGGATGCATGTTGTGCCACCAGGTTAAGGCCAAGTCATGGAAGCCCGGCGGGCCATTACCTCCATTGGAGGTTCCGCAAGGGAAGTTTGAAAACATCCCGATAGATTATGTGGATAGATTACCTAGATCAAAGAAAGGGAATGCGGGTAGGTGGGTCATAATAGGTAGACTCACGAAGAGTGCTCATTTCAGTCCGGTGAAGAGCGAGAGGACTGCATCATGGTTAGCAACGGTTTACCCTCAAGAAGTTGGCCAGTTTTGAAGTAGCCTACAGGAAGCCATGGGTAGGCAACTGAATCTAGGTATGGCCTATCACTCATAGGCGGATGGTTCATTTCGATTAAGAATGAGTTATAGAAAATCACGTTTATAAGGGCAATTGGCAACGTGGATTGGTATTTTCAAGAAAAGCTCTGCTGCGTGGAATACTTTATAGTAAGTAGACGAGATCCAGGATTCACTAGTGAATTTTGGAGAGCTTGCATGAAATCATGAGGTTACAGTTATGTTTAAGCCAAGTATACAGAAAGAAGAATAAGTGGAAAAGGAAGACGAGAGGCGATAATGAAATGAGTTCCAACTCGAATTTGGGAAATAGGAGTTAGGAAGCCAAGAAATCATGAAGTAAAAGACGGTCAAAGCACAGTGGAGTTAAGCTCAAGGAAACGTGACTAAGAAGAGTGAAGACTAGATACGCACATCATATCTCTTTTTAAGAGTGCATCCTTGATCCTTGTTTTCCTGTGGAGCTTGCTTGCAAGTTATCTTTTGTATATATATCCTCTCGGTCCCATTCTCGACCTTATTTCTGTTGTAAACTCCATAAGGGGGTTATGACTCATCGGTTAGTACTATATGTTAGAGTTTGAATGGATTTCTTGTAATCCAAAAAGGAGTTTATCTTGCTTATCTTCTAAGATCTCTTTTTAGCATATCTCTCTGTCCATGTTTATCTAGTTTATCTAGTTTATCGTGTTTATCTTGTCATGAGAGCCGTAGGTAGAAACCCTTTGGATGAAACATGTACTTGAAACATGTTATGCTTGATGGTTGCAAGTGGTTGCAAGTGTTTGCAAGTGGTTACTCGTGGATGCATTATACACATTAGGCACTAGATCGGCTCGCACACTCTTCATGTTGCATATGCATGAGTGTTTATACTTATTCATGATTGGAACTTGTTGTGCCACCACATGGATGATGCATATGGGTGAATGTTATGTGCACTCATATAGATACTATGAATTATGTTAGGAATTTGCATACATATGGATTCATTTCACTGACATACATATGCATTAAGGAGGTTTACTGTATCAGTAACCGCCTGATCTTTGCATTAGATAAGTACATATACATACACTTTTGCATATGTTCATACCACATTTAGAATCTTGTAAGGACAATGATTGCTCGTGGATGATGTTTTGAGTAGATGGATGTTGGATGGTAGGATATGTTCTTCCTAACTTGAAGATTTCGGGGACAAAATCCTTTAAGGAGGGGAGAATGTAACAACCCGTATTTTCAATAACCTGTTATAACAGAAATCGAGGCAGAATTTAATTCTAAAATCTGAATTAAGGGAAACAGGCTATGCCATTGCGTTCGTCTCGGAAAAATACGCGAAATAGAGTCCGAGTTTTCGAAAATCGGAGTCCGTATGACCCAGTTAAGGCCCATGGAAGTTTTCAGAAAATTCCTAAGTAAAAACAGATTTGAATTTCAAGTTCAAGGTTGGGAATTAGGGCAAACTGGCGTCAGGCGGGAAAACTCCCGCCAAGACCCCCATGTCGACAGGCATGTCGACAGGGGTCTGAGGGTGTCGACAGCCCTGTCGACACGGGGTGGCCGGGCAGTTTTGCCTGGCGCACCATTTTAGGTTTTGGTCTGGTCTTGTGGCTTGGTTCTAGAGAGTTCCGAAATCTGACGGACCTAAACTAACCTAGGGTTAATCCTAGGGCTAAAAACACTCTAATCTTCTATAAATAAGCCCCTAATCCTACCCTAAAACCTAATTTATTCATTCTAGTAGCTAAACTATGGCAAATTGATTTCTCAAATGGCCTCCACTTAAAAACCCTAGCCTCCACCCTCTTCATAAATTATTCCTATGAAGATTATGATGTTCATACAAGCATTTCTAAGTTGTATGAATGATCATTAGCTTGCATACATCATCAAGTTGCAAGTTTTATTTGCTAAGCTAGAGTTTTTGGGATTTTTTGTTAAGGATGTTTCTTATTGGAGCTTTGTTTTGGGTTTTTATGCTTGCATGAAAGGGCTTCTTAATCTTTACTTGTAGATTTGTGTCTTCATAATATTTGTAAGCCCTCTTACCTTCATTTTAGAAACTCTAAAGTTAATATGTGATGAAAGTTGGGATTTATGCATGTTTAATAAGCTATGCATGCTTATGCGAGTTCAATATGCCATGTTACACATATTTAATAAGTTATGCATGCTTATGCAAGTTCACAATGACATGTTATGCATGTTTGACAAGTTATGCATGTTTATGCAAGTTCCCTATGCCATGTTAGGCAAGTTTAACATGTTATGCATGTTTATGGTAATATGCAAGTTCACTATGCTAAGTTATGCAAGTCTAACATGTTATGCATGTTTGTTGTGATATGCAAGTTCATCATGTATGTTATGCCAAGTTCCCTCTTCCTATCCTTTATGCGTTATTACGAATATGTAAGCGATAGAATGACGTTGGGGGGGTTTGGGTAAACTTAAAATACATGAAAATATAAGGTTGGGAATTTACCTATTAAGTTAGGTCTACCCCTTGGGAATTTACCTATTAAGTTAGGTCTACCCAAGTATTTGTTGACTTGTAATTATGTTTTGAAATAAAGTGGACATGACACTTAGAAAACATAAGTATGGCCAACTCGAGGTTGGGTTGAGTTTGTAGCGTAATTCTACCCGGAACCTACCGGCTTAACTAGTGGATACAAACAATAGGACCCAATGTGAGAAGTTGGTCATGTGGTGCCAAGACCCGAGGTTAGACCAAGTTGTGGTGTAAATCTACCCGGAACCCACCGGCTTAACTAGGTAACCACAACAAAGTCTAATGTGAGAGGTTAAGGTGCATTAAATTAATTAATGCCTCATGATTAGGGTTAAGTCAGGGTCCACTAATACTTAACCAATTTGGGGATTCGAGGGATTGAAATGGGGTTAAGTGTGAACTGTCGGTTACACTTAACCAATTTAATCCATTTGGGGGTTCGAGGGATTGAAATGGGGTTAAGTTGTGAACTGTCGGTTACACTTAACCAATTTAATCCATGATTAGTGAAGGGTTAAATCGCACTTAACCCTCTTAGAAAACCCTAGCAACGTGGTCTGTTCCAGCAGTAATCCCAGTTTGGTATCATCACAAACCTAGAGGCTGGGCTAGGGCGGGGCACGATTACTGGACTGATGTAAGCGACCAAAGCGACGGCTGAGTGGTACAGCGGTGCGGGTCCAGGCGGGCTACGGACGTGCACGTAATCCGGTATTAGACAAACTCGAGGCACGGGTACCAGTAGGTTTAGACTGTGCATTATTGCTTCAGTGTCTGGGGTTGACACCCGAGGGCTTGATACACCCGAAGGTGGACCCAGCACAGTCTGACTACATCCATATGTGGGACGTATGGACACCAACACTTGACGTGTTAGGCTTAAAGGGAGCCGATCGACTAGACCGTTTGGTTGGACCTTATATTAAGGTCACTTCATGTTATTGGGTCAAAGCTTGGGCCAAGGGATCAATACCTGTTATGTTGGTTTGCTAGTACACCGTGGTGCAAAACTTAACCTTGTTTATGCGATGACACCTCTATCTATCTTGTAGTTAATTTATCATGCCAGTATGTTGTTATCTATGATCATCTCAGTTTCCATCATGCTGTTAACTTTATTAGTTTATAGACTGATCGTAGCAGGGCTTACTCAGTCTTTTTGACTGACCTGTTTTCTTTCGCCTCTTTTCTTCCGTTTCCCCCCCAGGTCCTCAGGGAGGGAATACAGGAGCCTAGCTTGGATCTTAGCTGCTTTCTTGGATAGCTTATGTATGCTTTGGATTTGAGCTCGCTATGGTTTTTCCACTTTGGGGATAGCTACTTTTATGTTTTCCTTTTCAGTTTCAGATGATGTTATTTTATGTACTAGACTTGTTTATTTGGGAAATTGACATTTTGATGTACCAGACTTGTGTTTTGAAATGGTTTAAAAATCTTCCGCTGTTTTATCTACTTACTCTGTTTATTTACATATATATATGTCATGTCCTGCCTTGTTATATCATTATGCATGTTTACCTTGTTTTAAAACGCCCCACCAAAGTCAGAGTTGCTTGCAAGAGCCACCCTGGCGGAGGTGGGGTGTTACACATTAGTACGTCACTTTTGTTCTGGAACGTTAGAGGCCTAAACTCAGTGACTAGGAAAAATGACCTATAAAGTCTCACTCGGAGCAAAGAGTGAATATTATCGCTGTTATGGAACACTAATTTCCTAATCAACCTTTAGCCAAATTTTCTCTTGAATTTTGTAACTTGGAATTTATTAACAACGATATGCATGATTGTAAGGGAAGAGTCCTCATTGGATATGATAAAAAATACTGGAAGCATCAAATAGTTATGTAGAATAACGATATATTACCTTTAGAATCAGTAATGAAGGAGGCTTAAAATTGCAAATTTCTACCATATATGGTCCTAATCTGTAGTCTCATAGACAAAAGTTTTGGACTTATCTCCTGAATAATTCACTTAAAGATAATATTGCATGGACATTAGTCAGTGATTTTAGTGATATATTATATGCTTTAAAGAGAATGGATTCTTTTCACTCATTATCTTTTGTTAATGAGGAATTTTTTCCAATTTAGTACACAACCTAATGTTATTGAGCCTTATACTAAACGAAACTATTTTACATGGGGAAGTGGTGCTAACTTTAAAATACATTCCAAAATAGCTGAAGTGTTTATAATTCAAAACTATGCTAAAATGTCCCATCCTAGGTTGCACAATTTCTAAATCATTCAACAAGTGATCATACACCAGTATTAGTGAATTTAACCTACACAAAGACTAAACTTCATATAAGAGTGCCCCTTTCAGATATAAGAACAATCAATGTCTAAACCAAGGATATTTCAACCTTGTTACAAGTGTTTTATAGAGTAAAGTTCATGGCAACATGTTGTTTAACATAATAAAAAAACTAAAATTGACCAAAGCTCAGTTGAAATCTCGGAAGAAAAGTCTATACAGACCCACTAAATTTATTAGCGAACTCAAAAAAGATAATGAAAAAATCTATAATACTTTAATTGAAGTTCCAAATGATGAAGATCTTATTCAGAATTATCAAAGTAATTTACCAAGACTAGAAGAAAGTATCTACCAACAAGATGTTGATTTTAAGCAAAAGGCTAAGTTGAAGAGGCTCACTAAGGATGACATACCATCTAAATATCTTTATTCTAAAATATTTGTTAATTATTAGAGTCTCAAAATTAAATATTTATGGAATGATGAGTGTAATCCTATTATTGATAACAACACCTTTTCTTCGCAAATTAATAATTTTTTTCAAAATTTATATAACTCTACAAATACTTTTTCAAACTTCACTAAAATTACCCCTAAAAAATTTATGTCTAACGCAAGAAAAAGAATGTTAGAAAGGTATACTAATATGGAAGAAATCCAAAATTCTATGTTCAAAATTCGTAATGATAGCAACCCTAATCCAGATGGCTTTGGTGCAAGATTTTTCAAAGTGTGTTGGCTAGAAATAAAAGAGGAGCACTTTCAAGCTATTAATGATGCATTTTATAGTTGTAAAATCATTAAAGAATTGAATCACACCTTCATTGTTCTTATATCAAAAGTTAAAAATGCTTCTAAAGCTAAAGATTTTGAGCCAATCTCCTACTGCAACGCTTTATACAAAATAGTTAGCAATGTTTTATGCAACGAGATCAAAGTAGACCTTCCGGACATTATTTAAGATAACCAAAATGCTTTCATTTCAAGGAGATATATGTTTGGGAATAATTTACTTTCTTACAAAATGGCAAGAGATTTTAACAAAGTAGGTTATGAGTGGTTGTGCTTAAAAGTTGATTCGCTAAAAGCTTTAGATAAAGTAAACGGAGAGCTTATTGTCAACATGCTAAAGTAAATGAAGTTTCCTACAATTTTTTGTGATTTCATCTATGAATGTATTTCTTCACCTACCTTTTATTTTTTAATAAATAGAATCTCGATTGGTTGTATTAAAAGCAACAAAGGCTTGCAACATGAAGATCCTTATCCCTTTATTTATCTGCTATTACTTTGGAATATATCTCTATTTCTCTTGACATGGAAATTTAATGGGTAATGTAACTCCTATCTGTAAGAACACTCCAACTCTTACACATTTAATTTATGCAGATGACCTCCCTATTTTTTCTGAATCAAATCAAGAAAGTGTATTCTCAACTAAATGGGTTATCTCTTCTATGGCTGATATTGGACTGTATGTTAATCAAGAGACGTCGCAGTTACACTTTAGCAAGGGAAATAGGTAGAAAGAGTTTACTACTACTTACTTTAATATCACTACATCTGATATGCATATCAGATATTTAGGACTTCCTTTATCCCATAAAAAGATTAATAATAAGATGCTCAATAGTTACTTGACAACATAAAGAATAAGATTAGTTGGTAAAGTAATAAATATCTTATTAAATCCTCAATCTATCATATTATTTGTTTTTAGATTCAAACTTTTCAAATTTCGATTCAAATTATTAATAAAATTGAATGCATATGCTCTAATTTCATCTGGAACAATAAATAGCATAAAGTGTCTTGGTTACAATTATACCAACCCAAATTTAATGGTGGAATTGGTCTTAAAAATATTGGAGATCTTCAAATATTTATGTCTATCAAACTCATATGGATTTTTTTATTGAGGAATACTTTATAGGCTAAATGTGTCATAAATAGATATTCTTATAATACAAACTTCTGGATTAAGGATATTGATTGTAATTCTTCTCATACTTGGAAGATAATGTTACGAGCTAAGCAACAATATATGTATTTATTCAGGAAAAATATTGTAAATGGTAGGAGTATTAACCTTTGTTTTGATCCTTGGATTAATGGTTCAAATTTGATGTCAATTCTTGGATGGCAGCAAACGACTAGGTGTGGCAGTAAAATTAGGGTTGACAATGGATACCCGGAAAATCTGAAATTCATACGCATCCATATCCTAAAAACAGTTGCAGATACAAATACATGGATATCCGCATTCGGAAATTATCTATCTGATTTCTTTTAACATTATGCTCAAAATTGTATGTATTTTAGTACAATGAATGAGATTTATTTATTGCATTGTTAAGTCTAAGGTTTATGTTATATGCACTAGATGCATATTAGCTACTACAATCTATTTAATTTCATCATATATGTTTATTTTCGACACTTTTGTGATTAATAAAACTGAAAAACATTTTGGTTAAATTAAAAAATTTCATTTATGTTTCTTGATTTATCGATCATTGGCGGATACGATAATTATCTGATATCCGTCCGCATCTGCGGATACGGATATTCGATATCTGAAAATGATTTCGGATATGGATACGTATATAGCATTATCCGTATCTGAAAGTATCCATTGATAACCCTAAGAAAAATGACTCAAGTTGCAAATGCAACAACAAATATGCACTTTTCTAACGCCTTTTTGGCATAGCTAAGACGTTGCAAAAAAAATTAGCGATGCCTTAGTGATGCCAAGATAGTGTCAGAAAAACAAGGGTCACTAATTCGTTGAGCATACCAAAAGCATCACAAAAATGACGTCATAATGGTGTCTTTAAAATTCAATGACGCAATAGCATCGGACATAATTTAGTAGAATAAATGTGTCACGATGATGTTGGTAAGCATTAACATCGCCATTAAGATGGAACTTTGAGTATGAAAATTTGGACTTCGCAATGGCATCGCTAAATTCTGGCATGCCTTTACGATGCCTTTATTCTATTGAATAACTTCCGTTGTCACGACAGCAGAAAAAGTTGGAATGACTTTATATCACCCAATTGTTGCAAAATTCAATAGCCCCACCCATTACATTTCTTCCAATAACACCCAAACAAGATAGTTATACAAAGTCAACATGCACTATTTTCATCATACACTATTTCAAACAATCATATATATGCATAGCTAATATACATAATCGTAATTATCAAAAAAGGTACAATCAAGTCTAAACGTATGCAACATAAAGAAGGTTAATAAAATAAAGTCACACGACAATCAAAACTCCTTATTAAACACATCTAAATAACACCTAGTGGAACAAAAATAAATAAATTCCTCATAGAATATCCAAATGAAAAATTTACAAACAAACAGCTATATCATACAAATAATCATATATTACAGATTTGGATAGTAATTTAGATAATTTCTAATGTACAAAATAAGATCGATAATACTACATTTTGATACTACAGCAATGACGATAAATTCAATTTTTCACAAGATTTCCAGGAACTCTACAAACCAAATATAATGAACAAAATTAAAAGAATCATTTGAAGAATTATCAGCACCCTCACTAGTAAAACTTCTACTATTCCCCAAATTGTTATTATTAATATTATTGTTATTATTTTAAAGGAAAATTGTTAATAAATTATATTTAAATTTAGTGTACAATCAAGAAAATTAATTTTACAAATGCTTACCCTCCTAGCAAAAATGCAAGAACTACAATGACCCAGAATTTTGGAACCAATTTTAAAATTATTTATAATTTAAATTTATTAGAAAATACGATCGATTTTGAAAATTCGATAATTTAAAGTTGATTTCATCTGTTTACAAAGGAAGATATTTGAGATCACCTTGGATTTCAACGAAACTAATTTTATAGAACTCGTAGCATCGTATAATGGTCTGGATCCAAATTCCATAATTTTTGGAGCTGATGTGTAGCCATACGAGAATAAAACGCATGCTAAAACAATGCATCGAAATTAAGCTAAAACGCGATCGAAAAATAAAATGGAAGGTCAAACAAACTCGGAATTCGATGAAAACAGTCCCGTTGGATTCGGAATTATGTTTAATGTTAGAGTCAAAAAGCAAACAAAATTAATGTATGGTCGTGCAATAGTAAGAAGCAAAGGAAAACAAACACACTTTGCTTTTGTAGATTGAAGCATGCTTCTAAAAGCATGAATTAAGGTGTCGGCGCATCAACAACCTCAGGTGTTTTAGTTCTTCTCCCATTCGTCGCGACACACATCAATCTGCGTGAATGCCTTGGTAATTTGCATAAAACCCCTTCCTTTCTCTTTCGTTTTTTCCTTTCTTCTTCTATTTTTGAAAAATAACTTCACCTTGCTTCCTCCTCCTACCATGGCTTCCTATTGCCGTTCCCGTCCTTTGTGATCACCGCTGCTACTGACCTTCACTTGACGCCTCGTTGAATGTCCCCACCACCACCTATAATACCGTGCACCTCCTCTCTCCCCTTAAACCCTAAACACCCAATTTCACCATTTTAGCACTTAGGTCCTTAAGATCCAATTTTTACACCTCTTACCCCATGTCTCATCCCTATGGACCCCACGCCGACCTGGCCAGCAACCCATCGTGGGTTCCCCCTTGCTGTCGTACCTTTTAGGCCCCATAAACCAACTCTTGTTGATTTAAACTTCGAAATCCGAGAGTATTCACGAGCGTAAGTGTGTTCGTGAGTTGTTAAACGCCCTTAATTATTAGATTCAGTCGAGTGAGCGGTAGACAAGTGTCGTTGGTGCTGTGCGTAAGCTTAACAGTGTGCTAGTTCGAGTTTCTACAATTTAAAAAAGTATGGTGGATTGGAAATCGTTGGTGAGAAACCGAAACTCACGTAGATAGTGAATAAATTTAACTAATTATTGATTAAAAATGTTTAGTAATATTTAACACTGATCACACAAGTTATATGTTATGATAAGCATTGAGTAATATGAAAAAGTGCGATTTTTATCTATTATTTATGGTATTGATTGAGTATATGACATATGTATTATAAACAGTGTCAATTGGAATTGACTGAACCTTAAATGGTTTTGGGTTGAGCAATTTATTATAATTGTTTGTTGAATGTGATAAAACCCCCACACGGGTCTTGGGATGATAGTACGCCTACACATCTCCCTTTTGTGTTGATATGCTACATGGATTTTGATGTAAACCTCACACGGGTATTGTGAAGATATTTTTCATGTCTCCCAAGTGTGTAAATAAGTCATATTGGTTGAAGAACAAACCCCACACGGGACTTGGGATGACAATATGCCTACACGTCTCCCTTGTGTGTAGACAACTGCATGGATTTTGATACAAATCCCACACGGGTATTAGGATGATATTTTTACATATATCCCAAGTATGTAGATAAGTCACGTTGGTTGAACAGCAAACCCCACACTAGTCTTGGGATGACAGTAATTTGCATGTCTCCCTTGTGTGTAGATAAGCTACGTGGATACTAATGTAAACCCTACACGGGTATTAGGATGATATTTTTACACATCTTCCAAGTGTATAGTTAAGTCACAATTGTATGTGATTGTGCTAAACACCCCACACGGGTATTAGGATGATAATGAACACTAACCCAAGTGCGTAGACTATTAGTCTGTTGAATTGACAAACTATATAAGCACTATTAAAGGATTATATGGTATAGTGCACTTTTATGTGTAAATTGGTTGCAGAGTGATGGATGATTGGATGTCATAATATTCACTGTGAATAAATAAACAATAAAAATGATTATTGGTTCATTGGTTAAGTCTCCATCAAGAAAAATGGTGTTCAACGAATATATCATTAATATAATAATAGTTAAAAAAAATCAAATTTGATTTTGACGTTCGATTTTGGATGAATACGAAGATAATAAAATATCGATGAATTTCTGTAACTATAGCAAGTGAATTTAAATTAATTTTCATTTGATTTGGGCTTGTAGAAGTTTTTATTTTGAAATGAATAGTAACTTTCAAAAGTAAAGTTCAGTTAGGCTATATAGCAGATGTTTTAAAGGAAGTTTCAATTCAGAAGTTTCTTGTTTATTTTTATTACGAATATCTGGAAAATTAGGATTGAAAATATTAAAGTGTGAAAAATAATATTATTTTATTCTTTATAATATTATTATAATATTGAAATAAAAGATTTCGAAGTTGAAATATAAATATATGAGTTTGGAAAATTATTCTATATATTTTAAATAAAATATATAGTGTTGTTGAAGTGATTTGACATATTATATATATGTCGAATATATATTAAAATAGAACATATTGCATAGCGGTACTTCACGTTTTTGACTTGTAAATTTAAATGAGTAAACTGGGAGATCCAAACGTGATTCTCCCAAAATTAGAACCGTTAGGTTCATTTCGAAAAGATATTTCAAATGATAATAAGAGTTTTGAAATATAACAGTTAGATTTTGAGAAATGTCTAGTTCAAATATGACTGAATACAGTGCCATGGCCCATAATGACCTATAATTGGAAATTATGGGTATGGACTATTATATACATATAAATAGAAAAAAATCATTATAAAATATTATAAATGATTTGGAATGGATATAAACCAAATTTACTTGGTTTTTAAAAGATAAAAGTGGTTAAGTGAGATTTGGCGATTATGTGTAATGCTTATACAACCAATTTTGAGAAAGAATTTGGAAATAAGAATTTTAATTATTAAATTGATTTGAATTCTTTAGTGAACCTTTAACATAGGGTATGAAATGAATTTTTGGAAAGCCAAATAACAAACCAGATCTGGAGAATAAGATTTTACATGTTATGAAATGTAATCAATTAAAGGAGACTTAATTGGGGAATCAATAATTCAAATATGGATTTGATTTGATTGGTTTGTTTTGGCGCGAACTATTCGAAAGGAACGGGTTTAACACATTTCACATAAATTGAACAATGATTAAAAATCGAAGATATTGAAGACGGTGCAAGACCGGAAGTCTTCACATCGAATGGATTACTGTGGATGTCCTGGATTTGGGTATCTCCCTTAAAGGGGTTATAGAGGCTGTAGTCCAGACGTACTTGTTAATTGTCCAGATGTGCGAGGGCCTCTCCTATATTGGACATATAAGATGAGGAATAAGGTGCCTATAGTTTTGTTCAGACCCAGAACGAACTTGTAAATGGAATGTGTAACTGACATGGTACTTTATGCTATATGAATTGATCTCTGTTATATATATATATATGTTTGGTGGTGAAGATATTATTCTCTTAGCTTAACACCCTTCTTTAAGTCGTATGAGCTTAAAGATTATACATCGGTAGTTATCAGTTATATAGTATGGAATGACAGTGTGGTATGCTGAGTGTTGCTGGTAGATAGATCAAAGCTTTTGTTGAAAAGCAAAGCTTTGTGGTGGGTTTATTCGTGAGCCTCACACATCAATATGAGTCAAAAACGGGATGAGGGATGGTAGGGAGAACACACGTTTCTTTCTTGCTAGAAGTGATGCCATGGAATGAATCGCAGGAAATTTACTTATGTGGATGTTGGAATCGAGGTGCCTCGGATGTGGCCATACAAGGCCATGATGGTCTACATACTGACCAAGAGGTCCGACAGGACCGGGGAGCATGTAGTTCAGGTGATAGTAATCAACGACATATTGCAGACCAGCCCTACCATTCCAAAGGGATGTGGTGTTCCCTAGGACATCTCGCTAGAGGTGTTCTGAAGCTCGGTGAGGAGAGATCTCTTGCCTCGTCACATGATGGAAATCCAAATTCCAATACATGACTTTAAAGTTTTAGTTGTATACCCACGGCGACATAATAGGATGAGGTACTGTGCCGTCTAAAATTGATACATTTATTTTCAATTTTTTTTTAAAATTAGACACTAATAATAATATCAATTGATTTTCTCTATCAAGCATGTTTGGCCATTATAAGGTAAAACTCTATCTTTCGGCTTGCGCTTGCATTGTGTGATGGGACCTAAGTCTTATAATGGCTTCATTTTTCAAAAAGAATTACATTGTTTTTTAATGCACTGGCATTCATATGGAGTAACCCGTTCTGTGTCACACGGCGTGGTCCCATGTTATGTCTTATTTTTAAATAAGTTAAGTTAACAACAGGGTTTCTCATACCAGTCCCATGACTGACTCATAGTTTGTGTTTTCCCTTGCAAACTCAAGTGCCCATAATTTTTATGGGGGCAACCAAGTGTTCTCGTTTTTAATTTGCTTTCTTTATGTTTCTTTTGAACTTTTCAAAATACTCTCTTATGTTAATTATGTTTGATTCCGCTGCATACTTGTTAATCTCAAGTCGAAACTGTATTTGTATAATTATGATCCTGTAATGTTGTAACTCTAATATTTATTTCTGCTAATGTAAAATGATGTAAATTATTCTCTGATGTAACATATAATGTTATGTTTTGTGTTCCCCTATTGCGTTTAATGTGTTATATTCCAATGACTGTCCATCCTGCCTGGGGTAGGGAGTTTGGGTCATCACAGATAGTAACAGAGCCAAGGGTTAACCTTAGTTCTAGAGTATGACATATTAATGGACTCATCAGAGATAAAATTAGTCGTATTCTAGGATGAGTAGCTCATTAGAGATAGGATTAATAATATCCTAGAATGAGGACATCAATATAGCATATACCGCTTGTAGATGTATTTCTATTTGTATATATGTTTTTAGTCTCTTATATTTCCTTAAATATCTTTTCTGCTTGCCTAACTCTTTTCTTGCTATTTGCAGACATAATAGAAAATGAGCGCCAGAGGCGGAAGAGGTAGAGGAAGAGGACGGGTGAATGTTCAGGCTGAAGCTCAATAGCAAACCCCCATAGGAGCTGTTAATCCAGCTATCATGCCTCCTCAACAACAACCCGTTTTAGATACGCTTTCTAATAAATACAAGAATTTGGTGGAGTGCCATTCCTAGGCAAAGAATCCGTTATCAAAGCACAAGCATGGATGAGATCTTGTGAGCGAATCTTTGAGGGCTTAGAATTGACTGATAATCAAAAAAGGTTTTTAGCATTCTGGTTGCTCAAGGATGAAGCCCTGATATGGTCGGAAGCTATTGCTATGGGTAATCCAGGATTACTCGGGATATGTTCAAAGAAATTTTTGAGCAAAGATTTACTCCTCAAGAAGAAGTTTAATGTCTATATTATGATTTTTCTAATCTCAAGCATGGGGACATGATCATCCACGAATATGCGAACTAATTTAAAGAACTCTCTCGCTTTGGTCCCGAATTGATTCAGGATCTAGTAAAGAAGAATATGAAGTTCATTGAGGGTTTCTGGAGAAGTTATAGAAGCTGAGTGACAACTTATGTAAGACTCCCGTTTGCTGGAATTGTTGACATGGCTTGTTAGTACAAGAACGTTATAAGAGGAATGCCTTAGAAGATAAAGAGAAGGGTCATTCTGGAAAGAAAAGAAAATTTTCAAATAAGAAACCGGATATAAGAAAGGATGAAGAGAAGCCCAAGGATGAAAGATAAAAGGGTGTTACATGTTATAACTGTCACAAGCAAGGACATTGGGCAAGAGATTGCAGATCTCCCAAGAATCCAAGGAAAACAATTAAAGAGAATGAGTCGTATAATCGCCATAAGAAAGGGCACATCAAGCCAAATTGCACACAACTGAAAAAGACCAAAGTGGCTCATGTTAATAATGTCGCAGATGGTCCAATAATTTCAGCTGATAGGGGAAGGACAAATGTTTTGGAAGTTACGCTTACCGTTAGAGATATTCCTGTTAAAGTATTATTCGATACGGGCTCATCGCGAAGTTTTGTTTCTAGTAACATAGCTAAGAAGCTAAATTTGAAACTTAAATATCTTGAAAAACCCATTAGTGTCAAAAATCCGATTGGAAGTTCCCTTGATCTTTTTTTACAATGTGAAGTGCCTGTTTGTTTTCCAATTTTCGATTTTCTTTCAAATTGATTACCATGGATTTTACCGAATTTGACATTTTTCTTGGACTGGATTGTCTAACCCATTATGAAGCTGAAGTTAAATGTACGAAAAGAATTGTTAAAGTTAAGACCGAGTTTGAAAATTTTATAACCATACCATGTGAACATCCGGAGTCAGATAGAAAGGAATTTTGGTTTGCTTTGGAAATTTCTCCAACTTCTATTGAGATTATCCCAGCTGTTAAAGATTATGGGGATGTATTTGAAGAAGTAGAAAGACTTCCTCCACCAGGAGAAATTGACTTTAGGATTGATTTAGTACCGAATGCAGGGCCAGTTGTTCATTCAATTCGGAAAATGATATTTAAAGATAAAGAGGAGTTAGGTGATCAGACTTTTCATCTTTTATGGAAAGGTCTGATCAAGCCTAGTTTCTCGAGTTGGGGAGCATCATGGAGTTCTTCTGAAGTCAGACGGTACTCTCAAATTATGTGTGTATTACCGTGACCTCAATAAGCAGACGCTCAAGAATAAAGACCCACTACCGCGCATAAATGAACTATTGGATCGTTTGAATGGAGCACGCGTATTTTCAAAGGTGGACCTAACTATAGGTTTTCATCAATTAAGAATAGCAGAAGAGTGCGTTCCTTTGACAGCTTTTAGAGGTCCAAATTTATTTTATGAAAGTTAGTAATGTCGTTCGGATTGTGTAATGCCCCTGAATATTTCGTAGACTTGATGAATCGGATATTCAGAGAAGTGTTGAACAAGTTTTTATTACTCTTCACTGATGATATCTTGATCTTTTCAAAGACAGCAGAAGAGCATGCGAGACATTTGGGACAAGTGCTAGAGATTCTAAGAAGGAATATATTAGAAGCTAAGATTTCCAAATGCCTATTCTGGAGGGAAGAAGTGAAGTTCCTTGATAATGTATTATCAAGTGAAGGGATATCAGTAGATCCGAGCAAGGTTACGACCATCCAGGATTGGAAACAACCAAAAACACCTACATAGGTTAGAAGTCTTCTTGGATTGGCGAGCTATTATCAGAAATTCATGAAGGATTTTTCGAAATCATCTAGTCCATTGACAAAGCTTACTAAGAAGCATGCCAAGTTTAATTGGACGTAAAGAAGTTGAAATAGAGATTAACTACTACATCAGTGTTGGCAATTATAGATGGGAATCAAGACTTGACGTCTATATAGATGCTTGTAAGAAAGGAGTTGGCTTAGTACTAATGCAAAGAGGCAAGTCATTGCTTATGCAAGTCGTCAGTTAAAACCACATGAGAGAAGATATGTCACCCACAATTTTTAACTGTTAGCTGTGGTGTTTGCCTTAAAGATTTAGAGGCATTAACTATTGGGCAAGAAGTTTGAGATGTATACGGATCATAAATCTTTGAACTATCCATTTACCCAAAAAGATTTGAATATGAGGCAACAACGTTGGTTTGAGTTTTTGGCATCACATGATATCGGTATTTTCTATACTCCGGGAAAAGCTAATGTTGTGGGAGACGCACTCAGTAGAAAGAATATGATTATTACTAATCTGATTATTACACCTTTGTTAATAGAGAATATTTCTATTTTATAAAAAGATGATGAGTTTTTTCAGAGGATTTGCAAAAGGTCTCAGAATGAAGAAGTTTCGAACTTCCAATTTGATAATAAAGGGGTTCTGAGATTAAAAGGACGGATTTGCATTCTTGATGTCCCAGAATTGAGAAGAGAGGTACTGGATGAATGTCACAAGTCTAAGCTTGGTATCCATCTAGTAGTAAAGAAGATGTATCGAGATTTGAAACGCACATTTTGGTGGAAGTTGATGAGAAGAGAAATCTCGATATATGTTAGCAGGTGTTTAACTTGCCAAAATCTTAATAGCGATCAGCAGAAGGCCGCGGGTTTGCTAAAACCGTTAGAGATTATGAAATGGAAGTGGAACCAGATATCGATGGATTTCATTGATGGTCAGCCAAGTAACAAGAAGGGAAATGATAGAATTTGTGTCATTGTAGATCGTTTAACAAAAGTGCCCATTTTTCTAGTGAAAGCAAGTAGAATAGCTCAGAGGCTTGTGCAGTTGTATGTTAAAGAAGTTGTTCGACGGCATGGAGTAACAAGCAACATTGTCAGTGATCGAGTTCTGATCTTCACCGGTTAGTTCTGTGTAACACCCCATAATTTTGTTAACATTAAAGAGGAAAAATTAAATTATAATTAATTTAATATTCGTAATTAAGGGAAATGGACTGCGCCATTGCGTCCGTATCGAAATTTTGGTCAAGATAAACATTTGGTTTGCATAAAACGGACATTGCATGAAGAAGATATGAGAGTTTTAACTTCGTATACACGTAGAAGGATTATATATATACGTATGAGTCAGATATAAGTCATAACCTTATCCAAAATCGTTCAAAAATCAAAATGGTGGAAGGTGGCAAATTTCCCGATCTAGGGGGTCGACCCCCTGAGGGGGGTGTCGACACCGGGGTCGACCCCCTTACAAGGGTGTTAACACCCCTAGGGCTGACGTGGTAGTCGGTTTCATAGGGGCTGGCAGCTATAAATACATGGTCATTTCTCTTGTCTTCTTCATTGGAAATCATGGAGGCCAAATGCTGCCGGTGTCTGAAATGAGAAGGAACTTTTCTTCAACAACGATCAACTTTGCAAATCAAACTTAGAGATTCGAGTGTAGATTCAACCTCAGCTATTTTCTACCTTTTCTTTTAATCCAAATACTATGAGTTCTAGGTTACTTTTTAGATTTAAATGATTAAAAATATAACGTGATAGTACTATGATTTGGATCTGTCTTGAATCATGAATCTATATTATTCTTGGATCTCTTACTTTATTATATTAAATCTATTTTTATAGGTCTAATTCACCTGTGATTTGTTTATCATGTCACCTTATGGATCTGAACCTTTGTTAAGTTTGTGGTTAATTTGGGATTATCGTTATATGGACAATTGAACCTTTGTTTAGTTCTAGATCATTATATTGTGATTAATTGAGATTCGTTAATATTGGACATATAAATTCTTATTTGGATCTGTTTATCCTAAGTATATTGGATCTAGTTTTATCATTACCCTTTTCACTAGATCTATTTTTATGTCCACCTTATTATGCCTATTACTTGTTTATGCCAGTATATATGTTTATGTCACTTTTAGAATGATCACTATTGTCATTTTCCCATCACCGTTCTGTAACACCCCATGTCCATTAATGCCACTCACAAAGAGAATGCATCAATGTCCATGAAGCGTTATTATAGAACAGATAAATTACAAGAATAAATAAATAAAATAACACAGCGGAAGATAAAACTTATTTCATTACATCATAACTCAAAACGAGTTTACATAAGTAATCTCCAAAACCATTACAACAGGATCAATAGTCTTTTCCAAAAACTTAAAAGTACATAAAGAAGCCAATACTTAAATAACATAAATGCATAAATCCCCACTGAGCATAAGCAAAGCCAAAAAGATGAGAGAGTCCAAAGTGATACTTCTACTCCCTTTAAGCAACTGAAAGAAATCGGCACTAAGCTGTAGTATTCCCTCCTTACAAACCTGAGGGGGGGGGGGGAGGGAGGAAGAAAAGAGGTGGAAAGAAAAGGGGGTCAGACATAAAGTCTGGCGAGTGCGATAACTTTAACAATATAATTATCAAAATAACTAGGATAAGGCATAAGCTGGAAAATAAGGAAACGACTGTGAATAATTGGGTATGCCAGAACAAACAAGGAAATAAGACGAACAAAGATAACGTTACAGGCGCCCTTAATAGCTATAGGATAATTACTATACTGCACCACCACTAGTCACTCTAAAGGTTGATCCCGCCTACAGGATTTAATACTGCTACTGGTAGTTTCGTGTAACCCTAGCTACCTCCATAGGTGTCGTCTGCCCCAATCTCCACTAGGTGTACCCACTACCCCCATTCGATCGGCTCCCTAACTCGTAGATACCCGTGCTGGCCCCACAGTGGGGTGTATCACTCCCCAAAGTGGCAACCTGATACAACAAAAAATGCACGGCTTATATCTAGACGATACAACAACGTATTACCTACCAGCCCAGGCCCACACACGCATATGAACCCGTTGGACTTGCGTTGCCACCGCTGACCTGTTTTGACCTCTTGTAATCAAATACAGTACGCGTGTCCCATCCTCGACTTGGGTCGAGCCCACAAAGATACTTAATGAGTTACTGGTTTGAAAATGGCCCCCATGCATGACACAAGCTTTCCACCTATGCTTGGTCCCCTCTAAGGTTTTTTCCCCACTTAACCACATTCTTATTCATGTCTTGTTACATGTTTCAATCTTGGTTAAGTACATCTAATCGTATTTCAAATGCAGCCCAAGGCACCCACTAAATTCCAGATGCCACCCAAGGCACCCACTTAAACCCCTCATGTCCCACTACATGTTTATCTGGTCAAGTGTTTCTTAATTCATTACGACTGTAACCTTGTAAAGACCTCCCACATTAGACTGGCATTTGTGGCAGCTGGATTTGTCGGGTGGGTCCGGGAAGTCTTACACCATAAACGAGCCTAACCTCGTGTCTTTACAACTATTACGCATTTAATTTATGCCTAAGACCTCACACATTAGACTGGCATTTGTGGCAGCTGGATTTGCCGGGCGGGTCCTGGCAGTCTTACACCACAAACGAGTCTAACCTCGTGTCTTAGGTGGTTTATTATTACACATAATTAATTATCCCCAATTTGAATTAATTTTCCTATTCAAATTGTCAATCAATTACAAATTTAACTATGTCTATAATTAACACCTTAATTATGTCCATTTATTTATGGTATATAAAATTATACCAATTAATCATCACATTTAAGGAATTTATGCCAATTCTCAATATTAAATCTTTAAATATTATCCCATTGCCCATGTTGTACGTTCGTTCGTTTAACATGAAATATATGTTAGACTCGAATAGTCTAACTTATGGAATAAAGAGAAAACATCACAACATGCATAGAATACAAGCTAGATCTAAACATAAGGGGTGAACTTGCATGTGTGAATAAGTTTTTTTTTTTCATCTAAAACTTGCATAGGCCAAAGTCACAAACTTGCATAAACTATGGATGTCATAGATCTAATCATAAGATGTAAACTTGCATAGGCAATAGTCACAAACTTACATTACATGATTCATACTCCAATATATATATACTTGTATATGTGATTTATGCAACATAAACTATGGTGTAAACTTGCATCTAAACATGTAAATTAAGATCTACATGTAAAGTAGCATATAGAATTTGGTATACTAGCATATAACTCACACATGTCTTAGCCTAACGTTAGATCCAAGCTTACACATAAAATAGATGTCATGAAGTATGTAAGGTGGTATATGATTCTCATTAGCATGCATATGATTCATATCTAAATTAACATCCAAACTTGCATCTAGAATTATCAAGTTAAACTTACATATGATATGAATTAGTTCCAACAAACATAACCAAACTAGCATATGAAGCATCATTATGAATTGATTGTACATAAGCCAACAATTAACATAGATTTACAACGTAGATAATAACATCACAGCTTTACAACATAGATAATAACATCATAGATTTACAACATAGATAATGACATAACAGTCAATGATTCACAATATAACCATATAACCCAAATCATAACTCAACCTAATTAAATTGTTAATTATCTTATTAAAGAAATCGAACTCACTACTCAAAGAAGGTCTTGAGTTCTGAAATCTGAGTTCTGAAATTGATTTATCTCTCCTTTGAAGAAGACAAATTCATTGTTGTTTAGATTTGAGTTGAATAGAATTGAGTTGATTAGCTTTTCTTCCTCTCTAATTGGTGGCGGCTACTCTAGGTTGCAAGATGATAGCATGATGGCCATGGTTCTAATTTTTATTTGATTTTAGGGTTTAAGTCTACATGTGTTTATATTGAGTTTAGAATTAATTTAGGTCATCCGATCAACCCGGAATTAACCACAGCCATTCAGACCATATCAGAAACCCTAATGACTCAGCAAATAGTCACTCAATCGTCATCTTTCAAAACGGCCCGGGGGGGAGGGGGGGAAGGGGGCAGGTTGACTTGTATGGGTAGGTCGACCTGGCCCCTGGTGGGGATTTTCATGCCTAGCCCAATCTGAGTCTGAATTTGAATTTTTGAAATCTGTTTGAATTTTTCTGAAACTTCCGATCGCCATAACTTCTTCATACGAAGTCCAATTCACGCAAACTCGGACTCTATCTCAACCAGAATTCCGAGACAAACACAATGGCTTAAACTGTTTCCCTTAATTCTCATATTTAAAATTAAATATTCTTTAATTCGTTACTTTAGTGTTAACAGAAATACGAGGTGTTACACGTTCCCTTTTTATTTTCCGTGGCTAGGCTACTTCTAGCCTTGATGCAGCCAAATATATGTGAATGCGCTAGTTAGGGAAAGGGGGAAAAGGGTTAAAATTGGCATAATTTAAATAATGTTTATATGAATTGGACATATAATTCAAAATGGGGAAAAGGGGCATAATCACCTACAAAGACATAGGTAAGAATTGATAAGAATGAAATGTCTAATAATTACAATTAGAAATTTTAATTGCACATATGACTCGAGGTTAGGTTGCATTAATGATGGAAGTCTGCCCTTACCCGATCGACATATCCAACAACCACTAATGTTGAAACTAATGTGAGAGGTCTAAGTGCGTAAATACAAATTGGGCTAAGACATGAGGTTAGGCCCAACTTGTGGAATAAGACTGCCCGGACCTGACCAGCATATCCAGCATCCACAAGTTGTAGGCCTAATGTTGGAGGTCTAGCCCATTATAAAACATAAATGGACATGGTAATAAATTGGACTACTTAACCTAATCTAATCCATGGGGATTGTATGATTATGAACTAAAGTTAGGATTAAGTAAAATTGGTTGGATAGTGGGTGGGTTTAGCAAATTTGAGGGGGTGGGTAATATTTACATATAAGCCCACAAACTTAACCCGATAAGGATATGAAATTAAAGACACCTAGTAGTATACATAACCGGTAGAAATAATTAAGTTATGTAATTAGAGACACCTTTTGGGGTAAAGCATAACTTGTAGAAATGATAGGGTTATGTAATTAAAGATACCTATGGTACACATAGCCAATGAAAACCTAGTGGGGGACACAAGTCAAAGGGAAGAGCTTGTATCATATTATGTGGGACCCGTTTCACCCAGTAACCCAGAGTAGGTATCAAAACATTTACTCTGTACTAGGTCGGAGAAGGGGCAGGCTTACGGGACTGATTTTGAGAGATCCAAACATGGGGGATGGTGTGGGCGGTGCAAACTGACTGGGCCATGTGTGTGCATGAGCCGGGCAGAGGGGGATAAGACGACCGTGACACCTGTAGATATAGGGCTATGCATATCAGCAGAGGTTTGCCACTTTAGGACAAGATACATCATACGGTGGGGCCGGCATAGAGTATCTACACGGATTAGGGAGCCAATCGATTTGGGTAGTAGTTTGGGTACACTTGGACGTATGCCTCAGTCTACCACCTTATAGTGGAAGGGATCATCTAATTCTGGATATACTAGTAATAGTGCAGAGTAATCATTAGAAGCGTATATGCCTTGTCCTATTTACCTTGTCATATCTACCTTTATGTAGTTAACGCTCTCTTATCCAATTTATATGCCTGTCATGCTACTTTTATTTATTTACTTGCTAAAAGTAACTGAACTTGCCAGGCTTTATGTCTAACCCTTTTTGTTTCTCCTTCTTTCTTCCATTCCCCCCAGGTTCTCAGGGCAGAAACACTCAGGCTTGACCGTAATTCTGCTTACTTTTGCTAGAGCTACTGAGACGTATGGCTCAAGCTCCTATCCTTGTTGCTATGGCTATATTTTTTTTTTGGGGAATTTTATTTCTTTTATGTACTCTGATATTTTTGAAGTACAAGTCCGTACCTTTTATGTTGTAATGGGCTATTGTATTTCAGACATGTTATGTTTTTGGATCACGGTATCTTATGATAAATAAAGTTTTTATTATGTTGTTATTATATATGTCTGTCTTGTAATATTTTCGTTCTTTTTACTATAACGCTCCACGAAACTTAATGCATTCCCTTTGTGAGTGACATTAACGAACGTAGGGTGTCACACTTGGTATTAGAGCTGAAGGTTACCAGATAAGATAAAAGTTTTTGAAAGATATTTTCAAAAAGGTTTTAAAAGAAAGAATTTTCAAAAAGAAAAGTCTGTTTTGAAAAACATTCCCAAAAATCCGTCAGTAATATCTTTCGATCCCTTGTCTGAATCACTTTCATTTTCTTTTTCAGCATGTCTGGGGAACCCAACATTCCAGATGGTGTTACGATACCAGGATGGTTCCATAGGTATTTGGAGGCCATGGCGCCTGCTGAAGGCCAAGGAAACGCCCCCTTCCCCCAGCAGCATAGGTTGTTCCTCCTCTACGTGCAGACAACTTCTCAAAGATCTGAAAAGTTTTTCGTACTATGGGAGGGAAGTCGTTCCATGGAACCAAGACATTTGTGGAAGCTAGGAACTGGCTCAAGGAGACCGAGGAGTTGTTTGTAATCTTTGAAGTAGAGGATCGAAGAAAGATTCGTTTAGCTGCTTGGCTATTGAAGGATGAAGCTTCATTTTGGTGGGAGGTAACCCAAGTAGGCCGTCCGATTGAAATTTGGGATGACTTTAACTGAGGTTTGAGATGAAATTCCTTTACCAAGCCGAGAAGAGCATGGAGATGGAGAGCTTCTTAGCGCTAAAACAAAGGAACTTGATGGTTAAAGAGTATGTGAACAAATTTAACAACTGGCAAGATTTGGACTGGAACTAGTAGACACGCCAAATAAGAAGGCTTTGTGGTTTGCTAAAGGGCTAAATGAACCCATTCATGGGTTAGCCATGTCCTATGTTCCAATGAGAGCCACTTTTGAAAGACTTGTGGTAACACCCCACATCCGTTAGTGTCACTCACAAAGGGAATGCACTAAGTTCTGTGGAGCATTTAGGGTAAAAGATGCAAATAAATTACAAGACAGACAGAAATTAAACAGCGGAAAATAAAACTTAACTTTATTGACAAGATAGTTTGTACAACGATTTCTTTATAATATCGGAGTATCATCTGTCTTAAAAAATAAAGAAGCATAAAAATACATTTATATTCCCCAATGTTGCAAGAGCCAGCCATAGCATCTGAAAAGGGAGTCCAAGCAAAACTTCGACAAACCTTCAAGCTGGGAAAGAGTGACAGTCCAACTTAACCTGAGCTATACTATTCCCTCCTTTACTACCTTAGGGGGTGGGAACGGAAGAAAAGAAGACGAAAGAAAAACAGAGTCAGACATAAAGCCTGAGTATGTTCAGTAACTTCTAGCATGTGAAAATGGAAAAACAAAACGACATGAATTAACTGAATACAAGATAACACCTTGATGATAGGGTCAGCAAGATTAGACACAAGATATACTAAGATAAGATAAGCTGGAAATGCTCTAATACTTTCGCCGCTTCGCTATTTCCTTGTTATATTGGTTTCTATATCTCTGCACCACCTAACTAGTGTCCCAACTAGTAACGATAACGTGATCCCAATCCCTGTAGTTTCCATTGCCTTCAGGCATACATTTATTATTTATTACCTAGATCTAATCTAGGGTTTTCTATCAAATGCTTTCTAGATTCAACTAGAGTTTACGCTATCTGCTGAACGCTTCTCGGATTCAGGGTTTATGCCACCTAGTACAACTAGGGATTATGCTACCTGTGGAACGATGCCCCGTAGTCTAGGACACACTACCTAGAGTGGTATATGTTCCTAGATTTCCCCACGCATGTATCGTGAATCGTTATCGCTTGTCTAGATGCACATGTCCTGTAATGTGCGGCCCAAGTCCTGTGGCGGGGCAAATCAAGAAACACATAACTCGGTCGGGAGCTTTCAGATATCTGCCGATGCAGATGCTAAGGTCTATTTTTATTCCAGTGGCTATGGTCCCACTCGACCCCTCCCTCAACTAATGAAAGGCACACCTTGAAAAATGAGAACTATACGCAGGCCCCCTATGCCCCCACTAACCTATGGCCATCCTCACCCATAACTAGATAGCAAGTATATGGTCTTTTGGAGTTCTCCGCCTTTCCGCTTCACGTATCTCGACTGACTCAAGATGGATGGTAGATGACGAGTTGCTATCACAGGGCTACCGTTTCTCGCCGAATCACGCTGGTCCATCCTAGTCTTTAGGTTGCCATATCTTGCAACCAAGGCATACCCCTGGTTCTTCTAACGCAGACCATGACCTCTGTGAGCCCAGGAGGATCATCTGCAGCCTCACTGAGGGATACAAAGAGTACCCTCACGTCCCCTCAAAGCCTCGGGTTTCGTAACCCAATTCGTTGGAGCCTTCTTTTTACTCAGACGGACATTCGCTCCTTCCCATGTTATACTAAGAATTACTACTTAGTTTTGCTAACTAAAGTTTACCACTTAGTTTCCAGAATCGTTATTTTCTTAATTAAGGTTTACTACTTAGTTCTCTTTCCCATCAATTTGGATTGGTTAAGTGTCATTAGTCAATTCAAGCTAACTTAACCCTCTTCATTTACCCTGTTAAACTGGTTAAGTGTTATCAGTGATTCATGTTGACTTAACCCTACCACAAACCAAGTTATATTGGTTAAGTATTTCTTATTACTTAACCCTACCCATCATCCTGTATTGGTTAAGTATTCTTTTTAACTTAACCTTGCCCGTCTGTTTTAAATAACAAGTTATTAATGGTTAAGTATTATCCCTTCACGTTTTAAACTTAACCCTATTCCTTTACCACAATATGATGGTTAAGTGTTCAAGTTTACTTAACCCTACGGTCTAGTCCAGCTAACATATCAAATTTGCTAAGTGTATTAAATTTTACTTAACCCCAACCTCTAGTCTAGTTAACATGTTAATTTGGCTAAGTGTATTAACTTTACTTAACCCCACCTTCTAGTCTTGTTAACATGTTAATTTGGCTTAGTGTTTTCTTAGTTACTTAACCCCTACAAATCTTGTCTTGTTACCATGCTAAGTTGGTTAAGTGTCCCTATAGACTTAACCCTCCCATTCTAGCTTAACTGTGTTAAGTGTCTGTATGAACCTAACCCCACCCACCGGTCTGGTTATCATGTTGAATTGGTTAAGTGTCTTCGTTAACTTAACCCTACCATTCTTGTTCTATCTTTAACTAAATAAATTAAAGCCGTGACCACTCATATTAGATAGATATTGTTGCGATTACTGGATGTGCCGGTTGGTTCCTGGCAGGTTTACATCGCAACTCAGTCTAACCTTGGGTTAGGCATATTCGTGTTTTCTATGTTCAAAGGATTTTGATTAATTTTCAAATCAGGTTTTGAAAGTAACCATCCCGTCCGTCGGATCAATTAGGGATAGCCAGGGAGAGCAGAAAAATTGTATTTTCCAATCCCAAGCCGGGACACTATCCTCTCTGTCACCCTAGAACTTTCTGGTGTGTTATTAAAAAAGATGTTGTTAATAAACCTTTAATTTGTCTAAATTTACATTTCCTCATTTAGGACAAATTCTATAAGTAAATTATTCCTAATTTACTTATTTCATAATTACTCTTTTAATGTAAATTGTCAACATTTATTATTGTGCCCCATTTTCCCCTCTATATCATATTTATGCCTTTTTGGTATGTAAACTGTGCCAAATTAAATGTCACTAACCATGATTTTGCTAAACCTGACAATTTACTCCCAATTATGGCCAATTTCAAATTTATGCCAATATACTTATCATGCCAAATTAGCTAATCCAATTCTGATTTAACATTCTAATTACAGTCCATGTTAAACTAGACTTATTATTCTAGTTCACAATTTATGTAAATGCTATATATACAAGTCAATACTAGATTCAAATTACACATCCTATAATTCATGTCAAATTTATCCAATTTGCATTTCTATGAACATGCCATAATAGATGTTCCCAATTTATACCAATTTCCAAGTTTATAACTACGTTTTTAGTAAATTTCATATTTTGCCCAAATTGTATTCCCACCGTTCGTATAATCGTGATTCAATCTAGATTCGTAGAAAATAGGGAATGAACCAAAGATGCTATGAAAAAGATAGACATAATAACTGGCATAAAATGATAATTTACTAATTACAGACCTAACGAATTTCACTGAAATTGATATAAAACATTGAAGGCCTATAGGTCTGAAAATCTTATGACATAAAAAGGGTTGAATAACGACGTAGGTTCAAGAACATGGGTAGACCTAATTTAATAGGTAATTTCCTAAGATCTAAAACCAAAGAAAACCAAGAACAGACAGAATAGATAATCAGGTTTAGACCCAATTTCACAGTCACAAAACTTAAGCAACACTTTCCTAGTCATGAATCATAGGTGTTTAATCACAGTTGTCCTTGTTATGTCATAGGCAATAGTTTATGTTTCCTAATCAAAGGCATAGGCTTGTGTTCATAGTCAAGGAAATAATTCTCATAGTCACAGTCACAGTCATAGGGAATGTTCATAGTCATAGGCAATGTTCATAGTCATAGGCAATGTTCATAGTCAAAGAGGCATATGGTTTTAAGGTCCATAGTTTCATAGTCACAGTCTTATTAGTCATCGAATCATAACAGTTCTTAATTAGGTCCAAAAATATAAGCACTGATTCGAATAGAGAGATTTGACATATTCTTTTATTCCTTTAGTTTCATGTCACGAACAGAGAAAAACGTTCAAATCTAAAAAGTAACCGACTTACAGAGATTATCATAGAAAAATAGTCGTTGAACTCGTTTGAATCTTCACTCGAATCCTAGCTTGTTTTGAATCTCCTCTTGAAAGTCTTGAGCAGCATTTCCTCGTCTTGATTTATTTTACATATTATTTTATTTATTATTTAATTTAGAGGAGGAGAAGAAGCCATGTCTACCAAGAATCTTTGCAGCATAAGGGTAGAGAAGAATTGTGAATAGTGAAGGAGACTAGGGCTGGTTATATAGTGTAGAAGTCAACGAATCTGGTCAGAATGGCGTCCGGATACAGAAAAACGAACCAGGCTGCAGATCTGGAAAAAGCGGGGAGGTCGACCCCCAGGTCGACCTATGGGGGGGAGGTCGACCCCCAGGTCGACACCCTGGTCGACCCGGGTACCCAGGTCGACCCCCAGGTCGACCCCCAGGTCGACCCCCTGGTCGACCTGGGTCCTGGGCGGGAAATTTCCCGCCCAGCCCGCTTCTGAGTCTGTTCTGAAATTTGAACTTCGCTGAAACTTCCGGAGGCCATATCTTCCTCTTACGGACTTCGATTTATGCATACTCGGACTCGTTTTCATGCAGAATTCCGAGTCAAACGCAATGGCGTAGCCTTTTTCCTTGATTTTGATTTTAAAATTTAATTCTGCCTTGATTTGTGAATCCTAGTGTTACAGAATTACGGGGTGTTACATTCTCCCCCACTTAAAAGGATTTCGTCCCCAAAATCTTCAAGTTAGGAAGAATGTTTCCTACCATCCAATCACCCATCTACTCAACCACTCAGTTACAGGCATTCATTGTCCTTAAAAGATTTCTAATGCTTTCATGTTCATATGCATAGTGTGTGTATATGTCTTTATCTAGTGCAAAATTAGGCGGTCTACTGATTCAGTCGACCTCCTTAATGTGAATCATGTCAATGCCATGCGTCCAATCATGTATGAAAGCACCCCTAGTTATGTAAATACTACATGCGTGCACAGCCATTCATTCATATGCAACATCCATATGATAACATATCAAGTTCAACTTACAAACAAATACATATCTGTAAATGCAAGATGAAAGCGTCCGAACTTGATCTAGTGCCTAATACTTATGCATATGCACTCACGAGCAACCACTTGCAACCATCAACCATTACATGTTTCAAATACATGTTTACATCCATTGGCTTCTACCTAAGGATCGAAGATACAACCTAGAGGATATACTTTGGAAAGAGAGAAACAATTATGCGTAAAGCTCCTAAAAAAAAGTAAAAGAAATCAAGGATGCACCCTTAAGGAAAAGGGTATGATGCTAGTATCTAGCCTTCTTGAGCTGTACTCCACTATATCTTAACTAATTTAACTTCACGATTGTGAAGTTTCAGAACTCCATTTCCAAAATAAACAAATGTCAACTACGGTACCAAGTGTATGTACTAAGATGATTAGAGGTCTCCCTCTTATCCACCATGCCATAACTATAAGGGTCGAAAGGTCACTACGTGCTTTTTGGAGTGCCTGCCACAACTATTCATCTCTCGCGCAAACCATCCTAGTCGAACTCGACATTCCTGAAGTACAAGCCCCAAAGGGCTAAACCAATATCAGACAAGCACCCAAGGAATATCTCCTCCGAATTTAGACGATCCACGTGAGATGAGATAAGCAAACTCGATAGCTATTCTCAAATCCCTACTAACCAAAAATAAACTGGTCGGACCACCAATTGGATTTGAGACACTAGTGGGATCTTTCTACTATACAAGTACTATGGTGCAGAGACTCAATTATGGAAGTGGATATGAACAAATGTGAAGCGCTAAAACCGAAGGAAATAGTACGAACAGCAAAACTAGACTCTTCCAACAGAACTTTTCTACCTTTCTCCTCGGTACGCTTGGTGGTGAAAGTATGTACTTGCCCTTCTGATAATCTTGTTCCTCGTTCTTGCCCTTGTCCTTAGTTATATGCCCTATCATACCCTAGTAAAGATACTTCCTCTTGTCTTAGGTTTTATAATTCCTTCCTCCTTCGTGAGCTAAATCTACATCCATGAATTCCTCATCGTAGGGTTGTGCTCCTTAGCCAAACTCCACATCCTCTTTCGTGTGTAATCATGTTAACAAATCTCTCGAAAGCTGCCTCCATCATACAGAAAACCATATAAGCTTAAAAGAAAACTGGCCGTAGGTGAAACAACTACGGCTATGGATGGAAGCCGGGCACTACTTCGCCCATCGATGAGGTTACCTCCCAGAAAGCCTGGAGCCCCAGAGACTCAAGAAAGAAGGATATAAGAATTCAAACAGAGGAAGAGAAGATAGTGCATATGGCTTTGGGGAATATGCCTTTAAAATAAATCTTTTCTATTGAAAATGCTTCTTTTAAAACCGTTTTTGGAAATAATTTTTCAAATCCTTTATCTGATCTGGTAACCTTCGGCTCTGATACCACATGTAACACCCCACATCCGTTAGTGTCACTCACAAAGGGAATGCACTAAGTTCTGTGGAGCATTTAGGGTAAAAGATGCAGATAAATTACAAGACAGACAGAAATTAAACAGCGGAAAATAAAACTTTACTTTATTGACAAGATAGTTTGTACAACGATTTGTTTATAATATCGGAGTATCATCTGTCTTACAAAATAAAGAAGCATAAAAATACATTTATATTCCCCAATGTAGCAAGAGCCAGCCATAGCATCTGAAAAGAGAGTCCAAGCAAAACTTCGACAAACCTTCAAGCTGGGAAAGAGTGACAGTCCAACTTAACCTGAGCTATACTATTCCCTCCTTTACTACCTGGGGGGGGGGGGGAGGGGGGAAACGGAAGAAAAGAAGATGAAAGAAAAACAGAGTCAGACATAAAGCCTGAGTATGTTCAGTAACTTCTAGCATGTGAACATGGAAAAACAAAACGACATGAATTAACTGAATACAAGATAACACCTTGATGATAGGGCCAGCAAGATTAGACACAAGATATGGTAAGATAAGATAAGCTGGATATGCTCTAATACTTTCGTCGCTTCGCTATTTCCTTGTTATATTGGTTTCTATATCTTGCACCACCTAACTAGTGTCCCAACTAGTAACGATAACGTGATCCCAATCCCTGTAGTTTCTGTTGCCTTCAGGCATACATTTATTATTTATTACCTAGATATAATCTAGGGTTTTCTATCAAATGCTTTCTAGATTCAACTAGAGTTTACGCTATCTGTTGAACGCTTCTCGGATTCAGGATTTATGCCACCTAGTCCAACTAGGGATTATGCTACATGTCGAACAATGTCCCCTAGTCTAGGACACACTACCTAGAGTGGTATATGTTCCAGACTTCCCCACGCATGTATCGTGAATCGTTATCGCTTGTCTAGATGCACATGTCCTATAATGTGCGGCCCGACTCCTGTGGCAGGGCAAATCAAGAAACACAGAACTTGGTCGGGAGCTTTCAGATATCTGCCGATGCAGATGCTAAGGTCTGTTTTTATTCCAGTGGCTATGGTCCCATTAGACCCCTCCCTCAACTAATGAAAGGCACACCTTGAAAAATGAGAACTATACGCAGGCCCCCTATGCCCCACAAACCTATGGCCATCCTCACCCATAACTAGATAGCAAGTATATGGTCTTTTGGAGTTCTCCGCCTTTCCGCTTCACGTATCTCGACTGACTCAAGATGGATGGTAGACAACGAGTCGCTATCACAGGGCTACCGTTTTCTCGCCGAATCACGCTGGTCCATCCTAGTCTTTAGGTTGCCATATCTTGCAACCAAGGCATACCCCTGGTTCTTCTAATGCAGACCTTAACCTCTGTGAGCCCAGGAGGATCATCTGTAGCCTCACAGAGGGATACCAAGAGTACCCTCACGTCCCCTCGAAGCCTCGGGCTTCGTAACCCAATTCGTTGGAGCCTTCTTTTTACTCAGACGGACATTCGCTCCTTCCCGTGTTATACTAAGAATTACTAGTTAGTTTTGCTAACTAAGGTTTACCACTTAGTTTCCAGAATCATTGTTTTCTTAACTAAGGTTTGCTACTTAGTTCTTTTTCCCGTCTATTTGGATTGGCTAAGTGTCATTAGTCAATTCAAGCTAACTTAACCCTCTTCATTTACCCTATAAACTGGTTAAGTGTTATCATTGATTCATGTTGACTTAACCCTACCACAAACCAAGTTATATTGGTTAAGTATTTCTTATTACTTAACCCTACCCATTCATCCTGTATTGGTTAAGTATTCTTTTTAACTTAACCTTGCCCGTCTGTTTTAACTAACATGTTATTAATGGCTAAGTATTATCCCTTCATGTTTTAAACTTAACCCTATTCCTTTACCACAATCTGATGGTTAAGTGTTCAAGTTTACTTAACCCTACGGTCTAGTCCAACTAATATATCAAATTGGCTAAGTGTATTAAATTTTACTTAACCCCAACCTCTAGTCTAGTTAACATGTTAATTTGGCTAAGTGTATTAACTTTACTTAACCCCACCTTCTAGTCTAGTTAACATGTTAATTTGGCTAAGTGTTTTCTTAATTACTTAACCCCTACAAATCTTGTCTTGTTACCATGTTAAGTTGGTTAAGTGTCCCTATGGACTTAACCCTCCCATTCTAGCTTAACTGTGTTAAGTGTCTGTATGAACCTAACCCCACCCACCGGTCTGGTTATCATGTTGAATTGGTTAAGGGCATCTCCAGTGGATTTAGGGCTGAATATTCAGCCCTGAATTGAGCTGTAGGCGCCAGTGGTCTGGCGCCTACAGTACAGGCGCCAGATTATGGCGCCTGTAATGCAGGCGCCAAAATTCTGGCGCCTTTATTGTAGGCGCCAGGCGGCAAAGACCAAAAAAAAAAAGAAACTGACCCAGAAAACAATTCTCGACTGGAGAATTGTAATGTAAAAAAAAAAACGGGTCTGGCGCCTATTTTATAGGCGCCAGATTCTCGAGCCTATAAAATAGGCTCAAGAATCTGGCGCCTATAAAATAGGCGCCAGAACCCCATTCAGGA
Organism: Allium sativum; assembly: GCA_030737875.1. Lineage (NCBI taxonomy): Eukaryota > Viridiplantae > Streptophyta > Magnoliopsida > Asparagales > Amaryllidaceae > Allium > Allium sativum. The sequence goes on along the minus strand of CM060922.1, from coordinate 136,616,737 downwards.
ACCTGAATTGGATCCTGAATATTAACCTTAATATTAAGGCCGAAGCAAACGACTGGGATGAAATTTTGAATATTAAGCCTTAATTTTATACCACTGGAGATGCTCTAAGTGCCTTAGTTAACTTAACCCTACCATTCTTGTTCTAGCTTTAACTAAATAAATTAAAGCCGCGACCACTCACATCAGACAGATATTGTTGCGATTACTGGATGTGTCGGTTGGTTCCGGGCAGGTTTACATCGCAACTCAGTCTAACCTCGGGTTAGGCATATTCGTGTTTTCTAAGTTCAAAGGGTTTTGATTAATTTTCGAATCAGGTTTTGAAAGTAACCATCCCGTCCATCGGATCAGTTAGGGATAGCTAGGGAGAGAAGGAAACTTGTATTTTCCAAACCCAAGCCTAGACACTATCCTCTCTGTCACCCTAGAACTTTCTGGGGTGTTATTAAAAGTGATGTTGTTAATAAACCTTTAATTTGTCTAAATTTACATTTCCTCATTTAGGACAAATTCTATAAGTAAATTATTCCTAATTTACTTATTTCATAATTACTCTTTTAATGTAAATTGTCAACATTTATTATTATGGCCCATTTTCCCCTCTATATCATATTTATGCCTTTTTGGTATGTAAACTATACCAAATTAAATGTCACTAACCATGATTTTGCTAAACCTGACAATTTACTCCCTATTATGGCCAATTTCAAATTTATGCTAATATACTTATCATGCCAAATTAGCTAATCCAATTTTGATTTAACATTCTAATTATAGTCCATGTCAAACTAGACTTATTATTCTAGTTCACAATTCATGTAAATGCTAGATTTACAAGTCAATACTAGATTCAAATAACACATCCTATAATTCATGTCAAATTTATCCAACTTGCATTTCTATGAACATGCCATAATACAAGTTCCCAATTTATACCAATTTCCAAGTTTATAACTACGATTTTAGTAAATTTCATATTTTGCCCAAATCGTATTCCCACCATTCGCATAATCGTGATTCAATCTAGATTATAGATAAATCTAGATTCGTAGAAAATAGGGAATGAACCAAAGATGCTATGAAAAAGATAGACATAATAACTAGCATAAAATGATAATTTACTAATTACAGACCTAACGAATTTCATTGAAATTGATCTAAAACATCGAAGGCCTATAGGTTTGAAAATCTTATGACATAAAAAGGGTTGAATAATGACGTAGGTTCAAGAACATGGGTAGAAATAACTTAATAGGTAAATTCCCAAGATCTAAAACCAAATAAAACCAAGAACAGACAGAATAGATAATCAGGTTTAGACCCAATTTCACAGTCACAAAACTTAAACAACACTTTCCTAGTCATGAATCATAGGTGTTTAATCACAGTTGTCCTTGTTATGTCATAGGAAATAGTTTATATTTCCTAATCAAAGGCATAGGGTTGTGTTCATAGTCAAAGAAATAATTCTCATAGTCACAGTCACAGTCATAGGCAATGTTCATAGTCATAGGCAATGTTCATCATCAAAGAGGCATATGGTTTTAAGGTCCATAGTTTCATAGTAACAGTCTTATTGGTCATCGAATCATAACAGTTCTTAATTAGGTCCAAAGATATAAGCACTGATTCGAATAGAGAGATTTGGCTTATTCTTTTATTCCTTTAATTTCATGTCACAAACAGAGAAAAACGTTCAAATCTAAAAAGTAACCGACTTACAGAGATTATCGTAGAAAAACAGTCGTTGAAGTCGTTTGAATCTTCACTCGAAACCTAGCTTGTTTTGAATCTCCTCTTGAAAGTCTTGAGCAGCATTTCCTCGTCTTGATTTATTTTACATATTATTTTATTTATTATTTAATTTAGAGGAGGAGAAGAAGCCATGTCTACCAAGAGTCTTTGCAGCATAAGGGTAGAGAAGAATTGTGAATAGTGAAGGAGACTAGGGCTGTTTATATAGTGTAGAAGTCAACGAATCTGGTCAGAATGGCATCCAGATATAGAAAAACGAAACAGGCTGCAGATCTGGAAAAAGCGGGGAGGTCGACCCCCAGGTCGACACCCTGGTCGACCTGGGTACCCAGGTCGACCCCCTGGTCGATCTGGGTCCTGGGCGAGAAATTTCCCGCCCAGCCCGCTTCTGAGTCTGTTTTGAAATTTGAACTTCGTTGAAACATTTGGAGGCCATATCTTCCTCATACGGACTCCGATTTACGCAAACTCGGACTCGTTTTCATGCATAATTCCGAGACGAACGCAATGGCGTAGCCTGTTTCCCTTGATTTTGATTTAAAATTTAATTCTTCCTTGATTTGTGAATCCTAGTTTTGCAGAATTATGGGATGTTACACTTGTCGATATGGCCTTGATGTATGAGGAAGAGAAAGGGGAAAAGAAGGAAGTTAAAGCCGAGGAAACAACGAAAAATAAGAAGGTGTGGCCCGAGAAGGGACAACATCAACAGAAGAAAGGAGGAAAGAATGACAAGGGTAAGGAGAAAAGGAAGTGTCGCAATTGTGGGAAAGAAGGTCACTTGATCAAAGACTGTAAAATAAGGAAGAACACTTGCTTCAACTCTGGAGAGGTAGGACACTTTGCTAGAGAATGCCTGAAGAAACAGGGATCACAGGGACAAGGTCAAAGGGTAGCAACTTCTGGAGGGCAGGTGCATGCTCTCGCGATCAATTCTCCTGATATAGGTAGAAAAATTTCTATGGAAGGTTTAATTTATCTTCCAAACCATCATATTATAACACTTTTTGATTCCGGCGCTTCACATTCATTTATATCTAGTTCTATTGTTGAATTTCTGCATTTAATTACTAGTATGGTAGTGGATCCCATAGTTGTCTCAAACCGCATTGATGGTTCGGCACATTTATCTACGATTTGTCGGGGTTTGAGGATATCTGTGTTAGGCATCGAGTTTTAATGCAACGCATATATGCTCGGATTTATGAGCTATGGGTTGATTCTAGGAATGGATTGGCTAACCACGTATGGTGTCATTTTGGGTTATGAGAGGAGGGTCGTTAGGCTTTTAATTTGTCATGGGAGGACCCTCAAGATTCCTTGTGACCCCGAGGGTCTGTTATGCTTAGTTTCCTAGAGTCTCTTGATGCATCTATCGATGATCTGCAATCTGTTCCAGTAGTCCGAGATTATTCTAATGTTTCTGATGAGGTGCAGGGTTTACCTTTGAGGCGCGAGATCGATTTTCGTTTATATCTGGTGGAAAATGCAAAGGAAGTTGCATTACCAATGTGCCATATGGCTCCGAGGGAAAGGAAGGAGCTGAGTAAGCAAGTAGGGGAGCTACTTGAGAAAGGATTCATTAGACGAAGCATATTTGAATGGGATGCTTAAGTTGTATTCGCAACTAAGGAGGATGATTCTCTTTGTTTGTGTGTCGACTATAAAGAGTTGAACAAACTCACAAAGAAGAATAGGCACCTACTTCCGAGGATAGACGACTTGTTTGACAAGCTTGTTGGTGCCTCGGTATTCTCACAGTTAGATTTGGCCATGGGGTTTCATCAGTTGAGGGTAGCTGAGGACAACGTAGATAAGACTGCTTTTAGGACTCCAGATGGTTTCTTTAAATGGCTAGTTATTCCTTTTGGGCTGACGAATGCACCCGCCTATTTTGTCGATCTGATGAGTAGGGTGTTTCGGGAGTTCCTAAATAAATTTGTCATAGTCTTTGTTGATGACATTTTGATCTCCTCCAAGAGCGAAGAAGGGCATGCCCAGCATTTGGGAGAAGTTTTGAAAACTCTCCTTGACCATCAACTTAAGGCAAAGTTCTCCAAATGCCATTTTTGGAGAAAGGAGGTGAGATTCTTAGGGCATATAGTCTCCAAAGAAGGGATAGCTGTGGATCTCGCGAAAGTAGTTGTGGTGCAAGGTTGGCAGATTCCTAAAAATGCAACAGAGGTGAGAAGCTTTCTTGGGTTGGCCGGTTATCATTGGAAGTTCATTAAGGACATCGCAAAGATATCAACCCCTCTCACCAGGCTGACGAAGAAGAACTTGGCATTCTCATGGGATATAGATTGTGATGTTGCTTTCCAACGTTTGAAGATGGCTCTTACAGCAGCCCCAGTCTTGACCATGCCGGATGAGAACAAAGTGTTTACATTTTACACTGATGCATGTGGTGAAGAGCTTGGTGCGGTTCTGATGCAAGAAGGAAAGATAATATGTTATAGGGGTAGACAGTTGAGAGTTCATGAGAAGAACTACCCCACCCATGATCTGGAGCTAGCTTCCATAATATTCGTGTTAAAGACGTGGCGTCATTATTTACTTGGAGAGAAGTTTGAGTTGTACACCGATCATAAATCTCTCAAGTATCTGTTCTCACAGAATGATCCTAATTTAAGGCAACAAAGGTGGATGGAGTTCTTAGCTTCTTATTATTTTGAAATTGCTTATAACCCTAGCAACGGTAATGTAGCGGCTGACGCACTAAGTAGGCAGAGGATAGCCTTAAGTACTCTTTTTGTGGAGAGGAAAAGCTTGGATTTCATATCAACCTTTGATTTTAGACCCTCCATCGAGATTTTTCCTGACTTGTTTGCATCATTGGAGATACGACCAACTCTTATGGATTAGATAGGAGCTTCGCAGCAAGGTGACCCACAGATTTTAGACATCATGGATAAGCTCCGAAAAGGAGAGACTTCTAGTCACCTCAGTCGATATACCATAGATGAAAAGGGGTGGTTGCGACGAGATGGAAGGCTTTGTGTTCCTCAAACTGGAAGCTTGATAAAGGCGGTTCTAGAAGAAGCCCACCATTCTAAGATGACTATTCGTCCAGGCGGTGACAAGATATACAGTGACATGAAGAGGGTTTTCTTTTAGGCTGGAATGAAGAGAGATGTGGCTGAATTTGTTTCTCAATGTTTAGTTTGTCAGCAAGTTAAAGCCGAGCAAAAGAAGCCTGGAGGTTTACTTCATCCTTTGGAGGTTCCTCAGTGGAATTGGGGGAGCTTCTCTATGGATTTCATAGATGGTTTACCTAGATCGAAGAATGGCAACACCAGTATCTGGGTTGTGGTAGATAGACTCACTAAGAGCACTCACTTTATTCCAGTTAAGAGTAAGAGGACGACATCATGGTTGCAGCAATTTATGTTCGAGATGTAGTTCGTCTTCATGGAGTACCTTCCAACATCGTGAGCGATTGTGACCCCATCTTCACCGGTTATTTTTTGGAGGAGCTTGCAAGAAGCATTAGGTACACATTTGTGTTTGAGCACCGCTTATCATCCTCAGAGCGATGGGCAAAAAGAGAGGGTGAACAGAATTCTTGAAGAACTTTTAAAGCTGTGTATCCTAGACTTTGGAGGAACTTGGGAAGAACATATTCCTTTAGTAGAGTTTTCCTATAACAACAGTTATCAAGCTAGCATCGGCATGACACCCTTCGAAGCATTATACAGACGATCCTATAGATCACCAACTTGTTGGTGGGAATCTATAGAAAGATTATTAGTTGGACCGAATATGGTTAGGGAAACGTCTGAGAAGATTGATCTTATTCGACGGCGGATGAAGATAACCCAGAATAGGCAGAAATCCTACGCAGACAAGAGAAGGACTGACATCGAATTCGAAGTGGGAGATTTAGTTTTTATCAAAGTGTCACCTTTGAGGAATGTGGTTTTCTTCAGATCGGTATGGAAGTTGGCACCTAGGTTTGTGGGACGATTTCCCATAATCGAGAGAATTCGCCAAATGGGCTATAGAGTAAAGCTTCTAGAAAATTTATTCGGTGTTCATGATGTTTTCCATGTTTCTCATCTGCGGAAGTGTTTGCATGACACCGCAAAAGTTGTTGAGCCAAGCATATTGGAAGAAGTGGAAGTAGAGCAGGAGGCGACAGTTAGACGAGTCCCTACCAGTATTCTTGGATCAGAGGTTAATAAGGTAAGCAATAAAGAGATCAAGTTGATAAAGATTCAATGGAGAGATAACCCATAGGATGTGACTTGGGAGACCGAAGACAAGATTCGTACTTCGTACCCTTTCCTTTTTGAGAGTACGTTCTTAACTACTTTTTCCAAAGTTTTATCTATGCTTGCTTCTATTATTTGAGTATGTCCTACCAATAGTATACTCGACCTTTGGATAGGAATCTTATGGATGTAAACATGTGTTTGAGACATGTTATGTTTGATGGATGCAAGTGGATGCAAGTGTTTGCTAGTGGCTGCCTGTTGATGCATATACACACACATTAGGAGCTAGATCAGCTCAATCACTCTTATACTGCATATGGATGTGTTTGCATTTTCTTTTCTTTTATGGATGTATCAGCTTACGGATGTTGCATTTGGATGAGTGAGTGTGCACACATATAGAACTCACATGTTATAATAGGATATTCGCATACATATTGGATACATGACATACATTACACTAAGAAGGTCAACTGAATCAGTGGACCGCCTGATCTTTGCATTAGTATTGGGACATATACACACACCTTTGCATATATTCATATAAGCATTAGAAATCTTTAAGGATAATAGATAACAGTGATTGATGGATGAGTAAATGGATGATGGATGGTAGGATATGCATTCTTCTCAACTTAGAGATTTCGAGAACAAAATCCTTTAAGTAGGAGGAATGTAATAACCTGTAATTTTGTTAACATTAAAGAGGATAAATTAAATTATAATGAATTTAATATTCAGAATTAAGGGAAGCCGACTGCTCCATTGCGTCCATCTCGAAATTCTGGTGAAGATAGACATTTGGTTTACATTAAACGGATACGTATGAAGAAGATATGAGAGTTTTAAGTTTGTATACGCGCAGAAGGATTATATATATATATATCCAAAATCATTCAAAAATCAAAATGATGGAAGGCGGCAAATTTCCCGCTCTAGGGGGTCGACCCCCCTAGGGGGTGTCGACACCGGGGTCGACCCCCCTGCAGGGGTGTTGACATCCCTAGGGATGACATGGCATTCGGTTTTAGAGGGATGGCGGCTATGAATACATGGTCATTTCTCTTGTTTTCTTCATTGGAAATCATGGAGGTCAAATGCTGCCGGTGTCTAAACTGAGACAGATCTTTTCTTCAACAACGATCAACTTTGCAAATCAAACTTAGAGATTCGAGTGTAGATCCAACCTCAGCTATTTTCTAACTTTTCTATTAATCCAAACACTGTGAGTTCTAGGTTACTTTTAGATTTAAATGATTAAAAGTAAAGCGTGATAGTACTATGATTTGGATCTGTTTGGAATCATGAATCTATGTTATTCTTGGATCTCAAACTTTATTATGCAAGAACTATTTTTATAGATCTAATTCACCTGTGATTTGTTTATCATGTCACCTTTATGGATCTGAACCTTTGTCAAGTTTGTGGTTAATTTGGGATTATCATTATATGGACAATTGAAACTTTGTTTAGATCTAGATCATCATATTGTGATTAATTAAGATCCGTCATTATTGGACATATAAATTCTTATTTGGATATGTTCATCCTAAGTATATTGGATCTAGTTTTATCATTACCCTTTTCATTAGATCTGTTTTTATGTCCACCTTATTATGCCTATTACTTGTCTATGCCAGTATATATGTTTATGACATTTTTAGAATGACCACTATTGTCATTTTTTCCATCACCATTCCCATTCTATTTTCCATGGCTAGGCTACTTTCTAGCCTAGATGCCGCCAAATATATGCGAATGCACTAGTTAGGGAACGGGGGAAATGTAACAGCCCGCACCTCCGTTCGCGCAAGATATTGTCCCCAACTTAGCCACCGTATAAGTGTGGGGTTTTGTTCCTCAAAAGGCCTCGGCGTTAGTAAGAGATGGGATTTACTATATAAGTACCCACTTCACACAGGCTTCCACGATGTGGGACTTAGGGGTATTACATTCTCCCCTCCTACAGAGCCGAACATCCCCGTTGGCTCACAAACACCTCACTCCGGCGCTGTGGTCCACACAGGAGCCACAACTCCGGCTGGGTATTGGCTCTGATACCACTGTAACAACCCGCACCTCCGTTCGTGCAAGATATTGTCCCCAACTTAGCCACCGTATAGGTGTGGGGTTTTGTTCCTCAAAAGTCCTCGGCGTTAGTAAGAGATGGGCTTTACTATATAAGTATCCACTTCACATGGGCTTCCACGATGTGGGACTTAGAGGTGTTACAGGAAAAAGGGTTAAAATTGGCATAATTTAAATAATGTTTATATGAATTGGACATATAATTCAAAATGGGGAAAAAGGGGCATAATCATCTATAAAGACATAGGTAAGAATTGGATAAGAATGAAATGTCTAATAATTACAATTAGAAATTGTAATTGCACTTATGACATGAGGTTAGGTTGCATTAGTGGTGGAAGTCTGCCCGGACCCGACCGGCATATCCAGCAACCACTAATGTTTAACCTAATGTGAAAGGTCTAAGTGCGCAAATATGAATCGGGCTAAGACACGAGGTTAGGCCTAACTTGTGGAATAAGAGTGCCCGGTCCCGACAGGCATATCCAGCATCCACAAGTTATAGCCCTAATGTGGGAGGTCTAGCCCATTATAAACCATAAATGGACATGGTAATAAATTGGACTACTTAACCTAATTTAATCCATGGGAATCGTATGACTATGAACTAAAGTTAGGGTTATGTAAATTTGGTTGGACAGTGGGTGGGTTAAGCAAATCTAAAGGGGTGGGTAATATTTACATATAGGCCCACAAACTTAACCCGATAAGGTTATGTAATTAAAGTCACCTATGGTATACATAACCAGTGGAAATAATAAAGTTATGTAATTAAAGGCACCTTTTAGGGTAAAGCATAACATGTAGAAATGATAGGGTTATGTAATTAAAGACACCCAGTGGTATACGTAGCCAATGAAAACCTAGTGGGAGACACAAGACAAAGCGGAGAGCTTGTATCATATTGTATGGGACCTGTTTCATCCAGTAACCCGGATTAGGTATCAAAACATGTACTCCGTACTAGATTAGAAAAGGGGCACACTTACTGGACTGATTATAAGAGATCCAAATGTGGAGGGCGTTGTGGGCAGCACAAACCAACCGGGCCATGTGCGTGCATGAGCCGAGCAGAGGGGGATAAGACGACCGTGACATCTGTAGATATATGGCTATGCATATCAGTAGAGGGTTGCCACTTTAGGACGTGATACTCCTGTAGTGGGGTCGGGACTGAGTATTTACGCGGATTAGGGAGCCGATCGATTAGGGTAGCAGTTAGTGTACACTTGGACGTATGTCTAAGCCTACCACCTTATAGTGGAAGGGATCATCTCATTCTGGATATACTAGTAATAGTAAAGAGTAATCGTTAGAAGCGTATACACCCTGTCCTGTTTACCTTGTCATATCTGCCTTTTATGTAGTTAACTCTCTCTTATCCACTTTATATGCATGTCATGCTACTTTTATTTATTTACTTGCTAAAAGTAATTGGACTCGACAGACATTATGTCTGACCCTTTTTGTTTCTCCTTCTTTCTCACCCCCCCTAGGTTCTTTAGCGGAAACACTCAGGCTTGACCGTGATTCTACTTACTTTTGCTAGATCTTCTGAGATGTATGGATCAAGCTCCTATCCTTGTTGCTATGGCTATATTTTATTTTTGGGGAATTTTATTTCTTTTATGTACTCTGATATTTTTGATGTACAAGACAGTAGCTTTTATGTTGTAATGTGCTTTTATATTTCAGACATGTGATGTTTTTTGACCATGGTATCTTATGATAAATAAAGTTTTTATTCTGCTGTTATTATATATGTTTGTCTTGTAATATTTCCGTTCAATTTAATACAACGCTCCACGAAATTTAATGCATTCCCTTTGTGAGTGACATTAGTGGATGTAGGGTGTCACATTCTGTGAAGCATTTAAGTCAGAGTTGGGGACAAAGTTGAGTCTTAGCACTGCATATCATCCCCAAACGAATGCCACACCGAAAGGATGAATCATATTTTGGAAGATCTATTGCGAGCATCTATCCTTGACTTTGGAGGATTATGAGAAGATCATTTACATCTTATTGAATTCTCGTTTAATAATAGCTTCCAAGCTAGTTTTAGGATGTCCCTTTGAGGCATTGTATGGTAGACCGTGCAGATCTCCTGCATGTTGGATTGTGCTTGGTAATAGGCTAATATTTGGTCCAGACATGATCTGAGAGGCTACAGATAAAGTAGACTTCATCAAGAAGCAGTTAAAGGAAGTGTAGAGGTGGCAGAAGAGTTATGCAGATTCTAAAAGAAGAGATTAGCATTTTCGGTTGGAGATCAAGTGTATTTGAATGTTTCTTCGTTGCAAGGAGTGATCCAATTCGGGAAGAAAGGAAAGTTATCACCTAAGTATATTGGTCCATTCCCGATACTGGAGAAGGTTGGGACTCTGGCTTACATGGTCCAGTTTCCAGATTGGTTGCCCGGAGTACATTGATGTATTTCACGTTCCGCAACTCCGGTAGCATGTGCATGATCTAGACTTGATTGTTGAAGAGGCGTCACAAGAGAATTTAGAAATCACTCCAAGTTTGGTTGTGCGTAGAGAGCCGATGAAGATAATTGGTTGAGAGACCAGAGTGATGAGAAGTAAGCGATTGAACTAAGTCAAAGTGCAGTGGAGTGGAGATCCTAGAGATCGTACCTAGGAGACAGAGGACAGCATTAGATAGGCTTATCCTAGGTGCAGACTGGATATCCTTGAGTAACTCTTGTGAGAGGTAAATTTATGCTTTTGTTATCATTTCTATTTTCAACTTTTTTTTTGTCTTCCTTTTCGAGGACGAAAAGTTTTTAAGTGGGGGAGACTATAATGACCCATAATTTTGGAACCGATTTAAAAATTATTTTTAATTTAATTTTATGAGAAAATACAATTGATTTTGAAAATTCGATGATTTAAAGTCGATTTCATCAATTTACAAAGGAACATTACTGAGACTAACTCGGATTTCGATGAAACTGATTTTATCGCATCCGAAGTGTCGTATATTGGTGGGGTTCCAAATTACATAATTTTTGGAGCTCATGTGTAGCTGTGCAAGAATAAAACGCATGCTAAAACGATGCATCGAAATTACGCGATCGAAATATAAAACAGAAGGTGAAACTAACTCGGAATTCGACGAAACCTATCCGTTGGATTTAGAATTATGTTTAATGCTAGAATCTAAAATTTCGTGACAAAAGGAATTAATGTGTTGTCGTACGATAGGAAGAAGCTGAGGCAAACAAACACACTTTGTGTTTGTTGATTGAAGCATGCTTCTAAAAGCATGAATCGAGGTGTCGGCGCATCAAAGACCTTTAGTGTTTTAATTCATCTCTCCCTCGTTGTGACAAGCAATAATCTATGTGAATGGCCCTAGAAATTTGCATAAAACCCCGTCCATTCTCTTTCCTTTTCTCTTTTCTTCTTCCATTTTTGCAAAATCACTTCACCTTGCTTCCTCCTCCTCCCATGGCCTCCTGTCTTCCTTCCCCTCCCCTCTTACCACCATCTCCTATTACCGCCCTCCCCGTAATGCTGCGCCACCTCTCCCTACCCCCACCTCCGAAGTCGTGCCCCTCCTCTTTGCCCTTAAACCTTAAACACCATAATTTACCCATTTTAGCGCTTAGCTCCTTAAAGATCTAAGTTTTACACCTCATATCCCATGCCTCAGCCGGTGGACCCCACGCTGACTTAGCCAACACCCCACCGTGGGTCCCCCTTACTGTCGTACGCCCTGGTCCCCACTAAACCCCCTTCGGTTCCTTTAAACTTCCAGATCATAGTGTATTAGCAAGCGTGAGTGTGTTCGCGAGTTTTTTGAAGCCCGTAGACCGCAGATTCAGTCGAGAGAGCAGTAGATAAGTGTCATTGGTGTTGTGCGTTATCTTTGCAGTGTGCGAGTCTGAGTTCCAACCATTTAAAAGTCTGGTGGAATGGAAATCGTTGGTGAGAAACTGAAACTCACGTAGATAGGGAATAAATTTAATCAACTGTTAATTGTTGATTAAAAATGTTTAGTAATGTCTTGCAATGATCACACAAGTTATATGTTATATTAAACATTGAGTAGTATGATAAAAATGTTATTTTTATCTGTTATTGAGGTATTGATTGAGTATACGAGATATGTATTATAAACAGTGTGGGTTGAAATTGATTGAACCTTGAGTGGTTTTTGGTTTAGCGATTTGTTATAACTGTTTGTTGAATCTGATAAAAACCCCACGGGACTTGGGATGGCAATACGCCTACACATCTCCCATGTATATAAGCTACATGGTAAACTGCAAAGGAGGCTTAAAACAAGCTCTAAAATATAAAAAGAGTTAATTAAAAACTCGTATGCACCGTCGACTAGGTATGAAAACAATGTTTTAATGGTTAAAACAGTCTTTCTCTTGTTTCTATTGACTACGTTAGCGAATCATCGTCGTTAATGCACAGCTAATCGTGCAAACAAATCATCCAAAATCTTCCTTATGCTTTATATGTGACTATAAAATCAAAATTTTCCATAAAATAAATTTTCCACTTTAGAGGTTCTTATGTAAATCATGAAATTCCTTTTTGCAACTACTTTATTTTCCATAGCATATTTGCACAATTTTTTTTAGTAACGTACTCTTTACTACATTTAAACCATCTATATTTAACAAAACAGATGTTTAAACATATGTAAACTACCGTACCCAAATTCATATTTTTGTTTAAATCAAATTAAAAATAAAGTAAATTAGACCTGATATAAATTTAAAAATGATTTTTTTTCAAACAACACTTGCAAAAGATTTCAAAACATACTTTGTGGAAACTTAAACAATTCTAGTTACATATTAGTCTGAAAAGAAGTCAGTTACACAAAAATATGCAAAAACCATAACCAGACAGAAAACTCAAAAATAAATTTTAACTTAAAAAGGAATGGACGATAGTTAATAAATATAGCCATGACGAAATAGCGCAAAAACCTATTCTTTGTTAAAATTTATCTACCACGAATCTATTCTGTCTAGCTCTAAGTCAATTGTTAGTTAAATAAAAAAATTGAGATTTTGTTTCTAATAAAATAAGCATGAATGACATCAAATATTCCCATTCATAGAAATCTCACTAATTGTCGCGTGAAGTTTTAAAGACAACACTAATAGTTACAAGCACGAATTTTTTTGAAGCCATGGGAAATTATTGAAAAGAGAAAAATAACAAACACAACAACACTAAAATTCCGAAACACCACTTATAAATACGAGTCTTGCTCTGTGACACACTCCTAACTTCTAAAAGAAATACTAATAATTCTAATACTATCCTAATCCAAACTACAAACCTAATACTATTCTTAAGTATATACACTACAAAACACTAGAGGACTTAAACACTAAAGAACTACCTTAAAGAGTATAAATATATAACATACATATACAAACTTATATTATTATGATGTGTTGTATAAAATACATTAATTGTTGTTTATAACTACATAAGAAAAGTTATCGAATAATCAAACAAATAGTTATGTACAATAAGGATTACACGAACAAAACCTAACTGTTTATTGTTTTTGACAATTAGGTATTTATGAATTGGAAAATTTTGGTGATGGTGGCAGAATTCATTTTGTTTAGTCACATTCCCGTGTTTATCAAAATAAACTTCGCTGACGCAAATCACTTGATAGTCTTCGTCCACTCCTTAGTTTTCTTTTTCTACTTCGTCATCTTCTAACTCGTTTTTCCAAAAACGGACATTGAGAAAAGGTCTGATCGTAGACAGTAAAAGATTGGATGTGATTATAGCCTAGAAATCAATTCAGTGATCTTGTAGCCACGGAAACCAAGAGAGCACCCTGAGCTCAGAAGCAGGTGGTGATGGACCTCATGGCCATTAAAATCAAAGATTTTAATTTGGAATTATATCGAAAAGAAATCTATACAACCCAGCATTATGTGCGACTGGATGTAGGGTAACTCCGATAAGTATAAAATCTCGGTATGTACTTTTGTTTTACTACTTTTATTTTATTTTATGCATCTATATCTGAATTTTTGATTGTTGATATATGTGATATGCATAACATTGTTTAATTCAAAAAGATTTCAAGAAATATATAAAATCCATAAAACTTTATTCATCCAATAATTGGTATCCAAGCAAGGTTTTCAAAGTTTTTATAAACTAAATTTCTAAAAAGTTTAAATGACAATTTTTGAAGATTTTTATAACACTAGTTCAAAAGTATGCATTACATCACTATTTCATAAGTCTGCATTTAATCTGATTGAAAATGGAAGTTATCTACTAAATTTTTGCATTATATAGGACCAGATGTTTACATAGTTATTGATGATTCAAAACTTGACAATCAAATTGTGCAAATCAGGAAAAATAAATGGATGCTGGACAGTAGTTGGTCGAGACATACAATGAAAAATCCTGACTTACTGGATAATATAGTCTATTAAGATGGTGGAATTATCATTTTTTGTGATAACTCGAAAAGATATGTAATTGGCGTCGACAATGTCAGTAATTCTAAAACTCTTACTATTTCTGACATTTTATTAGTTAAGAATTTAAAACATAATCTGCTAAGTATAAGTCAACTATGCAATAAAGAATAAAAAATCAAATTTGAAAAAATAAGTGCTTTATCAAAGAAACTAATTCAGACATAGTTTTTTGAAGGAATTACAAAGAAAAATATTTACATCAATGAAAATTTTAAAGGATAATTTATGTCTTTTGGTCAATACAAGTGACTCTTAGATCTGACATAAAAGATTTGGTTATTTGAATTTCAAACGCTTATCTAGGATTTCTAAATTAGACATAGGTAGAGGTTCACCCAAAATTAATGTTGAATTAAATAATTTATGTAACGCCCGCCAATTAGGAAAATGTTTATTCAAGTCAAAATATGATATAACAACTTCAAATCCATTAGAATTACTTCAAATGGATTTATTTAGTCCATCTCGGACAAAATCAATAAACCATAGTAAATACGTTCATGTAATTATCAAATGATTTCTCTAGATTTACTTGGATGTTGTTTTTAAAACATGAAAGTGATGCTTTTGAATTATTTAAAACTTTTTCTAAGAGAATTCAAAATCTTTTATCTTTGAGAATTAAAATTATGCATAGTGATCATGGTGGAGAACTTGAAAATAAAATTTTGAGAAATTTCGTAATTAAAAAAGGGAATTACTTATAGTTTTTTTCTAAGAACTCCTCAACAAAACAGAGTAGTTTAACATAAAAATAGGATGATCCAAGAGCGTGGAAGAACTGTGCTTTATGACAATAATTTACCCAAAAAAAATTAGGTTGAAGCGGTATCAACAGCTTGTTATATTTTGAATAGAATTTTAGTTAACTATTAACTAATAAAACTCCATATGAACTTCTCTATAATAAGAAACCAAAGGTATCTTATTTTATAATTTTTGGGAGTAAATGCTTTATGTCAGAAAATCTAGATAAACTCGATCCTAAATCCGATAAAGAAATCTTTATTGGATATTCAAGTAGGAATATTTATTGAAGAAACTCGAAATATATATTTGGATCAAAATTATAAAGATCTAAATCAAAATCATAACGAAGATGAATGTGATAATGATTTCAATGAAGTAAATAATGAACTTAATGGCGGTTGGGAAATTCCTCCATCCTCTCCCATCTACGATGCTTCCTTCCCTCCTCTTCCCCAAAGATCCCCTCCTCTATCCCCTAAACTCCACCTTCCTCTGCAAATCCCTCTCGTGTCAACGCTGGAGCTAAACTTCAGATCAGAACCAGGTGAATCAGGAATCGCTCAGATCAGAACTCCATTCATCAAATCAAATGCCTTCATCATCAACTTTCAATGCCTCGAAATCATTTGTTCCAACGTTTTAGAAATGCGATTACGCATCTTTATTTAATTCTAAACCTAGGAATGCTGGAATTTACAAGCCTCAACATTTTGTCATTCCAAGGGATAAACCTCCTACATCGCTGGCAGATCTGGTAAAAAATACAGGTATGGATTTTTGGAGTAGCTACTTAGTAGGATATTTCCTAGATGGTACATTGAATTATACTGCAATGGCTAATTTTTTGAGGAAATAATAGAAATTACAAGGCGAGGTAGATATTAAATTCGATTGCAGTTTTTACTACTTCAAATTCTCTAATGATTTTGAAAAGATAAGATTCTTCACTCATACCCAATTTTCATTCAGGGTAGAATGTTCATCTTAACTAAATGGGATCCTATGATTGGAAATGCTCAATCTAAAATTAGAAAGGTACCTGTCTAGATTCATTTTCACAAAATCCCTACCATATTATGGACTCTAGTTGGCATAAACTGGTTAGTGTGTCATATAGGAAGGATGATTTGCTTTGATAGTTGTACGGAAAGATTGGATATGTTTAGATATGCTAAGGATTTGGTTGAAATCTCCCCTGATTTTGATTTGCCTGAATCTATATTTATAGCTGGGTTAGATGATAATTGTCCTTATGTTCAACTAAGATATGATTCGAAATCGAAGATTTGTACAAGATGTAAAGTTTATGGTCATGATACTTTCTCTTGTGAATTAAATACAAAGAATAAGGAATCTAATGATAACCAGTATGATGTTAGAGAAGGAGTTCAACATGCTAATGATAGTGTACAGGATAATGTACGTATTGGCTATCATAAACATCAAAATAAATGGAATATAGTATATGCTAAGAAAAAGAAATTTTTGAGAAAGAAAGATTGTGACAATAAAAGGAGTAATGTAGCAGCTGAAGATGGAAATGAGAATTTCAATCCTTTTGCAAACTTGGACTCAACTGATATGAATAATGATGGAGGTGTAAATGACGATCATGCTGTGGCAGATTCTCAAATTGTTGATACAAACATTAGTCAAGATATTGAGGCTCAGCATGATAATGGTAGTGATAATATTACTGCCAATTACAATGATACTCTTGTAAGTGAAATGGTAAATGTAATCATTACCAATTCTGTTAGTGCACAGAAGGAAACTGGCAACTTATTTGGATTCAATTCAAGTACCTCTACCTCGTCATGTTTGGCTTCTACTAATAACCCATCCTCTGGTTTTGCGGCTGCATCCGGCTCTTCATCTTCTTTGAAGGAAGCTGCTTCAATTTCTGGTGTGGCCACGTCCTCTTCCTCTTTGCTCAGTTCTCCTTATGCAAACCTGAAACCGCCTGCTCATATCACTTTACCTTCTCTAGTTACTGGTAATGGTTTTAACATTTCCACAGATAAAAACTTCAATGGAAAATCTATCATCACTGTTCCTACCAGTGCTCTTCCCACTTCAAAATCCAAGACCAAAAAACTTAAGGGTAAATTCTGGGATGATGATTTAGATGAGGGACATGATTATAATATGGGTGATATCCTACCAGCTGGAAGTAATGTTAAATCACATAGAAGGCACACAAGGAGCAATCCTAGCCCTCTGTTTAATCAGTCCCTTACTAAACCGTGTTTCTAAGCTGTTTGGACTTCTTGGTTACAATAGCAAGTTTTAATGCATGGAGATATTTGGCCAAACTCTTTTGGTGAATTTTATGCAGTGGTAGTATATTTGTTCTCACTCCAGCAAGCTACAGTGGATTCAATACACTCGGCAATATGCATTACTTTTGTTTTTATTCACTTTGATTCTATGAATGATGTAATTTGTTTTAGTGAAATTATGTTGATGTGTAACTGATGAATAAGGTAGCCCAACATATTGATTGCATATGATTGAGAGCTCAATACTGGAAAAAAAATTGTTGATTAATAAAAATTAGCACTTAACTTTAAAAAAAATGAACTTAATCAACCTAATAAAAGAATTAGACTTTTAAGAAATCATCATGTAGAGAATATACTAAGAGATATTGAATTTGTAGTTAGAACCAAAAACCAATTAAATAACATGAGTAATATAGCATGTATATCCATTATTGAATCTAAAAATCCGAAGAAAGCATCTTTTGATGATTCATGGATACTTATTATGCAAGAGGAATTGAATCAATTCACCTGAAATGATGTATGTGAACTTATTCCTAGACTAGAGGATAAAACTATAATAGGAACCGAGTGGGTGTATAAAAATAAAATGAATGAACTTGGTTAGGTCGCTAGAAATAATGCACGATTAGGTGCTCAAGGATATTGTCAAGACGAAGGAATATATTACGATGAAACCTTTTCCCTCGTGAAAAGATTAGAAGCTATTAGAATTCTACTTGCTTTCACTAATCATAATAATTTTTAAATATTTCAAATGGTGTTTAAAGTGCTTTTCTAAATGGTTTTTTTAAAGAAGATGTTTATATAGAACAACCCCCATTATTCGAGGATGAAAATTTTCCAAACCCCATTTATAAGTTAAAGAAAGCCTTGTACGGACTAAAACAAACCCTAGAGCCTGGTTTGTTAGATTAAAAACTCATTTATCACCATTAAATTATGAAATGGGTAAAGTAGGCAATACATTATTTATTAAAAGAAATTAAAATGATATTCAATTAGTATAAATCTATGTAGACGATATAATTTTTGGGTCAACGAATAATAAAATGAATCAAGAATTCTCAGAAATCATGACAAAAGAATTTGAAATGAGTCATATGGGAGAACTTAATTTCTTCCTAGGATTACAAATTAGACGACTAGACAATTGGCTGTTTATTAATCAAGAAAAATATTCTCAGGATATAATTAATAAATTTAACATGGCCATTACTAAAGGAAAACCCACATCTATGGTAAACAACGAAGCCTTAAGTAAAGACGACTCATTAAAAGACGTAGATCAAAAATTATACAGAGGTATGATAGGTTCTCTATTGTATATAATCGTGAGTAGACAAGACATAATGTGTGGCGTTTGTCTCTATGTTAGATATCAATCACAACCTAAGGAAATTCACTTAAAATCTATAAAATGTATTTTAAGATATGTTAAACATACATTAGACTTTGATTTATTTTATTCTAAAAATGATTTATTCGATTTGATTTCGTATTGCGATGTTGACTATGCCGGTTGTAAACCAGATCGAAAAACTACAAGTGGGACTTGTCACTTTTCGGGTCACTCCTTGGTTTCCCAGTTTAGTCGGAAGTAAAATATTGTTTCCTTATCAACGACTGAAGCTGAAAATATATTTGTTGTTTTGGCTTGTTCTCAAGTAATATACATGCAACATACTTTATGATATTTCGGATTAAATATAACCAAATCATCGATTTACTACGATAATACGAGCCTTATAAATCTATCTGAAAATCCTACACATCATGCTAGAATAAAACATATTGATGTGAGACATCATTTCCTAAAAGATAACGTAAATAAGTAAAATATTTCACTAGAGTTTATTAAAACAGATAATCAGACTGCAGATATATTAACTAAACCATTAAACGAAGCAACACTCACTAAATTAAGAAGAGAATTAAGCATTTGTTTATTAAGCGATGTAAAATAATTAAATATATTAGTACAAATATATAACAAAATATAAGGAAAAAAATAAAATTTTCAAAAAATACATATATATGCCGACATACATAAAGTGATATGTCGACATATAATTGGATTTTTCAAAATTAAAATTCCCTCCAAAGTTAGTTACCTATCTTATTTAAACTCTCTATTTCGGAAATCCTTCTCTTCTCCCTCCTTATCGCTGTAATAAAAATTCTAAAACAATAGAACAATGGCTTTTACTTCAAATAATAACCAAAACAATTCCTTTTCATTCCCTACGCCTACCTAAGGTCCATTTCGACATTCTACTCATGCAAGGGTTATCAAACTAGAGGAATCTGTGAATGATACCCTGCAATTACTCGCTGAAATTCAACTTCTACAACTCTAATGGCCAAAGAACAAGAAAAGCAAGGGAAGATTGTTAGGATTCTTCAGAAATACACCATGGATAATCAAAATAATCCAATTATTATAGAAGATGGTTCTTCCAACATTCAAGTTCACAATCCTATGAAGGAAGATAAAGAAGAAGAAAAGGTTGAAGAAGAAGAGGAAGTAGAAGAAGAAAACCACGAAGTGGACGAAGACTATCAAGTGATTTGCGTCTTTTTACCTCGGGATGGGCACAAAATATAGTATCCTGGCTCGGGCACAAAATTTCGTACCCTTGGTGGGTGCAAAATTTCGTACCTGGGGGGGTACGAATTTTCGTACCCAGGGGTTACAAAATTCTGTACCTGGGGCTATGAAATTTCGTACTTGGGGGTATGAAATTTCATACCCGGGGGATGCAAAATTTTGTATCCTTGGGGCATGAGTTGTCGTACCCCACCGGGGTTCGAAATGGCGAAAATGTGAAGGTACATCTCCATTTTCCTTATAAATAGCCCCCTAATTTAATTTTCTTCTTCTTGTTTAACGAACTCAACCGCCATTAATGGTTGAGCTCCAAGTTTTCTGCGCTTAGGAATGCAAATGAAAAATAGGTGTGTCTCGAGGGCTTTGGAGGCACGTCCGGAGGAGAGGAAGGTGCCATGGAGGAGAGTGTCGTATGGAAGCTTCGAACCCTGGGGTGATTTGAGCACTCGAACCCTATGGAGGTTCGAGCACTCGAACCTGACGGGGTTCAAGCCTTCGAACCACGATGCGGTTTGAGCTTTCAAACCCCCCAGGAAGGGGGGTTCGAGCATTCGAACCCCAAAGACGGGTTCAAGCTTTCTAATCCCAAAGCGGGGTTTCAGGTCTTTGAGCCCTAAGTAGGGTGCTAGTTCACGATTGGCCCAAGCACTTCGATCCTTTGCTCTTTTGCGTCGTTTACGTGACTGTATTACTGCACACACTAATGGTGTTATTTGGTCAAGGATCTGAATTTTCACATAAGATAGAGCATGAACTTGAACTGGGACTGAACCGTTGGACTGTTTCGAACTTCTTTTGCATGTCTTGCTTTTGCAAAACGTTGCACACACATGTTAGTTTTCACCAACACGAGGGGTATAGGTTAATCTACTGTGATGTCTAACGCTAGTATGTTAAAGTATAGCTAGCGATGCATACAAGATCAATGGCTGAAAAGACGTCGGAAGCCGAGACTTCCTTGCCATTGTCGCATACTTCCGATTCTACTAGCAATGGTAGCTTGGCAGGCAGCAAGCTTGAGACTACTGAAGGATCCACCCCTTCCCAAATAGCAAGTCTACCTGGAATGTTCGCACGTGGGGAACAAACTGAAAAACAACATTCTTCGGTAGCATATGAGGAAGTTGAGAATGTGGACATCATCGAGGGGATGCACCGGCGGCTCCGGTCCCGATGCAGTTATTCTGGAAAATCCGATTGTTTCGGTGCCATCGCACACGGATGCAGTGAAAGTTAGGAAAATGGTGTTGCGACTCAATATTCCTGTGGATCATGCCTATGCACCGGAAGAGGGGGTTAGGGCTCTCGCACCGCCTGAGTGTCTTACTGCTTGGAATAGGCAAGCTCGCAATGTCGGTTGCATGGCCCCGGCCAACAACTTTATTCGGGAGATGCTATGCTATTTCCATTTTGTACCGTTGCAACTGCAACCAAATCTTTATTCCTCATTTCTAGGCACCTATGTTCTTTATCGAGAGCATCTGCATTTGGAACCCATCGGGGAGTATATTCGATATTTTTTTCAGCTCAAGAGAAGGGTCAATTTATCACCCTCCCAGTGGGTCCTGGAAGCATCACCTACCACTAAATTCTTTGTCCGGACGCGGCCTAAGGCATCCGTATTCAATTATGAATGGTTCTTTGTACGCTGCACTCCTGGTTTTGCCAGGGGATGGATAGAAGGAAGTAAGCACTTCTGGACTTTGCTTCTTACCGTAAAGTCTTTTGGATTCTATGTATCATATTCGACAATGTTTTAACCATGACAGGAACCCTATGGCGCCTACCGGCATTGAGTTCCAGCAACACCTTGATGCTCTACGTGCGGTCCCAGCGGGCTTCTGCCAAACCGACACAGTGATAAGCCAGGAGCGACTTCATCGCGCAGGGCTACTCCCCGGTGATCAGGATATAATCAGGCCTGTGGCCGCAAGCATCGTGCCGAGAGAGAAAATGGTGAAAGACCAGGCGTCTTTTGGTCAGAAGATGAAGGTGCCCCCTGCTGGACTAGAACCATAAAAGGCTGCCAATTCCCAAGGGAAAATCAGCAGAGATGAGGTTCGCGGGAGACGAGTTTCTGTTGAGTGCTCCAGTTCCACCTCCGATACAAGAGACAGGGGTAGGGGCGTTAAACATGCCACAGTTTCCCGTGACTCCTTCTAGGACTGCCGCTTCACTCAAAGAGGAGGGTCAGTTTGATGGTCTCAATAAATTTTACCTAGAATTGTCTCTGTGGCCAAGTACGACAAGCATGGAAGAGCTATCTCTTGCTACGAAGGGGTTGACTCCTTCGAGCGGACCACAAACTGGTCTGTTAAGAGAACACTTAGGGCACACACTCATGAACACTGCATAACATAAAGGTTTGTCCGAATGTGAAAATTATTTGACCTTGAATTGCTTCTTTGACAGGTGTTATGGCAAGAGGGCGCGTAGGATGAGGCTATGGGCATGGGAGTCATCGATACCTACAGAACACTTTTCTCGACGACTTTATAAGAGGGGCTAGCTTGTATAGTGACACACTACCACCACAAGATTGTAGTAGTGAGAGTTGTCACTGGGATAGGCCTCGACAATCTTCGACTCCTCCCCCTCGCCCTCCAATCCAAGTGTTTGTGGGGGAATCTCGATTAGACTTAGGGGAGGTCAAGGCGTTTGCCATCGACAACTCCTTCCCACACAAAACCTTTGGCTCTCGCCCAGACTACTAAGGGGAAGGAGTTGCCACGTGGCCAACTAGGGTCGGATGGAGCAACAAAAATCGAGACACAAGGCCCGGTGAAGTCTGAGATACAGGAGCATTCTATGGATGAACGGAAGGCATTTTTGAAATTGAATTTCCCTCAGCATTACTTCGATGAGCTGACTCCGTCCACCTTCTGCTAGGGAGTCTGGAGAGATATGGATGCACGTGAAGGCCACATATCATCAGGCCAACGTGCTAACTAGGTATTCCTATCACCTCTCGGAGCTGATCAAGAGGAAAAATTTGGAGCTCGTTAATCAAAGGCTGACTATCGATGGCGAGAAGACCACCTTTGGTGACTTAGAAAAGGAGATAGGTAGGTCTATCCCTTGTGTTGCAGTCTTTTCATCACATGCTTTTACCCTTTCAAGCTTTAATCTTTAACATTGTTGCTGCAGCGGAGATGAATCACGCATACAAGATTCTAAAGAAGGACGCCGAGCATGCTAGCTCAACTTTTAAGGACATCATAGCTAATTTAACTACTTAGAATACGACCCTGAAAAGGGATAAGGTCGAGTTGGTGCAAGCGTGTGCCGACCTAGAAAAGGATAACATGAGAATAACCCAACTCCAGAATGATAATGACGCCTTGAGAGTGGAGAATGAGAGCCTGAAGAGGCAGCTTAAGGAGATAAGGAAGGCAAAGGAGCATGCTGAGGCCAGCAATGGAGACGTGTTGAGCACGGGTGATGAACTGAAAGCCGAGCACCTAATAAAGGTGGAGCAGTTAGAGTGGAGTTTGAGGCTATAGAGTCTCAGGTTGAGGAGTCTTTGGTGGAGCATATCCGGGATATGTTTGTCAAAGTTTTGAAGTTCTGTGGGATTTTGTGGCTCGAGGACAATTCCTAAGAGTTAGCTCGGACTTGGGAGAGGCTGGTGCCTTATGAAGCTTACCTGCGCCAAGTGGATGTCGGGTCTTTGGATGAATGCCAACTCATGATTGATCTCCTGACTGTTGAGGGGCATGGAAAGATAGAGGAGGGGAAGAAGCTATTGCTAGAGGATGCTGAGAGAGAGAGAGAGGCTGACGAGGCTTACTACTGAGAAAGGGAAGTCCACCATGACTGTGAGTGTGGTGGTAGCGGAGACATTCGCAGAAGCAAGCTCTTACCAGCCATTGGCCCCTGAATCCTCCATGGCGAATGATCCCACTGCCTTAGCTCAAGCATAAACCGAGTACAACCCTAGTAGAGACCGAATTCACTCTATCTGCTACGACGAGCATACTTCCCGTCCTTCCTACACCATTCCTGACCGGAGGTAAATTCATATTACCAGGTATTCCCGAAGATGGTGTGATTACCGAATCTAAGGACTAAAAGGATGTGTTTTTACTATTCATTCCTTCCTAGATCTACAACGACGCCGGGCTTTTCCCTCGTGATTCCACAGACAACGAAATCCAGACCGGCACTGCAAGGACTTTATTTCGAAGAGTGTGGTGGTAAGTAGTTCAATTTTTCAGACAACAGGCTGGGGTCTAGCATTCATGAGTGCTTCATAGAGGAAGGAGAGGTTGTAGATGGCGAAAGCACTCATGTGATGGGCCTACTGGACGTCGATGTGCCCTCGATGCAGGCTATGGTGGACAACCTAAAAGGTTAAATGGTGGCTAATGCGAGGAGATGGAGGAGAAGTATAGGCAAGATGAGGCTGTCAGGAAGGAGTCCCTAATGAAGGCCAAACAGGATGATGAGAAGAGCGCCGCTGAGACGGTTGAGCGTAGGAGGACCGATGAAGAGGCGGAAAAGATGAGGGCTACTGACGAGGCTAAGAAGAAGAAGGAGGATGACGACTCCTAGCAGAGGGCCACTGGAACCCTCAAGAAGCTAAAAGCCGATGATGCCTCGAAGCTTAAGTCCCAGAATCTGTCTTGCCGACAGACTACCAAAGAGTCAAAGGAGAAGGCAACGCGGGAAGACAAGGAGGCACCAGGAAAAGGGGACGCTGTGGTATCCCTCGCTGTGGTAACCCTTGCTGCGGTAAATGCTCCCAAGCTATTGCCGCATACCGTTGACATCACAGAGATTTCGAGTGGCGATGGTGCAGATGAGAGATGTCTCTCGGTTTCTCACGAGTTGGCAACTCCTTAGAAGGGCTGAGGAGGAAAGAGCGGGTCAGGAAAGAAGAGGCCTGGCATGGGTGGAGAGCCGTCGAGTGTGGAATCTGCAAAGAAAAAGCACAAGCACAAAAGGAAAAAGCATGATTAGTGTTAGTGACTATAGTAGATGTTACCATCATTTTTCTTATGTTGGCCGAGAGTTTACGTGAGTACGGCCCTCGCTTTTGGTTTTTCAAGACATGGTGTGGTTTTAATGTAACCATGTCATTAGAAAAGTAATACATTAGACATGTATCTTGTTCAGTGTGTGTGTGAAAATGAAATATGAATCAGTAAAAATCGTTATTTGTGCCAAGTGTTCGGATGTTCTTATTATGTTTTCCAGTTTATTATATTTGCACAAGCATACTCATCGTTACACTTAACAGAAATGCGATGAAAGATCACGCTCTGGGTTGTTTCTAGAGGGACGAGAGAGTACACTAGTTTCAGTAAGTTTCCTCAGCTCAGGAAACCCGTAGTTTGCAGTCCAGTCGCTTTCTGTCTTTGGCTGCCCGAAGTAAGACCCAAGTAGTGCAAAGTCATAGGACGTCGATTCGTCCGGTGGGGGCCTCTCCCGTCGTCCATTCGATTTATTAGCGCAGGCTTCGTTTATTCATCGAAGTAAGCCCGGATCATTAGCCCTTAGGGTCTGATCATGGCCATGGGTTGCACCTAAGCCTTGAGAGCTTCGGGGAGGAAACAATTTAAGGTAGGTCTCGATGTTGCACCAAGGTTTGACCGACACCCACAACCACATGAGAAGTTTGCATCACACTAGGTTGGCTGTTAGGTAGTTCCAAGTCCTGGAACTCGGACGTGGAATGATTTATCCTCGGTCTCGATGCGGAGTCAAGATTCGAGTTAGTGGTTATTTATACTCCGTCGCGTCACGGGACGAAGACTCGTGTAGCGCTGCCAGCTCCCATGCTCGGGGCGTCGATCATAGCCAGTGTTGTCTGACCTCGATGTTGGCTCGAGGTTCTAATGGCGTCACCTGCTCTCGTGCTCAGGGTGCCGATGCAGCAATCGTGTGCTTGAACGTAAGCTGGTTATCAGGGTTAATAAAACATGTCATGCACAGAGTAAACATAGAAGGGAGACAGGAAACTGGACATCATTTCTATTGATAACTTTCATAGTAATAGAATGCCTTGAATTGCTAGAAAACAAAAAACCATTGGAACATAAACAACTATACAATAAGTTATGTAAAATAGTGGCGAAGATGTTTGTTGTTCCATGCCCTTGGAAGTTCAGCTCCGTCCACGGTTGAGAGTTTGAAAGTTCCATTGCTGAGCTTCCGTTATATGGAGTACGGGCCTTCCCAACGAGGAGAAATGCCTATGGGTGGAGGAAAGACGCGTTTTAAGACGAGGTCGCCGATGTTGAGGTCCTAATAGCGGACCCTGGAGCTGAAGTATCTCGCTACTCGTTCGCGTTAGGCAGCGACCGTAAGGTCAGCTTCGTTCCTCTCTTTCTCTAGTAAATCGAGCGACTCCAAAAGTAAGTCTTGGTTCGTCTTTGGATCGTAATAAGTAAATCAATGAGACTGAAGCTTTTGCTCAATGGGAATGATGTCTTTAGATCCATAAGCAAGGGAAAAGAGTGTATGTCTGGTTGCTGTCTTGTGAGTGGTTCGGTAAGCCCGCTTAGGGCCAAAGGGAGTTCATCAGCGCACATACCTCAGGCTTTCTCTGGGCTCTTCTTGATGATGGATTTGATCACTTCATTGACAATCTCAACTTTCCCATTGGTTTGAGGATGAGCCACCGCTGAGAATCTCTTTTCGATTTTGTGCCGATGACAGAAGGCCTTGAATTCAACGCTCTCGAACTGTGTGCCATTATCGGAAATGATAGCTTAAGGGACTCCATATCAGGTGATAATATTTTGGACGACAAAGTTGACCATTTTCTTGGTAGTTATTGTGGCGAGAGCTTCGGGCTCTACACATTCAGTGAAGTAATCAACTATGACGACGACATAGCGTGCCCCACCTCTGGCCATTCGAAGAGTTCCAATGATATCGATTCCCCACATGGCGAACAACCTAAGGCTGACCATTTGCATGTACTCTTTAGGCGGGGGTATTAGAATCTTTGGGAAGCGCTGGCGCTTATCTCACTTGCGAGCATAGTCTGTGGTGTCTCGATCGAGCGTGGGCTAGAAGTAGCCATGTCTGATGATCTTTCTTACCAAGGTTTGCCCTCTAGGGTGGTCACCGCACTCGCCTTCATGTACGTCCACTAAAACACAGTTGGCATCGTTATGGGCTATGCATCTGAGCAACCGGACAGAGAACCCTCTACGATATAGTACTTTATGAGAAGGTAGCGAGCTGATTGGCAAGCGAGCGCTCCTATTTCTTTGTAACATCCTGGGAGGGTTCCGTGTTGCAGATAATTCTTGATCGGGGTCATCCAAGATTCAGGCTCGGTATTGGCATTCATGTCCACCTCAGTTTGCGTTTTCTTAATGGTGGTGAATTAAGCACTTCGACCGGGGTGAACCCCATAAGATGTGAATCCTCGGAGCTCACCGATTTGGCTAACGAATCTGCCTTTTCGATTTGTTATCAGGGAATGTGTGTGATGACAAAGTGGTTGAAGTTAGCGAGAAATTCCCGAACCTGGGTCAGATATAGTGCGAGTCGTGTCCTCAAGGCTTGGAGTTCTCCCTGTACCTTAGGCACGATGAGCGAGAGTCGGAAAAGACTCGAATGGATTTCAATTAAGTTCAACTGA
This sequence comes from Allium sativum, assembly GCA_030737875.1. Classification (NCBI taxonomy): domain Eukaryota; kingdom Viridiplantae; phylum Streptophyta; class Magnoliopsida; order Asparagales; family Amaryllidaceae; genus Allium; species Allium sativum. The sequence continues at coordinate 136,588,932 of CM060922.1, read as the reverse complement.
TATTTTGAGTCTGGCTATTAAGTCTTCGTATTCTGCGTCATTGTTGGTAGCTGGGAAATTGAGCTTCAAAATGTAGCATATCAAGTGCTCCTCAAGAGTGATGAGCACTACTCTTTCCCTGGAAGATTTACATTTAGAAGATCCATCAACAAATAATTCCCATTGGAGAATCAGGGTTTCGACATCTTTTGGGAGATGATTCTTCCAGAGTTGTGAAATCTACTATGAAATAGGCGAGGGCTTGCCTAAGGATGGCGCGATAGGGGATGAAAGTCACCTCGAACTGACTCAGTTCTATTTTCCCTTTCAGTATCCACCCTGATGCTTCAGGTCGTTGTAAGATAGGTCGAAGTGGTTTGTCGGTGAAGACCTTTATGGGGTGAGACTTGAAATATGGTTGAAATTTCCGGGAAGAGATTAGTAGATAGTAGGCCAATTTCTCGAGCTTCGTATAGTTCTTTTCTGCCCCTTTCAATCTTTTGCTAATGGAGTAGACGTGTCATTGGAGGCGGATTTCGATGCGCACCAGAGTCGAGCTGATTGTCTGCATGGAAACAACCAAATGAACGTATAAGTCCTCGTGGTCCATGGGCTTGGATAAGAAGTGGTCGCTCTAAGTGATTCAGAAGGTTCTCGAATGTGGAAACGCAATCTGGGGTCCATTTGAAGTTGTGCTTCCTCTTTCGAAGTAGATCGAAGAAGGGAATGCACTTGTCAGTGGCTTTTGAGATGAACCAACTTAAAGAAGTGAACTTTCCATTTAAACTTTGGACATATTTGATGTTCTCAGGGACTTGAATATCATGAATAGCTTTGATTTTGTCAGGGTTGGCTTCAATGCCACGGGAGTTATTGATGAAACCCAAGAATTTTCCAGAGGCAACTCCGAAGGAGCATTTCAGGGGGTTGAGTTTCATGTCATATTGGCGAAAGACATCGAACATTTCGTACAGGTCGTGGACGTGATCACTTGATATTTTAGATTTTACCAGCATATCATCCATGTATACCTTCATGGATTTTCCAATTTGGTTTTTAAATAGGCGATTAACCATTCGTTGGTAAGTGGCCCCTGCATTCTTGAGCCCGAAGGGCATGACCTGGTAGCAATAAAGTCCCAGATCTGTTACGAAAGAGTTATGATCTTGATCGAGAAGATACATCGGATTCTGACTGTATCCCAAATAGGCATCCATGAAGAATAATAGTTGGTATCCAAGTAGTTGAATCAACAAGTCGGTCGATTTTCGGAAGTGGGAAGCTATCCTTGGGGCATGCCTTGTTTAAATCGGAGAAGTCGACACAAGCTCACCATTTTCCATTGGGTTTTTTGACCAGAATAGGATTGGAGATCCATTCGTTGTAGTTGGCTTCGCAGATGAAGTTGTTGTTGAGTAGATGATCTACCTCTTCCTCGAGTGCCTTGGCCCTTTCGGGCCCGAAGAAGCGGCGTTTCTGTTTGACTGGAGGCATCATAGGATCAAGATTCAGATGGCGGCAAGCAATCATAGGGTCGAAGCCCCTCATGTTAGAGTGAATCCAAGAAAACACGTCTAGGTTAACCTTTAAGAAATTCACAAGATCTTCTTTTATATAGGATGGAGTTGCGATCCGATTTTTGGTATCCTTGATGGATCGTCGGGGTTAACTATCCTGTTTTCACCAAAAATGGTTCAAACACCAAGGGTACAATGAATGTACTTCACTAATATGGTTAGAAAAATAAGTGGAGCCGCACCCAACAACAATTGAAAGTAAAAATGCCAAGGAATACAAAATGGAGACAAGGTTTTAGAGTGGTTCAGCCTTGTTTTAGTCCTACATCAACTGTGAATGGAGTTTGCATTATCATGATGATGGTATGACATATCAGCTTTCAATCTTTGTATATCTTCTTAATCACTCAATATATTCTCACTTTCATATACAAATTTCGCTTATATCACAAGATTCAATGGAGGAATGGAAGGATCTACGATAGGGAAGGATAGATAGGCGACGGAAGAGGAGGTCTTCGATCTTTTACGCCTAAAGGATTTAGATGGATGCCATGGCCAAATGGATGAAAGATCTTCGGATGGTGATGATGATCATGGCTGAAATGTTTAAGAAATGGCTAAGGATGGAATTTACCAGCACTTCATGGTGGCCAAAGGTCCCCCTTCTTGGGGGAAGGTGTGACCCATTTATAGGTGAGCCCTTATGGAGGTTTGAACCTCAATTCATCCAAGTCGCTTGTCCTATTTAGTACGAACATGGCACCGCCCGGTTGTAGCTAGCTGTCAGTGACCATCCGCAAATGTTCAGAGAAAGTGAATTTATAAGAGCGAGCGACTCTATGAGAGTGAGCGACTTCCCAAGTCGCGAACAGCCTTAGGTGAGTGATCCTATGTAGATCAGTGGGTTAGTTAAAGTGGTCGTGTTTGATTGCAGGAGAACGGGCGACCCACACCTTAATTGGAGGAGAACATCCGATTGAAATAGTAACGACAAATTGAGGAGCGGATGACTATGGCTATAATCTGTAAGTGGACATAGAGCGCGTGCGCGATCCCTAGCATCTTTGAACTCTTGCCTGACTGATGGGGCGGTTCTTCTCCTTGCTTTGTTCAATCAAACTTTTTGATACAAGGATGAGCGGGGCGACCCTTCCATGATGTGTGAGTCTTTGTGTCGTGCCTTTCTTGGAATGTTCTACCATGCGCGATCTTTGTAACTTTAAACTATGTCATGCAACTAACCTTGGTTGTTTGAGCGGACTCCCTGACCGTTCTTATCTACACAACTTTCCCAGTCGTATTCAACCCTTCGTAGTGTGTGACCATCCCTGACCTTTCATGGACCGTCTGAGTATATTGAGAAGCATTTTGCATGACTGACCCTAATGATGCCCGATCCGTAATACGAATACGGACTTAATTGAAAACCAATATATGTATGGTTTTTAAGGGATAAACATTTCCCTCTTGAAGATTGCAATTCTATTTGCAAAAATTACTGGCTTCGAAATAACTGATCACAATATAGTTTGGTAAACTAAATCAAGTTTATCATGGGTCGGTTCGTGCAAGGCTTAGGGTTGTTCTTAGGGAAAAGGAAACAACTAAAATCGTTCCTCCTTGCGAGCGAGGAATGTAAATCATTCACCTTATTTCGGTCGGTCAAATCATGGGGAAGTGGGCAAGACAACTGGTTTTTTATGGGCCATGCACAATCAAGTACTAAGCTGTCGTGGCAGGAAAGGTCTGGATGCATGTCCCTTAATCTTCCTTGTCGTTTTCTTACACCCTCATTTATTTTATTCTTATTTTCCATATAAAACAAATCGATAGTAGCTATTCCAGTTTCTAAAATCCCAACTTTTGCTTTAACTTCATTGTGACTAGATTCTCCCATTAAGGATCCTCGTGCTCTTTTAATCCATGAAGCTCAGGCTTGCCATTCTTGCTTGTGCTTGTTCTTCTTCTGAATCAACAATGCATGATTTTAGTAAGAATGAGCCTTTTTAGGCTTTCTTGAACTGCTTTCCAAAATCTTTTATGATTGTTGAATATGATTCGTGTTACTGCCGATCTTTTTACGATGAGAATAGTCGAAATTTTTGAGTGATTTTTCTTCGTCTTGTACTCATCTGAAAGCTTCATTGTGCCACTCTTTCTAATTTCAAGCTTTGTACATACGATATGCTTGCTAAAATGTTTAGGACAAGTTATAATCCCTAGTATTATGACCGTGTGTCGACAATTTTCTCCCTGACGTTGGAATGCTTTAATAAATTTTGTCTTGATACCGTTACTATGATTTATACTTCTAATTTGATTTCTGTGACTGCTCAAGTGCATTTGGCAGAAGATCGTTCTTGCCCTTCTCTTGAGTCGATTCTGAATGATTATGACATGTAAGAACAAGAGGTCCTTACTATAAACGATTAGGACCAAAGGAGGTGGTTGTTCATATTTCTTCTTTTTGATTGCTTTTCTTGTTTACCCTTGACTGACCCTTTAAATCCTGATTTGCACAATTACTCACCAATCCATTTTACAGGATGGATTCATCTCCGGAACATCGACAGATACAGAATTTTTTTGATCTGGATGTCCAGATAACTGACGTTCAATCAACCGGGCAGCTGTCGATGTATTCTCCTCTCAGTCCCTATTATTTAGAACTTCAATCTATTATGAGTAGGCCACGCTATGATCCTTGTCCATGCAATCCCATGCTTGCTAAATAGCTTAAAGTTTGGAGCTTACAGGGTATATCTTCTATTGTGGACATATCTCTGTCTGATCATCAGACCTATTCTTGCGATATGATTGCTGCGAAAACCCAGATGTTGTCCCGCTTCGAGGCTGTTATGTACCAATTTGGAAAGCAAATGGACTTGCTCAAGGAACATTCTGCGTAACAAATGAGTGGCTGGCACTCTCTAGCTTGTGACCTCCAAAAGCTTCATAAGGATAATCTCGAGCGCATTTCTGTTTTATAGGATGAGAAGGCAAAGCTGATTCAGGCTTTGAGGTCCAGAGATAGTGTGGTTGCTTCTTTTGTTCCAGGAAATGTTGAGTTGGTAGCTTCAAAGCGTGTTGATGAGGCTCCATCCTGTTCTACTCCAGGTAAGAGGAAGGTTGGCAGGCCCATGAAGAACATAGACCTGTAGCTTTTCCGTCCTGCTTTCAATTGTTCCTTTTGCAAACTATGTTCTCAGAACGGTTGTATAAGCGGGTTCCGATCCCCGTGTCTGACTTTCTGTTGGTATGCTTTATGACTTGTGCACGTTCTGTTGTTTTGGTGGTACGGTGGATAACTTGTGATGATGCTTATGTGTTTTTTTTTTTCGCTGGTGTGAAGTAGTGTTCGTGCTTATTCCACAGTGGCCCTCCACCCTGTTTAATAGCATTTTTGTTTGTGTCTTTGTGTTACAATTTTCTATTATGATCGCATGTTAGTATCGCATTTACGATGTGTTGCTTTAATGCTACAGGCTTGCTTTTCAATTTTATTGCGGTTTACTATTGTTTTTATTGAATTAAAAGCGGCTGGCTTCTTTAAATTTTAATCCGGTTAGTTGATCTTGTGCCACTTTTCCTTTTGTATTCGCACATTTATTTGTACGTTTACTGACCCGGTGGCACAAGGTCTGTAGACCTGATTATATATTGTTGTTGATTAGGATGTACTCAAATCCGCATCTCACCAGCTTGGTGACTCAAATTATTCGAAGACTGGTTTTGAGTACATGCCCCCATGGGAGAACTTAGGTTTCAAATTTTAATCCAAATTTGGTATTATTTGATCCGGTTATCAAAAAAGACCTAAATTGGACTCCCCCTTTCAGCTGGTATTTCTGTTACCCTCTTTCGGCTAGGATTTCTGAGTTGTTTTGTTACCCCCTTTGGGCTAGGATTTCTGAGTTGTTTTGCCTGTCATCCCGGCGCTAGGACTGGTACTTCCAGCCTAGGTTTTTTTAATCTTTATGCTTTATCCCGGGAGGTGGACTAGTTCCTCTTACCAAGTTTTTATTCGATTTGAAGAATTCATGTCCTGCACCTAGCACGGTGGTGCCTCTTTTGAGACTAGCAAAAAGAAATTTTAAATCCGTGGGACATATTGAGTTGTTTTTGATTTGGTGCTTCAACTTGGGAGGTGGACACGAGCTCTCCTTGTTGAGTTTTTGTTCGACTCAAAGAATTTGCATCCTACACCTGAGAAGGTGCCTCTTTAATGGGACTCAGTGATCTTTCATTTGTGGGACGTATTGATTTGTTTCCGCCCTCACATAGTTTGATACCAATCCTTTGTTGATCGCTCATAAAGGATGCTTTTTTTTTACAATGAAAGGCAGAATCTTCTGACTTAATGCCCACTTGTTACCTGTTTACCTGCACAAAGAGATCACTTTTAGCAGAAGTTTGCGAATACATGATTCGTGCATGCAAATGGATCTCCTTGCTCATTCGTTTTTATGTACATAGCTCAAATGTGAATTTTTGCAAATATCTACAACCCTTTTTTTCTTAATAAACTTGTACAGTGCATTTAAGAAAATAATGATGGATGTGGTTGCTATTCCAAGCTCGAGGAATTTGGACTCCACTGTGGTGGTCAATTTAAAAGTGCCACCTCGAAGTTTTTGGTTTATAATATAAGGCCCTTCCCAGTTTGGTCCAAAAACTCCGATTCCGGTCATTACTTTTTTCAGTACAAGATCTACAATTTTGAAAGTCCTGTGTCTGACTTTTGAATTAAAATGTCTGACACTCTCCTTTAATGTGCCGCCATTCTAAGTTTGGCTTCCTTTCTTTTTTCCTCTATTAGGTTTAGGGCCTCAAGTTGTAACCTCTAATTTTCCTTCTGGTTGAAATGAATCCTCCTATGAGTGGGAACTTCCAACTCCACAAGTATCATAGCTTCAAAGCCAAAGTCTAAGGAAAAGGGGATATGCCCAGTCGTAGTATTAGGAGTGGTACGGTATGCCTATAATGCTAGTGGAAGCTCGTCTGTCCAACCACCGTTGGATTTCTCTAACCGCATTTTAATAGTGGTTTTAATGATTTTGTTTACTACTTCCACTTGTCTGTTTGCTTGCAGGTGGGTGACTGCTGAAAAGCTTTTCTGGATTTTATACTTGGATCATAAATTTTGGAACTCTTCGCTCTCAAATTGGGTTCCGTTGTCTGTGATTATTTTTTGTGGCACCCCAAACCTGCATATGATATTTTTAAAAACAAAGTTAATAACTTTCTTTGAGGTTATGGTTGCCAATGGTTCTGCTTCAGCCCATTTTGTAAAATAATCAACAGCGGCAATGGCATATTTGAATCTAGATTTTGCAGTGAAAAACGCCACTACGAGATCGATGCACCAGATAGCGAATGGGCGTGGGCTAACCATATGGGTTTTATCTGTGGATGGCATCCTTGGGATCTTAGCAAATCTTTGACATATGTCACACTTCTTTGTGTAGGCCATAGAGTCTTTATTTATGTCTAGCCAAAAATAATCGTATCGCAGAATATTCTTGGCCAAGGTTTGACCCCCAATATGACCTCTACATTCACATTCATGTAATTCTGTCATGATTTCTTTCGATTCTCTTTCTGCAACACAACGAAGCAGAGGCATAGAGAATCCTCGTCTGTATAGACGCCTATCCTGCATGAGGTACATAGGAACTTTTCGTAAGATTTTCCTTCGCTTCTTAATTTGTGCTCGAAGCGCATCGGTTATGAGGTATTCTTTAATTGGTGTCATCCATGAGTCTGGCTCGTCTATCGCTTCCATGATCGAATCCATCTCAATCTGTTCCATGCTGGGGCTAGAAACGACTTCCACTGGAACTAATCCTATAAGTTGTGCGTCCCCTGTCTAGCATATTTCGCCAGCGAATCTGCCTTGGAATTTTCTTCCCTTGGAATATGAGATATGGTATAATGTTCGAAAACTTCAAGTAGCTCCAAGGCCTTAGCTAGATAAGTTGGCAAATTACCCATTTTAGCCTGGAATTCTCCTTTGATTTGACACACCACTAGCTGGGAATCACTGAAGAGTTGTATAGTCTTTATCTGTAATTCTTTTGCTACCCTTATTCCCGTAATGAGGGCTTCATATACAACTTCGTTATTTGTTAAGGGAAATTCTAATTTTAGCGCGTAACATATAGATCTTTCTTCTGGGGTTTCCAGGACTACCACTGCCCATAACAGTAGTCATTTGATGCTCCATCAACAAACAATTTCCAATGGATGTTAGTTTCGGTATCAGGCTCCTCTTTCATCTCTCCTTGGTCAGTAAACTCTACAATAAAATGAGCAAGTGCTTGTACGTTGATTGCCTTTCGGGGGGTGGTATGTGATGTCATATTGACTAAGCTCAATATTCGATTTTAATAACCATTCGGACATATCTGGTCATGACAAAACTTGCCTTAAAGGCTAATCCGTGAGAACCATAATAGGGTGAGCCTGAAAGTAAGGCCGGAGCTTCTTTGAGGCTACAAGTAAACAATAGGCGAGTTTTTCAAGCTTTTGGTAATTCATTTCTACCCCCAGATAATCTTTTACTGATGTAATAGGTTGGTCTCTGAACCTTCAAGTCCTTCCTTACCAATGCTGTGCTTAGAGCATGGGTAGACACGGCCAGATACATGAACAATTCTTCCCCATCGCTAGGCTTTGACAGCATTGGAGGTGTTGCCATGTGTTGGATTAATTATTCGAAATCTTTCTGGCATTCTGATGTCCATTGTATTTCTTTATTTCCTTTCCTAAGGTCATCGAAGAAGGGGAAACATCTGTCTGTTGCCCTAGATATAAAGCGATTTAAGGCTGCAATATTTCCATTTAAACGCTGAAGCTCTTTCTTGGTTCCTGGGGCGCGCATTTCTCTTAAGGCTGATATTTTAGCTGGATTGGCCTCTATGCCCCTGGTGCTGACCATAAACCCTAGGAACTTGCCTGAACTGACCCCAAAAGAGCACTTTAAAGGATTCAGCTTTATGCCATATTGGCATAGAATATTGAACATTTGGGCCAGATTTTCCAGGTGATCCTCTGCCTTTTTTGATTTTACCAACATATCATCGACATAAACTTCCATTGTCCCGCCAATCTATTTTTTGAACATAGTATTTACTAATCGCAAATAAGTCGCCTCGGCATTCTTTAGGCCAAATGGCGTCACCTTGTAGCAATATAAGCCAAGATCAATAATGAAACTTGTGTCTTATTGATCTGGTCCGTACATCATGATTTGATTGTAGCCAGAATACACATCCATGAAGACCAACAATTCATGCCCAGCTATAGAATCCACTAGTTGGTCTATCCTGGGAAGAGGGAAACTATCTTTTGGGCAAGCTTTATTAAGATCTCAATAGTCTACGCAGACCCGCCATTTTCCATTCGCTTTTTTTACAAGCACAGGGTTGGAGACCCATTTTGGATAAGTAGACTCCCTGATGAAGTTGTTTTCCATTAGCCTATCGACTTCCCCCTTTAAGGCGTGAGATTTCTTTGTCCCCTAGGTCCTCCTTTTTTTTACAAACAAATCTCCCTGAGATTCACAGGACTCAATGGAGGAATAGCAGAATCTATGACAAAGAAGGATGAATAGGCTCGCACTTCTTCCATAGAGAGATTCATTTTCTGGAACGTATTGATGAATATCACATTAACGGATGCCCCCATGTCAACTAGGACTCTTTTCACAACTGCGGGACCAAGACCAATTGTAATTACCATGGCATCAATAGTTGGTGTAGTTAATCCGTCAGCGTCCTTATCTTTGAATACCACATCATCGGTTGAGGTTCTAGGCATCTTCATCGGTAACTCACTGCTTAGGATCATGCATCTTTCTTCACTAGAAGTTCATTTCAGCTCATTAGCATACTTTTCTGTATCTTCCCGTCTGTTTCCAACTGGATGAGGCCCTTCGAATATCGTGTTGATTACATGTCTCGAATCAACAGGTATTTGAGCTTTCTCACCTGAGTCGGGTTGGCTAGCGGTATTACCGTGTCCTTATGCAGCTGGAGGGTTTTGGGGATTCTTCACATAATGTTGGAGTTGATTCTTTCTAATGAGCTCCTCAATTAAACTCTTCAGGCATCGACATTCATTGGTGATGTGCTCTGGTTGGTTTTGAAACCGGCAGAACTTGCCGAAGTTTTCTTGTTGCTCAGTAATCTTCTGAGGCTTCATCTGGGGAAAGATGCTTGAATCTGTAGTAGTGGAGTAAATTCTTTCTGGAGTTTCGTTTAAAAGGGTCAATTCTGAAATCTTGTAAAGTCGCATCTTCTTATAAGCTTTGTTGTCCTTCTCATAACTCCCCCTCTTTTTCCCACGGTCATTTTTCTGTTTTGTTCGGAACTTGTTGCTTTTTCCTTCTTTGGCAGTGTTGTTTTCTGTGACCTTCTGATCATTTGGAGCATCTTATTCTAAGCTCATATACTCCTCATATTTCTTATAGATTTTTTTTAGAGTTTTAGGTTTCTTTATTTTGAGCCATTTCCCAAATTCCGATCTCTTATAATTAGCACCTTTTAGGGCTGCTAGCAAATACCAAGGTTCTGGCTCTATGACTTCATCTGTCGTAGCATGAAATCGCGCAAGGAAAGATTTGATGATTTCCCCAGACTTTTGTTTCATCTCACTGAACGACATTACATATTTCGCTTTGGTAGTTTGTAGGCGGAACTGGTCTTGAAATCTTATTGCCAAATAGGCAAATTGTTCATCGCAATTAGGTAGGAGTCTGGTGAACCACAACGAGGCTACACCTTCAAGGCATGCAGGAAAGTATAAGCACTTTATTCTATCAGTCGCCCTGGCCCCATTCATGTGTTGATCATATTCTAATAGGAAGATATTCGGATCCCCAGTTCCACCATAAGTCACTATTGTTAGGGGATGAATTTGTTGGGGAATTTTGCTTGATGGATCCTTTCTGTAAATGGGTTTTTACTGGGTGAAAATTCCCATTCTTTTTCTTCAACCTCCCGGGTTGTTTTTTCTTTCATTATCCACTGGATCATATCTGTAATGTATTTCTTATAATTTGCTCGTTCCCCTGTACTAGCATCTAAGTTTTTGCTGTTGCAAACACGATTCGAGCTCCGATGCCTTCCATTTCTTTTAGGAGGACTTGCGGTTCTTTGAATCGCACGCTTCTCTGTAAGCTGCGGAGATCTGACCTTAGAGTCCTTAATGCCGGCCTCTCCCTTATCTCCCACTAAGAAGTAGGGTCGATTAGGGTCTGAGGTTGAAGAGTCCTCTCTTTCATCAGCATTATTCACAGTATTTGGTGGTGGAAGATTAGGTCAAGTATTAATCATGGCATCAAGCCTTTCCATCATCATTTTGGTCGTGACATCCATTTTTTCATTCAAACCGATCATAGCCACATTCAATTCATCTCGTGTTACAGATGGCCTAGAGGATTCTTCAACTTCTCGATTCAAAGACTTCGGTGTGGTTTCGCTGCCGCGAACATCCCCAGGGTCGTGGTAGTTTTACTGGATTTGTTATTTTTCTTTGAACCGGCCATGGCTTCGAGAAAAGAGGGAAGTTCAGGATTTTGACTGTAGGTTGCTGAAATTTAGAGGGAAGTGTGAAGGAAGGATATGAGAATCAGACCCACGGTGGGCGCCAAATGTTTTCACCAAAAATGGTTCAAACACCAAGGGTACAATGAATGTACTTCACCAATATGGTTAGAAAATAAGTGGAGCCATACCCAACAACAATTGCAAGTAAAAATGCTAAGGAAAAAAAATGGAGACAAGGTTTTAGAGTGGTTCAGCCTTGTGTTAGGCCTACATCCATTGTGAATGGAGTTTGCATTATCATGATGATGATTACAAATCATATCATCTCTAGATCTTTTTACATATTCTTATTCACTCAATATATTCTCACTTTTCCATATAAATTTCGCTTAGATTTACAAGATTCAATGAAGGAAGGGAAGGACCTATGATGGGGAAGGATGGATAGGCGACGGAGGAGGAGGATGTCTCCGATCTTATGTGACTATAGGATTTCGACGGACGCTATGGCCAAATGGATGAAAGATCTTTGGATGGTGATGATGATCATGGCTGAAATGCTTAAGGAATGGCTAAGGACGGAATTTAGCTGCACTTCGTGGTGGCCAGAGGTCCCCCTTCTTAGTGGAAGGTGTGACCTATTTGTAGGTGAGCCTTTATGGAGGTTTGAACTTCAATTCATCTAAGTCACTTGTTCTATTTATTACAAACATGCCACCGCCCGGTTGTAGCCAGCAGTCAGTGACTGTCTCCATCTATTCAGGGAAAGTGACTTTATAAGAGCGAGCGATTCTGTGAGATTGAGCGACTTCCTAAGTTGCGAACAGCTTTAGGTGAGTGATCCTATGCAGTGGGTTAGTTAAAGTGGTCATGTTTGATTGCAGGCGGACGGGCGACTAGCACCTTAATTAGAGGAGAACATCCGATTGAAATTGTAACGACAGATTGAGGAGCAGACAACTAGGGCAGTAATCTATAAGTGGACTTAGAGCGCGTTCGCGATCCCTTGTATCTTTGAACTCTTGTCTGACTAATGGGGCGGTTCTTCTTCTCCTTGCTTTGTTCATTGTGCAATCAAACTTTTTGATACAATGGTGAGCGGGGAGACCCTTCCATGATGTGTGAGCCTTTGTGTCGCGCCGTTCTTGGAATGTTCTTGCATGCGCGGATTCTTTGTAAGTTTAGACTATGTCTTGCAATTTACCCTGGCTATGTTTGAGCGGACTCCCTGACCGTTCTTATCTACACAACTTTCCCAGCCGTACTCAACCCTTCGTAGTGTATGACCGTCCAAGACCTTTCACAGACCGTCTGAGTATATTGAGAAGCATTTTGCACTACCGACCCTAATGATGCCCAATCCATAATACGAACGCAGACTTAATTAAAAAACAATACATGTGTGGTTTTTAAGGGATAAACACATCAACAGTAGGTTCGACCGGAGTAGCCCTTTCGTACTCGGGCTCTTCGTCCTTCCTTGGATCGAGGTTGTCGAAAAGACGGCAGCGACACCTGAGCCATGGCCTAGACTCCATTGATTGTTATGCGCAAAAGGTCTTGGTGCAAGAATGCATGGGCATAGCCTTACCCTTGTCCTTATTGCACGCATTCTTCCACTCTATTGTGTAACATTCTCAAGCGTTTGTTTGCTCGCCTCTAATTGTTCCAATCTTGTTTTCTATCAAGAATTTCATCAAGAGGGACCATAGTGACATGCATATCCGAAATTCTGTGAGGAAGGAAAATTTGAAGAAGACGTTGTAAGGGGATACGATGTCGACAACCTTGAAGGTGAGGACTCGGACTCGGCTCCGGTCCCCATCACCAAGTTTAACGGGTAGGTCGATCATTCCTACTGGATGACTTGAAACCCCATTGAAGATATGAATCGTGGTGCATCACGTTTTTAAGTCCTTCGCTTCCAACTTCATTTGATCGTAGGCAGCTTTTAAAACGATATTGACCGAGCTTCCTGAATCAATCAAGACTCTTCGAACTAAAGCAGCACCGATTTGGGACGTGATAACGAGAGGGTCTATAGTCGGGATCTCAATTCCCGTGGAATCTCTTTCGTGGAAGACGATATCGTCCCGCATAGATTTCTGAAGCTTGGCTAGGGCGGATTCTTCTAGAGCAGAGCAAGCTTCATAGGTGGCATGCTTTATGGAACACATATATTCTTCCATTTTCCAAAAGCTATCATGCGTAGGGTAAGGGCCCCCACAAATGATATTTATCACAATCCCCTGCCTTGGGTTAGACGGACTAGCGGCCGCCTTGGCGGGTGCCGTATGTTTTGACTTCGCTTCGTGCGGAAAGGGCTCCTAGACATATTGCTCGAGTCGCTTTTCATGAATAAGTTTTTTGATTGCGACCTTAAGCAAGGGACATTCATCGGTGTTATGCCCGTACATGTCGTGGTATCGACATTACCTGTCAGTGTTTTTCTTGAAGTCAGCGGATTCTCTGGTGCGTGGCTTCTTGTATGGCAGCGTGTTTCACCTCTCCAAGTAAATTGCTTCCAAATCTTCATTAGCGGATTGTAGTTCTCGAAAGCATGGTAAGCGTCGATTTTCCTTGGCTACGTCGGGACCTGGTCATTATTTCGGCCACCCGCCTACCATTATTCGGCCTTTGTCTGTAGGGACCTTCTCCTTATCGAAGGGCTATCCGACTTCTTTCCCTTTGACGTTGTTATTCAGGGTAACCACATGCAGATTGTTGGGCGACTGGTTTCGGAGAGCCAGTTCTGTCTAGCTTCTTCCTAGCACAAGTACTACCCTGCCTTTTCATAGAAAGTGCTGAGGCTTTTAGGTTGCTTCCTATCGATCCACGCCCCGAACTCGAATGTAGGGAGGACCCCTCTTGCTAGTTGAAAAAGTACGGTGTGAGGATCCGGGTCTTCGACCTAAGCGAAGGTGGTGTTCAACCGGGAAGGGTAACTCTTGAGCGACTCGATGGGTCCCTAACATAGATTGGACAAAGTGAGGGCATTCTTTATAGTCGGGATGTGCACTCTGAATTGCTTGACCAATTCTGTCACGAGTTGGCTGAAGTTTTGATGGAATCAAGTGGGAGGCGTGATAACCAGAGTAAAGTTGTTCCTGACAGGAAGACTGGGAAGCACATGCATTAGACTGGGTCGTTGCCCCGACTTGAGTCCATTTTCCATCCGTATTGGTTTAGGAAGGCGCAGGGATATGTTGTGTCATCATAGAGTGGCATCTGTGGCATGTTGAAGTGCCACAGCCACTCGGCTTCGTTTACTCTTCCTGTGAAAGGGTTACGTCTGATATGGGATTCCCATGGGTCGCCTACATTCCCTCGTATTTCCCTTATGATCCTTCGGACCATGTTAGGAAGATAAGTCAGACGGGGATCCTCCAACGGAATCAACGGATTTTGGCGAGGTTCAGGAGTTCTGTTGCGAGGGTGTATCCTATGATGAATGTCCGGGTCATCTTCTTACATATCCTTAACATTTATAGTTGGGTCTTGATACGAACGACGGGGCTGAGTGGGTTGATGCACGACTTGTTCTGGAAGATCGCGGGCTGCTGGCAGAGTAGAGCTCTAGGAGGCGAGAGTTGGTTTTGTCGAGGAAGGGGTTGGTTGTTTGGACCCGGTCCATCGTTGATAATCAATCGGGAGCGATCTAGGTACTATGTCCCCTTGGTATAAATGACCATAGTTCAATCGCCGTTTCCGTTTCCATTTCCATTGGCGTGGCCATTGTCGCTGCCATTGTTTAGGGAGTTGGCGCGGACGGTGGCATTGTTGATAATACTAAACCTCCTTCTTTGATGTGGGCCCCGCGACTGAGAAGAGGAAGTTTCCAAGATAGTAGGCCGAGGTCAGATGTTGCTCCGAGCGAGCTGGAGTCGAGCGACGACGCGTTGACCTTCCAGAAGTTGTCGCATGAGGTCGATGTTATTTCTTAACGCCTGATTGAGCTCAACAGCTGTGTTCTCATATTTTTCACTAAGCGTGCCTATCTGTGCTTGTGTTGCGAGAGCTTAGGGTCCACAAGAGGAGGGATGGTTTCAGTAATGGCCAGGATATCTACCGGTTGAGCCTGTTGGGATGTTCCGGCTTCGGCTGCGGCTAAAGAGCCGATCATTGCGTTCATTGGTCGCTTTACCATCATAAGTGGTCTTGGCAGCAGGTTTAGCAAAAGAACCTAAACCTCATTGAAGTCGAGATGATAGGGTGCGACAAAGAGGCAAATCTGAGTTCCCTTAGTGAAAATATCAAAATGTTGATGGCAAAAATGTCATAAACCCCCATGATTCCAATTACTTAAGAATTATAGTTTTGGTCATGAAAGTAAATGCGGAAAGCAGTAAATAACACGAGAGAATTATAGTGGTTCGGCCTCGCGAGAGACCTAAGTCCACTTTGGAAGAGTCGTTGGAATATTATTAATAACAAAGAGTTACAAGGTGGAGAACATCTTGTAACACCCCACCTCCATTAAGGTCACTCACAAAGGGAATGCCTTAACTTCAGTGGAGTCTTTTTGGTAAACAAACACAGAATATCACAAGACAGATATAAAAAATTTGCATCGGAAACAAATAACTTTATTAAATCTCCAAAATACTTTGTTACATAATACCATGAGTCATAAAACTATTACAACAAAACACTTTTGTCTTATATCATCAGAGTACATATGTTTTTACAAGAAAATCATCATTCCCCAGATTAAAGAGCAAGCCATATAAGAAACAAAGACTCGAGTCATACATCAGAAGTAGCTCCTAGAAGATGATATCCAAATCCTGACTAAACCTGGGTGTTTCCTCCCTGAGAACCTGGGGGGGGGGGGGGGAACAGAAGAAAAGAGGCGAAACAAACTAGGTCAGACATATGTCTGGTGAGTCTAGTAACTTTTAGCCAGTAAATAAATAAAGGTAAACATGACAGGCATACAAAGTGGATATGTGGATTCACGGTACCGATGGCAGGTATGACAGGACAAATAAGGTAAGATGTATGCTTCACTACAACCTACTCTGCACTATTACTAGTATAACAGGATTAAGAGTTACCCTAATGTATAAATAGAACAAGAAACAGAATAATGGGCCTTTACCACCCTAACATAAGGTACAGAAACATAATACTAATAATGGGCCTTTACCACCCGAATAGAAAGTACAGAAACAGAATGTTAGTAATGGGCCTTTACCACCCGAACAGAGACAGAAACAGAAACATAATAATCCCTACGGAAACAGAATGTTAGAATTAGGTGTACACTAGTAGGTGGGCCTTTACCACCCCAACACACGGTACCACGCAAAAACAGACAGGTGTTACCACCCAACAGAAATAGACGGTACCCCACAGAACAGACATAACTAAGTGTACCCTAAATCCTACCCCATGCGATCGGCTCCCTAACACATAAATACCCTGTGCCGGCCCCACAAAAGGGTGTATCATTCCCTAAAGTGGCAACCTTCGAATAAAACATACCTATTTATAGATGTCACGGTGTCTTACATCCTCAGATGCAGACCGGGATCCAGGCACACACATGACCCGGTTGGAATGCACCATCAACACCCCTCGCCATTATCAGAATGAACCGCTTATAATTAGTTCAGTAAGCATGCCTGGACCCTACCTACTGTTGGGTCATAGTTTTGATACCAGAAAGGGTTACTGACTAATATGGGTCCCACACAACAGATGACACAAGTAATTACCCATCCTAACCTCGTGTCCCCAGACTAACAGATTTCAGATTTCAGATTAACTTTTTTCCAAGTTTCAGACGTACAGAGTTCAGATTTACTAGTTCACAGATAAGACAATCAATTTAACAAGTTTTCAGACTAACGGATCAGATGTACAGATTTAACAGACTTATAGATTGTCTAACTTTGTATTGTGCCTACAGATTAACGAAACGGGTTTGTTAAATCCATCAGTCCAGTTGGTTTAACCCTATCCACCCAACACGTTTTAGACATCATATTTATCTCAGATTTGAATTAATTAATTATTGAAATATCTAATCATATTTCAAATGCCACCCCAGGAACCCACTTAATTCCACATGCCACCCAAGGCACCCACTTAACACCCTCATGTCCCACTACATGCTTATCTAGTTAAGTGTTTCTTAATTCATTAAGGCTGTAACCTTATAAAGACCCCTCACATTAGACTGGCATTTGTGGCAGCTGGATTTGCCGGGCGGGTCCGGGCAGGCTTACACCACAAACGAGCCTAACCTCGTGTCTTAGACGATTAATTACTCCTAATTAATCAGCCCCCAATTTGAATTACTTTCCCTATTCAAATTATCAATCAATTCCAAATTTCACTATAGCCATAATTGACTCAATTATGTCCATCTATTTATGTTATGAAAAATCATACCAATTCCATCACAAATTTATTTTATTCCAATTCTCAATATTAAATCCTCAGACTTTAATTGCATAAACATTCCTCTTTTGATTAATTAAGTTAATTAATTAATCCTTTCCTCTTCATAGGTTTCAATACATCGTATTCAAATTGTACCATTTTTACCCAATTTTACCTATGTCATAGTAGGTAATTATCAATATGTTTCCCCACTAGAATCATGTGTCCAATTTACATGATCACTATGTAAATTATGCCTATTACAAATTCCCCCTTTTCCCCGTTTCTTAACTAGCATAACCCTTTGCGTTTTTGGCGTCATTGAGGCTACAAAATAGCCTTGCCACAACAATAAATTAAAGGGAATGACAAGGTGATTGTTTCAGTACAATTTTTGGCATAAGCATGACAACTAGGGAAAATGACATGATAACTTCGCATATAATTATGATTCACCACATAATTAACAACTTGCATAGATTCATAACTACTTGCATAGGTTTATGAATTAACAACATAATTAACAACCAACATAGGTTCATAATTCTGAACATAATCAACAACTTATATGGGTTCATGATTCACAATATAACAACTAGCATAGGTTCATGAATTAACAACGCAACAACTTGCATAGGTAACTTGCATGATCTCATAACAGTTTGCAAAGATTCATGATAACGACTTGCATAGATTCATAATAACCACTTGCATAGATTCATGATAACGACTTGCATAGATTCATAGTTTCTCAACATAATAACTTGCATAACTTCATGATTCACAACGATAATGAACTTGCATCATTTCATGATTCACAACAATAATGAACTTGCATCATTTCATGATTCACAACAATAAACTTGCATACTACAAACAATATATACCCAAATCATAGTATACCACGATTCATTTTTATTTATTTAAACCTAAAAGTGACTAGAACTCACTGAATAAGGGGTCTTGAGTTCTGGGTTCTGAATTCTGTAATTGATTAGCTTTCCCTTGTAGTAGACAATTTTGTTGTTGTAGTTTTATACTTGATTTGAATTGAACTGTTGTCTTTAATTTGCTTCTAGTTGGTGGCGGCTACTCTAGGGTTTAGAGTGACAACATGACGGCTACTGATCTAATTTTTGATTTGATTCTAGGGTTTGAGTCTACACATGTTTATATATAATTTCAATTTAATAATAGCCGTCGGATGATCTTAGGGTTAATCAGAACAACTCAGTCCAGATTAGAACTATCCAGAAACCCTAATGACTCATTAACTAGTCATAAATGACTCAGCACTGACTCACCGTTCAAACCAGATGGTTGTGCAGGTTTTCTCTCGGCCTGGGCGCACTTGGGAAGTGCACCAATGCAAATTTGTACTGGCGCACTTCCCAAGTGCGCCCGTGCATTTTTTTTCAAACTTCGTTCGTCCATATCTTCTTCATACGGTATCCGTTTTATGCAAACTCGGAATCTATCTCAAGCAGAATTCCGAGACAAACACAATGGAACGACCTATTTCCCTTATTTCCTACATTTGAAATTAAGTATTCTTAAATTTAGTTAATCTGATTATTCAAAAATTCAGGGTGTTACATTCTGCCCTACTTAAAGGATTTCGTCCCCGAAATCTTCAAGTTAAGAAGAATGTGTCCTACCATCCAATCACCCATCTACTCAACCATCATTCACAAGCATCCATTGTCCTTAAAAGATTTCTAATGCCGTATGAACATATGCAAAAATGTGTGTAAATATTCCTTATCTAATGCAAAGATCAGGCGGTCTACTGATTCAGTTGACCTCCTTAATGTGAATTATGTCAGTACCGTGTGTCCAACATGTATGCAATTTTCCTATTTGATACATATTATTTCTAAATGTGTGCGTAATCATTCATCCAAATGCAACATCCGTGTGATGAGTCAACCATTTTACAACCACAAAAATTGAAAATGCTCACACATCCATATGCAGTATGAAAGTGTTTTCGAGCCGATCTAGTGCCTAATGTGTGTGTAAATGCATCCACGACCAACCACTAGCAAACACTTGCATCCACTTGCAACCATAAAACATAGCATGTCCCAAGCACATGTTTACATCCATGGATTTCCTATCTAAAGGTCGAAGATTCGGTTGATGGGATATAAACAAATGATACAACTAGAACAAAAGCTCAGTTCCCATTTGACATCGGTTAAGAGAATAATTCCCTAAGTCCTAGCCCCAAAGACCGAAATCAACATCAAACTGCCACTCATAAAATTACCCCAATTAAACAATGTCAAAACTGGAAATCTACTTCATGCTTCGAGTAGAAACCCCTATCCTTCAGAAATATCCAGATACTTACATACTGCTGATACAGATCATATTACAAAATGATTCTCAGAAAGCTAAGCATAAAACACCCTTGCGGGTCACAAGAAACTTTGGGGTCTTCCCATGACAAGTTAGAAACTTAACGTCCCACCCCTCAAAATCTAGAACGTCCCTCTACATAGAAAGCTGGTCCATTCAGAACCAACCCATAGCCCATAAACTTGAGCACACAAATGTTACATTCAAAATTTTGATGCCTAACATAGATAATTTCAAACCCCTACGAATCACTAACAATTGAGCCGAACCACAAATGTGGTTGAAACAACTACGGGATCAGAAACAAGACTAGTACTAAAGTGCGGAGTCTCAATGCCAGAATCCAAAAGAGTCTTAACTTCATAACCAGATAAGGAAATTAAACCTTCTACATAAATTTTCCTATCCCTATCCATTAGCCGCGAGAGCATTCGCCTATCCTATCAAAGGAAGAGATTTTAGACAAAGGACCGAAGGATACTACATATGGCTTTTCGGGGAATGTTTTTCAAAACAGGCTTTCCTTTTTGAAAATACTTTCTTTTAAAACCTTTTTGAAAAATATTTTCAAACCATTTATCTAATCTGGTAACCTTCAGCTCTGATACCAAGTGTAACACCCCACATCCATTAAGGTCACTCACAAAGGGAATGCCTTAAATTCATTGGTGTGTTTTTGGTAAACCGACACAGAATATCACAAGACATATATAAAAAATTTGCATCGAAAACAAATAACTTTATTAAATCTCCAAAATACTTTGTTACATAATACAATGAGTCATAAAAACTATTACAACAAAACACTTCTTTCTTATATCATCAGAGTACATAGGTTTTTACAAGAAAATCATCATTCCCCAGATTAAAGAGCAAGCCATATAAGAAACAGAGACTTGAGTCATACTTCAGAAGTAGCTCCTAGAAGATGATATCCAAATCCTGACTAAACCTGGGTATTTCCTCCCTGAGAACCTGAGGGGGGGAAACGGAAGAAAAGAGGCAAAACAAACTAGGTCTGAAATATGTCTGGTGAGTCCAGTAACTTTTAGCCAGTAAATAAATAAAGGTAAACATAACAGACATAAAAAGTGGATAAGTGGATTCAGGGTACCGATGGCAGGTATGACAGGACAAATAAGGTAAGATGTATGCTTCACTACAACCTACTCTGCATTATTACTAGTATAATAGGATTAGGTGTTACCCTAATGTCTAAATAGAAACAAAAACAGAATAATGGGCCTTTACCACCCTAACATAAGGTACAGAAACATAATGCTAATAATGGGCCTTTACCACCCGAACAGAAAGTACAGAAACAGAATGCTAGTAATGGGCCTTTACCAACCGAACAAAGACAGAAACGGAAACAGAATAATCCCTACGGAAACATAATGTTAGAATTAGATGTACACTAGTAGATGGGCCTTTACCACCCCAACAGACAGTACCACGCAGAAACAGACAGGTGTTACCACCTAACAGAAACAGACGGTACCCCACAGAACAGACATAACTAAGTGTACCCTAAATCCTACCCCACGTGATCGGCTCCCTAACACATAAATACCCTGTGCCAGCCCCACAAAAGGGTGTATCATTCCCTAAAGTGGAAACCTTTGAATGACACAGACCTATTTATAGATGTCACGGCGTCTTACATCCTCAGAGGCAGACCGGGATCCATGCACGCACATGACCCTGTTGGAACGCACCATCAACACCCCTCGCCATTATCAGAATGAACCGCTTATAATTAGTTCAGTAAGCGTGCCCAGACCCTACCTACTTTTGGGTCATAGTTTTGATACCAGAAAGGGTTATTGACTAATATGGGTCCCACACAACAGATGACACAAGTAATTACCCATCCTAACCTTGTGTCCCCAGACTAACAGATTTTAGATTATCTTGTTTGCAAGATTCAGACATACAGAATTCAGATTTACTAGTTCACAGATAAGACAATCAATTTAACAAGTTTGCAGACTAACGGATCAGATGTACAGATTTAACAGACTTACAAATTGTCTAACTTTGTATTGGGCCTGCAGATTCACGAAACGGGTTTGTTAAATCCATCAGTCCAGTTGGTTTAACCCTATCCACCAAACACGTTTTAGACATCATATTTATCTCAGATTTGCAATAATTAATTATTGAAATATCTAATCGTATTTCACATGTCAACCCAGGCACCCACTTAATTCCACATGCCACCCAAGGCACCCACTTAACCCCCTCATGTCCCACTACAAGCTTATCTGGTTAAGTGTTTCTTAGTTCATTAAGGCTGTAACCTTATAATGACCTCTCACATTACACTGGCGTTTGTGGCAGCTGGATTTACCGGGCGGGTCCGGTCAGTCTTACACCACAAAAGAGCCTAACCTCGTGTCTTTACAACTGTTACGTATTTAATTTATGCCTAAGACCTCCCACAATAAACTGGCATTTATGGCAGCTGGATTTGCCTGGCGGGTCCGGGCAGTCTTAAACCACAAAAGAGCCTAACCTCGTGTCTTAGACGAATAATTACTCCTAATTAATAATCCCCCAATTTGAATTACTTTCCCTATTCAAATTATCAATCAATTCCAAATTTCACTATGGCCATAATTGACTCAATTATGTCCATCTATTTATGGTATGAAAAATCATACCAATTCCATCACAAATTTATTTTATTCCAATTCTCAATATTAAATCTTCAGACTTTAATTGCATAAACATTCCTATTTTGATTAATTAAGTTAATTAAATAATCCTTTCCTCTTCATAGGTGTCAATACCAATCTTATTAACAATTTGGATTTCTTATCCATAAATGGTCATATTCAAATTGTACCATTTTTACCCAATTTTACCTATGTCATAATAGGTAATTATCTATATGTTTCCCTACTAGAATCATGTGTCCAATTTACATGATCACTATGTAAATTATGCCTATTACAAATTCCCTTTTTTCCCCGTTTCTTAACTAGCGCAACCGTTTGCGTTTTTGGCGTCATTGAGGCTACAAAATAGCCTCTCCACAACAATAAAATAAAGGGAATGACAAGGTGATTGTTTCAGTACAATTTTTGGCATAAGCATGACAACTAAGGAAAATGACATGATAACTTCGCATATAATTATGATTCACCACATAATTAACAACTTGCATAGATTCATAACAACTTGCATAGGTTTATGAATTAACAACATAATTAACAACCAACATAGGTTCATGATTCTCAACAGAATCAACAACTTATATGGGTTCATGATTCACAATATAACAACTAGCATAGGTTCATGAATTAACAACGCAACAATTTGCGTAGGTAATTTGCATGATCTTATAACAATTTGCATAGATTCATGATAACGACTTGCACAGATTCATAATAACCACTAGCATAGATTCATCATAACGAGTTGCATAGATTCATAGTTTCTCAACATAATAACTTGCATAACTTCATGATTCACAACGATAATGAACTTGCATCATTTCATGATTCACAACAATATTGAACTTGCATAATAAGGAACTTGCATCATTTCATGATTCACAACAATAAACTTGCATACTACAAACAACATATACCCAAATCATAGTCTACCACAATTCACTTTTATTTATTTAAACCTAAAAGTGACTAGAACTCACTGAATAAGGGGTCTTGAGTTCTGGGTTCTGAATTTTGTAATTGAATAGCGTTCCCTTGTAGTGGAAAATTTCATTGTTGTAGTTTTAGGCTTGATTTGAATTTAATTGTTGTCTTTAATTTGCTTCTAGTTGGTGGCGGCTACTCTAAGGTTTAGAGTGACAATTTGACGGCTACTGGTCTAATTTTTGATTTGATTCTAGGGTTTGAGTCTACACATGTTTATTTAGAATTTCAATTTAATTATAGCTGTCGGATGATCTTAGGGTTAATCAGAACCACTCTGTCCAGATTAGAACTATCCAGAAACCCTAATGACTCATTAACTAGTCAGAAATGACTCAGCACTGACTCACCGTTCGAACCAGATGGCTGTGCAGGTTTTCTCTCGGCCTGGGCGCACTTGGGAAGTGCGCCAATGCAAATTTGTACTAGCGCACTTCCCAAGTGCGCTAGTGCATTTTTTTTCAAACTTCGTTCGTCTATATCTTCTTCATAAGCGTTTTACGCAAACTCGAACTCTATCTCTAGCAGAATTCCGAGACGAACGCAATGGAATGACCCGTTTCCCTTAATTCCCAAATATGAAATTAAGTATTCTTAAATTTAGTTAATCTGATTATTCAAAAAATCGGGGTGTTACACATCTCATGACATCTCTTTACATACGCGTCTAAGTAATATGATGTCATTATTGTCATATATTATAATATTATGGGAAAGACAATTTTGCCCTTCTTTTTCTTCAAAGTGGAGATGTCATTAATGAGGCCACTTAGAGCTCTCAAGAGATGGCAAGTCACCAAATTCCAACCCCTTTGAAGTCAGAGGACAAGGGGTATTTATAGTGGAGTTGTTAGGTGGGAGTAGGTAGGAGTATTTACTGGGGTACCACACCCGGAATTTCGTATCCCCTGTAGCGGGTCACCGAAATCCCGAATCCCATAGTACTTTCCCTTGAAACCTCATACCCCTTCCTGGGCTACGAATTTCGTACCCCGAGGGTACGAAGAATTCACGAGAGAGGCGAAGGGGGGCGAGTCTTGGGTATTGCAACTTTCCGGGGATTGAGGTAGTGGTTTGGCAATATTTTGAGGAGCGGTGAGATTCCCGTTGGCCCGATCCCTTCTAAGCCCATTTCCTTTTACTCCCTGGCGACAGTCTCTGCTCTGGCTTTACGCGATGCGTTGAGTCGAGCGTGCCTTTGGGAACTGGACCAACAAGCCGGTTAACATATGGTATAGGGCATTATGCATGTGAATTTGATACAGAGTGATAGATGATTGAATGTTATAATATTCACTATGAATAAATGAACAATAAAAATGGTTATTGGTTCATTGGTTAAGTCTCCATCAAGAAAAATGGTTTTCAATGTATATTTGTTAATATAATAATAGCAGAAAAAAATCAAAGTTTGATTTTGACGTTCGATTTTGGATGGATGCGAAGATAATAAAATATTGATTAATTTCCGTGATTGTAGCATGTGAACTTGAATTACTTTTCATATGATTTTGGCTTGTCGAAGTTTTTATTTCGAAATGAGTAGTAACTTCCAAAAGTGAATTTCAGTTAGACTATATAGAAGTTGTTTTAAAAGAATTTTCTTTTCAAAAGTTCCTTGTTTATTTTTATTAAGAATATTAGGAAAATTTGGACTGAAAATATTAAAGTGTGAAAAATAATATTATTTTAATCGTTATAATATTATTATAATGTTATAGTATTGAAATAAAAGATTTTGGATTCAAAATATTAATATATGCATTTGGAAAATTATTATATATATATATATATATTAAATAGTACATAAAATGGTTTTGAAGTGATTTGACATATTATATATATACGTCGAATATATATCAAAATAGAACGTGTCGCATAGCGGTAGTTCGTGTTTTTGACTTGTAACTTCAAATGAGTATACCGGGAGATCCGACCGTCGGATTCTCCCGAAATTGGAACAATTGGGTTCGTTTTGAAAATATCTTTTAAATGATAATAAGAGTTTTGAAATCTAACGGTTAGATTTTGAGAAATGTTTAATTCGAATTTGAATGAAAACAACGTCATGGCTTGTAATTGGAAATTCTGGGTATCGACTATTTATATATAAAAAAATTGCAGAAAATTATTACAAAATATTATAAATGATTTGGAATGGATTTAAACCAGTTTTACTTGGTTTTTAAAAGATACAAGCGTTTAAGTGAGATTTGGTGAATATGTGTAAAGCTTATACAACCAGTTTTGAGAAAGAATTTGGAAATAAAATTTTAATTCCTAAATTGAATTGAATTCTTGAGTGAACCTTTAACATAGGGTATGAAATGAATTTTTGGAAAGCTAAATAACTTAACCAGATTTGGGGATTCAGATTTTGCATCTCATGAAATGTAACCAATTATAGGAGACATAATTGGGGAATCAATAATCCTAATAAGAATTTGATTTGATTGGATTTGTTTTGGCGTGAATTATTCAAAAAGACTGAGTTTAACCCATTTAGAATAATTAAACAATAATTAAAAGTAAAAGATATGGAAGACGGTGCAAGACCGGAAATCTTCACATCGAATGGATTACTGCTGGTGCCCTGGATTTGGGTAGCTCCCTTGAAGGGGTTATAGTGGTAGTTGTTTAGACGTACTTGTTGATTGTCCGGATGTGCAAGGGCATCTCTCTTGTACTTGCCATATGGGACGAGGAATAAGGTGATTTCAATTTTGTTTAGACCCAGAACGAATGTAACACCCCGTAATTTTAACAATACTAAAGAAGATAAATTAAAGAATAATTGATTTACTATTCAGAATTAAGGGAAACGGACTGCACCATTGCATCCGTCTCTAAATTATGGTCAAGATAGATATTTGGTTTGCGTAAAACAGACACCTGTGAATATGTTATGAGGGTTTAAAGTTTGTATATGCGTAGAAATGTATGTATGTATGTATGTATACATATATATCGGACAAAACTTATGCAAAAACAGTTCAAAAATAAAAAATTCGGAGTGCGCCAAATTCTCGCTCTAGTGGGTCAACCCCCTAGGGGGTTTCAACACCCGGGTCGACCCCCTTGAAGGGGTATTGACACCAAGGTCGACCCCCCGAGGATGGGTCGACACCCCTAGGGCTGAGGTGGCAGTCGATTTTCCAGGACTGGCAGCTATATATACAGGCTCATTTCTCCTGTTTTCTTCACAGGAAATCAATGGAGGCCAAATATTGTTAGTGCCTGAACTGATTCGGCCCCTTTTCTTCTTCTGCAATTAAAGATTTGAGATTCAAGTGTAGATCTGTTCTTCTTCTATTTTCTAATCCAAACGCTATGAGTTTCACGTTACTTTTAGAATTAAATGATTAAAAGTAAAATGATATGACTATATTTTGGATCCGTTTCTGTGACTGAATTATGCCAGATCTATTGTAAATTGTGAATCTACGACATTTTGAATTGGTTATGACTTTAATCTCAATCCTTATCATATCGAATGTATTATAACTTGTGACTTTATGACATTTGTACATAACTATAATGTAGATCTGAAACCTTTATTATGTTAGATCTAATTTTGATTTTTAGATCTAGCTTATTATTTAGATCACCTTGTGCTTACCATATTGGTCCTGAACTAGTTGGACGTCTAAATTGTTATTTAGATCTTACCATACTCATATGACATCCTTAATATGATTGTACTAGTTTAATTATCACAAGTTCACAAGATCTATTCTCATATGTCCACCTTATCACTATGCCAGTTTATGCGTATGCCAGTTATGTTAGAATAATCACTTTTGTCATCTTCTCATCACCTTTCCCTGTTACTGTTTATGGCCAGGCTATTTTCTAGCCCAGGCATGCCATTACTTATATGCGAATGCGTTTGTTAGGGAACAGGGAAAAAAATTTAAAATTGGCATAACTTGAAGAATGTATATAGACATGAATTTGGACCTGTAATACACCGTGAACATAAGTGGGGAAAAAGGGGCATGAAAACTATAACCTATAACGACATAGGTGAAAATTGGATAATAATGGCATGCCTAGGATCACATTAATAAGAAACTATAAATGCACTTATGACACGAGGTTAGACTGCACTTGCGGGGAAGTCTGCTCGAAACTGACCGGTATATCCAACAACCACAAGTGTTGAATCTAATGTGAGAGTTCTAAGTTCACAAATATGAGATGCGCTAAGACACAGGGTTAAGCCCAATTTATGGAATAAGTCTTCCCGGACCCGCCCGGCATGTCCGGCATGTGGGAGGTCTAGCACACCGTAACCATAAATGAAAAAATGGTAATAAACTGGAATACTTAACCTAGTTGAAGGGATGTGTAATATGTATATATAGGCCCATCAACTTAACCTCTAGGGGTTATATAATTAAAAACACCAATAGGCATGCATAACCTAAGGAAATCTTAGTGGGGATACAAGACAAGGGTGAGAGATTGTATCATTTTGTGTGGGATTCATTTCAATCAGTAACCCATATAATGGTATCAAACGGGTAATCCGTCCTAGGTTGGATTGGGGCACGCTTACTGGGATGATTGTAAGAGATCCAAACGAAGGGGATGTTGTCATGACGGCGTGTTCCAATGGGGTCATGTGCGTGCATAGCTCAACCTGGCAGGGAAAATAAGACGTTGTGACGTCAGTAGATATGATTGTGCATTCAACACGATGGGTTTCCACTTTAGGGAAGTGATACCACCTAATGTAGGACCAACACAGGGTATCTACGGAATAAGGAGCTGATCGATCAGGGTAGTAGTTAGGGTACATCTAGATTCTGGCAAGTATAAAAGTCCATTATAGGGGATGCCTGTGGATGGTATGGGGTTAAAACCTCTCACAAAAAGTACTCCTAAGTCTACCAGTTTATGCATGTTAAGGGTTCATCTCATATTTTGTTATACTTGTACTAGTGCAAAGTAATCATAAGAGGAACGTATATACTCTATCCTGTTTACCTCATCATACTTATCATTTATGATGTTATCTTCCTCATCCACTTTATATGTCTGTCATAATATTTTTATTTATTTACTTGCTAAAAGTAACTGGACTCGCCAGACTTTGTCTGACCCTTTTTGTTTTCTCTTCTTTCTTTCGTTCCCTGCCAGGTTCTTAGGTTGGGAATTCTCAAGCTTAGTCAGGACTCGGTTATCATCTTACATGGAGCAACTTCTAAAGTATTGCTCAGTTTCAATCTTTGCTACTATGGCTTTGTAACACCCCGAATATTCTATTAACAGTAAATTAACAAATTATAGTATAATTAATTCTAATTGAAAGAATTAAGGGAAATGGGTTACGCCATTGCGTTCGTCTCGGAATTCTGCTTGAGATAGAGTCCGAGTTTGCATGAATCGGACTCCGTATGAAAGAGTTATGACTTCTAGAAGTTTCATAATTCCAATTTAAAGTTCAAACGGTTCAAAATTCATTTCAAATTTTGAATTCAGACCCAAACTGGGCTGGGCGGGAAAATTCCCGCCCAGGCACCAGGTCGACCATAGGGTCGACCTGGGGGTCGACCTGGTCAGGGTCGACCTGGGGGTCGACCTGCCCAGTCGACCTGGTGCCTGGTTGGCTCCTCTCGAAGTGAATGGTCTAGATTCATCTGTGATCATCTGATGGCTCAAATCAATCTGAAATTCTATAAATATAACTCAACAATCCAACCTAAATTCACATAAGAAATTAGAGATGGAGCCGCCATGCTGTCGGGAGAAAACTAGGAGGATCCTCCACCTGTAGAAAAGCTTAGAGATGAGCCAAAATCAAAGTTAAAAACATGATTCAAACAATGTTAGTCTACCCAAAGGAAAGCATTTCAAATTAGAACTCAGAATCCAGAATTCAAGTTCATTGTTCGTTGTAAGTATAGTGATTTTTCCGATGTGAATAAAATTAAGACTTGATTCGATGTAAATTGGGAAAGGAATTGTGTTATTATGTAACAACGATGCTAATTCATGTATTGAAACGATTGTGGTATTGTGATGTTTGTGGTATAATTGAGTTTATGTTGATCCTATTGTACATTTAGAATGAAAACAACATCGCATGCAAGTTGTATAGTTCATGTTGTAATCTACACCAACATGTTTATGTGATTATATAGGTCGTATGTATACTTTATTCTAAGAACCGCTATGCCTAAATGGTTATGTTCATATACATGCTCCTATGTTTATACAAAAGTTGCAAGTTCCTAATTGGATCCATGTCAAGATCCACTTTAATATATGTTTCATGTTGTAATTAGACACATGATTGGATCTAGTTCAGACATGCGATGAAATTATACATATTTTATGAAAACGTCATATTATTGTCATATCCTAGTCATGTTCGATGTTATTCCTAGATCCAAAACATGTTAGGCTTATGTTGTATAAATCATATGGTAATTTATGTGACACCTATTTGGTTAGATCCCTATTTCAATGCAAGTTCACATATATGTAAGTTGATTTAGGCTATGTTGTAAATTCACATGTATGTTGATTAGTCTATGTTGCAAGTTCACATCTATGACATTCATGTTGACTATTTTGCAAGTTCACACCTAAGACATTCATGTTGAATATTTTGCAAGTTCACACCTATGATGTTCATATTGACTATGCCAAAAATGCCATGTTTACACCTATGTCATGTTTATGTTAGTGAACTGCTTTATGCCAATTTTGTGTACGCTAAATTAGGCCAAATTTTTAGCCTAATATTATATGTTAAAAATCATGCGAACGTAAAATTAGGCTAAGTTTGTTAGCATAATGCTTAGACGGGGTAACGTTGGGATAAATTGGTAATCATAGGAAAACTTGACATAAAAAAAAATATGGAATTGGCATGTTTGTCACATGCCAAAATTGGTGGCATTTAAAAGGTATAAATTCTTATACCAAAAATGTTAAACTTGTAAAGTGGGCCATAACATTTAATGGTTAGCAAATTTACATATAATAAGTAATAAAGACAAATATGTGATTTAGAAAATACGAGTATGCTTAACACGAGGTTGGATTGAGTTGTGATGTAAACCTGCCCGGACCCGCCCGGCTGTCAAGTAGTCACAACAATACCTATCCAATGTGGGTGGTTAAGCATGGAGCCCAATAAGGACCCGAGGTTAGACTGAGTTACGATGTAAATATGCCCGGAACTGACCGGCATATCCAGTAACCGTAACAATACCTGTCTAATGTGAGTGGTCGATGCTTTAAAAAGCTAAGGACAGACTGTCAGGATGGTAGGGTTAAGTTAACTAAAACACTTAACCAATTCAACATGTTAATTGACGGGTGGGGTTAGGTAAATACAGACACTTAACCATTTAACATGTTTGACAAGAAAACCTTAGTAATGGGGAACCATTTCAGTAGTAACCCAATTAGGTATCATGGTACCCTGAAACTAGGCAGGGTGGGGCACGATTACTGGGCTCGTTATAAGCGGTCAAAAGCGACGGCGGTGGGTGCAACAGTGTGGGTTCTAACAGAGTGCGGACGTGCACACACTTCGGAGCAGACAAACAGGGCACTGGGGGCACCAGTAGTATAACCTATGCATTTCTAGTTTTGTGTGGGGCTGCCACCATGGGACTTGATACACCCTATGGTAGGACCAGCATAGGTATCTACAATCTTTGGGGACCGTAAGACACAGATGATTATGCGAGTAGGAGCCGATCTTTAGAGAAAGGGGATCACTTCACCCGATCACGGGGTGCCAGTTAAGACAATACAAGTAGGTGCAAAGATATAGTGTGGGGTGCGATAGTATATTCGATTCAAACTGCTTTATCTTAGTTTATGATATTCTCCTATTTCCAGTTTATACCTATCATGCCCTTATTCTTATACCCATACCGAAGAGTCAGTAAACTTACAAGGCTTTATGTCTGACCCTATTTTCTTTCGTCTTCTTTTCTTCCGTTTCCCCCCTCCCAGGTCCACAGGGAGGAAACAACTCAGCTTAGTCAGACTCTTTGCAAGCTTCAAGATAGTAGATGTAGGGTTTGGACTCTCTCTCCTTGGCTATGGTTGTTGGACACAATCATGGGGATTTATGCAGCTTTAATTATGTTTTATGCTTCTTTATTAAATAACCAATACATAAATGATGATGTAATGTTTTGGAAGTTATTATGTGACAGTTATGGAAATGTTTTGTATGAACACGTATTTATGAAATAAAAAGTCTGTTGTTTTCTGCTGCTTATATATATGTGCTTATATCTGTCTTGTGTTTTATCTGTGACATTTACTTACAAACCTCCACCAAAGTTAAGGCATTCCCTTTGTAAGTGACCTTGATGGAGGGTGGGGAGTTTCACTTGGTATCAGAGCACAGATTTACCAGACTTGATAAAAGTTATTTAAACTATTTTCAAAAAGAAGTTTAAAGAAGCAGCGTTTTCAAGAAAAAGAATTATTTTTAAAAAGGCATAATTCCCCAAAAGTCATATGCACTAAATCTCTATCCTTTGTCTTGAATACTTTCCTTTTTGTTCCAGCATGTCTGGAGATCTTAACCTTCTGGAAGAAGTACCAATCCCTGGCTAGTTCCGAAGGTACCTAGAGGCTAGGGCCAATGGTGCGGGCCCAGCAGACATTCCTCCTCCCACAGTGGCAGCAGTTCCTCCTCCTCCTCCTCGTGGAAATACTTTCGCTAAGACATGTAGAGACTTCAAGGCTATGGGTGGAAAGGACTTTTATGGAATTGAATCATTTGTGGCAACAAGGCACTGGATGAAGGAGACCGAAGATTTGTTCGTCATCTTCGAAGTTGACGACAGGCAAAAGGTACAACTAGCAGTGTGGTTGCTAAAAGATGAAGCTTCCTATTGGTGGGAAGTTACCCATGCTGAAAGGCCAGTGGAGACTTGGGAAGATTTCAGGATGAGATTTAAGATGAAATTCCTCTCCCAAGCTGAAAGAAGCCTGCAGATGGAGAAGTTCCTAACTCTTAAACACGGAAGTATGACAATCAAGGAGTACGTCAACAGTTTAATCAGCTGGCCAGATTTGGGCTGGATTTAGTAAATACCCAACACAAGAAGGCCCTTTGCTTCGTCAAAGGCCTGAATGAGCCTCTACACAGCCTTGCTATGACCCATATACCCATGGGGGCAACTTATGAAAGCTTGGTGGACATGGCGTTGCTACACGAGGTAGATAAAGGCAAGAAAGAGGCAAAGGTGGAAGTGCCTCAAGAAAAGAAAGAGGGTTTACAAACTAAGAAGACATACTTCAAGAAAGGAGGGAAGAACAACAAACCCCGCGAAAAGAGAAGGTGTAATTTTTGTGGCATTGTTGGACATAAGAAAAAGACTGCAGGAAGAAGAAGCAAAGATGAATGGTGGTTGTTTCCATTGTGGAGAGACTGGACACTTGGCTAAGGACTGCCCAAAGAAGCGGGGGTAGGGACAGAGGACTGGATCCACCTCAAAAGGACAGGTTCATGCGCTGGTGGCACCTCCATAGGAACGAGGTAGAAATATTTCTGTAGAAAGCTTAGTTTATCTTTATGATCATCCAGTTCGCACTCTCTTTGATTCTGGTGCATCACACTCCTTTATTTCATCTGCTTTAGTAGAATCTCTGCACCTAGACACTAGTATGGTAGAAGATCCCTTGGTTGTTTCAAATCCAATTGGGGGCTCGGCTTATTTGTCGATGGTTTGCTTGGATCTGAAAATCTCTATTCTAAGTGTTGAATTTAGATGTAGCGCCTTTGTTTTGGGCTTCTCAGGATATGTACTGATCTTAGGCATGGACTGGTTATCCAGTAATGGTGCCATTCTTGATTGTGAGAAAAGAGTGGTTAGACTCTTGACTTGGCTCGGTAACACTCTAGAAATTTCTTGTAATCCCTTGAATGTTGTTATGCTTAGTTATCTAGAGTCGCTTGACACTTCTGTTGAGAATTTGCAGTCGTTTAGAGCGGTCCGGGAATATCCGGATGTCTTTGAAGAGGTAGGCTTACCTCTGAAGCGGGAAATAGACTTCTGCATATATCTTGTTGATAATGCAAAGCCCGTAGCTCTGCCTGTTAGACACATGGCTCCAAAGGAGAGAAAGGAGCTCAGTATGCAAGTTAAGGAGTTTCTCGAGAAGGGGTTTATAAGGAGAAGTATCTCGGAATGGGGTGCTCCAGTGGTGTTCGCCACCAAAGCAGATGGTTCACTATGTCTTTGTGTAGACTATAAGGAGCTAAACAAGCTGACTAAAAATAATAGACATCCGCTGTAACACCCCACCTCCTCCAGGGTCACTCACAAGAGAATGCACTAGCTTTATAGGGGCGTTGTCTAGGTAAACATGCACAGAAATATTACAAGACAGAAAATATAAAATAGCAGAAGAAAAACCAAATTTCATTACCTCATAAAATTATAAGGTCTAAAGCCTTTACATCAAAATGCCTTTAAAAGCCATTACATTTGAAACCTGTCTTGCAATAGTTAAAGAAGCATAAAACCACATTCATAAAATATTCCCCAAGTAAAACGGTAAAGCAGCCATAGCCAAGAAAAATCCAAGCCATACATGGTGACCTTGAAGCAGAGGAAGTCCGAGCTAAATAACAGTATTTCCTCCCTGAAAACCTGGGGGGGGGAACGGAAGACAAAGAGGTGAAAGAAACGGGGTCAGTCATAAAGACTGGTAAGTCCTATCTACTTCCAGCATAAAAACAGGTAAAGGTAACATGACATGCATAAACTGAAAGTAAACATAAGGATGATGACAAGATAGACAAGCTAAACCAAGGTAACACGATGAACTACTGTATCAAGATAAACTACGGTCACTATGAATCAAGTATAAGATCCCAAGGTTCTATCGAGTATAACATCCCAAGGTTCTATCGAGTATAACACCCCAAGGTTCTATCAAGAATAACACCCCAAGGTTCTATCAAGTATAACACCCCAAGGTTCTATCAAGTATATTTTCCCTGCACCTTCCGTACTAGTATCCCAACCCGTGTCATGTGTTAGCTACAAAATGTCCCTTGCCCATTGTCATGAAATGGTCCATGTCAACCTAATGTAGGTTTTCCCAACTCGTATGTTTCTTTCCATGTATAAGTTTAGTCCTTTGCCGTAAATCCTATGGGCTTCCTCACGTAGTTCTATACCAATTCAACGTAGTTCCATTATCCTTGAAATCGTTTGGACTGTCACCCTTGATCCAGCTGTATTTTCATACCATGAATTCTCGAATGTTCGGCTAGGATTTATGCCACCTAGGACCATAGGGATTACGCTACCTACTAAATGTTTTCGTAACTCGGTTTGGGTTTAAGCCACCTAGGACCGCTAGGGATTACACTACCCGTCAACCGCGCCCTTTTTCCGCCATATGTATCGTTAATCATTTTTCCATGTCTAGATGCACATGTATCTCAATGTGCCATCCGAGTCCCGTGACAGGGCTAATCAAGAAATACAGGACTCGGTCGGGAGCATTAGGTTATCTGCCGATGCAGATATCAAGGTCTGTTTTTCTACCGGTGGTTATGGTCCCACGTGACCCCTCCCTCAACTACTGAAAGGCAATCTAAGAAAATCATGCACGAGAACTATACTTCGGCCATCCATGCCCCACTTTCCTATTGGCCAACCTCACCCATAACTAGATAACGAGTGTATGGTCTGTTGGGAGTTCTCTGCATTTCCGCATACGTACACGATTGAGTAAAGATGGTAGGTAGTCGATGACGTGCTATCACAGGGCTAAACTACGTATCGCCGACTTCACGCTAATCCACCCCAGTCTTTAGGTTGCTCGCACAGCAACCAAGGCATATCCTTGGTTCTTCTACCGCAGACCTTAACCTCTGTGAGTCCAGGCGGATCATCTGCAACCTCATAGAGGGATACAAAGAGTACCCTCACGTCCCCCGAAGCTACCGCTTCGTCACCGAATTCGCTGGATCCTTTATCTAAGTCAGATAAACATTCGCTCCTCCTCGTGTGTTTGTTTAAACGATGACCTACCGTATCAGGTTACGCATCTATTTGTGAAATGGTCCAATTCTCTTGACTAAGAATTATTACTTTATTATCCTTAACTGAGGCTAATCACTTAGTTTCCCTTCCCGTTATCCTTATTGACTACGATTTTCCACTTAGTCCCCTGAACTAGGGTTTTGTCTAATGGGTTAAGTGTTGTCATTCGAGTTCATGACTTACCCCGCCTATGAATCATGTCAAAATTGGCTAAGTATTCATGTTCAGGACTTAGCCCTACAAACCACGTATCAAGTTGGTTAAGTATATCAAGAAGTTCATGACTTAACCCTAGATTATCGTGTCAGATTGGTTAATTATAGGTTAACTTAACCCTATCAAATTACCATGTCAGATTGGTTAAGTATAGGTTATCTTAACCTCATCAAGCTACCACGTTAGATTGGTTAAGTATAGGTTGTCTTAACCTCATCAAATCATCGAGTAAAATTGGTTAAGTGTAGGTTAACTTAACCCCATTAAATTATCGAGTCGGATTGGTTAAGTATAGGTTAACTTAACCCCATTAAATTATCGAGTCGGATTGGTTAAGCATATTTAAGAGGTTCGTGACTTAACCCTATCAAATCATCAAGTCAGATTGGTTAAGTGTAAGTTAATCTTAACCCCATCAAATTACCTAGTCGGATTGGTTAAGTGTAGGTTAACTTAACCCCATCCACTAGTGGTATTTATAATGTTTAAGTATCATTCTTGTGGGTTTACTTAACCCTACCACGCATCGCGTTATCCTAGTCGGGTGTTATCAACCCATTTAAGTTAAACTAACCCATCCACTAATCGTGTTATATGGTTAAGTGTCTTTAATTAATCAAGTCTGGTCTTACTTAACCTACCCATTCATGTCATATCGGTTAAGTGCCATTAGTCAAACTAACTTAACATTATCATGTGGCATTAAGTAAATTAATGCACCCCAACCTCTCACATTAGACTTTGTTGTGGTTACTGGTTACACCGGGCGGGTCCGGGCAGCTTTACACCACAACCTAGTCTAACCTCGGGTTTTAAGCGCGATATGACCAACTACTCACATTGGGTCTTATTATCTGTAGCTACTGGATTTTCCGGGCGGTTCCGGGCAGATTTATGCTACAAACTCAACCCAACATCGAGTTGGCCACTTTCATGTTTTCCTACTTGTCATGTTCATGTCAAATTTAGGTCACGAAAAAGTCCACGTTTTCCACTTATGCCCATTGTCCCATTACTTAGTTCATGTTAAGTTTCATAGCCCATCTCAAGTTTGCCTAAACTACCCAAGGTGTATTCCCAACGCAAGTGAAAGCGAGTCAACATAGTAGGAATAATATGACAACATATTAGCCTCAAACATGTATGATAGCATAAAGGGATTGGCCTCAAATATGTATGATAGCATAAAGGGATTGGCCTCAAACATGTATGATAGCATAACACTAGGTTCATCATCGTAGGCATGTAAATGGTCATGAGGGGTTTAGGTTCTTTTACATGCATAAGCCCCAAGTCAAGTTCATATGAATGTTCCACAAGTCAAATTGTTCTAAGGGTTCATGCCAACATTCCACAAGTCAAGATTCAATCTTGCATGATAAACTAGGTAAAACACAACATGAGTGGCATGATTTAATCACTAAGAAATAGCCTAAAGTCATAGGTTCAAGAGAGGGGCAAGACTAGTTTCACATAGAATAACATACTTTGGTTTCATCTCATTTTATTCCATGTCAACATTAGAACTACCGTTTAGATCAAAAAGTAGCTAGAAATTACAAAGCGTGGCTAGAGATTTATGAGCAAGCATTTGTCGTAGAACGGTGTTGAGATGATGCTCTACTTCCTTGATTTGATGTAGAAAGCTTGCTCCTTTGACTTGAATCAAGTTTGCATGCTTAAGCATTTGAAGTTGAAGATGGAGGCCATGATCAAGAGACATTTGGGTAGCACTTTGTTGTTAGGATAGTTTGTAGTGAATTAGGCTAGGTCTTAGGGTGTTTTTATAGGAGTTAGGACTAGTTTAGGCCCTTAGATTAACCCTAGTTTAGATCTGAACCATCCAATCTCGTCACAGGCCAACAGAACAGACCCAAAGGAGCAAGCAGGTGCACCAGGCCAACCTGGCTCGACCAGGGAGGTCGACCCCTAGGTCGACACCCAGGTCGACTGCCCAATCGATCTGGTCCCTGGGGGGTCGACTCCCCAGTCGACCTGGGGCTGGGCGGGAAATTTTCCCGCCCAGTCTATTTGGGGCTAAATTCGACATTTCAAAATCTGTTTTCGTTTTCTGATTTTTCGTGAAACTTCTAGAGGCCATATCTCGGTCATACAAACTCCGATTTACGTAATTTCGGACTCGTTTCCAACCAGAATTCCGAGACGAATGCAACGGTGCAACCCGTTTCTCTTGATTCTTATTTTAAAATTTAATTCTGCCTCGATTCTTGTCTTAACACGTTATTAAAATTCGGTTTGTTACATTCTCCCCTCCTTTAAGGATTTCATCCCCGAAATCTCTAAGTTAGGAAAACTTATCCTACCATCCATCATCCATCTTCTCAAAACATCATCCACAAGCAAACATTGTCCTTAAGAGATTTCTAATGTTGTATGAACATATGCAGAAAGTGTGTGTACATGTTCCTTATCTAATGAAAATGATCAGGCCTGATTGATCTTCTAAATGCAAAATATGTTTAGTGCAATGAATCCACATGTATGCAAATAGTCCTAGCCACATAAACACTATATGTGTGCACAACCATTCATCCATATGCAATATTCACATGATAACACATTCAAATTCATCCATAAACAAGTATAAACACGTATACATATGAAATATGAAATGTGACTGAGCCGATCTAGTGCCTAGTGTGTATTCGAGCATCCACGAGCAACCACTTGCAAGCACTTGCAACCATATCAATCATAACATGTTTTCAAATACATGTTTACATCCACAGGGTTCTACCTAAGGTCCTCAAGATAGGACCGAGAAGATAAGCAAGATAAACTCCTTTTGGATTACAAGAAATCCCTTTCTAAACCCAACCCATATCCTATAAAGCCCAAAAGGTTTAGTCAACCTAACAGACACCTTCAAACCTTGACATGTATTATTAACCGATGAGTCATACCCCCTATGGAGTTTGCAACAGAAATAAGATCGAGAATAGGACCGAGAGGATATGTATAAAAGATAGCATGCGGGTAAGCTCTATAGGAAAATAGGGATCAAGAATATACTCTTAAAAAGAGATATGATGCGCGTATCTTGTCTTCAATCTTCTAAGTCGCATTTCCTTGAGCTTAATTCCATTGTGCTTTGACCATCTTTAACTTCATGATTTCGTGGCCTCTTAACTCCTATTTCCAAATATGAGCTGGAACTCACTCCATTGTCGCCTCTCGTTCCACTTTTACTTATTCTCCCTCTATTATACTTGGCTCAACCATATCCGTGCACTCATGGTTTCATGTAAGCTCTCCAAAATTCACTAGTGAATCATGGATCTCGTTTACTCGCTCTACGGCATTCCACGCAGAAGAACTTATCTCTTGAAAACAAACAGATGCCAACCATGTTACCAAGTGTACTTACTAGAGTGATTTCCATAACTCATGCACAAGCGAAATGAACCATCCGCCTTAGTGGCGAACTCTACTCGAACAGATTACCAACAAATGCATCAAGAGGTTCTAGGTAACCAATCATGACAGAACCCTAAAGGTTACACGAGACTTCGAGGGTATTACCGAGGCAAGTCAACAGCCTAACTACCCTCCTTTCAGAACCGAGAATGGCACCCTTACTGGATAACCACTCCATTCCTAGAATTCAACCCATAGCTTAAAAGCATAAGAATTATTCCCAAAAATCATAGGCGTCCTCAAATCCAAACAAGTCATGAAAAAATGGACCGATTCCTCAACAAGATTTGAGACAAAAATGGGATCCTCTACTATGCTAGTACGAAGGTGCAGAGACTCAACTATCGAAGCGGACTTAAATGATGCGGTGATCAAAGCAAAGTCCTGACGGGATGATATAGAAGAGAAGCTAAACCTTTCACAGAAACGTTACCATCCTTCTTAGGTACGCTAATAGTGAGAGCATACAATTGCCCTCTCGATGATATTGTCCTCGTCTCATTATACTTGACTATCTTTCCCTTTTTACCCTACTAGAGATACTCTCTCTTGTCGTGGGTTTTATCAGTCACCCTTTTCCTCCTTTGTGGATTAAGCCATACCAACAAGTTGCTTGTCCTTAAGCTTGTATCCTTTATCCTTGTTCTTACTATCCTTTCTTATAACGCGGTAACAGGTCTCTCGAGAACTAACTCCATCGTACCGAAAACACTGACGTAGTTAGAAAAAGATTAGTCGCAGTTCAAACCACTGTGACTACAGGTGGAGGAAAGAAAGGAAAAGAGATTCAATCAAGGAAACAAAGGATAATGCTAATGGCCTTTGGGGAATAGCCTTTAAAAATAAAACTTTCCTTGAAAAATGCTTCTTTGTAAACGGTTTTCAAATAGTTTTCAGAAGGTTTTAAAACTTTTGCCCAGTCTAGTAATCTTCTGCTCTGATACCAAATGTAACACCCCACCTCCGCCAGGGTCACTCACAAGAGAATGCACTAGCTTTGGAGGGGCGTTGTCTAGGTAAACATGCATAGAAATATTACAAGACAGAACATATAAAACAGCGGAAGAAAAACCGAATTTCATTACCTCATAAAATTATAAGGTCTAAAGCCTTTTACATTAAAATGCCTTTAAAAGCCATTACATTGGAAACCTGTCTTGCAATAGTTAAAGAAGCATAAAACCACAGTCATAAAATATTCCCCAAGTAAAACGGTAAAGCAGCCATAACCAAGAAAAATCCAAGCCATACATGGTGACCTTGAAGAAGAGGAAGTCCGAGCTAAATAACAGTATTTCCTCCCTGAAAACCTGGGGGGGGGGGAACGGAAGACAAAGAGGCGAAAGAAACGGGTCAGTCATAAAGACTGGTAAGTCCTATCTACTTCCAGCATAAAAACAGGTAAAGGTAACATGACATGCATAAACTGAAAGTAAACATAAGGATGATGACAAGATAGACAAGCTAAATCAAGGTAACACGATGAACTACTGTATCAAGATAAACTACGGTCACTATGAATCAATTATAAGATCGCAAGGTTCTATCGAGTATAACATCCCAAGGTTCTATCGAGTATAACACACCAAGGTTCTATCGAGTATAACACCCCAAGGTTCTATCAAGTATAACACCCCAAGGTTCTATCAAGTATATTTGCCCTACATCTTCCGTACTAGTATCCCAACCCGTGTCATGTGTTAGCTACAAAATGTCCCTTGCCCATTGTCATGAAATGGTCCATGTCAACCTAATGTAGGTTTTCGCAACTTGTATGTTTCTTTCCATGTATATGTTTAGTCCTTTGCCGTAAATCCTACGGGCTTCCTCACGTAGTTATATACTACTTCAACGTAGTTCCATTATCCTTGAAATCGTTTGGACTGCCACCCTTGATCTAGCTGTATTTTCTTACCATGAATTCTCGAATGTTCGGCTAGGATTTATGCCACCTAGGACCACTAGGGATTACTCTACCTACTAAACGTTTTCGTAACTCGGTTTGGGTTTAAGCCACATAGGACCACTAGGGATTACGCTTCCTGTCAACCACGCCCATTTTTCCGCCGTATGTATCGTGAATCGTTTTACGATATCTAGATGCACATGTATTTCAATGCGCCATCCGAGTCCCGTGACAGGGCTAATCAAGAAATACAGGACTCGGTCGGGAGCTTTAGGTTATCTACTGATGCAGATATCAAGGTCTGTTTTTCTACCGGTGGTTATGGTCCCACATGACCCCTCCCTCAACTACTGAAAGGCAATCCAAGAAAATCATGCATGAGAACTATACTCCGGCCATCCATGCCCCACTTTCCTATTGGCCAACCTCACCCATAACTAGATAGCGAGTGTATGGTCTGTTGGGAGTTCTCTGCATTTCCGCATACGTACACGATTGAGTAAAGATGGTAGGTAGTCGACGACGTGCTATCACAGGGCTAAACTAAGTAACGCCTACTCCACGCTAATCCACCCCAGTCTTTAAGTTGCTCGCACAGCAACCAAGGCATATCCTTGGTTCTTCTACCGCAGACCTTAACCTCTGTGAGCCCAGGCGGATCATCTGCAACCTCACAGAGGGATACCAAGAGTACCCTCACGTCCCCCGAAGCTACCGCTTCGTCACCCAGTTCGCTGGAGCCTTTATCTAAGTCAGATAAACATTCGCTCCTCCTCG
This sequence comes from Allium sativum, assembly GCA_030737875.1. Classification (NCBI taxonomy): domain Eukaryota; kingdom Viridiplantae; phylum Streptophyta; class Magnoliopsida; order Asparagales; family Amaryllidaceae; genus Allium; species Allium sativum. The sequence goes on along the minus strand of CM060922.1, from coordinate 136,547,076 downwards.
TGTGTTTGTTTAAACGATGACCTACCGTATCAGGTTACACATCTATTTGTGAACTGGTCCAATTCTCTTGACTAAGAATTATTACTTTGTTATCCTTAACTGAGGCTAATCACTTAGTTTCCCTTCCCATTATCCTTATTGACTACGATTTTCCACTTAGTCCCCTAAACTAGGGTTTTGTCTAATGGGTTAAGTGTTGTCATTCGAGTTCATGACTTACCCCGCCTAAAAATCATGTCAAAATTGGCTAAGTATTCAAGTTCAGGACTTAGCCCTACAAACCATGTATCAAGTTGGTTAAATATATCAAGAAGTTCATGACTTAACCCTAGATTATCGTGTCAGATTAGTTAAGTATAGGTAAACTTAACCATATCAAATTACCATCTCAGATTGGTTAAGTATAGGTTATCTTAACCTCATCAAGCTATCGCGTCAGATTGGTTAAGTATAGGTTGTCTTAACCTCATCAAATCATCGAGTAAAATTGGTTAAGTGTAGGTTAACTTAACCCCATTAAATTATCGAGTCGGATTGGTTAAGTATAGGTTAACTTAACCCCATTAAATTATCGAGTCGGATTGGTTAAGCATATTTAAGAGGTTCGTGACTTAACCCTATCAAATCATCAAGTCAGATTGGTTAAGTGTAAGTTAATCATAACCCCATCAAATTACCGAGTCGGATTGGTTAAGTGTAGGTTAACTTAACTCCATCCACTAGTCGTATTTATAATGGCTAAGTATCATTCTTGTGGGTTTACTTAACCCTACCACGCATCACGTTATCCCAGTTGGGTGTTATCAACCCATTTAGGTTAAACTAACCCATCTGCTAATCGTGTTATATGGTTAAGTGTCTTTAAGTAATCAAGTCCGGTCTTACTTAACCTACCAATTTATGTCATATCGGTTAAGTGCCATTAGTCAAACTAACTTAACATTATCATGTGGCATTAAGTAAATTAATGCACCCCAACCTCTCACATTATACTTTGTTGTGGTTACTGGTTACGCCGGGTGGGTCAGGGCAGCTTTACACCACAACCTAGTCTATCCTCGGGTTTTAAGCGCGATATGACCAACTACTCACATTGGGTCTTATTGTCTGTAGCTACTGGATTTGTCGGGCGGTTCCGGGTAGATTTATGCTACAAACTCAACCCAACCTCGAGTTGGCCAATTTCATGTTTTCCTACTTGTCATGTTCATGTCAAATTTAGGTCACGACAAAGTCCACGTTTTCCACATATGCCCATTGTCCCATTACTTAATTCATGTTAAGTTTCATAGCCCATCTCAAGTTTGCCTAAACCACCCAAGGCGTATTCCCAACGCAAGTGAAAGCGAGTCAACATAGTAGGAATAATATGACAACATATTGGCCTCAAACATGTATGATAGCGTAAAGGGATTGGCCTCAAACATGTATGATAGCATAAGGGGATTGGCCTCAAACATGTATGATAGCATAACACTAGGTTCATCATCGTAGGCATGTAAATGGTCATGAGGGGTTTAGGTTCTTTTACATGCATAAGCCCCAAGTCAAGTTCATATGAATGTTCCATAAGTCAAATTGTTCTAAGGGTTCATGCCAACATTACACAAGTCAAGATTCAATCTTGCATGATAAACTAGGTAAAACACAACATAAGTGACATGATTTAATCACAAAGAAATAGCCCAAAGTCATAGGTTCAAAAGAGGGGCAAGACTAGATTCACATAGGCTAACATACTTAGGTTTCATCTCATTTTATTCCATGACAACATTAGAACTACCGTTTAGATCTAAAAGTAGCTAGAACTTACAAAGCGTGGCTAGAGATTTATGAGCAAGCATTTGTCGTAGAACGGTGTTGAGATGATGCTCTACTTCCTTGATTTGATGTAGAAAGCTTGCTCCTTTGACTTGAATCAAGTTTGCATGCTTAAGCCTTTGAAGTTGAAGATGGAGGCCATCATCAAGAGACATTTGGGCAGCACTTTGTTGTTAGGATGGTTTGTAGTGAATTAGGCTAGGTCTTAGGGTGTTTTATAGGAGTTAGGACTAGTTTAGGCCCTTAGATTAACCCTAGTTTAGATCTGAACCATCCAATCTCGTCATAGGCCAACAGAACAGACCCAAAGGAGCAAGCAGGTGCACCAGGCCAACCTGGCTCGACCAGGAAGGTCGACCCCCAGGTCGACACCCAGGTCGACTGCCCAGTCGACCCGGTCCCTGGGGGGTCGACTCCCAAGTCGACCTGGGGCTGGGCGGGAAATTTTCCCGCCCAGTCTGTTTGGGGCTAAATTTGAAATTTTAAAAGCTGTTTTTGTTTTTTGATTTTTCGTGAAACTTCTAGAGGCCATATCTCGGTCATACGGACTCCGATTTACGAAATTTCGGACTCATTTCCAGCCATAATTCCGAGACGAACGCAACGACGCAACCCGTTTCTCTTGATTCTTATTTTAAAATTTAATACTACCTCGATTCTTTTCTTAACATGCTATTAAAATTTGGGTTGTTACATCCTCTTCCCAGAATAGACGATTTGTTTGATCAGCTTGTAGGTGCGTCGGTCTTCTCCCAACTTGATCTGGCTACTGGGTTCCATCAGCTAAGGGTAGCTAAGGATAACATTGATAAAACGACGTTCAGAACCCCAGACGGTTTCTTCGAGTGTCTTGTCATGCCTTTTGGTTTGACAAACACAACCGCTTATTTCGTGGACCTAATTAGCAGGGTGTTCAGAGAATTCCTCAATAAGTTCGTGGTGGTCTTCGTAGATGATATTTTGATCTTCTCAAAGAATGAGGAAGAACATGCTCAGCATCTGAAGGAGATCATGGAAACTCTTCGAGTTCATCAGCTAAAAGCCAAATTCTCCAAGTGCCACTTTTGGAGAGAAGAAGTAAGATTTCTTGGACATATAGTGTCCAAAGAAGGGTTAGCTGTGGACCCCGCGAAAGTGGTGGCAGTGCAATATTGGAAGACACCAAGAAATGCAAACGAAGTCCGAAGCTTTCTTGGGCTAGCCGGTTTCTACCGAAAGTTCATTAGGGATTTCGCGAAAATCTCAGCTCCACTCACAGGGATAACAAAGAAGAATCTGGCGTTCACTTGGGATTTGGATTGCGAGTTTGCTTTCCAACGATTAAAAAGGGCTCTTACAACAGCCCCAGTTCCGACTTTACCGGATGGAAGCAAGATGTTCACAGTATATACGGATGCTTGTGGTACAGGACTAGGCGCCGTTCTGATGCAAGAAGGGAGGTTTGTAGCTTATGGTGGAAGACAATTGAAAGTTCATGAAAAGAACTACCCAACCCATGATCTTGAGTTAGCCGCCATCGTCTTTGCACTTAAGTCTGGGCGCCATTATCTCCTAGGTGAGAAGTTCGAATTATATACTGATCATAAATCGTTGAAGTATCTTTTCTCGTAGAAAGATCTTAACTTGAGGCAGCAAAGGTGGATGGAGTTCCATGCCTCGTATGATTTTGAGATTTCCTATACTCCTAGCAAAGGCAATGTAGTAGTAGACGCGTTGAGCAGAAAGAAGAGGCAATACTAGCATTTGGGTAATAGTGGACAGGCTTACTAAAAGCACCCACTTTATACCTATCAAGAGTAGAAGGACTGCCTCGTCTCTAGCTTCTCTTTATCTCAAGGAAATAGTTCGACTCCATGGAATACCCTCCAGCATAGTGAGTGACAGAGATCCCATCTTTACGAGCGAATTTTGGCGGAGTCTGCAAGAAGCTGTAGGCACACAGTTATGCTTGAGCATGGCCTATCACCGCCAAACTGATGGTCAGACAGAAAGGGTGAATAGAGTATTAGAAGATCTTTTGAGACTATGCGTTCTTGACTTCAGGGGGACATCGGAGGATCATCTTCCTTTAGTGGAATTCGCCTACAACAACAGCTACCAAGCCACCATCGGCATGGCGCCCTTCGAAGCTCTATATGGAAGACCATGTCGATCACCGACTTGTTGGTGGGAGTCTACTGAAAGCTTATACTTGGGCCAGACATGATTAGAGAGACTTCAGAAAAAGTGGACTTGATACGAAGGAGAATGAAGACTGCCCAAGATAGATAGAAATCCGATGCAGACAAAAGAAGGACCGACCTTGAGTTTGAGGTTGGGGATTGGGTTTTCCTTAAGGTATCCCCTTTAAGGATCATCGTTCGCTTTGGATCCGCAGGAAAGCTAGCACCAAGATCTGTATGACTGTTCCCTATCATCGAGAAGATTGGGAAAATGGCTTATAGAGTAGAGCTGCCTGAAAGACTGGCTGGAATTCACAATGTCTTTCACGTTTCTCGTGTCCGAAAATGTCTACGTGAATCTGCAGAAGTGGTGGAGCCAAGCATCCTAGAAGAAGCCGAAGTGGAATGCGAAGCAACTGTGAGGAGAGTTCCAACTCGAATCATAGGAACTGAAATCAAAAAGTTGCGCAACCGCGAAGTCAAACTCGTTAAGGTTCAGTGGAGCGACGCCGAGGAAGACGCGACTTGGGAAACTAAGGACATAATAAGTGTGGCCTACCGTTTTCTTTTTGAGGGTACATCTTTGGTTTCTCTTTGTCCTTAAGTTGTGCTTGTATCTATCTTTTTAGGTAGAATCTCCTTGATATTATCCTTTATCCTTAGGTAGAAACCCCTTTGGATGTAAACATGTAATTGAAACATGCTATGGTTGATGGCTACAAGTGGTTGCAAGTGATTGCTAGTGGTTGCTCATGGATGCATATACACACACAAGGTTTTAGATCGGCTCAGTCACTTCATATTGCATATGCATATATGTATTCATATTTGTATGTGGTTGAAACTTGATATGTCATCATATGGATGTTGCATTTGTATAAATGGTTGCACACTCATGTAGAATTATGAGTAAGGACAAATTTGCATACATATGGATTCATGACACTTACATGATTTGCATTAAGGAGGTCAACAGAATCAGTAGACCGCCTAATTTTTGCATTAGATAAGAACATGTATACACACTATGCATATGATCATAAAGCATTAAAAATCTTTTAAGGACAATGGACGTCTGTGTTTGATGGTTGAGTAGATGGACAATTGGATGTTAGGACTTACGTTCTCCTAGACTTGAAGATTTCGGGGACGAAATCCTTTAAGGAGGGGAGAATGTAACACCCCGAATTTTCTGTTAACAGTAAATTAACAAATTATAGTATAATTAATTCTAATTTAAAGAATTAAGAGAAATGGGTTACGCCATTGCGTTCGTCTCGGAATTTTGCTTGAGATAGAGTCCAAGTTTGCGTGAATCGGACTCCGTATAAAGGAGTTATGACCTCCGGATGTTTCAGAATTCAAATTTAAAGGTCAAACGGTTCAAAATTCAGTTCAAATTTCGAATTCAGACCCAAACTGGGCTGGGAGGGAAAATTCCCGCCCAGGCACCAGGTCGACCATAGGTTCGACCTGGGGGTCGACCTGGATGACCAGGTTGACCATAGGGTCGACCTGCCCAGTCGACCTGGTTTGGCCCTGGCTGGCCTGGTCGGGTTTTGTTCGATTTCTGAGGCTTGGTTGTGTCACTATGGCTTACTTGTCGCATTTTGGTTGGCTCCTCTCGAAGTGAACGGTCTAGATTCATATGTGATCATCTGACGGTTCAAATCAATATGAAATTCTATAAATATAACTCAACACTCCAACCTAAATTCACATAAGAAATTAGATACGGAGCCGCCATGCTGTCGGGAGAAAACTAGGAGGAGCCTCCTGTAATGACCCGTATTCTACACATCATAGGATCGTAGAATATTTATTTCTTTCCCGTATGAAGTCATACGGTCATGTAACTTTGGGAAACATCCACTAGAGTCATTTCCCATGATCATGATTTTTGTCGATTTTTAAATGACCATTTTGGCCCTAGTTGGTACTGTTTTGGCCATAACTTTTGATTGGAAACGAATTTTGACTTGAAACCACTTCCATTTGATTCGTTTGATGGTTTACCTTTCCGTAGAGTGGTTACATTAGCCAAACGGACTTACCGATTGGGAGATATGGCTGAAACAAGGTTTGGAGGGTGAAAAACTGCTTAACCGGGCCAAATCAGGTGATTAGTTAGTAGGCCCATAACCCATTTCGGGATTAGGGTTATGGGAGGGCAGAAATGAGATGGAGAATCATTCCATTTCAGTTTTCTAGCCTCCACTTATCACCAAGGATCCCTAAAAATGGCCTCCAACCTCTAAATCACCTCCAAATCATCTTTTGGTCAAGGATTTGGCTTAGCAACCCCTAATCAAGGAAGATCTACACCAAATCAACGTTGAAGCTGCTGTTTAGCATTGGGATTCACATCAAATCAGAGATTTATTTCAGATCTTAGTTTATTTTGTGGCTAAGGTGAGTGATTTGCATAGTTTTACACTAATTATGGCTAATTAGGGGTGATTAGTGCTAATTAGCGAATTTAAGCATGATAAAATTCCGGAAAAATGTTCATAAATTTCTAAATGATGTTTTAGACCTCTAATATGAATTTGGGTTAATTTGGTTAAGTTTTGCTAATCCTATCATTTGTTTCACCTAAATATGCTTAAGGGGAAATATGGGATTTTGGGTATGTTTGATCCATTTTAACCTATCATATTGATGTTTTGATGTTTGTGGTTGATTATGCATGTTGCTATGACTGTATGAAATGCTTTGTGATTGGTTAGAATAGTTGGAATGGTCAAAAACGCCGTCGAGGGGCGTAAACAGTCACTGGAACAGCTGCAGGAACTATGCAGGGATCCGGATCGGATCGCATGCCACGTCCACGAACCGATGGTGTCGATCCGATCCGATCAAGATTTCGCGAGACAACCCGTGTTGCTTCACGAAGAGGTGACCCGATCTGCTCCTATCTTCCACGAACTGACCAGCCTCACGAACTGATGGGAAGTCACGACCCGATCCATGTAGCACGATCCGATCCGTTGGAACGCAATCCGCAGGGAGTTCACGATCCGACCAGAAGAGGAGACCCGATCCGATGGAGACTGGATTCACGAGACAATGGAGGAGGGTGATCCGATCACCTGGAGGATCACGACCCGATCCGATGCAGGAGGCGCGACCCGATCCGAATGCCTACGGCCGATCCGATCCGATGAAGAATGTGAAGGCTGATCCAATCTGATTCGATGGTGATGACCAATAACCCGAGATGCAAAGGTAGTCCAAATGGAAGTTAGAGCTCAGGATCCCGGAACCAGTGGGGAACCAATGAGTTCACTTCATGAGTTGGGCTTTGCTGCGGGACGTGTGCTAAGGAGTTGTCGACGTTCATAACTTCGATTCACCACTAAAAAGGAATGATGGGCTACTTATCAGTGCAGTAGGGTCATTATGACCTGAGGGGCAAAGTTGTAACACCCCACCTCCGTTAAGGTCACTCACAAATGGAATGCCTTAACTTTGGTGGAGCATTTTAGTAAACAGAACAGAAACTTACAAGACAGATAAAACAGTACTTGGAAATTTTTAACTTTATTACAGCGGAAACAGAAATTAATATGGTTACATCCTTTCAATTTCAGAATTCAAGTACAAAATATCAGTCTTGTACAAAAGCCTTCAAAATGCATAGTTTAAAATCATAATCCCCATGGAACGGAAGCTATACAGAGCCAAGCCATACTTTAAGCACTTCAAGCAAAGAGAAATCCGGATCAAGCTAAAGTATTTCCCTCCTTGGATAACCTGGGGGGGAAACGGAAGAAAGGAGGCGAAACAACAAGGGTCAGACAAAAAGTCTGGCAAGTCCAGTGTCTTTCAGCATATGAACAGATAATAATAATATGATATGAACATAAAACTGGATGTGAGATAACTATCACAGGTGTAGCAGATATAACAGAAAAACAGAATGATATAAACTATTGTTTTACACTTCTCTGCACTAATACTAGTATAGCAGAATTAGGTGTCACCCTAATGTCTAAATTGAAGCAGGAACGGGTACAGAATACTTTAACAGAAACAGAATGCCAATAATGGGCCTTTACTACCCGATCAGAAACAGACAGAAGAAGAAACAGATTTTATCCCTATGGAGACAGAATGTGGAATTAGGTGTACACTAGTAATGGGCCTTTACCACCCGAACAGACGGTACCACACAGAAACAGACAGGTGTTACCACCCAACAGAAACAGACGGTACCAACAGAAACAGACAGAACTAAGCGTACCCTAAAACCCTACCCCAAGCGATCGGCTCCCTAATACATAAATATCCTGTTTCGGCCCCACAGTAGGGTGTATCACTCCCTAAAGTGACAACCAATTGGCACAGACCTATTTACAGATGTCACAGCGTCTTACATCCTCAGAGGCAGACCGGGATCCATGCACGCACATGACCCGGTTGGAACGCACCATCAACACCCCTCGCCATTATCAGAATGAACCACTTATAATTAGTTCAGTAAGCGTGCCCGGGCCCTACTTACTGTTGGGTCAAAGTTTTGATACCAGAAAGGGTTACTGACTAATATGGGTCCCAAACAACAGATGACACAAGTAATTCCCCTCCTAACCTTGTGTCCCCAGACTAACAGATTTCAGATTAACTTGTTTACAAGTTCAGACATACAAAATTCAGGTTTACTAATTCACAAATTAAGTTAACAAGTTTCCAGACTAACAGGTCAGATGTAAAGATTTTTCAGATTTGTCTAACTTTGTATTGGGCCTACAGATTCATGGACGGGTTTTACTACATCTATTAATCCCTTTGGTTTAACCCTATTTTCCCCAATACGTTTTAGATGTCATTCTTATCTTAGATTTTGCATTAATTAATTATTAATGCACAGACCTCTCACATTAGGTCGGTAGCTTGTGGCCGCTGGATATGCCGGGCGGTTCCGGGCAGACTTCTGCCATAAGCCAGACCTAACCTCGTGTCTTACGCATGTTATGACTAACTTCTCACATTAGAACCTATTGTTTGCGGCCACTGGATGTGCCGGGCGGTTCCGGGCAGATTTACGCCGCAAACTCATTCTAACCTCGAGTTAGCCATGTTTATCTTTGCGGCCAATTAATTAATAATTTACCGTTTATGCGCACGCCCAATAAATATGCCAATTCAGATTATATCAATAACAGGATGATTATATCAACATAGCAGATAACAGATTTAGCAACTTAGCAGATTTTGGCATATAACAGGTTAGGCATTTCAACCGACAAATTTAACAGATTAGGCATTTCAGTCTAATTAGCAGTCTAGGCAATATAACAAAACTAGCAGTTTAGGCAACTTGGCAAATTAGCAGATTTAGCAAATTTAATATTTCTAAAGGTTCTATTTACATGCCTTGCCTAAACATAAATTAGGCCTAAGTTCATATGCCTAAATAATGTCATGATTCACAATATGATCATATACTTCCATGTTTGCATACATTTACATAGCGCAGAATATGGACATAATTTACCCTATAACATATGTTCCAATTTTTGTTAAACTAGCATTTTACAGCAGATTCACATATAAATTATACCAAATATAACCATTAATTCCAATGCATGCCATATATCCAAAAATCCCTATTTAGGTGTAATTACAATACTAGATATCCTAATTAATGTAAATCTTAAGTTTCCATATCTTCCTTCTTTTCATGTCATGAATTATTATGCAAACTATCCCCAATAATATAAATCTTTAAACCATATCTTCTAAAAATCAGATCTTGCCTTTTTATATGCATTTTGTCCAAAGTCTCAAATCATATGCAATCTTTACAGTGGTTCCTCTTCTTCTTTTATCACAAAATATGCATAGGTCTAAAACTAGTTTATAACATATGCTATTTTTTTTCTAATTAATTACAGGTCTAAATTACAACATAACTATGCATACAACATGCATAAATTATATGTTCATAGTCAAATTTATGCATCCAATCCCAAGTCATATGTCCAATATATTTTATGCCTCAGACCTAAAGTCATACATTCAATTTGGTTTTGTCAAATTTTTCATCATTCATCCCAAAACTTGCGTTCATACGTTCATCTCTTATGAGATTAGGCACAGGCTCGTGGTAGCCTGGCTATAGAAACAGAAAAGAAGAAAGGAATATAGAACAGTCACAGAAAACAGATCTAACAGAAGAGAATACAACCTCAAATTCAGATTTAAATGCATATCAAAATTATAATTAACGTTTATAGCGGGGAATAACTGTACTTGCCTTGATTGGATTAAAGAAAGAACTTGTTGTCGAATCTTTGCAGAAATTTTAATCTCTAGTTTGAATTGAGTTGCTTAGGCTGATGTTGATTATCTTCTAGTTTTAATTCCAGCAGAGCAGAGACGCCATTTTTATTTTTTTATTAGAAGAAGAGAGCAATGGAGGCTAGAGAATTGTACAAGAAACCTAGGTAGAGTCTAGGGTCCTTTTTATAGGGGTAATGAACTGATTAGAACCATTGATGTTGCTTGGATTGATCGTAGCCATTCATCCTAAGGAGAGACCAATTAGAGCTTGCCACCTAGCCCTAATGACAAAGCAGACCACAAAAAATCGACCAACAGAGAATAGGCAAGCCGGGTTAGACTGGGTTCGACCTGGTCTGGACCAGGTCGACACCCCTGTCGACAGCCCTGTCGACAGGCCTGTCGACCTGGTTAGACCAGGTCGATAGCCCAGTCGACCTGGGTGCGTGAGGCGGGTGTTCTTCCGCCCTGGCCCATTGGGCCCCACTTTTAATTTTTTTAAACTGTTTTATTCTGTTTGAAATTTAAATTTAATTCAGAAACTTCCGAAGGCCATATCTTCTTCATACGGACTCCGTTTTTCGAAAACTCGGACTCTATTTCGCGTATTTTTCCGAGACGAACGCAATGGCGTATCCCGTTTCCCTTAGTTATTTGATTTCAAATTAATTATACTTTAATTTGTTAATTCCACGGTTATAGAATTTGCGGGGTGTTACATTCTCCCCCACTTAAAAGGATTTCGTCCCCGAAATCTTCAAGTTAAGAAGAATGTGTCCTACCATCCAATCACCCATCTACTCAACCATCATCCACAAGCATCCATTGTCCTTAGAAAACTTCTAATGTTGTATGAACATATGCAAAAGTGTGTGTATATGTTCCTTATCTAATGCAAAGATCAGGCGGTCTACTGATTCAGTTGACCTCCTTAATGCGAATTATGTCAGTGCCATGAGTCCAACATGTATGCAATAGAATTCTGATGATATATATTATTTCTATATGAGTGCACAACCATTCACTCAAATGCAACATCCATGTGCTGAATCAACCAATTTGCATCCACAAGAATTGAAAAATGCTCACCCATCCATATGCAGTATGAGAGTGTTTTCGAGCCGATCTAGTGCCTAGTGTGTGTATATGCATCCACGGGCAACCACTAGCAACCACTTGCATCCACTTGCAACCATCAAACATAACATGTCTCAAACACATGTTTACACCCATTAGTTTCTACCTAAAGTTCAAATATTCGATCGATAGGATACAGTCGAATGATGGAAGCGAGTACAGATAGAACGAAAATTTGGTTCCCATTAGACATGGGTCCCAAGTATCGGCCCCAAAGACCGAAACCAATATCAAATTGACACCCCATGAAAACTCAGAATGTATGCGTCATACTTGACGCCTAACACAGATATCCCTCAAACCCCAGTCTCAAACAGATGATCCATAACCCTTATGGGTCTGAGTCTATAGCGGAACTCAGAAATAATACTAGCATTAAAGTGCAGAGTATCGATTACAAAATCAAAATACCAAAATCAGAAAAAGTCACAATCAGATAAAGAAATTAAACCTACTATAGAAATTTTCCTATTTCTATCCTAGCCACTAGCCTCAAGAGTGTTCGCCTGCCCTCCTTGTCCTCGTCTCTTCGGGCAGTCCCTAGTGAAGTGTCCCATCTCCCCACAGTTGAAGCAAGCGCCCTTCCTTTTTCTGCAATCCTTGTTCAGATGAGTTGAGCTCCCACAAGTAAAGCACTTTTTCCCCTTCTTATCTTCAGACTTCTCATCCTTCTTTTGTGTTTCCTTTTTGGGCCCCGCCTTCTTATTCTGTGTTTCTTCCTTCTTGGTCTCTTTCGGGCCCTTGTCTTCCTCGTGCAGTAGTGCCATATCCACCAATTTCTCGTAAGTTGCTCCCATGGGTACATGGGTCATGGCAAGGCTGTGCAGTGGCTCATTCAATCCTTTAACAAAGCGGAGAGCCTTTTTATGCTGAGTGTTGACTAAATCCAATCCGAATCTTGCTAGTTGGTTGAACTGGTTGACGTATTCCTTGACCGTCATACTTCCTTGCTTAAGAGACAAGAACTTTTCCAATTGTAAACTTCGTTCAGCTTGCGAGAGGAATTTTGTCTCAAACCTTGTTCTGAAATCCATCCAAGTCTCAATTGGTCTCTCGGCGTTAGTGACTTCCCACCAGTAGGAAGCTTCGTCTTTGAGCAGCCATACTGCCAACTGTACCTTCTGCCTATCGTCCACCTCGAAGATAATGAACAGATCCTCAGTTTCTTTGAGCCAATTCCTTGCTTCTACGAATGATTCAGTTCCTTTGAAATCCTTCCCACCCATGGCCCTAAAATCTCTACAGATTTTTGAGAAAGCAATAGCACGAGGAGGGGGTGGAGGAGGGGGATCATTTGCTGGACCTGCAGCGGCGGTCCTAGCCTCAAGATATTGACGAAACCAACCGGGTACATGAACACCCTCTGGTATCTCAGATGCTTCAGGCATGCTGGAACGAAAAAGGAAAGGTTCAATACAAAAAGGACTGAAAGAAAGATATATGGCTCTTGGGGATCATGTTTTTCAAAATAAGCTTTATTTTTGAAAATACTTCCTTTCAAAACCTTTTGTTTTTTTTTGAAAATAATTTTCAAAACTTTTTATAAAATCTGGTAACCTCCAGCTCTGATACCAAGTGTAACACCCCCACCTCCGTTAAGGTCACTCACAAATGGAATGCCTTAACTTTGGTGGAGCATTTTAGTAAACAGAACAGAAACTTACAAGATAGATAAAACAGTACTTGAAAATTTTTAACTTTATTACAGCGGAAACAGAAATTAATATGGTTACATCCTTTCAATTTCAGAATTCAAGTACAAAATATCAGTCTTGTACAAAAGCCTTCAAAATGCATAGTTTAAAATCATAATCCCCATGGAACGGAAGCTATACAGAGCCAAGCCATACTTTAAGCACTTCAAGCAAAGAGAAATCCGGATCAAGCTAAAGTATTTCCCTCCTTGGATAACCTGGGGGGGAAACGTCAGAAAGGAGGCGAAACAACAAGGGTCAGACAAAAAGTCTGGCAAGTCCAGTGACTTTCAGCATATGAACAGATAATAATAATATGATATGAACATAAAACTGGATGTGAGATAACTATCACAGGTGTAGCAGATATAACAGAAAAACAGAATGATATAAACTATTGTTTTACACTTCTCTGCACTAATACTAGTATAGCAGAATTAGGTGTCACCCTAATGTCTAAATTGAAGCAGGAACGGGTACAGAATACTTTAACAGAAACAGAATGCCAATAATGGGCCTTTACTACCCGATCAGAAACAGACAGAAGAAGAAACAGATTTTATCCCTATGGAGACAGAATGTGGAATTAGGTGTACACTAGTAATGGGCCTTTACCACCCGAACAGACGGTACCACACAGAAACCGACAGGTGTTACCACCCAACAGAAACAGACGGTACCAACAGAAACAGACAGAACTAAGCGTACCCTAAAACCCTACCCCAAGCGATCGGCTCCCTAATACATAAATATCCTGTGTCGGCCCCACAGTAGGGTGTATCACTCCCTAAAGTGACAACCAATTGGCACAGACCTATTTACAGATGTCACGGCGTCTTACATCCTCAGAGGCAGACCGGGATCCATGCACGCACATGACCCGGTTGGAACGCACCATCAACACCCCTCGCCATTATCACAATGAACCACTTATAATTAGTTCAGTAAGCGTGCCCGGGCCCTACTTACTGTTGGGTCAATGTTTTGATACCAGAAAGGGTTACTGACTAATATGGGTCCCAAACAACAGATGACATAAGTAATTCCCCTCCTAACCTTGTGTCCCCAGACTAACAGATTTCAGATTAACTTGTTTACAAGTTCAGACATACAGAATTCAGGTTTACTAATTCACAAATTAAGTTAACAAGTTTCCAGACTAACAGGTCAGATGTACAGATTTTTCAGATTTGTCTAACTTTGTATTGGGCCTACAGATTCATGGACGGGTTTTACTACATCTATTAATCCCTTTGGTTTAACCCTATTTTCCCCAATACGTTTTAGACGTCATTCTTATCTTAGATTTTGCATTAATTAATTATTAATGCACAGACCTCTCACATTAGGTCGGTAGCTTGTGGCCACTGGATATGCCGGGCGGTTCCGGGCAGACTTCTGCCACAAGCCAGACCTAACCTCGTGTCTTACGCATGTTATGACTAACTTCTCACATTAGAACCTATTGTTTGCGGCCACTGGATGTGCCGGGCGGTTTCGGGCAGATTTACGCCGCAAACTCATTCTAACCTCGAGTTAGCCATGTTTATCTTTGCGGCCAATTAATTAATAATTTACCGTTTATGCGCACGCCCAATAAATATGCCAATTTAGATTATATCAATAACAGGATGATTATATCAACATAGCAGATAACAGATTTAGCAACTTAGCAGATTTTGGCATATAACAAGTTAGGCATTTCAACCGACAAATTTAACAGATTAGGCATTTCAATCTAATTAGCAGTCTAGGCAATATAACAAAACTAGCAGTTTAGGCAACTTGGCAAATTAGCAGATTTAGCAAATTTAATATTTCTAAAGGTTCTATTTACATGCCTTGCCTAAACATAAATTAGGCCTAAGTTCATATGCCTAAATAATGTCATGATTCACAATATGATCATATACTTCCATGTTTGCATACATTTACATAGCGCAGAATATGGACATAATTTACCCTATAACATATGTTCCAATTTTTGTTAAACTAGCATTTTACAGCAGATTCACATATAAATTATACCAAATATAACCATTAATTCCAATGCATGCCATATATCCAAAAATCCCTATTTAGGTGTAATTACAATACTAGATATCCTAATTAATGTAAATCTTAAGTTTCCATATCTTCCTTCTTTTCATGTCATGAATTATTATGCAAACTATCCCCAATAATATAAATCTTTAAACCATATCTTCTAAAAATCAGATCTTGCCTTTTTATATGCATTTTGTCCAAAGTCTCAAATCATATGCAATCTTTACAGTGGTTCCTCTTCTTCTTTTATCACAAAATATGCATAGGTCTAAAACTAGTTTATAACATATGCTATTTTTTTTCTAATTAATTACAGGTCTAAATTACAACATAACTATGCATACAACATGCATAAATTATATGTTCATAGTCAAATTTATGCATCCAATCCCAAGTCATATGTCCAATATATTTTATGCCTCAGACCTAAAGTCATACATTCAATTTGGTTTTGTCAAATTTTTCATCATTCATCCCAAAACTTGCGTTCATACGTTCATCTCTTATGAGATTAGGCACAGGCTCGTGGTAGCCTGGCTATAGAAACAGAAAAGAAGAAAGGAATATAGAACAGTCACAGAAAACAGATCTAACAGAAGAGAATACAACCTCAAATTCAGATTTAAATGCATATCAAAATTATAATTAACGTTTATAGCGGGGAATAACTGTACTTGCCTTGATTGGATTAAAGAAAGAACTTGTTGTCGAATCTTTGCAGAAATTTTAATCTCTAGTTTGAATTGAGTTGCTTAGGCTGATGTTGATTATCTTCTAGTTTTAATTCCAGCAGAGCAGAGACGCCATTTTTATTTTTTTATTAGAAGAAGAGAGCAATGGAGGCTAGAGAATTGTACAAGAAACCTAGGTAGAGTCTAGGGTCCTTTTTATAGGGGTAATGAACTGATTAGAACCATTGATGTTGCTTGGATTGATCGTAGCCATTCATCCTAAGGAGAGACCAATTAGAGCTTGCCACCTAGCCCTAGTGACAAAGCAGACCACAGAAAATCGACCAACAGAGAATAGGCCAGCCGGGTTAGACTGGGTTCGACCTGGTCTGGACCAGGTCGACACCCCTGTCGACAGCCCTGTCGACAGGCCTGTCGACCTGGTTAGACCAGGTCGACAGCCCAGTCGACCTGGGTGCATGAGGCGGGTGTTCTTCCGCCCTGGCCCATTGGGCCCCACTTTTAATTTTTTTAAACTGTTTTATTCTGTTTGAAATTTAAATTTAATTCAGAAACTTCCGAAGGCCATATCTTCTTCATACGGACTCCGTTTTTCGAAAACTCGGACTCTATTTCGCGTATTTTTCCGAGACGAACGCAATGGCGTATCCCGTTTCCCTTAGTTCTTTGATTTCAAATTAATTATACTTTAATTTGTTAATTCCACAGTTATAGAATTTGCGGGGTGTTACAAAAGTGATGGTAGCGAGACTACGTTATCAGTGCAGTAGGGTCATTATGACCCGAGGGGCAAGGTGATGCGTAGTAGGACTATGAGCCAGTGCAGTGGGGTTCTTGTGACTCCATGGGGCAGAGTGGACATAGTAAAGATTGGTAAGGCTATGAGCCAGTGCAGTGGGGTTCTTGTGACTCCATAGGGCAAAGTGGACATAGCAAAGGATTAGTGGCTACGTTATCAGTGCAGTGATGCCATTTATGACTTCATGGGGCAAAGTGATCGTAGCAAGGAATGTTGGGTGATCGAAGTAGTGAATATCGTATGCTTTACGCACTGAGTGAGAGATGTGAGGATGGATGCTATGCTTGATTGTTTGCCACCATTATGACATGCACACCTCCCCCACCTCCGTATCTTTACACTGTTTGATATGATACCTTAGAGTGTTGTACAGTATGTAGTGCTTACTCTTTGGTTGCACGTCCAGGTTCAGGTATGTTTTAGTCTACCTGTTATTGTTCACTTTAGATGCTTATCGCTCATACCAGGCTTTATGTCTGACCCAAAGTTTTATGTCTCTTCTTATTACTCTGGGTGCTCACACGAGCAGACTAGAGACAGGTTAGCTGGTGATGTGCGAGTAGCTGATTCGGAGGCGGGCAGGAGGCTTCCACGTATGATATATATATACACATTCTCCCTGTGTCGTTGGTGGTCGCTACTTGGGCATTAGTAGTGTACCTCCTTTATCTTTCTTTTGCTTTGAGACAGTTTGAAAGTTGTAATAAGATGTATTCTGGATTTCCGCTGCTATGATGTTTAGTTCTGATTTTCAGCTTATGCACTGTCTCTCCTGTTTTATGTCAAGTATGTTATTATTATATTTTGTTCTATGCGCTGTGAGACATTCTACAGGTTCTTTGTATGTTCATTTCCTTCTTCCCTTTCCTTCTGGCGACCCGTTCCGCGCTAACTGGACATGTGTACAGTGCACTTTTGGAATAAATGTCGGTTGGTGCGGGGCGGGCCGTCACACTTGGTATCAGAGCTCTAGGTTGCGTTGTTAACCTAGGGAAAGACACTAGGGAGAGATAGTACGTATATGAAAGCGCGTATTTGTGATTACTTTGGTTTTCAAAAGCTATGTATGTATATACTATTAGTAGTATAAAGATGAAGTCGCACTGCACTAGCACCACTATGGGGTCGTTAATCGTTTCCTTTTTACAGATTAACGATGAGTCGAGACACGAGAGGTGCTGGTAGAGGGACCAACCAAGGGAATGCCGCTGACATGAGGGCTATGTTTACTAAACTCATGAGAGACATGCTTAGAGAAGTGCAAGGGGCAATTCACAATCCCGGAGTTGGTATTGGCCCAGTAGTGCAGGCGCCTAGGGTCGATTTCGCCAAGTTGTGCAAGGATTACACTAATCTTGGTGGGAAGCCGTTCCACGGAACGGAGTCGGCCACGGATGTTCAGGATTGGATGGATAGCTGTGACCGTATTTTTGATGACTTAGGTCTTGAGGATGCGATGAAGAGAAGGCTAGCGTCTCATCAGCTGCAAGGGCGAGCGATGAATTGGTGGAATGCCATTAGAACAGCTACTCCAGAGTATCAGGTTACTTGGGATCAGTTCAAGGCTCGCTTTAGCGAGAAGTTCATTCCAGCTGCCCAAAAGTCAGTGTTGTTTAAGAGGTTCTTGGAACTCAAGCAGAACGGAAGGGCAGTTTCTGACTATATTGTTGAGTTCGACACTTTGTCGAAGTATGGACTATCTCTTATCGATACTCCGGAGAAGAAGAATGAGAAGTTCATTACTGGTTTGGATGGCTACTTGGGGGAAAGGCTTATTAACCACATCGATGAGACTTTTGAGTCGATTGTGGGGGAAAGCTTTGAGATCAGAGAGTCTTTACCCTAAGTCAAAGACTGAGGCTGCATCTGCAGAAGGGCCAAAGCCGCAAGCAGGCGGTGGAGGCAAGAATAACTCTCAGAATAAGAGGAAGCAGGACCAATCTAAGGGTAGCCAGAAAAAGAGCAAGAAGGATGTTGAGTGCTTCAGCTGTGGAAAGAAGGGCCATTATGCTAAGGAATGTCGGGCCAAGCCAGTGGAAAGGAAGTGCTACAACTGTGGCCAAGTGGGACATCATAAGGATAAGTGTCCGCAACCTCTTAAGGAGAAGCAGATTGTGAAAGCATATGCTATTGATGTTGTTCCTTCTTCGTCGAATGCCCCAACTGCGGTGGAGAAAGGAAAGAATGTTGGTATTCAAGGTATGCTTTCTATTTATGATTTGCCAGTTCGAGTTTTGTTTGATACTGGGGCTTCCCGTTCCTTCATATCTAGTGACCTGGTAGATAGGTTGGGACTGGAACCCGAGATAGTCGATAGACCATTGGTTGTGACGAACCCGATTGGTGGTTCGACTAGCCTTAGTATGATTTGCAGGAATTTGGTCTTATCGAGTCATGGATGTATGTTTGTATGTGATTGCTTTGTTTTGGGCTTTACTGGGTATGGCATTATATTGGGAGTCGATTGGCTCCAAAGATACGGGGTGGTGGTAGACTGTGAGGGCTTTTTGGTGACAGTGAGGGCGGATGATGGGCGGAGGGTAGTGTTTGGTAGCCTACCTAGTGATGGGGTTATGGCTAGTTTTGTAAATTCCCTCGACATCCCGCAGGATGAGTTGTCAGATGTGCCCGTGGTTGGCCAGTATCCGGACGACTTCGAGGAGGTGACCGGGCTTCCACCACACCGAGAGATTGAGTTCCGTATTGATTTAGTGAAAGATGCCAGACCTATAGTGATGCCACTTCGTCGTATGGCACCAAGGGAGCAGCGAGAGCTCGGGGTGCAAGTCAGCAATCTTTTGAAGAAGGGATTTATTAGAAGGAGTGTCTCCGAGTGGGGAGCACCAGTTGTGTTTGCCACTAAGGCAGATGGTTCCCTTCGTTTGTGTGTGGACTATCGCGAGTTGAATAAGGTGACGAGGAAGAATAAGTATCCTCTACCGTGGATAGATGATTTGTTTGATTAACTGGAAGGAGCTAGAGTGTTCTCCCAGTTGGACCTCGCGACAGGATTTCATCAGCTTCGAGTAGCAGATGAGAGTGTTCCGAAAACGGCATTTAGGACGCCGTCTAGATTTTATGAGTGGTTGGTCATGCCGTTTGGGTTGACCAATGCACCAGCCTATTTTGTGGATCTTATGAATCGAGTATTTAGAGATCTGTTGAATATGTTTGTTCTTGTGTTCGTGGATGATATCCTTGTTTACTCAAGGACAGAGGAGGAACACAAGGGACACTTGAGGATAGTGATGAAGGTGTTGAGGAAACACCAATTGAAAGCGAAATTCTCTAAGTGTCATTTTTGGAGAAGGGAAGTGAGATTCTTAGGTCATGTTGTTTCCGAGAGTGGTATTGCCGTGGACCCTGCGAAGGTGGCTACGGTACAGGATTGGCCTACGCCCAAGAGTGCAACAGATGTAAGAAGTTTCTTGGGATTAGCTGGATATTATCGTAAGTTTATCCAGGACTTCTCCAAGATCGCAGCACCGTTGACTCAATTGACTAAGAAGAATCAGTCCTTCGTCTGGGACGGAGTGTGTGAGGATGCCTTCAAGAGTCTAAAGGAGAGGTTGACGCGTGCGCCAGTG
The DNA here is from genome assembly GCA_030737875.1 of Allium sativum. Classification (NCBI taxonomy): domain Eukaryota; kingdom Viridiplantae; phylum Streptophyta; class Magnoliopsida; order Asparagales; family Amaryllidaceae; genus Allium; species Allium sativum. The sequence goes on along the minus strand of CM060922.1, from coordinate 136,526,850 downwards.
TTATTAATTCCTAAAGGGAATGAAGAGATGACGGTATACACGGATGCTTGTGGTACCGGACTAGGTGCAGTATTGATGCAAGGAGGTAGGGTTGTAGCTTATGCTAGTCGACAGCTAAAGCCGCATGAGAAGAAGTATCCTACCCATGATTTGGAATTAGAAGCGATTGTATTTGCGATGAAGATGTGGAGACATTATCTCTTGGGGGAAAGATTTGAGTTGTTTACCGATCATAAATCGTTAAAATATCTCTTCTCTCAAAAAGATCTGAATCTCCGTCAGCAAAGATGATTAGAGTTCTTGGCTTCGTATAATTTTGATATCGCATACGCACCTGGGAAAGGTAATGCGGTAGCCGATGCCTTGAGTAGGAGACATTCCAGCTTAGGGCAATTTTTCTTGAATGGAAGCAACTGGAGTATATCGCGGGGTTTGATTTCAGACCAAAGTGCGAATTGGATCCAGTTATGCTAGCTAGTTTGGCGATCAGACCCACTTTGATAGAGCGGATTGGGTCTAGCCAAAGAGACGATCCTAATCTATTAGAAATCATCTCCAAGTTGGAGATGGGTATCGATGAGGAGATGAATGCATATGGGCTTGATCGACATGGATGGCTTCGGAAGAATGGAAGACTAGTTGTGCCCAACGTAGATGGGTTGAGAGATGAAGTGCTTAGAGAATGTCATCACTCAAAACTGACTATACATCCTGGTGGTAATAAGATGTATCGAGACATGAGACAGACTTACTACTAGGAAGGGATGAAAAGAGACGTTGGGAAGTTTATATCCAAATGCATGAATTGCCAGCTAGTTAAAGCCGAACAAAAGAAGCCTAGTGGGTTGTTGCAACCATTAGAAATTCCCGAATGGAAATGGGAGCAAGTCTTGATGGATTTCATCGATGGTTTACCAAGGACTAGATCGGGATATGATAGCATTTGGGTAATTGTGGATCGATTGACTAAAAGCGCAAGATTTATACCAGTCAAATCGACCAGAACGGCAACCAAGTTGGCAGAATTATATATGAAATGGGTAGTGAGATTTCATGGAGTACCCAAAAGCATTGTGAGTGACCGAGACCTGTTGTTCACTAGTTTTGGAAGAGCTTAAAAGAGGCTCTAGGGTCAAGATTACATCTCAGTACCGCATATCATCCTCAGACCGACGGTCAGACGGAGAGGGTGAATCGTATATTGGAAGATCTCTTGAGAGCGTGTATATTGGATTTTGGTGGATCATGGGATGACCATTTGCATCTAGTAGAGTTTGCATATAATAATAGCTACCAATCCAGTATCGGTATGGCTCCATATGAAGCTTTGTACGGAAGACCGTGTAACTCACCATCATGTTGGATAGAGACTGGCGAGAAATTTGTGCTTGGACCAGATGTGGTGAGGGAGACTTCCGATAAGATTAAGATCATTCAGCAACGAATGAAAGCTGCTCAAGATAGGCAGAAAAGTTATGCTGATAAGAGGAGAAGAGACTTGAAATTCTCCGTTGGTGACTTGGAGTTTGTCAAGATCTCTCCGTTGAAGAGTGTGATACGATTTGGCAGGAGAGGCAAGTTGGCACCAAGATTTGTGGGCCCATTCCTTGTTCTTGAATTAGTCGGGAATTTGGCGTATAGAGTTGGCTTACCAGAGAAAATGGCGGGAGTTCACAATGTATTTCATGTTTCCCAACTAAGGAAGTTCGTTCACAACTCAGATGTGACTATTTCACCTGATCAGTTAGAGGACTTCGAAGTAGAACCTGAAGCGGTTGGGAACCTCAAGCCGATTCGTATTATGGGGCACGATACGAAGCAACTTCGAAGGAAGGCGGTGAAGCTAGTCAAGGTTCAGTGGGGCGAGGACGAGAATGATTGTACTAGGGAGACAGAGGAGAGCATTAGGAAGGCCTATCCAGAACTCTTTGCCTGGTAAGATTTACTTTGCGATTTAGTTATTCCTCATGCTAGGATAGACTTATTTTACTTGTTTTGCATGTTTGATGGTTGTTTTATGGTTGATAGGCATGCGGGACCTTTGTGTATGTTTGGATTAGGGAATTTCGGGGGCGAAATTTCTTAAGGGAGGGAGAGTGTAATGACCCGTATTCTACACATCATAGGATCGTAGAATATTTATTTCTTTCCCGTATGAAGTCGTATGGTCATGTAACTTTGGGAAACATCCATTAGAGTCATTTCCCATGTTCATGATTTTTGTCGATTTTTAAATGACCATTTTGCCCCTAGCTGGTACTGTTTTGGCCATAACTTTTGATTGGAAAGGAATTTTGACTTGAAACCACTTCCATTTGATTCGTTTGATGGTTTACCTTTCCGTAGAGTGGTTACATTAGCCAAACGGACTTACCGTTTGGGAGATATGGCTGAAACAAGGTTTGGAGGGTGAAAAACTGCTTAACCGGGCCAAATCGGGTGATTAGTGAGTAGGCCCATAACCCATTTCGGGATTAGGTTTATGGGAGGGCTGAAATGAGATGGAGAATCATTCCATTTCAGTTTTCTAGCCTCCACTTATCACCAAGGATCCCTAAAAATGGCCTACAACCTCTAAATCACTTCCAAATCATCTTTTGGTCAAGGATTTGGCTTAGCAACCCCTAATCAAGGAAGATCTACACCAAATCAACGTTGGAGCTGCTGTTTAGCATTGGGATTCACATCAAATCAGAGATTTATTTCAGATCTTAGTTTATTTTGTGGCTAAGGTGAGTGATTTGCATAGTTTTACACTAATTATGGCTAATTAGGGGTGATTAGTGCTAATTAGCGAATTTAAGCATGATAAAATTCGGGAAAAATGTTCATAAATTTCTAAATGATGTTTTAGACCTCTGATAAGAATTTGGGTTAATTTGGTTAAGTTTTGCTAATCCTATCATTAGTTTCACCTAAATATGCTTAAGGGGAAATATGGGATTTTGGGTATGTTTGATCCATTTTAACCTATCATATTGATGTTTTGATGTTTGTGGTTGATTATGCATGTTGCTATGACTGTATGAAATGCTTTGTGATTGGTTAGAATAGTTGGAATGGTCGAAAACGCCGTCGAGGGGTGTAAACAGTCGCTGGAACAGCTGCAGGAACTATGAAGGGATCCGGATCGGATCGCATGCCACGTCCACGAACCGATGGTGTCGATTCGATCCGATCAAGATTTCGCGAGACGACCCATGTTGCTTCACGAAGAGGTGACCCGATCCGCTCCTATCTTCCACGAACTGACCAGCCTCACGAACTGATGGGAAGTCATGACCCGATCCATGTAGCACGATCCGATCCGTTGGAACGCAATCCGCAGGGAGTTCACGATCCGACCAGAAGAGGGGACCCGATCCGATGGAGACTGGATTCACGAGACAATGGAGGAGGGCGATCCGATCACCTGGAGGATCACGACCCGATCCGATGCAGGAGGCGCGACCCGATCCGAATGCCTAAGGCCAATCCGATCCGATGAAGAATGTGAAGGCTGATCTGATCCGATTCGATGGTGATGACCAATAACCCGAGATGCAAAGGTAGTCCAAATGGAAGTTAGAGCTCAGGATCCCGGAACCAGTGGGGAACCAATAAGTTCACTTCATGAGTTGGGCTTTGCTGCGGGACGTGTGCAAAGGAGTTGTCGACGTTCATAACTTCGGTTCACCACTAAAAAGGAATGATGGGCTACTTATCAGTGCAGTAGGGTCATTATGACCTGAGGGGCAAAGTGATGGTAGCGAGACTACGTTATCAGTGCAGTAGGGTCATTATGACCCGAGGGGCAAGGTGATGCGTAGTAGGACTATGAGCCAGTGCAGTGGGGTTCTTGTGACTCCATGGGGCAGAGTGGACATAGTAAAGATTGGTAAGGCTATGAGCTAGTGCAGTGGGGTTCTTGTGACTCCATGGGGCAAAGTGGACATAGCAAAGGATTAGTGGCTACGTTATCAGTGCAGTGAAGCCATTTATGACTTCATGGGGCAATGTGATCGTAGCAAGGAATGTTGGGTGATCGAAGTGGTGAATATCGTATGCTTTACGCACTGAGTGAGAGATGTGAGGATGGATGCTATGCTTGATTGTTTGCCACCATTATGACATGCACACCTCCCCCACCTCCGTATCTTTACACTGTTTGATATGATACCTTAGATTGTTGTACAGTATGTAGTGCTAACTCTTTGGTTGCAGGTCCAGGTCCAGGTATGTTTTAGTCTACCTGTTATTGTTCACTTTAGATGCTTATCGCTCATACCAGGCTTTATGTCTGACCCAGAGTTTTATGTCTCTTCTTATTACTCTGGGTGCTCACACGAGCATACTAGAGACAGGTTAGCTGGTGATGTGCGAGTAGCTGATTTGGAGGCGGGCAGGAGGCTTCCACGTACGATATATATATACACATCCTCCCTGTGTCGTTGGTGGTCGCTACTTGGGCATTAGTAGTGTACCTCCTTTATCTTTCTTTTGCTTTGAGACAGTTTGAAAGTTGTAATAAGCTGTATTCTGGATTTCCGCTGCTATGATGTTTAGTTCTGATTTTTAGCTTATGCACTGTCTCTCCTATTTTATGTCAAGTATGTTATTATTATATTTTGTTCTATGCGCTGTGAGACATTCTACAGGTTCTTTGTATGTTCATTTCCTTCTTCTCTTTCCTTCTGGCGACCCGTTCCGCGCTAACTGGACATGTGTACAGCGCACTTTTGGAATAAATGTCGGTTGGTGCGGGGCGGGCCGTCACACCTCCACTTGTAGAAAAGCTTAGAGACGGTCCAAAATCAAAGTTAAAAACACGATTCAAACAACGTTAGTCTACCCAAAGGAAAGCATTACAAATTCAGAACTCAGAATCCAGAATTCAAGTTCGTCGTTCATTGTAAGTTTAGTGATTTTTCCGATGTGAATAAAATTAAGACTTGATTCGATGTAAATTGGGAATGGAATTGTGCTATTATGTAACGACGATGTTAATTCATGTATTGAAACGATTGTGATATTGTGATGATTGTGGTATAATTGAGTTTATGTTGATCCTATTGTACATTTAGAATGAAAACAACATCGCATGCAAGTTGTATAGTTCATGTTGTAATCTACACCTATATATTTATGTGATTATATAGGTTGTATGTATACTTTATGCTAAAAACCCCTATGCCTAAAGGGTTATGTTCATATACATGCTCCTATGTTTATACAAAAGTTGCAAGTTCCTAATTGGATCCATGTCAAGATCCACTTTAATATATGTTTCATGTTGTAATTAGACATATGTTTTGATCTAGTTCACACATGCGATGAAATTATACATACTCTATGAAAACATAATATTATTGTCATATGCTAGTTATGTTCCATGTTATGCCTAGATCCAGTTAGGCTTATGTTGTCTAAATCATATGCTAATTTATGTGACACCTATTTGGTTAGATCCCTATTTCAATGCAAGTTCACATATATGTAAGTTGATTTAGGCTATGTTGTAAATTCACATGTATGTTGATTAGTCTATGTTGCAAGTTCACACCTATGACATTCATGTTGACTATTTTGCAAGTTCACACCTATGATGTTCATATTGACTATGCCAAAAATTCCAAGTTTATACCTATGTCATGTTTATGTTAGTGAACTGCTTTATTCCAATTTTGTGTACGCTAAATTAGGCTAAAGTTTTTAGCCTAATATTATATGTTAAAAATCATGCGAACGTAAAATTAGGCTAAGTTTGTTAGCCTAATGCTTAGACGGGTAACGTTGGGATAAATTGGTAATTATAGGAAAACTTGACATAAAAATGTATATGGAATTGGCATGTTTGTCACATGCCAAAATTGGTGGCATTTAACCGGTATAAATTCTTATACCAAAAATGTTAAACTTGGAAAGTGGGCCATAACATTTAATGGTTAGCAAATTAACATATAATAAGTAATAAGACAAATATGTAAATTTAGAAAATACGAGTATGCTTAACACGAGGTTGGATTGAGTTGTGATGTAAACCTGCCCGGACCCGCTCGGCTATCCAGTAGTCACAACAATACCTATCCAATGTGGGTGGTTAAGCATGGAGCCCAATAAGGAACCGAGGTTAGACTGAGTTACGGTGTAAATCTGCCCGGAACCGACCGGCACATCCAGTAACCGTAAAAATACCTGTCTAATGTGAGTGGTCGGTGCTTTAAAAAGCTAAGGACAGACTGTCAGGATGGTAGGGTTAAGTTAACTAAAACACTTAACCAATTCAACATGTTAATTGATGGGTCGGGTTAGGTAAATACAGACACTTAACCATTTAACATGTTTGACTAAAAAACCCTAGTAACGGGGACCAATTTCAGCAGTAACCCAATTAGGTATCATGGTACCCTGAAACTAGGCAGGGTGGGGCACGATTACTGGGCTAATTGTAAGTGGTCAAAAGCGACGGCGGTGGGTGCAACAGTGTGGGTTCTAACGGAGTGCGGGCGTGCACACACTTCAGAGCAGACAAACAGGGCACTGGGGGCACTAGTAGTATAACCTATGCATTTCTTGTTTTGTGTGGGGCCGCCACCATGGGACTTGATACACCCCATGGTGGGACCAGCATAGGCATCTACAATCTTTGGGGGCCGTAAAACACATAAGATTATGCAAGTAGGAGCCGATCTTTAGAGAAAGGGGATCACTTCACCCGATCACGGGGTGCCAGTTAAGACAATACAAGTAGGTGCAGAGATATAGTGTGGGGTGCGATAGTATATTCGATTCAAACTGCTTCATCTTAGTTTATGATATTTTCCTATTTCCAGTTTATACCTATCATGCCCTTATTCTTATTCCCATACCGAAGAGTCACTAGACTTACCGGGCTTTATGTCTGACCCTATTTTCTTTCGTCTTCTTTTCTTCCGTTGCCTCCCCCCCCCCCCCCCCCAGGTCCACAGGGATGAAACAACTCAGCTTAGTCAGACTCTTTGCAAGCTTCAAGATAGTAGATGTACGGTTTGGACTCTCTCTCTCTCTCCTTGGCTATGGCTATTGGACACAATCATGGGGATTTATGCAGTTTTAATTATGTTTTATGCTTCTTTATTTAATAACCAAGACAGAAATGATGATGTAATGTTTTGGAAGTTATTATGTGACAGTTATGGAAATGTTTTGTATGAACAAGTATTTATGAAATAAAAAGTCTGTTGTTTTCCGCTGCTTATATATGTGTTTATATCTGTCTTGTGTTTTATCTCTGACTTTTACTTACTAACCTCCACCAATGTTAAGGCATTCCCTTTGTGAGTGACCTTGATGGAGGGTGTGGTGTTTTAGGCTTTGTTTCTTTTGGGGAATTATGCTTTTTATGTATTTTCTGTACTCTGATGGTACAAGGAAGAAATTCTATGTTATTGTAATGGGTTTTTTGTAGTTTCAGACTTATGGTATTTTGGACCATGATGTTATGACTTATGTTTGAAATAAAAATTTAAATTCCGTTGTTGCTTTTATATCTGTCTTGTAATATTTCTTTTTCTATTTACCTATAACGCTTCACAACACTTAATGCATTCCCTTAGTGAGTGACATTAACGGGCATGGGGTGTCACACTTGTTATCAGAGCTGAAGGTTACCAGATTAGATAAAAGTTCTTGAAAATTATTTTCAAAAAGGTTTTTAAGAAAAGTATTTTCAAAAAGAAAAGTCTTTTTTGAAAAACATATTCCCTAAAGTAGTATGTAATATCCTTCGATCCTTTGTCTAAATCTCTTTCCTTTTCTTTTTCGACATGTCTGGGGACCTAATATCCCAGAGGGCGTTACGATACCAGTCTGGTTCTGTTGGTATCTAGAGGCCACGGCGACTGCCGGTGGTCAAGCTGGCGTTCCTCCCATAGCTGCACCAGTCGTTCCTGCTCCTCCTCCTTCTCCTCCTCCAAGAGCGGATAATTTCGCCAAGATCTGCAGGGATTTCTATGCCATGGGAGAGAAGCCGTTCCATGAAGCCGAAACATTCGTAGAGGCAAGGAATTGGCTCAAGGGGACCGATGACTTGTTTGTTATCTTTGAAGTAGAAGACCAAAGGAAGATTCAGTTAGCTGCCTGGCTACTGAAAGATAAAGCTTCATTCTGGTGGGAAATTACCCAAGCTTGACGTCCGGTGGAGACATGGAATGATTTTAGGATGAGGTTTGAAATGAAGTTCCTTTCCCAAGCTAAAAGAAGCTTGCAAATGGAAAAGTTCTTGACACTCAAGCAAGGGAGCATGACAATTAAAGAATATGTTAACAAATTCAACGAAGTGGCAAGATTTGGATTAGAGTTGGTGGACACTTCTCATAAGAAAGCTTTGAGGTTTGTAAAAGGAATAAATGAACCCCTTCATGGGTTGGCTATGTCCCACATTCCGATGGGGGCTAGTTTTGAAAGACTTGTCGATATGGCCTTAATGTATGAGGAAGGAAAAGGGGAGAAGAAGGAAGTTAAGGCTGAGGGAACAATGCAGAATCAGAAGGTATGGCCCAAGAATGGACAACAACAACAACAGAAGAAAGGAGGAAATAATGATAAGGATAAGGAAAAGAGGAAGTGCCATGCTTGTGGGCATGAAGGTCATTTGGCTAAGGATTGCAGGAAAAGGAAGGGTAGTTGCTTCAGTTATGGGGAGCACAGACACTTTTCTATGGAATGCCCGAAGAAACAAGGAGCTTCTGGAGGGCAGGTGCATGCTCTCGCAATTGGTGCTCCAGTTCTAGGTAGGAAAGTCGCTGTAAAAGGTTTGATTTCTCTTTCCAGTCACGCTATTAGAACTCTTTTTGACTTTGGCGCTTCACATTCATTTATATTTAGTTCTATAGTTGAATCTCTGCACTTAAATACTACTATGGTAGTGGATCCCGTTGTTGTCTCAAACCCCATTGGTGGTTCGGCTCATTTATCTCTAATTTGTCGGGGCTTTAGGATATCTGTGTTAGGCGTGTAATTTGAATGCGATGCATATGTGCTCGGGTTTATGGGCTATGGGTTGATTCTAGGAATGGATTGGCTAACCATGTATGGTGCCATTCTAGATTGTGAGGAGAGGATCGTTAGGCTTTTAACCTATTAGGGGAGGACCCTCGAGATTTCTTGTGACCCTCAAGGGTCTGTTACGTTGATTTTCCTAGAGTCTCTTGAGGCATCTATTGATGATCTACAGTTTGTTCCAGTAGTCCAAGATTATTTTGATATCTTTGGTGAGGTTCGGGGTTTACTCCCAAGGCACGAAATCGACTTTCGCATATATTTGGTGGACAACGCAAAGCCAGTTGCATTGCCCATGCGCAACATAGATCTAAGAGAAAGGAGGGAGCTTAGCAAACAAATAGGGAGCCCATTGAAAAAGGATTTATTAGGCGAAGCATATCTGAATGGGGTGCTCTAGTAGTGTTTGCAACTAAGACGGACGGTTCACTTTGCTTGTGTATAGACTATAGAGAGTTGAACAAACTCACTAAGAAGAACAAACATCCACTCCCCAGGATAGACGATTTGTTTGATCAACTGGTTGGAACGTTAGTATTCTTCCAGTTAGACTTGGCCATAGGGTTTCATCAGTTGAGAGTTGCCGAGGACAGTATAGATAAGACTGCCTTTAGGGCTCCATATGGTTTCTTTGAATGGCTCATTATGCCTTTTGGGATGACGAATGCACCCGCCTCTTTTATTAATTTAATGAGTAGGGTGTTCCAGGGGTTCCTAAATAAATTCGTTGTGGTCTTTGTTGGTGATATCTTAATCTTCTCAAAGAGTGAGGAAGAACATGTTGTGCATATTAGAGAAATTTTGGAAACTCTGTGAGCACATTAGCTGATGGAAAATTTCTCCAAATGTTACTTGTGGAGAAAAGAGGTGAGATTCTTAGGGCACGTGGTTTCTGTGGAAGGGATAGCGGTAGATCCCGCAAAGGTAGTAGAAGTCCAAGACTGGTAGATCCCAAAGAATGCAACGGAGGTGAGAAGCCTTTTGGGTTTGGCAGGCTATTATAGGAAGTTCATTAAGGACTTTGCAAAGATATCGGCTCCACTTTCCAGGCCGACGAAGAATAATTTGACATTTGCATGGGATATAGATTGTGATGTTGCTTTCCAACGTTTAAAAATAGCTCTGACAACAGCCCTAGTTCCAACCTTTCCTGATGGGAATAAGGTGTTTACAGTTTACACTGATGCATGTGGTACGGGGCTTGGTGCAGTTTTGATGCAAGAGTGAAGGTAGTGTGTTATGGAGGCAGACACTTAAGGGTTCATGAGAAGAATTACTCTACCCACGATCAAGAGCTAGTTGCCATAGTATTTGCGCTTAAGACTTGGCGCTATTATTTGCTTGGAGAGAAGTTTGAATTGTACACTGATCATAAATCTCTCAAGTACTTGTTCTCGCAGAAAGATCTTAATTTGAGGCAGCAAAGGTTGATGGAATTCTTAGCATCTTATGACTTTGAGATTGCTTATACCCCTTGCAAGGGTAATGTAGTTGCAGATGCACTAAGTAGACAGAGGGTGGCCTTAAGTCCTTTGTTTGAGGAAATGAAAAGCTTGGAGTTTATATCAACCTTTGACTTTAGACCCTCCATCGAACTTTTGCCTGGCTTGTTAGCAACACTCGAGATACAACCTATTCTTATGGACAAGATAGGAGCTTGCAGCGAGAGGATCCACAGATTTTAGACATCTTGGATAGGCTCGGTAAAAGGGAGACTTCTAGTCACCTCAATTGTTATTCCATTCATAATGAAGGGTGTTTGCGACGAGATAGAAGGCTTTATGTTCCCCGAATTGGAAGTTTGTTGAAGAAAGTCCTAGAGGAAGCCCATCATTCTAAGTTGACTATGCATCCAGGCGGTGATAAAATGTATAGGGATATGAAGAGGGTTTTCTTTTGGGCTGGGATGAAAAAAGATGTGGTGGAGTTTGTTTCTCAATGTTTGGTTTTCCAGCAAGTCAAAGATGAGCAAAAGAAGCCCGATGGTTTGCTCCACCCTTTGGTGGTTCCAAATGGAAGTAGGAGAGCGTCTCTATGGATTTCATATATGGCTTGCCTAGATCAACGGAAAGCAATACCAGTATTTGGGTGGTAGTGGATAGCTTTCTAAAAGCGCTCATTTCATTCCCATTAAGAGCAAGAGGATGGCAGCATGGTCGGCAGCGGTTTGTGTTCGTGAGATAGTCCGTCTTCATGGAATACCTTCTAGCATCGTAAGCGATCATGACCCTATCTTTACCAGTGAATTTTGGAGGAGCTTGCAAGAAGCATTAGGTAAACAGTTATGTCTAAGCACCGCTAATCATCCTTACACTGATGGACAGACGGAGAGGGTGAACAGAGTACTAGAGGATCTTTTAAGACTGCGTATCCTTGACTTTGGAGGGACTTGGGAGGAGCAACTTCCTTTAGTAGAATTTGCCTACAACAACAATTACCAATCTAGTATTGGCATGGCACCCTTCGAAGCATTATATAGACGACCTTGTAGATCACCAACTTGTTGGTGGGACTCTACAGAAAGGCTATTACTTGGACCAGATATGGTAAGAGAAACGTCCGAGAAGATTGATCTCATTAGGTGGCGAATGAAAACTGCACAAGATAGGAAAAAGTCATATGCAGACAAGAGAAGGACTGACATCGAGTTTGAAGTGGGAGACATGGTTTTCGTCAAAGTATCCCCTTTAAGGAATGCGGTTCGCTTTGGGTCTATAGGTAAATTGGTACCAAGATTTGTAGCGCGGTTTCCTATAACAGAAAGAATCGGCCAAATGGCCTATAGAGTGAAGCTACCCGAGAGACTATCTGGCGTTCAAGATGTTTTCCACGTTTCTCATTTGTGAAAGTGCTTACATGATATCGTAGAAGTTGTTGAGCCAAGTGTATTTGAGGAAGTGGAAGTGGAATGAGAGGTGACGATTAGACGAGTTCCGACCACTACAACAAAAACATCATATTACAACTTTAATTTTACAACGATGGTAAAATCACTGTTGTAGTAAATATTTTTTTACAACTTTTTTCCATAAAAGTTGTAATAAACTTATTTTTAACAACTGTGTTATTTTGACAGTTGTAATAAAAGCCTATCACAACTTTTTTTTTTGGACTGTTGTAATATATGACTACACTACAACAAAAATACCATATTAATAATTAATAAAAATTCGATAATTAATAAAAATATTAATACTCAATAACTATTGTTTAATAATAATAAATAGTTAATGGATGCATATTTTTGACAACTTTTACTTTTTAACAATAAAAAATTAATAAAATTAATAATTAATAAAGTAATAATAATAAATAATCAATAAAAAATTAGTATTAAATAAATAACACTTAAATAACAATTACTGAAAATTAATATATAATAATTAATAACTAGTATAAAATAATAATTAATATTATTATTGATTTGAAATATGAAGTAATTCCTACTAATAATAAGTAATTAATAATTAATCAATATTTAGTTAATGGTTAATAATTAATCAACATTCAATGATAATTAGTTTGTAATAATTACAATTCAATATCTAATAATTAATAATTGGTCTTATACACATAATAATTAACTTTTAAATATTTATTCGAAAGTAATAAGTAATAATTAATAATAATTAAGAATTAATATTTATATATAAGTTAATTTTCAAGAAATTCATTTCATATTCAATATAAATTTCCAATTATTAACTTTAACTTATAGTATTTATTTTTACAAATTTTGATGTAATTTTGACACTAACCCATGAAAAATTAACGCAAGCTACTCAGCATCAGCGGGGAAGTCCAAAACTAAGGAGGGAAAGGTGAAATTTTGGCTCCAAGTAATTGATGCCTTATAATTTTACTCCTATTCTTCCCCAGCTCAAACCTCTCCCAAATCCTCTCGTATTCCTCCATATTTCAATCAATTCAAATTCTTCCCTAAATTCTCTCGTATTCGTCCGTAAATTTGGTTTTATGCTTTATTTCAGATCTACTACTTTCTCTCTTATTCTTGTTCTCCTGGATTTGGTTCCAACTCCCATCGCTTCCATCTTGTGAATCTGGATCTGCCTTATTGTCTACTTTCACCTTATCTTCCATTATAGGTGTCATGCGAGACTGTTCAGGTGATGTGACTTCTCTGTTTTCAGTATTAGTGATGCTTGGTCGGCGACTTAGTGGTTCTTTTGAAGATCTGATTCAATTGTAGTTGTTCTTTCTTCTGTGCGTGGGTGGTAAGAGATTTTTGATCTTCTTTTATGGTTTGTTTGTTGATTTTTGGGGATTTCTATGTGAATGTTTGTATGGATTGCCTCAGTTTTCTTTGGCTTGTATTTTCGATCTGAAGCCTATAACAACCGTAAGGATAACGGAGTTGAGAATAAAACGTCTGTGGTGGCAATTACACCCCATTCAATGTACTGTTTTAGCACGTTGAAATGTTTCCAAAACCAAACATTACAAAATTGAAATCATCACTTTTCGTTGTTCATTTATTCCCATTACGTTTTTGTCTCGTTTTGTAATATTTTACCTGTGAAAAGCTTCTAAAACGGCAGCATGTCCATAATAAGGTGGATTAGCAATTGGATGGTGTGGTAATATCTGTTCGGTAATTGAGAAGTTAAGAAAAGTCATACATGTAAACAAATGCGAGGGTTAAATATGGCAGCTATTGTCATCCTTTGTTCATGTCAATGCTTTGCTGCGTGGTATGTTTTTTTGCAAGCAAGATGTTTTGTCGCTTCTTATGTGGGGATTGGATGATTGTACATGTCTTGGTTTATTTAAACCCAGTTTCCGTCAACAACTGTTCATGATTTTGTATGCTGCTAACAAATAGGTGATTCGACCCTGGTAGGGTAAAATAAATTAATGTTATAATGAATTTGAATTTTTTTTGTTGTATACGTTGTTAATATTGGTATTGATGCTTTCATTTGTTAATGATAATTTTTCATCACAAGATGCATACTATTCTTCTGTGCATAGTTTTCTTTATACATAAATTTGTTGGCAAGTTCCAGCTCCTATGTTTTGGCAAAACAAAAAAACTATATATTTGAGTTTAAGTATGTTCATGCGACAATGAAAATAACATAATTCAACTGTTATTGAAGTATTTGAGTTTTCAGGTAGTTCGAAATTTTCATTGTTGTTGGGGATTAAAACAATAGAAGACAAGTACAGTAATAAATAACTCTTTATGACCCAAAATTTTCATTGCTTGATTCATGTATAACTCTTTATATCAACCGTAGGAATTGATGCCTTTGAGATGGAGTACACACATTGGATAGAAGACCAAAAGAAGCATGTTGGTGAACTAAGATCGCCTTTGAAATAACTGCCAAATCCGACGCCTTCTATCTTATGTCCGGAATGTGGAAATCACCGTTTGAGCGTTTCTTCCTTTGAATCGGAGGATTTAGTCCTTCCTGTCTTCAAAAGGTGAACTACATTCTTTACAAAGTAATGTTGACCTCGTTATATAGCAATACTCAGTTGGATAATAAAACAATCGAATCAGTGCATTTTTGTCTTATATGGTAAAAAATAGTTTGGAAATACCCAAAAAATAATTTTATTCAGCTATGATTCAAGCAGACTAAAAAAATAGTTGCTACCACATTTCAGTGTTATAAGATATAGATAGGAGTAGTTTTGTAATTAAATCAATCTTGTATATCAAAACTACATCAATATCGTTCATAAAATACTCTGATCCCAACTTTGCTTTGTTTTATTACTACTTTGAATATTTCAATCATAAAGTGTAATGCATTTTCAAAAACTGACAGCATAAAATAAAATTAGGTTAGTTTGTTCGATTTAATTTTCCTTTTCGTCAATTCTAACTCAGCTTAATTAAAAAAAAAAAACTTTAAAACCGGCCAACAATCATCATCTCCATGTAAAAAAATTTAAAAGACCGAAGTCCCCAAACAAATATTATTTTATCAAACTGATCTTGTATTTCTAATCAATCATGAAAACCTTCTAAGAAAAAAATGGATCACTTGATATGGTTGAAAACTAATAGGGAAGTTCATCCAAATCTTAATGACTCAGAGAAATTAGTGAATTTTAGTTCGTTTGTTACTTCTACTATGCACCTATTATACTGAGTGAGTGAATAATCTTATAGTTTTGAACTTTACTATGGATGAACTTCATGATTTGGTTTTCAATGAAATCAGTAGTGTGCACTTAAATGTCTTGCTATTGGTGGTATCACCTTGGTTAAACACTAAACTACCAAGGAACAAAATTGAATGCTCAGTATATGTTTCATCTAAAAAATTATCAATATATAATCCAGTCTACTTAAAGTTGTATTCAAGTTTTGCAATGAAATATGCTGCTTCCAGCAAATAAAAAAGGTTTGCTCTTAGTCACACACCCACGCATGCATGCATGTAAGAAAGAGTGTGTGTGTGTCTGTGTTTTGTAACTTGTGTATAGAATGCTGGTTATGTTTGATGCTATTAAGATTTGGTATTGTTGGCTTAAAGAAACACTTTTTGTTCTTTTTTCTAACAAAAGACATATTTTTATGCAACAGGTTTGATCACTGCAGTGAACTTGCACCAAAAGGATAAATGGCGTAAAGATTTCATTGTCTTCGACTAGTGTTCTCTCGTAGGATATGCAATTTTTTGTGGATAACTTGTGCTTGTACTAAGTTGCTTTGTAGCGGTCAAGTATGTAATAATGCACGAAATGTAGTTTAAAACTTATTGTTTGTAATACTGCATATTTGAGTATTTTGATAAATTAGTTTGCAAATAACTGTAATATTTGATTAGCTTATGGAGTATTGCTATATTTAGTGTATTGTTCTTTTCAGTTTCAAAAGATGACTATTTTTTTAAAAACCCAAATGTCAATCACAACGGTGCATAACAGTTGTAGTATATATTATTACAACGGTGCATACTTGTTGTAATAAAGTTTATTACAACAGTGGAAAAATGTTGTAAAATATACATATTACAACGGTGTTGCAACGGTGCAAAAAAGTTGTAAAAGATTTTAGTCTATTACAACTTCTTAATACACGACGGTTAGCCCACCGTTGTAATGTATATTACGACGGTGTTCCACCGTTGTAATAGGGTCATTTTGTTGTAGTCGACCCATATTCTTGGACCAAAAATTAAGAAGCTACGGAATAAAGAAATCAAGTTGGTAAAGGTTCAGTGTGGAGATAGCCTAGCGGATGAAACTTGGGAGATTGAAGATAGGATTCATTCTTTGTACCCTTTTTTTTAGGGTATGTTCTTAACTTCTTTTCCAAAACTTTTATTTATGCTTGTTCCTATCATTTAAGCATGTCCTATTGATCAAATTCTTCGACCTTTAGGTAAGAGTCCCATGATTGTAAACATGTGTTTGAGACATGTTATGTTTGATGGATGTAAGTGTTTGCTAGTGGTTTCTCGTGGATGCATATACACACACACATTAGGCACTTGAATAGCTCAATCACTTTTATATTGCAGATGGATGTGTGTGCATTTTTCTTTCTTTTGGATGAAAATGGATATATCGTCATATGGGTGTTGCACTTGGATGAATGATTGTGCACGCATATAGAACTTACATGTTGTACTAGGATGATTGCATACATGTTGGACTCATGGCACTAATAGACATTGCACTAAGGAGATCAACTGAATTAGTAGACCGCCTGATTTTTGCATTAGTATTAGGACATATACACACACCTTTGCATATGGTCATATAAGCATTAGAAATCCTCTAAGTACAATGGATGCCTGTGACTGGTGGATGAGTAGATGGATGTTGATGGTAGGACACATTCTTCTTAACTTGGAGATTTCGAGGACGAAATCCTTTGAGTCGGGGAGAATGCAACACCCCGTAATTTTAACAATACTAAAGAGGGTAAATTAAAGGATAACTGAATTAAATTTCAGAAGTAAGGGAAATGGACTGCACCATTGTGTTTATCTTGAAATTATGGTCAAGATAGACATTTGGTTTGCGTAAAATGGACACCGTATGAAGAAGTTATGCGGGTTTGAAGTTTGTATACGCGTAGGAGAATATATATATATATATATATATATATATATATATATAAGACCAAACTTATCCAGAAACAGTTCAAAAATCAAAAATTCGAAGAGCGCCAAAATTCCTGCTCTTGGGGGTCGACCCCCTTAGGGGTGTCGACACAAGGGTCAACCCTACTAAAGGGGTGTCGACACCGGGATCGACCCCCCAAGGGGTGGTTCGACACCCCTAGGGCTGAGGTGGGAGTCAATTTTCTGGGGTCGGAAGCTATATATATAGGCTCATTTCTCTTGTTTTCTTCACTAGAAATCAATGGAGGCCAAATGTTGCCAATGCCTAGACTGATTCGGACCATTTTCTTCTTCCGCAATTAAAGATTTGAGATTCAACTATAGATCTGTTCTTCTTCTATTTTCTAATCCAAACGCTGTGAGTTTCACGTTACTTTTATAATTAAATGATTAAAAGTAAAATGATATGACTATAGTTTGGATCCGTTTCTGTGACTGAATTATGCCAGATCTATTGTAAATTGTGAATCTCTGACATTTTGAATTGGTTATGACTTTAATCTGAATCCTTATCATATCGAATTCTATTGTAACTTGTGACTTTATGACATTGGGACATAAATATGATGTACATCTGAATCCTTTATTATGTTAGATCTAATTTTGATTTTTAGATCTAGCTTATTATTTAGATCACCTTGTGCTTATCTTATTAGACCTAAACTAGTTAGACATCTAAATTGTTATTTAGACCTTATCATACTCATATGACATCCTTAATATGATAGGACTAGTTTAATTATCACAAGTTCACTAGATCTATTGTCATATGTCTACCTTATCACTATGTCAGTTTATGCTTATGCCAGCTATGTTAGAATAATCACTTTTTCATCTTCCTATCACCTTTCCCTATTATTGTTTATGGCCAGGCTATTTTCTAGCCTAGGCATACCATCACTTATATGTGAATGCGTTAGTTAGGGAACGGGGGAAAACATTAAAATTGGCATAAATTGAATAATGTTTATGGACATGAATTTGGACCTGTAATTCACAGTGGATAATAATGACATGCCTAGGGTCACAGTAATAAGAAACTGTAAATGCACTTATGACACGAGGTTAGATTGCAATTGCGGTGGAAGTCTACTCGGAATTGACCGACATATCCAGCGACCGCAAGTGTTGAATCTAATGTGAGAGGTCTAAGTGTACAATTATGAGACGTGCTAAGACACGAGGTTAAGCCTAATTTGTGGAATAAGTCTGCCTGGACCCACCTGGCATGTCCAGCATCCACAAATGGTAGGCTTGATGTAGGAGGTCTAGCACACCTTAACTATAAATGAAAAGATGGTAATAAATCGGAATACTTAACCTAGTTGAATCAATAGGGATTTTATGAATATGAACATGAATAGGAGTTAAGTAAACTTGTTTGGATAGTGGGCGGGTTAAATGAATCTGAAGGGGTGGGTAATATGTATATATAGGCCCACAAACTTAACCTTAGGGAGTTATGTAATTAAAGATACCAATAGGCATACATAACCTGAGAAAATCCTAGTGGGGATACAAGACAAGGGGGAGAGCTTGTATCATTTTGTGTGGGACCCATTTCAGTCAGTAACCCATATAACGGTATCAAACGGGTACTTCATCCTAGGTCGGAGTGGGGCACGCTTACTGGGTTGATTGTATGAGATCCAAACGACGGGGACAGTGTCATGACGGCGTGTTCCAATGGGGTCATGTGCGTGCTTGGCTCCGCCTGCCCGGGAAAATAAGACGCTGTGACATTAGTAGATATGGTTGTGCATTCAACACGAAGGATTTCCACTTTAGGGAAGTGATACCCCCTACTGTGGGACCAGCACATGGTATCTACGAATATGGAGTCAATCGATTAGGGAAGTAGTTAGGGTGCATCTAGATTCTGGTAAGTTTAGGAGTCCGTTATAGGGGCTGCCTGTGGATTGTATGGGGTTAAAACCTCTCTCCAAAAGTACTCCTAAGTCTACCAATTTATGCATGTTAAGGGGTCATCTCGTATTTGATTATACTAGTATTAGTGCGGAGTAATCATAAGAGAAACATATATAATCTATCTTGTTTACCTCATCATGCTTATCCTTTATGATGTTATCTTCCTCATCCACTTTATATGACAATCATAATACTTTTATTTATTTACTTGTTAAAAGTAACTAGACTCGCCAGACTTTATGTTTAACCCTTTTTGTTTCCTCTTCTTTCTTCCGTTCCCTCCCCTCAGGTTCTCAGGATGGGAATTCTCAAGCTTAGTCAGGACTCAATTATCATCTTTCTTAGAGCAACTTCTGATGTATTGCTCAGTTTATGTCTTTGCTACTATGGCTTTGTTTCTTTTGGGGAATTATGCTTTTTATGTATTTTCTGTACTCTGATGGTACAAAATAGAAATTCTACTATATTGTAATGGGTTTTATGTAGTTTAATACTTATCGTATTTTGGACCACAATGTTATGACTTATGTTTGAAATAAAAATTTAAATTCCGATGTTGCTTTTATATCTGTCTTGTAATATTTCTGTTTCTGTTTACCTATAAAGCTTCACGAAACTTAATGCATTCCTTTAGTAGTGACATTAACGGACGTGGGGGTGTCACAATGAACTTGTAAATAGATTGTGAGTCTGACATGGTATTTTATGCTATATTAATTGATCTCTGCTAAATATATATCTGTTTGCCTTCAGAGAATTTATTCTCTTAGCTTAACACCCTTCTCTAAGACGTATGAACTTAGAGGTTATATATCGGTAGTTATCAGTTATATAGTATGGAATGATTGTGTGGCATGTTGAGTGCTTCTGACATATATTTAAAGCTTTTGTTTAAAAACAAAGCTTTATGGTGCGTTAATTCACAAGCCTTACACCCCGGTGTGAGTCAAAAACGGGATGAGGGACCGTAGGGAAAACATGCATTTCTTTCTAGCTAGAGGTGATGCCATGGTATGGATCCCAAGAAATTTACTTATGTGGATGTTGGAATCAAGGCACATGTGGTTGCATAAGGCCATGATGGTCGACGTACTGATCAACAGGTCTAATAGGACTGGGAAATGTATTATTCAGGTAATGCTAATCACTGGCGTACTGCTGACCGGCCCTGTCGATCCAAAGGGATATGATGTCCCTGGGACATTCCGCTAGAGATGTTCCAAAGTTCGGTGAGGAGAGATCCCTTTCCTCGGCTCATGTTGGGAATCCAAATTCAAATATGTGACTTTACGGTTTTAGTTGTATACATACGACGGCATAATAGGACGGGGTATTATACCATCTAAAATTGATACATTTATTTTTGAAATTGATTTTAAAATTGATACATACGACGGCACTGCAAGACCACAACTCACTAATCATTGTCCGCTCACCCGACGCCATGCAAAGGTTCAAGTTTACTAACTCAAGATCGAAGTCAGGGCTCGACAAAGTCATTGGAGTGTGAAGTTCTGTTTCGTGCTCTCATTTGCTTGCTTAGTGGTCATCTCGTCAAATAAGATTCGAACTCCTAAAGAGCCTGAAAGATTTAATAAGTGTTTGGGATACGAAGTCTAATCCCATATCCGCGAATACTTGTCCTCGAGTCCCTACTTTCGCTTCCCAGAATCTACCACACCACGCTCTTGAGTGACAATCTCAAGGATCCTCCAGCCATCAATATATCTCTTCCCTTCTTCGAAAACCTAAGGACAACTCGAACGTTCGAAGTCCAGAAGCAGCATTTTGCATTCTCCCCGCCTCAAACTGATTTTCCGTCCGGGAAAAGAAGAAAGGAAGAAACTACCATCAGGGGATCGGCATACCCTAAAAAAACGTTCTGGGATCGGAATTCGAGATCGTACACCAAGCTATGATCATAATTCGAAGCTCCAACTACCAAGTCTATCGCGACTCAGCGACCACTCGTTTACTCAACAGCTACCCAATCATCAAGGTGCATGCGCTTAGCATTTTGGACCGACCTCGCCTCGAAGGAAAATCTACGCGACTATATGCCATGACATATGCCAAGTATTGTCCTACCAATGACATCTGTATATGCGAGTTGACAAAACTTTGATCGTTGGGACCAACTTGGATCGATGACTGACTTTGGCCTCGTAAATCCAAGTGATCTAGCGGATACTCCATGCAATCGAGCTCCATCCCAAAAACGTTTCAACAACTACTTAGGGCTATCGTGCGCCTATGCCATGGCAACGACCATGCATACACAGTTTGGGAATCTCAACCGTGCAGACGGACTTAATTCGAATGCTTGCCCAAAAGACTTAAGGGTTCAAATGTACACACCAAACGATTGGCTCTCAATCCGAAAACTCCTCAAAAAGATAAAATACGTAGTTACAAGCCCATAGCATGCAATCCACTTTTATATTAGCTATCCCAACTCAGATCGCATCATGCAAAACCACATGCAAACTTGTGATTGCATACGCAATTATGACCCGATAATTAACCATTTGCACTTTGATCCAATCGGGAGTTGGCAACTAGCATTTATTGTCCTCAATCTACAGGAACTAAACGCCTTGGACAAGTTCCAACCCAAGCCGCAAGACTCAAGTAAGTCAAAGCTCTTAGCAATGTTAGAATCCTAAGCTCATACTAGCATATTCCAACAGGGTGTCCTAACCGTTCCAAAGCAGTGTGCTCTCCGCATACAACTCAAGAGGAAGGTCATAACCAATCGCTAAGCACTTCATGGAGGTGTTGACGCACATATTAGACTCATCTCACTTCAAAGCACGTCCCGTTAAACCAAGACATACTTTGAGGGCGCAAATATTAACTGGCCTTTTGATCCGGTTCCCAACAGTACGTAAGACACGCTCGACTCAACATATCGCGTGATATTACAGCCCAAAGGCATCACTAATATCATCCGGGTTGCAGTACCAGAAGACTCGAGTCTGGCCACTAGTAGGACGTCGCATCCCTCGAACACAACCTCCATCGGTATTAGTCCGTTTTCAAGCCAAAGCCGAGCCATGCTCCGAGTCAAAGGCGAGCCATCAAGCGGGTCCAAGTGCAGCGCCAGTGGGGGTCCGGGTCCCACGGTCCCAGCGGCGATCGACCTAACCAGTTAGGTCGAAACTGTAGGCACCGCCCGATTCATCCGATTTTTGCCAACAAGTGTGTTGCCCAGAATCACCAGATCGACTCAAACTCAGGATTCAGCCAACAACTTCAGCGAACTTTGCCACTCATCCAAACGTTGCCAAACAAAGACCTAGCAGTCCGAGCCGTGAACCCGAACCACGGTCCATCAAGGCACTTATACCCAGGGCCTTCGCACCACCCATAAGGCGACATTCATACTCCTCGGGAAATTCGTACCCAACCGGGTGCGAAATTCGCACCCCCAAGGTGTGTGAATTTCTCACCCCACAAGGTGTGAAAATTCGCACCCCAGGCTCCAGGTGTGAAAATCTAGCATGTGTAGGCTCCAGGTGCAAATTTCTGGGTGTGGTCCCCTATTTCTACCTACTCCTACCTAACCACTCTCCTATAAATACCCCATGACTTCACACTTCAAAAGGGTTAAAATTTGAGACCTTAGTACCTTTAGAGAGCTCCATTAGTGGCATCTCCCATTTGAGGAAGAAGAAGGGAAAAAGTGTCCTTTTCTTAATATATTAAATATATGATGATGATGACATCATGCCTTAGAGATGATATCATATAGCCTTAAAGATGACATTATATAGCTTAATTATGACATTATCTAGCATAAAGATGAATGTAACGAGATGTAATGGGATGGTCTCACACTTGTAACTTTGAGTGATTAAAAATATTCCAATAACGCTTCAAAGTGGACGCATGCCCTTCACAAGGTCGAACCACTATAAATCACTTGTGTTATTTACTGTTTTCTGCTCTTTTCTATGCGACTAAATTAACTATTCCTAGTAATTGGAATCTTTGGTGTTTACGACATTTTTTGCCGTTAACAAATGTGTTTGCTTTAAAATTATAGTTGTTTCATTACAACACTGATATTGAAAAATAAAGAAAGCACTGATATTGAAAAATGTAGCTTCTATCCTTAAATCCATTTTGCTTGATGCATCTTCTGAATTAGTGGCATTTAAAAGAATGAATGGAGGGAAATTATAGCATGTAAAATGTGATCTATCCACACACATCATGCTCTGTCGCATGGTTAATAAAGAGGCACTGAGGCATCCAACATGGTGACAACTTCTTCTATGAAATTTTTGTGATTTTCTTCAAATCCGCGATGAATTGGGATTGCTAGCGGATCATTTATGATTTTCGCGTGTTTGAGGAGATGGAGTGTGTCACTGGGGTCTTTCTCTTCTTCTTTTTTTCAGCGCAATAGACATTCCATAAGATAAATATTCACTTGAAAGATAAAGCTAATACATAGATACTAAATTGGAATCTAATTCATTGTCATATCAGATCTGGATTCAAAACCAAACTAAGCCCTTTTACCTCTGATTCTCCTTGCAAGCTAAGTGTTCTTCGGCATGATGGTGACTTTCTTAGCATGAATAACACACAAGTTAGTGTCCTTAGACAAATCAACAAGGTGTACCTTGGACGTCTCTTCAAAAGCAGCAACCACAAAACTCAGAAATCATAAATCAGTTTTGAAATCTTAAGCGATTTCATTAACTAATCCCTGAAATGGAACGTCCTTATCAAAAGTTCGGTGATTTTATTGATACTTGTGGATCGCACAAAGAGCAACGATATCGAGCTGGAATCTATGAGGCTTCTTCACGCCGCCGGTGGCTGGAGCATAGATGCGAGTTGCTTTTGTTGGAAGTTGATTTCTTGGGGAATTGTCACCAATTGATTTCCTTCCAGTTCTCTATGTATGTGCCATTACGATAGAAGGAAAAATTTAGGGCTTCTAATTTTAGGATATTTTTATGACTTGGGAGTGATGGTTTTTCCCTTATCATTTGAATATTAAGAAATTATTATTTTTTAAAAAACAATTTGGGAGTATTTTCACAATTTTGGGTGTGACGAGCAATTGAGAGTTACGATCACCACATATCTATCAGACATACATGAATTAGTTTAGATTTCACCTCATTCGATGGCTCGGATCATTACTAACATGTGCATGCAGATCACTACTATTACACACTAGATTTTCCAATCGAAACAATTTAGAACAATTAAAGTACGATTATGGATTACCAATTTTCAATAACGTCCTAAGAGCGGAGTAAAATCCCTACCCTTTGCGGCGACAAAAGAAATAAAAAAAATAGTTAGATATTGAGTCCCTATGACATCTCTAAATTTATACAGCATCACAAATGCATGGTTAAGTTACAACGCATCAACGACTTCAGTTTGTAAGTATCGTAATGTTCCTGACATCACTAAGGTGAAGCTAATTAACGA
This sequence comes from Allium sativum, assembly GCA_030737875.1. Classification (NCBI taxonomy): domain Eukaryota; kingdom Viridiplantae; phylum Streptophyta; class Magnoliopsida; order Asparagales; family Amaryllidaceae; genus Allium; species Allium sativum. Next base: position 136,502,329 of record CM060922.1, on the reverse strand, counting down.
TGTCATTATGGCTCTTTAGGGATACTTGCTGACGAAATCAAATTTGGTGACGTCACGCCAACGAAAGCTCATTACGGCATCGCTATTCTACATCATAAATAAGCCAATTTTCTTGTAGTGAAATATCATCAAGGATAATACTTGGAATTTTGATAATATACAGTTTCCTTCTTCTATTACTGATGATAAGAAAGATTAAAATATGTGATGATATGCAAGACGATTAATGGATATTTAATGGGAACAAGAATAGGAGATTTTCTTAGAAGTGTGTATACTATTCAATTTTCCCTTGTAAAAGTCTATATGAATGGGGAAAACTAATATGGAAATCTCCAACAGTTCAAAACTAATATGAAAACTTTTTTCTTTTTCATCGTTTCCCCTATTTACATTTTCATCAGGCCTGTTTACTCCCCCACACATCCTATTGTCTTCGATTTCTGACTTATCAACATCTCTGTTGTTTTAACTTTTCTTATTTGAGTACGTGATGCTGTGCGTGACTCGTATCTTCTATGGGATTTGTTTTAACCATGTTTATGTTCTTAAGATTCCCATTCCCAATCCCAATCAGTTTCGCTACATTCTGCTGTTGTGTAATCTTTTGAGTTAGCTCTTGGTTTTAGATGTAGTTGTTGCTTGACGTGCTTTGAGATTGATTTTGGTTAATCAGGTTCTCGTGGGAGGTTTTTTTGGTGGTTTAGTTGTTGACGTACTACACATAATAGCCAATTTGGCATACAAGGATGCAGAGATAAAATATGGGTTAAAGTCATATCATATTTGATAGTGCTCAGATCTGTATCAAACTACGTTTTGCGATCCGTACCACTCCAAACACCTTAAATCTGACCGTCCATCAACGAAGCCCCGGATCAGTTAATTTTATATGGCTTTGGACCAAATCGAATTCGTATCATATTGTGCATCACATTACGCACTCGCAATAAAAATTTTGGCTGCTCCCTTTTCCCTTTGTTTTACTTTATTGGTGACCGAAAACACAAATTAGGGTTTTCGGTCATCAAATCGTGCCTTTACCCTTCTCTGGAATCTCCTCCTCCGACGGAGACAAACAACCCTCTCGTTTGACAGAAACGCAGCAACCCTTGGTCTCCCTAGCCCTCCTTTGACAGCAGGTATGTGTTTCAATTGAATTATGGCATGCATGCCTGAAAGTAGGGAACAAATTGAAACCTTTATGTGATAGTTGATTGCTATTTTGTATTAGTGTGTTAGATGTTTCAATTGAATTGGTTTGTGTAAGTGTGTTAGCTAATTGCTACTTTGTGTAAGGGATGGATCTGTGGTTATACCTTGGAATTAGAGAAATCAAATTTGAATCATGTTTTATGATAATGTATAAAACAATAAAATTTCTATTGGAAACATGTATGGTATAATTTTAGATTGTGGTATATCCATAAAACAAAGAAATAACAATGAGTTAATCATAAGGACGTAGTAACCTTTACTAAAGTTAAGATGTTTAATGTCAATTGTCCATAACTTTATTCTATTTGCAATAGCCATTTGATGATATGTTATTTAGATCGTTTTTCCATGTTGACTCTGAAATGTGGCGGAAACTGAGCAAATGGATTATTATAGTTCAATATTTAACCATGATTTCATCGTCATTTGACTGTTTGTTTGCCTTATGCTTGAAATTTAAATTGGGTTGTCTCATAACAAGTTTACTATGTTTTGAGAGGTAGCAAGTGTACTGAAAATATTTTAACAGGTTTGTTGAAAATTTTGGTAGATGGATGATAACTAGACTTTCTGGTTACTATTTTAATAGGCGATCCACCAGGTGGATGCATTTTAGCTCACGCATAAGGTCGGGTATCCATGATTATTAGGTTTATCCAAATGTCGGATGCTACTGAACTTAACCTTAGCGAAAAGCTGCTTTCACTAGCAACTTTCCCCTACTTTGTAGAAGAGACTATAGTGCAAGTTGCATTACACAGTCTGCTTCAAAGAAACTGAAAGTTGCAAGTGATATAAAAGTATATATAATTATGATTATATTTAAAATTTAATATTAAAAATGGAATTGAAAACATAAGTAATTATAATAAAATTAATATTAAATTTATAAGTAAAACCAATTTGAAAATATATAAAGTATAAATTTAAAAACAAGAGTTAAAATAAATCTCAGAATAGAAAGATATAAAGTTAAAATAAGGAAGTAATTTTGAAATCAATTTGAAAATAGATTTAAAATAAGAAGGTAATCTTTGAAAACATTTGAAAACAGTGAAAGAAGTTTGAAAACAGAATTCAATGCTAACTAGAGTTTTAACATGATATCTAGGCATACTCTATATTTCTTGAAGTCTTGATACTCATGAGTCTTGTATCTTGAACTCTTCTACTTTGAAAACTTAAATTTAAAAACAGGATTTAAAATATATTCAGGAGTTAAAATAAATCAAAGAATAGAAAGATATAAAATCAAAATAAGGAAGTATTTGAAATCAATGTGAAAATGGATTTAAAATAAGAAAGCAATCTTTGAAAACATTTGAAAATAATGAAAGAAGTATGAACATAGAATTCAATGCTAACTAAGTTTTAACAAGATATCTAGACATTATTACTTTATATTTCTTGAACTCTTGAATTTTTGATACTCATGAGTTTTGTATCTTGAACTCTTCTACTTTGAAATCTTGGTTCTCTAAACTGTACAGTCTTCAAGAATCAATTCCTATATAGATTTCCTGTATATATTACATATATTCTAGATAACCGTGTTAGTATATATTTTATAACCAAAATAATTGAAACAAAGTTGTTGTCATCAAAGTCATCATCATCGGCATCTTAGTCCCTAACATCCATATGGCCATATTTGTCTTTTCCTTCTAACCTGTTTCAATCGGCAACCACCACGTTTTACGCCACTTTCATCTATGTTTCTTTCCATGTTATTCAGTTTTTACCCAAACCTATATTCCCATCCCCTTTTCTATTAGTTTCGTCACAGTGAAAAAGACTTGAAAAATTAGTTCTTCCATAAGGAGGTGGAATCAACCGATTTTCATATGGGAATTTCTATCCACATCTGCTTTCGCATCTTCTTAAATTCCAATTTTCATCTCCCTGTTGAAGGAGCTCATGCATAGATCTTTGATATTAGCAGATGGATCTGAATTGCTCATGTTGAGTCGTGCATGATGAAATTATAGTTGTGCAATCTAGGCACAATTCTTGATTTTGGGTAAAGGCAAGTGCGTCGCTGATTAATTTATTCCTAATTTGTTCGTAAACAATTCGATAATCATATTCTTCTATAAATCTTAAAACATAATTCGGTCTTTAGCTAGGTATTATGTGATTCAATAATCCTGGACTAGCAAGAAGTGACTGGGTTCTTATGGAATTCATCGATGGCCTTCCGAGAAAAAGAATAGGAAATAAGAGTATACAAATGATCATTGATCGACCTACGAAGTCCGCTAATTTTATTCCGGTTAGGTTTAACCGTTCTGCTCCATGTTTAACTCAGATCTATATAAGAGAGATTGCCATATTGCATGGTGTTCCGTCTAGTATGGTGTGTGACCAACATCCTATCTTTACCAGTAACTTTTAGAGGGAATTTCTCGAAGCTTTAGGTAACCGACTTAATCATAGCATGGTTTACCATCCATATGATAATGATCAGGCAAAATGAGTGAATCAAATCTTAGAAGACCTCCTTTGTTCTTGTGTTCTTGATTATGGAGGATCCTGGGAAGATCATCTCCATCTTGTCGAAATCACCTATAATAATAGCTATCACGTTTAGATTTATTATGAATTTAGGTTATAATGGTCATAAACTCCATCTTCTACATTCTGTCTTTTGAATTTAGGCTAGTATTAAGATGTCTTCATTGCTGCTTTGTACGGACGACCCTGCAAATCCTTATCTGGATGGATTGAGTCTATAGATCATATGGTTCTTTAGCCAGATATGATTTTGGTAGCTTCATTGAAAGTTGAGGATATTTGGAAGAAGATGTGGGTTTCCCAGGATCGATAGAATAAGTAAGCGGATAGGTATATGAGAAGTTTGGAGTTTGTTGTGGGTGATCAATTTTTTTGAAGATCTCGCCACTGAAGAATATGCTTCATTTTGGATGGAAAGGAAAACTAGCTTATAGATTCATTAGTACTTTACGCATTTTTGAGAGAGTTGATCTAATAGCTTATTGAGTTGAGTTTCTAGAGAAATTTTCATGGGTGTAGAATGCATTTTATGTCTCACATCTTTGCAAGTATCTGCACAATCCATCTATGATTGTTCAGCCTTCCGTATTAGAGAATCTGGATGTTGAGACGAATCTGACCTTAGAGAGGGATCACTTCGTAATGTCAATCGAGGTACGGCCTAGTAAAAGTTTTGTGGGGTACTGACGAGCAGAAATACATCTGGGAGGTAAAGAGATCATGCATGCTTCATATCCGAAGTTATTTATTCTAGGTATTATTCATTTGAATCTTCTTATTCTTTGTTCGTTTCATTCTCTTGTCTCGTTCCTTTTCGAGGACGAAAAGTTCTTAGTGGGGGAGAGTCTGATGACACGATCTAAATTTATCTACTTATTTGAATTTAAGTAAAATTCGAAATTGAAATAATGAAGTAGGGACGTTGAGTATTGGGTTTGACCAAACTTATCTAAATAAGAAATCTTTTGAAAAATCAATTTTTAGCCAAAATTGATCAAAATTTGAAAACAAGTTGAAAATTTAAAAGTTATAAATTGCAAAAAAAAATTCTAAATTTTTTTACTTGATGTTCTAAGATGATTTCCACTTTTCGTTTCGTTAACACCCGATTTCTATTGCTCTCACATAAGAGTGTGCACAATTGATGGCATACTTATGTGTATTCCTACTAGTATTTTCCCCTTGTATCATCCTTGTATTTGTAGAAGCATTTCTACTGGTATAAATTGAAAAGTTCATGAGTTTCAGTGAGATGTTTGTTGGGATTGAATTGGTACTTTGACCTCCTAAAACTCACGTTGTTTTATATGCACTTTTGCAGAACAAAAACTTTTAAGAGAAAAGTATGTATCTTTCTTTTTCCTCCCTCATTTCTTCTCCTTGGTGTTTTTTTAACTAAAATCCCATAGCTCCTCTTTCTGTAAGCTTATAACCTAAACCCTTTTCTACTTAATCTCTTCCCCTCCTTGCACCTACCTCTGCTAGAATTTGTGTTGTCGAACATCACCCAACCCATCGCGTCAGATGAACCAGTAGCTGCTCTGACCATCCCCTTCTCTTGGTCACACCATAAAACCCCTATCCACCTCTTCTCATCAAAACCCTAGGCCCCTAATACCCTTTCTTCCCCCTTTAACTCTTGGCCTCCCTACATTTTCAACTAAGTGCTACAACTCCATCATCTACCCAAGCCACTTCAACACTACCTGAATACCTTATCTAGATATTGCATCTACCTGAACCCCTAACCGGTCCTAAATCTTCCCCACGACAGAGACTTGTTTGGCCATAACTGATCCCTTTCTTGCTTTATTCCCTCTTCATTAAATAAAAAAGGATTTGCAAACTTATTAGCTTGGATTCGAGCTTAAATCTAGTTATCGTGCCTTGCCAATTTGTTTGAGTCCTATTCGTATCTGTTACTATTACCATAGTTATCATTCTTTTTTCAACGAAAGGGAGAATTACTCACTCACGACTAGCATTTTCGTTAAGTGAAATAATGACACTTGAAATGTAAATTGAAATGTTTGTACTGATTAGGATATGTTAATACGGATACACGACTCATGATATTATGTTGTGAACCGAATGTTCACTTTTGATATATGAATAGCTTGCCATGAATGATATACGCTACATGTTCTGATATGTATGTTTAGTATGCTATTTTTTATTTACGTTGCCCTCACGCTGCAAGTTCCTTGTAGATTAGAAAATTCACTATGGATTGAAATGATACATACCTGAACGACTATATAGATTAAAAAAATGAAATTGACTTGGGATTTAGGTTGAAACTGTACAAACCTTGAATTTAGATTAATGTAGGTTAAAATGATACATGCTCGAATCACTTCATCATAGGAAAAAAAACTATATACGAGCATCGTTTGCCGATTTTGGAATATTTTATTTAGTTTTTAAAGTTAATTTGAACAATTTAATATATTATAAATATTTAATTAATAGAACAATTTAATTTTAAATTTAATCTAATATATAAGTTAGTTAAAATAATTTAGTTTAATTTAATAAAATAATTTATGAAATTTTAAAAGTTTAGATTTTAAAATATAGGTTTTAAATTTATCTAGAAACATAATTTAAAATTTTAATTTAATATAAAGATATTTTAATAATTTTACTAAATATAAATTAAGAAGATAAGGTTAAGTTTAAGATTTTATTAAGTTTATTATTATTTGATTTCCAAATATAATTATGAATCGAATAATTGATTTAATAATAAAATTATTAATTTGATTTTTTTGGTAGAGCCGACCTGTTTTTATAGTGATCTGTAACACTCTTTTATTAATAAAAAATAAAATACATTGGATACAGGTGATATACAAAATATATATCAACTAGGAGCTTCAGTGCAGGGAAGAGTATACTAAATCAAACAAAATACATTGACAATTTCATAGCTAAATATCATGGAAGAAATTACATCCTAGCTCGTAATGGTGACAAATTACAGTACCTTGTGTTAGTGTCATGACTACTATCCATTCTCTAGTTGATTCTTCATTATTTCTTTCTTCATACTTCGGGTGATAGGATTCTTTGGGTGCTCTTTCTCACCCGAAGTCTTTGATTCCTAATCAAAGAGGATATCAAGAGGCCTAGACTTGTGCCTCGGAGGTGGTGCAATATTCGCATATGGGGACAATTCAGATTGAGGGGTTTTCCCATTGTCTTTGTCTTGACCAGAATTGGTAGACAAACGACTTTGGTGGTCTTTGATGTTGTTTCTAATCAACCTTATAATATCTCTAGCCTACTCTTTCTTAAGTTCACCATTCTTCAAACCAGGCAAGATTTTAGCGCATTCACCTAGCTTTTTTGTTATTGTTGTTATCCTACCTAGACTATTACCAACCTCAGACAGTTCTCTATTTAGCATATCCACAAACTGAGTTACAAGGACATTCAGTTCATCATATTCAATAGCTACCTCACTAATATCAATACTAATCTCCTTCCAAACTTCTTGATTGATATTCTGTTGCAAAAAGACACCTAGAAGAGGGATGTCCTTTGCAATCATAGAACCACTCAGGTCTACAATAAGGTTAACTTCACCACTTAGTGTAGTCGCATTACTAACACCAGAAGTTTGAATTATAGTGCTCCCACCTTTCGCTATTTCATTAGTCGTGTCTCTACCAAAAGATTGTACATCTTAAATCAATTGATTCATTTCGGCCAAACTAGCATCTTTCTTTCCTAGTACTTGCAGTTCATTAACCTCTCCATTCTCATCCTCCATAACTTTTGTGTTGTTTACCATTTCCTTACCCCCTGCAGTGCACAAAGTATTACGAACCGCAATTTCTGATTGAACTGATACAGGCCTTATTAAAGTATCAGTGAATGCAGGCAACGGGATGTCAATAATTCCCTCATGATCACTAGATTCAGTCTCTATTTCCCCTTCTTCAAGCGGCGCATTCATTCTAGAATGATCTAATACTTAAACATTTTGAGTTTCAGTCAGGGTGACACTATCATCACATACATCATTCAAAGTTCCAAACTTGTTGCTGGTAGCAACAATAGGCTTACATATTATGACATTTTTTCCTTGATTCACAGAAACATGATCGACTTTCCTCCATTTCTTATGAGTAAAAGAGGGAAGAATCCTAACCTTTTGGCTACTCCTCGATGGTATGGTTTTGACTTGTCTTTTGGTTGCGTCTATGTTTTGATGAACTTCACCTACCACTTGAGTGTTCTTGCCTCCACTCTCAGTGTTAGCCATTCTTATGTCGTCCATGTTCTTATCCTTCTCAAATGTAAGTTTTTTGCCAATGCTTGATGGGCAGTTTCTTATTGTATGGCCAAATGCCATATAAGTTTTGCATATGTCACATGTCCATGTATAATTAATTTTACTACGTGCTCAAAGCCGTATTTGAGTAGAACAAGAATTGTTTCAGGAAGCTCGCTGAAGGGCAGATCTCCACCATTACTTTTGCTAACCAAATCGGTCGAGACTCTCATTCTCCTTGTTCATACATAAGAATCTACCCACAACGGATGCGAGCCAAGCTATACCAGTTCTCGACCATGCCACCATGGGAAAGTTTGACATTCTGATCCAAACTAGCACACTATTTATTCCTTTACCAGAGTTGCCAAAGTTAATATCCCATTTCTGAACAATGAAAACTTTGTTATGAATCACAATCGGGTCCACTTTCAAAAATTTCTTTTGGTCTTCAGGATCTTCAAAGAGGAAGAAGAACATAGTACCATTCGACTTCACTTTGATAGGACCATGCGGTTTCCAATTAACTCAAATGTGTAACCACAACTGTGTATGACAGTGGTGAGTCTAGAAAGGAATCAGAAATGTATTCATGCCAAACCTCAGTAAAAGCTAAGGCCATGTCTTCAGTAGGAATTAGGTATTTACCTGAGAATTTGTAGGTGAACGTTGGAGGCGTGAACACTCCAGCGCTACGTGGCTTCGAAGCGAAGAGAGAAGACCATCCAACCATGGGAAGGGGCGGCTCCGATGTTGTCTGGTTGAGCGGGGCTACCAAAGGTGGTGGATCAAAGGGTGGTGGAGCTATGAGAGGGGGTGGATCAGTTGAGAGGATTGATCATGGAAGAGATGGGGAAATGGTTTTGAAGGGCTCGAGGAGGTTAGTAGAGATGACGCCTTTAAAGAGGGGCTCAAGGTTGCTTAAGATATTTGAATTATGTAATAATTTGATTTTTAATAGTAGATATGAATTTTTTTTAGGTCAAATGATTTCAAAATAAAATATTGAAGTTAATATTTTGAAACCGATTTAAGTATAATTTACAAGTTTAATTAAAGAAGGTTTTGTAAAAATGATCATGATGTGAAATGAGTGCCTTATTGTTGAAGAGATCACTGGAGTCAGTATAAACATACTCTCTGTTAGTACCGAAACCACTTTAACAAACTGCGTACGGGATGGAGAATTCAGAACGAAGTATGATGGATTGGAAAACGTTGCTGGAATGAAGTAATAGAACAGTGATGGATGGCTTTGACCTTCGGGTGGTAGTTAAAATGACTAAAATATGAGTTATACTATGACCAAGCAAGTTAGATACTCTGATCGGACACACATCTTCGATATATCTATTACTTTCCGATTTGGTTGGTGGCTATCCCTCAATTATGTATGTGTGGTCTCGAAGTAGGTGGTAGCCGCACTCTATTCTTTACCACCAGTCCATAATGACAATTGGTAGAATCCTACTTTGGGTATTTCCTCTCTTGCCTTGTAATATTAGACTGATCGAGTCACCACGAGTTTGATTTGACGTTGTTATATCACGATACATCCTTGTGAAGCAACAATTTACAGGTATTTATATGCAAATTGTACGCCAAAGTTTATAAAATATGTTAAGGATAAAAATGTAATGCTTTTAATACTATTTTTAATAGTATATTACCTGTAGACATTACTATAATATCGTATTGTATTATTTGATATAAAGTTTAATGTATCCTTAGGAGATGGGAATCCCAAACATTCTTTAAGTCACTGATGCATTTCATTTGAACAATTCACTTGAGTTGTTTTACTTCATGAGAATGTTAGTCGTAACTCGAGTGTTTCGTTTTTCTTTATGCTCGGGTCAACCTAAGTGTTACAACCTTTGAGATTTATCTTGGAGCTAGAGACCTGTTGGAGCTTTAGTCATATATCTGCTTTCCTTTCTGTCACTTTAGTCATATATCTGCTATTTCTATTTCAGTTATTTTATTTTCTTTCTGTTATTTGCTAATGTTTTAGTGGGCCATCTATGTATCTGGGATTTCTGTTGTATTTGCTTTATGACTCTGATATTAAGCTTTTGCTTAACGTCATGAACTACTAAGGTTTTTATTTGTTTCACTGAGAGATATTTTGTTATTCTATATATGTCTGTGACTTGTGTGTGATTCTTTAATTCGATTTTATTTACTCCAATTTAATAAACAATCCATTATTTTGAATGATTCAAGTCATACATATGCTATTTTATTGTTAATTTGCAATGATTCTAAATATTGGGTTTTTATAAATTTACAAGTTATCCAAAGGTGATACATCAATACCATAATCTCTGAGTTTCATATCTTCGGTTTCAACATGGCCATCTTCATTCTCTTTGATGTAATCAATTGATTTCTAAGTTGGAGTCAATTGCGTAGGATTTGGCATATACTCATATCCAACTGACTACAATGATAAGGTAAGAAACTATAGCAAGATGATTGTGTATACAAATTTTAAACAAATAAAAAAAAATTAATGGCGTAAATATAATAAAAGGTAGGGGTGGAACTAGGATATAAGATCATACCCTGGTGGTTGTGTGTAAACATTTGGTTGCGGATAGGAATAACAAGGATAGTACATCAGACTTTTCTTGATCATATTAATAGGTCCAATTTAGTTAGCATAACTTGAAGCATGAGCTTACGGTTGAGATGCCTATACGACCTCCTCCTTCTTGACATATAGTTCAATTACCTTCATACGAACGCTGAAATTCCATTCGATGTTATCTTCATTATTGGTATCAATAAGAATTGATCCATTATATGTATCTCATTTACTAACTAGAAAATATTGAAATTAAATGCACAACTCTTTTAGCTTTGTGAACCGCCACTATCAGCTTGGCGTAATTACATTGGGATCTCACATCTGATTCTTTATACTTTCCTCCAATGCAGGTTAGCTTGTTATTCTCGTTAATGATATGATCACCATGGTAATGACAAAAACTTTGTGTAATAGCCATAGATCTAGCATAATACAAAACAATAATTTTCAGATTTGGATCTAAAAAATTGAGATAATAAGGTTTCAAAACATTATCTGAATTGTAAATTGAAGTGAGATCTTGTGTTCAACTTATTGAAATAATTTGAGTTAACTTGTTAAGTTTTTATGCTTGTTAAAATGATTTAAGGATTTGAGTGAATGGGTTTAGGTTTTTGAAATGTTTTAGGGATGAATAGTTATGAAGAGTGGAATGGGTTTTGGAGATTTGAGTGAATGGGTATGAGATAGTGTCTAGCAGGTAAGTAAACCCTGTAAGCGGAGCAACTATGAGTTGCACCTCAGTGTAAAAAATAAAGAGTGCAACTAGTAGTTGTGCTCGCTTTAATGTAGCAGGGTAAAACTAATAGTTGTGCCCATTATAATTGAACTGGGCACAGCGTAAAGTCGCGTCTAATCTACCAATGCCAGGTAATATCACCCATTACAGATTTAAATGCACAAGCAAAAACATATATAGTGCACATACTATAGCATGTATTCAAGAACAACAACACAGTTCATTGAAGCACATCATACTACGAAAGGCAAACATGGTGTTCTTAAATCAATCTACTTCAATTCCAAATTCCAATAAAAGAACGAAATAATATAACAAGACACAGACATTCTTGATATAATGTACAATCTTAATACAAATTAAAATATCTGTGGTTGAGATGGTGACGATTGAGATGGACCAACTTCAGTTATGTCTTGCCTCTATTGGGATGATCTAATATTGATGTCTCTTCTACATCTCCGTTCGTACATAATACCAGATACTTGAGGTGGACGGGGTATACATGGTGGTGGTTTTTCTAGATTATGGCTTCCAAGATTCGAGCTTATGATTTGTTTAATGCTTGCAAACTTTCTTTTAAATCTCTGTTCATCTTCAAGATCAGCAAACACATCGTTTACTTTGTTAGAAATCATATAGAGACCTTGAATCTTAAACAACATAAAATTTGATAAAAGAGAGTAGTGATATATAAGCAAGTTTGATTTAAAATCTAAAGTACGCACACCAAGTTACATTCCATGGGTACTCGTGGAGCACATTTAGACACGTGAGAAGAAGATTCCTTAAGAACAAGGAAACAGATTATAAGCTAGTACGAAATATAATAGTCATGGGGATTCTTTGTAGGTGGTATACTTGTACATAATCGAGTTTGTTGATCTCGTCTTTGCACATATGCATTGTAAAAGTTTTTTCCAACTGTGTGGGAATACTCGCTCATCTAAATCTGGTATTTGCTGATTAAACCCAAACTGCCTTATAATTCGATCTGGATCGATAGTGGATGACAACACTTTACAAGCAAACGATAGGAGTTTATGCTTACTAAGTAGCTGACCATCCAAACATATAGGTGGAAGTTCATTAAGAACATGTGGGGTGTGTGGCATCCACTCAACCTGATGTATCTTTATTACATCGACTCATTCTAGTATAGTGTTGCATGACGGGCTGGATTATCCCTTTAACGTCTCTTGTCCCATCTACTGGCAATATAAAAAAGTAATGTGTTACTATTATACTGCACTTAATAATTTTCCATGTAAACTAAAATCAAGTTTTAGCTAGTGTCATAAGGTAATCCAACAGTATCGGTGACGCAGACATTTGAACGACCAATTGAAATACGTGTCCATGTCCAAACCTGCAAATTATCAATGTTTAACAATAGATTTTAAAAGTTACCTAAAAATGAAGAAGTAATATATCATGTACGATACATGTAAAAAAAATAAAACAACCTACCAATCCACTGGACTTTCTCAATGCAACATTATCCAACTCCTTATATATAAAGAGCACATAAAATCATGTCACCCTAAGAGTAGTGAGAAACTGTGCTAAAGTCTTGTAGCATGTATAACCACTTGACACTAACAAGACCCTTCCTGTGATTAGGAAAAGGCCCAGATGCTATAAGAAGTAGAATTACATCTCGAGTGAACTGTTTTATCTCATCAACTTCTGATTCATTAGTAATCTCACAATCAATTATAAGGTCGTTAATCCACTTAACTTTGAGCTCTTTTGCATAAACAGTCACTTTGAGTGGTGAAGCTTCACTAAGCATTCTAAAGCAAATATCAGCTACATCGATGTCGCTAAAGTAACTCACAATAACACCATCTATAGATATACCAAGTAGATCAACAACATCTTGGGGAGTAATGGTCATTTTTTCAATGAAGGAATGAATTGCGCTAGTCCGCAGTTATCTATCGTATAATGCAGTATGCAAGCTTTATCCGATGTACTTAATGTGAATGAAATGCCATTAGCCCGCTAGACGAAGCAACTGTTGAACGCGTACATCTTCAATACTCACCATCATTTCTTCAAAACTTTGTGAATGATCAAGGCATCAACCTATTTTACACTTTATCAAAATACAATATTATAGCATATAATTAGCTCAAAATTTTAAAACTCATCAACCAGAAAATATTATATTTATCCTCATTGAAACTTCAAATTTTGATAATACAAAATGATGTCATCGACAGGTTCGCTCTCTAGTTAATTCTTCGATTAATGCAAAAATATAATACGTTAATTACGCCATTTACTATTCAAATTTAAATTATGATGATAATTGCAGGATAACAATCTAAAAGGAAGTATTGACAATGTTTGAGTTAAGTAGAATAATATTACATACAAATTAGAAACTAACATAACAACAAAAATCATGTTTTTTTTTGAAGAAGATATAGCTTCCATCATTGTAGTTTTGTTATGTTCGAAGATTGGCGAATAAGTTTTTAATTTTTGCATGAATTTGATTATGATATGAATGATTTTGGGTTTTAGGCATTTGAGTTCGGTTTTGGATGATGAGATTGAAGAGTTGCAATTTGGGAATGATGAATTGTGGAAAGAAGATGAGGGTTGGTACCGTATAAATGTTACAAGTTTTGATGTAGGCGTAACTATGAGTTACACCCCTGTATAAAAATAAAATGAAATTGAATGCAACTTGAGTTGCGTCCATGCAGAAATTAAAAAAGAAAAAAAAAAAAAAAAAAAAAAAAGAACGGAACGTAAGTTATAGTTGCCTTCATACGTAGACCGTTACAAAATTGCCGATTACGCTATTGACTAGGCTGAAACTAGCCTTATTTGATGATAAATTTCAAAATCTGCTTCAAACGCGAAATTATTTCGAAAACGAGTCTACTTCGAAAATTTATCCACTCTATAACCATTATTGCTGTTATCATATATGTTTCTAGTATTTTTGAATCATAGTAATGTTGGACTTTATGTGTTATGAGATATGTTGTATATATCTATTTAATTTACTATCTGGACTTCATTTGTTTGGCATATGACCGTACTATGATGTTGAATCTTAGGTCTCATTTATATGATGAACATTTAGTTTCCTACATGTTTATTGTAACACAATATAAAATTTGTTTCTTCTGCGGTGGTATGATTAGAACATATTTTATGGTTGATTTTGTTTGTTAACTGGTTTATAAATACTACCGTACAAACCCTCATTTTTGATACTTAAAAGGAGCTCGAGTTTATGAATTACAATTGTCGTTAATGGCCAATGGATACAAGTTATATCATGAGTTTGAGAGATTTTTTTTTTTTTTTTTCTTTTTTTTTTTTTTTTTTTTTTTTTTTTACTTTGGGATATCCTCTACTGTTTAAGCTTTCCTATTAATTAATATATTATGTAAGATCGAATTAACTTTTTATTTCTTTTATTTTTAAAATTTATAAATAAAGTGCCGTATAAATGTTTATCATGGATTTGAGTTAAGATTAATCATCATATAACAATATTCTAGAGCAGTATACTGTTTATTATGGATTTGAGTTATGATTATTCACCACTTAACAAAAATTTGGAGCAGAATACGACAAACTTAACATTGGGGGCAGTAAATTAGCATCAAGACTCCCCTCATGCTTGATGCTTGCAATCTTCATTGTCACTATACTGCTCTCTGATTAAAACAAAACAAATGCTTGGAGCCCCCCATTACACATAAGTATATTATTTGCCATGCATGTCTAACTCCGGTTTAAAATGGGTCAATATGCTATGTTTGCATCACAATTCACAAGTATTGACAAATTAATAAATATTTAAGATGTTGCTTCTACTCTAATATCTCATGTTACACTATTGATTGTGATCCATATCATATTTATAACATGATACTCATTAGAAAAATGCTTCAGTGGTCATCTTCCCATGATGAATGAAGAATTTAGCACAACCAGTAGAATATTTTATGACGATGTGTAACTTAATTTTCTCCTAGAACATGCAGGTTACTTCTATAGTGAAGCATATTTTTCTGCAGGATTCTTGCTGAACTGTTTCTGGAAGAGTGAACCAATCATAAAGTTAAAAAACAAACCACTGCCTAAGTCTATAGCAAATATTCTTAGGTTAGCCTTTAGCAGCGGTGGCCACAAATAAGATCACTGTAATGGCTAGAGGATAAAAATATATAGAACCAATGAATACATAGGTTAGAGGATAAAAATATATAGAACCAATGAATATACAGAACCAATGAATGTATAGGTTAGAGAATAAAAATATATAGAACCAATGAATATATAGATAATAATTCTTTTGTGATATTCAAGCTAGTAAAAGATGAATATATATGATCAGTTTACTTTGATATCAATCTTCAGTCAGCCACTAAATCAAACCCAACCGCATGAGTTGACAAATTGATTAAAAATATGTAATTTAATAGAAGAAATAAATGAAAAACGTAGACCAAGAAGTTTGTTGGGAAGATTCACATGTTTCTGACCCACTAGTTCTTGAGAAATTTAAGGAAGTTCGGTTCGGTTGTAAAGCTGGAAAAAAGAAAGATGGAATGAAACTGAACATCTGTAATTAAGTAGTAAACAACAATATATATATATATATATATACGTGTGTGTGTGTGTATATATATGTATATATATATATATATACACACACACATATATAATAAAATTGGTAGCGCAAGATAATGTCGATATCGATGAAATGATCATAGCCAAATAACACCTGCAATTGTTCAGTAAACCATCGGTGAATAAGGGTAATGAAAGTCATAACACATAATCCAGTGTCAAGGTAACATATATTTTCTCGGGTCAATCAAGCATTCCGTTGTTGGCTTACAGCCATATAACCAGCATTCTAGTAAAATGAAAAACTAATAGTATAATTCAACCATATTATTTAGGGTGCGTTTGCCTGTAAAGGGTAACTAGGCATTTTAAAAGGACATCTAAACAAGACAAGATATTTGAACGAATCTGCGAGTTAAATGAGAACGCGCTTACTGTTTCAAATGGGACATTTCGATGTACCATTTAAGTGAAGTGCTTCAGTTTGTGTTTTTTTTTATTATAGTTAACTAATCATTTATTTAATAGTGTAATATACTTTTAGTAATTGGAAATAAAACACAAGATAGTAAACTTGATATTTCATTCAGTCATCACAATACATATTTTACTCAAATACTAATGAAATAAATAGACTACAAAACAAACTGAACAAACAATCTACAACAAACAAAATAATTTACAGATATACAATTCCTAATTATGGCGAAACTTGTTTAGCAGGTAACTAAGATATTCAGTCTGATCAATATCAGGAAGCGTCTGCACCACATTCAAGACCATGGGATCATTGCGGAATATCTCTATAAGCTCCCACATGTGAACGTCAGTACCGCTAACTAGAATAGAATGACATAGGTTCACCGTCCGAGTGAAACAATTGGTCGGTACCAAAAACTGTGCCTTACCAACAGTTACAGTCCTGTTGGAGGAGAACATCTAGACTGGGCCCATGTTACCAGTCATTCAGTCACCTGATGAACAAGGAAATTTGTTTATTTTATGCTTTTATATTTCATATTTTTGTATATAAATAAATATTACTAGGGTTTTATTTTGTCACTTTTACAGATAAGTCAACCAACCCACATGCCGTCATAAAAATTAAGAATAATCAAAAATAAAGACCTGCTTGCCGCATTTATGAATACTTGTAGATTTGATTAGGGTTTTAGGATAGAAAATCTACCATATAAATACCCATGCAATTGTGTTGTAAATTTAATCCAAGAATTGAGAATTCCTTTTCTTCTGTTTGCATATTCTTCTTGGTTCTGGTAAGTTGGTACCGACTGCTAATTAGATTTGTCAACATTGTTATCACAACGCTCGATTAGTCGCGACTAGTCGACTAATCGAGATCAAACCATCGACATGAAGTCTCAAATTGCTTTTTGTATGAATTTCGGACATCTAGGTAGAAATTAGTCAAGTAGCCAGGTTGACTACGTTGTTATTGGTGTCAACTCGTTTGGTATTGGCCCGTTTTAGAAAAGAAAAAAAATCTGAACCTGTTACAGTTATCGATACATCAAACAGGAAAAAAACTAGAAGTTATCGATACCTGTATCGAATAATAAAAAAAACAGCAGAAAAGGATCGATACGTAGTATCGACCAAAAAAAAAAAGAAAATCGATTCGAAAGTCGATTAAAAATTTTTGATTTGAAAAATATCGATTATCGAACATGAAAAAACTTCGAACCCTAGCTTCAATCGAAAGTCGATCGATACCCTGAACCTACAGCGCCGCCTTTCCACTGACATCTTGCAACTTATTAAATTCTATGCACCCTTTGTTTATTTTCTTTGTTCAGCAGTAATATATTAGAATTGACAACTTTTTTGTGGCAGCAATATATTTGTCGACTAGTTTATGAATAATCGGCTAACTGGACCTCTATCGATTCGACTCGACTTACTGCCATAATAACAATGTTTGTCAAAAATTACCATTTGCTATTTAGTTTTTTTTTTTTTTTTTTTTTTTTTTTTGCAATTCTTATTTTCTTGTTTATCTTAACTAGTTATTGAATTAGATATAGATCCGACTAAGTTCGAATCTATAGCAAATTTAATAGTAATTTCATTCGCTTTTCATTTTTTGTTTTATTTTTGCATTTTTTAATGGCAGTTTGTGTTGTTTAATTAATTAGATTTAGAACTCAAATTTCTATTTCAATTAATTTTCTTGTTAGTAATTAGTTGTTTAATTAGATTCAACGATAATCTTAATTTTTACTTTCTGTTTATTTATTTCCGTTCTGCAGTTATTAAGTTCAATATTTTGTTTTATAATTCTGCTACTATTATTTTAGTTTTGAGTTTTTATTGATAATTATAATTTAGTTATCGGTACAATTAGATTTGTTTCGAACTAAATTGCAATTTCCATTTTCAAATGACCTCCTTCAAATTCGTCTAACTAGCTTACAAAATGGCATAAATAGTTTTATTTAATTTTTCTCCCTGTATTTGACCTGCATACTACATGTCTGTGTACTTACAGTATTATTTCATAATTGTGCTTTTTCTAATTTCATAGAAAAGTATCAAACAAGTTTCCAGCGCCATTGCCGGGAGGCAATAATTAAATTTTATTATTTATATAATTTCCGGTTCATGTTATTTTTTTTCTGATCAAAAAAAAGTATTGTTTGGTTAATTTGCTATTACTCATTGATATTACAATCTTCTAAACAAGAGAAAAAAGATTGCCAATTTCCTTAGATTTTGTTTCCTTTCTTTCCATTTATTTCTCTTCCTTACACAATTTCTTTCCCTTTTATAGTTTCTTAAAACTCAAAAAGAAAATCCTTTTACCAATCTGCTTTTCCTTTTCATTCATAACTGCCTATCATCAAACCCCATAACATCCCCTTCATCTTCTTCTATATCTCCTCCACTGAACTCCACCACAATAAACAAGCTAGAATTCCGACCCAATACCACAACTTCATCTTCCACACAACCAAGCCATACCTCCTTCCGATCATCACTATCTACACAACCACTAATCTCCTCCCTCGGTTGAAACCGGCAATCCACAATTTATCTCCAACAAAACTGTAACAACCTGAGTTTTAGTGACTACTTACTACAAGAATTAATAACATATAAACGAATATTAGTGTGGTGATTAAGTTGGATTTACCAATTTGATTGGTAAATTAAGCTTAATTATGTAGAAGGAATTTTAAAATGTGTATCTTGGTATTTAACGTGTAAAAGTAAATAATTAATCATTTTTTATGATTAATTCAAGGTTTGGAGATTATTAGATTAGGAAATTGTGGTTTTGTTGAATACTGGTGCAAATGGTGATTTATTAGAGAAAAGTAGAATGTTGGGTTGCGAAATAAAACCAATTTTGTTAGATTCAAGAATTGTTTCTAATATGATGTGTTAAAAACAAATTTTGGTTCTACAAATTGGTTTAATAAATAAATTAACATTTTGTAAATTTAAAATAAGGCTTAAATGTTAATATTATGCAAAATCTTGTTAGAAATATTGTTTAGAAATTTTGTGGTTAAAGAACATTTAATTTTGTAAAATTAAATGGCAACTTGTGTGTTAAGTGGATTTTGTTGAGAAATGTTGCACCCTATATTTTATACATAGTAATTATATTAAAAGGGTAATAAAAAGAATATTAATTAAGTCAAATAT
This sequence comes from Allium sativum, assembly GCA_030737875.1. NCBI lineage: Eukaryota > Viridiplantae > Streptophyta > Magnoliopsida > Asparagales > Amaryllidaceae > Allium > Allium sativum. Next base: position 136,482,703 of record CM060922.1, on the reverse strand, counting down.
TCAGAATTAGGTAAAACAGGCTTTACCTTGCGTCCGTTATGAAATTTTGGTTCAGATCGACTCTTGGTTTTCATAAAAACGGACCAAGTATGAAAAAGTTATGCATATAAGAAGATATTACAAATTATCAACATAATATATATATTTAGTAAATAATACAACGGAATAGAGCAACGTTCGCTGAGCTACCCCCATAACTGGGTCGACCCCTGGGTCGACCCATGTCTAAGGCAGGTCGACCCTTGGGTCGACACAGGGTACAGGTGGGTCAACCCATCTCCATGCAGGACTGGGTTCATGCAAACATATTTGGACGGTTTTATTTTCTAGATGCATATGCTGACTAAACATTAGGTGTACAATCGTATGTATAAACTTAGAATCTAACGGTATGGAATTATCCTAGGTATTCTAAATAGGCTAGTAGTCTCATTGTTTTCTACACACCAACTATTCTTCATTTCTTCTTCCTCCAAAATATATTGTAAATTAAAATATGAAGATGCTGAGATGTTGTCTAACCTAGATTAAAGATGGCAACTCCAATTTTTCTACAATAAATCTAATTATGACTTTCTTAAAAAACAACGTAAAAAGAGATACTTTTTCAATACTTCAATCCAACCACTGTGAGTTCCATTCATTTTTAGGTTTGATAATTAAATTAACATTATTTTTTTACAGTGAATAAATATGAATTTTATATTTTACATGGTTATATGTTATTCAGTTTTTCAGTTATTATCAGTTATATGTATATCCTATTATCCCTTTTCTGTTTTAGATTTATTTACAAACATACTCCTATTTTATTCAGTTTATGTGCTTCTGAATCAGATCTATGTTTTTCTCCTGTTTTCTTTTATTTTGCGATATACCTAGACCATCAAAAGCCTAGGCTATTCACGTTTAAATTGGGCTAATTTGGAATAACTTGAACGACAGTAAAAAGGAGAATTAGGCATATAAAAATATGAAATGTAAGGACTATAAAGTTGGGATAATATGCAAAACATGTAGGTTAAACTTAATTTAATAATTAAGTAGGACATGTTGGGAGAATCAGATGAAATTAATTCAAATAGGTAACTTAATATACATATACATTTGGGAAGTTTTTTGTTTGGGGAAGGAGGTTGTACACAAAATAACATTTATATGAAATGTCATTTACAACCAGGCATACTAATAAACTTAAACCTGCTAAATTATTAATGTTCATTAATAAGCTAAGAGGTCCTATGTCTCATTGTTGGTAACCGGTTTTAGAACTCTTACATCCTAGTTACTTGGGGGCACAAGCATGGGAGGTTGGCTTGTGTCGAGTTGCATGGAACCCGTATCACTCAGTATCCCTATTAGTATCATAGAGGAGAGGCCTCGTACTAGGTAGTTCCAGGGAATTCTTTACTAATTTAGATCGTAAGAGTTCCAAGATGGAAGGCAGGTATGGGCGTGTTTCAGCGGAGTCATGAACGTGCATCAGTCCAAGTAGGGGAAACTAAGACGCTGTAGCATCAACAAATAGGTATATGTCTTATATTTGATAGGTTAGGGATTGATAGTCTACTAGTGGTGCAGTAACTTAATTCTTTGGATATGAATGAGAAGTGTGCACGGTCTTTACTTTATCTCGTTATCATGTTATCTTGTACTTGTTTATTTACTGTAGTTTCATGTTTAACATTATTTACCTATCTTGATACTTTCTATCTTATCCTATTGCTGAAAATCACTGGAACTCACTAGATTTTATGTCTGATCTATTTTTGTTTCCCTTCTCTCTCTTCCTTTTCCCCCTTAGGTTCTCAGGTGGTGTTCAGCAGTGACCATGATATTCATCTTGCATTCTTGGATTTCCGACTCTATATATTGCTTTGACTTTTGCTCTACTTTGATATATCTTTGTAGAGGGATATGCTTTTAATATTTTTTACTCTGATAGTTTGTTCCATGGGGCCGTTGGTTTTATTTATGGTTTTCGGTATTTGAGAAATGTGACTAAATGATGTTGTAAGTGGGATTTGGAAATAACGGTTTTCCTTTAATAATAAATATTTCTTTCTGCTGCATTCATTATTATGTCTTGTGAAATTTAGCTATTGTACACTTATTGCGCTTCACAGAACTTAATGTATCCTCATAAGGGTGACATTAAAGGACATGGGGTATCACATTTGGTATCAGAGCAAAGGTTACAAGACCAATAAAAAATGTTTTTGAAAAAATTTATTTTTTAAAGGAAGGATTTTCAAATATAACTAACTTTTGAAAAAAAATCCCTCAAATCATTTACAATTTTCCTTCAATCTCCTTCTTAATTCTTGTTTCGTCCTTTTTTAACATGCCTAGGGATCCTAATCTTCTCGAGGGCATCCCACTCCCGACATGGTTCCATAGATACTTAAAAGCTACGACACCTACCAGAGTGCAAGAAAATGTCCCTCCCCCAAGTGCAGCCATAGTAGCTCCACCCAATCCTATAGTCAACTTTTCTAAACTTTATAAGTACTTCTACGTGAAGGAAGGCAACCAGTTTCGTGGTACTTAGAGTTTTGTGGAGACGCGCAAGTGTCTTAGGGAGACAAAGTATATCTTTAGCATATGGGTGCACGATGATAGGAGGAAAATTCAATTGGCTGCATGGCAGCTGAAGGACGAAGTATCATATTAGTTTGAGGTAATTCAGGCTGGACAAATGGTAGCTATTTGGGATGAATTTAAGACTAGATTCGAGATGAGATTCTTATCGAAAACGGAGAAGGAATGCAAGTGGAGAGGTTCTTAAATTTGAAACAAGGAAGCATGACAATAAAAGAATATATTAACAGCTTTAATCAGCTAGCAAGATTTGGGTTGGATTTGGTAAACACTCCTCATAAGAAGGGCTTAAGGTCCGCAAAAGGATTGAATCATCCGCTCCAAAATTCAGCACTAATGCATGTACCGATGGGAGAAACCATTGAGAGGCTTGTTGACATGGCTTTAATGCACGAGGATGGTAAAAGCCAAAATAAAGAGGTTAAGACCGAGGAGGAGAAACCTAAGGCTAAGAACTGGTAGCCTAAGAAGGGCGTAGCTAAGAAGGGAGGAAAACCTGACAAGGCTCAAATCAAGACAAAGGTAAAATTCCATGGTTGTGGTGTTTTATGGCATTTTGTGATAGAATGTAAGAAGTAAGGAATGCTTGCTTTACTTGTGGTCAAGTTGGACATTTAAAGGGTAGCGCCCAAACAGGCAAGGGAAAAAGACTGGATCGTCTGGAACACAAGTTAATGCTCTAGAGGCTGGTGGACCGGATCGGGATAGGAATGTCGCAGTTGAAGGTTTGATTTCTATTTTTGAATATACTATTAGAACTCTCATTGATTCTGGTGCTTCTCATTCATTCATATCCAACTCTGTGGTAGATAAACTGCATCTAGATACTAGTATTGTTTTTGATCCTGTTGTGGTCTCAAACTCCATAGGAGGAACAATTCAGTTATCTATGATATGCAGGGGTTTGAGAATTTCTGTTATGGGCGTCGAATCTGAATGCAACACATATGTTCTTAGATTTATGGGTTATAGATTGATTCTAGAAATGGATTGGCTAGCCATGTATGGTGCCATTCTTGATTATGAGAAGAGAATTGTTAGGCTTCTAACGTGTCACGGTAGAACTCTCAAAATTTCTTATGACCCACGAGGTTTAGTTATGCTCAGTTCCTAGATTTTCTTGATGCTTCCATTGACAATCTTCAATCAGTAACCATAGTTAGTGGTTTCTCGGATGTGTTCGACGAGACTAGAGGATTACCTCTGAGATGAGAGATATATTTCTGAATTTACTTGGTGGAGAATGCGAAACTAGTTGCTTTACCAGTGCGCCATATAGCTTCTAAGGAGAGGAGGGAGCATGGCAAACAAGTAGGTGAGTTATTGGAGAAAGAATACATTCGATAGTGTATTTCTAAGTGGGGAGCTCTAATCATATTTGTAGCCAAGGCAGACGTCTCTCTCTGCCGATGCGTAGACTATAGAGAATTAAATAAACTCACCAAGAAGAATATGCACCCACTTCTGAGGATTGATGACCTGTTTGATTTAGTGGGCGCTTTAGTTTTCTCACAGTTGGATCTAGCCATGTCGTTTCATTAGCTGAGGTTAGCAGATGATAGTATTGACAAGATAGCTTTTATAACTATGGATAGTTTCTTTGAGCATTTGGTCATGCCTTTTGGCTGACCAATGCATCCGCATAATTCGTGGACTTAATGAGTTGGGTGTTTAGGGAGTATCTGAACAAATTCGTTGTGGTTTTCATGGACGATATTTTGGTTTTCTCAAGGAGCAGGGAAGAGCATGTCATATATTTTGAGGAGGTTCTCAGCACTCTTAGATCGCATCAGCTTAAGGCTAAATTTTCTAAGTGTCATTTTTGGAGAAAGGAAGTAAGGTTCCTAAGACATGTAGTCTCCAAGGATGGAATAGCGATGGACCCCGCTAAAGTTGTTGCGGTTCAAGATTGGAAAGCCCCTAAATATGCAACAGAGATAAGGAGTTTCCTAGAATTGGCGAGTTATTAGAGAAAGTTCATTAAGGAATTTGCATGGATATCAACTCCACTCACATGTGTAACGAAGAAGAGCTTGGCATTCGCTTGGAACATAGATTGCGAGGATGCTTTCCATAGATTGAAGAGGGCTCTGACATCAACCACTGTTCTGACTCTTCCTGATGGTAGAAAGGTGTTTACGGTCTATACGAATGTTTGTGGCATGGGATTAGGTGTTGCGTTGTTGCAAGAGGGTAGGGTGGTCTGCTATGGAAGTAGGAAATTGAGAGTTCATGAGAAGAAATACCCCACCCAAAACTTCGAGTTTCCTACAATAGTGTTCACACTTATGTCTTGCTGACACTATCTACTTGGAGAAAGATTTGAGCTCTACATGGATCACAAGTCGATCAAATATTTATTCTCACATAATGATCTAAATTTAATGCAGAAACGATGGATGGAGTTCCTTGCATCCTATGATTCTGAGATAGCTTATACCCCAGGCAAGTGTAATGTGGCTATGGACGCGTTGAGTAGGCCAAGGATGACCTTGAGTCCTTTGTTCATAGAAAAGCAGAGATAGGAGTTTATCTTGACCTCTGATTTTAAGCCATCTAAGAATTTTATGCTTGGAGTGTTAGCATCATTTGAAGTGCAACCTAATCTTATGGAATGCATTGGATCTACACAGCAAGAGGATCAATAGTTGATGGACATCTTGGATAGACTTAGTACAGAAGTGACCTCTAGTTACCTAACTACATATTCGATGGATGAGAAAGGGTGGCTAATTTGAGACAAAAGGCTGTGTGTCCCTAGAGTTGGTGATTTTCTGAGATCAGTTCTTGAGGAAGCTCATCATTCTTACATGACTGTCCATCCGGAAGGTGACAAGATGTACTGAGACATGAAGCGAGTTTTTCATTGGACTGGCATGAAGAAAGATGTAGCAAAATTCGTGGACTGATATTTGACTTGTCAACAAGTCAAAGCCGAACAAAGGAAACTTGGTGGATTGCTTCAGCCCTTGGATATCCCACAATGGAAATGGGAGAGCGTCTCTATGGATTTCATTGATGGACCGCCCTGATAAAGGAAGGAAAACACGAGTATATGGGTCATAGTGGATAGACTTACGAAGAGTGCTCACTTTATTCTGGTAAAGAGCAAGAGGAGGGCGGCTTGACTAGCGTCGGTATACCTTAGAGCGATTGTCCGACTTCATGGGGTACCTTCCAGTATAATAAGTGACTGACCCCATCTTTACAAGTTAATTTTGGAGAAGCTTGCAGGAGGCCCAAGGTACACAGTTAAGACTGATCACAACTTATCACCCTCAGACCGATGGATAGATCGAGAGGGTTAATAGAGTTTTGGAGGATATACTGTGACTTTTTATACTGGACTTCGGAAGGACTTGGGAGGAACATCTCCCATTGTTTGAGTTTGCCTACAACAATATTTACCAATCAAACATAGGATGGCACCTTTCGAGGCATTTTATGGACGACCATGCAGATCGCCAATGTGTTGGCGGGAATCTACGGACAAACTTCTACTTGGGCCAAAGATGGTGAGAGAGACTTACGAGAATATAGACCTTATTTGAAGAAGGATGAAAGCAGCCAAAGATAGGCAAAAATCATATGCCGATAAGAGAAGGACTGACTTGGAATTCAAGGTAGGAGATATGGTCTTCATCAACGTATCGCCTTTAAGAACGTTGTTTAGTTTGGCTCAATAGGGAAGTTACACTAAGGTTCATAGGTCAATTTCCCATAGTTGAGAGGATATGCCAAATGACCTACAAAGTTAGACTATTAGAGAGGATGGCAGGGTTTCACAACGTGTTCCATGTTTCCCATTTAAGGAAATGTCTACATGATTCAATGGAGGTTGTAGAGGCAAGTACGCTCGAAGATGTTGAAGTAGAGAAAGAGGCATCAGTTCATAAAGTTCCTACTCATATTCTTGGATCATAGGTTAATAAACTATGCCACAAAGAGATAAAGTTAGTGAAAGTGCAATAGGGAGAAGATCGAGACGACATGACATGGGAACCAGAAGATAAGGTTCGCGCTTCTTACCCTATTCTCTTTGAGAGTACTTTCTTAATTTCGTTCTATGTTTTTGAGTTTGAATCTGTTTATCTCCATCATTTGAATCATTGAACCATAGGTAGGAATCTATGTTTGAAAACATGTATTTGAGACATGTTATGTTTGATGATTGCAAGCGGATGCAAGTGTTTGCTAGTGATTCCAATGGATGCATATACACACAAATTAGGCATTAGATCAAATTAAGCACTTACATATTGCACTTGGATGTGTGTGCATTTTTTATTTTCAATTGGTGAAAATGGTTGAATTGTCACATGAATGTTGCATTTTGATGAATGGTTGTGCACACATATAGAACTTATGTTATTAGGATTATTTGCATACATATTAGATACATAACACAGACATACATTGCATTGAGTAGGTCAACTGAATAAGTCGACCGCCTGATTTTCGCATTAATTTGGAAGCATATACACGACACTTATGCATATGTTCATATAAAGCATTAGAAATTTTAAGGACATTGGACTCGGTGGATGATGGAGGAGTAGATGGGTGTAGGTTTTAAGCAATAACATTCTTCTTAACTTGGAGATTTCGGGGATAAAATCCTTTAAGGAGAGGAGAATGTAGCACCCCATATTTTATGCACAGTAACTATATTAAAAGGTTAATTAAATGAATATTAATTAAATTAAATATTAATAATTAAGTAAAACAGAATTAACCGTTGCATCCGTTACGAGATTTTAGTTTAAATAGACTCTTGGTTTTCGTAAAACAGATTAAATATGAAGAAGTTATGCATATAAGAAGTTTGAACAAAATATATACAGAATATGTATATTTGATGAATAATACAGAGCAACGTTCACTGGGTGATCCACCCATAACTGGGTCGACCCCTGGGTTGTGTAATAACCCGGAAAATCTGGGCCAGTTTAAAATTTTTATTTTGGCCATTTTAGCGAATTTTGATTATTTAAAATGAATTATTTTAAATAATATCGACGAGAAAATTTATTTTGAATAGAATTCGACGTATATATTATATACGTCGTCGTTAGAATATATAATAATTATATATAATTATAAAAGGAATAGAAAATGGCGCGGTAGTTCGAAAATTCGATTTCTAATTTCAAATGAATATACAGAATTCAATATAAGTCAGAATTGAACGAAACAAGAAATATTTGAATCTGTATAACTATATCTTTGTAACGATGTTAACAAACTGAGATTTCATCTTAGAAATGATAAGATATGTCCAGTTTAAAATTAGAAATAGTCGCTGTGGAATTTATATATATTTTTATATATATAAGGCCCTTAAAAATAGCAATTTTGCAAACGACCTCGGATTTCGACGAAACCAGTTTTGTTGGGTCCGCGATGTTAAGTTATTGCTAGATTCCAAATTTCATAATTTTTCGAATCAATATGTGAGCGTGGCAAAGGAAAACGCGTTTGACCAGTTTTAGTTGATTTTAATCGACTGGAAAATGACCATTTTTCCAACGGTCTCAGAATTCGACGAAACTAGTTTTGTTAGGACCGTATCGTCAATACGAAGCTAGAAAATATTTTTCTGGAATTTTTCTAGTTAGTATGTAGCCCCGGTAATTTGAAATGTACGTTTAAAATTCAATATAGTGATTTAAATGTAAATTTAACGGAAACTGATTGTAACGATCAAACCAGCTTACGATACATATCCCATTGTGTTCAGAATGGGGGTAAAACGCTATGGACGACAGGCGGTAGGCCTCGTTTCGAGGTCGTATGTAAAAGTCAACTTTTTAATAATTAAATAAATAAATAAAAAAAAATATCTTCTCCCCTTAACTACCAGGCCCCCCCCCCCCCCGACAAATCATTTAAATCAGAAAAAAAGAAAAAAAAGAAAAGAAGAACGCTCTCCAGATCGGCGGCCGCCTCCCACCGCCCTCGCGATGGCCTCCCAACGCCGACGCCCTCTCTTCTTCCCCCTCCCCTCCTCTTGTGCGATGCCCGAACCATCCCAGGACCCCACCATCGAAACCACCCAATCGCCCCCCCCCCCCACGGCGCGCCGCCGCAAGCGGAAGCCCCAGCCCAGAGCCGACCGCCACCAGAGAAATCCCCCCCCCTTCGCAGCTTCGGTGAGCATTTTCTTTTTTTTTTTTATATTTTATTTTCTTTTTGTTTAATTCTTTAAAACTGATTTATTTATAAAGTTTAAAACTGATTTATTTATAAAGTTTAAAACTGATTTATTTATAAAGTTTAAAACTGATTTTTGTTAGGGTTTAAAACTGATTTTAAAGGGGGTTTAAAACAGATTTATAAAAGATTTTAGAACTGATTTTAATTATGATTGTAAAACTGAATTAGAATAAAAAAAAAAAACTGATTTTTGAATTTGAATTAGAATATAAAAGCTGATTTTTGAAAAAGAATTAAAAACTGATTTTATTTTAATTTTAAAGATTAAAGAAAAAGGTTTAAACTTTAAGAAGATCAGATTTGTAGAGATAAAAATCATATTTTTATATATAGAAAGTCGAGATAAAAATCATATTTTTATATATAGAAAGTCGAGATAAAAATCATATTTTTATATATAGAAAGTCGAGATAAAAATCATATTTTTTTTTATATTGAATAGCATCGTAAAAATTCGATTTTTACATATGTAGTGAAAGCGGACAACGAAAGCGACGAAAGGCGAGTTGGCGAAGATCTCTACAATGGAAGAGCCGTGGAGCTGGATAGCTATAATGTGAGAATTTCTCACCTTTCAATTTTTTTTTTTTTTGTTATATATATATATATATACTAGGATGCAGACGGTGCTTATTAGAAGCACCCGACACCCGTCCACATACCATGGACTTGTGTGTTTGGATGTTTGGTGATTGATTGTGATATTGGTTTGAATGTGGTTTGTGGTGTGAAAAATCGAATCGATAAATTGGTTAGGATTAGACGTGCGCCGTTATAAGGCGAAGGAGTAAGGCTAGGTTAGACCCTTACTCTAAATTTTGTGGTTTGCACAACGAATTGATTTGATTGATGTGTGAATGGCGTGGGCCTTCACTAGACCGGGGATAAGGCTAGGCCTTGTCCCGTTTCTAGTATCGTGCCGTTATGCCGCCGAAATTTTCTAAAACATGTTAGAAAAATAAAAATATCATTTTATTGAATAAATGAATTGAATAGAAATTCATAGGTTGAAATAAAATGTTTTATCGTTAAAAATATAATTTTTAACGTGAATATGAAAATAGTGAAGTGAATAAATAAATATTCATTTACAAACCAGATGGTTTGTTTATGTACACTTATTTGAATGATATTGATTGGGTCGATAAATTTCACACATCGCCCAACTGCACAAATAAAATCTGTGTTTGATTGTTTGAAACCCCACACGGGTGTTAGGATGAAATGTGCAGTTCACTCATCCTGATTGATTAAATATGTCGATCGATTGATTGACAGGCTGTTATAAGCGTTGAATATCTGTATTTGATGCTTATACAGTGTAGTGCACTTTGGTTGATGGTTGATTATTTTTCAAGGCTATTATACATGTGTTGTATGAAAATCCATATAATTAACTTTATATGGTAATTGATTGGGCCTCATTCCAGTTTTAAAATAGAAATATTTGAAAAAGAAATATTTGAAATAGAATATTTGAAAATAGGAATATATGAAGCCGTGTTGATTAGATTGACGCCATTTTGACGTGAACGATATTTATATCGATTTTAAAAACGATTTCGAAATGAATTGAATTGAAAACGAATTCGAATTGAATTGAAAACGAATTCGAATTGAATTGAAAACGATTTCGAAATGAATTGAATTGAAAACGATTTCGAAATGAATTGAAAACGATTTCGAAATGAATTGAAAACGATTTCGAAATGAATTGAATTGAAAACGATTTCGAAATGAATTGAATTGAAAACGATTTCGAAATGAATTGAAAACGATTTCGAAATGAATTGAAAACGATTTCGAAATGAATTGAATTGAAAACGATTTCGAAATGAATTGAATTGAAAACGATTTCGAAATGAATTGAATTGAAAACGATTTCGAAATGAATTGAATTGAAAACGATTTCGAAATGAATTGAATTGAAAACGATTTCGAAATGAATTGAATTGAAAACGAATTGAAATGAATTCAAATTGAATTGAAATTTGAATTGAATAGGAATGGATTTTGAAACGAATTTATAAAGAAGAATTCAATTTTGATTTGAATTGAAAAGGAAGTTGAAATTGCTTTTGAAACGAATTCAAAACTATTTATATAATTCGTTTTAAATAGAAATCGACGAAATATATATTATATATATTATATATATAATATAATGGCCTGAATAGAACGCGCCGCACCGCGGCAGTTCGCGAATTTCGACCATTTATTTCAAACGGATATTACGGGAGATCCGACCGTCGGATTCTCCTAAAACCGGAACCGTTGGGTTCGTATCGAAAAGAGCTTTCTAACGAATGTTAGAAATTTGAAATCTAACGGTTGGATTTGGAGATACGTCCAAATCAAATTCGAAAAAGGTCGCTGTAAGTACAGTTCGATGGCCGTTGTTGGAAATCGACTGTACGGGCCTTGATAAAATTATTAAAAATAGTAATAATTTGTGTAAAATCATAAGAAATGATTTGTGAAAGTTTGGGATGAAAAACTCCATATTTGAAAAGATAAAAATAGATTTTTATCGAAATGAACTAGTTTTGAACTAGAATTATAATTCTATTTATTTTTAAATAAATAAATTGAATTTGAAATGGTTTTGAAAATAACCAAAATTTCCAATGATTGCATTGGAGTGGATTTGAATCGAAATTGTCTTCGGAATATTTCGATGTTGGAATTCGTGATATTACAGGTGTTGTTATGGAAATTTGAAAGATATATATTTGTATCGTTATTTCCAATACGACATTTGTTAGTCGTAGAATTCGATATTCAATATAAGCCGATATATTTTCTATTCAGAGCCTTGTATTGAATATCGAATGTGATTTGGGTTTGTCGTGAGTGGTGTCTTCACTAACACTGTTCTTGAACCCAGTTGAGAAAAGATTAAATCTTTTTATTTAGATTTAATGAAGTGTACCAATTAAATGATATTTAATTGGAATTGAATTGGTATTGATTTTTGGGTTTATCGTGAACAGTGTTTTAAATAACACTTGTTCTTTAACCCGATAATTAATCGAATGAGATTTGGGTTTGTCGTGAATGGTGTCTTCACTAACACTGTTCTTGAACCCAGTTGAGAAAAGATTAAATCTTTTTATTTAGATTTAATGAAGTGTACCAATTAAATGATATTTAATTGGAATTGAATGGGTATTGATTTTTGGGTTTATCGTGAACAGTGTTTTAAATAACACTTGTTCTTTAACCCGATAATTAATGGAACGTGATTTGGGTTTGTCGTGAATGGTGTCTTCACTAACACTGTTCTTGAACCCAGTTGAGAAGAGATTAAATCTTTTTATTTAGATTTAATGAAGTGTACCAATTAAATGATATTTAATTGGAATTGAATTGGTGTTGATTTTTGGGTTTATCGTGAACAGTGTTTTAAATAACACTTGTTCTTTAACCCGATAATTAATGGAATGTGATTTTGGGTTTATCGTGAATCATGTTTTAAATGACACTGATTCTTTAACCCAGATAATGATTAAAACTAAGTGGAGTTTTAATGAATCTTTAATTAGATTGAAAAGATCGAGAATGGAGTATCACCAGTTTTGCTCCAGGCGATAGTTAAATCTTTAATTAGATTTGAACGTGAAATTTAGAAACTAACTGTCGGTTAGCCAAGCAGAATGGTTTTCTGGATATTGATCTGATGTTGGTTTCGGCCTTCGGGGTTAATATTTGGGGAATTATTCTCTTGATTAATTTATGGTTAGTGACTGATGAATTGGAATGAGGCGTATGTTGTGTTTGTGTAACACTTATTTAAAATATACGCGAGTTATTCGGAAAGACCGGGTTTATCCCATTCTGAATAACTGATACGACGATAAGTCGAAGATGAAGACGATGGTCGAAGACCGGAAGTCTTCACGTCGTTTGGGTGATAGCTGATGATCTTGATTGGGCTGTACACCCAAGAAGATGGAAACAGTTGGTGATCGTCCAGACGTACTTGGAGATCGATGGATATGCGGGGTACTAGGTGCCTCCGGTTTCGTTCAGACCCAGGACGGACTTGTAAATGGACTGTGTGTCTGACATCGGATTTCATTCTGTGTGATTGATATCGGTTGCATAGGATGGTTTGCCTGTGTGGCATGCTAAGATGCAAATGATCAAGGCTTCTGTTGAAAAGCAAAGTCTTGTGGTTGATGATCAAAGCACGGCCTTTGTGGCGTAGCTTTGTGTAACGTTTACCTCGCGTGTTTCACACCCGGTATGAACCAAAAACGGGAGAGGACGTCAGGGAGGGCATGCGTTTCTTTCTAGCTAGAAGTGGCGTCAGTGGTTTTACACGCCCTGACGAGTTTGACTTATGTGGTTGTTGCTGTTGCGAGGCGCCTCGGATTGATCGGTCGTTCTCGAACCGATGGAGTCATTTGTTGGCTCATTGACACCCCAAAGGGTGGGGAAACGTAGTGTTCAGGCATTTTAATCCACATCGGTGGACCGGCCCTGACGATCCAAAGGCTTGACTGAGTACTTGCCTGAGACACGGGCTAGAGCGTCTCGAATCGGTTGAGGACTATCTTTTGCCTCGGTTCATAGAAGGAAATCCAATTTCCAAATACGTGACTTTGCGGTTTGATTTGTAAACCTATATATGGCGACATGATATATGGTACCCATGCCGCCTATGATTGATACTTATGATTTGAAGTTGTTTTATACACTATGCACTTATTATAGTATCAAATGATTTGTTTTAAAACGTATCAAGCATTCTTTGGCTGTTATAAGGGAAAACCCTATCCCCCGGCTTGCGTTGCATTGTGTGATAGGACCTGGGTCTTATAACAGCTTCATTTTTCTTTATTTAGCATTGCGCTGTTTGTTTTATGCACTGGTATTCTTGGGAGGAAACCCGTTCCGTGTTATACGGCGTGGTCCCTTGATTTACCTAACTTTAAAAACAAAGATTAATAACTGTTTTAGTTCTCACACCAGTCACATGACTGACCTGGAGTTTATTGTTTTAACCTAAACTCTGGGTGCCCTTATTTTGACACGGGCAGCTAGTAGTTTTGGTTTTGCAGATTTATATTCACAGGATCCTGGTTTACAGCTGGAACGATATCCGGAAAGCTTTGTATCCGTATATCTACTTCTAGTTGTATATTGTATTATTTTCCGCTGCTATGTATTTAAATGTAATTTAAATCTCTGATATTTCTGTGTAATATTCATTTATACTCTGTATATTCTTGTAATCTGATGCATTGTTGTAATATACAATGAAATGTTCTTCTGTATGCGTTCTGTTTTGTCGTGTTCTCAAAACGATAGGGCGTTTCGAACGGTCTGGGTCGGTTTAGCGACCGGTTCGGACCGAGCGAAATTCCCTGCCGTCACAGTTGGTATCAGAGCTTTGGTTTGCAAAGCTTAGAGAACAAGACACATTAGAACCTTACGAAAGAATTCATCAGATATTGGATTAGTAATATCCAATGGAATGACTCGTTAGAGATAGGATCAGTAGTATCCTAGAACGAGTGTGAGGAGTATATTTTTCAAATGAAAACAATTTTTGTTTTGAAAATTTAAAACCATCATTCGTATTTGGTTATCTATTTATATTGATGTGGACAATCCAGTATATATAGATTTTGCGTATACGTCTGATCCGCGTGTATTCGAAATTTTAATATACTGGATAGATATAGAGCCACACTCTAGTCGTCCGGAGACGATTCTGATGATAGTCTAGACATCATCAGAATTGGTATTCGAGTTTCGAAGGTGTGATTTTCTATATATTTCCATTAGACTGGTGTGAGAACCAAAACTTATATATAGTTAGGATTCATTGTTGTGATTTGGCATCAAAACATGATTTTTTGTATATGTATCAAAATTATGAATTTGATAATCTAATTCACTAATTGATTGATGTTTGTGTTGTTTGTTTATTTGTTTGATAATTTTTAGCCATTTAGCCTAATTAAATCAAATATTGAACTGTATTGAAAATTGGTCGCATTTGCTTGCATATACATGTATATCATTGAACAGGTCATAGCAAGGAGGCTAGAGCAGAGAATAAAATTTGTTTGCCCGACAAATAGGTACATGTTTACTACATAATTTCCTGTTTTGTTTGGGTGATGATGATTTTGTGAGCCTATTGGCTAGCCGCTTGGCTTTTTCTTTTTCTTTTTGAGATCTGAAGGACCGGGGAAGCTATTTGAAATTCCCCGATGCTCCCGGTGCAGGGGAGGTTATGGCGAAATTTTTCAAAAATTTAGGGTGTTAGCCAAATTTTTGAAATTTAGAAAATTCTCAGAAACTAAAGAGTTGGAGAATGGAAGCCTGAACGAGCGTAGAGTTGAATAATCAAACCACTTTCGACTTTGTTCCTTTTCGGGGACGAAAAGTTTTAAGTGGGGGAGATTGTAACAACCCGGAAAATCTGGGCCAGTTTAAAATTTTTATTTTGGCCATTTTAGCGAATTTTGATTATTTAAAATGAATTATTTTAAATAATATCGACGAGAAAATTTATTTTGAATAGAATTCGACGTATATATTATATACGTCGTCGTTAGAATATATAATAATTATATATAATTATAAAAGGAATAGAAAATGGCGCGGTAGTTCGAAAATTCGATTTCTAATTTCAAATGAATATACAGAATTCAATATAAGTCAGAATTGAACGAAACAAGAAATATTTGAATCTGTATAACTATATCTTTGTAACGATGTTAACAAACTGAGATTTCATCTTAGAAATGATAAGATATGTCCAGTTTAAAATTAGAAATAGTCGCTGTGGAATTTATATATATTTTTATATATATAAGGCCCTTAAAAATAGCAATTTTGCAAACGACCTCGGATTTCGACGAAACCAGTTTTGTTGGGTCCGCGATGTTAAGTTATTGCTAGATTCCAAATTTCATAATTTTTCGAATCAATATGTGAGCGTGGCAAAGGAAAACGCGTTTGACCAGTTTTAGTTGATTTTAATCGACTGGAAAATGACCATTTTTCCAACGGTCTCAGAATTCGACGAAACTAGTTTTGTTAGGACCGTATCGTCAATACGAAGCTAGAAAATATTTTTCTGGAATTTTTCTAGTTAGTATGTGGCCCCGGTAATTTGAAATGTACGTTTAAAATTCAATATAGTGATTTAAATGTAAATTTAACGGAAACTGATTGTAACGATCAAACCAGCTTACGATACATATCCCATTGTGTTCGGAATGGGGGTAAAACGCTATGGACGACAGGCGGTAGGCCTCGTTTCGAGGTCGTATGTAAAAGTCAACTTTTTAATAATTAAATAAATAAATAAATAAAAAAATATATCTTCTCCCCTTAACTACCAGGCCCCCCCCGACAAATCATTTAAATCAGAAAAAAAAAAAAAAAAAAGAAGAACGCTCTCCAGATCGGCGGCCGCCTCCCACCGCCCTCGCGATGGCCTCCCAACGCCGACGCCCTCTCTTCTTCCCCCTCCCCTCCTCTTGTGCGATGCCCGAACCATCCCAGGACCCCACCATCGAAACCACCCAATCGCCCCCCCCCCCCCACGGCGCGCCGCCGCAAGCGGAAGCCCCAGCCCAGAGCCGACCGCCACCAGAGAAATCCCCCCCCTTCGCAGCTTCGGTGAGCATTTTCTTTTTTTTTATATATTTTATTTTCTTTTTGTTTAATTCTTTAAAACTGATTTATTTATAAAGTTTAAAACTGATTTATTTATAAAGTTTAAAACTGATTTATTTATAAAGTTTAAAACTGATTTTTGTTAGGGTTTAAAACTGATTTTAAAGGGGGTTTAAAACAGATTTATAAAAGATTTTAGAACTGATTTTAATTATGATTGTAAAACTGAATTAGAATAAAAAAAAAAAAACTGATTTTTGAATTTGAATTAGAATATAAAAGCTGATTTTTGAAAAAGAATTAAAAACTGATTTTATTTTAATTTTAAAGATTAAAGAAAAAGGTTTAAACTTTAAGAAGATCAGATTTGTAGAGATAAAAATCATATTTTTATATATAGAAAGTCGAGATAAAAATCATATTTTTATATATAGAAAGTCGAGATAAAAATCATATTTTTATATATAGAAAGTCGAGATAAAAATCATATTTTTTTTTTATATTGAATAGCATCGTAAAAATTCGATTTTTACATATGTAGTGAAAGCGGACAACGAAAGCGACGAAAGGCGAGTTGGCGAAGATCTCTACAATGGAAGAGCCGTGGAGCTGGATAGCTATAATGTGAGAATTTCTCACCTTTCAATTTATTTATTTTTTGTTATATATATATATATATACTAGGATGCAGACGGTGCTTATTAGAAGCACCCGACACCCGTCCACATACCATGGACTTGTTTGTTTGGATGTTTGGTGATTGATTGTGATATTGGTTTGAATGTGGTTTGTGGTGTGAAAAATCGAATCGATAAATTGGTTAGGATTAGACGTGCGCCGTTATAAGGCGAAGGAGTAAGGCTAGGTTAGACCCTTACTCTAAATTTTGTGGTTTGCATAACGAATTGATTTGATTGATGTGTGAATGGCGTGGGCCTTCACTAGACCGGGGATAAGGCTAGGCCTTGTCCCGTTTCTAGTATCGTGCCGTTATGCCGCCGAAATTTTCTAAAACATGTTAGAAAAATAAAAATATCATTTTATTGAATAAATGAATTGAATAGAAATTCATAGGTTGAAATAAAATGTTTTATCGTTAAAAATATAATTTTTAACGTGAATATGAAAATAGTGAAGTGAATAAATAAATATTCATTTACAAACCAGATGGTTTGTTTATGTACACTTATTTGAATGATATTGATTGGGTCGATAAATTTCACACATCGCCCAACTGCACAAATAAAATCTGTGTTTGATTGTTTGAAACCCCACACGGGTGTTAGGATGAAATGTGCAGTTCACTCATCCTGATTGATTAAATATGTCGATCGATTGATTGACAGGCTGTTATAAGCGTTGAATATCTGTATTTGATGCTTATACAGTGTAGTGCACTTTGGTTGATGGTTGATTATTTTTCAAGGCTATTATACATGTGTTGTATGAAAATCCATATAATTAACTTTATATGGTAATTGATTGGGCCTCATTCCAGTTTTAAAATAGAAATATTTGAAAAAGAAATATTTGAAATAGAATATTTGAAAATAGGAATATATGAAGCCGTGTTGATTAGATTGACGCCATTTTGACGTGAACGATATTTATATCGATTTTAAAAACGATTTCGAAATGAATTGAATTGAAAACGAATTCGAATTGAATTGAAAACGAATTCGAATTGAATTGAAAACGATTTCGAAATGAATTGAATTGAAAACGATTTCGAAATGAATTGAAAACGATTTCGAAATGAATTGAAAACGATTTCGAAATGAATTGAATTGAAAACGATTTCGAAATGAATTGAATTGAAAACGATTTCGAAATGAATTGAAAACGATTTCGAAATGAATTGAAAACGATTTCGAAATGAATTGAATTGAAAACGATTTCGAAATGAATTGAATTGAAAACGATTTCGAAATGAATTGAATTGAAAACGATTTCGAAATGAATTGAATTGAAAACGATTTCGAAATGAATTGAATTGAAAACGATTTCGAAATGAATTGAATTGAAAACGAATTGAAATGAATTCAAATTGAATTGAAATTTGAATTGAATAGGAATGAATTTTGAAACGAATTTATAAAGAAGAATTCAATTTTGATTTGAATTGAAAAGGAAGTTGAAATTGCTTTTGAAACGAATTCAAAACTATTTATATAATTCGTTTTAAATAGAAATCGACGAAATATATATTATATATATTATATATATAATATAATGGCCTGAATAGAACGCGCCGCGCCGCGGCAGTTCGCGAATTTCGACCATTTATTTCAAACGGATATTACGGGAGATCCGACCGTCGGATTCTCCTAAAACCGGAACCGTTGGGTTCGTATCGAAAAGAGCTTTCTAACGAATGTTAGAAATTTGAAATCTAACGGTTGGATTTGGAGATACGTCCAAATCAAATTCGAAAAAGGTCGCTGTAAGTACAGTTCGATGGCCGTTGTTGGAAATCGACTGTACGGGCCTTGATAAAATTATTAAAAATAGTAATAATTTGTGTAAAATCATAAGAAATGATTTGTGAAAGTTTGGGATGAAAAACTCCATATTTGAAAAGATAAAAATAGATTTTTATCGAAATGAACTAGTTTTGAACTAGAATTATAATTCTATTTATTTTTAAATAAATAAATTGAATTTGAAATGGTTTTGAAAATAACCAAAATTTCCAATGATTGCATTGGAGTGGATTTGAATCGAAATTGTCTTCGGAATATTTCGATGTTGGAATTCGTGATATTACAGGTGTTGTTATGGAAATTTGAAAGATATATATTTGTATCGTTATTTCCAATACGACATTTGTTAGTCGTAGAATTCGATATTCAATATAAGCCGATATATTTTCTATTCAGAGCCTTGTATTGAATATCGAATGTGATTTGGGTTTGTCGTGAGTGGTGTCTTCACTAACACTGTTCTTGAACCCAGTTGAGAAAAGATTAAATCTTTTTATTTAGATTTAATGAAGTGTACCAATTAAATGATATTTAATTGGAATTGAATTGGTATTGATTTTTGGGTTTATCGTGAACAGTGTTTTAAATAACACTTGTTCTTTAACCCGATAATTAATCGAATGAGATTTGGGTTTGTCGTGAATGGTGTCTTCACTAACACTGTTCTTGAACCCAGTTGAGAAAAGATTAAATCTTTTTATTTAGATTTAATGAAGTGTACCAATTAAATGATATTTAATTGGAATTGAATGGGTATTGATTTTTGGGTTTATCGTGAACAGTGTTTTAAATAACACTTGTTCTTTAACCCGATAATTAATGGAACGTGATTTGGGTTTGTCGGGAATGGTGTCTTCACTAACACTGTTCTTGAACCCAGTTGAGAAGAGATTAAATCTTTTTATTTAGATTTAATGAAGTGTACCAATTAAATGATATTTAATTGGAATTGAATTGGTGTTGATTTTTGGGTTTATCGTGAACAGTGTTTTAAATAACACTTGTTCTTTAACCCGATAATTAATGGAATGTGATTTTGGGTTTATCGTGAATCGTGTTTTAAATGACACTGATTCTTTAACCCAGATAATGATTAAAACTAAGTGGAGTTTTAATGAATCTTTAATTAGATTGAAAAGATCGAGAATGGAGTATCACCAGTTTTGCTCCAGGCGATAGTTAAATCTTTAATTAGATTTGAACGTGAAATTTAGAAACTAACTGTCGGTTAGCCAAGCAGAATGGTTTTCTGGATATTGATCTGATGTTGGTTTCGGCCTTCGGGGTTAATATTTGGGGAATTATTCTCTTGATTAATTTATGGTTAGTGACTGATGAATTGGAATGAGGCGTATGTTGTGTTTGTGTAACACTTATTTAAAATATACGCGAGTTATTCGGAAAGACCGGGTTTATCCCATTCTGAATAACTGATACGACCATAAGTCGAAGATGAAGACGATGGTCGAAGA
This sequence comes from Allium sativum, assembly GCA_030737875.1. Taxonomy (NCBI): domain Eukaryota; kingdom Viridiplantae; phylum Streptophyta; class Magnoliopsida; order Asparagales; family Amaryllidaceae; genus Allium; species Allium sativum. The sequence continues at coordinate 136,462,287 of CM060922.1, read as the reverse complement.
CCGGAAGTCTTCACGTCGTTTGGGTGATAGCTGATGATCTTGATTGGGCTGTACACCCAAGAAGATGGAAACAGTTGGTGATCGTCCAGACGTACTTGGAGATCGATGGATATGCGGGGTACTAGGTGCCTCCGGTTTCGTTCAGACCCAGGACGGACTTGTAAATGGACTGTGTGTCTGACATCGGATTTCATTCTGTGTGATTGATATCGGTTGCATAGGATGGTTTGCCTGTGTGGCATGCTAAGATGCAAATGATCAAGGCTTCTGTTGAAAAGCAAAGTCTTGTGGTTGATGATCAAAGCACGGCCTTTGTGGCGTAGCTTTGTGTAACGTTTACCTCGCGTGTTTCACACCCGGTATGAACCAAAAACGGGAGAGGACGTCAGGGAGGGCATGCGTTTCTTTCTAGCTAGAAGTGGCGTCAGTGGTTTTACACGCCCTGACGAGTTTGACTTATGTGGTTGTTGCTGTTGCGAGGCGCCTCGGATTGATCGGTCGTTCTCGAACCGATGGAGTCATTTGTTGGCTCATTGACACCCCAAAGGGTGGGGAAACGTAGTGTTCAGGCATTTTAATCCACATCGGTGGACCGGCCCTGACGATCCAAAGGCTTGACTGAGTACTTGCCTGAGACACGGGCTAGAGCGTCTCGAATCGGTTGAGGACTATCTTTTGCCTCGGTTCATAGAAGGAAATCCAATTTCCAAATACGTGACTTTGCGGTTTGATTTGTAAACCTATATATGGCGACATGATATATGGTACCCATGCCGCCTATGATTGATACTTATGATTTGAAGTTGTTTTATACACTATGCACTTATTATAGTATCAAATGATTTGTTTTAAAACGTATCAAGCATTCTTTGGCTGTTATAAGGGAAAACCCTATCCCCCGGCTTGCGTTGCATTGTGTGATAGGACCTGGGTCTTATAACAGCTTCATTTTTCTTTATTTAGCATTGCGCTGTTTGTTTTATGCACTGGTATTCTTGGGAGGAAACCCGTTCCGTGTTATACGGCGTGGTCCCTTGATTTACCTAACTTTAAAAACAAAGATTAATAACTGTTTTAGTTCTCACACCAGTCACATGACTGACCTGGAGTTTATTGTTTTAACCTAAACTCTGGGTGCCCTTATTTTGACACGGGCAGCTAGTAGTTTTGGTTTTGCAGATTTATATTCACAGGATCCTGGTTTACAGCTGGAACGATATCCGGAAAGCTTTGTATCCGTATATCTACTTCTAGTTGTATATTGTATTATTTTCCGCTGCTATGTATTTAAATGTAATTTAAATCTCTGATATTTCTGTGTAATATTCATTTATACTCTGTATATTCTTGTAATCTGATGCATTGTTGTAATATACAATGAAATGTTCTTCTGTATGCGTTCTGTTTTGTCGTGTTCTCAAAACGATAGGGCGTTTCGAACGGTCTGGGTCGGTTTAGCGACCGGTTCGGACCGAGCGAAATTCCCTGCCGTCACAGGTTGTCCCATGTCTAAGGCAAGTCGACCCTAGGGTTGACACAAGATAGAGATGGGTCGACCCACCTGCATGTATGACTGGGTTCCTACGAACGTATTTGGACTGTTTTCTTTTCTATATGCATATGCAGACTCATCATTGGATGTACGGTTGGATGTATAAACCTAAAATTTAATGGTATGGAATTATACTAGGTAATCTATAAATAGGTTAGTAGTCTCATTGTTTTCTACATACCAACTATTCTTCATTTCTTCTTCCACCAAACTATATTCTAAATAAAAATATGAAGATGTTGCCTAAGCCTAGATTAAAGAGGATAACTCCAATTTTTCTACAACAAATTTAGAGAGAACTTTCTTCAACAACAACAACATAAAAGAGATATTTTTTCTATACTTTAATCCCTTATTTTCAGATTTGATAATTAAACATTATTTTTGATAGTGAATAAATCTGAATTTGAGATTTTACATGGTTATATGTTATTCCAATTTTTCAGTTAATATTAGTTACATCTATATCCTATTATCCCTTTTCTGTTTTAGATTTATTTACAGTCTTATGCCTATTCAATTCAGTTTATGTGTTTCTGAATCAGATCTATGTTTTTCTCTTATTTCGTTTTATTTTGCGCTATATGTAGACCATCAAAAGAATAAGCTATTCATGTTCGAATTGCGTAAATTGGGTTAATTTGGAATAACTTGAAACAACAGTAAAAGGGAGAATTAGGCATATTTAATTATGTATTCCATGGACTATAAAGTCGGGATAATATGCAAAACATGTAGGCTAAACTTAGTTAAGTAGGACATGTTGGAGAATCAGATGTAATTTTAGTAAAACAGGTAACTTAATATACATATGCAATTGTGCAGGTGCTTATTTGGGGAAGGGGTTATACATAGAATAACATTTACAGGATATCCCATTTACAACCAGGCTTATTAATAAACTTAAACTTGCTAAGTTATTACTGTTGATTAATAAGCTAAGAGGTCCCACGTCTTGTTGTTGGTATCCGGTTTTGGGACTCTTAAATCCTAGTTACTTGAGGGCACACGCATAAGGGGTTGTCTTTTGTCGAGTTGTGTGGAACCTATATTAGTTAGTATACCTGTTAGTGTCATAAAGAAGAAGACTCGCAATAGGTAGAGGCCAGCGCACAGTTAGCTGATCTGGCTTGTAAGAGGTTCAAGGTGGAAGGTGGCTAGGGCGCATTCCGATGGAGTCATGAGCGTGCATGGATCTGATTAGGGAAACTAAGATGTTGTAACACCAACAATAGGTATGTGTCTTATAATTGATGGGATAGGGATTGATACCCCTACTATCGTAGCCGGAATAAGATATTTGTGTAGTAGGGAGCAAGTCGCATGGGTAGTAATTAAGGTAACACCTAACCTTGATAGTCTACTAGTGGTGTGGTAACTTGATTCTTGGGATATGAATGAGATGCATACACGATCTTTACCTTAACTCGTTATCTTTTTATCATGCTATCTCCTACTTGTCTATTTGTTGTAGTTTCATGTTCAACATTATTTACTTGCCTTAATATCTTATACTATTGTTGAAAATCACTAGAACTCGCTAGACTTTATGTTTGACCTATTTTTGTTTCCCTTCACTCTCTTCCATTCCCCCCTTCAGGTTCTCAAGGCGGTGTACATCAGTGACCATGATATTCAACTTGCATGCTTGGATTTCTGACTCTATGTATTGCCATGGTTTTGCTTTACTTTATATGGATTTTAAAGAGGGATATGCTTTTAAGATTTTGTACTCTGATAGTTTGTTTCATAAGATAGCTAGTTTTATCTACTTTTTTTTGGTATTTGAGAAATGTGATAAAATGATGTTGTAATTGAGATTTTGAAATAATGGTTTTCCTTCAATAATGAAATTTCTTTCTACTGGGTTTATTATTCTGTTTGTGAAATTTAACTACTGTATACTTATTGCACTTCATAGTTATTAATGTATCCAAGCGTGACAATAAGGGACGTAGGGTGTCATAAGAAATTTGTGTAAGTATAAAATATTCAAATATGAAATAAGTTTTGAAATATTACTAAAATATAATTTTTTTCCTACTGAGTGATTTGTTGTTAGGATGAAGTTGTTGAATGTTTAATTTTAAAGTTCTCAAACTATATCAAAAAATTTGTATTTTGTATAAAATCATAAAATTTGTTGTAAATATACATTCTAAGTGTTAAAAAGCTTTAAAATAGTTAAAAGTAGTTTTTATAATTTTAATAGTGTTGTTGTGGTTAAAAAACAAAGTATTTGGGTATATAAAGTGCTAAAACATGGTTAAAGAGTGTCATTACGGCCTAATTGTGTTTTATAGCTTAATTACTTAGTTAATGGCTTGATTACCTAGTTAAGGTCTTCATTATGTTATTTGGGCCATAGTAACATAGTTAAATAAAAGATTTCTCTAGAAACTTTTTTATGTACGTAGTTTGCTAAGAACACGTATTTTCTTCTTCCTTAGTTTAAGAAAAAGAGAAACTTAGAAAATCAAGCAAAAGCTTCAGTGTAAAATTCTAGTTTAACCTCCAACTCATTCTAATTGCTAATTGGGGTTGCTAATCCTACTTACAACAGGTAATCATCTCAAAACTTAGATTTAATCCATCAATTTCTTATTTGATTGAGAAATTCACTGTAAGAAGGTTGCATGTTCTCTATACTTGATCACCATGGAAGAAAAGCTTCTACATCTTAGCATTTGAGCCTCCAAGATTGCTAATTCGCTCCAGTTCACTGCTAATCTTGCTGAAAATCAATAGTGAGGGTTCCCTTACTCTTCTAACTTGAATTAAGTGAATTTTTGATGTTAATTTTGTTTAGCAAGATGAAAATACGTGTGTTGCATTTCTGAGTTGCAACCTTGCTGAAAATTTATGTTTAAGGTTGAATAACTCTTCCATTCCTTGTTGAAATGGAGAAATTCTTTTTCCAGTATGTTAACTATGTTTCCTTGTTCTTGTTGCATGTCAAATTCATGCAATTCAGGGTTGATTTGGGTGCCAGAATTTGGCCTTAAAGTGGTGGTTCTGTCATGATGTAGGTATGGGAAACTTTACAGTGCCTTAGTCGACCTAGAATAGAGCTGGGTCGACCCATGCTCTTTGGTGGATCGACCTAGGCCAAAACGCTTTGGCAGGTTATGTTTCCTCCTATGTTTTACTGTATCGATTCTTGCAAGTTTTTGTGACCATTCTAGTGCTAATTCGTGAAGTTTTCAAGCATGATTAATGTATTAATACAACACCATTTCGTTTTGTTGAATTTTCATGAAATCATGCATGGATTTTGTGGTTGTTTCAGTAGCAAGGAAGTAGTGTTTCTTGCTATTTTCTAGTATTCTTCCATGAGTTTGTGTACATGAAATCTTGGGGATATTTCTTATGTTTCCGTGAATACGTGGACGATTTTATAAACTGTTTTCAAAATATTTTGAAAAATGTGTTTCTAAAAATAAATATAGCTTTAATAAAATGGTTTAAATGTATTAATAATGTTATTTTGACAAGTATTTTCAACTATTCAATTTTCAAAGATTTTCCATCAATCTTTGTTTCCAAATTATTTTCATAAAGTATAATTTCTAAGTAAAAACATCACATATCTGCACACTTTGAGAATGCATGTTGGTGATTGGATAATGTCGGATACCCTGCGGTTTAGGACATGGTAGTATATGGTTTTATTTAAATCCCAAATCCGTCTAATTAAAGTAACAACCTCAGTGTTTTTCAGTGACGTCTTTGATCCTTTGTGATTTTCCATGGATTCTTGTGATTTTGTGTGATTTCTCTGTTTTTTAATATGGAGCTAACTTACAATATGTGAATCGTTAAGTGAAAATGTGTGGTATGGGATGCACAATTATCACTTTTCGGGTTACTAACAGAGGGTCTGTGATGGATTCCTATGTGACTACCAGCACTAGACCTTCTGGTCATCCTATGTGCACTTCATGGACCTTCAGGTCAATCCTATGTGGCTCTGTGGACCTTCGGGTCATTTGGTTACCCTTTTGTGTGATATAGTATTGGCTATGGCTTCAAGCCATCCCATGTGATAGCATTGTGCAGGCATTTCTTCGGCTTGCCACTCTGTAATAGACCCATAATCTATGGTTTTGTGTTTCGTGTATATTGAGTTTTCATTTGTGATTTAAAATCTTATTAGAGTTATGTAATTCTAACAGTATGTGATTTTTGTGAATTATTGTTTTATGTGATTTTAATGACTTCATCTTGTGAACTTTAAGAATTATTCCTATAACTAATCTATATGGATTTACCTTTATAGTGAATTGTGCCACCTTATTACATTATGATCCAAAAGAATATTTTAACTTAGTCATTCCTTACTTATCATACTTATACTAATTAGATTCAAGTTAGAATAACCTATGTGTGTGTTCCTCGGGTCAGACCGAGTTATAGACTAGGATTGTCTTCTTCATGCTCAGCAGTTCACTTGTATATTCTACTTCACCCTACGGAGTCATATAGCATATGCCCCGTCTTTTGTAGTCTACTCTTAGATATGGCATTGTATATTCTTTTTAAGGGTTCTTGATGTACACGTATGTATATTTTGTGTAGAGACTATCAGATTTCATGATGTATGATGTATTGTACAAGATGTGTACATGTGAATGTAGTTATGTGTGTATTGTTCTATAGTTTGTGTTGGATATTATTCTGTGTGTTGTTAGAATAGATCTTGAAGCCACCGTAGTAGTGTATTAGATAAGGATTAGATATGTCGGCATGTGAATGAAGAAAATCCGATATATTTAATACTTATTTGATACTATATTACAGATGGTTGCTCCTAACAAGCCCAATTTTCCGTATTAGCGGAAAATATTACTAGTTAATACTATTTGTTAATATGGGTCTCGGGGTGGGGCATCACAGCTTGGTATCAGAGCCAGGATTTGATCCTGGGACCTACGGGTTATGGGTCCACCATGCTTCCTCTACACCACTCTGATTCTTTTTCTTATTTTAATGAAAGGACTTAGACTTGGAAAATGAGAAATGCTTCTTGTTCGGATTCCCCCGAACAACGGTCTCATCATCACTATCATTCTCCTTCTAGACTACCTCGAGAGGGAGGACTACATCAACAAGCTCTTCAAAAGACAACTTCATTTACAGCATAAAAGGCTTCTTAGTATATTTCTTAAGTATCCGCTTATAAACTTAAGGTTCTTCTTATAGGATGTAGAAATATGCTTCAATTCATAATACGATAAAGCCATAAAAGATGAGAGATACTCAATAACAGATGACTTCCTCTGCCTAAGATCGAGAAAGCGACGAACAAGGATCTCCTTCTCCGGCTGGAATAAACTAGAGCTCGAAATGCTCACAAAACCTCTTCCATTCTAAGGATGTCTCAACAAACTTAGCAATCAGTAACTCATACCAAGCTATGGCCCGCCCTTGCAACATACAAGATTCTATCCTCTGTAACTCAGGGCTGATGAAAACCTGTAGCGAGATCATGCTAGGAAAAGGTCTTAGCTCCACTCAATTGATCGAACATAACGCTGATCCTAGGCAATAGATATCATTTATATAAACGAATATTATCATTTAAGCGCAGTGGTAGCGTAGTGGGCTCATAACCCACCGGTCCCAGGATCGTAATCTGGATCTTCTGTAACAATCCGATTTTTAGTGACTACCATCTACAAGAATTAATCACATATAAACGAATATTAGTGTGGTGATTAAGTTGGATTTATCAATTTGATTGGTAAATTTAGATTAATCACCGCACTAATGTTCATTTATATGTTATTAATTCTGTTATTAATTCTTGTAGCAAGTAGTCATTAAACCTCGGGTTATTACAGATTAAAATTCCTTCTAAATAATTAAGCTAAATTTACAAATCAAATTGGTAAATACAACTTAATCACCACACTAATATTCGTTTATATGTTATTAATTCTTGCAGTAGGTATTCACAAAACTCGGACTGTTACATCTGCATTTTCCAATAGTTTGATATATGTACGAATGATGTGAGATATCGTTAACTATAAGAACCCATAATGATAGTTTTTTTTGAAAACAAAAATGTGTGATCTTCTGAAGAGAAGACAGCACACATATATATATAATAAAAATAAAATACAGAGTCCGGCTATAGTACATAAAAATTACAAGATAAAACCCATCACAACACTAGGGATGTAGAACCCGTAATGATAGTTAATTGCATTGTAAGAATTATGTAACACCCTATAATTTTAACAACACTAAAGATGAGAAATTAAAGAATAATTAAATAAATATTCAGAATTAAGGGAAACGGACTGCGCCATTGCATTCGTCTCGGAATTCTAGCCAAAATAGACACCTGATTTGAGTAAAACAGTTTCGTATGAAGAAGTTATTAAGGTTTAAAGTTTGCATACATATAAGCCAGTTATATATGAATAAAATAAGTTCCAGAATTCAAAATATTTCAAAATCGAGTGGCTGGAAAGGAGCGGGAAAAATCCCGCCCATGGGTGTCGACCTCATCAAGAGGGTGCCAACCCGTGGGTCGACCCTATCAAGGGGGGTCGACCCCCTCACCGTAGATCTGGGAAGATTCTTCTATTTGAAAATGGACTCCTTTCTTGGCTTGGTTCGTTGGCTATAGGCTATATATAAGACCTCATTCTCAGTGTTTTATTCATTCTAAAGCAATAGAGAACTAGATGTTGCCTCTACCTAGATTGAAATAGCCTTTCTTTTTCAACAATCAAGTTATTCAAGTTTAGAAATTTTATGATTTAGTATCTGCAATCCCTGTTCTATTTCTTAGATCCAATCACGATGAGTCTACGTTATTTTTAGATCTAAATACTTAAAAGTTAATCTTGACATGACTATAACTTGGATCTAAGCCTGTGACTATTTGAATCATATCAGATCGGTTATAACCTGTGTATCTAAGTTATTCTGACATGACTATGAACTAGATCTATGCCTATACCTATTTATTATGTCAGATCTTCCATTGTTTTTTGATCTAATTCATTGTTTAGATCTCATCATGCCTGTTTATGATGTCCCTATTATGTTAGAATCAGTTCTACTATCACATGTTCATCAGATCTGTTCCTATATGCCTATCTTGTCATTATGCCCAACTCTATCACTGTATATTTATTAGTTGCTATACCTATTTCTGCCGTTATATGTCAATATTGCTATTATGATCACTTCTGTCTTCTTCCCTTCTTCTTTTCCCTTTTTATTTTAATAGGCAGGCTACCTTCGAGCCTAGGCATGCTGCTGAAATATGCGAACATGTGGAACTGAGAACGAGGGGAAAACATTAAAATTGAGGAATAACTTGTGTTGGGAAATTTGGGCATAAATTGAACATAATAAATGAATGTGGATTTGGGGCATAAATCACAATTGTGATTAAAGACCTTAATTTGGGGCATATTGTTCATTATGAACATAATTTGGGAAAGGGGCACGAAAACCTATAATAAAATAGGAATACTTGGTTAATAATGGAAATGCCTAGAATTATAGTAATTAAAAACTTTAACCGCGTTTAGACACGATGTTAAATTACACTTGTGGTGGAAGTCTGCCCGGAACCGGCTGGCATATCCAGCAACCACAAGTGATGAATCTAATGTGAGGTATCTAAGTGCATAAACATGAAACGTGCTAAGACACGAGGTTAAGCCCGACTTATGGAAGAAGTCTGCCTGGAACAAATCGGCATATCCAGCATCCACAAGTTACAGGCTTAATGTGGGAGGTCTTAGCACATTATAACCATTAACGAATACGGTAATAAAGTTGAATACTTAACCTAGTTAAATCCTTAGGGATTGAATATGTTAAATTGAGTAGGGGTTAAGTAAAATTGTATGAAACAGTGGGGGGGGGGGGTTATGTATATCTTGGGTTGGTGGGTAATATTTATATATAAGCCCACAAACTTAAACTATGTCGTTATGCACTCTTTTTACACTGGTATGGCATAAGCTGTGGAAAATCTAGTAGTGGGGATGCAAGCTAGGGGGAAACTTGTATCATCTTGAGTATGGGACCCATTTCAGTCAGTAACCCATAGATAGATATCAAACGAGTACTCCGAACTAGGTTGGAGTCGGGGCACACTTACTGGGCTTATTGTAAGAGATCCAAAAGCGGGGGACGGTGTGGGCAGCCCATTCTGATGGGGTCATGTGCGTGCATGGGTCCGGCAGAGGAGGTTTAGACGCCGTAACACCTGTAGATATGGCTGTGCACATTCTGAAAACGAAGGGTTTCCACTTTAGGAACCGATACATCCTACTGTGGGTCCAGCATAGGGTATCTATGGAGTAGGCCAATCGATTGGGGTAGTACTCAGGGTACATCTAGACTCTGGTATGTTTAGGAGCTCGTTATTATCATTAGGGGTAACTCCTGTATGTTGGAATGCCTGTTATTATATGGGGTAAAACCTCTGACTAGAAGTACGCTAAGTCTACCATCTTATACTTGTGGGGATCATCTTGTTCATACGACACTAGTATTGGTGCAGAGAAATAGAAAGTATTAGAGAAGCGCAGTATATTCTATCATGTTTTTCCTGTTTAGCTTTTCATACCTGCCTTATTATGCTATTATTTATATCTCCAGTTATTTGCCTATCATGACACTTTTACTTATTTATATTATAAAAGTAACTGGACTCACCTGACTCTATGCCTGACCCATTGTTTTTCCTCTTTATTCTCTTCTGTTTCCCCCCAGGTTCTCAAGGTGGGAATACTCAAGCTTGATCAGGATTTTGCTTTCATCTTGCTTGGAGCTGCTTAGACGTACTGCTTGATTTGATATCTCTCTACTATGGCTATGTTTTGGGGATTATGCTTCTTGTATTATTGTACTCTGATGATTTAAGTACAAGACAGAAGTTTTAAATTGATGTACTGGGTTTTATGCATTCCAGACATATGATAAAACCATGTTTTGAACTACGATGTTTTCTACGTAACAAAATTTCGAATTCCGTTGCTATTTATTATCTGCCTTGTAATATTTCTGTTTACCTATAATGCTTCCCGAAACTTAATGCATTCTCTTAATGAGTGACATTAAGGAACGTGGGGTGTCACACTTGGTATCAGAGGTGAAGGTTACCAGATCGAATAAAAGATTTTAAAAATTATTTTCAAAAAGGTTTTAAAAGAAAGCATTTTAAAAAGAAAAGTCTGTTTTGAAAACATATTCCCCAAAGACATATGTAATATCTTTCGATTCTCTATTCGAATCCCTTTTCCTTTTCATTCAGCATGGCTGGGGAACCTAATATTCCTAAGGGCGTTACGATACCAGGCTGGTTCCGTAGGTATCTAAAGACCATGGTGCCCGCCGGTGGCTAAGCAGACGTTCCTCCCCAACTGCACTCGCTATTCCTCATCCCCCTCTGCCATGAGCAGATAATTTCTCTAAAATCTGCAAAGAGTGTTCTATGGGTGGAAAGCCATTCCGAGGAACCGAAATGTTAGCAGAGGCATGGAAGTGGCTCAAAGAGATGGAGAATTTGTTTGGAATTTTCGAAGTTGAAGATCGTAGGAAGATTCGGTTAGCCGCTTGGCTGCTGAAAGATGAGGCTTCATTCTTGTGGGAGGTGACGCAAGCAGGGATTCCAGTGGAGACTTGGGATGATTTTCAGCAGAGGTTTGAAATGAAGTTTCTTTCTCAAGCTAACAAAAGAATGCAAATGGAAAGGTTTCTGGCACTCAAGCAAGGAGGCATAACTGTCAAAGAGTACGTACATAAGAAAGTATTGTGGTTTGCTAAAGGACTGAATGAACCCCTTTATGGGTTAGCTATGTCCCATATTCCGATGGGAGTAACTATTGAAAGGTTCATTGATATGGCATTGATGCATGAGGAAGATAAAGCTGGAAATAAGAAAGCTAAGGTGGAGGAAACGCAAACAAGGAAGTATGGCCCAAGAAAGGACAACAACAACAACAAAAAAAGAAGGGCAGAAAGAACGACAAGGCTAAGGATAAGAGAAAGTGCCATAATTGCGAATGCGAGGGTCAATTGATTAAGGACTGCAAAAGAAGGAAGAATGCTTGTTTCAGTTGTGGAGAGGTCGGACACTTTTCTAAGGACTGCCCCAAGAAGCAAGGACAAGGTCAAAGGGTAGGAGCTTCTGGAAAGCAGGTGCATGCTCTCGTGACCAGTGCTCCCGATAGAGGTAGGAAAGTTTCCATGGAAGGTTTGATTTATCTTTCCAATCATCCTATTAGAACTCTTTTTCATTTTGGCGCTTTGCATTCTTTTATATCTGATTCTGTGGTTGAGTCTCTGCACCTTAATACTAATATTGTAGTGAATCCCATTGTTGTCTCAAACCCCATTGGTGATACGGCCCATTTGTCCATGATTTGTTGGGGTTTGAGAATCTCTGTGTTAGGCGTCGAGTTTGAGTGCGACGCATATGTGCTTCATTTCATGGGCTATGGTTAATTTAAGGGATGGATTGGCTAGCCATGTATGGTGCCATTCTGGATTGTGAAAGGAGGGTCGTTAGACTTTTGACTTGCCATGGGAGGCCTCGAGATTTCATATGACCCAAAGGGGTCAGTCATGCTTCGTTTCCTATAGTCACTTGATGCATCTATCGATGATCTGTGATCTATACCAGCAGTCCATGAGTATCCTGATGTTTTTGAAGAGGTTCGGGGCTTACCTCCGAGGCACCAGATCGATTTTCATATATACGTGGTGGACAACGCAAAGCTAGTTTCATTGCCTATGCGCCATATGGGTCCAAGAGAAAGAAGGGGAGCTCAGCAAGCATGTATAGGATCTACTTGAGAAAGGGGTTATGAGGCGAAACATATCTTAATGGGGTGCTCCGGTTGTACTTGGAACTAGGGCAAACGATTCGCTTTGCTTATGTGTATACTATAGAGAGCTGAATAAATTCACCAAGAAGAACAGTAATCCACTTCCGAGGATAGATGATCTGTTTGACTAGCTGGTTGGAGCATCAGTTTTCTCTCAGTTAGACTTGGCCACGGGGTTCATCAATTGAAAGTTGGTCGAGGACAGTATAGACAAGACTGCTTTTAGGACTCCAAATGGTTTCTTTGAATGTCTCGTTATGCCTTTTGGGTTAAAAAATGCACCCACCTATTTTGTTGATCTAATGAGTAGGGTGTTTCGGGGGTTTCTAAATTAATTTGTCATGGTCTTTGTTGATGACATCTTAAATTTCTCAAAGAAGAAGGAAGAGCATGACCAACATTTAAGAGAGGTTTTGAAGACTCTCCATGCACACCAGCTGAAGGCAAAGTTCTCCAAATGTCATTTTTGGAGGAAAGAGGTGAGATTCCTAGGGCATGCGGTTCTAAAGATGGGATAGCAGTAGATCCCATGAAGGTAATTGAAGTTCAAGATTGGTAGATCCCAAAGAATGCAATGGAGGCGAGAAGTTTTCTGGGGTTAGCAGGCTACTATAGGAAGTTCATTAAGGACTTCGCAAAGATATCAGCCCCACTCACCGGGCTGACGAAGAAGAATCTGACACTTTCGTGGGATATATATTATGATGATGCTTTCCAACGATTGAAGAGGGCTTTGACAATAGCCACAGTATTAACCTTGCCCGATGGGAACAAAGTGTTTACAGTATACATTGATGCATGTGGTACAAGCCTTGGTGCGGTTCTGATGCAAGAGGGACGGGTAGTATAATATGGTGGGAGACAGTTAAGGGTTCATGAGAAGAACTACCCTACACATGATTAGAGCTAGCTGCTACAGTGTTCGTGCTTAAGACTTGGCGCCATTGTTTGCTTGGAAAGAAGTTCGAGTTGTACACCATTCATAAATCTCTCAAGTACTTGTTCTCGTAGAAGGATCTTAATTTACGGCAACAAAGGTGGATGGAGTTCCTAGCATCTTATGACTTCGAGATTGCTTATACCCCTGGCAAGGGTAATGTGGTGGCAGACGCACTGAGTAGGCAGAGGATGGCCTTAATTCCTCTGTTTGTGGAGAGGAAAAGCTTGGAGTTTATATCGACTTTTGACTTTAGACCCTCCACCGAGTTTTTGCCTGGCTTATTAGCATCATTGGAGGTGCGACCTACTCTTATGGATCATATAGGAGCTTCGCAGTGAGAGGATCCATAGATTTTAGACATCTTGGATAGGCTTAGTAAAGGGGAGACTTCTAGTCACCTCAATAGATATTCTATAGATGATAGAGGGCGGTTACGACGAGATGGAAAGCTTTGTGTTCCTCGAGTTAGGAGTTTGTTGAAGGCAGTCCTAGAGGAAGCCCATCACTCTAACATAACTATTCATCCAGGTGGTGATTAGATGTATAGAGATATGAAGAGGGTTTTCTTTTGGGCTGGGATGAAGAAAGATGTGGCGGAGTTTGTTTCTCAATGTTTGATTTGCCAACAAGTGAAAGCTGAGAAAAAGAAGCACAGTGGTTTACTTCATCCTTTGGAGGTCCCACAGTGGAAGTGGGAGAGTGTCTCTATGGATTTCATCAATGTTTTGCCTAGATCAAGGAAGGGCAATACCAGTATTAGGGTTGTAGTAGACATACTTACTAAGAGTGCTCATTCCATGCCAGTTAAGAGTAAGAGGACGGCGACATGGTTGGCATCAGTTTACGTACGAGAGATAGTCTGTCTTCATGGAGTACCTCCCTATAATGTAAGTGATCATGACCCCATTTTCACTAGTGAATTTTGAAGGATCTTGCAAGAAGCATTAGGTACACAGTTGTGTTTGAGCACCGCTTATTACCCTCAGACCGATGGATAGACGAAAAGGGTGAACACAATTCTTGAGGATCTTTTAAGATTGTGTACCCTAGACTTTAAAAGGACTTGGGAAGAGAATCTTCCTTTAGTAGAGTTCACATACAACAACAATTATCAAGCTATCATTGGCATGACACCCTTCGAAGAATTCCATAGACGACCCTGTAGATCACCAACTTGTTGGCAGGAATCTACAGAAAGACTTCTACTTGGACCGGATATAGTTAGAGAAACATTCGAAAATATTGATCCTATTAGACGGAAAATGAAGACTGCTCTGGATAGGCAAAAATCCTATGCAGATAGGAGATGGACTGACATTGAGTTTGAGGAGGGAGACATGGTTTTCAATAAGGTATCACCATTAAGGAATGTGGATTTCTTTGGATCTATAGGGAAATTGGCACCAAGATTTGTAGGGCCATTTCCCCATAGCAGAAAGGATCAGTCAAATGGCCTACAGAGTAAAGCCAACAAGAGACTATCCGGCATTCATGATGTTTTCTACGTTTCTCATTTACGGAAGTACATACATGATACTGCAGAAGTAGTTAAGTCGAGTATGCTTGAGGAAGTAGAGGTGGAACGGGAGGCGATAGTTAAGCGAGTTACTACCCATATTCTTAGATCAGAAGTTAAGAAGCTACACAACCAAGAAGTCAAGTTGATGAAGGTTCAGTGGGGAGATAACCAAGAGGATGCAATTTGGGAGACCAAAGACAAGATTCACACTTTGTACCCTTTTTTTCAAGGGTATATTCTTAACTTCCTTTCCAAAGCTTTTATTTATTCTTGTTTCCATAATTTAAGTATATCCTATCGATCGAGTCTTCGACTTCAGGTAGGAACCTCATGGACGTAAACATATGTTTTGATACATGTTATGTTTGATGAATGCAAGTGGTTGCTCATGGATGATATACGCACATTAGGCACTAGATCAGCTAAATCACTCTCATACTACATATGGATTGTGTTCATTTTTCTTCTTTTAATGGATGAAAGTGGGTGTATCGTCATATGGATGTCACATTTGGATGAATGAATGCGCACACATATAGAACTTACATGTTATAATAGGATTATTTGCATACATGTCGGATGCATGGAACTAACATATATTGCATTAAGGATGTCAACTGAAGTAGTAGACCGCCTGATCTTTTGCATTAGTGTAGGAACATATACACACACCTTTGCAAATGTTCATATAAGCATTAGAAGCCTTTAAGGATAATGGATGCATGTGATTGGTGGATAAGTAGATAGGTGATGGATGTTAGGATATACATTCTTCTTAACTTAGAGATTTCAGGGACGGAATCCTTTTAGTAGGGGAGAATATAACACCCCGTAATTTTAACAACACTAAAGATGATAAATTAAATAATAATTAAATAAATATTCAGAATTAAGTGAAACGGATTGCGCCATTGCGTTCATCTCAAAATTCCAGTCAAAATAGACACCTGGTTTGAGTAAAATGGACACCGTATGAAGAGGTTATTAAGGTATAAAGTTTGTATACATATAAGCCAGTTATATATGAATAAAATAAGTTCCAAAATTCAAAATAGTTCAAAATCGAGCGGCTGGAAGGGAGCCGGAAAAATCCCGCCCATGGGTGTCGACCCCATCAAGGGGGGTCGACCCCATAAAGGGGGGGTCGACCCCTGGGTCGACACACCAAAGGGGGGTCGACCCCTTCACCGCAGATCTGGGCAGATTTTTTTTGTTTGAACGTTGAATCCTTTCTTGGCTTGGTTCGTTGGCTATAGGCTATAAATAAGACCCTATTCTCAGTGTTTTATTCATTCTAAAACAATGAAGAACTAGATGTTGCCTCTTCTTAGATTGAAATAGCCTTTCTTCATCAACAATCAAGGCATTCAAGTTTAGAGGTCTGTGATTCAATATATGCAATCCCTCTTCTATTTCTTAGATCCAATCACGGTGAGTCTACGTTATTTTTAGATCTAAATACTTAAAAGTTAATCTTGACATGACTATAACTTGGATCTAAGCCTGTGACTATTTGAATCATATCCGATCGGCTATAACCTGTGTATCTAAGTTATTCTGTTATGACTATAAACTAGATATAAGCCTATACCAATTTAGCATGTCAGATCTGCCATTATTTTTTGATATAATTCATTGTTTAGATCTCATCATGCCTATTTATGATGTCCCTATTATGTAAGAATCAGTTCTACTATCACATGCTCAATAGATTTGTTCCTATATACCTATCTTGTCATTATGCCCAACCTTATCACTATAAGTTTATTAGTTGCTATACCTATTTCTACCATTTTATGTTAATCTTGTTATTGTTGTGTTCATTTAGTCCTCTTCCCTTCTTCATTTCCCTTTTTATTTTTATAGCCATGCTACCTTCGAGCCTAGCATGCCGCTAAAATATGCGAACATGTGGAATTGGGAACGAGGGGAAACGTTAAAATTGGGGCATAACTTGTATCGGGAAATTTGGGCATAAATTGAATGTAATATATGAATGTGGATTTGGGGCATAAACCACAATTGTGATTAAATACCTTAGTTTGGGGCATATGGTTCATCATGAACATAACTTGGGAAAGGGGCATGAAAACCTATAATGATGTAGGAATAATTGGTTAATAATGGAAACGCCTAGAATTACAGTAATCAGAAACTGTATCCACGCTTAGACACGATGTTAGATTACACTTGTGGTGGAAATCTGCCCGGAACCGACTGGCATATCCAACAACCACAAGTGGTGAATCTAATGCGAGGGGTCAAAATGCATAAACATGAAACATGCTAAGACACGAGGTTAAACCTGATTTGTGGAAGAAGTCTGCTTGGAACCAATCGACATATCCAGCATCCACAAGTTGTAGGCTTAATGTGGGAGGTCTAGCACATTATAACCATAAATGAAAATGGTAATAAACTTGAATAATTAACCTAGTTGAATCCATATGGATTGAATATGTTAACTTGAATAGGGGTAAGTAAAATTGTATGAAATAGTGAGAGGGTTAAGTATATCTTGGGTTGGTGGGTAATATTTATATATAGGGCCATAGACTTAACCTATGGGGTTATGCACTCTTTTTACTCTGGTATGGCATAACCTGTGGAAAACCTAGTAATAGGGTGCAAGCGTACGGGGAAGCTTGTATCATCTTGAGTGTCGGACCCGTTCCAGTCAGTAACCCATATATAGGTATCAAACGAGTACTCCAAACTAGGTCGGAGTCGGGGCACGCTTACTGGGCTAATTGTAAGAGATCCAAAATTGTGGGACGATGTGGGCGGCGCATTCTAATGGGGTCATGTGCATGCATGGATCCGGCAGAGGAGGTTTAGACGCCGTGACACCTGTAGATATGGTTGTGCACATTCTGAAAATGAAGGTTGCCACTTTAGGAAGTGATACATCCTACTTTGGGGCCAACACAGGGCATCTATGGAGTAGGGAGCCAATCGATGGGGTAGTAATTAGGGTACATCTAGACTCTGGTATGTTTAGGAGCCCGTTATTATCTTTAGGGGTAACTCTGGTATGTTGGGCTGCCTGTTAATGTATGGCGTAAAACCTCTTACTAGAAGTACGCTAAGTCTACCATCTTTGTGGGGATCATCTTGTTCATAGGACACAAATATTGGAGCAGATAAATAGAAAGTATTAGAGGAGCGCAATATATTCTATCATGTTTATCCTGTTTACCTTGTCATACCTGCCTTATTGTGCTGTTATCTATCTCTCCGGTTTATATGCCTGTCATGATTCTTTTACTTATTTATATGATAAAAGTAACTGGGCTCACCCGAATATATGCCTGACTCATTGTTTTTCCTCTTTTTTCTCTTCCGTTTCCCCCCAGGTTCTCAAGGTGGGAATACTCAAGCTTGATCAGGATTCTATTTTCTTCTTGCTTGCAGCTGCTTAGATGTACTGCTTGATTTCATATCTCTCTCTACTATGACTATGCTTTGGGAATTATGCTTCTTTTATTATTGTACTATGATGATTCAAGTACAAGACAGAAGTTCTAAATTGATGTACAGGGTTTTATGCATTTCAAACATATGATGTGACCATGTTTTGAACAACGATATTTTCTGCTTAATAAAATTTTGAATTTCGCTGCTATTTATTATCTGTCTTGTAATGTTTTTATTTTTGTTTAACTATAACTCTTCATGATACTTAATGCATTATCTTAATGAGTGACATTAACAGACGTGGGGTGTCACAAATTATTCCTAAAAGGTTTACTTCAAGTGTTGAGATATTACGTGGCTATAGAGTTTGCCTCCCTCCCGAAAGAAAAAACCAAAAGCAAATAATTCATAACATGGTGTACTTAGAGAATTATTAGAAAATACAATTTGGTGCAAGACCAGTAATCTCCACAATGACCCTCTTCTTCTAGGCTTAAGTGACTGGGGTTGGAGTCTACCTTGGATAAGGTATTAAATGAATATACGAAGGTACCATAGATCTGCTTATCCTACGTGAAGTATTATGTGACTAGGGGATTATCTAATATGGTCAACCAGATAGTCAGTGTTCCGTCGGGGAAAGGCCATAAATGACAAAGTTGTCTACCTATCAAGTAGGTCATAAGTGACTACTTACTATCGCTCAACATATGCGAGGTTTGACAACATGCATAAATGACAAAAGCCGTAAATTAGTAGGAATTTATAGCTAGTGTCCCCTAATTTATATTAGGGTTTAGTAAACTACCGTGTAAGGTATTAAGTGATCAATGTATCCGCCTTGGGACTTAAGTGATTGTTGGGATCCACCCTTATATTTTATTATGAGTGAGGCTATGAATGGCTATGTAGAATAAATCAACTCCTTTATAGGGTACTGAGTAGTTGGAGAGACCGCCTCTTAATTTTTATATTTGTTTGAGTGGTGGTTTAAAGGCTTCAAACTTATGTGAAATAGTTTCCATAACATTATCTTTGGTAAGTGCTACCTTGGGCATGGTAGTAGTCATCATGCGTAAATTCTTACAAGAGTAGGTTAGAATTACTAGCCTTGTTAGACATATGATTTTGGATGAAACCAAATGGGGTGCATTTGTGTATTGTGTACATTGTTATACATTTCTACTCACCAGGATTTGTCTTTCTGACCCCGTTCTCCTCATAACAACTCTCATTTATCTCGGGAAAGATAGGTCTTTACAAGTGATCAAGTTTGGTTTTTGGTTGTCATTCTCTTATGCTCGGAATTGATGTGGCAATTTTCTTTTAACGTAGTTTCCTAAGTCGATACTTGTTATCCTATTTTTTCCGTTATGAGTTAGTTTTATTGTACTCCAATTATGCTCATGCTCATTGTTGCAGGTACCAGATTTATACTCTCTATGCTTGGATGAGTTCAGATTTCGATTTTTGTCGAATTTTAGGCTTAGAAAAGCGTGAGGTGTTATATTTGGTATCTGATCTTATGATCGGAGGGATTAATCATCTAGGACTAGTGACAGAAAGTATTCGAATTTCTTTTCTATTTTATTTGGTCTTTCTTACTCGACCCAAAATTATTTCGACGATGAGATAGACGTGAACCTGTTTATTTAAGATGAGTTTAAAATGGCTTTAGGTCAGAAAAAGTTTGTTTGAGGTATCAGTCTCCCTTTTGCTCTTAGATGTTTCATGAAACTTGTTGGTGGGATCGAGTCTCTCTTACGATTGATAGCTTCCTTATGAGATCTTATCGAGTTGTTATTTTGCCTTCCATATAATGAGTGGTCGTTATACCGCTTCATTGTAGTATTTGTATTATAATGAGATGTATCATTGTGTAAATGTGAGCATATATGCAACTATACTGTTGTAACGACCTGCATTCTATGCATCAGAGGATCATAGTATATTTATTTCATTATCATATGAAGTCATATGGTTGTGTAGCTTTGGGGAACGACTATTGGGGTCGTTTCCCATGTTCACAATTTTTTTCGATTTTTAAATGACCGTTTTACCCCTAGCTGATCTTGTTTCGGCCATAACTTTTGATTGGTAAGGAATTTTGACCTGAAATCGCTTCCCTTAGATCCGGATGATGGTTTTTCTTTTTCATAGAATGGTCACATTAGCCAAACGGACTCACCGTTTGGGAGATATGGCTGAAACAAGGTTCAGAAGGTGAAAAACTGCTTATGTGGGCTGGTTAGGGTAATTAGCAAAAGGGTCAATAACCCATTTCGGGATTAGGGTTATAGGGACGCTAAAATGAGATAGGTTTTCATTCTATTTCAGTTTTCTAGCCGCCGTTTAACTCTTAGAAACCCTAAAAATGGCCTCCACCTTCTAATTTCATCTCAAATCGCTCTCTAATCAAGGATTAAGCTAATTAGCATCAAATCAAGGCAAATCAACATCAAATTAGAGGCAAAGGCTACTGTTTGCATTGGAAGTTGTGCCATTTAAAGAATTATTTCATATATGAGTTTATATTTTGGCTAAAGTGAGCAATTTGCATTGTTTTCCGCTAATTACGGCTAATTAGTGGCGATTAGTGCTAATTAACGAAATTATACCTTATTAAATTCTGGAAAAATGTTTATAAATACTAAAATATAATTTTAGGTCTCTGTTAAGAATTTGGGTTAATTTGGATATGTTTTTCTAATCATATCATTAGTTACGCTTAAACATAATTAAGGGGAAAACATGTGTTTTCAGGTACGTTTGATCTTTATATACATGTTAAATTATGGTTTTGGTGTTTGTGGATGATTTTACATGTTGTTATGACAGTTTGGCATGTTTCATGGTTGTTTAGAATAGTTGGAATGGTCGAAAACGTCGTCATGTGGCATAAAAACAGTGGCTGGAAGTCGTAGGAACGTTGTGCAGGAACCAGATCGGATCGCACCCCCCTACGAATCGACCCCGATCATGACACCCCTCACGAACCAACCCGCTCACCTGGAGTGTGCCACGAATCGCCTGAGGAAGCTAATCATGATTCGATTCTTGAAGAGCATCACTCACGAACCAGAGAGCACGACCCGAACCGATGGGCTCATCATGATCCGACCTAGAGGAGCATCGCGACCGAACCGAACCCAGTGAGGCTCCACGACCCAAACCGATCTGGAGAGGGTGCTACGAACCGAACCGCTTGATGGCCACTAACCGGAGCTGCTCATGAGCCGATGGAGGACTTGAGCCTAAATGATGATCACGAACCGGAGGAGACCAAAACTCGAGATGCAAAGGTAGTCCAAATAGGAAGTAGAACTCAGGATCCAGTTGGGAACCAACGAGTTAACTTCATGAGTTGGGCTTTGCTGCGGGGCGTGTGCTAAGGAGTTGTCGATGTTCATAGCTTTGATTCACCACCGAGAGACGAATGTTAGGCTACGGATCAATGCATTGGGGTAGTTATTACTCCATGGGGCAGAGTGATCATAGCATGCCTATGAGCCAATGCAGTGAAGTCGTCATGACTTCATGGGGCAGAGTGGACATAGCAAGGACCTGTGGCTATGGATCAGTGCAGTGGAGTCGCCATGATTGCATGGGGCAGAGTGATCATAGCAAAGGATTTGGGTGGTCAAAGCAGTGGATATCGTATGCTTTATGCACTGAGTAAGAGATGTTAGGATGGTTGCTATGCTTGATTGTTTAGCATCACTATGACATGCATACCCCCTCCCCCTTTCCTTTACACCATATGTTAGTGTCACCTTAGAGTATTGTACATCTTGTTGTGCTAACTCTTTGGCTGCAGGTCCAGGCTCATGTATGGTTATGTATACCTGTTATTGTTCTATTTTGCTGCTTATCTCTCATACCAGACTTTTGTCTAACCCAGAGTTTTATGTCTCTTCTTATTACTCTGGGTACTCTTAAATGGGCAGACTAGAGAAAGGATAGGTGGTATGCACGACTAGCTGTACCGGAGGCGAGCAAGAAGCTTCCACGTATGATATATATTCTCCCTGTGTTGTTGTTGGTCGCTACTTTGGGCATTAGTAGTGCACCTCTTTCTTTTCTTTAGAGACAGCACTTCGGAATTGTAATAAGCTGTATTTTGGATTTTCGCTGCTATGATGATTATGGTTTAGTTTTCAGCTTATGCATTGTCTCGCCTGTTTCATCTCAAGTATGTTATTAATATTTTATTCCACGTGCTGTGAGACATTCTATTGGTTCTTTGTTAGTTCACCGTTACGTTTCCTTTCTTTTCCTTTTTTTGACGACTGTCCCATGCTAGTTGGACATCAGTACAACGCATTTCATTGGAAATGTTGGCTGGTGCGGGGTGGGCAGTCACACATAGTATCAGGGCTCTAGGTTGCGTAATTAACCTAGGGAAAGACACTAGGGAGAGATAGTACGTATATGAGAGCACATATTTGTAATATTTTGGTTTTCAAAAGCTACATATCTAATATACACTATTTGTATATCTAAGGATGGAGTCGCACTGCACTGGCACCACTAAAGAGATGGTTAATCGTTTTCTCCTTATAGATTGAACGATGAGCCGACCTACAAGGGGTACTAGTAGAGGAGCTAATAATGGGAATTCTCCTGATATGAGGACGGTGTTCACTGACTTATTGAGAGAGATGCATAGGGATGTTCAGAGGGCAGCTCCTAGTGCTGCAAATGGTGGTGGTGCAGCGGTGCAGGCGCCTAGGGCCGATTTCGCCAAGCATTGTAAGGACTACACTAGTCATGGTGGGAAGTTGTTCCATGAAATGGAATCGACTATAGAAGTTCAAGATTGGATTGATAGTTGTGAGCATATCTTCGAGGATCTAGGAATTGAAGACGCGATGAAGAGGAAGCTAACATCCCGTCAGCTGCAAGGATGGGCTATGAATTGGTGGAATGCTACTAAGGCAGCTACCCCTGAGGATCAAGTTACTTGAGATCCGTTCAAGCCCTGATTCAGTGATAAGTTTATCCCAGCTGTTCAGAAGTTAGAATTTTTTAGGAATTTCTTGGAGCTTAAACATAATGGTAGGGCAGTCTCGGAGTATATTACTGAGTTTGATACTTTATTGAAGTATGGATTATCCCTTATTGACACTTCCGAGAAGAAGAATGAGAAGTTCAAAACAGGCTTAGATCAGTACTTAGGGGAAAGGCTTATAAACCATATTGATGAAACTTTTCAATCAACTATTGGGAAAGCATTGAGGTCAGAGAGCCTTTATCCCAAGCCCAAGGCTGAAGTCGCTATTGCATCTACAGAGGGGCCAAAGTCGCAAGCAAGCGGTGGATGCAAGAATAATTCTCGGAATAGAAGGAAGCTGAATCAGACTAAGAATGGTCAGAAAAAGAGCAAAAAATATGTTGATACTTTAGCTGTGGCAAGAAGGGCCACTATGCTAAAGAATGTCGAGCAAAGCCAGCGGACAGGAAGTGCTTCAATAGCGGCCAAGTGGAACATCACAAGGATAAATGTCCACAACCCCCAAAGAGAAGAAGATTGTGAAAGCATATGCTATTAATGTTGTCCCTTCTTCGTCGAATGCCCCAACTGCGGCGGAGAAAGGAAAGAATGTCGTCATTCAAGGTATGCTTTCTGTTTATGATGTTCCTGTTCGAGTACTATTTGATACTAGGGTTTCCCGTTCCTTCATATCAAGTAACATGGTAAATAGGTTGGGATTGAAACCCGAGATAGTTGATAGACCTTTAGCAGTGACGAACCTGGTTAGTGGTTCGACTAGCCTTAGTATGATTTATCGTAATGAGGTCTTATCGAGTCATGGATGTATGTTTGCTTGTGATTACTTTATTTTGGGCTTTATTGGGTTTGGTATTATTTTGGGAGTCGATTGCCTCCAAAGATATGGGGTGGTGGTAGACTGTGAGGGTTTTTGGTGACAGTTAGAGTGGATAATGGGCGGAGGGTAGTGTTTGGTGGTCTACCTAGTGATGGGGTAATGGCTAGTTTCTAAATTCCCTCAACATCCCGCATGATGAGTTGTCAGATGTGCCCGTGGCTGGTCAGTATCCGGACGTCTTCGAGGAAGTGACTGGACTTCCACCACACCGAGAGATTGAGTTTCGTATTGATTTAGTGAAAGATGCAAGACCTATAGTGATTCCACTTTGTCGTATGGCACCAAGGGAGCAACGAGAGCTCGAGGTGCAAGCAAGCAATCTTTTGAAGAAGGGATTTATCAGAAGAAGTGTTTCCGAGTGGGGAGCACCAGTTGTGTTTGTTACCAAGGCAGATGGTTCCCTTCGATTGTGTGTGGACTACTGCGAGTTGAATAGGGTGACGAAGAAGAATAAATATCCTCTACCGCGGATAGATGATTTGTTTGATCAGTTGAGTGGCGCGAATGTGTTCTCCCAGTTTGATCTCGCGATAGGTTTTCATCAGCTTAGGGTGGAATCTGAGAGTATAGCTAAAACGGCATTTCAACCGCCATTTGGATTCTGTGAGTGGTTGGTCATGCCATTCGGGTTGACCAATGCACCAGCATATTTTGGGGATCTTATGAATAGGGTATTTAGGGATCAATTGAATAAGTTTATTCTTGTATTCGTAGACGATATCTTGGTTTATTCGAAGATAGAGGAAGAACACAAGGAACATTTGAGGATAGTGATGGGTGTGTTGAGAAAACACCAATTGAAAGAGAAGTTTTCAAAGTGTCACTTCTGGAGGAGCAAAGTGAATCCTTGGTCCATGTTGTTTCTGAAAATGATATTGCAGTGGACCCTACGAAGGTGGATACGGTACAAGATTGGTCTACGCCCAAGAATGCAGCAGACGTAAGAAGTTTATTGGGATTAGCTGGATATTATCGTTAGTTTATCCAAGACTTCTCCAAGATAGCGGCACCGTTAACTCAGCTGACCAAGAAGAATCAAGCTTTCGTTTGGGACGAAAGGTGTGAAAATGTGTTCAAGAGTCCAAAGGAAAAATTGATGTGTGTACCGGTGTTAGTCATTCCTAAAGGGAATGAAGAGATCACAGTATACACGGATGCATGTAGTACCAAACTAGGTGTTGTATTGATGCAAGGATGTAGAGTTGTAGCTTATGCTAGTCGACAACTGAAACCGCATGAGAAAACATACCCTACCCATGATTTGGAATTAGCAACGATCGTGTTCGTGTTGAAGATGTGGAGACATTATCTCTTGGGAGAAAGATTCGAGTTGTTTACCGATTATAAGTCATTAAAGTACCTTTCCTCCCAAAAGGATCTAAATCTCCGACATCAGAGATGGTTAGAATTCTTAGCTTCCTATGATTTCGATATCCCATATACACCAGGAAAAGGCAATGCGGTAGCTGATGCATTGAGTAGAGGACATGCCAGTTTAGGGGCTATGTTTCTTGAATGGAAGCAACTAGAGTATATCGCAGGGTATGATTTCAGACCTAAGTGCGAATTAGATCCAGTAATGTTAACAAGTTTGACGATCAGATCCACTTTGATTGAGAGGATTGGTTCCAGTCAGAGGGACGATCCTAATCTATTGGAAATCATCTTCAAGTTAGAGATGGGTATCAACGAGGAGATGAACAAGTATGGGCTTGATCGGGATGGATGGCTCAGAAAGAATGGGAGACAAGTTGTGCCCAGTGTCAATGGATTAAGAGAAGAAGTACTTAGAGAATGTCATCACTCAAAACTAACTATACATCCCGGTGGTAACAAAATGTTATCGAGACATGAAGCAGACTTACTACTGGGAAGGGATGAAAAGAGACGTGGGGAAGTTTATATCCAAATGCATGAATTGCCAGCTAGTTAAAGCTGAGCAAAAGAAGCCTAGTGGTTTGTTGAAACCATTCGAATTTCCATAATGGAAATGGGAACAAGTCTCAATGGATTTTTTTGATGGGTTAACAAGGACTAGATCAGGCCATGATATCATTTGGGTGATTGTGGATCGATTGACCAAGAGTGCAAGGTTTATACCCATCAAGTCAAATAGAACTGCTGCTAAGTTAGCAGAATTGTATATGAATTGAGTAATGAGATTTCATGGAGTACCCAAAGGCATTGTGAGTGGCCGAGATCCGTTATTTACTAGTGGATTTTGGGAGAGCTTACAAAAGGCAATAGGATCAGAACTACATCTCAGCACCGCTTACCATCCTCAAACCGACGGTCAGACAGAGAGGGTGAACCGTATATTAGCAGAGCTCTTAAGAGCTTGTGTATTGAATTTTTTGGATCATGGGATAACCATTTGCATCTAGTAGAGTTCGCATATAATAATAGTTATCAATACAGTATTGGTATGACTCCATTTGAAGCTTTGTACGGAAGACCATGCAACTCACCATCATGTTGGTTAGAGACCGGTGAGAAATTTGTGATTGGGCCTGATATAATAAGGGAAACGTCAGACAAGATCAAGGTTATACGACAACGAATAAAGGCTACCCAAGATAGGCAGAAGAGTTTTGCTGATAAGAGATCAAGAGTTTGCAAAACCATGTATTACTTACCATTTTTGTTCCAAAATCCATGCGTTACTTACTTTCTATTCATTTCTCAGCCAAGCCTTGCATTTTTCTTTTTTTTTCTTTTTTTTTCATTCTTAAGTTTGTCCCTTACATTCATGAATTCATGCAATCACGTTTCCAGCAAGCCATGCACTGTTTCATTTTATTCTTCCCAATTTCTTTTTTTCTTCTTCTACTATTCATGCATGTCCATGTATTACCACGGTTTGCAAGCAACATTAAATCTTTCCATGCGTCGGTTTGCATTTAAGGTTTAAAATAATGTGAAACATTTTTGTCTAAAGTGTTGTCCGTTCCAATGCCTCGATTTTGAAACCGCGTCTCCCATCTTTATTTCATGGCTTGAGAACCGCTCCAACTCCCAATTGAATGCTTCTTTATTGAACGCTTCCTTAGTAATGGCTTAAGATACGTTCGTTACCAACATTACATTATAGTATATATATTAAAAAAAAGGCTGCACCCTTTAAACAACAGCCTCCCACTTTTTAAACAATTTCCTCTTCCTGCACCATTATAAACCCTTTCTCCATGTCTCTCTTCTCCCAATGGCATACTGTTTCCATGCCTTCCTGTCAACCAATCCTCCCATACACCCTTCAACTGCAGCGCCCTTTATTTCCATCGACATCCCCGATTCGCTTCGCTTCACCTCACCCGCCCTGAACCAGCTTTCCCCTCTCCGCCGACGAGCCAACCCCTCGTTTTGCCCATGTCCGTCCGCAGCCGAGCTCCGCCCACCAACTATTCAGTTGTCGTTCCCTTCGCCCTGCTCTGAAGTCTACACATCTGACAGCCTACGCGTCACCCTGTCAGCTTTCTTCCGCCTCCTGCCGAACTCGACGAACCCCAGACCCCTCCCAACGCCCAGCTGAAGCCACCCTCTCCCAGTCGAGCTCCGGTCATCTACTGTAGTGCCGAGTTCGCCTCCATTCGAGGCCGACGCCATCATCCCTTCGCCATTTCCGTCGCTTTGCCTCTCCCGAACCAAAGCCAAACCCCTCCGTCCACTGACCTCACTGCCAATCCCACGTTGCCTTATTTTACTTCCCACCCAGTCCGGCTCTGCAAATGGTGAGTCCACCATGGCATTCCTTGCGTGCCTTGTCACATGCCTTATAAGAGCCTACTACGACTTTGTTTTGTACTGTTTTATATGGAGTGCCCTTTGATCAACCTCCAGTTTACGGAGGAATTACGGTACTGTATATACTATGGGAATATATAAACGGTGTAAGGATAATCATGGTAATCCCACTTACGCTATTTTGATATCTTTACTTTACTGATAGACACTATTGTATATAGCGTATTATATTATATAGTATTAGTTTAATATATCCTTAGAGGATGGTGATCCCAACATCCTTTAAGTTACTGATTGCATTTCATCGAGCATTTCATTTGAGTTGATTTACTTCTATGAGAATGTCAGTCCAGATCCGACTTGTTTTCTTTTGCATTATTGCTCGGGTCAAATATATCAGTTTTCGAGATTCACGTTTAGCGTTTGGAGCTTATATTGGATTTTTGCTCACCTATATCTACATGTTGATCAGTTGTTCCAGTCATCCAGTTATTTCTATCATTCTGTTTCAGATTGTTATCTGTTATTTATTGTATTAGACTTCCGTTTTATTATTTATGTAAACTCTGATGTAAAGCTTCATGAACTACTATTGTATTTAAATTTTCCGCTACGAGATATTATATTGCTCTGTATCTGTGTCTTTTATCTGAAATACTATGATTTATTATATTTACCTCAGAAGCTAATGACAATCTGTTGTTTTGGACGATTCGAGTTGACATGTTTTGTCGATTCGGCACGGTCAAAATGGCGGATCGTTACACTTAGTGTTTATCAAGATTTCTCCGTTAAAGAGCGTGATTCGATTTGGTAGAAGAGGCAAGCTAACACCAAGATTTGTTGGTCCATTCCCTGTTCTCGAACATGTTGGGAATTTGGCATATAAAGTTGAGTTGCCGGACAAGACGGCGGGAGTTCATACCGTATTTCATGTTTCCCAGTTAAGGAAATTCATGCACGACCCCAATGTGGCTATTTCACCTGATCAGTTGGACGATATCGAAGTAGAACCTAAGGCAGTTGGGAACCGCAAGCCGATCCGTATTGTCGAGCATGATACGAAGAAACTTCAAAGGAAAGCGGTGAATCTAGTCAAGGTTCAGTGGGGGCGGGGATGAGAATGACTGTACTTCGGAGACAGAGGAGAGCATTAAGGAAACGCATCCAGAACTCTTTGCCTGATAAGACTTTCATTTCGATTTGGTCTTTCCGCATGCTAGGATAGATTTATTTTTTTGATTTTGTATGTTTGATTGCGAGATATGGCTGGTAGGCATGCTGGACCCATTAGTTGTTTCTTAGTTAAGGAATTTCAGGGGCGGAATTTCTTAAGAGGGGGAGAGTGTAACGACCCGCATTCTATGCATCGGAGGATCGTAGGATATTTATTTCATTATCATATAAAGTCCTATGGTCGTGTAACTTTGAGGAATGACTATAGGGGTCATTTCCCATGTTCACGATTTTTGTCGATGTTTAAATGAGCGTTTTACCCCTATCTGATCTTGTTTCGGCCATAACTTTTGATTAGTAAGGAATTTTGACCTAAACCACTTCCATTAGATTCGGATGATGATTTACCTTTCCGTAGAGTGGTCACATTAGCCAAATGGACTCACCGTTTGGGAAATATGGATGAAACAAGGTTTAGAAGGTGAAAAATTGCTTAAGTGGGCTGGTTAAGGTAATTAACAAATGGGCCCATAACCCATTTCGGGATTAGGGTTATGGGGAGGCTGAAATGAGTTGGGTTTTCATTCTGTTTCAGTTTTCTAGCTGCCATTTACCTCCTAGAAACCCTAACAATGGCCTCCACCTTCTAATTTCATACCAAATCGCTCTTTAATTAAGGATTAAGCTAATTAACATCAAGTCAAGGCAAATCAACATCAAATTAGAGGCAAAGGCTGCTGTTTTCATTGGAATTCGTGCCATTTAAAGAATCATTTCAGATCTTAGTTTATATTTTGGCTAAGGTGAGTGATTTGCATTATTTTGCACTAATTACGACTAATTAGTGGCGATTAGTGTTAATTAACGAAATTATACCTTATTAAATTCTGGAAAAATGTTTACAAATTATAAAATATTATTTTAGACCTCTGTTAGGAATTCGGGTTTATTTGGATATGTTTTGCTTATTATATCATTAGTTATGCTTAAACATGATTAAGGGGAAAACATGGGTTTTTGGGCATGTTTGATCTTTATATACATGTTAAATTATGGTTTTGGTGTTTGTGGATGATTTTACATGTTGCTATGATTGTTTGGCATGTTTTATGGTTGTTTAGAATAGTTAGAATGGTCGAAAACGTCGTGATGTGGCGTAAAAACAGTCGCTGGAAGTCGTAGGAAAGTTGTGCAGGAACCGGATCGGATCGGATCGCACCTTCCCTACGAATCGACCCCGATCATGACACCTCTCACGAACCAACCCGCTCACCTGGAGTCTGCCACGAACCGCCTGAGGAAGCTAATCACGATTCGATGCTTGAAGAGGATCACTCACGAACTAGAGAGCACGACCCGAACCAATGGGCTCATCATGATCCGACCCAGAGGAGCATCGCGACCGAACCGAACCCAGTGAGGAACCACGACCCAAACCAATCTGGAGAGGGTGCTACGGACCGAACCGCTTAATGGCCACGAACTGAAGCTGCTCATGAGCCGATGGAGGACTTGAGCCTAGATGATGATCACGAACCGGAGGAGACCGAAACCCGAGATGCAAAGGTAGTCCAAATAAGAAGTAGAACTCAGGATCCAGTTGGGAACCAACGAGTTAACTTCATGAGTTGGGCTTTGCTGCGGGATGTGTGCTAAGGAGTTGTCGACGTCCATAACTTTGATTCACCATCGAGAGACGAATGTTAGGCTACGGATCAATGCAGTGGGGTAGTTATTACTCCATGGGGGCAGAGTGATCGTAGCATTGCTATGAGCCAGTGTAGTGAAGTCATCATGACTTCATGGGGCATAGTGGACATAGCAAGGACTAGTGGCTATGGATCAGTGCAGTGAAGTCGCCATGAGTCCATGGTGCAGAGTGATTATAGCAAATGATTTGGGTGGTCAAAGCAGTGGATATCATACGCTTTACGCACTGAGTGAGAGATGTGAGGATGGTTGCTATGCTTGATTGTTTGACGTCACTATGACATGCACACCCCCTCCCCCGTATCATTACACCATATGTTAGTGTCACCTTATAGTATTGTACATCTTATTGTGCTAACTCTTTGGTTGTAGGTCCAGGTTCAGGTGTGGTTACGTATACCTGTTGTTGTTCTGTTTTGCTGTTTTTCGCTCATACCAAACTTTTGTCTGACCCAGAGTTTTATGTCTCTTCTTATTACTCTGGGTGCTCTTAAACGGGCTGACTGGAGACAAGTTAGGTGGTATGCACGAGTAGCTGTGCCTGAGACGAGAAGGATGCTTCCACGTATGATATATATTCTCCCTGTGTTGTTGCATGTCACTACTTTGGGCATTAGTAGTGCACCTCTTTTTTTCGCTTTACGACAGTACATTGGAATTGTAATAAGTTGTATTTTGGATTTCCACTATTTTGATGATTATGGTTTAGTTTTCAACTTATGCACTGTCTCGCCTGTTTCATGTTAAGTATGTTATTATTATATTTTAATCCATGCGCTGTGAGACATTCTACATGTTCTTTGTTAGTTCACCATTAAGTTTCCTTTCTTTTCCTTTCTTTGACGACCGTCCCGTGCTGGTTGGACATCGGTACAGCGCGTTTCATTGGAAATGTTGGCTGGTGCGGGGCAGACAGTCACAACTGTGGTAATATCGATATCATTTAGATGTTGTGTTTTTCCTGATAGATTCATAGCCATCTATTGCTTGTATTAATTATTTATTAAATTTGTCGATCCACATAAGTTGACAGAAAATAGATAGCAGTTATCGACATGTCTAGCAGATAGTTAAGACAAGGTTATAATTGATCGCCCTTGCCAGTCCTATTCTTTGCCATAGCAAATGGAATAACTACATAATTCTCTTTGTTAATGTGGGCCTCGGGATTTGGCGTTACATTTTGGTATTAGAGGTGTAAATCGGTCGGACCAAACCGGATAGGGGTGTGTTCAATTTCTATCCTAAATTAAATCATACCGTACACATAACGAACAAATTTTTTTCTTGTATTTATGTTGTCCTAACTCATGTACTAAATAAAATCAGTTGGGTGCAGACATATATTTTTCGGACATGGACACGAATGAACCCGGTTGGGCATGGCTGTTTATATTAGATTTTATACTCTTGATTACGTTTTCTTTGAACTATATACCAAATTACAAGGAATTCGAACTAATTTAAATGAACAAGGACTGCATATTATTTTTTTTCTTACAAATTTTTCTGTCCTAACTCATATCCTAAATGAAAATCGGAAGGATTCGGATGGATGTATTTTGGTCATGGACATGAGCAGATCTTGGACACTCGAACGAAATTTGTAGCCCATGATTCCGTTGAAGTTCCAGTCGATGACGTTTTCTTATTCTTAAATTTTGCTGGAAATTCACGTTAATATGTCATAATAATTCAAAAAATATAACTACAAGGTACATCCATTTAATACTTCATTTTGAAATCCAGATATTCTTTTGTCAGAACTATTTCTTTAAAATCTTGGTCCCAATCGGGAGAAAACTTACTTTAAACTACTTGAAAAAGAAAAAGAATTTTCAAAGTTATAAATTGTTAACACGTTTTTTGGTCAAAGTTGTCACATGTCAAGATTTTGGTTAGTGATGTGCACAAGTCTTGAGAACATCATCATAAAATACAAAGCGATTTGCTTGAAGTCGCGAGCTATTCGGAAATGACATCAATTCGAAAAATCGTCATCGACGGGCCTGTAAAAACTAGCATGGTAAAAATACATGATCGACTCGGTATGATTAGCTCAAAATGCTTGAGCGTACCAGTCCAATCATGTGGCAAAACGCATCGTGGAAATATATGTTTGGAAAAATCGTGCGTCGCGCACTTAAAAACCGCTGAATGGCATGGCCCGATCATGAAAAATGACTTGCGCAACACATGGTGCGATCAAACTTGGTTAAATCGGGATTTAACAAAATCATGTGCCTGTCACCTAAAAACAGCTGATCGGCATAACAAAATCACAAAAAATGGCTTGCGCAACTCACGACACCAAAATCTAGCAGTTGAAATTTTTTTGGTTGGTATGTTAAAAATAGGCGATCGACATGTGAAAATCGTTGAAAACTACATTTCATGCTTGGTTAACCACATCTAGTAAAGTGGTCAATCATCAGATTTGGCACAAAAAAATGGAGTTATTGGCATGGGAAAATGGCCATTTTCCATGGTCACACATGGGCCGATCAACTTAGGAATTTGGCTTGGAAAACATGGAAATTTCGTATCCTAGAAGGTATACGAAATCCCTATGTCGTGAATCTATCCTGGCATCGCTTTCTTCAAGTTTGGCAAAGGATTCAAAAATTGGCAGATCAAAGGGATTCGAAATTGGCTTTTGCCTAGCCGTTTTTGCAAACTGGATTTTCATACACTGATCACGTATTTTCATGTGAACAACACATGTTCATTACTTTTTTTTGGGGTTTGAAATATATGAGACCAAGAAAGTGGTAGATCATTTGACCACTTAATTTCACTATGTTGATTAGCTGTTTTAGGCTATGCAACACATGTTTTCACCAGTTTTTCAGGAATTCATGATTTTTCGACATGGCTTGGGTTTTTTGACTTCGATTTTGGGATACAAATTTCGTATCCCATAGGGATACTAAATTCAGGCTGAAACACCAAAGAATCACCTATAAATATCCCAGGCTTGGCATTAAAAGGGATTGACTAATTTACACTCTTCCTACACTTTGGCATACAGGATTGAAGCTCTCAAGCACTATTAATGGCTGCCTTCATCTTCCCATGGATTTTGGACTATTTTTGGACTTTTAAACATTGTACAAACATTTACCTATAATACTTGGACATCTTCTTGGACTTTTTCACTACTTTTCGACATTTTTCGATATCTTTGGAATTCCTTGGACATTGAAGCCACTTTTTGGACATTACTCCGTATTTTGGCTCAATGAAGAGGAAGAGGGGCATTTTGGTCAAAGTTTAAAATCAACAAATATTTTGTTGTTCTATTACACAACTTTGAATATTGTCCAAACTGGTACAACTTTCGTAATCAGCTATTATATAATGAATGATTGTTATAAAGTGGATGTAGGCGTTAGTACCAAACCACTATAAAAGTTGCGTTCTCCCTGCATTTTATTACTTTAGGTTTGGCTTATCATTTTTTTGCAAAACATACCCTCTGGCGTTGGCATGCACGAAGAGCAACAATTCCCCACGTTAACACGTTGGTGTGCCAGGAAAGGGGAACACGGCATCAACTTCACTGTAAGTTCTCTTCTTTAATTTTTAGCTTTAGTTCTCAGGTTTGATATTTGGATTTTTAGAATTCAAATTCAACTTTATTTTGGAAATGGATTTCACTCGTTTCCCACCATGGTTAAAAGGAAGCAATTAGCTTGCTCGGAAGGAGCAAGTGTAGAGGAAGAGCAAGGACTCTCCTCGACAGGACACCTATCGAACTTCATCACTCAAGACAACATTGACGAAGTCGTCAAAGATTTACCAAAGCACCTTACTTCTCGTTTATAACAATAGGAAGAACATTTCCATTGACAAGAAGCAACTATGGCCACTCTTTTCACCCAACTCAAAGGATTTACAAGGCAGTCGGGCCAAGGCAACATGTTTGGAACCAGTGTTCTGCAATGATTAGCTTAGGAGTTTGGGGAAACTACCGAAGAACAACCCCTTGTCAACACCAATTTATAGGCAGTTACTAGATTCGCTGGGCTCAGGGGCAACATCCCCAATCCTATTCAAGGTTTAGCTCAAGCTGTTGTCAACAGGATCTCAGGACCAGGTATCGAAAATACTGCTCAGGCGTCGGTGCGTAATTTTGGGCGCAGGGACTCCCGTGGTTTCAAGTGTTGGATTTGTGCCCATCGAGGCACCTCAAGTCAGGATCAAGCCTGATAATTTGCTTGGTGTTCGACCTTTTGCTAACGTTAGGCTTAACAATGGGGGCATCGATGTCAATTTAATCTAATTTAGTTTCTTGGCATGGTAGTGAAAGTCAAGTCGCCGATGTCATTCGATGCTACGCCCGTGGTAGGGCACCCCATGCCAGATTGGACCAGTAACTCGCAGCCCCTTCACTCAAGATATAAAGAACTCTCAGAACCCATCGGACTTTAAATTGCCAGTGTTAGAAGCTTTCAATGGTAGGAAGGATACTACTATTCATCTCATGCGCTACATGCACCATATGGAAGTATATTCAACTTCGAACATTGTTATGGCCAAGTGCTTCCCTCTTTACCTCACAAACATATTATGGTTCAGACAATTGGAACCAAAATCTATCAATATATGGAAAGTCATGATTGGAAAAATCACCGAGAAATTAAGAGTTCACATTGCCAACAAGGGAACATCATGACTTTGACATCAGTCAGGTACAGATTAGGAGACTCTGCTTATTTTCTTGAATGACTCAATGCGGGTTGGCTTTATCGACAGGCTGGATCCATCCATGGTCTTGATGGTCGCTGTCTCCGGCATTCTTGACAAGAAAGCTTTCAAAATCTCATTGTTGCGAGACCCGCCGAGGATTCTCTCTGAGTTCTACTTCGAGGCTGAAAGATTTATTAGCGTGAGGAATCCCACAACGAAAAACTCATGCCCCAAACCAACTCTGCAGTAGGCTCAGGGCCATCTGCATTCAAGAATGGAAAGGGGAAATCTTGGTACAATCAGAAAACACAGCCTCGCTTCGAGCCAAAGTTCCTATATCACACTGAACTCACTCAAGGCTTGGAAATGATTACCTCAACATTCATGAAACTACAACATTCTAAAAGCTTCGCAAGAGGGATTCGTGTGACGATCCAAAATTTTTAACAGTTAAAACTTAATTTTTGGGATACAATTTGAATTTTATGGATACAAATAGATTTAATTCAATTTAATTTGGATTTGAAATAATTATAATTAATATAAATATGATTAAATAATATTTTAAAGGTTGATTTTTTTTCAAAATATAATGGTATGATTTTTATGGAAAATTTATCGATTTTTGTTATAATAAAATTTTCCAAAACATATTTATGAAATTAAGTAATCTTTTGATAAATTTTATTAAGAAATAATTATTATAAACATGATTTATTTTTTAATTTTTCAAATAAAACATTGTCAAAATGTTATTGAGAATACGTTAGCTATAGTTGTATTTTATTGGATGGATCATCAGATGTTGAACTGGGTAAACAATAAGCGATAACACTTGTAAATAGTAGCGGTTAAGAGGCGTTGCGAATTGAGCAACGCTTATAAGCGTGGGTAAAGACGTTGCTAACTTGCATATAGTTTTGACCAATGGTTTGATGCATGCCCATGGTTTTTAGATGTGGTTTTGATATGTGTCATTTTGCATGCTAATGTGCATCTTATGAGTGACATGTGTCCATGGGAAAAAAATACTGAAATACACTCCATGAAGGCGACGAGCCTTAGCATCTTCAACTTTGGCCCTCTACTGTACAAGCAGCGACTCAAAGAGAGCAACCATGGCTTCGCATAAAGGTAAGCTTACTATTTAGCTGTACGGTGATATATTTTCCAACTAGCGCAGGGGCAGGACCAATATTAAGAGAGGGGACTAAGATTTCTGGCATGGACCTGGCTTGACAGGCACATGATGCACCTTACTTCAACAACGCGAAGTACAGACAAGGAAACATGGAATCCTTGAATTGCTTGATGACATTCGATTTCGTTCTGATCCTCGTTATTATGTCTGCTTGTGTTTATGTTCTGCAAGCTAATTTTATTCCCATTTTTTCCCCTGTCGTACCCAGGCCTATCACATGCCGAGGCTATATGAGCTTAGGCATGTCTAAATGATGTTCGACAGTCTCTACTCAAGTAGCTTAACGGAGACCCCAACTCGGATTAAAAACCATGTTGTGTAACAAACCGAACAAAATGGGGTTGTGAAATGTTCCATTTTTCATGCTCTTACTCCTTTATAATCCTAATCCAGCCTTCCTTCGGGAACCTTCACTCTTGTTGCTTGTACCCTCCCGCCGGTCGCCTTCACGCCTTCTTACTAAACATTTACCTAATCACTTTTGACACCGTAGCAACGTAGCGAGATATGCCTTCATTCGGGAATTGACAATTCTAGCTCTATTAAGACTACCTGGGCATTCTTCCTCTCACTGGAAGGCCCACAAAACCCCCTTGGAAATAGGTCAAGTCCGTGTTTACCTGTTGTTGGGGGATCTGGCTCTTAATTCTGAAACTTAGAAAGCTTTGTAGTGGGTCGGGGGAAACGAAGCTTAACGCCCGATGGTCGAGTGGATTATTTAATAATAAGGGTGCCAAAATAGAAAAACATATGAAGAAACACTTATAACATTGTGAACTGCGCATCTATTTGAAATTTCGGCTTCCTTACATAAAAAAGGTAAGTATGTCTGGGTGAGTAAGTGACATATGCGTAAGTATAACAACCCATAGTTTTAAGATAATAAAATAAGAATAACTTAATTATATATTCAGAATTAAGTAAAATGGACTGCGCTATTATGTTCATCCTGAAATTCTGGTCAAGATAGACACCTGGTTTTTGTAGAACGGACACCGTATGAAGAAGTTATGAGCGTTAGAAGTTTGTATACATATAAGGAGCTTATTTGTATATATATATATATATATTAAATAAATATATCCAGAAAATTCAAAAATCAGTTCAAAAATCAAAATCATGGGTGGGAAAGTTCGAAGGGAAAATGAACTATTGGGGGTCGACTTAGGGGTCGACCCACCAACAGGGGGGTCGACCTAGTGGTCGACCCACCCATGAATCTAGGACCTTCTTTTTTGACATGGACGATTCTGGTGTTTTAGATTTTGATTTGAGGGTCCTGGTTCCTCCGCTACTCCTATAAATAAGACCCTAGGCCTAACCCTAAATCTCATAATTTGGCACCTACGTTGGAGCTCCGCCATTGCTCCCTCCCTCTCTCTCTCTCTCCCCTCAAACATATTAAGAAATTTAGATTTGTAAATTAGAAAATCTTAAATTAAGATCTAGAGGGAACAGATTGGTGTTTTTAATAAAGGCATTCAAAATTACATGAAAAGCAAGGTAACGTCCCAGATCCAATCTATTCATATTCTTCCTATTTTATTTCCCTTCTCTCTTAATGAAAATAGTCGATCCACAATATTAGGTTTCAAATCAAATTAAATAGGAAAATGATGGATGACAGAACGGATCAGATCCAAAATTTGGGAAAGCATGAAAGGTGAGTGGGTTTAAACTATAGCATTTAGATAATGTTATGACTATCGTTTAACATTCCCCTTTTAATAAATTGTGAAATCGCCAGTTTAATTATTAATTGCTGTTATATAAAGTTGAGACGTTAATAAGAACAGATCAACAAATTCATGTGTTGAATATATTAAATTGTGGGAATGATTAGCATGATATAACACCAGATTGTTAATATGAATAATTCATATATTGAATCAATTGAAATGTTGGAATGTTTACATGTTATAATATTAATTTGAACAAGTGGGAAAAATTCATATATTGGATTTGTTGGAGTGCTAAAATGTTTACATGTAAATTTTCCCCAATTATATATAGAGGGAATAATTGGAGTAAGTACATGATTATATAGATTCATGTTAACATAGAATCGAATAAATATGGGTTTAGGGCACCGACAAAATTATGTTCAAAGCTCTTAAATTGGGTCATAAGTAAGAAAAATTATTTGGACGCAAATGGGATCATATGTAAAATATGAATTGGCATAATTTGAATAACATGAATTTAGACATATAACCCATCATGAATATAATTGAGTAAATGGGCATTAACACCTATAAAGGCATAAGTTTAAATAATTGCCTAATAATAAATGCCTAGGTTTACAATTAGAAATTGTAATTGTGCTTATGACACGAGGTTAGGTTGCATTAGTGGTGGAAGTCTGCCCGGACCCAACCGACATGTACAACAGCCACTAATAGT
This sequence comes from Allium sativum, assembly GCA_030737875.1. NCBI lineage: Eukaryota > Viridiplantae > Streptophyta > Magnoliopsida > Asparagales > Amaryllidaceae > Allium > Allium sativum. Next base: position 136,423,177 of record CM060922.1, on the reverse strand, counting down.
GAACCTAATGTGAGAGGTCTAAGTGCACAAATACGAGAAGGGCTGTGACACGAGGTTAGGCCTGTAACACCCCACGTCCATTAATGTCACTCACAAAGGGAATTCATTAACTTCCATGGAGGTTATAAGTGAATATTGAATTGAAAAATTACAATAAGACAGAAAATAAATAGTACTTGGAAATCTAAAACTTCATTTTATTGCAGCGGAAATTAAACATGTTTGTTACATCATAAAACCATAGATCATAACCAAGTACAATATCCATCTTCATAAAAACAAAATACATAATCCAATTACATAAATAGCCATTAAAAAGATAACAAGCTGGACTTTACTTCAACGGTCCAAGCTTTCCAAAGAGAGATGAAGCAATTCAATCAAACTCCACTAGAGCTGGGCCCAACCTGAGGACCTGGAGGGGGAAAAAGGATAGAAATAGAAGGGGTCAGACATAAAGTCTGGCGAGTATGATAATTCTAACAATACTATTACCAAAATAACTAGACTAAGGCATAAGCTGGAAGACAAGTAAATGTCTATGAACTCTTAGGAAGATAAAGATAGCGTTTAAGATAACGTTAAAGATAACGGTAAAGGCCCACCTAATTACTAACGAATGATTACTACACTGCACCGCACATTACTACACTGCACCACACCAGTCACCCTATTGTTTGATCCCACTTGCTTCACACAGAAACTTTATAAATAGCCTTACGTACCCCTAGCTGACTACATAGGTGCCGTCTGCCCCTATCTCCACTAGGTGTACCCCACTACCCACTTTCGATCGGCTCCCTACTCGTAGATACCCGTGCTGGTCCCACAGTGGGGTGTATCACTCCCCTAAAGTGGCAACCCGATACAACTTGAGAATGCACGGCTTATATCTACGCGATGCAAGAACGTCTTACCTACCAGCTCGGGTCCACACACGCATATGAAACCCATTGGACTTGCGTTGCCACCGCTCCCCGTGTTGGCCTCTTACAGTCAAACCCAGCATGCGTGTCCCGTCCTCGATTTGGGTCGAGCCCACAAAGATACGTTTGGGATACTGGTCGAAATCGGCCCCCACAAGCTACCCACCTAAGTTTGTCACTAGTATATCACACTTAACCCTCTTAGTCATGTTCATTTACATGTGTGTTTGGTTAAGTCTTACTAATCGTATTTCACATGCCACTAAGGGCACCCCCTAGATTCCTCATTCCACCCAAGGCACCTACTTAACCCCCATGTCCCACCTTACATGTTTATCTGGTTAAGTATTTCTTAATTCATTTAGGCCATAACCTCATAAAGACCTCTCACATTAGACTGGCATTTATGGCAGCTGGATTTGCCGGGCGGGTCCGGGCAGTCTTACACAATAAAAGAGTCTAACCTCGTGTCTTTACAACCATTATGCTTTAGTTTAGTCCTAGGACCTCTCACATTGGGCTGACATTTGTGACCACTGGATTTGTCGGGCGGGTCCGGGCAGGTTTACGTCACAAACGAGTCCAACTTCGTGTCCTAAGCATTGATTAACACTTAAAATCTTTTACCCCAGTTTTAATAATTCCCTATTCAAATTATTAATTAAGTCAACTTTTAATGATGTCCATAATTGACTCAATTATGGCCATCCACTTATGGCACGCAAAATCATATCAATTGCACCCCAACTTTTTAATATTAAATCCTTAATATTACCCCTACCCCACGTTTATACGTTCGCTTATTCAATGCATAATATAGGCTAGACTTGTATAGTCTAACACCTAGCACAAAGATAAATTATCACAACATATAGACAATTAAAATAAATCTAATCATAATAGGGGTGAAACTTGCATAAACTACACATGTTAAGGATCAAAAGGTGTCAACTTGTTAAATGTCTCAATTTATATGATATGATCATAGCCCAAATCTATACATAAACTTGCATGTGGGGTTTTTAGGCAACATAATGATGGTGTGAACTAGCATAGGATATCACATATGTCATAGCATAATTCTAGATGTCATAATAGATGTCTTGGTATATGTTCATAACTTTTCTAATCAATCTAACTTGCATATGTGACTTGTCATATAGATCAACATAACCCAAACATGATGATTTAATTAATATGAACTAACTAGCATAGATGGTAACATCATGGCCTTTTTAACATGTATGATTCATCACAACTTAGCATAGAAACTTTCAACATACATAACATCATCATAGCATGATTTACAACATATAAGATATCATCATCACATAACATTGGATTTACAATATACATGATAGCAAAAGGGGTTTACAACAACATATATGATAATTCACATCATCTACTCATAATCCATTCATAACTCAACCAAATTAAAATGATAATAATCTTGTTAAGATCATCATAATCACAATTTAGAGAAGAAAAGAGAGAGTTTTGCTTTGCTTTAGGGTTGAGAGAACTAGAATTGGATTTGCTTTTCTTCTTTCTTAGTTGGCGGCGGCTCCATTGATTTCCATGGTGATGGTATGACGGTAACTATTCTATTTTAATTAGGTTTAGGGTTAGCATTAGGATGTATTTATAGGTGTAGGAAGTTATTTAGGACCATTAGATTAACCCTGAACCATGAGAACCAATCAAATGCAAAATCTGCATTTGAGCGAATCGGCCAACGGGTTGACAGCCAAACACCCTGGATTAACCCCTAGTCGACCCAGCGAAGCTTGGGTCGACCTCAAAAATGGGCCGGTTCGGTTATTCCCCCTCCCAATTCGCTGTTTTTAACTTTTTCGCATATTTATTTATTTTTTAATTTATATGTATATATATATATATATCAATATATATATATTTCTCTGCGCAACCCATTTCACTTAATTCTTTTCTAAAAATTAAGTATACTTTAATTTGTGAATTTTAATGTTATAAAATTACGAGGTGTTACATTCTACCCTCCTTAAAGGATTTCGTCCTCGAAATCTCCAAGTCAAGGAGAATGTATATCTTACCATCTAATCGTCCATCTACTCAACCATCAAACACTAGCATCCATTGTCCTTAAAAGACTTCTAATGCTTTAATGTTTATATGCACAGTGTGTGTATATGTCCATATCTAATGCAAAATTAGGCGGTCTACTGATCCAGTCGACATCCTTAGTGCAATTCATGATAGTGCCATGCGTCCAATATGTATGCAAAAGATTCCTAATGATACATATTAATTCTATATGCGTGCACAACCATCCACCCAAATGCAGCAACTATATGATAATACAACCATTATACATCCATTTTACTAAATACATCCATATATATGCAATATGAAGTGACTGAGCCGATCTGGTGCCTAATAGCGTGTGTATATGCATCCACGAGCAACCACTAGCAAACACTTGCATCCACTTTGCATCCACCATACAAAACATGTCTCAAACACATGTTTCAACCATAGGATTATCCTAACTAAAGGTCAAAGATACTAGCGAGAGGATATACTAAAGATAAGATAAGTACAAGCTAAGCGATAAAGGAGAAATTAAAAGACATACCCTCAAAAAGAAAAGGGTATCGTGAACGCATCTTCTCTTCTGTCTCCCAAGTAGCGTTGCTCTCATCATCTCCCCATTGCACTTTGACTAGTCTGACCTCTCGATTCCTCAACCTCTTGATCTTCGACCCAAGAATGCGCGTAGGAGCTCGTCGAATTGTCGCATCACGCTCTTACTCCACCTCTCTAAGAAAGCTCGGCTCTACCACTTCCACGGTCTCGTGCAAGCACTTCCTCAAATGTGACACATGGAATACGTCGTGTACACCACTAAGTCTCTCGGGCAACTCCACTCTATACGCCATCTGTCCAATTTTCTCCTTAATAGGAAACGGCCCTACAAACCTTGGTGCTAATTTCCCAATGGACCAAAAGCGAAAAACGTTCCGAAATGGAGATACTTCGACAAAGACCATGTCCCCAACTTCAAACTCGAGATCTGTCCTCCTCTTATCCGCATAAGATTTCTGCCTATCCTGTGCTGCTTTCATCCTCCTTCGAATCAAGTCGATCTTCTCCGAAGTCTCCCTAATCATATCGGGCCCAAGTAAGATCTTATCCGTAGATTCCCACCAACATGTAGGAGAACGACAAGGTCGTCCATAAAGAGCTTCGAATGGTGCCATACCAATGCTGGACTGAAAGCTGTTATTATATGTGAAATCCACCAATGGAAGAAGCTCTTCCCACGTACCCCCAAAGTCTTGGATACATAGCCTCAATAGATCCTCTAGAATGAGATTCACCATCTCGGTCTGGCCGTCCGTCTGGGGATGATATGTGATGCCCAAACATAACTGAGTCCCTACCGCCTCTTGTAAGCTTCTCCAAAATTCGCTAGTGAAAATAGGATCGCGGTCGCTCACTATGCTAGAAGGAACACCGCGCAAACGAACTATTTCTCGAACGTATACAGAGGCTAACCATGGAGCAGTCCTCTTACTCTTTACGGGAATGAAATGGGCACTTTTAGTAAGTCTATCTACTATAACCCAAATTCCCGTATTACCCTTCCTTGATCGCGGTAACCCTTCCACAAAGTCCATTGAGGCACTTTCCCACTTCCATAATGGAACCTCCAATGGGTGAAGCAACCCACCGGGTTTCTTTTGCTCCGCTTTTACTTGTTGGCACACCAAGCATCTAGCGACATACTCGGCCACATCTTTCTTCATGCCGACCCAAAAGTAAACTCTCTTCATGTCCTTGTACATCTTGTCCCCGCCGGGATGAATTGTCATCTTCGAATGATGTGCTTCATCAAGAATAGTCTTCCTTAGGTCATCGTCTTTTGGTACACAAAGTCTACCGTCCCTACGTAACCAACCCTTATCATCTAGGGTATACCTACGGAGATAGCTTGATGACTCCCCTCCTTTGAGTTTTTCTACTAACTCAACAAACTGCGGGTCGTCTCGCTGTGCCTTGCCAATCCGTCCCAAAAGCGTAGGTCTGACCTCCAAGGATGCTAGCAAACTGGGTACGAAGTCAACGGAAGGTCTAAAGTCAAACATCGAAATGAATTCTAAACTTCGCCGCTCAACAAACAAAGGACTTAAGGATAATCTTTTTCTACTTAAGGCGTCTGCCACCACGTTACCCTTGCCAGGGGTATAGGCTATTTCAAAGTCGTAGGACGCTAAGAACTCCATCCACCTTTGCTGCCTTAAGTTCAAGTCCTTTTGACAGAATAGGTATTTTAAAGATTTGTGGTCAGTGAATAATTCGAATTTCTCGCCAAGAAGATAATGACGCCAAGACTTAAGCGCGAAAACAATAGCGGCCAATTCTAGGTCATGTGTAGGATAATTTTTCTCATGCGCTCTCAACTGCCTTCCACCATAGGCTATTACCCTACCCTTTTGCATTAAGACTGCGCCTAGTCCTGTCCTATAAGCATCAGTATAAACGGTAAACGGCTTACTCCCATCTGGCAATACTAAGACAGGGGCGGAAGTCAAAGCTCTCTTCAAACGTTGGAATGCATCATCACAATCTACGTCCCATGTGAAAACTAGGTTCTTCTTCGTCAAGCGTGTCAATGGAGCTGATATCTTTGCGAAGTCTTTGATAAACTTCCTATAGTAGCCAGCCAACCCCAAGAAACTTCTCACTTCGGTAGCATTTTTAGGGACCTTCCAATCTTGGATGGCCACCACCTTCGCAGGATCCACGGCTATCCCTTCTTTGGAAACCACGTGCACCAAGAACCGTACTTCCTTCCTCCAGAAGTGACACTTGGAAAATTTAGCCTTAAGGCTATGCGCTCGTAGAGTCTCCAACACTTCCCTAAGATGTAGGGCATGCTCTTCTTCATCCTTAGAAAAGATCAAGATGTCATCTACAAGGACTACCACAAATTTGTTAAGGTACTCCCTAAACACCCTACTCATCAAATCAACAAAATATGCTGGGGCATTTGTCAAACCGAAGGGCATCACTAGCCATTCATAGAAATCGTCCGGAGTCCTAAAGGCAGTCTTGTCTATGCTATCCTCAGCCACTCTCAACTGATGGAACCCAGTGGCTAAGTCCAACTGCGAAAACACTGAGGCGCCAACTAACTGATCGAAGAGATCGTCAATCCTCGGCAATGGGTGTCTGTTCTTCTTAGTAAGTTTATTAAGTTCTCTATAGTCCATACACAGTCTAAGGGACCCATCTGCCTTCGTGGCAAATACTACTGGAGCACCCCACTCCGATATTCTTCATCTTATAAACCCCTTCTCAAGCAACCCCTTCACTTGCTTATCGAGTTCCCTCCTTTCACGTGGAGCCATGTGGCGTACTGGAAAAGATACTGGTTTCGCATTATCCACAAGATATATTCGAAAATCTATCTCCCGCTTCGGGGCAACCCTTCACCTCCTCAAACACATCCGAATATTCTCGGACAACTCTAATAGATCGTAGATTTTCCTCAGACGCGTCAAGCGATTCTAGATAACTTAGCATAACCGAATTTATGGGATTATAGAAGATTTCGAGAGTGTTGCCAAGGCGAGTCACAAGCCTAACTACTCTCCTTTCACAATCAAGAACGGCCCCATTTTTGGATACCAATCCATTTCTAAAATTAGCCCATAGCCCGTGAAGCCCAGCACATAAGCATCACATCTAAATTTAATGCTAAGTATGGAAATTTTCAAATCCAAACACATCATGGTCAAATAAGCTGAGCCCCCTATTGGATTCGAAACAACTAAGGGATCCTCTTCTAAACTGGTGTTCAAGTGCAGTGATTCAACTAATGATGTACAGATAAACGAATGTGATGCGCCCGAATCGAATAAGGTATGGACTGGATGATCAGACAGAAAAACTAAGCTTTCAACAGAAATGGTTCTACCTCGTTCTTGCAGCGGTGGGACCGCGAGAGCCTGGACTTGTCCCCTAGCTTGCCTTGGTGCCATAAGAGCCTGCACCTGTCCTCCCGAGGTAGCTCCTGCCCTCTTCCCCTTCTTTGGGCAGTCCTTCACTAAATGTCCCGCATCGCCATAATGCAAAAAGCCTGTCTTCTTTTTCTTTCGGCAATCCTTGCTGAGATGGCCTGGGGTTCCACAGTTAAAGCACTTCTTCTTTCCCTTGCCATTATTGTCTTTTCCACCCTTCTTGTTTTGCTGTTGTAGTTTCTTTTGATCCCCCTTCTTCTCGGGTGCCTTATTAGCTTTAGCGCTTTTCTCCTCATGCATGAGCGCCATTTCTACTAACTTCTCAAAGGTGGCCCCCATCGGGATGTGGGTCATAGCCAACCGTTGCAATGGTTCATTCAAGCCATTCACGAACCTTAGAGCCTTCTTCTCCGGCGTGTTTACTAAGTCCAAGCCAAACCTTGCTAACTGATTAAATTTATTGACATATTCTTTCACTGATGAGCTTCCTTGCTTCAATGTCAAGAACCTTTCCATATATAGATTTTCTTCTGCCCTTGAGAGAAACTTCGCCTCGAACCTACGTCTGAAATCCTCCCAAGAGTCAACAGGACGCTCCCCATTAGTGACCTCCCACCAAAACAAGGCCTCTCCCTTCATCAACCAAGCTGCTAAACAAACTCTCCTCCCTTCTTCTACTTCAAAGATTTCTAGCAATTCTTCCACCTCCTTAAGCCAATCTCTAGCTTCCACAAACGTTTCTGACCCTTGAAATGGTTTTCCACCCATAGCCTTGAATTCCTTGCACATCTTTGCAAAAGTATCTACGCGAGGAGGAGGAGGAGGAACGGGTGCAACTGGTGGTGGAGGAACATTGGCTGGACCTGTAGCGACCCTAGCCTCCAATAGCCTCCTATACCATCCTGGTATCGTTACACCGTCGGGTAGATTAAGATCTTCAGCCATGCTGAAACGAAAAAGGAAAGATTCAAAATGGAGAATTCGAAAGAAAAAGATATGTGGCTATTGGGGATTATGTTTTTCTTAAAAAAAATTCTCTTTAAATTACTCATTAAAACATGTTTTTGAAAACACTTCTTCCAAAAATAACTATGTTTCTAAAGTATTTTTATCTGTTCTGGTAACCTTAAGCTCTGATACCACGTGTAACACCCCACGTCCATTAATGTCACTCAAAAAGGGAATGCATTAACTTCCATGGAGGTTATAAGTGAATATAGAACAGAAAAATTACAACAAGACAGATAATAAATAGTACTTGGAAATCTAAAACTTCATTTTATTGCAACGGAAATTAAACATGTTTGTTACATCATAAAACCATAGATCATAACCAAGTACAACATCCACCTTCATAAAAACAAAATACATAATCCCATTACATAAATAGCCATTAAAAAGATAACAAGCTGGAATTTACTTCAACGGTCCAAGCTTTCCAAAGAGAGATGAAGCAATTCAATCAAACGCCACTATAGCTGGGCCCAACCTAAGGACCTGGAGGGGGAAAAAGGATAGAAATAGAGGGGGTCAGACATAAAGTCTGGCGAGTATGATAATTCTAACAATACTATTACCAAAATAACTAGACTAAGGCATAAGCTGGAAGACAAGTAAATGTCTATGAACTCTTAGGAAGATAAAGATAGCGTTTAAGATAACGTTAAAGATAATGGTAAAGGCACACCTAATTACTAACGAATGATTACTACACTGCACCGCACATTACTACACTGCACCACACCAGTCACCCTATTGTTTGATCCCACTTGCTTCACATAGAAACTTTATAAATAGCCTTACGTACCCCTAGCTGACTACATAGGTGTCGTCTGCCCCTATCTCCACTAGGTGTACCCCACTACCCACTTTCGATCGGCTCCCTACTCGTAGATACCCGTGTTGGCCCCACAGTGGGGTGTATCACTCCCCTAAAGTGGCAACCCGATACAACTTGAGAATGCACGGCTTATATCTACACAATGCAACAACGTCTTACCTACCAGCCCGGGTCCACACACGCATATGAAACCCGTTGGACTTGCGTAGCCACCACTCCCCGTTTTGGCCTCTTACAGTCAAACCCAGCATGCGTGTCCCGTCCTCGACTTTGGTCGAGCCCACAAAGATACGTTTGGGATACTGGTCGAAATGGCCCCCCACAAGCTACGCACCTAAGCTTGTCACTAGTATATCCCACTTAACCCTCTTAGTCATGTTCATTTACATGTGTGTTTGGTTAAGTCTTACTAATCGTATTTCACATGCCACTAAGGGCACCCCCTAGATTCCTCATGCCAGCCAAGGCACCTACTTAACCCCCATGTCCCACCTTACATGTTTATCTGGTTAAGTATTTCTTAATTCATTCAGGCCATAACCTCATAAAGACCTCTCACATTAGACTGGCATTTATGGCAGCTGGATTTGCCGGGCGGGTCCGGGCAGTCTTACACCATAAAAGAGTCTAACCTCGTGTCTTTACAACCGTTATGCTTTAGTTTAGGCCTAGGACCTCTCACATTGGGCTGACATTTGTGACCACTGGATTTGCCGGGCGGGTCCGGGCAGGTTTACGTCACAAACGAGTCCAACCTCGTGTCCTTAGCATTGATTAACACTTAAAATCTTTTACCCCAGTTTTAATAATTCCCTATTTAAATTATTAATTAAGTCAACTTTTAATGATGTCCATAATTGACTCAATTATGGCCATCCACTTATGGCATGCAAAATCATATCAATTGCACCCCAACTTTTTAATATTAAATCCTTAATATTACCCCTACCCCCACGTTTATACGTTCGCTTATTCAATGCATAATATAGGCTAGACTTGTATAGTCTAACACCTAGCACAAAGATAAATTATCACAAAATATAGACAATTGAAATAAATCTAATCATAATAGGGGTGAAACTTACATAAACTACACATGTTAAGGATCAAAAGGTGTCAACTTGTTAAATATCTCAATTTACATGATATGATCGTAGCCCAAATCTATACATAAACTTGCATGTGGTGTTTTTAGGCAACATAATGATGGTGTGAACTAGCATAGGATATCTCTCATAGCATAATTATAGATGTCATAATAGATGTCTTGGTATATGTTCATAACTTTTCTAATCAATCTAACTTGCATATGTGACTTGTCATATAGATCGACATAACCCAAACATGATGATTTAATTAATATGAACTAACTAGCATAGATGGTAACATCATGGCCTTTTTAACATGTATGATTCGTCACAACTTAGCATAGAAACTTTCAACATACATAACATTATCATAGCATGATTTACAACATATAAGATATCATCATCACATAACAATGGATTTACAATATACATGATAGCAAAAGGGGTTTACAACAACATATATGATAATTCACATCATCTACTCATAATATATTCATAACTCAACCTAGTTAAAATGATAATAATCTTGTTAAGATCATCATACTCACAATTTAGAGAAGAAAAGAGAGAGTTTTGCTTTGCTTTAGGGTTAAGAGAATTAGAATTGAATTTGCTTTTCTTCTTTCTTAGTTGGCGGCGGCACCATTGATTTCCATGGCGATGGTATGACGGTTACTATTCTATTTTAATTAGGTTTAGGGTTAGCATTAGGATGTATTTATAGGTGTAGGAAGTTATTTAGGACCATTAGATTAACCCTGAACCATGAGAACCAAACAAATGCAAAATCTGCATTTGAGCGAACCGGCCCATGGTTTGACAGCCAAACACCCTGGATTAACCCCTAGTCGACCCAGTGGAGCTCTGGTCGACCTCAAAAATGGGCCGGTTCGGTTGTTCCCCCTCCCAATTCGCTGTTTTTAACTTTTTCGCATATTTATTTATTTATTTTTTAATTTATATGTATATATATATCAATATATATATATTTCTCTGGGCAACCCATTTCACTTAATTCTTTTCTAAAAATTAAGTATACTTTAATTTGTGAATTTTAATGTTATAAAATTACGGTGTTTTACAAGGCCCAATTTGTGGAAGAAGTCTGCCCGGACCCGACCGGCATATCCGGCATCCACAAGTTATAGGCCTAATGTGGGAGGTCTAGCCCATTATAAACCATAAATGGACTTGGTAATGAATTGGACAACTTAACCTAATCTAATCCATAGGGATTGTATGAATATGAACTAAAGTTAGGGTTAAGTAAAAATTGGTTGGATAGTGCGTGGGCTAGGAAAATCTAAGGGGTTGAGTAATATTTACATATAGGCCTGCAAACTTAGCCTGACAAGGTTATGTAATTAAAGACACCTAGTGGAATACATAACCGGTAGAAATAATAAAGTTATGTAATTAAAAACTCCTTTTAGGGTAAGCATAACTTGTAGAAATGATAATCACCTATTATAAATAAATAACATTAATGAAAATGTTGTATAATAGTTATACTTGTTCTAGGGACAATTGAAGATTATAACTTAGGTTAAAATGAACTAATAAGGAAATGGGATAAGTAGTGAAATGAGTTAAGGGACACTTAATTGTAAATTAAGTAATCAGTAAATGGAGAAGGCCGAAAACTAGTTGAGAAAGGGAAAAAATATATGAAATATAAGAAGTTGTACTTAATTATAAATTAAGTAATCTTTAAGCTCAGAAGTCTGAAACCTGTTGATAAGAATGTTTGAGGTTGTCCTAGGGACAAAAGGAAATAATAACATAGGTTATAATAAACGGGTAGAGAAACTTATTAATGGGCCTTAGTTAATAGAACTAAGTTAATAAGTAATTGACAATGTAAAATGGAATTATGATTAAATGAGAAAGAATGAGGAAAACTTATGAAATGAAATAAGTTATAAATGGTAAGTGACATGTTAATTAGAAAACATGTGAATTGGATATACTTAATTGCATATTAAGTAAAAACAAGTTATTGTAATGATGAAATCTACAAGAAGATAAAAAGGGGTTGTGGATTATAGATCTTGGGCCACAATCTAGAGAATAACATGTTGTGGGCTTGCTAATAAACTTAAACGGATTAAGTTGTATGAATGAAATTAATAAGCAAGAGAACTTGGTAATTTGAATAAGAATTCAATATGAATTGGAACAACCAAGTTAACTGGAAACCTGATGAGGTGAGCCAAGTGCGTAAAAGAATGTTTAGGCATAGGGTCTAACAACATGCTAAAGTAAGGCGCTTAGACCAGTCCGTACGGTTGAGGGTGAATAACCCAACGAGGTAGATAATTATGGTGTTATAAAGCACGAGGGGAGTGCACATTCATCTGATTGTTCTGATGGCTCCAAAGGACTAGAAGAGGAAGCAAGCGGCTTCCTGAGGTACGTAAGATGCTCCTAGTAGTCCTCTCTGCAACGACAGATGTCTTAGGTTGCGCCCGCAGAGGTTGGGTCTGCGCGTAACTACTAGGTCGGTGGGCCTTGACTCTAGATGTAGCTATGCAATTAGAATGCTGTGACGAGGTGATACAAGGGTGTTTCAGCGGTTGCCTCACAAGGAAGCAGAGAGTCAGGATCAACAAGGATAGTAGACCGTCGGACACCCATCATCGGTAGTCAGTTGGATGCGGAAAGACTCGAGCTAGACCCAAGATACCTTTTCAACCTGCACTATCAGGGTAAGGGGTTGAGGGGAGACGCCACATGGATGTTTAGATTGTTTGCATAGGGGCAACCGCTTAGCTCTTGTAGTCTTTACTAGCTGAGGAAGGGGCCGAGGTAGGGCCATTGCCATCATGAAAACAGACCCAAGGTATATTTGTATATAGAGGCTCTTTAAAGACGGGCCTGTATAGATATTTGAAATGCTCCCGACCGAGTTCTGTGCTTCTTGTATTGCCCTGCCATAGAACTCGGTGCACATTAGAGGATGTGCAATTGAGGCATCGAGCTACAATTGAAGATACATATGGTGGACCGTCTAGATACATGCATGTCGTCTTTGGGTGGTGTACTATAGACATGAGGGCATTACTCTGGTACCAATTCTGATTCGAACAAAGGTAGTAGTCTGTACGTTCTCGTAGCATAGTAATGACAAATATATGTGAAACATAACATTGTTATATAGAGATCCGTACGTCCCTACGGCGTAGGACAAGGGACTGTGTATATTTCGATAATGTTACGGTGGTAACCGTGCGAGTGGGGTACCATGGGGTGTGCCTTGATATTGGGGGTAACTATATATATACTGTATTAGATTAATCCACTAGGGAGTAAATGGGTGCGACGTATGTGTAAGCCTTGAGTGTTGTTAACCCAAGTAACCTAGTAAATAAGATAATATGATTGAATGATATATGTAGGATTATCCAAAGTGTATAGTTTAAATCCAGTCACCATAACTTCTGTTTTGACCCCCTCCTCATAACATACTCGTAGGTTAGATTTGTGGCAGGGACATGATAGCCTTGGATACTGGTTAGGAGGTATTATTATTACTGTAAGGATATATTTTGATTATATTATATTTTATCCATTCCGTTGTGAGATATTTTCTGAGCTCTGACATATTTTATATCTCTGTCTTTTCTGCAGGATACCAAAGCAAACCATTCTGAGTTTCGATAGATTGTAATTTTGAAAAAAAAATCTATCTGTCGAAATTCAGGTTATCACTTCTGGTATCAGAGCTTAAGTTTAGGATTTCTGTATAAATAGTAAGTGAACGTATTTGTATTTTTAAAAATATAAATATATTATATATCCATAGAGGAACCCACTAAATAGAAAGAGTGTGATATGATAAGAAATGGGATGTTGTTTTGTACACTAAAGGAATGAATAAGGAAATTTCAGGCCCTTAGGTAATTGGGTGGAAAGTGTACAATGTATTTTGTATGGAAGGAAAGTGAATCCCATATGATTAGTATTTTGGGTTAGTGGGTTTGAAAATTTTATAAATTGGAAAAGGTTGAAAAGAGAAAAATGGATTAGGAATATATATAGTTGAGAGAATTGACCTTGGGGAGTGTTTAGGAAAGCATAGAAGAATGGGAAAACCGCTTTGAGTCTAACCCCATTATTTACTTTTAAGAACTTGAAATTATAAAAGTTTTAGGAAAATTGTTTACGGTGTTTTCAAGTTTTAATCTTAAAAATTATAAGTTTTAAATATGTAAAGTATACATATTGGGTTTTTGAAGGAAAATGGGGTATTTTTTGCAAACAGTGGTTTCTTGCGAATTTTTTTATCTAAAGTAAAATTCTCTCAATAGAAGGTACATAATATAGAGCATGTACAGCTCGCTAGTTTCATTGTTATATTTCATACAGAATATTTAATAAAGAAAGATTTTAAATCTCTATACTTATGACTACCCTTTTTGATAAATTATTTTAATATAATTTTGTAGGGTGGACAAAATATGTGTAGGAATTAAGAATAGAGTGGATGTTTGCACCATGTAGTAAGAGACTAAACCAACCTTATAGGTAAGAACAAGTCATAAACCCTATTGAGAAAATAGTTGTCCGTATCTACTCCAGTTTTTGTGATTTAATAAAAATGGTGATTTACATTATTTTAAGATGACATGTTTTTATGGTTTGGCAAAAGAAAGTTTTCATGAGGAAAATGAAGTTTTGACACTTTTAATTTTTGGAAGAAAAAGGGCCAAACCATGTTTTAAAAAAAAGTATGGAGTAGGTAAGGATTAGTGCCTAGAAAAGACGAAAAAAGTTTTAAGTCTATAAAGTAAATAGCGAGAATTATATTGGAATAGTAGTGATTTCCTATAGAATGCGTAAGCATTGGAAAGCCTAGGATGTTGCTTGAAATAATTGTTGGTACATAACTAGGACTAGTAGTGACTACTAAATTATAAAGGGCAAGTAAGTATTTAGATCATGTTGCTAATTTCCATGTTAGGGGTAAAGCCCGTTACTACTTTTCTATGGGGATCGTTCCGTTATTTTTTTGGGTAGTTGGGGTAACACCTAAACCTGTCGTGGATCCCATAGTTTGGACTTTTCTGTCTAAGGGGGACATAGTCCCGAGATTCTTGGCCTTAAGTAGTAGCTGTGTAGTGTGTCTGTTCTCCTGTTTTAGTTAAACTAGAAGCTTATTTAAATTTAAACTGAGATTAGATAATTAAATAAGCTAAGAAAAGAGAAAAGGTACAACTGAAAAAGAAATAGAAAATTCAGTAAAGCAATAAAAATGGAAAATTATGAGAAAAGATGGATAAGAATAAAAATTTCTAAGATAAGATAATTAGTAACAAAGAAAATTTTCTTATGTGGACTGTGCTTAGATTGGAAAATAGGGAATTTTCATAAATAGTTACATAAAAATCCAAGTACGGTTAGAAAAAGGTTGAAAAGAAAAGAGGGAGATGCGGAGTTTTCCGTTTTCCACCTTTTTGTAGCATAAGAAATCGAATTCAGAAAATTAGATTTTTCTGAAATTCGGAAAATAAAGTTGGTTGGTAGGATTACGGATGCTATAATTGGATGAACTATGCTCTTACTCATTAAGAGTGTGTGAAAATTTGGATGAAAAAGCTTTTTGATTTTCAAAATATTTCATTCATGTAAAACTTCCAGTATATTTAGGATGTAAGCAACATATTTTAAAAGGATTAATGAAAAGCATGCATACACATAGGAGGTACCGATTAGGCATGCATGCATTATTATGTTGTACTTCACTTTGCACAAGTGCACAATGTTCGCAAAAATTGGATGCATACACGATGAATGAATATTATGCGAGGGGTTAATTTATTTTACCCTTATTAAATTTCAGGGACAAAATTTCCTAAAGGTGGGAGAATGTAACACCCATATTTTTAATACAATAAAATAAGAATAACTTATTTAAATATTCAAAATTAAGTAAATTGGACTGTGTCATTGCATCCATCTTGGAATTCTGGTTAAGATAGACACCGGGTTTGCGTAAAACGGACACCGTATGAAGAAGTTATGAGCATTAGAAGTTTGTATACATATAAGGAGCTTATTTGTGTGTGTATATATATTAAATAAATATATCAGGAAAATTAAAAAATCCAAATCGCAGGCGGGAAAGTTCGGAGGGAAAATGGACCGTTGGGAGTTGACCCACCTAAAGAGGGGTCGACCCACCCGTGAAACTGGAACCTTATTTTCTGACATGGACGATTTTGATGTTTTAGATTTTGATCTGCGGGTCCTAGTTCCTTCGCTACTCCTATAAATAAGACCCTAGGCCTAAACCTAAATCTCATAATTCGGTGGCTACACTGGAGCTCCGCCATTGCTCCCTGTCTCTCCCCTCAAATATGTTCAGAAATTTAGATTTGTAAATTAGAAAATCTTAAATTAAGATCTGGAGGGAAGGGGTTGGTGTTTTTGTTAAAAGGCGTTCAGAATTACTTGAAAAGCAAGGTAACATCCCAGATCTAATCTATTCATATTCTTCCTATTTTCTTTCCCTTCTCTCTTAATGAAAATAGTCAATCCACGTTATTAGGTTTCAAATCAAATTAAAGGGGAAAGGAAAATGATAGATGATAGAACGGATCAGAACGAAAATTTGGGAAAGCATGAAAGGTGAGTGGGTTTAAACTATAGCATTTAGATAATGTTATGACTATCGTTTAGCACTCCCCTTTTAATAAATTGTGAAATTGCCAGTTTAATTATAAATTGCTGTTATAACAAGCTGAGATGTTAATACAAATAGATTTGGAAATTCATGTGTTGAATCTATTAAATTGTGGGAATGATTAACATGATATAACATCATATTGTTAATATGAATAATTCATATATTGAATCAGTTGAAATGTTGGAATGCTTACATGTTATAATATTAATTTGAACATGTGGGAAAACTTCATATATTGGATTTGTTGGAGTGCTAAAAAGTTTACATGTAAATTTGCCCCAATTATATATACAAGGAATAATTGGAGTAAGTATATGATTATATAGATTAATGTTAACATAGAATCGAATAAATATGGGATTGAGGCATCAAACAAATTAAGTTTAGAGATCTTAAATTGGATCATAAGTATAGAAAAATGATTTGGGCGCAAATGGGATCATATGTAAAATATGAATTGCCTTAATTTGAAAAATATGAATTTAGACATATAACCCATTATGAGTATAATGGGCATTAACACCTATAAAGGCATAAGTTTAAATAACTGCTTAATAAGAAATTCCTAGGATTACAATTAGAAATTATAATTGCACTTATGACACGAGGTTAGATTGCATTAGTGGTGGAAGTCTGCCCGGACCCTACCGGCATATCCAGCAGCCACTAATGTTGAACTTAATGTGAGGTCTAAGTGCCAAATACGAGAAGGGCTATGACATGGGGTTAGGAACAACTTGTGGAAGAAGTCTTCCTGGATCCGACTGACATATCCAGCATCCACAAGTTGTAGGACTAATGTTGGAGATCTAGCTCATTATAAACCATAAATGGACATGGTAATGAATTGGACTACCTAACCTAATGTAATTCATAGGGATTGTGTGAATATGAACTAAAGTTAGCGTTAAGTAAAAATTTGTTGGATAATGGGTGGGCTAGGCAAATCCAAGGGGGTGGGTAATATTTACATATAGGCCAACAAACTTAGCCAAATAAGGTTATGTAATTAAAGACACCTAGTGGTATATATAACTAGTAGAAATAATAAAGTTATGTAATTAAAGACTCCTTTTAGGGTAAGCATAACTTGTAGAAATGATAATCACCTATTATAAATAAATAACATTAATGAAAATGTTGTATAATATTTAGACTTGTCCTAGGGACAAGTGAAGATTATAACTTAGGTTAAAATAAACTAATAAGGAAATGGGATAACTAGTGAAATGAGTAAAGGGACACTAAATTAAGTAACCAATAAATGGGGAAGGACGAAAACCAGTTGAGAAAAGGGGGAAAATATATGAAATATAAGAAGTTGTACTTAATTATAAATTAAGTAATCTGTAAGGTCGGAAGCCTGAAACCCGTTGATAAGAATGTTTAGGCTTGTCCTAGGGACAAGAGGAAATTATAACATAGGTTATAATAAACGGGTAGAGAAACTTACTAATGGGCCTTAGTTAATAGAACTAAGTTAATAAGTAAACAGTGATAAGTTGTATTGACATTATAAAATGGAATTATGATTAAATGAGAAAGAATGAGGAAAACTTATGAAATGAAAAAAGTTATAAATGGTAAGTGACATGTTAATTAGAAAAAATGTAACAATGTTATATAGAGATTCATACGTCACTACGGTGTAGGATGAGGGACTGCGTGTATTTCGATAATGTTACAGTGGAGACCATGCGAGTGTGGTACTATGGGGTGTAACTTGGTATTGAGGCTAACTACGTATATACTGTATTAGGTTAATCCACTGGGGAGTAAATGGGTGTGACATGTGTGTAAGCCTTGAGTGCTGTTAACCCAAGTAACCTAATAAATAAGATAATATGATTGAATGGTATATGTAGGATTATACAAAGTGTATAATTTAAATCCAGTCCCAGAACTTGTGTTCTGACCCCTCATCCGAACATGCTCGCAGTTTAGATTTGTGGCAGGGACCTGATAGCCTTGGATACTGGTTAGGCAGTATTATTAATACAGTAAGACTATATTTTGATTATATTATATTTTATCTGTTCTGCTGTGAGATATTTTCTAAGCTCTCACATATTTTATGTCTCTCTCTTTTCTACAGGATACTAGAGCAAACCAATCCGAGTTTCAATAGATTGGAATTTTGAAAAAAAATTCGGTCTGTCGAAATTCAGGTTGTCACAGTAAGACATTCCATTCATAGGGATATGTAAACAAGGCTTAATTCTTTGTTTCAGGCCTGATAGGATGAAATAAGCCATGCTCCGCTTATTGAGATGGAACTTCGAACCTATATCCCCAGTCATATTTCAAAATTGGTTTTTATTTCAAAACACAAAATTGGAAATATTTAAATGTTACCTTAACTTTTTATGGGGTTGAGATAACTAAAATCATAACCTGTCAAAATGACGCTCTTCCATAGATCTATAGGGCTAACAGGTTCCACTCATCTCATCTTTGTTTAGAAACCAAGAAATTCAATCATAAAGACTTTGGGGGCTCGAAAGCATTTTTAGCTCAATTTTTTCACATGCCATTTTGTTGGTAAAGGGGGGTTGTCCGTGGTCGAGATTCGACTTGGTCGATAGAGAAAGAGAAGACCAGATCTTGGACTTGCAAGCGGAATCACTTTTAGCAAGCATTCGAGAAACGCTAAGCACCTCGAATTATAAAAAAAAGGAGAATTATAGTAAAGAAATAAAACGGTCTTTTACTGGCGAAATACAAGACATCTAAGTCGTACAAGTAAAGAGATCTATTCATTGAAAAGAAAAGAAAAAATGTAGATCTGGAAATTCTTTACCATCAAGTTGATAAAAAGCGCTGAATTCTTGTTGATCAAAAAAATGAAATATTACATTAACCCAGAAAGCCTTCTTCTCATGTCAGATGGCATTGAGAAACTGCAGGGGATTCTATTGAAAGAAACAAGTCTCGCTTCCCAATTCTTCCTCCCCAGGATCTGCATTCGGACAGAACAAGAGAGATTGTTGCTTTTGGATTCAAAAACGAAGATAACTGTCAATACAACTATTAATGTGATTACTCCAACTAGATTGGAGGATCCAGAGGCAACAATCTCTCTTGTTCTGTCCGAATGTTGATCCTGAGAAGGAGGAATTGGGAAGACGAGTGACTTTCGTGGAATGAACCAGGACTATATAAAGAAGCAGAAACAAAAATGGACTCCTATTAATGTGGAATAGGTTGAATTATTTAATTTGAATTTAAATTGTAAATTCATTCAGAACTTCTTAAAGGAAAAGGGATTTTTTTATCAAATAGAACTACATAGTTTAGAGTCTGTTTGCCATGAATCCTCTCTATCTCTCTTTCCTATCGAAATACAACTAAAGATGTTTGGCACTCATTAGGTCTCTAAAACTCAATATTTTTTGGATTCCTAGAATCTTATTTAGAACCTCTGGACTTTCGCAAGGTAGGACACAACACTTGTTGCTTTCTCGCCTTCTGCTCTTGTTTGAGATATCTATGAGGTTCCTCCTCTAAATGAAATTCAATGAAGTCTATTGAGACCATATCTTCATCTGTAGGATCCCAAGTGCCCCGATCAATCAAAAGTTCGATTCTATCACTACTGTCTGGACCCATGATCATGTCTATGTATATGGTCTTTTCATAAAAACTGGCACCTTCTGGCTTCGAATGTCAAGAGAAGTCAGTGAAAATGGGCATGAGTCAATCAGTCATAGGTCAACTGCCCAATGCAAAAAAATGCATGTTGGGTCTTCGAAACAGTTCGCATCATTTCGATAGTAATTAGTTTAATCTGTTTTACTGAGAAGGTCTACGGTTTGAGTCAGTATAGCCCTAACATATTCCACTTTTTTTAACCATGCTTGCCAGAGTTATTGCTTTCCTTGTTTCTTTCCTGATGGCCTAGGTGCGGGAGAGCTTTCTTTGAAGAAGGAAGAAGAAAGGTGAGGTTGTGGAAGAAGTTCTACGACATCTTTCTTTATCGATGAGGCCCATCTTCTCTTTCCTGATATTCCCACATTGATTCAAAGAGTCGGGGCTAGTAGAAGGATCCAACACTCGGTGAAAGAACCAAAGTCAAGTAACATTCATCTGTTCTTGGAAGGGGGCGTAGTTCACACAAGACAAAAGGGAATTTTCTTTTTATTTAATTCCGGTTAAATTTTGGTAAGAAGGTGTCCATCAGGAAGGTTCAATTAATCAAACCAGTACGTTAGTGATTCGAAGTATAGCCCTATTGCTGGTGTATGCGATATTGAATTCTCAGTGAAAGCAGACTCAAAATCTAAGTTAAGTAAGCCAGTCGCACAGCTACAAATTTCATAAATTGAGCAAAGGGCAAGCATTTGCAAATGAGAATTGACATATATGTGAGACAAGAGGCTTTGTAAGGTCTAGCTCAAGACAAAACCTGGCCTATTCTTTATTTTCCCTGGATTGTTTATCCAATCCAATCGACCTTCTTTCTCCCAAGATGATGCCAAAAAGAAAAGTAAAGTCCCATTGAGTTCTTTCTCGGAGCTTCAATGAAATTGAATTTATATATAAAAAAAGATCAATTAATTCATCGTCACAAGTACGGCCGACCTATAGAACGAAAATACCGTGAGGGCGTAAACGCGATTAACAAGCACCCACAACGAAATCTTCTATGTGATGAGGGCTTCCCACGAACTCCTGTGGAGCATAATGATCATACGTCTGTAATGCATTGTATGTTAAGTCAATTTCTCTCGTAGGCCCGCGTTTGAAACTTCTAGTTTGAGGGACCTCACCGCTAACGAGCATCGATAAGTTATCGCAAGCAATCAATCAAAGAAAATCCCTACCCTCGGACCGAAGTGAAGGAAGGGATTCAAAAATGAATTGAATTTGTTATGTATTTTATTAAAAAAAGAAGCCTGGGCACACTCCACTGTGCAACTATTTTTCCTGTACTTATTCGAACTGTTCTACTTTTATTCATGTTAGCATTTTGATTTCGTAAATAAAATATCCAAAAGGTTTGAAACAATTGGGACTTTTATACATCTAGAAAGTCGTATGCTTTGGAAGAAGCTTGTTTTTTTATGTCTCGGATTGGAACGAATCACTATGATTCGTTCGTGCCTCCTTTTACTTCTTCTTGTTATTGGATATCTCGTTCGTAATGACTTTACTGGCTAGGAGTCTTTGACTTCCCAACCCTTAGAACCAAAGCTTATGTATCAGTAAAGAAAATCTTATTGGAAATCATGTAAAGACAATTTTTATTTGATATAGCTATTTGCCCAAGTATTTTACGATTAAGAAGCAATTTCCTCTTATACAGATTGTGTATAACTATAGAATATTTTCTTCAACCTTGGACATTTTGAATCAGATCTTGAAATTTCCGAAAAGTGGAAACAACAACCTTAACTCGATGAATGAGCAAAATGAAGGTTGCATTAATAATAAAGATATTTAGGGAAATCGCTAAATAAAGATTGAACATGTGGTGCGTTTTGAGAGATAACGAATTCTACTGCTTTCATTTCCCCCATCTGGAGCCCCCTGTTTATGTCATTGGTTCTCAAGATCAATCGATTAAGATGCTTCGGAACGGAAAGGAGGGAATATCCATAATATCTGGATATAGTCAGATACAATTTGAGGAATTTTGTAGGTTCGTTAATTAGGGTTTAATGGAAAAATTTTATAAATTTTCAAAAATTTAAGATAGAGATCAAGAAATCGAATTTCATTTACTTGTGGAATGGGACTCCGTAGAGGTTCTAACCTGGGAGCACAGAGATCGCAAAAACGCATTGTTTCTCCTCTAAAAATAACCTCTACCGCAGGGGAAGGCATTAGATACTTACCTAAACCAGTGGGTCCTTCCATAGGAAGTCTTTACATGAGCAGATTGTATCCACTGGGCAAATATAGGTTCGATCAAGATATGTTTTTCCAGAGTACCAAAAGCGGCGGAGTTCCCGCTGAAGAAGCAGGGGCTGCGGTAGCCGCCGAATCTTTTATTGGTACCTGGACAACTATGTGGACTGATGGACTTACCAGTCTTGATCGTTATAAGGGACGATGCTACCACGTTGAGGCCGTTGTTGGGGAGGAAAATCAATGTATTTCTTAAGTAGTTTATTTCTTTGCAAAGTTATGCTCAATTTCAATCTTGACGCGTTAGCTACAACATTGCACGGGTCCAACAATATGATGAAGGTAAGTTGTGTTCAGAGGGGAGTTATTGTCTATCGTTGACCTCTATGGTAACAAAAAGTTGGGAAAGAGAAACTCTTCTTGAATACACTTCTCTTTCCTAGACTATTTAGTAAGGTCATGAAACATTTTGACTAATTTTTTTTCTTGCACATTGTCTAACCAAATCCAACTCGATACGTTCCTCAAAAAATTTGATTCATGCTGATTCTTCCCCCAACTAACGAAATGGACACCCATTCATTCTTTTTAACGAGTTACATGGGAAGCAAGGGATATATTATACAACAAACCGTTGTTTCTTAACAACACTTTTTTCTCTATGCGCGGTTTCTCTAGCTCTTATATCTCACTTTCTTCATTAGATCCACCGGAACGAACCTATATTGGGTTATTTACATAGAGGGATGGAGAAAATAGCGGAAGATCGAACAACTATACAATATTTGCCTTATTTTCCATTTCGATCTGATCCGGTCGTTCGTAGAGTTGTTACTCGATCGCAGACATTTCTGCAACAATTCTAAGAGAGGAACGAATAGTCAATTTTGAAAGAACTTAAATTCAGTAATTTTACTAAAAGTATATGCGTGTGACACAATCTATTAATTAGGTTTATTTCATATATCCTTGTTCATTAGGATCCCGGAAATATTCTGCCATGGTTAGTGCAGTCAAACCTACTCTCATACGAGCTCCTGTTAATTCATTCTAATGAAACCGGGTTTGAATTGAAATGAGTGAATCTGATTCAAATCCAATATAGCATCTATGGGTAGCAAGCTAAGGGCTTCACGTAAGATCTATATGATATAAAAAGAGGTCTTCTATGATTATACTAATGAATAAGGAGTCCATTTGTAAATTGTCCGCCCCACGCTACCCCCGAGTATATGATTCAACAAGAATCACAGAGTAATAATAGTTTGGATCGGTTTCGGCTACGCAACCCATCACTTCGCGTACTATTTTTCCCTCGGGTAACTTTTTAAGTTATTAATTGAACGAATCACACTTGAGAGGCTGCCCACTATACTCTTTCTCGCATCGAGGCTTTAATAAGGCAAGGGTTCAGGCTGAGCTTTCTTAGTGAGTGCAGCATGAGTCTCTCTGGCCCTAAATTTCACATTGAAGGTGCACGAGGTCTTACCGTCAAGTCGTTGGTACTCCACCGGGTCCAATATCTCAATAGCGCCCTTGTCGAAAGCTTTGAATGAGACTGAATATCTGAAACGCAGGGAAAAAATATAGACTACATATGAAGAGGTGCATACCTCTTCATTTTGCACACCATCCACTTACCTATCTTCTTCACTCTCTCGCTCACTCACCTCACATCCCACGGCCTTGTGCTACTGCCACCTTCGGTATCAAACGCTGATCATCTCCACCCCTTGCTCCACACCACCAAAACTCCTCTCGACTTCCTCCTTTGGCTCTACTTAAGCATCCCCGAGTTGGCTTCCTCCACCACCTCTGTGACACCCCATCTCATTAAGGTCACTCACAAAGGGAATGCCTTAATTTTGGTGGAGCGTTTATTGTGTATAGAACAGAAAAGTAAACAAGACAGATAAATATATTGGTACTTGGAAAGTAAAAATAACTTTTATTGCAGCGGAGAAATAGTTTGATTACATCACATCAAAAACTAACTACAAAACCAAATACACTTATTATCCTTCTTGACAAATAAGTTCGAAGTACATAGAAAAAAAGACATAACACTAATATAAAATAGCCATAAATAAGATAGGCTAAACTTTACTTCAGCAATCCAAGCAATCTTCCAAAAGAAAGAGATAAAGCTGTTCAAATCAAGCTCCACTAGTACTAGTCCCACCCTGAGCACCTGGGGGGGGGGAGAAAGGAAGAAAAGAGGTGGAAACAAAGGGGTCAGACATAAATTCTGGCGAGTGCAATAACATTAACAATATAATCATTAAAGTAACTAGGATAAGGCATAAGCTGGTAAATAAGGTAATGACTATGAACAAATGGGCATGACAGAGCAAACAAAGGAAATAAGATGAACAAAGATAACGTTAAAGGCGCACCTAATCAATATAAGATAATTACTACATTGCACCATACCAAACACCCTAAAGGTTGATCCCACCTACTAAACTTAGTAATCATAATAGTAGTTTCGTGTACCCCTAGCTGTCTACATAGGTACCGCCTGCCCCTATCTCCACTAGGTGTACCCACTACCCCTATGCGATCTGCTCCCTAACTCATAGATACCCGTGCTGGCCCCACAGTGGGGTATATCACTCCCCAAAGTGGCAACTCGATACCACCAAAGATGCATGGCTTATATCTACACGATGCAACAACGTCTTACCTACCAACCCGGGCCCACACACGCACATGACCCCGTTGGACTTGCATTGCCACCACTAATCCATTTTTACCTCTTACAATCAAATCCAGTAAGCATGTCCCGTCCTCGACTTGGGTCGAGCTCACAAAGATACTTAATGGTTTGCTTGTTTGAAAAGCCCCCCCATGCACGACACAAGCTTTCCACCTATGCTTGGTCCCCACTAAGGTTTCCCACTTAACCCCATTTTTATTCATGTCTTCTTACATGTTTCAACTTGGTTAAGTGCATCTAATCATATTTCACATGCCACCCAAGGCACCCACTTAATTTCACATGCCACCCAAGGCATCCACTTAACCCCCCATGTTCCACCACATGTTTATCTGGTTAAGTGTTACTTAATTCATTAGAACCGTAACTTTGTAAAGACCACCCACATTAGACTGGCATTTGCGGTTGCTGGATTTACCGGGCAGGTGCGGGCAGTCTTGTACCGCAAACGAGCCTAACCTCGTGTCTTTACATCTGTTTCGCATTTAATTCATGCCTTTGACCTCTCACATTAGACTGGCATTTGTGGCTGCTGGATTTACTGGGCGGGTCCGGGAAGTCTTACACCACAAAAGAGTCTAACCTCGTGTCAAAGGCGGTTTATTATTACACTTCTTTATTTAACCCCAAATTGGATTAATATCCCTATTCAAATTTGTAAATAAATTCCAAATTTATTTATGTCCATAATTGTCTCTTAAAATTATGTCCATAAATACCAATTATGCCAATTAATGTCTTTAATCAATTATATGCCTTTTTAAGGCCATTTATGCCAATTTCACCATATTTATGTATATTCAATATTATCCCATCGTCCCCACGCTGTTCGTACGTTTCCATATGACATATGTTAGACTCGCAAATAGTCTAACTCTTAAAAAGAAAAACAACATCACATAACACATAAAATAGATCTAAGGATCATGACATAAGATTACATAGCCGATAACTTGCATATGAATTTCATTCAAACTAGCATATGATACAAAACTAGCATACGTAATGGACATAAACTAGCATAGCTTATGTACTTCTATAGATCCAAACATAAAGGTGTGAACTTGCATATGGATCTAAACATAAAGGTGTAATTTTTCTTATGGATATAATCATAAAGGTGTGAACTTGCATATGGATCTAAACATATAGATTAATGTCACATAAACTAGCATGTGCATATACATGTTTCACATATATTTTAACAACCCAAACTTGCATAAGATTCATATACAAATATATGATCCAATCTCCATAAACTTGCATAAGATATATGATTCAACTTGCATAGGATACACATAAGAAATAACATATGATCCAACTTGCATAAAATTCACATAAGAACTAACATTTGATTCAACCCCACAAACATACATATAATTTACATCACATGATTCACATCATATTCTTATGATCCCAATTATATCTTATCACAATTAAATTAACGGATTATCTTGTGAAAGCTATCGTACTCACAATCAAAAAGAATAGTCTTGTCTTTTTGTAATCTGTATTCTGAAATTGATTTAGCTCGCCTTTGAAGTAGACAAATTTTTTGTTGTTGTTGTTATAGACTTGAGTTGAATTGAGTTTAGTAGCTTTTCTTTGCTCCTAGTTGGAAGCGGCTACTCTAGGTTGCGGGGTGATAGCATGATGGCCATGGTTCTAATTTTTATTAGGTTTAGGGTTTGAGTCTACATGTGTTTATATAGAGATTAGGATTAATTTAGGCCATCTGATCAACCTAGAAGCAACCTGAACCATCCAAAAAGCCAACTCAACCCTAATGACTCAACAACAGCTCAGAATTGGGCTTAACTCAAATCTGCCTGAGGGGGGTAGGTCGACCCCTAGGTCGACCCCCAGGTCAACCTATAGTGTAAGTCGACACTAAGGTTGACCCCTAGTCGACCTGTCCTGTGGCGGGAAATTTTCCCGCCCTGCCAGGTTCTGAGTCCGAATTCGTTTTTGAATTTAAATTTGAATTTCTGGAAACTTGCGACAGCCATAACTTCTTCATACGAAGTCCAATTTACGCAAACTCGGACTCTATCTCAACCATAATTCTGAGACGAACATAATGGCGTAACCCGTTTCCCTTGATTCTCAAATTTAAAATTAATTATTTCTCAATTTGTTAGTTTAATGTTAACAGAAAACACAGGGTGTTACATTCTCCCCTCTTTAAAGTATTTCGACCCCGAAATCTTCAAGTTACGAAGAATACATATCCTACCATCCAATCGTCTATCTACTCAACCATCAAACACAAGCATCCATTGTCCTTAAAAGACTTCTAATGCTTTCATGTTTATATGCATAGTATGTGTACATGCCCATGTCTAATGCAAAATCAGGCGGTCTACCGATTCAGTTGACCTCCTTAATGCAAATTATGATAGTGCCATGTGTCCATTATGTATGCAAAAGATCCCTAATGATAAATATTGTTTCTACATGCGTGCACAACCATTCATCTGAATGCAGCATCCATATGATAACACAACCATTATACATCCACTAACCTAAATAAGCACACATTTGTATGCAGTATGAAAGTGATTGAGCCGATCTAGTACCTAATGTGTGTGTACATGCATCCACGAGCAACCACTAGCAAACACTTACATCCACTAGCATCCATCAATCATAACATGTTTCAAATACATGTTTACATCCATTGGTCTCTACCTAAGGATAAAGAATATGACCGAGGAGATACACTAAAGAGTTAGATACAAGCTTGAATAAACTTAAGGAAAAAGAGATCAAAGATATACCTTCAAATAGAAGAGGGTAGACTGGACGTATTTTGGCCTCAGTCTCCCAAGTCATGTCTTCCTCGGCGTCGCTCCATTGAACTTTGACAAGCTTAACTTCGCGGTTGCGTAGCTTTTTGACTTCCATCCCCAAGATACGAGTTGGAACTCTCCTCACAGTCGCTTCTCGTTCCACTTCGACTTCCTCTAGTATGCTTGGCTCCAAAACTTCTCCCGACTCATGTAAACACTTTCGTAGTTGAGAGACATGAAAAACATTATGAACTCCAGCCAGTCATTCAGACAGCTCTACTCTGTAGGCCATCGTCCCAATCCTTTCGATGATAGGAAATGGTCCTACAAATCGTGGTGCCAACTTTCCTACGGACCCAAAGCGGATGACATTCCTCAAAGGAGATACTTTAAGGAACACTTTATCCCTAACCTCAAACTCAAGGTCGGTCCTTCTCTTGTTTGCGTAGGATTTCTATCTATCTTGGGCAGTCTTCATTCTCCTTCGTATCAAGTCCACTTTCTCCGAAGTCTCTCTAATCATGTACGGTCCAAATATAAGTTTATCTGTGGATTCCCACCAACAAGTTGGTGATCGACATGCCCTTCCATATAAAGCTTCGAAGGGTGCCATGCCTATAGTGGCTTGGTAGCTATTGTTATAAACGAATTCCACCAAAGGGAGATGATCCTCCCAATTTCCTCCAAAGTCAAGAATGCACAGTCTCAAAAGATCTTCCAGTACTTTGTTCACCCTTTCCGTCTGACCATCGGTTTGAGGGTGATAGGTTGTGCTTAAACATAGTTGTGTACCTATAGCCTATTGCAAACTCCTCCAGAACTCGCTTGTAAAGATAGGGTGTCGATCACTCACTATGTTGGAGGGTATCCCATAGAGTCGAACTATCTCCTTAAGATAAATGGAGGCTAAAGACGAGGCGGTCCACCTACTCTTGACAAGTATAAAATGAGCGCTTTTCGTGAGCCTGTCCACTATTACCCAAATACCGGTATTGCCCCTCCTTGACCTAGGCAACCCATCAACAAAGTCCATCGAGATGCTTTCCCATTTCCATTGAGGAACTTCTAGAGGATGAAGCAAACCACCAGGCTTCTTCTGCTCCGCCTTGACTTGAAGGCATATCATGCATTTCGAAACAAATTCAGCTACATCCCTCTTCATGCCATTCCAAAAGAAAAATCTTTTAATATCTTTATACATCTTGTCTCCACCGGGGTGTATGGTCATCTTGGAATGGTGTGCTTCTTCCAGAACCATCTTCACCAAATCTCTTGCTTGTGGGACGCATAGTCTTCCATCCCGTCTCAACCAACCCTTATCATCAATGGAGTATCAATTGAGGTGACTAGAAGTCTCTCCTTTAATCAGCTTATCTATCACATCAACTAGCTGGGGGTCTTCACATTGCGCGGTTCCTATTGAGTCCAACAAAGTAGGCCACACCTCTAGCATTGCCATCAAGCCAGTCACATAATCAACAGAGGGTCTAAAATCAAAATTTGCTATGTAGTCCAAACTTTGCCTTTCTACAAAGAGAGGACTTAAGGTCACCTTCTTTCTACTTAAGGCGTCTTCTACTACATTTCCCTTGCTAGGAGTATAGGAGATCACAAAGTCATATGAGGCAAGAAACTCCATCCATCTTTGCTGCCTTAGATTGAGGTCTTTCTGCGAGAAAAGGTACTTCAATGATTTATGGTCAGTATACAATTCAAATTTCTCACCTAAAGATAGTGGCGCCAAGACTTAAGCGCAAAAACAATGGCTGCTAACTCTAGATCGTGGGTTGGGTAGTTTTTCTCATGCACCTTCAACTGCCTTCCACCATAAGCTACTATCTTCCCTTCTTGCATCAAAATAGTGCCTAGTCCCGTAACGCATGCATCTGTGTATACCGTAAACATCTTGCTCCCATCTGATAATGTCAAAACTGGGGCTGTTCTCAGAGCCCTCTTCAACCATTGGAAAGCGACTTCGCAATCCAAATCCCAAGTGAAAGTCAGGTACTTCTTCGTTAACCTTGTAAGTGGAGCTGAGATTTTCGCGAAGCCTTTAATGAACTTGCGATAAAAGCCTGCTAGTCCAAAAAAACTTCGGACTTCGGTTGCATTCTTTGGAACCTTCCAATCCTGGACCACAACTACTTTTGCAGGGTCCACAGCCAACCCTTCTTTGGACACCACATGCCCAAGAAATCTTACTTCTTCTCTCTAGACGTGGCACTTGGAGAATTTTTCTTTTAACTGATGTGCACAGAGAGTATCCACGACTTCCCTTAAATGCAAAGCATGCTCTTCCTCATTTTTCGAGAAAATCGGAATATCATCTACGAAGACCACCAAAAATTTATTGAGAAATTCCCGGAACACTCTATTCATTAAATCGACGAAATAAGCAGGTGCGCTTGTCAAGCCGAAAGGCATGACGAGCCGTTCGAAGAAACCATCTGGGGTTCTGAACGCGGTCTTATCAATGCTATCTTCAACCACTCTTAGCTGATGAAATCCGGTAGCCAGATCTAATTAGGAGAAATCTGTTGCACCTACAAGCTGATCGAACAAATCATCTATTCTTGGCAGTGCCTATTCTTCTTGGTCGGCTTGTTTAGCTCCCTATAATCAACGCATAGGCAAAGTGAACCGTCCGCTTTGGTTGCGAACACCACTGGAGCACCCCATTCAGAAATACTCCACCTTATAAACCCTTTTTCTAGCAGCTCCTTAACTTGTCTGCTAAGCTTCCTTCTCTCCCTTGGAGCCATGTGTCTAATGGGTAAAGCAACGGGTTTTGCGTTATCAACTAGGTATATGCGGAAGTCTATCTCCCGCTTCGGAGGCAAGCCCTCTACTTCCTCAAAGACATCCGAGTATTCACGAACCACACTAACAGACTGTAAATTGTCAGCAGACGCATCAAGCGATTCTAGATAACTTAGCATAACAGAATTCATATGGTTACAAGAGATTTCGAGAGCGTTGCCCAAATGAGTCATAAGCCTCTCTCTTTCACAATCTCGGACGGCTCCATTACCGGATAACCAATCCATGCTCAGAATTAACCCATAGCCCGTGAAGCCTAAAACATAAGCATCACATCTAAACCCGACGCTAAGTATAGAAATTTACAAATCCAAACAAATCATCGACAAATAGGCTGGGCCCCCAATTGGATTTGAAACAACTAAGGGATCATCTACTATACTGGTGTTTGGGTGTAGTGACTCAACTAAAGCAGTAGATATAAAAGAGTACGATGCACCAGAATCAAAGAGTGTGCGAATAGGATGATCGAAAAGATAAACTGAACTTTCAACAGAAATCGCTCTACATCGTTCTTGCAGCGGTGGGGCCACGAGAGCCTGGACCAGCCCCCT
This sequence comes from Allium sativum, assembly GCA_030737875.1. Classification (NCBI taxonomy): domain Eukaryota; kingdom Viridiplantae; phylum Streptophyta; class Magnoliopsida; order Asparagales; family Amaryllidaceae; genus Allium; species Allium sativum. Next base: position 136,391,895 of record CM060922.1, on the reverse strand, counting down.
TGCCTGCCCTGGTGCCATGAGAGCCTGAATTTGCCCTCCAGAGGTAGGCCCAACCCTCTGCACTTTCTTTGGGCAGTCCTTAATTAGATGTCCTGCCTCGCCACAGTGGAAACGAACAGTCTTCTTCTTCTTCCTACAGTCTTTGCTCAGATGGCCTGGGGTCCCACAGTTAAAGCATCTTTTCTTTCCCTTGCCATTGTTGTCTTTACCACCCTTCTTGTTCTGCAGTTGTTGTTAGTGGTTTCTCTTGATCCCCTTTCTTCTCAGGTGCCTTATTAGCACTGGGGCCTTTCTCCTCTTCATGCATAAGAGCCATGTCAACCAGTGTCTCAAAGGTGGCCCCCATAGGGATGTGAGTCAAAGCTAACCCACTAGAGGCTCATTCAAACCCTTAGCAAATCGTAGGGACTTCTTTTCGGGTGTATTCACCAAATCCAAGTCAAATCTCGCCAACTGATTGAACTTGTTGACGTACTCTTTCACTGATAGATTTCCCTGCCTCAATGCCAAAAACCTTTCCATGTATAGATTCTCTTCGGCCCATGAGAGAAACTTTGCCTCAAACCTACGCCTGAAATCCGGCCACGTATCAACTGGATGCTCTCCATTAGTGACCTCCCACCAAAACGAGGCTTCATCCTTCATTAACCAGGCAGCAAATTGGACCTTTCTTCCATCTTCTACCTCAAAGATTCCAAACAATTCTTCCACCTCCTTTAGCCAATTTCGAGCTTCAACAAACGTCTCCGACGCATGAAAAGGTTTTCCGCCCATTGCCTGAAAGTCGTTGCATATCTTTGCGGAAGTATCAACACGGGGAGGAGGACGAGCATTTATTGTTCCTGGTACATTGGCCCTAGCTTCCAGATACCTTCTAAACCATCCTGCTATCGGTATCCCCTCGGGTATCTCGGGAATTCCATACATGCTGAAAAGAAAATGTTGAGATTCAAAACGGAGAATTCGAAAGAAAGTTATATGGCTCTTGGGGGTTATGTTTTTAAAACAAACTTTTATCTTGAAAATACTCTCCTTAAAAAATATTTTTGAAAGTATCCTTTATAAAAATGTTTTTAGAAAAATAGTTTTTCAAATTATCTTATCTGTTCTAGTCAGCTCTGATACCACGTGTGAAACCCCATCTCCATTACGGTCTCTCACAAAGGGAATGCCTTAATTTTGGTGGAGCGTTCATTGTGTATAGAACAGAAAAGTAAACAAGATAGATAAATATATTGGTACTTGGAAAGTAAAAACAACTTTTATTGCAGCGGAGAAATAGTTTGGTTACATCACATCAAAAACCAACTACAAAACAAAATACACTTATTATCCATCTTGACAAATATGTTCTGAGTACATAAAATAAAAGACATAACCCCAACATAAAATAGCCATAAATAAGATAGGCTGAAGTTTACTTCATCAATCCAAGAAATCTTCCAAAAGAAAGAGATAAAGTTGTCCAACTCAAGCTCCACTAGTACTAGTCCCACACTGAGCACCTAGGGGGGACGAGAAAGGAAGAAAAGAGGTGGAAACAAAGGGGTCATACATAAAGTCTGGCAAGTGCAATAACTTTAACAATATAATCATTAAAGTAACTAGGATAAGGCATAAGCTGATAAATAAGGAAATGACTGTGAACAAATGGGCATGACAAAGAAAAAAAGGAAATAAAATGAACAAAGATAATGTTAAAGGCGCACCTAATCACTATAAGATAATTACTACATTGCACCACACTAAACACCATAAAGGTTGATCCCTACCTACTAAACTTAGTAATCATAATAGTAGTTTCGTGTACCCCTAGCTGTCTACATAGGTGCCGCCTGCCCCTATCTCCATTAGGTGTACCCACTACCCCCATGCAATCGGCTCCCTAACTCGTAGATACCCGTGCTGGCCCCATAGTGGGGTGTATCTCTCCCCAAAGTGGAAACCCGATACCACCAAAGATGCAGGACTTATTGTAATGGCGCGTTTTGAAAGGTATAATAATTAAGTTATTTAATTATTTAAATAACGAATAGATTAAATAAACGATAGTTGAACAGATAAATTATAATAATAATTATAATCAAGCCCGTAACGACGCGGCAGTTCGCTGTTTGGCGATTTGAACTTCAACTGAGGATACAAGATTCGTTATAAGCCGGATTTCTGTGAAACAAGAAACGTGTGGAGCTGGTGGAGTATATCTTTCTAGTGGAAGAGAGAGATCGGGATTTCGTCATGTAGATTTTGAGTTATGTCCAAATCAAATTCTCAAAGATGCAGCGCCCTGACCATAACGATTTAATTATATTTAAATAAGGATTTAAATAGAAATCAAGCGTCGATATAACTCTGACAAGGTAATATCGAGCTGTAAATATATACAGGAATATTCTGGAGCTGTATGGTATGCCACTGTGAATACAGACGATAATAATTAATTTTTAATATTTAATTTAATTTTATTTAAATACATTTATATATTTAAATAGGCTATTTAGAGCTTTGAAAAATAGCCACTTTTGCATACGAAGTCGGAATTCGACGAAACCAGTTTTGTTGGATCCGCAATATCAAATAGTTGTCAGATGTCAAGTTCCGTGATTTTTAGAGTCACTGTGTGGCCGTACGGATTTTTAGAGTGAAAAATAGTCAGTATTTTGACGGTTAAAAATACGCTGTGTGAGCATACGGAGTCGGAATTAGACGAAACCAGTTTCGTTGGGACCGTAATGTCGAACTCTAGCTACGTGTCTAGTTTGGTGATTTTTGGGTATCGTATGTAGTCGCTGTGATTTTTAGAAGACAGATGTGAGGAGAAAATCGATAAATAAAGATAAGAAAATCAAATTGAAAATATCCCTCCCATTTTCTTAGGTCCTGCACAGGCCACACGGCCTTCGATCTCCACCACAAACCTTACCTAACCCATTCAAGCCTATATAAGGCGTATAAACCAAACACAGCAAGAAATTTCAAAACAAGAAAAATCACAAACAATACACTGAAATTCCTATAAATCGTGAAACCATTTTTATCGGACTGGTAGGTGAATTTACTCCAACCGATGAACACCTGGAGGACTTCGGTGATGTTTTGGGGATGCTGGGTTTACACGAGATTGACTAGGGCTGGGGTTTTCTGGATGTAAGGAGGGCCGGAGGTGGAAAGAAGGTGGTAGCCGACCTCCTGGAAGCGAGGCGCAGCCGTTGGCGTCGAGGAAGGGGACTTCGGTGCCACTAGGGGAGCTGCGACGCAGCAGGTCGGGGCTCTGGAGGGTGCGTCGAGCTCGGGTTGGTGGGGTCAGACAGGTGCGGGTTTCGACGATGAGCTGATTGGTGGCATCGGCGGTGTTGGTCGATGAATGGTGGAGGAGAAACGGCCGGTCAAAGGAGGTCAACGATGAGGTATTTGGGTTCGAAATTTACTGGAGTGGAGAGGATTTATTTGGGGGAGAAAGGGCACCGTATGGGTCGGGTTAAATAGGAGGGGTTGGGCCAAGAATTTCAAGGGTGAGCCCAATTGATATAAAGGAAATTTATTTTATTTTAATTATTAATGTGTACGAACTTCGTAAATTCATAACTCATCCATACGAGGTCAAAATCGAGAACCGTAAGTTGCGTTGGGATCGTATGGACGAGCACTCCACAATGAAACTGACCGCGAGTCGATTGGAGTCCGTCGCAATTTATAGCAAAATAAATTGTCTGAATCAAGCGATGGTTATCGTCATTGACGATGATCGTCCAATGTGAGTAAATCTCACAAACTCTAAATAGTTCTATTTTTACAGTGTATTCTTAGAACTGTTAACTATTGTCTGTTTGACTGTGTGTTGACTGTTTGATTGAACTGCTAGTCAGTTAGTGGAATATATATATATATATATATATATATATATATATATATATATATAAACCGATAAATATTTATATGCTGATTCTGCTTATCAGAATATTATACCAGTGTTGTCTAACATCTGTGGTGCAGGGAAACAGGTTGGAGGAATCCAACTGGATTCCTCGACAGTTATTTTACTGTGATTTTTATATTGTGATATATAATTAGATGTATATGATCTGTGTAATTATGTGTGGTGGGACGATATTTATCGTTGTTATATGGTGTGTTAAATACCATGAGAAATACCAGACTGTAGGAGAGGGGTTTTCAAAGTATGTTTTGAAAATAGTTTATTTATATAAAATCAAGGGATTTTATATATATATATATATATATATATATATAAGAAAAGGGATTTTTGAATATAAGGGAATATATACGTTAATCGAATATAAGAGGATATATTTGTTAGTCAAAATATAAAGGAATTATATTCGTTAGAACAAATATAAAGGATATTTATTTAGAGATTAAATAAATAGAATATTATAAAGGGTATTTATTTAGAGATTAAATAAATAGAATTAAACTAAAGAAGATATTTATTTGTTAAATAAATAGGAGTTAACCAAGTGAATTGGTCGAGTTAACCAAGTGAATTGGTTGAGTTAAACGAAGTGAATTAGTTAAGTTAAACTAAAGGATTAATCGATGTGAATTAGTTAAGTTAACCAAGTGGTTAATCCAAGTAAATTAGTTGAGTTAAACTAAGTGAACCGGCTAGAGTTAATCGACGTGAATTAACTAAGTTAAACTAAGGGGATTAGTTCAGTTAATCAAGACAAGTAAATCAAGTTAGGGTAAACCATTTGAGTTAACCAGTTAGAGTTAACCATTTGAGTTAACCAGTTTGAGTTGATCAGTTAGAGTTGATCAGTTAGAGTTGATCAGTTAGAGTTGACCAGTTAGAGTTGACCAGTTAAAGTTGACCAGTCGGAATGGATCAGTTAGAGCTATCCAAGTAAAGTTAATCGAGAGAAGAGTAATCGAATATAGTTTATTCGAGTGGAGAAATCAAATGTTATTCATTTGAGAAGAGTTATCGAATATAGTTTATTCAAATGGAGAAATCAAATGTTATTCATTTGAGAAGAGTTATCGAATATTATTTACTCAAAGAGTAGTTATCGAATATTGGTTATTCGAAGTTATTTAATCCAAAGGAGTTATTCGAAGTTAGTTAATCCAAAGGAGTATTCGAAGTTAGTTAATCCAAAGAAGTTAGTCGAAGAGTTAATCGAATTTAGTTATTCGAAAGAAGGTGTTAATCGAATATAGTTATTCGAGTAAAGTTAAAAGAGTTAAATCGAATTTAGTTATTCGAAAGGAGTTAATCAATTTGAGTTAAGTTAATCGATTTGAATTAAGTTGAATCGAAATGGAGTAAATCGATTAGAATTAAGTTAATCGAGTTAGAGTAAATCGAATATTGGTTATTCGAAGGTAAGTTATTCGAATTAGTTATTCGAAGGAGTTAATTAAATGAGTTGACCCAAAGGAGTAAGTCGAATATTAGTTATTCGAATAGAGTTAAAGGAGTTATCGATTTTAGTTTGATCGAAAGGAGTTATCGATTAGTAAATCGAAAGGAGATTTTCGAATATAGCATATTCGAAAGAAAGAGATCGAATATTGTTTATTCGAAAGAGAGAGATTTCGAATATGAGTTATTCGAAGAGAGATAATCGAATATAGGTTATTCGAAGAAGAGTTAATCAAATAGAGATTACTCGAAAGAGAGTTATACGTCGAATTCGATTATAGCGAATTCGGGAAAGTACTATTTACCTTCCAGGGTTTAAATCAAGATTTAGTTATTGATTTAGAAATTAGGCGTCTGTTAAATTATTCGAGTTAGGAGATAAAGTTATAATTTAGGAGATATTGCAGAAGTAGAAATTATAACGTTATAGTTATAATCAAACGTTTTCATTTGAGAAATGGATTCGTAACCTGAATCCAAGAATTTGCGTAAACAGATGATTGTAAAAAGTGAGTGATGAGCTTCATCTATTTCACAGTAAAGGACGTTGTTAAATTAAGGTTTGAGAGGTAATTATACCCCAACTTGATTGACTTCAGAATTGACAAAGGAATAGTTGTGGTTCGATCTAAAAGGTTGATTAGAAATAAAGTTAAGGAATAAGCGATAAATGGATTAAGCGTAACGATGTTTTATACAACGTTCATTGGAAATCCGTAAATGAGTTTTGGAAACGTTTTCCAAATATAGTCAGATATGTTTTCTAAACATAAAAAAATGAAATGTTTTCATGATAAGAATTTAAGAAATAGAGTTAAGCAAATTCAGAAACTAACTGGAGAGGGTAAGTTGAACGGTTTTCTAAGTGACGATCTGGTGTTGGTTTCGACCTTCCGGATTGATACTTAGAGAATTGTTCTCATACTAGTTACAGTTAGGGACTGATAGTTGCGAAATAATAGTGATGTGAAAATAAACTATGGAAATGTTTTCCAATGATTAATAACATATATTTTCTAAATATATGAAATAAGGAAATATGAACATATGATGATTGATCGATCGAATTTCCATTTGGAAATAAGATCGTTGTTTGTACACCGACATGTTTTCATTTGATAGTTGAATCACAGACTATCAAAGTTTTTACCATTTTAACGTTGTTAATATGGAGAGACCGGTTGGATTATTATCCAAAGAACCACTCTGTATTGGCATAAGCGTTGCGAGCAATATATGCCAAAGATAAATTGAAGACGGAGTAAAGTGCTAGGGCTGTTGTATAAGTCTTAGATAACAGTGACTAAGATGGATATACTGAATAGTGCCTTCGGTTTGTCCAGTCCCAGGACAACGTATATGGAAGAAGGTCTGACAGAGTATATCCAATGGATCGCGTAAGTTGATCTGTTAAAACGTATTCACGTTTGGTGGCGGAGGAATTCGTTTCTCTTAGCTGTATACCCGTGTTATTTTTGAATAAGTCAATTTGTGATTTGGCGGGTATGACGATGTGGCATTCAAAGTAAATGGTGATCAGATGTTCTGAAGATAGACGTAGCTTCTAGCCTCACACCAGGAAGTAACAAAAGTTGGGCTAGGCAGCATGGCTAGTTGGGTCATTCCCAAGCAGGGTGTATTATCACCGATCTAGGGAATATCCATATTTATACTTCTTTTTGATTCTGTATCTTCGGATGACGGTTTGATGGCCTATAACCGTGGTGGCAATATATTCGCGACACTCAAGCTAAATGAGTGAGCGGTCATGTGTGGCCGGGTTGCAAGACGTTCTTGTTGAACCCTGAGTGTATCACCTCTAGAGTACACTATTCAGAAGGTGCTCCCATACCTTGTCTGTTGGAATCCAATCTTCAATAAGCGCCCTGCGGTTTATGATTTTATACTATGTATGTAGAACGTGAGATGCAAGCGTTTCTGCTAGATTGATACCTATTTGTACTTAGACATTATTATAATATCACAATGATATTGCTTGTCAAAGTTGTTCAGTTACTCATAAGGGAAAAACCCGTTCCGTATTCACGGCGTGGTCTTATGAGATATCCTATACCTGTTTTAAACTATTTTACTCATACCAGTCCCATGACTGACCCGGAGTTTACTTTGTTGTTTTCCCTAAACTCTTGGGTGCCTAAATTTGTACGGGCAGTCAAGTAGTCGGGATTTACAGATATGCTTGGAGAGCTTGGAGCAGGAGGCTGCAAGATTTTATAGCTATAGTTATTTCCGCTGTGTTGTAAGTGTTGTACTCTGATAAGTGCTATTGTATATATATAACTGTTTACTTCAAAGTTATGTTATATATTATATGTTATTCATTCCGCTGTGAGATTCGTGTTACTCTGATGATTCTGATGTTCTTCTTCTTCTTCTATTCTATTAGTTCTATCTTTTCTTTCTCACCTTCTAAATTCTTTCACTAACGTCTCGGAATTTCCGACTCTCGAGGAGTCGGAAATTTCCAGCCGTTACACTTATATCTACACGACGCAACAATGTCTTACCTACAGCCCGGGCCCACGCACGCACATGACCCCGTTGGACTTGCGTTGCCACCGCTAATCCGTTTTTACCTCTTACAATCAAATCCAGTAAGCGTGTCCCGTCCTCGACTTGGGTCGAGCTCACAAAGATACTTAATGGGTTACTGGTTTGAAAAGCCCCCTCCCCCCATGCACGACACAAGCTTTCCACCTCTGCTTGGTCCCCACTAAGGTTTCCCACTTAACCCCATTTTTATTCATGTCTTCTTACATGTTTCAACTCGGTTAAGTGCAACTAATCGTATTTCACATGCCACCCAAGGCATCCGCTTAACCCCCCATGTTCTACTACATGTTTATCTGGTTAAGTGTTACTTAATTCATTAGAACCGTAACCTTGTAAAGACCTCCCACATTAGACTGGCATTTGCAGTTGCTGGATTTGCCAGGCGGGTCTGGGCAACCTTATACCGCAAATAAGCCTAACCTCATGTCTTTATAACTATTACGCATTTAATTCATGCCTCTGACCTATCACATTAGACTGGCATTTGTGGCTGCTGGATTTGCCGGGCGGGTCTGGGCAGTCTTACACCACAAAGGAGTCTAACCTCGTGTCTTAGGTGGTTTATTATTACACATCTTTATTTAACCATAAATTGGATTAATATCCCTATTCAAATTTGTAAATAAATTCCAAATTTATTTATGTCCATAATTGTCTCTTAAAATTATGTCCATAAATACTAATTATGCCAATTAATGTCTCAAATTAATTATATGCTTTTTTAAGGCCATTTATGCCAATTTCACCAGTTTTATGTATATTCAATATTATTCCATCGTCCCCACGCTATTCGTAAATTTCCATATGACACATGTTAGACTTGCAAATAGTCTAACTCATAAAAAGAAAAACAACATCACATAACACATAAAATAGATCTAAGGATCATGACATAAATTACATCGCCAATAACTTGCATATGAATTTCATTCAAACTAGCATATGATACAAAACTAGCATACATGATGGACATAAACTTGCATAGCTTATGTACTTCTATAGATCCAAACATAAAGGTGTGAACTTGCATATGGATCTAAACATAAAGGTGTAATTTTGCTTATGGATCTAATTATAAAGGTGTGAACTTGCATATGGATCTAAACATATAGATTAATGTCACATAAATTAGCTTGTGCATATACATGTTTCACATATATTTTAACAACCCAAACTTGCATAAGATTCATATAAGAATATATGATCCAATCACCACAAACTTGCATAAGATATATGATTCAACTTGCATAGGATTCACATAAGAACTAACATATGATCCAACTTGCATAAAATTCACATAAGAACTAACATATGATTCAACACCACAAACATACATATAATTGACATCACATGATTCACATCATAATCTTATGATCCCAATTATGCCTTATCATAATTAAATTAACGGATTATCTTGTGAAAGCTATCATACTCACAATAAAAAAGAATAGTCTTGTCTTTCTGGAATCTGTATTCTGAAATTGATTTAACTCGCCTTTGAAGTAGACAAATTCGTTGTTGATGTTATTGACTTGAGTTGAATTGAGTTGATTAGCCTTTCTTTGCTCCTAGTTGGTGGCGGCTACTCTAGGTTGCGATGTGATAGCATGATGGCCATGGTTCTAATTTTTATTAGGTTTAGAGTTTTAATCTACATGTGTTTATATAGAGATTAGGATTAATTTAGGCCATCAGATCAACCTAGAAGCAACCTGAACCATCCAAAAAGCCAACTCAACCCTAATGACTCAGCAGTAGCTCAGATTTGGGCCTAATTCAAATCTTCTCGAGGGGGGTAGGTCGACCTATAGGGTAGGTCGACACTAAGGTCGACCCCCTGGTCAACCTGGCCTGGGGCGGGAAATTTTCCCATCCTACCCGGTTCTGAGTCTGAATTCGTTTTTGGATTTAAATTTAAATTTGAATTTCTGGAAACTTCCGACAGCCGTAACTTCTTCATACGAAGTCCAATTTATGTAAACTCGGACTTTATCTCAACCAGAATTCCGAGATGAACACAATGGCATAACCCGTTTACCTTGATTCTCTCATTTAAAATGAATTATTCCTCAATTCGTTAGTTTAATGTTAACAGAAAACACGGGGTGTTACAACCTCCATCACCAACCACCCACCCAGCTCCGCCTCAGCAGCCTCGTCTGCCTCCTCCTCTGCCCACGTGACCCCACCTCTCTAATACAAGGTTCAATCCCTTCCTGAAATATATATATACATTTGCAAATATATACGTTTATATATACGTGTATTTATTCGTGTGCGCAATCATTCGGCATACTAGTACAAGTGAAGCTTTGCTAGACAGTGTCCTCCAAGCTCGGCCGCCAAAAATTGGAAACTATGAGGGCGATAACTCTTTAGTTTATACACTAGTCAATGTGAACTAATTAGTGAAGATTAGTTAGTAATAATTTGGATAATTTACTAGTGTCATTAACTTAAATCGTTTATAGGTGTTCAGTGGTTGATATTTGTTTTTCATGAATGATGGTTGCGTAGATTAGAAAATAAAACACATTATTAAGCATTAGTATTATAAAGCTTGTCAACAGTTATTATTTATTTAATGATATTGATAATGATTTCTATGTATATTTATATGGTTGTTAATGTTGTGTGACACATGCTGTAACACCACGCATTTTTACCTCAAGAAAATAAAATACGAATAACTTAATTGAATATTCAAAATTAAGTGAAACAGACTATGCCGTTGCGTTCGACTCAGAATTCTGGTTTAGGTAGACCCCAAGTTTGCATAAAATGGATAACATATGAAGATGATATGAGCATTAGAAATTTGTATAAATATAAGGAACTCATATGTATATATACATAAATTTATCTAGAAAAATAAAAAAAATCAAATTGACGCAGCGGGAAAAGTAGGCAGGAAATTTGACCATTAGGGGTCGACCCACCAACAGGGGGGTCGACCCTAGGGTAGACCCTACCGTAGATCTGAGCGCTGTTTTGAGAAGTGGTCGGTTCTGATGGTTTGTAGTTCAAATCTAAAGGACTCGATTTCTCTGATACATCTATAAATAGGTCTGTAGAGCCAACCCTAAGTCTCATATTTCTGAGACAATGCAGAAGCTCTGCCATTCTTCCTCCTCCTCAAATCTATTTAGAAAATTAAGATTATTAGTTTAGGAAAAACTCTGAATCCAGATCCAAAGGAAAGGAACGAGTGTTTGTAAATGGGTTTTCAAATCTCTTATCAAATAGGGCAATTATCTAGAACTGGTCTATTTCAATTCTCTTCTCTTTCCTCCCTTTTTCTTTCAGTAAAAGAAATTATGAATCCATGGTTGTTAGGTTTTGAATCCAAGTAGGGGAAAACCATGGAATGCTAGAATTGGACTAGATCCAGGATTGGGAAAGCGTATGAGGTGAGTAGATTTAAGTTATATCATTTTAGATAATGATATATTACCATTTAACATTCCCCGTTATTATATGTGAATTTTCCAGAATAATTAAAACTTTCTATTATAACAAGTTGAGATTAATATGAATGTGCTAGAAAATTCCACTGTTTAATCGGTTAAAGTGTTGAAGTGTTTACATATTGTAAAACAAACTTGTTAGAATATGGGTAGTGACTACTGTTGTTATAATTACATGATTCACTTACTATGAATTTGAATTATTAGATGTAGAATTGAGAAAATGACATGTTAACTTGTTGGATTTGAACAATTACCATATTAAATGATTACATGTTAGGATATAATTTATTGCATGCTAAATAGAACATGCAACATAATGTGGGCATAATATGATGACATATGAAATATGTTACCATAAAGACTTGAAAAGAATAGTATGCCTAAATTTACAGTAACTAGGAAACTGTAACCACACTTAGACACAAGGTTAGATTATATTTATGGTAGAAATCTGGCTGGAACCGCCGCCCAACGTATCTATCATCCACAAGATGTAAACCTAATGTGCGGGGTCCAAGTGCATAAATAAAACATGTAAAGGTGCTAAGACACGAGGTTAAGTCAACTTGTGGTGGAAGTCTGCCCGGAACCGCCCGACAAATCCAGCATCCACAAGTGTAGGCTTAATGTGAGAGGTCTAGTGCATAAATATATACATACATACATACATATATATATATATATATATGTAAATAGCAGGACTGATAAACATCATAAATTGTAATTAATGGAAATAAATAGAATTGAAAGAAAGATACAACAGTAAAAGGAATGGAATAAACGGGGAATGACAATAACCTATCATAAATAAATTACATTAATGAGAAAGTTCTATAATAGGTAGATTTATTCTAAGGACAAGTGAAGATTATAACATAGGTTATAATAAAATAGTAAGGAAATGAGATAACTAACGACATGAGATAAGTGACAATTAATTGTAAATTAAGCAATCAGTAAAAGGGGAAACCCCGAAACCAGTTGTTTGTAATAAGTAGAAAAAAAGGGGGAAATTTATGAAATGTAAGAAGTTGTACTTAATTATAAATTAAGTAATCTGTAAAATTGGTAGCCTGAAATCTGCTAATAAACATGTTTAGGCTTGTCCTCAGGACAAGAGTAAATTATAACTTAGGTTATAGTAAACGATAAAGGGAACGGAATAACTCATGTAAGGAGATAAGTTATACTTAATTGTAAATTAAGTTATTTATAAGAACAAGAATCTGATATCTATGGATTAGGACAACATAAGTTATATTAGGAAGAGAAACTTATTAGTGGACCTCAGTTAAGAGAACTAAGTTAATAAGTAAACAACGATAAGTTGTAGTGACAATGTAGGATGGAAGCATGATTAAATAGGAAAGGATGGGGAAAACTTATGAAATGAAATAAGTTATATTTAATCGTAAATGACAAGTGACATGTTATATAAGAAACGTGTGAAACAAGATATACTTAATTACATATTAAGTAGATCATGTTATTGTAACCTTGAATCAAACAAGAATATAAAGGGATTGTGGATTACAGACTTTGCACGATAATATGGATAATAACATGTTGTGGGCTTAGTAATAACTTAAATGGGTTAAGTTATATGGCTAAAATTAATTAGCAAGAGGAACTTGGGAACTTGTTAACTTGAATAAGAAATCAGTGTGAGAGGGAATAACCAAGTTAAAGGGAAACCTAATGAGGTAAAGCAAGCGCATAAAGGAATATTTAGACATAGGGTCTAATAATATTATTAAAAGGAGGCGCTTAGACCAGTTCGCACGTTTGAGGGTGAATAACCCAATGGGGTAGATCATCGTGGTGTCATTAGGCATGAGGAGAGCGCACATTCATCTAATTATTTTGACAGCTCTGAAGGACTGGAAGGGGAAGCATGCGGCTTCCTGAGGTAAGTAAGGGGCTCTTGGTAGTCCTCTGTGCGGTGGGAGATGTTAGGCTATACTCGTAGAGGTTGGATCTACGCGTTACTACTAGGTGGGCGCGCCTTGACTGCAAAAGTAGCTTTGCAGTCAGAATGTTGTGACGTGGTAACATTATGGTGAATCGGCGGTCGCCTCAACGGGGAGGTAGAGGTCAGGACCAATATAAACAGTAGATCGTCTGGTGCCCGTCATCGACAGCCAGTAGGATGCGAAAAGACTAGAGCTAAACCCAATAGACCATTCACCTTTCACTATCGGGGTATGGTGGTTGAGGGGAGATTCCAACTTGATATTTAGATTGCTTGTTAGGGGCAAGTCGCTTAGCTCTTTTAGTCATTACTAGTTGAGGGAGGGGCCGAGGTGGGGCCATAACCACCACGAAAAATTGACCCAAGGGATATCTTTATTTTGATGCTCTTAAAGGCGTGCCTATAAGATACAGAAAAGATCCCAGCTGAGTTCCATGTTTCTTGTATCGCCCAACCATGGAACTCGGTGCATATTAGAGGATACGTGCGGTTAAGGCATCGAGGTACAATTGATGATACGTATGTGGGAAAGTATAGATACATGCATGTCTGGTTTGGGTGGTGTATCGTAGACAGAGGGCATCAGTCTGTGATAGAGTCTGATTCGATCGAAGGTGGGGGTCCGTATGCTTACATAGCATAGTAATTGACAAATATATGTGGAATGTAACATTGTTATATAGAGATCTGTACGTCACTTCGGCTTAGGATGAGGGACTACGCACACTCTTGTAGCATTATGGTGGAGACCATTCGAGTGGAGTACCATGGGGTGTACCTTAATACTGGGTGTAGCTACATATATACTATATTAGGTTAATCCATTAGGGATTAAATGGATACGACGTGTACGTAAGCCTTGAGTGCTGTTAACCCAAGTAACCTAATAAATAAGAAAATATGATTGAGCAGTATATATAGGATTATTCAAAGTGTATAGTTTAAATCCAGTCACCAGAACTTGTGTTCTAACCCCCTACTCATAACATACTCGCATGTTAGATTCATGGTAGAGACACGATAGCTTTAGATGCTAGTTAGCCAGTATTATTAATTTGGTAAGGCTATATTTTGATTACATTATATTTTATCCATTTCGCTGTGAGATATTTTCTGAGCTTTGACATGTTTTATGCCGCTGTCTTTTCTGCAGGATACTAGAGTAAACCAACACGAGTTTTGATAGATTAGAATTTTGCAAAAATAACGGTCTGTCGGAATTCAGGTTGTTACATCTGGTATTAGAGATTAGGTTTAGGATTCCTGTATAAATAGTGAGTGAACGTATTTGTATTTTTAAAAAATACAAAGACCTAGATCCATAGAGGAACCCTCTAAATAGAAGAGTATAATATGTAAGAATTGGGATGACCATTTTGTACACTAAAGGAATGAATATGGAAATTTGAGGGCATTAGGAAATTTGGGTGAAAAGTGTACAATATATTTTGAAATAAGAGAAAGACAGATTTTTTTCATATTAGCGGGCTTGGTAGAAAACCTTATAAATTGGAAAAGGTTAAGAAGAGAAAATTGGATTAGGAATATATATATTTGGAAGAACTGACTTTATGGGAGTTTCTAGGAAAGCCTAGAAAGATTGGAAACCCGCTTTGAGTCTAATCTCATTAGTAACTTTTAAGGACTTGAAATTAAAAAAGCTTTTGGGAGATGGTTTATGGTGTTTTCAAGTTTTAATCTTAAAATTTATAGTATTAATATATGTAAAGAAGTACACATTGAGTTTTGAAGTAAAATGGGGTATATATTATAAATAGTGATTTTATGCGAAAATTTTATCTAAAATAAAATTCTCTTAGTAAAAGGTGCAAATTATAGAGCATGTATAGCTCGCTAGTTTTCTTGTTATATTTCATACAAGAATTTTTAATAAAGAAAGTTTTGAAATCTCTATTCTTTTTGTAATCATTTTTGATAAATTGTTTTAACAAGAGAATTTTGTTGGGTGGACTAAATACGTTGTAGGAATTAAGAATAGAGTGGATGTTTGCACCTTGTAGTAAGAGACTGAACTGACCTTATAGGCAAGAACCAGTCGTAAACCTGATTGAGAATAGCTGTCCTTGTCTACTCCAGTTTTTGCAATTTGAAAAAAAAAATGATTTACATTTTTTTAAGACATCATGTTTTTATGGTTTGGCAAAAGTTATTTTTCATGAGGAATAACAAAATTTTGACACTTTTAGTCTTTGGAAGAAAAGTGAAATGAAAAAGCCAAACCATGTTTTAAAAAGTAAGGAGTAGGTAAGGATTAGAGCCAAGAAAAGACAGGAAAAGTTTTAAGGCTATGAAATAGATAGCAAGAATTATCTTGGAGTAATGGTAAGTTCCCGCGTAAGCATTGAAAAGCCTAGGGTGCTGCTTGAAATAATTGTTGGTACACAACTAGAATTAGCGGTGACTACTAGATGGAAAAAAGGGGGCAATAAGTGTTTAGACCATGTTGCTAATTTTCATGTTAGGGGAACAACCTACTACTGCATTTCTGTTGGGATCGTTCTATTATATTGTCCTTGTTGGGTAGTTAGGGTAACACCAAACCTGTCATGGATCCCATGGTTTGGACTTTTCTGTCTGAGGGGGACATAATTCCGAGATTCATGGCCCTTAGTAGTAGTAGCTGGGTGGGGTGACTGTTTTCCTGTTTTAGTTGAAAGTCTAGATGGCTTATTTAATCTAGACCAGATGACTAAATAAGCTAAGGAAAGAGAAATCGTACAACTAAAAAGGAAACAACAAGTCCATTAAAGCAACAAACATGATAAATTATGAGAAAATATGGATATGAATAAAAATTTCCAAGATAAGATGAAAAAGAATATTTGTAACAGAGAAAATTTTCTTATGTGGGCTGTGCTTGGATAGGAAAAATAGGGAATCTTTATAAATAGACACATAAAATCCAAGTGCGGCTGGAAAAATGTATATAAAAGAAAAACGCAAGATGTGAAATTTTCCGTTTTCCAGCTTTATGTAACATAAGAAGTCGAATTTGGAAAATTAAATTTTTCTAAAATTCGAAAAATAAAGTTGCTTGGTAGGGTTTTGGACGCAAAAATTGGATGAACAATGCTCTTTCTTAGTAAGAGTGTGGGAAATTTTGGATGAAACGGCATTTTTGGTTTTTAAAATTTTGCATTCATGTAGAATTGCCAGTATATTTAGGATGTGAGCATCATATTTTACAAGGATTTTTGAAAAATTTGCATACACATAGGAGGTACCGCTTAGGCATACTTGTATTATTATATTGTATTACACTTAGCATAAGTGCATAATGGTTGATAAAATTGGATGCACACATGATGGATGGACATTATGCGAGTGGTTATTTTATTTTACCCTAATCAAATTTCAGGGATGAAATTTCTGAAGGGTGGGAGAATGTAACATCTCGCATTTTTAACTCAAGATAATAAAATATGAATAACTTAACAAATATATAGAATTAAGTGAAACGGACTATGTCTTTGTGTTCATCTCGGAATTCTGGTTCAGATAGACCCCAAGTTTGCATAAAACGGATAACGTATGAAGAAGTTACGAGTGTTAGAAGTTTATAGACACTTAAGGAACTTATATGTATATATAAATAAATTTATCTAGAAAAAACAAAAAAGTTCAAATTTACCAACGGGAGAAGTAAGTGGGAAATTCCCCCGTTGGGGGTCGACTCACCGACAGGGGGGTCGACCCTGAGGTCGACCCCACCGTATATCTGAGCACTGTTTTGAGACGTGGTCGATTCTCATGGTTTGTATTTCAAATCTTAAGGACCCGGTTTGTCTGATACACCTAAAAATAAGTCTGTAGAGCCAACCCTAAGTCTCATATTTTTGAGACAATGTAAAAGCTCTGCCATTCTTCCTCCTCCTCAAGTCTATTCATAAAATTAAGATTATTAGTTTAAGAAAAGTTCTGAATCCAGATCATAACAAAGGAAATGAGTGTTTGCAAATGGGTGTTCAGATCTCTTATTGAAGTAAGGTAATTATCTAGATCTGGTCTATTTCAATTCTCTTCTCTTTCTTCCCTTTTTCTTTTAGTAAAAAAAAAATTTATGAATCCATGGTTGTTAGCTTCTAAATCCAATTAGGGGAAAACTATTGAATTCTATATTTGGACCAGATCCAGGAATGGGAAAGCGTATTAGGTGAGTGGATTTAAGTTATATCATTTTAGATAATGATATATTATCGTTTAACATTCCCCGTTATTATATGTGAATTTGCCAGAATAATTAAAAATTTCTATTATAACAAGTTGAGATTAATATGAATGTGCTGGAAAATTCCTATGTTGAATCGGTTAAAGTGTTTACATATTGTAAAACAAACTTGTTAGAATATGGGTAGTGACTACTGTTGTTATAATTACATGATTCACTTTTGGCATACTATGAATTTGAATTATTAGATGTAGAATTGAGAAAATGACATGTTAACTTATTGGATTTGAACAATTACCATATTAAACGATTACACGTTAGGATAGAATTTATTGTATGCTGAATAGAACATGCAACATAAAGTGGGCTGAATATGATGACATGTGAAATAGGTTACAATAAAGACTTGAAAAGAATAGTATGCCAAATTTTACAGTAAATAGGAAACTGTAACCACGCTTAGACACGAGGTTAGATTACACTTATGGTAGAAGTCTGCCCAGAACCGCCCGACATATCTAGCATCCACAAGTGGTAAATCTAATGTGAGGAGTCTAAGTGCATAAATAAAACATGTAATGGTGCTAAGACACGTGGTTAAGTCAACTTGTGGTAGAAGTCTACCCGGAATTGCCCAGCAAATCCAGCATCTACAAGTGTTGGCTTAATGTGAGAGGTCTAGTGCATAAATATATATATATATATATATATATATATGTAAGTAGCAGTACTGATAAACATCATAAATTGTAATTAATGGAATTGAAAGAAAGATACAACAGTAAAAGGATTGGAATAAACTGGGAATGAGAATAACCTATTATAAATAAATTACGTTAATGAGAAAGCTATATAATAGGTAGATTTGTCCTAGGGAAAAGTGAAGATTATAACTTAGGTTATAATAAACTAGTAAGGAAATGAGACAACTGGTGACATGAGATAAGTGACACTTAATTGTAAATTAAGTAATCAGTAATTCGGGAAAACTTGAAACCAGTTGTTTGTAATAAGTAGAAAAAAAGGGTAAAATTTATGAAATGTAAGAAGTTGTACTTAATTATAAATTAAGTAATCTGTAAAATTGGTAGCCTGAAATCTGCTAATAAACATGTTTAGGTTTGTCCTAAGGACAAGAGTAAATTATAACTTTGGTTATAATAAACGATAAAGGGAGTGGAATAACATATGTAAGGAGATAAGTTGTACTTTATTGTAAATTAAATCATTTATAAGAACAAGAATCTGAAATATACGGGTTAGGAAAACATAAGTTATATTTAGGGGAAGAGAAACTTATTAGTGGACCTTAGTTAAGAGAACTAAGTTAATAAGTAAACAACGATAAGTTGTAGTCACAATGTAAGATTGAATTATGATTATATAGGAAAGAATGGGGAAAACATATGAAATGAAACAAGTTATATTTAATCATAAATGACAAGTGACATGTTAAATAGAAAACATGTTAAATAAGATATACTAAATTAAATATTAAGTAAAACATGTTATTGTAACATTGAATCAAACAAGAATATAGGATTGTGGATCCCAGACCTTGGACCACAATCTAGAGAATAACATGTTGTTGGCTTAATAATAAACTTAATTGGGTTAAGTTATATGACTGAAATTAATAAGAAAGAGGAACTTGGTAATTTGAATAAGAAGTCAATGTGAGAGAGAATAACCAAGTTAAAGGGAAATCTGATGAGGTAAAGCAAGCGCATAAAGAAATGTTTAGACATAGGGTCTAATAATATTATCAAAAGGAGGCGCTTGGACCAGTCCGCACGTTTGAGGGAGAATAACCCAACGGGGTAGATCAACGTGGTGTCATGAGGCTCGAGGGGAGCGCACACTCATATGATTATTCTGACGGCTCCGAAGGACTAGAAGGGGAAGCATGCGGCTTCCTGAGGTACGTAAGGTGCTCCTGGTAGTCCTCTATGCGGTGGGAGATGTTTAGGTTGTACTCGTAGAGGTTGGGTCTACGCGTTACTACCGGGTGGGTAGGCCTTGACTGCAAAAGTAGCTTTGCAGTCAGAATGTTGTGACGTGGTGACACTAGGGTGATTCGGCAGTCGCCTCAATAGGAAGGCAGAGGTCAGGACCAACATAGATTGTACATCATCGGGTGCCCATCATTGGCAGCCAGTGGGATGCGAAATGACTAGAGCTAAACCCAACAGACCATTCACCTTTCACTATCGGGATATGGTGGTTGAGGGGAGATGCCAACTGGATGTCTAGATTATTTGTTAGGGAAAGTTTCTTAGCTCTTGTAGTCTTTACTAGTTGAGAGAGGGGCCGAGGTGGGGCCATAACCACCACGAAAAACAGGCCCGAGGGATATTTGTATTTTGAGACTCTTAATGGCGGGCCTGTACAGATATGGAAAATCTCCCGACCGAGTTCCGTGTTTCTTGTATCTCCCTGCACGAAACTCGGTGCACATTAGAGGATATGTGCAGTTAAGGCATCGAGCTACAATTATCGATACGTATGTAGGAAAGTCTAGATACATGCATGTCTACTCTGGGTGGCGTATCATAGGTTGAGGACATCACTCTGTGATAGAGTCTGATTCGATCGAAGGTGGCAGCCTGTACGCTTACGTAGCATGGTATGACTGATATATGCAGAACGTAACATTGTTATATAGAGGTCCATACATCACTTCGACGTAGGATGAGGGACTACGCACATTCCTGTGGCATTATGGTAGAGACCGTGCGAGTGGGGTACCATAGAGTGTACCTTAATATTGGATGTAGCTATATATGTACCATATTAGGTTACTCAATCGGGGAGTAAATGGGTACGATGTGTGTGTAAGCCTTGAGTGCTGTTAACCCAAGTAACCTAATAAATAAGTAAATATGACTGAACAGTATATGTAGGAATATCCAAAGTGTATAGTTTAAATCCAGTCACTAGAACTTGTGTTCGGCCCCTCCTCATAACATATTCGCCGGTTAGATTTGTGGAAGAGACATGATAGCTTTGGATGCTAGTTAGCATAGATTATTAATACGGTAAGGCTATATTTTGATTAAATTATATTTTATCCATTCCGTTGTGAGATATTTTCTAAGCTCTGACATGTTTTATGTCTCTGTCTTTTCTACAGGATACCAGAACAAACTAACACGAGTTTCAATAGATTAGAATTTTGAAAAAAAATCATGTGTCGGAATTCGGGTAGTTACACACACTATGACACTGCAATTATGGTATAACATAGGTGATCGGTTAAATCTTGCCCATAGTTGGAAACGAAAATAATATACTGCTACTTTTAATACTCGAAATTTGGTTTGTAATTTTGTTTTCAAATTTGAAATTTGAAATTGTTTGGAGATGTAAAAGAAATATATACGAACAATTTTCATAAAGAGAAACGTTTGGTTAAACGAGTTTTTAACATTAAATAGGTTTTGTTTTAAAAACAAAGAAAACGAGTTTTGTTTTGAAAAAGTGAAGTTTAGTTTTTCTATTTAGGAAATGTAGTAATTCAAAATGATTTTGTAAATGGTCTAATAGTATTTTCTTATGAGCTTCTGCAAATTTCGAAGTCAATCGGACTACTTTTTGGAAAATAATATTATTTTATTAATATAATATTATTATAATATTTGATTCAAAATTTAAATTTAAATTGAAGCCAAATATTTGAAATATCATTTTCAAATGAATTTATATATGTTTAAAAAGGTAAATAATTATCTTGGAAGCAATTCAGGTTTAGTTTAATTAAACGCCACTATTTGGTCTGAATAGAACTAGTCGCACAACGACAATTTGTGAATTTTGACTAATAACTTTGAACGCTTATAACTTGAGCATTTTAAATTGGATTTCAGCGAAATGAAAAATGTTGGCTTTCAAAGAACATTGATTTTTAAATGAAAAGGAAGTTTTCAAATTTCGGTGAATAGTTTAAAGTTACATTTAAAACAATTTTGGAAAAGGTTGTTGTAAGCGTAGTTCGTCGACCGTAACTATAAATAGTTATTTTTAATGTTTTAAAAATATGGATTTTTTTTGTAAAATCATTTTAAATTATTTAAATGTTTTGAATTGGAAAATTTTGGTTTTGGATAATATAAATGTTATTTTGATCAAACTAGCTAATATGATCTATTTTGTAATGCTATTGTAACATAGTTATAAAGCTTCTTTGAAAAATAATATATTTTGAAGTTTTTAACCCGCAAACTATTATACGAACTATAAGTAATCACCCTCAAACGGTTTGTGAAATATTTTAAAGGTTTAAAATTATTAAAATATTTAACATTGAGTTTACATTACTTATTCGATATTAAAGGGATTTTCCAATTATAAATAAATTGGAAATGTTTGGAGATAAATCTTCAGATGTTTGATATTAGTTCTATAGATGGAGACTCTTACTATTCAAGCAATTTAAATGGTGTTTACCATTGCTTCGCTTATAGTATGAGTTGAATACAGAGATTGATATTGAGAATAAGTTGATGATATTTCTATCCATATCTAATATCAACGGGTTTGATAAATTTCGAGCTAAGATAAGGGTTTCCCAATTTTTTTGAGATAAGTTGGATAGAAATTGTCTTCGGATATTTAATATAAATTCCACAGTGTAAACATGGACTATTTGAGGAATTTGAAAGATATTTATATCATTATTCCGCTTATAGCATTCGTTGATTATGAGATGGTATCTTCAGTAATATCATTCTTAAAATTTGATGAGATTGAGTTATGGAGATTCATTTTGTAATTGGGAACTCAGTCAAATTTTTTATTTGAGAAATTTTGAAAGCAAGGGATGGAAGAATCATAATCTTTTAATTAATATTAAAGAATGGAATTTTGGGTAATCCTTTTAAAGTGGCAGCCGGGATTGAAAATATTAAATGTGGATTAGTGATTTTCAATGAAACTTGGTTTTGATTTATATTGTAATAACCCGGAAATGCGAGCCAATTTAAAATTTTTATTTTGGCAATTTTAGCGAATTTTGAATATTTAAAATGAATTATTTTAAATAAAATCGACGAGAAATTTATTTTGAATTGAATTCGACGTATATATTTATATACGTCGTCGTTAGAATAAATAATTTTATATATATATAAAAGGAATTGAAAATGGCCCTACAGTACGATAATTCGATTTCAAAATTCAATTGAATGTACTGGGTGCAAAACAAACCGGATTTTAGTGAAACCAAAAGCAATGGAATCTATTTGTGAATATATTTCTAACGAATCCGAAAAATCGAAATTTCATAGCGGGAATCAAAAGATATGTCCAGTTGAAAATTCTGAAAAGTCGCTATGGAATTCAGGCCCTTAAAATGGAAATTTTGCAAATGACCTCGGATTTGGACGAAACCACTTTTGTTGGAACCATAATGTCAAATTATTGTTATGTTTTAAATTTCATAATTTTTTGAATCAATATGTGAGCATGGCAAAGGAAAACGCGTTTGACCAGTTTCAGTTGATTTTAATCGACTGGAAAATGGCCATTTTTCAAATGGCCTCAGAATTCGTCGAAACTAGTTTTTTTAGGACCGTATCGTCAATACGAAGCTAGAAAATATTTTTCTGGAATTTTTAGAGTTCGTATGTGACCCCGGTAAATTGAAATGCGCGTTCAAATTCAATATATAGAATTATATGTTGATTTTAACGGAAACTGATCGAAACGGTCGAATCAGCTTATGGTACATGTCCTATTATGTTCGGAATGGGGGTGAAATGCTATGGACGACAGGCGGTGGGCCTCGTTTAGAGGTCGTAAGAAAAAGTCAACTTTTTGTAAATTAAATAATTAAAATAATAAAAAAAATAAAACTTCCCTTCCCCTTAAAAACCGTTGCCCCCCCCCCCCCTCATTCTCAGTTTACCGAATCGAAAAGGAAAAAAAAGAGAAAACGACGGAGGCCGCTCCCCCTTGTCGCACCGCCTCCACCATCCACAGATCGCCTCCCCCACCGCCTGCTCCTCCGCCTCTTCTTCCCACCGTCGTCCCCCTCTTCTTCTCCTCCTTCCTCGTTCGACTCACCCAGTCCCCCCTGAAACCCGCCGCACCCCCTCCCTCCTGAAACCTTAGCCGTCCTCTCCTCGACCCTGCGCCGCCACCACATCCCCTCCGACCCTCTTACTCCCTCCGTTTCCTCCTTCTTCGGTCCTAGAACGCGCAATGAACCCCTCCTCTCCGTTTGAAAACAATGTAAGCTTTAAATTCTAGTTTTATTTATTTTTCTTAAGTTAAAAACTTAATTTTTATTTGATAGGAAAGATAAAAACTGAATTTTTATTTGATAGGAAAGTTAAAAACTGAATTTTTATATGATAGGAATGTTAAAAATATAATCTTTATATATGTAGCGAAATAAAAATCTGATTTTATTATATATAAAGAGATGTAAGGAAAAGGCGAAATCTTTATATTTAAAAAGGCGAAATCTTTATATTTGAAAAGGCGAAATCTTTATATTTGAAAAGGCGAAATCTTTATATTTGAAAAGGCGAAATCTTTAAATTTGAAAGGCGATCTTTTTATATAGAGAAAGATGTAATTTTTATATTATAGAAGGAATAAAAATGTGATTTTTATAATATATAGATAATAAAATTTTGATTTTTATATACTAGAGATATAAAAAATTTGATCTTTATATTAGAAGTAAAAATATATAAATATAATATTTATATAGAATGAAGCGCTGAAAAGTATATGGAATAAAAATGCGATTTTTATTTATTGAAATGAAGTAATAAAAATATAATTTTTATTTGAACAGCGTGAAAAGAACTGCATTGGGAGTTCATACCAATTCAGGCGATTCCGCAGTTCAACAGCAAAGCACGGCGCAGTGGAACCCTCTGTGAGAACTTCTCACTCTAAATTTTTTTATTTTTTTAGTTATATATATATATATATATATATATATACTAGGATGCAGACGGTGCTTAGCAGCACCCGACACCCGTCATCCACAGACCATGGATGGCTTGTTTGTTTGATTGATGTGTTGTGAAAATTGTTTGTGATGTTGATGTGAAATCGATGATAAATGTAGATAGTTGAAATAAATAAATTATCGTTAAAAATATAATTTTTAACGTGAATGTGAGTAAATAAATATTTATAAACAAATCGCCTGATTTGTTTATATACACTAATTTGACTGATATTGATTGGGATGATAAATTTTACACATCGCCCAACTGCACAAATAAAAATCTGTGTTTGTTGATTTGAAACCCCACACGGGTGTTGGGATGAAATTTGGCGTACAGTAATCCCAATTATTTTATTGTATGTCGATCGATTGGTCGACAGACTGTGTAAGCGTTAATTATTTATATTTGATGCTTATGCAGTTGTGTGGTGCACCTTTTGATTGTTTATCATAGCTATTATATACATGTGTTGTATGGAATCCATATAATTAACGTTATATGGTGATTGATTGGGCCTCATTCCAATCGGGAAAATAATGAATATTATAAAAGAAAATTCATGTGTTGAAACTATTTATGTGTTGAGTAAAATATTTTAATAATAAAATTTACATCTTCATCATATTTAAAATTAGAACTACTTCACGGTGGAGTCTGATTTAAAAATCAAACGCTAGATACCATAATTTTATAAAATATTTTACATAACAAAAATAGTGATGTGTTGACAGTACTCATGTGTGGAGATTAGTCGTGTGTTGAAAGAAATATAGATTCATGTGTTGAATAAAATATATATTCATTTGTTGAATAGAATAACGAATTTATTGAAATATATAAAGCCGTGTTGATTAGAGTTGCGCCTTTTTGACGTGAACGATATTTATATCGATTATATTCGTTTTTATAATGAATATAGGAAAAGAAGTGATTTCAAAATATAACGTTTTGAAAAAAATATCATTTATATAGTAATGATATGAAATATTCAATTTTGATGTGAAATTGAATGTAGCGTTGAAATGGTTTTGAAAACAAATTTAAAACGATTTTATAAAATACGTTTTAAAAAGGAAATCGACGAAATATATATATAATATATATATATATTATATATATAATGGCCTGAATAGAACGCGCCGCGCCGCGGTAGTTCGTGAATTTCGACCATTGACTTCGAATTGACGTTGCGGGAGATCCGACCGTCGGATTCTCCTAAAACCGGAACCGTTGGGTTCGTATCGAAAAGAGCTTTCCAATGAATATTAGAAATTTGAAATCTAATGGTTGGATTTGGAATTATGTCCAAATAAAATTTGGAAAAGGTCGTTGTAAGTGCAGTTCGATGGCCGTTGATGGAAATCGACTGTACGGGCCTTGATAAAATTATTAAAAATATCTATAATTTGTGTAAAATCATAAGAAATGATTTGGGAAAAATTAGGCTGAAAATTTCCATATTTGAAAAGATAAAAATAGATTTTTATCGAAATGAACTAGTTTTGAACTAGAATTAAAATCAATTTATTTTTGAAATAAATAAATTGAATTTGAAAGTGATTTTAAAAATAATCAATATTCCCAATACATGGATTGGACTGGAGTTGAATCGAAATTATCTTCGGAATATTTCGATGTTGGATTTCATGACTATACATATATTGTTATGGGAATTTGAAAGATATATTTTATATCGTTATTTCCAATACGATATTTGTTGGTTTCAGAATTTGATATTGAATGTAAGCCGGTATATTTTCTATTCAGAGCCTTGTATTTAATATCAAATGTGATTTGGGTTTATCGTGAATCGTGTTTTAGATGGCATTGCCTCTTTAACCCAGTTAAAGGCAGGATGTTGATTTTTGAAAAGATTAAAACTAAGTAGAGTTTTAATGAATCTTTAATTAGATTAAAATGTGAATTGATAATTTAAATTATCAAATCTGAATGGTGATCGAGAGTGGAGTACCACCAGTTTGGCTCCAAAGCGATAGTTAAATCTTTAATTAGATTTGAACGTGAAATGGTAATTAATTTTACCGATAACACTGTGGTGTTAGATATAGAGTAATACCAGTTTTGCTCCATGGGATGAATAGGTTGGGATTGGGAAATAAAATAAATAATTACTTCGGTGTGGTTCGTTAATCCCGACTAGTTTGAAATGATATCCAAAGGAAGATTAAAGAATAAATTTAAAAGAATTTATCTTCGATAAAATTAATGGGAACCTTTCCCTAAGAATGTGATTTTGTGAATAAAAGAATATTCTGAATTGGAATGAGGCGTTTGTGTGTTTGTGTAACATTTGTTTATTATATACGTGGGATATTTGGAAAGGCCGGGTTTATACCCATTCTGAATAACCGATTCGACGATATGTCGAAGATGAAGACGGTGGTCGAAAACCGGAAGTCTCCACATTGTTTGGGTGATTACAGATGATCTTGATTGGGCTGTACACCCTAGATGAGGGAATCAGTTGGTGATCGTCCAGACGTACTTGGAGATGGATGGATATGCGAGGAAAGTGCCTCCGGTTTCGTTCAGAACCAGAACGAACTTGTAAATCGATTATGTGTCTGACATTGGATTTTATTCTGTGTTGATTGATCTCTATTAAATATACATCTGTTTGGCGGTGGAGAATTTATTCTCTTGCTTAACGCCCTTCTCTGAGACGTACGACCTCAGAGGTTGTATATCGATGGACATCAGTCGCATTGAGTGAATTACCAATGTGGCACGCGTAAGTGGCAATTGATCAAGGCCTCTGTTGAAAAGCAAAGTCTTGTGGTTGATGATCAAAGCACGGCCTGTGTAGCGTAGCTTTGTGTATAACATGAATTCGCGAGCCTCACACCTCGGTATGAGTCAAAAACGGGATAGTGACTGCAGGGAGAGCACGACGTTTCTTTCTAGCTAGGGTGGTGTCAGTGACCTACCAGCTCTGACATTTATATACTTTTCACCTGTGTGGTTGTTGGATACGAGGCGCCTCGGATATAGGTCTGTAAGGATCGGGAAACGTGTGTTCAGGAATAACTAATCCTCAAAAGTAAGAGAGGACCGGCCCTGAAGATCCAAGGATCATAGTGGGGTCCTGGGACATTTTCTAGAGTGTCTCGAATCGGAGAGGAGCTTGCCACTTGCCTCGACTCATGATGGAATCCAATTTCCAATACGTGATAATTCGGTTTTATTTGTAGAACCTAGTATGGCGACATAGTGGTATGGGTCATTAATGCCGTCTATGATTGATATTTATGATTGAAATTGTTTTGACACTATACACTTATTAAAGTATCAAATAATGTGTTTTTAACGTATCAAGCATGCTTTGTATGTTATAAGGTAAAAAACCCTATCCTCCGACTTGCGTTGCACTGTGTGATGGGACCTGGGTCTTATAACAGCTTCATTTTTCTTTATTTAGCATTGCGCTGTTTGTTTTATGCACTGATATTCTTGGGAGGAAACCCGTTCCGTGTTATACGGCGTGGCCCCTTGATTTACCTAACTTTAAAAATAAAGATTAACAACTGTTTTAGTTCTCACACCAGTCACATGACTGACCTGGAGTTTATTGTTTTAACCTAAACTCTGGGTGCCCTTATTTTCGACACAGGCAGCTAGTAGTTTTGGTTTTGCAGATTTATATTCACAGGATCCTGATTTACAGCTGGAACGATGCGCGGAAATCTCTGTATCCGTGTATTACTTTCAGTTGTGTTTTGTATATTTTTCCGCTGCTATGTAATTTATTATAATCTTTGATATTCATCGAATGTATTTTATTCATTTATGCTCTGTATATTCTTGTATCTGATGGAATTGTTGTAATAACAATGAAATGTTCTTCCGTCTACGTTCTATTTTGTCCTGTTCTCAAAGTATCCGCGCTTTCCTTCACGGGGAAGTTACGGGTTCTTACATATATGTTATCGAATGAGAGGATTTGAGAATAACTTAATTATGAATTTATAAAGGTTTTGATTAACCGATTATTAGTGGAGATTTGGTTGAAAGCCTGTGTAATCCGTATTTTTTAAAAAAAAATTGTGCTTATTATTTGGAATGACTGGGACCAGATTTATGTTCGAAAACCATTCCAAATAATAAAACAACGTTATGAAGCAATTGAAGAATTTAAAGACATTACTAAAGACTGGGACCCTTCACATCGGAAGGACTATTTGCTGAATGTATTGATTGATTGGTTCCTAATCGAGATGGATTTTACATTAGTTAAGTGGCAAGTATTTCAGACATATTTGAAGGAATTTTGGATTGTGGTTTTGTTTAGACCCAGAACAAACTTGTATGGATTGTGTGTTTGACATTGTAATTGACTGCGTAGCACTTAACTTTATAAATATATATCTTCGTGGTGGCGGAGAATTCATTCTCTTAGCTTAACACGCTTCCCTATACGTATGAGCTTAGAGGTTATATATTGATAGAAATCAGTGATATGTGGCGAATGGACAATATGGCATACGTAAGTGATGAGTTATTGATGATCAAGCATGGCTTACCGAAGCGTAGATTTGTGTATATCGTGACCTCGACAAGCCTCACACCCCAGAAAATTGCTGAAACCATAAAGATGTAGCGAGAATATCGGTAGTCATCCCCTTCTAGATAAAAGGTGTACTATATTTTGGAGCACAGGTATTAACCTATGTGGAAAACTACTTTTGTGGTTGGGTTGATCCTAGTTTAAAGGTTGGTAATGAGAGGGGGATGACTTACTTAAGTGCAATCTAATCTACCTAGTAAGGGAGAGACCAGCATCGTGTTGGCAAAGAGCCCATTTGGTTCTCGTGGCGTCCCTCTAGACGCGTATCCTCGGTTCAATAAGGAAGTTTCTTTGCATAATCATGGAAATCCATTCTCCACTAGAGCTCGTACAGTTTTGATTGTATAGACTGCTGGTTATTGGCACGATAACGTCAGTATAATGGGATGGGGAATTAAGTTGGATTGATTAATGTATTTATTTTTGAAAGGTTTTTCACACTATGCACTACAATAATATGAAAGAGAATTTTCACGTATCTAAGCATTTTTTGACTATGATAAGGAGAAACCTCATCCATGTGTGCATTTGCATTGTGTGTGTGCCGCGAGACCTTATGTTAGTTTCATTTTTCAAAAATTCATTGCAAATTTCTATGCACTTGTATTCACATGGAGTAAACTCATTCTGTGTTTAGCGGCGTGGTCCGAAAAATTACCTAACCTTAAAATAAACCCTAGAAGCAACTATTTTGAGTTCTCACTCAAGTCTCATGATTGACTTGGAGTTTATTGTTTCTGCACCTAAACTCTGGTTGCCCATAGTTCTGCGCATGGGCAACTAGTAGTTGGGTTTGCATATTTATTCCACAGAGCCGGATTCCAGATTGGAGTTAGAGTTGTACTTTGGATCATTCTTCTTTTGTTGAGAGTATATTTGTGTTTTTTTCCACTGTGTTTCTCTTACACTCTGATATTTCTTATAACTCTGATGTAATATTATTGTAATGTTAATGGAAAAGTTCTTTTATTTTTGTGCAAATGCGTAAGTACCCCTAACAATCCGTCTTTATGAACGGTTTGAGTCGGTTGAATTAACGGAAAAATCCAGGTAAAAAGGCGGGTCGGTACAAAGTGACATCAGAGCATTGGTTTATATAAAGTTTTAGGTTATGACTCGTTTAAACAAAGGAGAAAGGACTCATCATAGTTGGGATTGGTAATATCCCTTAAGAATGTGGTTATTAAAGATAGGGTTAGTAATACCATAGAATGTGTTTCTAGAGTACTACTTTTGAGAGAGCGTCTTTTCACATAAAATAGATAATTTTAGATAAAAATAAAATAGAATCCATGTTAAGGGATAAACTTGGGTTAAATTTGTTAAGATATTAAACAAAACTTATTAATATGGTTAGAATTTGAAATAAACAATTAGTTCATAATAATAACCCTAGTAGTGGTGAAACAACTCTTAACTCTAAGATTTTCATTTCTTATTTTTAGGGTTGTATACATCTGAGTATTAGGTAGTGCCTATCTCAGTTTCTCTCGAGTAGTGATGATAGTAGCTTTGGTTCCAACTCAGAGAACCAGATTATAGATATATCTAGTTACGACTCTAGTAACAGACACTCGGTAGATATTTCCTCTAATGAGCATGAGATTATAGAGATTGAGGACTCTACACCCACTGAGGATCAGATGGAGTATCTAGATAGCAATGTAAGACTTGATTCTGACCAAGATGTATCGGAGGTAGATATTCCTGGTATGATGGTTATAGGAAAGGTTGTCCCTCCACAACAGGATGGTGACTTTGAGATGTACCAGTATATACCCCCAGGTCCAATGATTATGGACAAGATGACTAGAGCAGAGGCCGCAATTTACTATGGCACTAAGGTACCCCCAGGATTTTATGATGTTATGATTGATCCGGTATGGCAAGAAGTCTTAGATGAGAAGGATCGACAGTTGTTACGGTATGTACCTGAGGACAAGTGTCCTGAAAGAGACCTAAAACGTGAGTTAGCCGACGAAGTTGATGAGATTGTTGATGAGATGTAGCATGTAGATGACGAGAGCGATGGAGTAGTTATTGATGATGATGATGGATAAATGGCAGATGATGAGATAGAGATGATTGATGAGGATTTCACTGATGAGGATCCATAGGAGCTCAGTTTGTCTAGATCATCTGACGATGGGTCAGATACGTCGGAGGATTAGTCAAATTGAAAGAAATGGACTTTGTATATATTGTATATAGAGATATTAAGTTCTTAGTTGCACTAAGATGTTTTGGGCTAGGATGTATTTTGGCGACTAGTACCTTGATAGGTATACCTTTTGTTATTTCGACACAGACTACCTTAAGTACGTAGTACGTACTTGAGTTGGAGGATTCCATCATTTTTTTGCTTGGATATGGATGTACTCAGACATGATGATATATTATACTTTTTGGGTTGACTCTGACATTTCTGTTGTATTATAGAATTGTATATATACTATTCGATATCTTATTCATAAATCTTAAAAGAGTTTTCAAAATTTAAGTTGATAAGCAGATTCGTTTCGTTTTTAGGGATGAAATTTTTTAAGGGGGTGAATGTGACGATCCAGAATTTTTAACTAGTTAAAACTTAATTTTTGGGATATAATTTGAATTTTTAGGATATAAAATAGATTTAAATTTAACTTGGATTTGAAATAATTTTAATAAATATAAATATGATTAAATAATATTTTAAATATTGGTTTTTTTAAAATATAATGGTATGATTTTTATGGAAAATTTATCGAGTTTTGTTATAATAAGATTTTCCAAAATGTATTCATGAACTTAATAATCTTTTGATAAATTTTATTAATAAATAATTATTAAAAACATGATTTATTATTTAATTTGTTAAATAAAACATCATCAAAGTTCTGTTGACAATTAGTTAGTTGTTGTCGTAGTTTATCGGATGAATCATCAGATGTTTAATTATGTAAACAATAAGCAATAACATTTGGAAACGGTAGTGGTTGAGAAGCGTTGCGAATTTAGTGACGCTTATAAGCGTGGCTAAAGGTGTTGCTAACTCACACGTTGGTTTGGCCCATGGTTTTTAGATGGTGATTTTGATATGTGTCATTTTGCATGCTAATGTGCATCCTATGAGTGACATGTGTCCATGGGAAAAATTAATAAGATACCCTCCATGAGGCCTATACAAAGAGGTGCATACCTCTTCATTTTGTACACCATCCTCTTCCCTCTCTTCTGCACTCTCTCCCTCACACCCACCCCTTACCACGGCCTTGTCCCACCGCCACCTCCGGCATCCAACGTCGACCATCTCCTCTCCTAGCTTCACACCACCAAAACTCCTTTCCCCATCTTCCTTTGGCTCGACCAAAGCGTCCCCAAGGCGACCTCCTCTACCACCTACCACTTCCATCACCACCATACCACCCACCCAGCTCCGCTCCAAAAGCCCAGTCCGCCTCCTTTCCTACCCACGTGGACTCCACCTCCCCACTCTATGGTTTGGCCCCTTCTTGAATATATATATATGTACATGTATGTATTCACGTGCACATTCGATCAGCATAATGGTACAAGCGAAGCTCTACTCGACACTGTCTTCCAAACTCGACTACCAAAGATTAGAAATCTACAAGGGTGATAACTCTTTAATTTATACACTAGTTAGTATGCCCCATTTAGTGAAGATTAGTTAGTAATAATTTGGATAATTAACTAGTGTTGTTAACTCAAACCGGTTATGAATGTTCAAAGGTTGATATATGTTCGTTATGTATGATGGCTGCCTAGACCAGAACACACAAAACACTTAAGAGTTAGTGTTATAATGCTTGTGCACAATTATTATTTATTTATTGATGTTGATAATGGTTGTTATGGATGTTTATAGGGTTGTTAATTTTATGTGACACACGCTATGACACTGCAATTACGGTATTGTATCAGTGATTGGTTAAATCTCCTACATAGTCAGAAGCGAAAATAATATTATATTATTTTAATATTGGAAACTTGGGTAGAAATTTTATTTGAAATTTAAATTTGAAATTGATTGAAAATGTAAAGGAAATATATACGAACAACTTTCGTAAAGAGAAACGTTTGGTTAAATGAGTTTTTGATGTTAAATAGGTTTTGCTTTAAAAATGATGAAAATTGTTTCGAAAAATGTGAAGTTTGTTTTTTCTATTTTAGAAAACTTTTTAATCCAAAATGATTTTGAAAATGGTATATTATTTTCTTACGAGATTTTGCAAATTTTGAAGTCAATTAGACTAATTTTTGGAAAATAATATTGTTTTATTAATATAATAATATAATAATATTTGATTTTAAATTGAAATTGAAGTCAAATATTTGAAATATCATTTTCAAATGAATTTATATATGTTTATAAAGATAAATCATCATTTTGGAAATAATTCGTATGTAGTTTTATTAAACGTCCCTATTTCGTCTGAATAGGACTAGTCACGCAACGATGGGTCACGAATTACAGCCAATAACTTCGAACGCTTATAACATGAGCACTTTAAATCAGATTTCAACGAAATAAGAAACGTTTTCTTTCAAATAATGTTGGGTTTCAAATGAAAACTAAGATTTCAAATTTCGACAAACTGTTTTCAAGTTACGTTTAAAACAGTTTTGGAATAGGTCGTTGTAGGTGTAGTTCACTGACCGTAACTATAAATAGCTATTTTTAATGTTTTAAAAGTATGGAATTTTTTTGCCAAGTTAATCAAAAGTATTCTAAATTAGAAAATTTTGGTTTTGTATAATATGAAGGTTATTTTGATCCAACTAGCTAATATGAGCTGTTTTGTAACGCTTTTGTAACGTAGTTGTAACGCTTCTTTGAAACCAATTTGTTTTGAAGTTTTTAACCTATAAACTATTATCCAAACTATAGGTAATCATATTTAAATGATTAAATAATTAAAATATGTAATGTTGAATTTAAATTGGTTTATTACATATTAATTAAAGCGATTTTCCAATTATAAATAAACTGAATATGGTTGGAGATTAATCTTCGGATGTTTGATATTAATTCCGTAGATGATGAATCTTACTATTTGAGGAATTTATAAGGTACTTTATGTTGTTCTACTTATAGATGATTTGGATACGATAACTAATATTGAGGGTAAGTTTGTGATATTTCTATCCAGATCTAATACCAAGGGGTTTGATAAATTTTCGAGCTAAGATAATGGTTTCCCGATTTTATTAAGATAAGTTAGATATAAATAATCTTCGGATAGCTGATATGAAATTCCATGGTGAAAACATATACTATTTGAGGAATTTGAAAGATATTTACATCATTATTACGCTTATAGTATTCATTGATTATGAGAGATGCATCTTCAATAATTTCATTTGTAAAAACCGACGAGATTGAGTTCTGGAAATTCATATCATAATTGATAATTTAATCAAATCTTTTATTCAAGGAAAATTTAAAAGCAAGGGAATTTGGGAAGAATCATAATCTTTTAATTAAGATTAAAGAATGGATTTTTGGTTAATCCTTTTAAAGTGGGAGTCGGGATTGAAATTATAAAATGTGGATTAATGATTTTCAAAGAAACTGAGTTTTGATTTATAAGTTATCGAATGAAAGGATTTGAGAATAACTTAAGAATGAATTTATAAAGATTTTGATTAATCGACTACTGGAGGAGATTTGGTTGAAAGCCTATGTGATCCAAATTTGTGCTTTTAAAATTGTGCTTATTATTTGGAAAGACCGGGATTGGATTTATGTCCAAAAACCATTTTAAATAATAATATGACATTATGGAACAATTGAAGACAATGAAGACGGTATTAAAGACCGGGATCCTTCACATTAGAAGGGTTGTTTGCTGAACGTCTAGAATGGTTGGCTCCCATTCGCAGATGGATTTTATATCTGTTAAGTGGAAAGTTGTCTGGATGTATTTGTAGGAATTCCGGATTGTGGTTTCATTCAAACCTAAAATGAACTTGTATGGATTGTGTGTCTGACGTTGTAATTGACTGCGTAACACTGATCTTTATTAGTATACATCTGCTTGGTGGCAGAGAATATATTCTCTTAGCTTAACACCCTTCTTTGAGACATATGAGCTTAGATGTTATATATTGATAGATATCAGTGATATTTTGTGAATGGAAAATATTTAAGTGATGAGCAATTGATGATTAAAGCATGGCTTATTGAAGAGTAGCTTTGTGTATATCGTGACCACAACAAGCCTCGCACCTCAGAAAATAGCCAAAACAGAAAGATGCAGCGAGGATATGGGTAGTCATATCCTTCTAAATAAAAGGTGTATTACGGTATAGAGACCAAGTATTAACCTATGTGGAAAGCTACTCTTGTGGTTTTGTTGGTGCGGGATCCTGGTTTAAAGTTTGGAAACGACTGGGCATGACTTAGGCGCAATTCAATCAATCCAATAAGTGAGAGACTGACCTCGTGTTGGCAGTGAGCCCGTTTGATTCTCTGGGCATCCCTTTACAGGCATACCCGTAGGTTCGGAAAGGAAATTCCTTTTCCTAGTCATTTGTTGAAAACCCAGTCTCCACTATAAGCTCGTACGTTTTTGATCGTATAACATGCTGGTTACTGGCGGGATTACTTCAGCATAATGGGAAGGGGAATTATGTTGGCTAGATTAATATATTTACTTTCGAAATGTTTTTCACACTATGCACTAATAACAATATGAAAGAGGATTTTCACGTATCAAAGCATTTATTGACTATCGCAAGGAAAAACCTAGCGCATATGCGAGTTTGCGTTGTGTGTGTGCCATAAGATCTTATGTTAGTTTCATTTTTCAAAAGTCATTGCGAATTTCTATGCGTATTCACATGAAGTAAACTCTTCCGTGTTTAGCGGCATGGTCCAGTTAATTACCTAACTTTAAAGTAAACCCTAAAAACATCTAGTTTGAGTTCTCACACCAGTCCTATGATTGTTTTGAAGTTTATTGTTCCTATAACTATATTCTGGGTACCCTTATTTATCCATACGAGTAGCTAGTAGTTAAGTTTGCTGATTTAGTCCTCATAGATGGATTCGGGATTGGTGCTAGAGTTATACCTTGTATTAATCTTCTTCCGCTGAGAGTGTATTTGTGTTTCTTTCTGATGTGTTTCTGTTGTACTTTGATATTTCTTGTAACTCTAATGTAATATTATTATAATGATAATGGAAAAGTTTTTTATTGTTGTACAAATGTTTGGGTACCCCTAACAATCCGCCTTTATGAATGGTTTGAGTCGGTTTAATTACTGGCGAAAACATTGCTAAAAGGCGGGTTGTTACAACCTGATTCCAAAATAAGCAAGCTCTAATAGGTACTGCCTCTTTCATGAGATGCAAGGTCATGATATTGAACATTGCAAGCTATTCCATGATCTTATCGAAGCTCGTGTCAGGCGCGGCAAGCTACCCTAGTATGTCAAGAATCCTGCAGCAGCGACGTCTCCCGCTTAACCTCCAACCACATCGGTATAGGGGTAGAACAAGTTACCCACAGGGAATTGTCATAAATTAATCATGTCCTGTAGATTTATTTTGGATTTTCTAGACCTTAGTCTGACGCTTATGATTTTCCTTGTTGTTGGCGACTTCTTGCCTTTTTACTCTCCATATAGTCAATCAAAGCAGCAACGTCAGCTTGTGCACAAACGGAACTGCTTGTGGTCTCCAGTCATGCCTTAGTTTGTACTAACGACCGTTGTACTTTCGTGTTATCAATAAATATTTTCCATAGGGCTCTGGCCCCTCACTAGATCCGTCCAATATAAACACAGGGCTCCGGCCCCTCACTAAATATGTCCAGTATAAATATAGGGATTCAGCCACTCATTAGATCTATCTAGTATAAACATAAGTTTCAAGCCCCTCAATGGATCCCTCCAGTTTAAACATAGGGCTTAGCCCCCAATTGGATCGGTCTGGTGTAATATTTCAAGGCTTCGGCTCCACTCTCGACCAGTCGAGTATAAAATTCAGGCTCCGGCTCAATGCTCGACTAGTTGAGGACAAAATTTGGGCTCCGGCTTCCACTGGATCAGTCTGGTGTAATATTTGGGTTCCATATCCACGGTCGACTGGTCAAGGATAAAAAGTCAGACTTTGGTCTCTCTCCCTCTTTTGTAGGTATATACTTTCTCTGATAAGACTCAGTAATCTTAAGGCTTCTTATTTTCTTTATCTCCTGCATCTCGGGCTCAATACTCCATTCTAAATATGGTCCCATTAAATGTCAGATTTCCATTCTAATACAATCTCAACACTTCCCGGAGTTCTATTTTGTTACATACTTAGTGGTCTCGATCTTCTACTCGAACACAACCCTCGGTGGTCGTTGGACTATTCTGGCTATTCTTGGTCGTCTTGCCTTGGCAAAGCCACCTCAAACTCATCTGGTTGTTGTATACTCTGGATTTACGAATTCCGGGTTTCCTGACTTCCATGCTATATATTTTTGGTTATTTAGGCTCTTGGATCCCTATAGTCCTTCGGCTACTCTGACTATCTTAGTTATTTTGATATTCTATCTATTCTAGTTATCTCTCGTAAAATGATCTGAGGCGATCGTTTGCTTTCACCGGATTTCAGGCTTTTTGGTTATTTGGCTTTCTGCCTCAAGGTTAATTCGATCTAGTGTGATCATGGCTCTTTGGTTTTCTGGTTACAGAAGTTCTCTTGGGACTTCTCCTGGTTTTGGTTCTTAAATTGTTGGATTTCTAGTCTTCTCGCAAAAAACATCTTCCTTCATTCAAAGCAAGACATGTTTTAGAGGGCAAAGTGTTGACACGCTTTCTGGTAAAAGTTATCACATGCCATGATTTTGGTTAGCGACGCGCTTAAGTCTTGAGAACTTTGTCATAAAACACAAATTGATTTGATCGGAGTAGTGACTTGTTCGAAAAAAGCGCCGATTCGTAAAATCATCATTGATGACTTGGAAAAACTTCTATGGTAAAAATATGTGATCAACTCGGTCCGACTAGCCCAAAATGCTAGAGCTTGTCAATCCAATCATGTGGCAAAACTCGTCGCGGAAAAATATGTGGATTTCAGAAAAATCGTGGTTCGGGCATTCGAAAACAAGTGATTAGCATGGCATAATTACGAAAAATGTCTTGCGCAACTTGTGGTGTGATCAAACTTGGTAAAATCAGGATTTGGCAAAATCATGTGTCGATTACCTAAAAACAGCTGATCTGCATGGCACGATCATGAAATATGGCTTGTGTAACTCATAGCATAAAAATCTGGCACTTGGAAAAATTAGGGTTTGGCTCCGGCTCCATGCTTGACTAGTTGAGGACAAAATTCATGCTTCGGCTTCCACTGGATCAATCTAGTGTAATATTTGGGTTCCATATCCACGCTCGATCGGTCAAGGATAAAAAGTCAGACTTTGGTCTCCCTCTCCCTATTTTGTAGGTACATACTTGCTCTGGTAGGACTCAGCAAGCCCAAGGCTTCTTATTTTCCTGATCTCCTACATCTCGGGCTAAGTACTCCATTCTATATACGGTCCGATTGAACGTCAGATTTCCATTCTAATACAATCTCAACAATTGCCGGAGTTCTATTTTGTTACAAACTTAGTGGTCTCGATCTTCTGCTCAAACACAACCCCGGTGGTCATTGGACTATTCTGGCTATTCTTGGTCGCCTTGCCTTGGCAAAGCCACCTCAAACTCATCTGGTTGTTGTATACTCTGGATTTACGAATTCCGAGTTTCCTGACTTCCCAACTATGTATTTTTTGGTTATTCAGGCTCTTGGACCCCCGCAATCCTTCGGTTACTCTAGCTTTCTTAGTTATTCTGATATTCTATCTATTCTGGTTATCTCTCGTAAAATGATCTGAGGCGATCGTTTGCTTTCACTGGATTTCAGGCTTTTTGGTTATTTGGCTTTCTGCCTCAAGGTTAATTCGATCTAGCGTGATTGTGGCTCTTTGGTTACAGAAGTTCACTTAGGACTTCTTCTGGTTTTGGTTCTTGAATTTTTAGATTTCTAGTGTTCTCGCAAAAAGCATCTTCCTTCATTCAAGCAAGACATGTTTTAGAGGGCACAGTGTTGCCACGCTTTCTGGTAAAAGTTATTACATGCCACGATTTTGGTTAGCGATGCGCTTAAGTCTTGAGAATTTTGTCATAAAACACAAAGCGATTTGGTCGGAGTCACGATGTGTTCGAAAAATGTGTCGATTCGTAAAAACATCATTGATGACTTGGAAAAACTTCTACGGTAAAAATATGTGATCGACTCGGTCCGACTAGCCCAAAATGCTAGAGTGTGTCAGTCCAATCATATGGCAAAACTCGTTGTGAAAAAATATGTGGATTTCGGAAAAATCGCGGTTCGGGCACTCGAAAACAACTGATCGGCATAGTACAATTATGAAAAATGTCTTGCTTAACTCATGATGTGATCAAACTTGGTAAAATCAGGATTTGGCAAAATCATGTGTCGATTACCTAAAAACAACTGATCTGCATGGCACAATCATGAAATATGGCTTGCGCAACTCATAGCATAAAAATCTGGCATTTGGCAAAATTCTGGTTTGGTACATTCAAAAATAGGTGATCGATACGTAAAATTCATTAAAATCTATGTGTTCGTGCTTGGCAGGCCATTTTTGGTAATGAGATTGACGATCAGATTTCCCATGAAAAATTGGGGTGATCGGCATGGGAAAATGGCCATTTTCCACGGTCACGCATCAGGACGATGTAATGATCCGCATTGGCAGAGGTATTATAATTAATTTATTTAATTATATAAATGGTGGTGGTTTAGTGAATTAAATGGTCGTAGAATTAATATTGGTGAATATTTAATTAAAGTAATAATTAAATAATATATTTAATTCTGAAATAAACAGAATTGGCTGAAATGACGATATGGTGTGAACCGGATCATTTGTGATATTTAATTCAGCTTGGAATTGAATTTGAATAATGAATATATTATATAAACGATAGTTTGAATGTAGAATTATAATATAATTAAAATCGAGCTTGAAATGGCGTTGTAGTTCGTAAATTGGCGATTGGTACTTCAACTGAATGTATAGGATTCGTTTTGAGCCGGATTTCAGTGAAACAAGAAACGTATGCAGCTGGTGGAGTATATCGTTCCAGTGGAAGAAAAAAATTGGGATTTCGTCGTGTAGATTTTGATTCACGTCCAAATCAAATTTTAGAAAAGTCGCTGTGGAATTCCTTTATAATTTATAAAGGAATTATTTATATTTTAAAAAGGGATTTCAATATAAATCGAATATCGGGTTGACCCAGATTTGAAATATCAAGTTGTAAATCCCATTAGAGCTGTATGGTATTCCACTGTGGATATAGACGATAATATTTATTTTTAATATTAAATTTAATAAGATTTAAATATATTTATATATTTAAATGGGTCATCCAGAGCTTTAAAAATACGCTGTGTGAGCATACAGAGTCGGGATTCAATAAAACCAGTTTTGTTGGGACCGTAATGTCGAACTGTAGCTGCATGTCCAGTTTGGTGATTTTTGGGTATCACGTGTGATCATAGGAATTTTTAGAAGACGATTTAACAAAAAGAATATTTTGAGAATATTCACTACCAAAAAATATCTTCTTTCTTTTCTCCTTATAAGTATCCAACCCCTTTCACTAAACCCTTACTTTCCATTCCTCACGGTCAAAACATCGGCCGCCATCAATTCTTTTCCACGCACCATAAATCCACTTCAGAAATCCAAAGTAAAAATCAAAAGAAAATAAAATAGATTCTCTTAAATCATGGTTTGTGTATAATTGGAATCCTGGGCTTGCGCACTTCAAACTCGTGTCCATTTTGAAGTGTTCGACGCTCATTTTGGGAAGGGGTTTTGAAGCAGTGAAGACTAGGGTTAGTGATTTAGAGAAATAGAGTCTTTGATTCAGTTTTTGGTTTGTATATTGGGTTTAAGGGATCAAACTGCAAGTGTATACAATTTTTGGTGGATTTCCAGCATCAAGTTTGACGCATTCCTGTAACCGACGCTGGAAGGACGGCAATGGCAGATGGCGTGCGAGTTTAGTATTTTAGGTAGGGATGGATGGAGGTCTGAGCAAGGAATTCGGTGGTGATTTTTGTTTGAAGTTTTATGGAGTAGGTGGGGTGCCGTTGGAGATTGAAGTCGCAACAATGTTTGTGTGATGAGGAGCAGAGAACGGGGAAGAAGCAGTATTGATTGGGCGGGCCAAGGAAGTTAAATGGGCCGGTTGATGAAAGGGGTGAGGCCTGATATTAATTTTATTAAAGTTTCAATTTCAATGATAATAATGTATTAACTTGTAAAAGCAATAAATATTTCATACGTTATCGAAACTCAGCGAAACAAGATCCGTTAGGATCGTATGGATGGGCACTACCCAATGAAGCTTACTGGAAGTGAATTGTGGCTCGTATGAATTTAAGGCAAATTAAACTATTTGATTCAAATCAAACAACAGTTTATCGTTCTTTAACGATGAACTGCCAAAGTGAGTAAAATCTCACTAACTCTGAACAGTTTATAATTTCATGTTGTATTTTTAGAACTGTTAAATATTGGCTGATTGACTGTGTGTTGACTGTTTGATTGAACTGCTAGTTAGTTAGTTAAATTTCTATATTGATTCTGTTTAACAGAATATATCATATGGAACTGAAAGTGACGTTGATTTTGTTGTGTAACATCTGTGGATGCAGGGAGACAGGTTGGAGGAATCCAACTGGACTCCTCAACATTTATTTTACTGTTTTTCATATATTTTGATATATGATGTGATATATAATCTGCTGTCGATTATATGTGTTTGGACGATACTGATCATCGTGATTTGATATGTTGAATGCCATAACATACCGAAATGTTCATAAGGGAATATTTTCAAAGTGATATTTGAAATAAAATATTTATAAATGGAATATTTATAAATAAGAAATATTTATAAATTGGAATATTTATAAATAGGAGATATTTAGAAAAAGGGAAAACGTTATAAAAAGGAAACTGTTATATGAAGGAAATCATTTTTAAAGTGGAGAACCGTTACTAAAAGTAAATCTTTAAAATGAATAAATGTTGTTAAAAAGGGAATCTTTATAAAGCGAGTAAAGGAATTAAATCGAATATGGCATTTGTAAGGAGTTAAATCGAATATGGTATTCGAAAGTAGTAAATCGAATTAGTTATTCGAAAGGGGTTAGTCAAGTCGAGTCAGTTGAATAGAGTAATCGAATATTTGTTATTCGAATTAGAGTTAACCAGTTAGAGTTAAACCAGTTAGAGTTAACCAGATAGAGTAATCGAATATTTGTTATTCGAATTAGAGTTAACTAGTTAGAGTTAACCAGTTAGAGTTAACCAGATGGAGTTAATCAATTAGAGTTAACTGGTTAGAGTTAAACCAGTTAGAGTTAACCAGTTAGAGTTAACCAGATGGAGTTAATCAATTAGAGTTAACCAGCTAGAGTTAAACCAGTTGGAGTTAATCGATTAGAGTTAAAGTAAAAGGAGTTAATCGAATATAGTTTATTCGAATAGAAAGTAAAAGGAGTTAATCGAATATAGTTTATTCGAATAGAAAGTAAAAGGAGTTAATCGAATATTGTTTATTCGAATAGAAGGTAAAAGGAGTTAATCGAATATAGTTTATTCGAATAGAAAGTAAAAGGAGTTAATTGAATATAGTTTATTCGAATAGAGTAAAAGGAGTTAATCTAATATAGTTTATTCGAATAGAGTAAAAGGAGTTAATCGAATGTAGTTTTTTTGAATAGATAGTAAAAGGAGTTAATCGAATATAGTTTATTCGAATAAAATAAAGGAGA
Organism: Allium sativum; assembly: GCA_030737875.1. Taxonomy (NCBI): domain Eukaryota; kingdom Viridiplantae; phylum Streptophyta; class Magnoliopsida; order Asparagales; family Amaryllidaceae; genus Allium; species Allium sativum. Next base: position 136,348,887 of record CM060922.1, on the reverse strand, counting down.
TAATCGAATATATCGTTTATTCAAATAGAATAAAGGAGTTAATCGGGTATAGTTTATTCGAATAGAGTAAAAGGAGTTAATCGAATATGTAGTTTATTCAAATAGAATTAAAAGAGTTATCGAATATAGTTTATTCGGTAGGAGTTAAGTGAATAGAGTTATAGTTAAATCAAAAGAGTTAAGTGAATAGAATAAATTGAATAGAGTTATCGAATATACCTTATCGAAGGAAAGAATTATCGAATAGAAAAGATTTGAAAGAGATTTACGTAAGGAAGTTTGTTAAAGAATTAGAACTATTTCAAGGTTAGAAACGTTGTTTAGTTAAGGTCTGAGAGGTAGTATTACCCCAACTGGATTGACTTCATTTTTAACTAAGGAATGGTTAAGGTTCGACAGTAAAGGACGGTTAAGTGAATTTAGTAATTAAAGGAAATGGTTTGAGTTTCCTTTCTAGAGGTACACTAGCGAAAGGTGGTTCCATACCTTGTCTTAGTTGGAAATCCATTACCCAGTACGTGCCTGCGATTTTGATTGTATACTATATATGTAGAACGTGAGATGAAAGCGTTTCTGCTAGATGATTATTATATTGTATTAATAGACATTATTATAATATCAAAAGGTTTTTGATATAAAGATATTTGGATTCTCATAAGGGAAAAAACCCGTTCCGTTATACGGCGTGGTCTTATGAGATATCGATTACCTGCTTGAACTGTTTTAAATTGTTTTACTCACACCAGTCCCATAACTGACCCGGAGTTTATTTGTTTGTTTTCCCTAAACTCTTGGGTGCCTAAATTTGTACGGGCAGTCAAGTAGTCGGGATTTACAGATATACTGGAAGAGATTGGAGCAGGAGGCTTCAGGATTTTATAGCTATAGTTATTTCCACTGTGTTGTAAGTCTTGTACTTTGATAATGATGTATATCCAAGTACAGATGTATATTTCAAGGATATGTTATCTATTATATGATTATTCGTTCCGCTGTGAGATTCGTGTTACTCTGATGTTGTGTTCTTCTTCTTCTTCCATTCTAATTTTCTATCTTATCTTTCCTCACCCTCTATTTTCTTTCTATTAATTTCCTGATTTTCAGTTTAATTTGGGGTAGGACTTGTGTTTTTGGTCAGCTCAAATTGGACTGGAATTTTGGGTCATTACAATTGGTATCAAAGCTTAAGGTTAAGTGAATTACCTTGGCTCTGTGGCGTGACTCAGTAGAGATAGGGTTAGCAATACCCTAGATTGAGTTGAGTGTATATATATGAGTGAGCGTATTTGTTATTGATATAAAAATTGTTTTATATTGTGGGGATTTATTGGTTGAGTTTTTTATGAGTTCTGGTCGACTAGTTTGATCCACTGTATCGGTAGGAGTTTATAAACACTCGAATACGATGGGTCGACACGATATGTTTTGAAAAGAGGGTAAATTAAAATAAGTTTACCCAAGGTATATCTTGATATAGAGAAGATATATATATCAAAATTATAATATAATGGGTATATTGGTTGTTATTATAATCGAGTAAGATTATAAATTAAACGGTTATGTAAATAACCGATCAGAATTCATATAAGTGAAATATATGAAAGCAGATGAATCAAATCTGAAATTTAAATCAGAATGGAGATTAAAACTCTGGAGAATTGGATAAGTGTTTGTAAATAGATTTGGATTAAGAATAAGGAAAATTTAAGATTCTGTGAGATTTTAAATTGTTTTATAAGGAGTGTGAATTATATTTTGAAATGAATTTCAAAAGTGGAAATGTTTAGAAATGGTTTTATATTATTGAACTCACTTCAATCGCTGGAAAATAGATTCTGATGATGACAGCTACATCATCAGTATTCATTTCCGAGTTGTAAGTGATGAATTACTATCAGAGATACTGTTTTGAATTTGTTTTGGGAAAGACAAGTTGTGTTGAATTTCAAAATGGGATTTATAATATAGAATTGACTATAGAATTTGAATAAAGAGAATTCAAATAGAATTGAATATAGAAATTCAAAGGGAGTTTGAATATATGAAATTCAATGGAATTGAAACAGAAATTGAATATAGAAATTCAAAGGGAGTTTGAATATATGAAATTCAATGGAATTGAAATAGAGTTTGAATATAGAATTCAAAAGGAATTCAAATATAGAATTTGAATATATGGAATTTGAATATAGAAATTCAAATGGAATTTAAACTATAGAATTTAAATATATAGAATTTGAATAAAATTTGAATAGTAATTGAATAGAATTAACTAAGTCAAAGAGGAATTAGTTAATCGAGTTTTGAATTTGAAGTTGAACTTTGAAATATGAATTGGATTTGTAAATGGATATTCGAAATCGAATATAGAACTTAAGTTTGAAATTTGAATTCAAATTAGTTAATAAGCAAGTTAAAATATATTTGAACATGACATGTTCAAATATGAAAGTGAAATAGACTAAAGTGTTAATTAAATTAATCAACGAATCAAGTTAAAACGATCAGGTATAGTTAAAATAGATTTGGGCAGGTATAAATATACATGAGATAGGTATAGATAAGGTATGAAGGTATATAAATAGAATGCTCGACGGAAAGGTATGTATTTAATTCATATATGAGATTTTATGCGCCGTATCAGCTAACCGCTTGGCTTTTTTTTTGGACTGGTGAGGGCCATGGGAGGCTATTTGAAATATCCCGATGCTCCTGGTACAAAGGAGGTTACGGCGAATTTTTCCGGGAACTTAAGGAGTTAGAATATTTTTAAGATAATTTGATAGTTAGAAATCAACGTATCGATATATATATAGAAGTCGATAAGGAAACGAACATAGAAATAGAATAGTAAAATCAAAAAGGAAGACTAAGAATACAATCTACTAAGAATAGAAAGAGGAAGCGTATACGTGTTTAAAAGTGAATAAGTAGTTGTATGGTTTTGATTATTCGAGTAAGTAATCATATCTGTTTTGATGTAATAAATGTTATTCAGTCAAGGTCTGAGAGGTAGTTGTACCCCAACTTGATTGATTTCGTTATTAACAAATAAATAGTAAGATTTCAGGCTCGAAGATCAACGTTGAATGAGAGTTAGTTAAATATAGTATTTGGGTTGTCGTAACGATGTTTTACGCAACATCCGTTTTAACCCAAATAAGTGTAAGCTTGGAAATATAATAAAGAATATTTCCTAAGTACAGAAATAAATGAGATCGGAAAAGAGATAAGTAATTGGAATATTTTCCAATTATAAATAGCGTATATTTTCTAAAGTTTAGAAAATAAAGGAAGGCAATATTCGGAAATGTTTTCCAAATAACATAAAAGGCCAATATGGTTATTGAAAGTATTTGGTTAACAAATATTGATAAAAAAATAGAGAAGTGATTTAACTAATGGAATATTAATTAAGGGCTCAGTGACATGTTCAAAAAGAAATTTTGATTTTTGAAAAGAGTAAACTGTTTGAAAACTCCGAGGGAAAGACTGTTTGAATTAAAAACAAATTTAACAAAAAATTGTGAAAGCAAATTTGAATTAAAGTAAAGTCAGTAAAGTGGTTACTGAGAATGAATTAGAATGATATCAAGACAAATTGGATTGTGAGATTCAAATTTGAAGTGTAATGTGATAATCAAGTTAATAGTTGGGAATCGAGGAGAAACTAGAGTTGAAATGATATTTGGCTCGGATATAAGCGAATGGTTGTGTTGTGGATAAAAGTAGATTGAAATTTGATTGGGATGACCCTTGTATCTGCTGAATTGATAACAGGCGGAAAGGATATAATGATATGCCGACAAAAGGTACAAGTTTATATTTCTATTGGATATAAGATTTATAAGCCGAATTGGCAAGCCGCTTGGCTGTTTGATTTTCTTTTGGGATGGAGATGGCCCGGAGGGGCGAGTGGTAGTTTAACTTATTGACCAGTACAAAGGAGGTGCTGGCGAAATTTTTCGAAAAGTTAAGGAGTTAGAAAATTTTCAGGATTTTTGGAAATTTTCGTTGATAAGAATTAATTAATAATTAAATTGAAATTAAATTGGTTCAGTTGAAACTAAAGTTAAGAAGTGAACAAATATGTTCTAATCAGTCGATAGGGTTGTCCTCTACCTTTTAGCAATTTCGAGGACGAAATTATTTTAAGTGGGAAAGATTGTAATGACCTGCATTGGCAGAGGTATTATAATTAATTAATTTAATTATATAAATGGTGGTTTAGTGAATTAAATGGTCATAGAATTAAATATTGGTGAATATTTAATTAAAGTAATAATTAAATAACATATTTAATTCTGAAATAAAGAGAATTGGCTGAAATGATGATATGGTGTGAACCGGATCATCTGTGATATTTAATTCAACTTGGAATTGAATTTGAATAATGAATATATTATATAAACGATAGTTTGAACATAGAATTATAATATAATTAAAATCGAGCTTGAAATGGCGCTGCAGTTCGTAAATTGGCGTTTGGAACTTCAACTGAATGTACAAGATTCGTTTTAAGCCGGATTTCTGTGAAACAAGAAACGTACGGAGCTGGTGGAGTATATCTTTTTAGTTGAAGAGAAAAATCGGGATTTCGTCGTGTAGATTTTAATTCGCGTCCAAATCAAATTTTATAAAAGTCGCTGTGGAATTCCTTTATAATTTATGAAGGAATTATTTATATTTTAAAATGGGATTTCAATATAAATCGAATATCGGGTTGACCCAGATTTGAAATATCAAGTTATAAATCCCAGTAGAGCTGTATGGTGTTCCATTGTGGATATAGACTATAATATTTATTTTTAATATTAAATTTAATTAGATTTAAATATATTAATATATTTAAATGGGTCATCCAGATATTTAAAAATATGTTGTGTGAGCATACGGAGTCGGAATTCGACGAAACCAGTTTCGTTGGGACCGTAATGTCGAACTATACCTGCATGTCCAGTTTGGTGATTTTTGGGTATCACGTGTGATCATAGGAATTTTTAGAAGACGAATTAACAAAAAGAATATTCTGAGAATATTCCCTACCCCCAAAATATCTTCTTTCTTTTCTCCCTATAAGTATCCTACCCCTTTCACTAAACCCTTACTTTCCATTTCTCACGGTCAAAACATCGGCCGCCATCAATTCTTTTCCACGCACCATAAATCCACTTCAGAAAATCAAAGTAAAAATCAAAAGAAATTAAAATAGATTCTCTTAAATCATGGTTTGTGTATAATTGGAATCCTGGGCTTGCGCACTTCAAACTCATGTCCATTTCAGAGTGTTCGACGCTCATTTTGGGAAGGGGTTTTGAAGCAGTGAAGACTACGGTTGGTGATTTAGAGAAATAGAGTCTTCGATTCAGTTTTTAGTTTGTATATTTGGGTTTAGGGGATCAAACCGCAAGTGTATACAATTTTTGATGGATTTCGAGCATGATGTTTGACGCATTCCTGTAACCGACGCTGGAAGGACGGCAATGGCAGATGGCGTGCGAGTTTGGTATTTTAGGTAGGGATGGATGGAGGTTTGAGCAAGGAATTCGGTGGTGATTTTTGTTTGAAGTTTTATGGAGTAGGTGGGGTGCCGTGGGAGATTGAAGTCGCAACAATGTTTGTGTGGCGAGGAGCAGAGAACGGGGAAGAAGGAGTATTGATTGGGCAGGCCAAGGAAGTTAAATGGGCCGGTTGATGAATGGGGTGAGGCCCGATATTAATTTTATTAAAGTTTCAATTTCAATGATAATAATGTATTAACTTGTAAAAGCAATAACTATTTCATACGTTAAAACTCAACGAAACAAGATCCATTAGGATCGTATGGATGGGCACTACCCAATGAAGCTGACTGGAAGTGGATTGGGGCTCGTACGAATTTAAGGCAAATTAAACTGTTTGATTCAAATCAAACAACATTTTATCGTTCTTTAACGATGAACTGCCAAAGTGAGTAAAATCTCACTAACTCTGAACATTTTATAATTTCATGTTGTATTTTTAGAACTGTTAAATATTGGCTGATTGACTATGTGTTGACTGTTTGATTTAACTACTAGTCAGTTAGTTAAATTTCTATATTGATTCTGTTTAATTGAATATATCAAGTGGAACTGAAAGTGATGTTGATTTTATTGTGTAACATTTGTGGATGCAGGGAGACAGGTTGGAGGAATCCAACAGGATTCCTCAACATTTATTTTACTGTTTTTCATATATTTTGATATATGATGTGATATATAATCTGCTGTCGATTATATGTGTTTGGACGATACTAATCATCGTGATTTGATATGTTGAATACCATAACATACCGAAATGTTGATAAGGGAATATTTTCAAAGTGATATTTGAAATAAAATATTTATAAATGGAATATTTATAAATAAGAAATATTTATAAACTGGAATATTTATAAATAGGAGATATTTGAAAAAAGGGAAAATGTTATAAAAAGGAAACTGTTATAAGAAGGAAATCATTTTTAAAGTGGAGAACCGTTACTAAAAGTAAATCTTTAAAATGAATAAATGTTGTTAAAAAGGTAATCTTTATAAAGCGAATAAACGAGTTAAATCAAATATGGTATTCGAAAGGAGTTAAATCAAATATGATATTCGAAAGTAGTAAATCGAATTAGTTATTCGAAAGGGATTAGTCGAGTCGAGTCAGTTGAATAGAGTAATCGAATATTTGTTATTCGAATTAGAGTTAACCAGTTAGAGTTAAACCAGTTAGAGTTAACCAGATAGAGTAATCGAATATTTATTATTCGAATTAGAGTTAACCGGTTAGAGTTAAACCAGTTAGAGTTAACCAGTTAGAGTTAACCAGATGGAGTTAATCAATTAGAGTGGACCACTTAGAGTTAAACCAGTTAGAGTTAACCGGACGGAGTTAATCAATTAACCAGTTAGAGTTAAACCAGTTGGAGTTAATTGATTAGAGTTAAATTAAAAGGAGTTAATCGAATATAGTTTATTCGAATAGAAAGTAAAAGGAGTTAATCGAATGTAGTTTATTCGAATAGAAAGTAAAAGGAGTTAATTGAATATAGTTTATTCGAATAGAAAGTAAAAGGAGTTAATTGAATATAGTTTATTCGAATAGAGTAAAAGGAGTTAATCGAATATAGTTTATTCGAATATAAAGTAAAAGGAGTTAATCGAATATAGTTTATTCGAATAGAATAAAGGAGTTAATCGAATATATAGTTTATTCAAATAGAATAAAGGATTTAATTGGATATAGTTTATTCGAATAGAGTAAAAGGAGTTAATCGAATATATAGTTTATTCAAATAGAATTAAAGGAGTTATCGAACATAGTTTATTCGATAGGAGTTAAGTGAATAGAGTTAGAGTTAAATCAAAAGAGTTAAGTGAATAGAATAAATTGAATAGAGTTATCGAATATACCTTTTCGAAGGAAAGAATTATCGAGTTGAAAAGATTTGAAAGAGAGTTATGTAAGGAAGTTTTTTTAAAGAATTAGAAGGGTGAACTTTGTCTATTTCAAGGTTAGAAACATTGCCCAGTTAAGGTCTGAGAGGTAGTATTACTCCAACTTGATTGACTTCATTTTTAACTAAGGAATGGTTAAGGTTCGATAGTAAAGTATGGTTAAGTGAATTTAGTAATTAAAGGAAATGGTTTGAGTTGGCATCACAATTGTTTGTTTAAACATTTGTCTAAGTCCAATGAAGAAGCTTTGGAAATGTTTTCCAAATAAGAAACCAGAAATGTTTTCTAACAAGGAAAACAAGAAATGGAAATGTTTTCCATTGTTAATAACGTATATTTTCCAAATTTAGAAAATAAGAAATATTGAATAAAGGGAAACAGGTGATAAGTAAATTAATGAAATAAAGAGATAAATGTTGAATGATGTTTGATCGATATAAATTTCCATTTGGAAAAAATATCGTTGTTTGCACACCTGTTTTTCTTCGATAGTTAAATCACAGACTATCGAAGTTTTGACCATTTTAATGTTGTTAATATAGAGAGACCGGATGTATTATTATCCAAAGAACCACTCTGTATTGGCATAAGCGTTGCGAATCATATATGCCAAAGGAAATTGAAGACAGATTTATGCAAGGGCTATCCTGTTTACAGAATAGTGCCTTCGGTTCATCCTGTTCCTGGATGACTTGTATGGACGGATGTCTGACAGAGATTTCCAGACGATCATATATATTGATTTCTCCAACCGTACCAAGAGTGGAAGCGGAGAAGGAAACTTCTTTTAGCTAACACATAATGTATGGTTGAGGATGTCAATCGGTGATTTGATGGATTTGACGATGTGGCATTCAAAGTGAATCTGATGTGATGATAAAGCGTAGCTTCTAGCCTCATCAACCGGTAAATGACAAAAATCGGGAAGGCAGCATGGCTAAGTCGGTCGCACCGAAGTAGGGTGTATAATCACCTGATCTAGAGTTTCATTTATTTCTAAAAATCTATTGTTGATGCTGTCCCATATGGGAAACGGTTGTTGATCCCAACCGTTGGTGATATACATTCGATACACTCAAGCGAAATCAGTGGTCGGTCATGTGTGGCGGGGTTGCAAGATGTTCTTGTTGAACCTAGTGTATTCCTTTCTAGAGGTACACTAGCGAAAGGTGGTTCCATACCTTGTCATAGTTGTAAATCCATTACCCAATACATGCTTGCGGTTTTGATTGTATACTATATATGTAGAACGTGAGGTGAAAGCGTTTCTGCTAGATGATTATTATATTGTGTTGATAGACATTATTATAATATCAAAAGGTTTTTGATATAAATATATTTGGATTCTCATAAGGGAAAAAAACCCGTTCCATTATACGGCGTGGTCTTATGAGATATTGATTACCTGCTTGAACTGTTTTAAATTGTTTTACTCACACCAGTCCCATGACTGACCCGGAGTTTATTTGTTTGTTTTCCCTAAACTCTTGGGTGCCTAAATTTGTACGGGCAACCAAGTAGTCGGGATTTACAGATATACTGGAAGAGCTTGGAGCAGGAGGCTTCAGGATTTTATAGCTATAGTTATTTCCGCTGTGTTGTAAGTGTTGTACTTTGATAATGATGTATATTCAAGTACATATGTATATTTCAAGGATATGTTATCTGTTATATGATTATTCGTTCTGCTGTGAGATTCGTGTTACTCTGATGTTGTGTTCTTCTTCTTCTTCTATTCTAATTTTCTATCTTATCTTTCCTCACCCTCTGTTTTCTTTCTATTAATTTCCTGATTTTCAGTTTAATTTGGGGTTGGACTTGTGTTTTTGGTCAGCTCAAATTGGACTGGAATTTTGGGTCATTACAGACGATTAGCTCAGGAAATTGGCTTGGCAAACATGGAAATTTTGGGTCATAAATTTCTTATCCTAGGAGGGATACAAAATCCCCATGTCATGACTCTACCCAGGCACCGATTTCTCCATGTTTGGCAAAGGACCCGAAAAGTGGCAAATCTGAGGGATTCGAAATTGGATTTTGCCACGCCGCTTTTGAAAAATTGGATTTTCACATGCGGATCGCGTATTTTCATGTGATCATCACACATTTGCCACTATTTTTTGGGATTCGAAATGTGCAAAATGAGGAAAGTGGAAGATTACTTGACCACTTGATTTTACTGTATTGGTAATGCGTTTTGGTATGCTCAACACGCGTTTTCACCCAATTTTAGGATTTGAAATATATGAGACCAAGAAAGTGGCAGATCACTTGACCACTTAATTTCACCATGATCAGCTGTCTTCGGCACGTGTTTTTACCAATTTTTCAGGAATTCATGATTTTTCGACTTGGCTTTGGTTTTTCGACTCCGATTTTGAGATATGAATTTCGTATCCTCCAGGAATAAGAAACCCAGGCTAAAACATCCAAAATTCACTTATAAACACCCCCAAGCTTGGCATTCAAAGGGGTTGGCTCATTTACGCTTTTGCATACAGAATTGAAGCTCTCAAGCACCATTAATGGATGCCTTCATCTACCCAATGGATTTTGTACTATTTTTGGATTTATAAATGTTGTACAAATTTTTGCCTACAACATTTGGACATCTTCTTCGACTTTTTCATTAATTTTGGGCATTTGTGGATATCTTTGGAATTTCTTGGACGTTGAAGCCACTTTTTGGACATTGCTCCATATTTTGCTCAAAGTTTAGAATTAACAAATATTTTGCAGTTTTATTACAAAACATTGTACACAAATATTTCCTAAACTTGTATAACTTTTGTAATTACCTACTATATGGTGAATGATTACAATAAAGTGGATGTAGGCATTAGTGCCGAACCACTATAAGAAGTTATGTTCTCCTTGCATTTTATTACTTTGGATTTGGATTATCATTTTTCTGCAAAACGTACACTAGGGCATTGGCGTGCGCGAATAACGACAATTCCCTACGTCAACATAAATTCTTCTAGAAAATTTTTCAACAAAATAAGATTTGTGAAAGTTAATAAATTTAAAATTTTTAAACCTATCCATGTTTCAAATTGTTTGAATTTTGTGTAATTTTAATAAATAATCTTTTATGGTAAAAAGAAGGAAATGAAAATAACAAGGGATATGCCAAAAAAATTACTATAAATACCCTTTCATTTTGATTTTTAATATTCCACTTTTTGAATACTTCGACTGATTTATGGAAATTATCACAATAACCTTTTTTAGATATGAAAAAAAATCTCGATGATTCAGAACATGGAGAGATTTTTTTTTCAGTCAGTAACATGAAATGGAATATGAATTAACTAAAATAATATAGATTTATAATACAAGACCCTCAGTTTATGAATAAAATTGAATTTCGAAAAGTTTTCAAAAACATTCTCTTGAACTAGACTAAGGAAAATTTTCTATTCAGCTTGGGATAATTAATTTCTTAAATCGTTTGATTTGCTTATTAGCTAGTTAAGAGGAAAATCGGTTTTAAATTAATTTCAGATTTACAGCTGAATTTTTTATTCGAGAATCATTTGTTTGTTTGAAGGTCACAACTATTCGGAGGTAAATGGGCAGCGTTGGGGAAATTATTTCTCAACTCGACAGATGGTAGATGTTAGCATGAGATTGTCAAAGGAGTCGAGAGGGCGATGCGATTTTATTATAGTTTTATTTAAAAAAATTAAAGTCAAATAGGCCCTTTTTGGTCCAAGTTCATGTCGCGCCTTGAAAGGGGTAGGCGGTCGACCACCCTCCTTCCCAGTGGTCGACCGCTCTCCCTATTCGGGTGTGACCTGAACCTGAGAAGCGATATATAATATCATATCTAGGTCTAGTACCTTATTTCCTCCATCTCCCTCAATTTGTAGCAGTTGAAACCCTACTCCACACCTCTATAAGCTCCAAATTCTGAAAAATCAACTGACTTAAAGCAGAATCTTTATATTGAATATGCAGAAGTGCAAGTGATATTATAACTTATCTTATACAATTATTATGTAAGTAAAACTTGATGAAGTTAATATATCAATATCAAAAGCAACATGTAAATGCTATAAAGTAAAGTGAATGATAACAGGAATTTTTATACTAGTTCAGAGCACCATCCTACGTCCAGCCCCAGACTACTTCTGGCTTTTAACTAACAATGCCCTCTCTTCAACCGATGGAATAGGTTCACAATAAACTTGTGCACGAACAACAAGATTCTAATACCTGAGCAACTGAATATGACTTCCACAATATAATAGGGAGTTTGACTATGATTTGTTTTCTTGAATAACACTGAGTAGCCAACAGTTTGTGCACACCCTTCCTATAATATTACCCTCAAGTATATAACGCGTTTATGAAGATTTGAAGGAAGTATATTGCTATTGAATCTAGAGATATGAAATATATTTAGAGATTCAAAAGCAATATGATCTTTTTAGTGAGCTGTTAGTTTGCAAGAGAATCCAGAGTTTAAGATCAGAGAATATAAGAAGAATCGATAAGTATTGGTGGCTTGTAAATCAATTTTGTGATGTATATATAATGACTGAAGAGTTTCAATGTTCATGAAGAGCTTCAGCGAAGAGAAGCAACCATTTCTATTAGAATAAAAAGGAATATCTTCACAAAAGAAGGTGACCTTTCAGAAATATGGCTGTTTTTGTTAGGTTAGTCAACTGGTATAAAATCACCAGTCAACTCGTAGAAAATATAAAATGTATGTATATTTGAATAATGGAAGAAAATAGTCATTACTGGGGTTTTTGTGCCCTACTAGTCAACTGGTAGTTTTTGAACCAGTCGATTGGATTAGGGAAGAAGCCCCACTAATTGCTGTTTTTAGCCATTCACACACACACATACACACACACACACACACACACACACATATATATATATATATTGTGCATTTGTGTTATATTAAATGAGGATAGATTTTAACAATAATCTAACAAACTAAACACACACATACATATATAGACACACACTAACTTTTCAATTGATCTTCATTTTTTCGTTGTCGTGAATCAAAAAACTCATAAATCAACATTCTCACCTTATTAGATTGATAAAAACCTTTTGCAATTTTGTAGAAATATTTATTTTCTCCCCCAGAATGTATGCTTGTATATATTTATCTCTCCTGAATATAAAGCTTCTCTGCAACATTTTGTTAGTATATATAATACATATAATTACCGTTTTAACTTCTCTGTAACAAAATGTTAGTATAATGTATTTAATACTATCTCCCCCTTTGTCATAGATTAAAAAGAATGTATAACATGATGAAGCAATAATCGAATATGAATAAAATATTTTACAAGTATTTACATGAAAAAATTCCAAGCTCTTGTCGAAGCTTGATAGGTATTTTCCAATAATGGTTTAATGAAAATATTTTCAATTTGATTTTCAAAATTTACAAATTCCAAATTTATAATTTGTTTCTCAATATTTTCTCTTAAGAAATGATGCCTTATATCAATGTGTTTTTTCTATAATGATTCACTGGATTTTTAGATAAATTTATTGCACTTGTGTTGTCGCAATAAATCATTGAATTACTTAAATTTATATTGAAATCTTTAAGTGTTTTTTGCATGTATATTACTTGAGCATAAGCCAATGCTGCTGATATGTATTTAGCTTCACATACCGATAGTGAAACACAGTTCTATTTCTTACTAAACCAAGATATTAGTGATTTTCCAATGAAATGACAAGTAGCACTGGTACTTTTACAATCCGTTCGTGATCCTCCACAATCAACGTCACTATATGATACTAATTCAAAGGAAAAATCTTTCGGATAGAGAAGTCCAAAATCTTTAGTGTTGCCAAGATAACGTAACAGACGTTTTACTGCTCGTAAATGCGATTCTTTTGGTTGGCTTCAAACTGTGCACATAAACAAACACTCATCATAATATCCGATCTACTGGCAATTATATATAAAAGCGAACCTATCATACTTCAATACAAATTTTGATCGACACTTTTACCCTTTTCAACTTTTCAATATGTGTTGTTGTACTCATAGGTGACAGATTACTTGATGTATTCTCCATTCCATAACATTTTACTAAGTTATTGCAGTATTGGTTTATCAAAATTCCATTTGAAAGTTGTTTAATTTGTAAACCCAGAAAATAAGACAATTTTCCCATATGTGACATTTCAAATTCACTAGTCATTATTTTGGAGAATTTATGACATAATTTCTCATTAGTAAAAAAATAATGCCATCTACGTAGATCAAAACTATTAAAATATTATTATTATCTCTTTTTATAAATAGCGTTTGATCAAACTTACCAATTTGAAATCCAGAATCGATCAAATAGTTTTTAAGATGCTCATACCAAGCACGAGGTGCTGGTTTTAATCCATATAATTCCTTTTCAATTTGCAAACGTGGTCAGGATATTTTTCATGTGCAAATAATAGCAGTTGTTCAACATATACTCTCCCCTTTATATACCCATCTAAAATAGCACTTTTAACATCCATTTGATACAATTAAAAATCAGGATAACATGCATATGCTTACAAAATCCAAATTGATTCTGGTTTGGCGACCGGAGCAAATGTTTCTTCATAGTCTATTTCTTCTTCTGGATTATAATCTTATGCTACAAGTCTAGCTTTGTTTCTAGTAATATTACCTAATTCGTTTGCTTTATTTTGTAGGCCCATTTTGCACCAGTAAATGTTTGATCACTCGGTCTTGGAACTAATTCCCAGACTTTATTGCATTCAGACTGATTTAATCCTTCTAGCATAGCAATTATCCAGTTTTCATCCATAGAAGCTTCTTTTTGAATTTTTGGTTCAATATTAGATAAAAAAGAAACATTACCTACTAGATTTAGCTGACTTCTTGTTCTAACATTTGAATTTGTTTCACCAATAATATTTTGAGTCAGATGATCTAGTGCTATTCTTGGTGGAGATCTAACTTCGTCAGTATTATCATTTTGATCGTTATTATTGGAGTTATCTTAAGTTTCAGCAGTATTGTCATTTATGTTATTATGAATAAGTGTGACGGCCCGCCCGCACCAACCGACATTTACTCCAAAGGTGCGCTGTACACATGTCCAGTTAGCACGGGACGGGTCGTGAAAAGGAAAAAGGAAGAAGGAAATGAACATACGAGAACCTGTAGAATGTCTCACAGCGCATAGAATAAAATATAATAACAACATACCTGACATAAAACAGGAGAGACAGTGCATAAGCTGAGAATTAGAACTAAACATCATAGCAGCGGAAATCCAAAAATACAGCTTATTACAACTTTCAAACTGTCTCAAAGCAAAGTAAGATAAATGAGGTACACTACTAATGCCCAAGTAGCGACCACCAACGACACAGGGAGAATGTGTATATATATATCATACGTGGAAGCCTCATGCCCGCCTCCGAATCGGCTACTCGCGCATCACCAGCTAACCTGTCTCTAGTCTGCTCGTGTGAGCACCCAGAGTAATAAGAGGAGACATAAAACTCTGGGTCAGACATAAAGCCTGGTATGAGCGATAAGCATCTAAAGTGAACAATAACAGGTAGACTAAAACATACCTGAACCTGGACCTGCAACCAAAGAGTTAGCACTACATACTGTACAACACTCTAAGGTATCATATCAAACGGTATAAAGATACGGAGGTGGGGGAGGTGTGCATGTCATAATGATGGAAAACAATCAAGCATAGCATCCATCCTCACATCTCTCACTCAGTGCTTAAATCATACGATATTCACCACTTCGATCACCCAACATTCCTTGCTACGATCACTTTGCCCCATGAAGTCATAAATGGCTTCACTGCACTGATAACGTAGCCACTAATTCCTCGCTATGTCCACTTGCCCCATGGAGTTATTCACCCCATCTGCGCTGGCTCATAGCCTTACCAATCCTTACTATGTCCACTTGCCCCATGGAGTTATTCACCCCATCTGCGCTGGCTCATAGTCTTACTACGCATCACCTGACCCCTCAGGTCGTAATGACCCTACTTCACTGATAACGTAGTTTTGCTACCATCACCTTGCCCCTCAGGTCGTAATGACCCTACTGCACTGATAAGTAGCCCATCATTCCTCTTTAGTGGTGAATCGAAGTTATGAACGTCGACAACTCCTTAGCACACGTCCCGCAGCAAAGTCCAATCATGAAGTGAACTCATTGGTTCCCAACTGGTTCCGAGATCCTGAGCTCTAACTTCCTTTGGACTACCTTTGCATCTCGGGTTATTGGTCATCACCATCGGATCGGATCGGCCATTGCATTCGGATCGGGTCGCGCCTCTTGCATCGGATCGGGTCGTGGTCCTCCAGCTCGTGGCTCCTCTTCCTGATTCGGATCGGCGTCACCACTTCGGATCGGATCGTGGTCACCCGTTCGGATCGGGTCGGGGTTCCTCCTTCAAGTCTGTTCGTGCTTTCCCCGCTGGTCGGATCGGGTCGGGTGCAACTTCCCTGATGGTCAGCTCGTGAACTTCTGAAATGGATCGGTTCGTGCCCCTCCCTTCGGATCGTTGCGCCTCATCAATCTGGATCGGATCGTGGAAAGGATTTGCGATCGGAGGTGAACATGCGGATCGCTGTCTTCGGATCGGATCGTGGCATATGTCCACGATCGGTTCGGGTCGGGAAGTCCGATCCGATCCCACTTGCAACTTCCTGCAGTCCTTCCAGCGAGCAGTTTACGCCATTCGATGGCGTTTTTGACCAAACTAACACTTCTAGACAATCACAAAGCATACCATATAGTCATAGCAGCGTACATAATCAACCCCAAACATCAAAACATCAACATGATAGGCTAAAATGGATCAAACATACCCAAAATCCCAAATTTCCCCTTAAGCATACTTAGGTGAAACTAATGATAGGATTATCAAAACTTAACCAAACTAACCCAAATTCATATCAGAGGTCTAAAACATCATTCCAAATTTTATAAACATTTTTCCAGAATTTTATCATGTTTAAATTCGCTAATTAACACTAATCACCCCTAATTAGCCATAATTAGTGCAAAACTAAGCAAATCACTCACCTTAGCCACAAAATAAACTAAGATCTGAAATGATTCTCTGATTTGATGCGAATTTCAATACCAAACAGCAGCTCCTTTGTTGATTTGGTGAAGATCCTTCTTGATTAGGGGTTGCTAAGCCAAATCCTTAACCTAAAGGTGATTTGGAGGTGATTTAGAGGTTGGAGGCCATTTTTAGGGTTCCTTGGTGATAAGTGGAGGCTAGAAAACTGAAATGGAATGATTCTCCATCTCATTTCAGCCCTCCCATAACCCTAATCCCGAAATGGGTTATGGGCCTACTCACTAATCACCCGATTTGGCCCGGTTAAGCAGTTTTTCACCCTCCAAACCTTGTTTCAGCTATATCTCCCAAACGGTAAGTCCGTTTGGCTAATGTGACCACTCTACGGAAAGAGAAACCATCAAACGAATCTAATGGAAGTGGTTTCAGATTAAAATTCCTTTCCTATCAAAAGTTATGGCCAAAACAGTACCAACTAGGGGCAAAATGGTCATTTAAAAATCGACAAAAATCATGAACATGGGAAATGACTCTAATAGATGTTTCCCAAAGTTACATGACCATACGACCTCACATGGGAAAGAAATAAATATTCTACGATCCTATGACGCGTAGAATACAGGTCATTACACTCTCCCCCCCTTAAGAAATTTCGCCCCCGAAATTCCCTAATCCAAACATACACAAGGGTTCCGCATACCTATCAACCATAAAACAACCATCAAACATACCAAACAAGTGGAATAAGTCTATCCTAGCATGCGGAAAACTAAATTGCAAAGTAAATCTTACCAGGTAAAGAGTTCTGGATGCATCTTCCTAATGCTCTCCTCTGTCTCCCAAGTACAATCATTCTCGTTCTCGCCCCACTGAACCTTGACTAGCCTCACCGCCTTCCTTCGAAGTTGCTTCGTATCGTGCCCCACAATACGAATCGGCTTGCGGTTGCCAACCGCCTCGGGTTCTACCTCGAAGTCCTCTAACTGATCAGGTGAAATAGTTACATCTGAGTCGTGAACGAACTTCCTTAGTTGGGAAACATGAAATACATTATGAACTCCCGCCATCTTCTCTGGTAAGCCAACTCTATACGCCAAATTCCCGACTAATTCAAGAACAGGGAATGGCCCAACAAATCTTGGTGCCAACTTGCCTCTCCTGCCAAATCGAATCACGCTCTTCAACAGGGAGATCTTAACAAACACCAAGTCACCAACGGAGAATTTCAAGTCTCTTCTCCTCTTATCAGCATAGCTTTTCTGTCTATCTTGAGCAGCTTTCATTCGTTGTTGAATGATCTTAATCTTATCTGACGTTTCTCTCACCACATGTGGTCCAAGCACAAACTTCTCGCCAGTCTCTATCCAACATGATGGTGAGTTGCACGGTCTTCCGTACAAAGCTTCATATGGAGCCATACCGATACTGGATTGATAGCTATTATTATATGCAAACTCCACTAGACGCAAATGATCATCCCATGATCCACCAAAATCCAGTATACAAGCTCTCAAGAGATCTTCCAATATACGATTCACCCTCTCCGTCTGTCCGTCGGTCTGAGGGTGATATGCGGTACTGAGATGTAGTCCTGACCCTAGAGCCTCTTGTAAGCTCTTCCAAAACCCACTAGTGAACAACGGGTCTCGGTCACTCACAATGCTTTTGGGTACTCCATGAAATCTCACTACCCACTTCATATACAATTCTGCCAACTTGGCTGCCGTTCTGGTCGATTTGACTGGTATAAATCTTGCGCTCTTAGTCAATCGATCCACAATTACCCAAATGCTATCATATCCCGATCTAGTCCGTGGTAAACCATCGATGAAATCCATCGAGACTTGCTCCCATTTCCATTCGGGGATTTCTAATGGTTGCAACAACCCACTAGGCTTCTTTTGCTCGGCTTTAACTAGCTGGCAATCCATGCATTTGGATATAAACTTCCCAACGTCTCTTTTCATCCCTTCCCAGTAGTAAGTCTGTCTCATGTCTCGATACATCTTATTACCGCCGGGATGTATAGTCAGTTTTGAGTGATGACATTCTCTAAGCACTTCATCTCTCAAACCATTCACGTTGGGCACAACTAGTCTTCCATTCTTTCGAAGCCATCCATCTCGATCAAGCCCATACACATTCACCTCCTCACCGATACCCATCTCTAACTTGGAGATGATTTCTAATAGATTAGGATCGTCCCTCTGGCTAGAACCAATCCGCTCTATCAGAGTGGGTCTGATCGTCAAACTATCTAGTATAACTGGATCCAACTCGCACTTTGGTCTGAAATCAAACCCCGCGATATACTCCAGTTGCTTCCATTCAAGTAACATTGCCCCTAAGCTGGCATGTCTCCTACTCAAGGCATCGGCTACCGCATTACCTTTCCCAGGTGTATACGCGATATCAAAATCATACGAAGCCAAGAACTCTAACCATCTCTGCTGACGGAGATTTAGGTCTTTCTGAGAGAAGAGATACTTTAACGATTTATGATCGGTAAACAACTCGAATCTTTCTCCCAAGAGATAGTGTCTCCACATCTTCAGTGCAAATACAATCGCTGCCAATTCCAAATCATGGGTAGGATACTTCTTCTCATGCGGCTTTAGCTGTCGACTAGCATAAGCTACGACCCTACCTCCTTGCATCAATACTGCACCTAGTCCGGTACCACAAGCATCCGTGTATACCGTCATCTCTTCATTCCCTTTAGGAATGACTAACACTGGCGCACGCGTCAACCTCTCTTTTAGACTCTTGAAGGCATCCTCACACACTCCATCCCAGACGAAGGACTGATTCTTCTTAGTCAACTGAGTCAACGGTGCTGCTATCTTGGAGAAGTTCTGGATAAACTTACGATAATATCCAGCTAATCCCAAGGAACTTCTTACATCTGTAGCATTCTTGGGTGTAGGCCAATCCTGTACCGTAGCCACCTTCGCAGGGTCCACGGCAATACCACTTTCTGAAACAACATGGCCCAAGAATCTCACTTCTCTTCTCCAAAAATGACACTTAGAGAATTTCGCTTTCAATTGGTGTTTCCTCAACACCTCCATCACTATCCTCAAGTGTCCCTTGTGTTCCTCTTCTGTCCTTGAGTAAACAAGGATGTCATCCACGAACACAAGAACAAACTTATTCAACTGATCTCTGAATACTCGATTTATAAGATCCACAAAATAGGCTGGTGCATTGGTCAACCCAAACGGCATGACCAACCACTCATAAAATCCAGACGGCGTCCTAAATACCGTTTTCGGAACGCTCTCATCTGCTACTCGAAGCTGATGAAATCCTGTCGCGAGGTCCAACTGGGAGAACACTCTAGCTCCTTCCAGCTGATCAAACAAATCATCTATCCGCAGTAGAGGATACTTATTCTTCCTCGTCACCTTATTCAACTCGCGATAGTCCACACACAAACGAAGGGAACCATCTGCCTTAGTGGCAAACACAACTGGTGCTCCCTACTCGGAGACACTCCTTCTAATAAATCCCTTCTTCAAAAGATTGCTGACTTGCACCCCGAGCTCTCGCTGCTCCCTTGGTGCCATACGACGAAGTGGCATCACTATAGGTCTGGCATCTTTCACTAAATCAATACGGAACTCAATCTCTCGGTGTGGTGGAAGCCCGGTCACCTCCTCGAAGACGTCCGGATACTGGCCAACCACGGGCACATCTGACAACTCATCCTGCGGGATGTCGAGGGAATTTACAAAACTAGCCATAACCCCATCACTAGGTAGACTACCAAACACTACCCTCCGCCCATCATCCGCCCTCACTGTCACCAAAAAGCCCTCACAGTCTACCACCACCCCGTATCTTTGGAGCCTATCGACTCCCAGTATAATGCCATACCCAGTAAAGCCCAAAACAAAGCAATCACATACAAACATACATCCATGACTCGATAAGACCAAATTCCTGCAAATCATACTAAGGCTAGTCGAACCACCAATCGGGTTCGTCACTATCAATGGTCTATCGACTATCTCGGGTTCCAGTCCCAACCTATCTACCAGGTCACTAGATATGAAGGAACGGGAAGCCCCAGTATCAAACAAAATTCGAACTGGTATATCATAAATAGAAAGCATACCTTGAATAACCACATTCTTTCCTTTCTCCGCCGCAGTTGGGGCATTCGACGAAGAAGGAACAGCATCAATAGCATATGCTTTCACAATCTGCTTTTCCTTAAGAGGTTGCAGACACTTGTCCTTGAAATGTCCCACTTGACCACAATTGATGCACTTCTTATCCGCTGGCTTGGCCCGACAATCTTTAGCATAATGGCCCTTCTTTCCACAACTGAAGCACTCAGCATCTTTCTTGCTCTTTTTCTGGCCACCCTTAGATTGGTCCTGCTTCCTCTTATTCTGAGAGTTGTTCTTGCCTCCACCGCCTGCTTGCGGCTTTGGCCCTTCTGCAGATGCAGCCTCAGTCTTTGACTTAGGGTAAAGGCTCTTTGATCTCAAAGCTTTCCCCACGATCGATTCAAAAGTCTCATCGATGTGGTTAATGAGCCTCTCCCCCAAGTACCCATCCAGACCAGTAATGAACTTCTCATTCTTCTTCTCAGGAGTATCAATAAGAGACAGTCCATATTTCGACAAAGTGTCGAACTCAGCAATATAATCAGAAACTGCCCTTCCGTTCTGCTTGAGTTCCAAGAACCTCTTAAACAACACTGATTTCTGGGCAGTTGGGATAAACTTCTCGCTAAAGCGAGCCTTGAACTGATCCCAAGTAACTTGATCTTCTGGAGTAGCTGTTCTAATGGCATTCCACCAATTCATCGCTCGCCCTTGCAGCTGACGAGACGCTAGCCTTCTCTTCATCGCATCCTCGAGACCCAAGTCATCAAAGATACAGTCACAGCTATCCATCCAGTCTTGAACATCCGTGGCCGACTCCGTTCCGTGGAACGGCTTCCCACCAAGATTAGTGTAATCTTTGCACAACTTGGCGAAATCGACCCTAGGCGCATGCACTACTGGGCCAACACCAACTCCGGGATTCGGAATTGCCCCTTGCACTTCTCTAAGCATGTCTCTCATGAGGTTGGTAAACATCGCCCTCATGTCAGCGGCATTCCCATTATTGGCCCCTCTACCGGTACCTCTAACATGTCGGCTCATCGTTAATCTGTAAAAAGGGAAACGATTAACGACCCCATAGTGGTGCTAGTGCAGTGCGACTTCATCTTTATACTACTAATAGTATATACATACATAGCTTTTAAAAACCAAAGTAATCACAAATACGCGCTCTCATATTCATACTAACTCTCCCTAGTGTCTTTCCCTAGGTTAACTACGCAACCTAGAGCTCTGATACCAAGTGTGACGGCCCGCCCGCACCAACCGACATTTACTCCAAAGGTGCGCTGTACACATGTCCAGTTAGCACGGGACGGGTCGTGAAAAGGAAAAAGGAAGAAGGAAGTGAACATACGAGAACCTGTAGAATGTCTCACAGCGCATAGAATAAAATATAATAACAACATACCTGACATAAAACAGGAGAGACAGTGCATAAGCTGAGAATTAGAACTAAACATCATAGCAGCGGAAATCCAAAAATACAGCTTATTACAACTTTCAAACTGTCTCAAAGCAAAGTAAGATAAATGAGGTACACTACTAATGCCCAAGTAGCGACCACCAACGACACAGGGAGAATGTGTATATATATATATCATACGTGGAAGCCTCATGCCCGCCTCCGAATCGGCTACTCGCGCATCACCAGCTAACCTGTCTCTAGTCTGCTCGTGTGAGCACCCAGAGTAATAAGAGGAGACATAAAACTCTGGGTCAGACATAAAGCCTGGTATGAGCGATAAGCATCTAAAGTGAACAATAACAGGTAGACTAAAACATACCTGAACCTGGACCTGCAACCAAAGAGTTAGCACTACATACTGTACAACACTCTAAGGTATCATATCAAACGGTATAAAGATACGGAGGTGGGGGAGGTGTGCATGTCATAATGATGGAAAACAATCAAGCATAGCATCCATCCTCACATCTCTCACTCAGTGCTTAAAGCATACGATATTCACCACTTCGATCACCCAACATTCCTTGCTACGATCACTTTGCCCCATGAAGTCATAAATGGCTTCACTGCACTGATAACGTAGCCACTAATTCCTCGCTATGTCCACTTGCCCCATGGAGTTATTCACCCCATCTGCGCTGGCTCATAGCCTTACCAATCCTTACTATGTCCACTTGCCCCATGGAGTTATTCACCCCATCTGCGCTGGCTCATAGTCTTACTACGCATCACCTTGCCCCTCAGGTCGTAATGACCCTACTGCACTGATAACGTAGTTTTGCTACCATCACCTTGCCCCTCAGGTCGTAATGACCCTACTGCACTGATAAGTAGCCCATCATTCCTCTTTAGTGGTGAATCGAAGTTATGAACGTCGACAACTCCTTAGCACACGTCCCGCAGCAAAGTCCAATCATGAAGTGAACTCGTTGGTTCCCAACTGGTTCCGGGATCCTGAGCTCTAACTTCCATTTGGACTACCTTTGCATCTCGGGTTATTGGTCATCACCATCGGATCGGATCGGCCATTGCATTCGGATCGGGTCGCGCCTCTTGCATCGGATTGGGTCGTGGTCCTCCAGCTCGTGGCTCCTCTTCGTGATTCGGATCGGCGTCACCACTTCGGATCGGATCGTGGTCACCCGTTCGGATCGGGTCGGGGTTCCTCCTTCAAGTCTGTTCGTGCTTTCCCCGCTGGTCGGATCAGGTCGGGTGCAACTTCCCTGATGGTCAGCTCGTGAACTTCTGAAATGGATCGGTTCGTGCCCCTCCCTTCGGATCGTTGCGCCTCATCAATCTGGATCGGATCGTGGAAAGGATTTGCGATCGGAGGTGAACATGCGGATCGCTGTCTTCGGATCGGATCGTGGCATATGTCCACGATCGGTTCGGGTCGGGAAGTCCGATCCGATCCCACTTGCAACTTCCTGCAGTCCTTCCAGCGAGCAGTTTACGCCATTCGACGGCGTTTTTGACCAAACTAACACTTCTAGACAATCACAAAGCATACCATATAGTCATAGCAGCGTACATAATCAACCCCAAACATCAAAACATCAACATGATAGGCTAAAATGGATCAAACATACCCAAAATCCCAAATTTCCCCTTAAGCATACTTAGGTGAAACTAATGATAGGATTATCAAAACTTAACCAAACTAACCCAAATTCATATCAGAGGTCTAAAACATCATTCCAAATTTTATAAACATTTTTCCAGAATTTTATCATGTTTAAATTCGCTAATTAACACTAATCACCCCTAATTAGCCATAATTAGTGCAAAACTAAGCAAATCACTCACCTTAGCCACAAAATAAACTAAGATCTGAAATGATTCTCTGATTTGATGCGAATTTCAATACCAAACAGCAGCTCCTTTGTTGATTTGGTGAAGTTCCTTCTTGATTAGGGGTTGCTAAGCCAAATCCTTAACCTAAAGGTGATTTGGAGGTGATTTAGAGGTTGGAGGCCATTTTTAGGGTTCCTTGGTGATAAGTGGAGGCTAGAAAACTGAAATGGAATGATTCTCCATCTCATTTCAGCCCTCCCATAACTCTAATCCCGAAATGCGTTATGGGCCTACTCACTAATCACCCGATTTGGCCCGGTTAAGCAGTTTTTCACCCTCCAAACCTTGTTTCAGCCATATCTCCCAAACGGTAAGTCCGTTTGGCTAATGTGACCACTCTACGGAAAGAGAAACCATCAAACGAATTTAATGGAAGTGGTTTCAGGTTAAAATTCCTTTCCTATCAAAAATTATGGCCAAAACAGTACCAACTAGGGGCAAAATGGTCATTTAAAAATCGACAAAAATCATGAACATGGGAAATGACTCTAATAGATGTTTCCCAAAGTTACATGACCATACGACCTCACATGGGAAAGAAATAAATATTCTACGATCCTATGACGCGTAGAATACGGATCATTACAATAATGTTTTCATCTTATCTATAAATTATAAAATCATCATCTTGAGAAACTCTATTTTTGAAAATTTTAGTATTAAAAGAATTTTGAATAAAATATTCGTCAAAGATACATGAAGAGATTCTTCTACCTTGTTGGTTCTTTTATTATAAATATGATAAGCTTTACTTCTATCCGAAAATCCAAGAAATATCGCTTCATTAGATTTCGAACAAATTTACCAAGTTGGTCTTTTGTATTTAAAATAAAACATTTTCAACCAAAAACTTTAAAAAATGAAATATTTGGTTTTCTTCCATTAAAAAGTTTGCATGGAGTATTTTTCGTAAGTGGTCGAATGGAAACACGATTCATAACATAACGAGCTATTGCAACTGCTTCTTCCTAGAAATGTCTTAGTAGCAAACTTCCGTTCAACACCATTCTAGCGCATTCTTGTAATGTTCGATTATTCCGTTATACAACTCCATTTTGTTGTGGGTTTCTTGGGAATGAAAAATTATGAAATATTCCTTTCTTTTTGCTGTATAAATCAAACTTTTCGTTTTCAAATTCTCCTCCATGATCACTTTTTATATTTTTAATTTTTAAACCAGTTATATTTTGAATCTGTTTTACAAATATTTTGAAATTAACAAAACTATCACTTTTATTTTTCCAAAAAAAAAAACGTCCACATACATCACCTGTGTAGGAACATGTATGTTATAGTTGATATACTCTATGTATATCACATGTGTGAGTTGTACCCTTTTATTTTTATCTTAATAATAAAGTATTATGGATCACTATAAAAAACAAGTAGCCTTGCCAAAAAATATAAAATCGTCCAAGTATATCTTGAAAAATCATCAACTATTACAAACATGTATCTATTATGATTTATGGATTGAATTTTAGTTGGCCTAAATAAATCCATATGTAGCAATTCTAGTGGTTGTAATGTTGAAATAACCTTGTTAGATTTAAAAGAAGATTTTTTTAATTTTCCAAATTCACTTGCATCGCATGATTTTTTATTTATATAAATTTCATTTTGGGTAAGCCTCTTACAGGTTCGTTTTTTGAAATCTTATTAATGGTTTCAAAATATAACAAGATCTTTTGTGGCATAACCAAGGATCATTATCTTTGGCTAGTTAACAGATATTTGGATTATTATTAACTATCGTATTTAAGATATAAATACCTTTATCTCAATTTCCTTCAAAAATGAGATTTTGATTTGAATCCGGTATATTACATTTATTTTCGGAAAACGATATTTTAAAGCCTTTATCATGTAGTTGACAATACTTAATAAGTTATGTTTTAAATTTTTAACTAGCAAAACATCATAAATAAGAGGTAAACTAGATATACCGTAATTGCTCACATTGCCTTTGCTAATAATATATCCTTTGGAATTATCTCCAAGTGTGAAAGTTTCTCCTTTCGAGTAGATAATATTTGTTAACATTTCTTTGTCTTCTATCATATGTTTCGAGCAACCACTGTCGAGTATCCATTTTCCTCTATTTTTGAGTGGGACCTCCATTTTTTTTGCCGTGAAGCACACGTTATCTTGTTCGTTGTCACTGTCACTATCACTTTCAAAAGATTGAGATTTTGAATGATCCCAAGTTACTAAAAAATCACTCTTTTTTTAATCTTTCATGTTGTGTTGCTCTTTCTTTAGTTTTAGACAATATTTTTGATAGTGTCCTGTTTTGTGGCAATTGTAGCATATAACCAGAAATAAATCTACCGTATTACTCTCTTTTGTAGAATTTTTCTTGTGTCCCTTCTTGTATTTATAAAAATTTTGGCAATAAAACTATGTCCTCTTCGTCTTAATCCGATTCATCTTTTTCAGCATGGAAAGCTAGATTCTTTTTATCTTGAGCATAAATCTTTTTAGCCTGCAAATTCACTACGTATGACATTAGATTTCCTATCAACTTTTTGGGTTTCATGGTTGAAAGATTGTTTAATTCTTCAATAGCCATGACTTTTCTTTCTCATTCATCCATCAAAGAATTTAGGATTTTTGATACTATATCATTCAGTTAATTTTTCATCGAGACCCAATGATTGATATATGTTTTGAAATCATGAATACATATTACTGATGATTCATTTTCCTTCATTTTAAAATTCTAAAATTGATTTTTAAGCATGGATATCTTGCTTTGTTTGACCTTGCTAGTTCCTTCATGAGTAATTTTGAGTGTTCGTCAGATTTCATATGCAGTATTGCACGTAGAAGCTCAGTTAAACCCATTTCTTTCCAAGGCACAATGCAATATATTCATGGCTTTAGCACTAGCGGTAGCCTCGGCTTTTTCACTATTTGATCATTCAGTATAATTTTAGTGGGTTGTGAATTTTCTTTTTTGAGTGATATTCCATGAATCAAAACCATTTGCTTGCATATATATTCTCATATGTGTAGCCAATAACTATAGTTCAAGCCATTGAAAAATGGAGATAGTGCAATCGATTGACCTTCTGTGTATCCAGTGTTTGTGCTTGGGAGAGCGTTAGTGTTATTTCCATATTATCAACTTATCAAATAACGGTTGTAAGGTTAAATGATGACCTTGCTCTGATACCAAATGAAAGTCGGACGACTTAAAGTAGGATCTTTATATGGAATATGCGGAAGTGTAAATGATATTATAACTGATCTTATACAATAGTTATGCAAGTAAAACTTGATGAAGTTAATATATCAATATCAAAAGCAATATGTAAACGTTGTAGAGTAAATTAAATGACACCAGGAATTTTTATACTGGTTCGGAGCACCGTCCTACGTCTAGTCCCAGACTTCTTATGGCTTTTAACTAACAATGCCCTCTCCTCACCCGGTGGAATAGGTTCATAAAAAACTTGTGCACCAACAACAAGATTCCAATGCCTAAGCAACCAAATAGGATTTAAACAATACAATAAGGAGTTAACTTTGATTTGTGTTCTTGAACAACACTGAGTAGCCAACAGTTTGAGTACATTCTTCCTATAATCTTATCCTCAAGTATATAACGTGTATGTGAAGATTTGAAGAAAGTGTACTACTATTGTATATAGAGATATGAAATATATTCAAAGATTCAAAAGCAAAATGATCTTTTTAGAGAGCTTTTAGTGTACTAGAGAATCCATAGTTTAAGATCAGAGAATATAAGAAGAATCAGTAAGAATTAGTGATTTGTAAATCAAGTTTGTGATATATATATAATGATTTAAGAGTAGTCAATCTTCATAAGAGTTTCAACGAAGAGAAGCAACTGTTTCTATTAGAAATGAAAACATAATCCCTTCATGAAAGAAGTTGACCTTTCAGAAATATGGCCGTTATTGTCGAGTCAGTCAACTTGTAGAAAATATAAAACGTGTGTGTACATACATACATACATACATACATACATACATATATATATATATATATATATATATATATATATATATTTGAATAGTGGCGGAAAATAGCCGTTACTGGGGTTTCTGTGCCCTACCAGTAGATTGGTAGTTTCTGAACTAGTCGACTGGTTCAGGATAGAAACCCTAGTAGTGGTTGTTTTTAACCATTCACACATACACACACACAAACACACACACACACACACACACACACATATATATATATATGTTTTTTTCATTTGTGCTACATTAAATGAGGACATATTTCAACATTAATCTAACATGCTAAACACACACGCATATATATTCCCTCTGGTTCATAATATAAGATGTTTTAGGTTATTTGATTTAGTTCAAAATATAAGGCGTTTAATCTTGGTATTCCTATTATGCCCTTGATCTATAATAAATGATTGAGACTAAATGGTTGTTTCACGATTTTTATGCATGAAAAGTAGGAGTGATAAGTAGACTGCACATAAAATAAGAACTTAATTTGTGGGACCCACTTAATTTAAACATGGACCAAAGTGTCAATTGATTTTTTTCTTAATTCCTGTGCGAATTTCTAAAATGACTTATATTTTGAACCGGAGGGAGTATATATATATCTATGTATATATATAAACTAAGTCTTCAATTGATCTTCATTTCTTTGTTGTGGTGAATCAAAAATCACATGAATCAACAAACTCGAGCCTCCAACCTCTGTTTCTCCTATAATTAGCACCAAAATTCCTGCACTATAGATCTAGCCCCTTTTATACTCTAAATCTACATTTTCTTCCGCTATCTCGCTAATTTTTACGGCGCTTCCTTGAACTTCAAACATTTTTGCGCAAGATCCTGGTTTCACGCCTCAAGAGGTCGCGTGGCTTCACCGCAATGAGAGGAAGATAGACACCTACTTGGAAATGGAAAATTATGAATTCCACTAAGGGCACCCGGTGAAATTTCTTGATTTCGCTCCTTTTCACCTTGAGGATAATTTGTTGTCGAAGGCCCAGAATTGATCCTACGTCATGACACTTTTGAGCACGAGTGCTATCCATGACGCGTTCACCTTTTCGACACCCAAATGGCTGTTAATTTTGATGATGGCATTAGTATGACTCGATTTGAGGTTAAAGGGACTTACATCAAGTTCGTTGACGAGGATTTGTCTGTGGTTTTGGCGATTTCTGCGATTGGAGCGGATTTGGATGATATACAGATGACAAACCTTCAGATTCTTTCTTGCATCTTTCCTAGAGCTACTGGTGTTTGGGACACCAGTAATTTGTGACATATTGCCCATCTTGTTGTGCACATCATTTAGCACAATATTATTCCTAAGACTGAGAGCCCCGAGAAGATTTATCTTTGGTTCGCCGAGCCACCTACACTATCATTGGCGGTCTAGCAGTCAATTGAGTATGCACAATGATGATCTCCTTCCCTGAGGCCCCAGCCGGAACTTCAAGGACCAATTTCCCGTACAGTTACCTTCGCTCCCGTGTCTTTTGGCACCTTCAGGTGAATCTTCAAAGGGAATTTGTGATTAAGAAGACCCTTGCTTTCATCGATCGTCCCTTTCTATGGTGGATGGGCATTTAACTACCCGCAGCTCCCACCCCTGCTTTGGCTTCAGTCCCGGCACCTCCCGCTCCAGTCCATCAGCAACAGCAGCCAGTCGTAGCAGGCCAAGAGAGCCTTGACCTTGCCATTCTCCGCCACACCCAAGCTGAGCTCCATGAGGTTCGCAGGGAGCAACATCGACAAGTGCATGAGATTGGGTGCATTTCTTCATTTCTATGTTCTTAGCAAGGAAGTGACAACGGATCGAGTTCCAGATGTGAAGTTTGACCTTCTCGTTACCTATAGGCGATATCTTATGTATCTTAAGTATCATGTGTATCTTCTGCTTTCCAGCATTTCATCTTTTTTATTGGTAGTTGTGTCTGTACTAGTGCTGTTGTTGTTCCTGGAAATCGCATGACGATGTAGTGAGATTTCTGTTATTTGATCGTCATTTGAATTAAAAACGAAATCTCATTCTCTTTATCTAACTAACAATTGTTTTAGAGTTGGAAAGAATAGAATTCTGTAA
Source organism: Allium sativum (assembly GCA_030737875.1). Lineage (NCBI taxonomy): Eukaryota > Viridiplantae > Streptophyta > Magnoliopsida > Asparagales > Amaryllidaceae > Allium > Allium sativum. The sequence continues at coordinate 136,318,826 of CM060922.1, read as the reverse complement.
TTATTTTTTTACATTTGCAATAGTTGCAACATGGCAACATGCTTAGCTTTCAACCCAGCAACTTGGTCTTCATCTTTTTTCATCTGAATTCCCACTAACTTAACCTTTCCCTATCACCTCGTCTTTTCAATGACCTAAGAAGAAGTAGCCTGCCACCCCTGCATCTCGAGTTGACGGTGGCTCACTAACTATATCTAGTAGTTCTTTTAACTCACATGTAGCCATTATAGATCTAGTTTTGTTCATGGGAGATGAAGTTTCTTCTGCAAAATCTAATGCCCTAATGGAATTGGAGGATGCAACAGTTAAGAATTCCGTTCCAGTCACTATAGGCGAAATGACCTTCCCCTGAAGTTTGTTGGATTTCAGAATGTTCTTGGTGCGTCTCATGCTTTCCGCAAGTCCCACTCACCTGCTGAACTAGAAACTGACTTGGTAGCTGCAACCGATTTCGCACGTAAATACGTTGTTGTTACCCATGTTGTGTTGGATGGTTTGATTGAAAGTAGATAGACTGTGCGACAGTCAATGTCGGTATTGCTTTTGATGATAGGAATGTAGCAGTGCCATCCATTGCCACCAACCCTGCTAATCCGCTACCAAAAGCTACATGCACTCCATTTGTTTGATTGAATGACTCGGTAAAAACTATTATAAAAAATGGACCTCCTTTTTTAACACTCTGCTGGAGATTATATACCGTGAGATTTCATTGATTCAACTAGTTATATTCCCCCATCTGATGTAGTGCATGAGGGTATAGAATGTTGGAAGGATTTTTTTAGTCGGATTCTTCGTTAATTAGAGTGACTCTTAACTGGAAGTTTATAAGCATTGCTGTAAGAGATGGAGTGTTAAAGGAGGACTTCATGTTTTTCTCAGTGATGGTTTGCACTATTTCAAATTCTCAATGGGGAAAGAGAGGAGACGTGTTCTTGATTTGGGTCCCTCTATCATAAATGGAAAGTCTTTTATTGTTACTGCTTGGAAACCTACTGTTGGGCATGCTAGAGAGCTAATTATGTATATTTCGGTTTGAGCTAACCTCTCCTATATTCTTACGGCCCTCTAGATCTTGGTTGGACTTAATTGGTTACCTAATCGTATTTGCAAGCTTAGATGTTTTATGCTAGCACGGTAAATAGAGAATGTTACACATGCACAAGAACTTTGATTGAAATCACTCCTAATAAGCTACCTGCTAATCAGATCAAGGTTTCCCTTGATGGTCAAGAATGTTTTATGGATGTTACATATAAATGGAAATCTGATATCTATTTCAAATGCTACTCTTTTTGTCACTCTACTATAGCTTGTAAGCTAGCACATGACGCTCATATTCCTAATAAGCAACTGCTTTTGCACCCCCCCTCCTCGAGTATGGGTCCCTATTCAGAAACTTGTTCCCTCGGTAGTGCATACAGATACCTCACCTGCCTTGCTTGTGAATCCAGCACTTTCTTGTGCCTCTTCACATCCTTGCTCGCTTACTATGCCTCCTGATGCGATACTATCTGCTTCCATTAGAATCCTATATGTCTTGGAATTAGTCTGAGTGCGATTGGATACACTTACCGTCGGAAATCAGATACAACCCTGCGTATGATTAGTTTTAAGCTTTCGTGTCTGATGATATGGTAGAGACAAAGCACTTATTCTACTGTATTGATGGTGATAGTCTGGCATTGGCTACTGACGACCCCTAAGTGTGCAACTAACTTGGTTACTCTATCTGATGAAACATGGGATAGGAAACATATATATATATATATATATATATATATATATATATATATATATATATATATATATATATATATATATATATATATATGGCATGGGGTTCCCTGGTTTTACTCCTGATTTAGTCTTTATTTTTAAAGACTATAGTCGTGAAAATAATCCTGTAGAGGATAAGGGAATTCTACATTCCTCCGATTTGGAGGGTTAGTTGGATTGTATATAGTAATTGAAGTATATAAGCTTCTCTCTTGGGTTGTTATTGTCAATTTGCTGGCACTTCAAACTAGCTTTAGTAGACAGACTAACTATCTATCTCTTGTACTTGCATGTATTCATTATTGGTTAAATGAAAGTGGATACGTCCACTATAAAAACCGGTCGGCTTACCAAAAAAAAGAATTAATGGCAAATAAATTTTAGCGAAGGATAGGTTTTATGATGTTTCATCATAGGTATATTTCTTGTTTATTGTATGTGGCTTTGAATGTGGTTTCGGTTTCTGCATTTTTCTACATAACCGACTTCCTTATATACACAAAAATGTGACATGAGTGGTTTAAGTTCCACAAAATATATTTTTAGACTTTTAGCATATGTCATTCGAAAAATGATAAATATAAATCCTTTTAAATATTTGGTCCAATTTACTTTGTTTCCTTTTGTTGATTTATGTAAAAAAATTGATTTAGGTACGGTAACTTACTTATATTTAGACATTTGTTTTGTATAAAATAAATGGTTTAATGTTGTAAAATGCACATTACCAAATTCTTAGTTTTTATGCAAATCTCATACAAAATATAAAACAGAGAATTCCAAAATTTACGCAAAATTTTAAAGTAGCGGAAATTTATTCTTTTTATGGAAATTTTCAATCTTATCATCACATGTAAAGCATTAGGATATTGTTTGCGCATTTTGGCGGTGCATTAGGAGCGACGATGAGTAAAGTCGTTAATGGTAACATGGGAAAGAAAGTCTTATTTATGGAAACGTTGTTTTCGTACCTTGTTGATGACGCACACGAGTAGTAATTTAACTCGTTCTGTGTTATATGACATATTTTAAGCCTCTTTGCAGTCTATAGATGGACACTTTTGGAGTATTATGGGGAATTAAGGTAAAATTTCCAGTGTTGGATGAGAATTGAAAATTTGTAAGTTGTAAGAACGTTGAAATTCTCCGCATTAATTTCTATTTTCCGACATAGGAGCAATTATAAGGGAGCGATATAGATATGTTGACGAATTAGATGTTAGAGTTTGGAAGCAAAATTGGTTGATTCACACTTCTATTCGTAGTCGTATGAAGGTTTTGGATGAAAAACGTTTTAAAAGCTACACTCATATAGAATTGTTAGTATATTTTAGGGTGTTTGCATCATATTTTCAAATAGAAAAGCAAACATATATAAGGATCTAATTTAAAATCATTATGCATGCATACTTTGCGGTTGCAATTCATGATGTACACTGTTCATATATGCACATTTGGTTGCAAAATCAGTTGTATACTAGCTAATTAGTTGCATATTTTGGGACAAATAGGTGTCCGTGCAATGTCTTAGTCATTGATAAAATTTCGAGACGAAATTTCTTTTAAGGAATGTAACAATCCAGAATTTTGACAATAATAAATTTATTAATTAGTTATAATCCAAAAATGGAATTTTTGCAAATGATGGAATTTGACCATGCAACTTACACCGTTGCGTTCGTGACGAAATTTTGGTCAACTTCCATGTTTAGAACTTCACGAATGAAGTCCATGTGAAAATGTTATGGATGTAATACGAAATCAGACGGAAAAATAAATAAAACAAAATATTAATATACAGTAATAAAGATCCATGTACCCTCCTCAGATCCAGCGGTCGACCCAGGCAGTCGACCACTGGATCAAGACCTAGTCGGTTCAGGAAATGGCAGCTAGGATTTTATTTTATATAAATTTTATTTCGATGGAAGGATATTTCTGAAATTCGATCCAATGGTTCAAGGTCATTTCTGCGCCTATAAATAAAGGGATAGACCCCCACTCTTACCTCATACTCTAATCACAACAAAGACGCTTTGTCATTCTTATCCTCCAATCTCTTCTAAAATTCAAAATATAAACCTATAAAAATTTAATTAATAGGAAATAGAGAGATTGGACATAAATTTAGAAAAAAGAGTTGGTTCTTCCAACAGGTTATTCTTTTTGTTTAAATGTCCTCCTTCTTTTCCAATTTCTATTTCAGAACTACAAATATAAATAAGTATATGTATATCCCCTTTGTAAACAAATTATAGATATTTGAGATTTGGAAATTGTAAGAGCTGTGATCAGATTCAGATTTGCATAGCTTTCAGGTGCGTGAAAAATATATTCATTGTTTATAATATCTTATATAATTTTTTTGTCAAATTTGGATTGTATGCCTAATATTTAGCAGATTTATTTTGTTATTTTCAAATCAAAAATAACATATATAAAAGTTTAGATATGGATTTTTAGGCCTATCAGTTTTGTTTTATCATATTTCCTACAATTTATCTTGCATTGTTATGATTATTTTGAACACCCTAAGTTCGGAAATCATCCCAATTATTGTAAGATAAAATTATAGGATTTGGGTATAAATATTGGATTTCTACAGTGTTGATTTTAGAATTATAAATCTGTTTGTGTTTGATATCGTTTGGGGTTTTGTAAATTAGCCACTTTTACTCTTTTTATATAAAAAGGCATTATTTAAAATTACAATGAATATAAACAAACTAATACGAAGAGATGTGCAAATTCAAGTATCTTTATACTTAGTTTGGAACATATATTCTAAATAAAATATTAATCTATTTTCTTTTGAACTATACCAATTTCTCTTTTGATTGGTTTGGGAAAAGCTTACAGTAATTACAATAAATAACGTTTTCATGACATTTTTGAATCTTAAACAAGATTAAACACATCATCAGTTTAGAATGGGATATAAAAGAATAATAATTATAATAAAATATAACCGATAACTACGTTAACATTGCACTTAAAAAATATAAATACTATAATCTTAATAGTCCAAACCTATATAAATAACAATACTGTATTATTATTAAACCGAATATATGTTATGTGTTTAAATTTGAAAGATTACCATTTTATAGGAATAAACATATGGTAATAATTCCCATAATAAATGGAAATAAATATTCGTGGCCATTGTAGTAATAAACGTGGATTTGATTACTATAATTAAAAGGTCATGAATAAAGTAATAAATATTATAACTGCGTATAGTTTTGGAGAATGAATTGAATGGGAAATAAATGCCAAAATAGTTACAATTTAAATTGTGATTAGGAATAAGAGTTGTAACTCCAACTGAGGAAATAAATAAATAATAAACTTATACACATAAATATTAAAATAAGTGTTAAATTAAATTAATATAGTAATGTTTATGTGTTACAATAATTAGATTAAAATTTTAAATAGGACAGATATAAATGACATTTAAAAGGTTGTATGTTTCCTTAGGAAACATGAGCATTAGGTTATTAATGGCAAGGGACAATTAGGGAATTAAACTTATTGTCCATTGCCATATGAAAAATGACCTTAGGGTCATTAATGGCATGAGACCATTATAATAATAAACAGAATAAAGGGGGATTTAAGGGGAACTAATTGCCTTTGAAATACTTAGTCCAATGAGGAAATAAATAATTAAATGTCCTAGGATAAGAAGTTATAGAGAATTATCCTTATCATATTTTAGCATAAATCTAGAATTAATATCTTTAATTAGAATCAAGGACTAGACTTAGTAAGTTAATGATGTGAGGTCATTTTCCGCATTTGATAGATGTCTAAACTTTTCAACACTCAAATATATGTACAAACTGATGTGGGAAATTAGTAACCATGGGAACTCATAACGATGGTTAATTATGTAGCGAGAATTATTCCTAAAAAGGTTTACTTCAAGTGTTGAGGTATTAAGTGTTGTAGGATCCACCTCCTTCTTGAAAGAAGAAGCCAAAAGGAAATAATTCACAGCGTGGACTACTAAGAGAATTATTAGAAAGGCTATTTAGGTGCGAGATCGGTTATCTCTGTGATGGCCCACTTCCTCTAGGTATTAAGTGACTTGGGTTGGAGTCTGTCTTAGGATAAGTTATTAAATGACCACTTTGCAGGTACCATAGGTCTGCCTATCTTACGGGAAGTTTTAAGTGACTAAGGGATTATCTAGTATGGCCAACTATATAGTAACACAAGGGTTCGCCAGGGGAAGGTCATAAATAGCGCAATCATTTACCTATCCTGTAGGTCATAATTGATTGCTTACTATCTCTCTCTTATGCAGGATTTGGGAATATGCAAGAATGGCAGAAGCCTTAAATTAGTAGGACTTTGTTGCTATGTCCTCTAATTTATATTAGGTTTAAATAAACTGCCTAGCAAGGTATTAAGTAATCAACGGATCTGCCTTGGGCCTTAAGTGATCGTTGGGCCTTAAGTAATCGTTGGGATCATCAGGAAAGACAATTCTTTGTAAGTGATCAAGTTTAGTTTTGGTTCTCATTCTCTCATGCTTGATATTGATGTAGCGATTTGTTTTATGGTAGTTGCCTTAGTCGATACTTGTTATCCTATTTTGTTTTCAATGTGAGTTAGTTTTATTGTACTCAAATTATGCTCAAAGTTACAGGTACCAAATTTATACTCCCTATGCATGGATGAGTTAGAGTTTCGATTTTTGTTGAAATTTGGACTTAGAAAAGTGTGGGGTGTTACAAGCATACATATGTAATTATCATCAAACTGACCAATATCACAAAAGTTGTCAAATACCGACCTTTTAGAAGAAATTAAATTTTAGTTGAAATTAAATGTCAATCCAAAAATGACAATTTACCATTAACTAAATTTATAATATTCAAATTATATTTGAACTTACACTACATTTCAGAACAACAATTCAAAATAATATGCCATATTAATATCAAATATCGCATATCAGATGTCAATTAGCAATTGTATTGATATTCAATATCAATTTATCTTATCAATGGCAGATAAATAAATTATAAAGTCATAAATTTAATTTAACTTGCATTGGAAATTTAAGTACTTCATTAGTTAGTTTAAATATTAACCTTTGATTTTCAAGTCCAATTCAAAATCCGACGAATGCGAAATTTTCGACTATCTCTAATCTCAACCAAACTATTTTAAGTTACCCGGAATTTCGGTACAAATCCATATGAAAAAATCGCACATTAATCGAAGCTCATATTTAAAATCTATTCATGACAGAGCATTTAAATTCTAAATTAATATAAAACAAACAATAATCAACCTATTAAGCTCTGCAATATTAGTATCCTAGCTACTAGCCTTTTTGCTCGATTCCCTTCCTTAAACAGTAACTGTAACGACCCGTGTTTTGGTCGTCAAATATTTAATTTAATTCATTATTTTAAATATTATATTTGAAGTATTTGTAGATTTTAATATTTAATTCGTTATGTAAAACGAAGTTGAACGTTAATTATATTTATAATATAAATCGAGCTCGAAATGGCGCTGCAGTTCGTAATATTGAATTTTCAACTTCAACTGAGAATACAAGAGCCAATATAACTCAGATTTTTGTGAAACAAGAAACGATGGAATCGTGTAGATGATAATTTTCATATGAGGGAGAAAAATCCAGATTCCGTGCTATAGAGTACTAGTTATGGCCAAATCAAATTTGTACATATATTTGAAATCACCCATGCTACACGCCTAAGTAAAATCACCCATGCTCAGTCTTCCACATCTTCGATCTCACAGCTAGGATCGAACGTACCTATTTTCATGAACTTTCACCATCACCATCAGTACATGCTAGAAATAGAAATCATCTGTGCATCACCTATACTAGCATGTCACGCTGCACTATCTGAAATTTTCGTAGACCAAACCCCATGCAGTCTTAACATATATAAAACGAAAATGCGTTGCACCTATCCAACAATGCACATCACCTACCCAAGGTACATCACGCACCCACCATTGCTGTCATGTTTAATTTATGTAGATGCAAACCAAAGACATTTCAACTCAGCTACTCCATATTATGAATGACTACTCAACACAGCTAGCCTATTAATTTACTTAAGCCCAAAATAAGAAGATCTCAACGCCTATTTTTAGTCTCCTGCAAGCTTACCTCCTTCCTCCCTGAGTCTTCAATCAAATCGACCATGTCTACGTGATGGAAACAACACACACAACCTATCAACCTAACCTATTTAAAAAAAATATACTACCCTATTCTTTGGTGCTCAAGGCTTTGTCCTCTATAAATACCAGCACCGATCACTCTCTGAAGGCAAAAGATCAGAAAAAAGGGGGAAAACCCAAATCCATGAATGAAACTAAATGTGACTGCATGGAAATTTATAGAGTGGTGAAAATCTTTTGAATGAGGAAACTTGATCTTAAACAATACGGCTTGAAGCAGTTGGATTTCCTTCAAGTTTGAAGCGAAGTGTGAGCCGGGAAAGGAGTGCAGGCACGGTGGTACGTCGTTGCCGGTGATGTGAAGGGTAGTGGCGTCGGCAGGAGGTGGAGGGTGGCGCGGTTCAACTGGAATGGCGTTGGTGCGCTTGTACTGTTCTGAGATGGGTGTTATCAGTTTGAAGACATCGGAAAACAAGATACTAACGTTGTTCCGGTTTCGAGGGGAGGGTGGTGTTGGCAACACGAGGATAAAGCCTGCATGTTTTGTTGGATTCGTGGAAGTGGTGCATGGAAACCACAAGACAGAACAGAAGGAAGGAGGAGCGGTGCAGTTCGTTCGTATGGGAGTTGATGCAAGAATATGGTGATGGACAGAGAGTAAGCTCGGGCGAGTAGTGGGTTCGAGTGAGAACTGAATATCGGTTCGGATGGTCCCTGTTTTCGGATACAGGAAATGGCAGTCTGTGCGTGAAGTAGCAGGTTTAATTTTAGTTATGTGGAGGGCTGTTTGTCTTTAACGATATAGAGGAAGGGACAGTATTGGTTGGGTCTTAAGTGAGGATTCTGGGCCGAGAACGTTTTAGCCTGGCCGAGAACAGTGGAAGTTGTGAGTTGCCTGGGCGATATAAAATTTGGGAATGAAATATGATAGTCAGGCATAGGTGAAGAGGACAACAACCGAGCAGTTAAGAATTGGTGGAGACAAAAAGATGGGGAGTGTGTTATGCTAGTACTGGAACGATGGAAATAGTTCTTGAATGATGTTAGGCAAAATTTAATGCGAGATGGAAAGGAATAAAAGAGGGGCGTTATTTGGAATCAAGAAGAATACGGCAGTTACATTTCTTAATAAAGGAAATTTGTAAGTATTTAAAATATATGCAAGAGAATTAACTAATATAATTAATATCGTATGTACTTATAACGATATAATTTTTGATAACGTTATCAGAATCGAACCAGACAAAGACGCTGGAATCGTATTGACGAACAGAACATTCTAAAACTATTTTGATCAAGGATGGAGATAGTTGGAAATTACGGTTAAATTAAACGACTTTTTTAATTTAACTGTAACCGCACCGTTCAACGAACAAATCAAGGTGAGTTAAACTCACTCAGTATTTTTCCCATTTATATTTTATATAAATTTTGTTTTTATTTTGTGTGCTCTGTTTGCTATGGTTGACTGTTCGCTAGTATTATATTTATTTGTTGATATGACTGGTGAAATTAAACCGTCGTTTAATTTTAGTGAAATACCAAATCGTTATTTTAACGATTGGTTCCAATAAAGGTAACTTACCTTATTGATTACATTTATTTATAAACGTGTTTAACTGTTTGAATTGTTTGAACAGTTGGAGATAACCAGTTGAATACAGGAATGGACAGGTTAGAGGAATCCAACCGGATTCCTCAAATAGATTATTTATTTTCATATATGAACTGCTCTGTTTGCTGTGATGGATTTGATTATTGATCACTGATGTGAAAACCAACCTGTGTTGTGTGTTAACCAATGGGCAGAAATGGTTGAGTAATCGGCAGTAAATGGCCTAAAAGTAAATTGTTTGTTTATATCGATTTACCGTTAGATAAATCGATAGAACTAAATTTATGAAATTTATTTTATAATTGGTGATAGATTTTGAAAAATATATATATATATATATATATATATTATGAATAAAACTTTATTCAAAGGAATAAAAATTTATGGATATAATCAATTGTAAATTGATCTTATAAAATCAAAACTGATGTTAATCAGATTTGAAATTGTGAGGATAGGGAAATTAATCAAAGGGTTAAGTTTGGATAATTGTATTGTTGAGAAACTATTTAATGGAATTATTTAAAATTAACTATATTATTAATTAATTCATAGGGAAAAACAAATGGAAATTTGTTAATAAGGTAATCATGTTTTAAGTGAATAAATCGACTCTTTATTTGTACTGATTTTTGATTTAGTTTGTTCTGAATAGGAAATAGTTTAATGAATATTGTTAGACTTTAAAAAAAGGATTTACTGGTTATTTTGGTTAATAAAGAAATTAACTACCTATGTAGTTAATGGTTGAAATAAATTATTATCGTAATTAATTATAATTTAGAAAATTAATTTTTATGGAAAATCCTTTAAAAAAGTAATCTAAGTTAAAAGGGAATTCAATTGAATGACGAAAGTAGAGTTTGAACAAGTTTTGTTTAACACTTGAGTTTTATAACGAAGTTATGAAAGGAATGGTTAAGAAAATGTGTTAGAGTAAAATAAATATCACTTAATTATTTGAGTTAAGTAAAAGGAAAGTAAGATAAAGAGTTGATGATAAACAAAGTTATATAAAAGAGATTTGAGGTGTTAAAACGTTAATTCTCAATTAACGATGCTAAAAATGGGATTGAGTAAAGATGGGCAATTAAAATGAAATTTCGAGTGAGAAATAGTTAAAGGGAATTTGATTTGATATTGGATCAAGATATTGGTTTTTGGGATTATGACTTATATTTATCTTTAGGTATGAACGTTGTTGATCAAGGTCTGAGTGGTAATTAAAATACCCCAACTTGAACGGCAGCGGGAGTGTCTGAAGGTGATATTCGTTGTAATGGTAAAATGAAATAGTGATGGTTTATTATTTCATTAGAGAAATAATAACACAACATTTCGATGGAGATTTGGAATATACATACATATATATATATATATATATATATATATATAATAAGGATTTCCAAAGTAAAAGGAATAAAAAGGGGGTTGTGTAAATTATAACGATATTGTCAAGGTTTGAATGGGAAATGTAAAGATGAGTTTATTCTACAAGAATAAGCAGGAATTATCGTTTCAAGTAAATGAATAAAAGACATGTCGTAACTTTGTTTTAGGTATATAAATAAGTTGATTTGATTCCCCAATATTTGACAATGATGTGGATAATGTTTTTGAAAGTGAAATAGAAATCTGGATATGTATAGAACTTTCTTAAGTAGTAAATTGAATTGGTTTAAAGAGAAATCTTAAGATAAATCAGAAGTGGAAATATGTTTATAAGATCGAAATATATAAGAGTTTAAACTTACAATTGTTTTACATTAAAAGGACAAATAATGCCGAATGTGGAACCAGTGAACTTATCGGGTTGTCATTATTGAAACACTATCTATTTTGATAGTTAAATCACCGATTATCAAAGTTGTCCAATACACTTGTTGATATGGAAAGACCGGAATCGAATATATATTCGAAAACCATTCCGTCCAACAAAATACGTGAAGATATCAGAAGGCAGTCGAGATGGAGCATTGAAGACCGTGGAATTTCATAAACAGAAGAACTGCTAATAATCTCTGTTTTAGCGGCCAGAGATAAACTGTAGTTCTGTCGTGATTGGAATCTACGGGTTACAAGGACTTCTCTCTACTGATCCATGGGGTGATTCCTACATTGGATGCAGTGGGAGAGTACCTTCGGTTCATCCTATTCTTGGATGACTTGTATGGACGGATGTCTGACAGAGTATTTCCAAAGGAATTACGTACGTTGATTTTCTTCAAACGTATACTAATTGGTGGCAGAGGACGGCGGTTCTCTTGGCTTAACCACTAGAGTACTTTTGTGGACATCAATTAGTGATATCTGGCGGATCTGACAATGTGGCATTCAAAGTGAATGGTGACCGATGTTCAAAGGCTAATCTGACCTCAAGCCTCATCAACCAGAAGATGACAAAAATCGAGCAGGCAACATGGCTACGTGGGTCGATCCCATTAGGGTGTATAATCACCTATCTAGAGAAAATCCTTTTGTTTCTTGAATCTATTTCGATGCTGTCCCTTTCAAGAAGACGGTGGCTAGCTACCACCGTTGGTGATATACATTCGATACACTCAAGCGAAATGAGTTGTCGGTCATGTGAGGGCCGGGTTGCAAGATGTTCTTGTTGAACCCAGTGTATTCGCCTCTAGAGATACATGATCGGCAGGTGGTCCTATACCTTGTCATAGTCGGAAATCCAATTTCCAATAAGCGCCCACGGTTTTGATTGTATACTATATATGTGGAGCGTGAGATGTAAGCGTTCCACTAGATTGTTATTTACTTGTATTTAGACATTATTATAACATCAGACAAGATATTGATTTCAAAAATGTTTGGGTTATCGTAAGGTAAAAACCATCCGTGTTTATGTGTGGATTCGATCTTACGATTATCCTTTTCTTTGAAGATTTTAACTTTAAAATCAGATTGTGTGTTACCCTTAATACTGTGTGAGTTTTTCTCACTCTGGTTCACCAGACTGACCCGGAGTTTTGAAAGCACTCGGGTTAGCCCGGGATGTATAGGTTTGGGTTATCGAATGCTATGAAGAAATGAGTTGAAGGTGTTCAGACATATGATACTATATAGCAACTATTCCGCTGTGCGTGGCATATGAGGACAGGTATTAAGATTGTCGAGTGTTGTTGATGTACTCTGATATTGTAAGTTTTATTTAAAGCTCTCAATAAAGTTATTTCTGTATTATATTTTGTTCCGCTGCGATGTGAGACTCTGATTCGGTGTTGTGGTGTTTCTTCATCTATTCTAACTTTCTTTCTTTCTTGTCTCACCCTCTAATTTCTTTCTAATAACGTCCAGCATTTTCGGTGTTTGGAAGGTCGACATGAGTTACAGTAAAGGTATTTATGTCGATTTTCGAGGTCGAAAATCTTTGGGTCGTTACAGTGGTATCAGAGCTATTGGTTTAGTGATAACCTTGGCTCTGTGATGTAACGCAATAGAGATGGTGTCAGTGATGCTCTAGATTGAGTCAAGTGTATATACGAGTGCGTATATTTTTAATTTGATATAAATTATTATTTTTAAATTATTTTAAATCATTTTGCCCAATATATTTTATAAAGTAGTAAAGGTGATAATTTTCTTAAATTATCATAATATGGGAAATTGGATTCACCAATGTTGATTGGAATGGATTATGAGGTTGGGTTTAACCAACCAGAGGTCATTTCATATTTGGAATTTGAAATTATGAAAACATTAGCCTAACTTGAGCTAAAGGGAAGATTTGGATTGGGATATCAAAATAAAATTTAACTTAAGCCATTGGGTATTTGTCTTAAGTTGGGATTAAACGAGGCATTGTACAGACGACCTTGTAGATCACCGACTTATTAGTGGGACTCTACGGATAGGCTTCTACTTGGACCTAAGATGATTAGAGAGACTTCAGAAAAGATTGATCTTATCCGCAGACGCATGAAGACAGCTCAGGACAGGCAGAAGTCATACGAATATAAGGTGTGCTTTCCGGAAATGAGACAGACGACTATTTTCATAGAGTGGGAGCAAGAAGTATGGGATATGATTGGTGTTTCTTCCATCAATCATCCGGATTTATGCCGTATATCAATAGATCATGGTTTTGAGGGTCATCCATTACGCAAAGACTTTCCTCTGAGTGGATATGTGGAAGTACGCTATGATGATCCAGAGAAACGTATGGTTTCTGAACCCATTGAGATGAACCAAGAATTTCGCTATTTCGATTCTGCTAGTCCTTGGGAACTTTGATATATTGTTTTGAATGGAATGTTTGGATTGTTTGGATGGATGGTTGCATAAATATAGATATGAAAATGGATAAACTTGATTGAATCCCATCTGGTATGAATGAGTCGACCTATGGGAAATGAATTCAAACACCATGAATTCAAGTGAAACATTTATAAAAGTAAATGGATTATTAGAATTGATTGGAGTGTGTGTAGAAATTAGATGATATCGATGTTTGAAGCTTACTGGCATTATTTGGAAACTAATGAGATCATTGGAGTTGACAACAGGTGCAGAAAGTTATTTCAATTTTGAAAACCTGTCCAAGAGAATTCGGGAGTAATTTAAATCCAGTTTGGCCTGCTAATTGAGCAAGGACAAAAATAAATTTATCGCTTATCACGTAATAGAGCTCGCAAAAAGGTACGCCTACGCAAATATAAAATTTTGGGTTCTATTTGGATTTTTGAGTTTGGATTTGGGATTTTTCCGACCGTGTTGGTCGAGGTATATATATTTCTTGAACCTGCAATATTGCAGATGTCCCTCTGTCCAGGGGAGACTCTGCCAAAAAATTTCCGAAATTTAAGGTGTTAGAATATTTTTGAAGATTTTTGGGAATTCTTTTATTTGGAATAATTTGGTTTTAAAACCAATTAGATGGGTTTTGGAAATAAAATCGAGTTTTAAATTTATTATTTTGTAAAGATAATGGGTTTGTAATGTTCTTTCTTACCGTAGCAATTTCAAGGATGAAATAATTTTAAGGGGGGATGAATGTAACGACTCGTGTTTTGGCCTTCAAATATTTAATTTAATTCATTATTTTAAATATTATATTTGGAGTATTTATAGATTTTAATATTTAATTCATTATTTAAAACGAAGCTGAACGTTAATTTTATTTATAATATAAATCGAGCTCGAAATGGCGCTGCAGTTCGTAATATTGAATTTTCAACTTCAACTGAGAATACAGGAGCCGATATAAGTCGGATTTCTATGAAACGAGAAACAATGGAATCGTGTAGATGATAATTTTCATATGAAGGAGAAAATTCAAGATTCCGTGCTATAGAGTGTTAGTTATGGCCAAGTTAAATTTTAAAATAGTCATTGTGAAAATCGTTATTTAAAAATCGGTGTTTAAAATGGCCATTTTGCAAACGGACTCAGATTTGGACGAAATCAGTTTCATTAGAACTGTAACGTTAAATTATTGTACGATGTTGAATGGCGTGGCAAACCGATGTCGTATGTGACCACGGCAGCCACAAACGCCCGTTCAATTTCTATAGCGCGTAATTAATTTAATAAAGGGTTATTTGGGTATAACTTGAACGTACGATCGAATTAGGCTGCGAAACTAGTTCCGTTGAGTTCCGTCGATTAGAGTCAGAATAGGTATATAGTTTGTCATTTTTGGAGACTGGCTAATTTGGTGTCAAAAATGCCATTGCGGTGCGTGAAAAAATAACCTACCGGAAAACAGTCTCAGAATGCGACGAAACTAGTGCCGTTGGGTTCGTATCAAAAATTTATTACAGTTGGATTTCCTTCAAAAATACTGCTTGAAGCAGTTGGATTTCCTTCAAGTTTGGAGCGAAGTGTGAGCCGGGGAAGGAGTGCAGGCGCGGTGGTACGCCGTTGCCGGTGATCTGAAGGGTAGTGGCGTCGGCAGGAGGTGGAGGGTGGCGCGGTTCAACTGGAATGGCATTGGTGTGCTTGTACTGTTCTGAGATGGGTGTTATCAATTTGAAGACATCGAAAAACAAGGGCTAACGCTGTTCCGGTTTCGAAGGTTGGGTGGTGTTGGCAGTACGAGGATGAAGCCTGCATGTTTTGTTGGATTCGTGGAAGTGGTGCATGGCGACCGCAAGACAGAACGGAAGGAAGGAGGAGCGGTGCAGTTCGTTCGTATGAGAGTTGATGCAAGAATATGGTGATGGACAAAGAGTAAGCTCGGGCAAGTAGTGGGTCCG
Source organism: Allium sativum (assembly GCA_030737875.1). Taxonomy (NCBI): domain Eukaryota; kingdom Viridiplantae; phylum Streptophyta; class Magnoliopsida; order Asparagales; family Amaryllidaceae; genus Allium; species Allium sativum. Next base: position 136,303,037 of record CM060922.1, on the reverse strand, counting down.
AGCGAGAACAGAATATGGGTTCGGATGGTCCCTGTTTTCGGATACAGGAAGTGGCGGTCTGTGCGTGAAGTAGCAGGTTTAATTTTAGTTATGGGGAGGGCTGTTTGTTTGTAACGAGATGGAGGAAGGGACAATATTGGTTGGGTCTTAAATGAGGATGCTGGGCCGAGAACGGTTTTGGCTGGGCCTCTAAATTAGTATATAATTTTACAGTGGAAATTGTAAGGTGCCTGGATGATGTAAAATTTGGGAATGAAATATGATAGTCGGGCATGGGTGAACAGGACAATAACCGAGTAGTTAAGAAGTGGTGGAGACAAAATGATGGGGAGCGTGTTACGCTAGCGCTGGAACGATGGAAATAGTTCGTAAATGATGTTAGGCAAATTTGAGGCGAGATGGAAAGGAATAAAAGAGGGGCGTTATTTGGAATCAAGAAGAATACGGCAGTTACATTTCTTAATGAAGGAAATTTGTAAGTATTTAAAATATATGCAAGAAAATTAACTAATATAATTAATATCGAATGCACTTATAACGATATAATTTTTGATAATGTTATCAGAATCGAACCAGACAAAGACGCTGGAATCGTATTGACGAACATAATATTCTGAAACTATTTTGAACAAGGATGGAGATAGTTGGAAATTACGGTTAAATTAAACGACTGTTTTAATTTAGCTGTAACCGCACCGTTCAACGAACAAATCAGGGTGAGTTAAACTCACTCAGTATTTTTCCCATTTATATTTTATATAAATTGTGTTTTTATTTTGTGTGCTCTATTTGCTATGGTTGACTGTTTGCTAGTATTATATTTATTTTTTGATACAACTGACGAAATTAAACCGTCGTTTAATTTCAGTGAAATACCAAATCGTTATTTTAACGATTGTTTCCAATATAGGTAACTTATCTTATTGGTCACGTTTATTTATAAACGTGTTTAACTGTTTGAATTGTTTGATCTGTTTGAATTGCATGAACTATTGGAGATAACCAGTTGAATACAGGGAAGGACAGGTTGGAGGAATCCAACCGGATTCCTCAAATAGATTATTTATTTTCATATATGAACTGTTCTGTTTGGTATGATGGATTTGGTTATTTATCATTGATGTGAAAACCAACCTGTGTTGTGTGTTAACCAATGGGTAGAAATTGTTGAGTAATCGGCAGTAAATGGCCTAAAAGTAAATTGTTTGTTTATATCGATTTACCGTCAGTAAATCGATAAACTGAAGTTATGAAATTTATTTTATAGCTGGTGATAGATTTTAATATATATATATATATTATGAATAAAACTTTACTCAAAGGAAATAAATATTTATGGCTATAATCAATTGTAAATTGATCTTATAAAGTCAAAACTGATGTTAATCAGATTTGAAATTATGAGGATAGGGAAATCAATCAAAGGGTTAAGTTTGGATAATTGTGTTATTGAGAAACAATTTAATGGAATTATTTAAAATTAACTATATTATTAATTAATTTAAAGGGAAAAACAAATGGAAATATGTTAATAAGGTAATCGTGTTTTAAGTGAATAAATCGACTTTTTATTTGCTTTGATTTCTGAATTTGTTTGTTCTGAATAGGAAATAGTTTAATGAATATTGTTAGACTTTAAAAAAAGGATTTACTGGTTATTTTGGTTAATAAAGAAATTAAATACCTATGTAGTTAATGGTTGAAATAAATTATTATCATAATTAATTATAATTTAGAAAATTACTTTTTATGGAAAATCCTTAAAAAAACTAATCTAAGTTAAAAGGGAATTCAATTGAATGACGAAAGTAGAGTGTGAACAAGTTTTGGTTAACATTTGAGTTTTATAACGAAGTTATGAAAGGAATGGTTAAGCAAATGTGTTAGAGTAAAATAAATATCACTTAATTATTTGAGTTAAGTAAAAGGAAAGTAAGATAAAGAGTTGATGATAAAACAGAGTTACATAAAAGAGATTTGAGGTGTTATAACGTTAATTCTCAATTAACGTTGCTAAAAATAGGATTGAGTAAAGATGGGCAATTGAAATGAAATTTCGATTGAAAAATAATTAAAGGGAATTTGATTTGATATTGGATCGAGATATTGGTTTTTCGGATTATGACTTATATTTATCTTTAGGTATGAACATTATTGATCAAGGTCTGAGAGAATTAAAATACCCCAACTTGAACGACAGAGGGAGTATCTGAAGGTAATATTAGTTGTAATGGTAAAAGGAAATAATGATGGTTTATTATTTCATTAGAGAAATAATAACGCAGCATTTCGATGAAGATTTGGACTACACACACACACATACACACACACACACACACACACACACACACACATATATATATAGTAAGGATTTCCAAAGTAAAGGGAATAAAAGGGGGATAACGTAAATTATAACGATATTGTCAAGGTTTGAAAGGGAAATGTAAAGATGAGTTTATTCTACATAAGTAAGAAGGAATTATCATTTCAAGTAAAAGAATTAAAGACATGTCGTAACTTTGTTTTAGGTATATAAATAAGTTGATTTGATTCCCCAATATTTGTCAATAACGTGGATAATGTTTTTGAATGTGAAATAGAAATTTGGATATGCATAGAACATTATTAAGCAGTAAATTGAATTGGTTTAAAGAGAAATCTTAAGATAAATAAGAAGTGGAAATATGTTTTGTAAGATCAAAATATACAAGAGTTTAAACTTACAATTGTTTTACATTAAAAGGCCAAATAATGCCAAATATGGAACCGGTGAACTCAACGGGTTGTCATTATTGAAACACTGTCTATTTTGATAGTTAAATCACCGACTATCAAAGCTGTCCAATACGCTTGTTGGTATGGAAAGAGCGGATCGAATATATATTCGAAAACCATTCCGGCCAACAAAATACGTGATGATATCAGAAGACAATCGAGATGGAGCATTGAAGACCGTGGAATTTCATAAACAGAAGAACTGCTAATAATCTCCGGTTTAGCGGCGAGAGATAAACTATAGTTCTGTCGTGATTGGAATCTACGGGTTGCAAAGACTTCTCGCTACTGATCCATGGGGTGATTCCTACATTGGATGCAGTAGGAGAGTACCTTCGGTTCTTCCTGTTCCTGGATGACTTGTATGGACGGATGTCTAACAGAGTATTTCCAAAGGAATTACGTATGTTGATTTTCTTCAAACGTATCCTAGTTGGTGGCGGAGGACGACGATTCTCTTGGCTTAAGCACTAGAGTACTTTTGTGGACATCAATTAGTAATATCTGGTGGATCTGACAATGTGTCATTCAAAGTGAATGGTGACCGATTTTGTGACGGCCCGCCCCGCACCAACCGACATTTACTCCAAAAGTGCGCTGTACACATGTCCAGTTAGCACGGAACGGGTCGCCAGAAGGAAAAAGGAAGAAGGAAATGAACATACAAAGAACCTGTAGAATGTCTCACAGCGCATAGAACAAAATATAATAATAATATACTTGACATAAAACAGGAGAGACAGTGCATAAGCTGAAAATCAGAACTAGACATCATAGCAGCGGAAATTCAGAACACAGCTTATTACAACTTTCAAACTGTCTCAAAGCAAAACAAGATAAAGGAGGGACACTACTAATGCCCAAGTAGCGACCACCAACGACACAGGGAGAATGTGTATATATATAATACGTGGAAGCCTTCTGCCCGCCTCCGAATCAGCTACTCGCACATCACCAGCTAACCTGTCTCTAGTCTGCTCGTGTGAGCACCCAGAGTAATAAGAGGAGACATAAAACTCTGGGTCAGACATAAAGCCTGGTATGAGCGATAAGCATCTAAAGTGAACAATAACAGGTAGACTAAAACATACCTGAACCTGGACCTGCAACCAAAGAGTTAGCACTACATACTGTACAGCACTCTAAGGTATCATATCAAACAGTGTAAAGATACGGAGGTGGGGGAGGTGTGCATGTCATAATGATGGCAAACAATCAAGCATAGCATCCATCCTCACATCTCTCACTCAGTGCATAAAGCATACGATATTCACCACTTCGATCACCCAACATTCCTTGCTACGATCTCTTTGCCCCCATGAAGTCATAAATGGCTTCACTGCACTGATAACGTAGCCACTAATTCCTCGCTATGTCCACTTGCCTCATGGAGTTATTCACCCATCTGCGCTGGCTCATAGACTTACTGATCCTTACTATGTCCACTTGCCCCATGGAGTTATTTACCCCATCTGCGCTGGCTCATAGTCTTACTACACATCACCTTGCCCCTCAGGTCATAATGACCCTACTGCACTGATAACGTAGTCTTGCTACCATCACCTTGCCCCTCAGGTCGTAATGACCCTACTGCACTGATAAGTAGGCCATCATTCCTTTTTAGTGGTGAATCGAAGTTATGAACGTTGACAACTCCTTAGCACACGTCCCGCAGCAAAGTCCAACCATGAAGTGAAATCAATGGTTCCCAACTGGTTACGGGATCCTGAGCTCTAACTTCCATTTGGACTACCTTTGCATCTCGGGTTATTGGCCATCACCATCGGATCGGATCGTGGAGAGGTTTCGCGATCGGATCGGCTTAGTTCGGATCGCCAACACCCCCTGCGGATCGAGTTGTGTTCCTCCAGCGCGTGGCTCCTTCTCCTGGCTCGGATCGGCGTCACCATTTCGGGTCGGATCGTGGTCACCCATTCGGATCGGGTCGGGGTTCCTCCTTCAAGTCAGTTCGTGCTTTCCCCGCTGGTCGGGTCGGGTCGGGTGCAACTTCCCAGATAGTCAGGTCGTGAGCTTCTGAAATGGATCGGTTCGTGCTCCTCCCTTCGGATCGTTGCGCCTCATAAATCTGGATCGGATCGTGGAGAGGATTCGCGATCGGGGGTGGACATGCGGATCGCTGTCTTCGGATCGGATCGTGGCATATGCCCACGATCGGTTCGGGTCGGGTAAAAGGGGTCCGATCCGATCCCGCTTGCAATTTCCTGCAGTCCTTCCAACGAGCAGTTTACGCCATTCAACGGCGTTTTCGACCATTCTAGCTATTCTAATCAATTACAAAACATACCATACAGTCATAGCAACAAGTAGAAATGACCTCAAACACCAAAACAACAATCATAGCATGAAAAATGGATCAAACTTACTCAAAATCCCATATTTCCCCTTAAGCATGTTTAAGTGAAACTAATGATAGGATTAGCAAATCTTAACCAAATTAACCCAAATTCATATCAGAGGTCTAAAACATCATTCTGAATTTTATAAACATTTTTCCAGAATTTTATCATGTTTAAATTCGCTAATTAACACTAATCACCCCTAATTAGCCATAATTAGTGCAAAACTTTGCAAATCACTCACCTTAGCCACAAAATAAACTAAGATCTGAAATGATTCTCTGATCTGATGCGAATTTCAACGCCAAACAGCAGCTCCTTTGTTGATTTGGTGAAGATCCTTCTTGATTAGGTGTTGCTAAGCCAAATCCTTAACCAAAAGATGATTTGGAGGTGATTTAGAGGTTGGAGGCCATTTTTAGGGATCCTTGGTGATAAGTGGAGGCTAGAAAACTGAAATGGAATGATTCTCCATCTCATTTCAGCCCTCCCATAACCCTAATCCCGAAATGGGTTATGGGCCTACTCACTAATCACCCGATTTGGCCCGGTTAAGCAGTTTTTCACACTCAAAACCTTGTTTTAGCCATATCTCCCAAACGGTACGTCCGTTTGGCTATTGTAACCACTCTACGGAAAGAGAAACCATCAAACGAATCTAATGGAAGTGGTTTCTGGTCAAAATTCCTTTCCAATCAAAAGTTATGGCCAAAACAGTACCAACTAGGGGCAAAATGGTCATTTAAAAATCGACAAAAATCATGAATATGGGAAATGACCCTAATAGATGTTTCCCAAAGTTACATGTCCTTACGACTTCACATGGGAAAGAAATAAATATTCTACGATCCTATGACATGTAGAATACGGGTCATTACACTCTCCCCCCTTAAGAAATTTCGCCCCCGAAATTCCCTAATCCAAACATACACAAAGGTCCCGCATGCCTATCAATCATAAAACAACAATCAAACATGCAAACAAGCAAAATAAGTCTATCCTAGCATGCGGAATAACTAAATCGCAAAGTAAATCTTACCAGGCAGAGAGTTCTGGATAAGCCTTCCTAAGGCTCTCCTCTGTCTCCCAAGTACAATCATTGTTGTTCTCGCCCCACTGAACCTTAACTAGCTTCACCGACTTCCTTCGAAGTTGCTTCGTATCATGCCCCACAATACGAATCGGCTTGCGGTTCCCAACCGCCTCGGGTTCTACTTCGAAGTCCTCTAACTGATCAGGTGAAATAGTCACATCTGAGTCGTGAACGAACTTCCTTAGTTGGGAAACATGAAATACATTATGAACTCCCGCCATCCTTTCTGGTAAGCCAACTCTATATGCCAAATTCCCGACTAATTCAAGAACAGGGAATGGGCCAACAAATCTTGGTGCCAACTTGCCTCTCCTGCCAAATCGAATCACGCTCTTCAACGGAGAGATCTTGACGAACACCAAGTCACCAACGGAGAATTTCAAGTCTCTTCTCCTCTTATCGGCATAATTTTCTGCCTATCCTGAGCTGCTTTCATTCGTTGCTGAATGACCTTAATCTTATCTGAAGTTTCTCTCACCACATCTGGTCCAAGCACAAACTTCTCGCCAGTCTCTATCCAACATGATGGTGAGTTGCACGGTCTTCCGTACAAAGCTTCATATGGAGCCATACCGATACTGGATTGGTAGCTATTATTATATGCAAACTCTACTAGATGCAAATGGTCATCCCATGATCCACCAAGATCCAATATACACGCTCTCCAGAGATCTTCCAATATGCGATTCACCCTCTCCGTCTGACCGTCGGTCTGAGGATGATATGCGGTACTGAGATGTAATCCTGACCCTAGAGCCTCTTGTAAGCTCTTCCAAAACCCACTAGTGAACAACGGGTCTCGGTCACTCACAATGCTTTTGGGTACTCCATGGAATCTCACTACCCACTTCATATACAATTCTGCCAACTTGGCTGCCGTCCTGGTCGACTTAACTGGTATAAATCTTGCGCTCTTCGTCAATCGATCCACAATTACCCAAATGCTATCATATCCCGATCTATTCCTTGGTAGGCCATCGATGAAATCCATCGAAACTTGCTCCCATTTCCATTCAGGAATTTCTAATGGTTGCAACAACCCACTAGGCTTCTTTTGCTCGGCTTTAACTAGCTGGCAATTCATGCATTTGGATATAAACTTCCCCACGTCTCTTTTCATCCCTTCCCAGTAGTAAGTCTGTCTCATGTCTCGATACATCTTATTACCACCGGGATGTATAGTCAGTTTTGAGTGATGACATTCTCTAAGCACTTCATCTCTCAAACCATTCACGTTGGGCACAACTAATCTTCCATTCTTTCGAAGCCATCCATCTCGATCAAGCCCATACACATTCACCTCCTCACCAATACCCATCTCTAACTTGGAGATGATTTCTAATAGATTAGGATCGTCCCTCTGGCTAGAACCAATCCTCTCTATCAAAGTGGGTCTAATCGTCAAACTAGCTAGCATAACTGGATCCAATTCTCACCTTGGTCTGAAATCAAACCCCGCGATATATTCCAGTTGCTTCCATTCAAGAAACATTGCCCCTAAGCTGGCATGTCTCCTACTCAAGGCATCGGCTACCGCATTACCTTTCCCAGGTGTATATGCGATATCAAAATCATACGAAGCCAAGAACTCTAACCATCTCTGCTGACGGAGATTTAGGTCTTTCTGAGAGAAGAGATACTTTAACGATTTATGATCGGTAAACAACTCGAATCTTTGTCCCAAGAGATAGTGTCTCCACATCTTCAGCGCAAATACAATCGCTGCCAATTCTAAATCATGGGTAGGATACTTCTTCTCATGTGGCTTTAGCTGTCGACTAGCATAAGCTACAACCCAACCTCCTTGCATCAATACTGCACCCAGTCCGGTACCACAAGCATCTGTGTATACCGTCATCTCTTCATTCCCTTTAGGAATGACTAACACTGGCGCACGTGTCAACCTCTCCTTTAGACTTTTGAAGGCATCCTCACACACTCCGTCCCAGACGAAGGACTGATTCTTCTTAGTCAACTGAGTCAACGGTGCTGCTATCTTGGAGAAGTCCTGGATAAACTTACGATAATATCCAGCTAATCCCAAGAAACTTCTCACATCTGTAGCATTCTTGGGTGTAGGCCAATCCTGTACTGTAGCCACCTTCGCAGGGTCCACGGCAATACCACTCTCTGAAACAACATGACCCAAGAATCTCACTTCCCTTCTCCAAAAATGACACTTAGAGAATTTCGCTTTCAATTGGTGTTTCCTCAACACCTCCATCACTATCCTCAAGTGTCCCTTGTGTTCTTCCTCTGTCCTTGAGTAAACAAGGATGTCATCCACGAACAAAAGAACAAACTTATTCAACTGATCCCTGAATACTCGATTCATAGGATCGACAAAATAGGCTGGTGCATTGGTCAACCCAAATGGCATGACAAACCACTCATAAAATCCAGACGGCGTCCTAAATGCCGTTTTCGGGACACTCTCATCTGCTACTCGAAGCTGATGAAATCCTATCACGAGGTCCAACTGGGAGAACACTCTAGCTCCTTCCAGTTGATCAAACAAATCATCTATCAGTGCTAGAGGATACTTATTCTTCCTCGTCACCTTATTCAACTCGCGATAGTCCACACACAAACGAAGGGAACCATCTGCCTTAGTGGCAAACACAACTGGTGGTCCCCACTCAGAGACACTCCTTCTAATAAATCCCTTCTTCAAAAGATTGTTGACTTGCACCCCGAGCTCTCGCTGCTCCCTTGGTGCCATACGACGAAGTGGCATCACTATAGGTCTGGCACCTTTTACCAAATCAATACGGAACTCAATCTCTCGATGTGGTGGAAGCCCGGTCACCTCCTCGAAGACGTCCGGATACTGGCCAACCACGGGCACATATGACAACTCATCCTACGGGATGTCGAGGGAATTTACAAAACTAGCCATAACCCCATCACTAGGTAGGCTACCAAACACTACCCTCCGCCCATCATCCGCCCTCACTGTCACCAAAAAGCCCTCACAGTCTACCACCACCCCGTATCTTTGGAGCCAATCGACCCCCAATATAATGCCATACCCAGTAAAGCCCAAAACAAAGCAATCACATACAAACATACATCCATGACTCGATAAGACCAAATTCCCGCAAATCATACTAAGGCTCGTCGAACCACCAATCGGGTTCGTCACTATCAACGGTCTATCGACTATCTCGGGTTCCAGTCCCAACCTATCTACCAGGTCACTAGATATGAAGGAACGGGAAGCCCCAGTATCAAACAAAACTCGAACTGGTATATCATAAATAGAAAGCATACCTTGAATAACAACATTCTTTCCTTTCTCCGCCGCAGTTGGGGCATTCGACGAAGAAGGAACAACATCAATAGCATATGCTTTCACAATCTGCTTCTCCTTAAGAGGTTGCGGACACTTATCTTTATGATGTCCCACTTGGCCACAGTTGTAGCACTTCCTTTCCGCTGGCTTGGCCCGACATTCCTTAGCATAATGGCCTTTCTTTCCAAAGCTGAAGCACTCCACATCCTTCTTGCTCTTTTTCTGGCCACCCTTTGATTGGTCCTGCTTCCTCTTATTTTGAGAATTATTCTTGCCTCCACCGCCTGCTTGCGGCTTTGGCCCTTCTACAGATGCAGCCTCAGTCCTTGACTTAGGGTAAAGGCTCTCTGATCTCAAAACTTTCCCCACGATCGATTCAAAAGTCTCATCGATGTGGTTAATGAGCCTCTCCCCCAAGTACCCATCCAGACCAGTAATGAACTTCTCATTTTTCTTCTCAGGAGTATCAATGAGAGACAGTCCATACTTCGACAAGGTGTCGAACTCAGCAATATAATCAGAAACTGCCCTTCCGTTCTGCTTAAGTTCCAAGAACCTCTTAAACAACACTGACTTCTGGGCAGCTGGAATAAACTTCTCACTAAAGCGAGCCTTGAACTGATCCCAAGTAACTTGATCCTCTGGAGTAGCTGTTCTAATGGCATTCCACCAATTCATCGCTCGCCCTTGCAGCTGACGAGACGCTAGCCTTCTCTTCATCGCATCCTCAAGACCCAAGTCATCAAAGATACGGTCACAGCTATCCATCCAGTCTTGAACATCCGTGGCCGACTCCGTCCCGTGGAACGGCTTCCCACCAAGATTAGTGTAATCTTTGCACAACTTGGCGAAATCGACCCTAGGCGCCTGCACTACTGGGCCAACACCAACTCCGGGATTGGGAATTGCCCCTTGCACTTCTCTATGCATGTCCCTCATGAGGTTAGTAAACATAGCCCTCATGTCAGCGGCATTCCCTTGGTTGGTCCCTCTACCAGCACCCCTCGTGTCTCGGCTCATCGTTAATCTGTAAAAAGGGAAACGATTAACGACCCATTAGTGGTGCTAATGCAGTGCGACTTCATCTTTATACTACTAATAGTATATACATACATAGCTTTTGAAAACCAAAGTAATCACAAATACGCGCTCTCATATACGCACTATCTCTCCCTAGTGTCTTTCCCTAGGTTAACTACGCAACCTAGAGCTCTGATACCAAGTGTGACGGCCCGCCCCGCACCAACCGACATTTACTCCAAAAGTGCGCTATACACATGTCCAGTTAGCACGGAACGGGTCGCCAGAAGGAAAAAGGAAGAAGGAAATGAACATACAAAGAACCTGTAGAATGTCTCACAGCGCATAGAACAAAATATAATAATAATATACTTGACATAAAACAGGAGAGACAGTGCATAAGCTGAAAATCAGAACTAGGCATCATAGCAGCGGAAATTCAGAACACAGCTTATTACAACTTTCAAACTGTCTCAAAGCAAAACAAGATAAAGGAGGTACACTACTAATGCCCAAGTAGCGACCACCAATGACACAGGGAGAATGTGTATATATATAATACGTGGAAGCCTCCTGCCCGGCTCCGAATCAGCTACTCGCACATCACCAGCTAACCTGTCTCTAGTCTGCTCGTGTGAGCACCCAGAGTAATAAGAGGAGACATAAAACTCTGGGTCAGACATAAAGCCTGGTATGAGCGATAAGCATCTAAAGTGAACAATAACAGGTAGACTAAAACATACCTAAATCTGGACCTGCAACCAAAGAGTTAGCACTACATACTGTACAACACTCTAAGGTATCATATCAGACAGTGTAAAGATACGGAGGTGGGGGAGGTGTGCATGTCATAATGATGGCAAACAATCAAGCATAGCATCCATCCTCACATCTCTCACTCAGTGCATAAAGCATACGATATTCACCACTTCGATCACCCAACATTCCTTGCTACGATCACTTTGCCCCATGAAGTCATAAATGGCTTCACTGCACTGATAACGTAGCCACTAATTCCTCGCTATGTCCACTTGCCCCATGGAGTTATTCACCCCATCTACGCTGGCTCATAGTCTTACTAATCCTTACTATGTCCACTTGCCCCATGGAGTTATTCACCCCATCTGCGTTGGCTCATAGTCTTACTACGCATCACCTTGCCCCTCAGGTCATAATGACCCTACTGCATTGATAACGTAGTCTTGCTACCATCACCTTGCCCCTCAGGTCGTAATGACCCTACTGCACTTATAATTAGCCCATCATTCCTTTTTAGTGGTGAATCGAAGTTATGAACGTCGACAACTCCTTAGCACACGTCCCGCAGCAAAGTCCAACCATGAAGTGAACTCATTGGTTCCCAACTGGTTCCGGGATCCTGAGCTCTAACTTCCATTTGGACTACCTTTGCATCTCGGGTTATTGGTCATCACAACGGATCGGATCGTGGAGAGGATTCGCGATCGGATCGGCTTAGTTCGGATCGCCAACACCCCCTGCGGATCGAGTCGTGTTCCTCCAGCGCGTGGCTCCTTCTCCTGGCTCGGATCGGCGTCACCATTTCGGGTCGGATCGTGGTCACCCATTCGGATTGGGTCGGGGTTCCTCCTTCAAGTCAGTTCGTGCTTTCCCCGCTGGTCGGGTCAGGTCGGGTGCAACTTCCTAGATAGTCAGCTCGTGAGCTTCTGAAATGGATCGATTCGTGCTCCTCCCTTCGGATCGTTGCGCCTCATAAATCTGGATCGGATCGTGGAGAGGATTCGCAATCGGGGGTGGACATGCGGATTGCTGTCTTCGGATCGGATCGTGGCATATGTCCACGATCGGTTCGGGTCGGGAAGTCCGATCCGATCCCACTTGCAACTTCCTGCAGTCCTTCCAGCGAGTAGTTTACGCCATTCGACGGCGTTTTTGACCAAACTAACACTTCTAGACAATCACAAAGCGTACCATATAGTCATAGCAGCGGACTTAATCAACCCCAAACATCAAAACATCAACATGATAGGCTAAAATGGATCAAACATACCCAAAATCCCAAATTTCCCCTTAAGCATACTTAGGTGAAACTAATGATAGGATTATCAAAACTTAACCAAACTAACCCATATTCATATCAGAGGTCTAAAACATCATTCCAAATTTTATAAACATTTTTCCAGAATTTTATCATGTTTAAATTCGCTAATTAACACTAATCACCCCTAATTAGCCATAATTAGTGCAAAACTATGCAAATCACTCACCTTAGCCACAAAATAAACTAAGATCTGAAATGATTTCTCTGATTTGATGCGAATTTCAACGCCAAACCGCAGCTCCTTTGTTGATTTGGTGAAGATCCTTCTTGATTAGGGGTTGCTAAGCCAAATCCTTAACCAAAAGATGTTTTGGAGGTGATTTAGAGGTTGGAGGCCATTTTTAGGGATCCTTGGTGATAAGTGGAGGCTAGAAAACTGAAATGGAACGATTCTCCATCTCATTTCCGCCCTCTCATAACCCTAATCCCGAAATGGGTTATGGGCCTACTCACTAATCACCCGATTTGGCCCGGTTAAGCAGTTTTTCACACTCCAAACCTTGTTTCAGCCATATCTCCCAAACGGTACGTCCGTTTGGCTATTGTAACCACTCTACGGAAAGAGAAACCATCAAACGAATCTAATGGAAGAGGTTTCAGGTCAAAATTCCTTTCCAATCAAAAGTTATGGCCAAAACAGTACCAACTAGGGGCAAAATGGTCATTTAAAAATCGACAAAAATCATGAACATGGGAAATGACCCTAGTAGATGTTTCCCAAAGTTACATGTCCTTACAACTTCACATGGGAAAGAAATAAATATTCTACGATCCTATGACATGTAGAATACGGGTCATTACATATTTTCAAAGGCTAATCTGACCTCAAGCCTCAACAACCTGAAGATGACAAAAATCGGGCAAGCAGCATGGCTATGTGGGTCGCCCCCATTAGGGTGTATAATCACCTATCTAGAGAAAATCCTTTTGTTTCTTGATTGTACTTCGATGATGTCCCTTTTCAGGAAGACGGTGGCTAGCTACCACCTTTGGTGATATACATTCGATACACTCAAGCGAAATGAGTGGTCGGTCATGTGAGGGCCGGCTTGCAAGATGTTCTAGTTGAACCCAGTGTATTCGCCTCTAGAGATACATGATCGGCAGGTGGTTCCATACCTTGTCATAGTCAGAAATCCAATTTCTAATAAGCGCCCACGGTTTTGATTGTATACTATATATGTGGAGTGTGAGATGCAAGCATTCCACAAGATTGTTATTTACTTGTATTTAGGCATTATTATAATACCAGACAAGATATTGATTTCAAAAATGTTTGAGTTGTCGTAAGGTAAAAACAGTCCATGTTTATGTGTGGATTCGGTCTTACGATTATCCTTTTCTTTGAAGATTTTAACTTTAAAATCAGGTTGTGTGTTACCCTTAATACCATGCAAATTTTTCTCACTCTGGTTCACTAGACTGACCCGGAGTTTTGAAAATGATCGGGTTAGCCCGGGATGTACAGGTTCAGGTCATCGAATGCTGTGAAGAAACGAGTTGAAGGTGTTCAGACGTATGATACTATATAGCTACTATTCCGCTGTGTGTAGTATATGAGGTTAGGTATTATGATTGTCCAGTGTTGTTGATGTACTCTGATATTGTAAGTTTTATTTAAAGCTCTCAACAAAGTTATTTCTGTATTATATTTTGTTCCGCTGCGATGTGAGACTCTGATTCGGTGTTGTGGTGTTTTTCTTCTTCTTCTATTTTAACTTTCTTTCTTTCTTATCTCACCATCTAATTTCTTTCTAATAACGTTCAGCGTTTTCGGTGTTTGGAAGGTCGGCATGAGTTACAGTAAAGATATTTATGTCGATTTTCAGGGCCGGAAATCTTTGGGTCGTTACAGTGGTATCAGAGCTATTGGTTTAGTGATAACCTTGGCTCTGTGATGTAACTCAATAGAGATGGGGTCAGTGATGCCCTAGATTGAGTTAAGTGTATATACGAGTGCGCATATTTGTAATTTGATATAAATTATTATTTTTAAATTATTTAAAATCATTTTGCCCAATATATTTTATAATGTATTAAAGGTGATAATTTTCTTAAATTTTCATAATATGGGAAATTGGATTCACCAATGTTGATTGGATTATGAGGTTGGGTTGAACCAACCAGAGGTCATTTAATATTTGGAATGTGAAATTATGAAAACATTAGCCTAAGTTGAGCTAAAGGGAAGATCTGGATTGGGATATCAAAATAAAATTTAACTTAAGCCATTGGGTATTTGACTTAAGTTGGGATTAAATATTTGCGGATATTGTTTTGAATGGAATGTTTGGATGGATGGTTGCATAAATATAGATTTGAAAATGGATAAACTTGATTGAATCCCATCTGGTATGAATGAGTCAAGCCTATGGGAAATGAATTCAAACACCATGAATTCAAGTGAAACATTTATAACAGTAAATGGATTGTTAGAATTGATTGGAGTGTGTGTAGAAATTAGATGATATCGATGTTTGAAGCTTACTGGCATTATTTGGAAACTAATGAGTTCATTGGAGTTGAGAACATGTGCAGAAAGTTATTTCAATTTTGAAAACCTGTCCAAGAGAATTCGGGAGTAATTTAAATCCAGTTTGGCCTGCTGATTGAGCAAGGACAAAAATAAATTTATCGCTTATCACGTAATAGCGCTCGCAAAAAGGTACGCCTACGCAAATATAAAATTTTGGGTTCTATTTGGATTTTGGATTTTTCGGACCATGTTGGCCGAGGTATATATATTTCTTGAACCTGCAATATTGCAGATGTCCCTCTGTACAGGGGAGACTCTGCCAAAAATTTTCCACAAGTTAAGGTGTTAGAATATTTTTGAAGATTTTTGGGAATTCTTTTATTTGGAATAATTTGGTTTTAAAACCAATTAGATGAGTTTTGGAAATAAAATCGAGTTATAAAATTATTATTTTGTAACGATAATGGGTTTGTAATGTTCTTTCTTACCTTAGCAATTTCGAGGACGAAATTATTTTAAGGGGGGAGAATGTAACGACTCGTGTTTTGGCCATCAAATATTTAATTTAATTCGTTATTTTAAATATTATATTTGGTGTACTTATAGATTTTAATATTTAATTCGTTATTTAAAACGAAGTTGAACGTTAATTTTATTTATAATATAAATCGAGCTCGAAATGGCGCTGCAGTTCGTAATATTGAATTTTCAACTTCAACTGAGAATACATGAGTCGATATAAGTTGGATTTCTGTGAAACGAGAAACAATGGAATCGTGTAGATGATAATTTTCATATGAAGGAGAAAAATCCAGATTCCGTGCTATAGAGTGTTAGTTATGGCCAAATCGAATTTTGAAATAGTTGCTGTGAAAATCGTTATTTAAATATCGACCTTTAAAATGGCCATTTTGCAAACGGACTCAGATTTGGACGAAATCAGTTTCGTTAGAACCGCAACGTTAAATTATTGTACGATGTTGAATGGCGTGGCAAACCGATGTCGTATGTGACCACGGCAGCCACAAACGCCCGTTCAATTTCTATAGCGCGTAATTAATTTAATAAAGAGTTATTTGGGTATAACTTGAATAGACGATCGAATTAGGCTACGAAACTAGTTCCGTTGAGTTCGTATCGTCGATTAGAGTCAGGATAGGTGTATAGTTTGTCATTTTTGGAGACCCAGAATGTGACGAAACTAGTGTCGTTGGGTTCGTATCGAAAAGTTATTATAGGATTGCAAAGTTTCAACTTGATTTGATTTATCTGGAGATCGTAAAAAAAAATTAAACGCGTGTTTATTTCTTGTTTTATAAAGCAAATTTTTTCATACGACCTTGGATTTCGATGAAACTTGTCCTATTGGGTCCGGAATACTTATTTACACTAAGATTAGCTTTTTTATCGGTAAACAGAAATCGTTTGTGGCAGTTTTTATCAATTACTTCAGTGTGAAGTTTCGTTTTATAATAAAATAAATAAATGTGTATAACTTCTAAATCCTTAAGTAATAGGTTGCTACACGACTAAGTAAAATCACCCATGCTCAGTCTTCCACATCTTCGACCTCACAGCTAGGATCGAACGTACCTAATTTCATGAACTTTCACCATCACCACTAGTACATGGTAGAAATAGAAATCTTCTGTCCATCACCTATACTAGCACGTCACGCTGCACTATCTAAAATTTTTGTAGACCAATCCCCATGCAGTCTTAATGTATATAGAAAGAAAATGCGCTGCGCCTATCCAAAAATACACATCACCTACCCCAATTGTTTTCTACTGCCGACCCAAGGTACATCACGCACCCACCGTTGCTGTCATGTTTAATTTATGTAAATGCAAACAAAATACATTTCAACTCAGCTACTCTATATTATGAATGACCACTCGACACAGCTAGCCTATTAATTTACTTAAGCCCAAAATAAGAAGATCTCAACGCCTATTTTTAGACTCCTGCAAGCCTACCTCCTTCCTCCCTGATTCTTCAATCAAATCGACCATGCCTGCGTGATGGAAACAACACACACAACCTATCAACCTAACCTATTTAAAAAAAATATACTTCCCTATTCCTTGGTGCTCAAGGCTTTGTCCTCTATAAATACCAGCACCAATCACTCTCTGAAGGCAAAAGATCAAGAAAAAAACGTGGGAAAACCCAAATCCACGAATGGAACTAAACGTGATTGCATGGAAATTTATAGAGTGGTGAAAATATTTTGAATGAGGAAACTTGAGCTTAAACAATACTGCTTGAAGCAGTTGGATTTCCTTCAAGTTTGGAGAGAAGTGTGAGAGGTGGAAGGAGTGCAGGTGCGGTACGCCGTTGCCGGTGATCTGAAGGATAGTGGCGTTGGCAGGAGGTGGAGGTTGGCGCGGTTCAACTGGAATGGCATTGGTGTGCTTGTACTGTTCTGAGATGGGTGTTATCAGTTTGAAGAAATCGGAAAACAAGGGACTAACGTTGTTCCGGTTTCGAGGGGAGGGTGGTGTTGGCAGTACGAGGATGAAGCCTGCATGTTTTGTTGGATTCGTGGAAGTGGTGCAGGGCGACCACAAGACAGAACAGAAGGAAGGAGGAGCGGTGCAGTCCGTTCGTATGGGATTTGATGTAAGAATATGGTGATGGACAGAGAGTAAGCCTGGGCAAGTAGTGGGTCCGAGCGAGAACAGAATATGGGTTCAGATGGTCCCTGTTTTCGGATACAGGAAGTGGCGGTCTGTTAGTGAAGTAGCAGGTTTAATTTTAGTTATGGGGAGGGCTATTTGTTTTTAACAAGATGGAGGAAGGGACAGTATTGGTTAGGTCTTAAGTGAGGATGCTGGGCCGAGAACGTTTTGGCTAGGCCTCCAAATTAATATATAATTTAATAGTGGAAGTGGTGAGATTCCTGGACGATATAAAATTTGGGGATGAAATACGATAGTCGGGCATGGGTGAAGAGGACAACAACCGAGCAGTTAAGAATTGGTGGGGAAAAAAAGATGGGGAGCATGTTATGCTAGTACTGGAACGATGGAAATAGTTCGTAAATGATGTTAGGCACAATTTGATGCGAGATGGAAAGGAATAAAAGAGGGGCGTTATTTGGAATCAAGAAGAATACGGCAGTTACATTTGTTAATGAAGGAAATTTGTAAGTATTTAAAATATATGCAAGAAAATTAACTAATATAATTAATATCGTATGCACTTATAATGATATAATTTTTGATAACGTTATCGGATTCGAACCAGACAAAGACGCTGGAATCGTATTGACGAACAGAACATTCTAAAACTATTTTGAACAAGGATGGAGATAGTTGGAAATTACGGTTAAATTAAACGACTATTTTAATTTAAATATAACTGCACCGTTCAACAAACAAATCAAGTTGAGTTAAACTCACTCAGTATTTTTCCTATTTATATTTTGTATAAATTGGGTTTTTATTTTGTGCGCTCTGTTTGCTATGGTTGACTGTTTGCTAGTATTATATTTATTTGTTGATACGACTGATGAA
This sequence comes from Allium sativum, assembly GCA_030737875.1. Lineage (NCBI taxonomy): Eukaryota > Viridiplantae > Streptophyta > Magnoliopsida > Asparagales > Amaryllidaceae > Allium > Allium sativum. The sequence continues at coordinate 136,284,420 of CM060922.1, read as the reverse complement.
ATTATACCGTTGTTTAATTTTAGTGAAATACCAAATCATTATTTTAACAATTGGTTCCAATAAAGGTAACTTAGCTTATTGGTCACTTTTTTTTATAAACGCGTTTAACTGTTTGATTTTTTTGAATTGTATTAACTGTTGGAGATAACCAGTTGAATACAGGGAAGGACAGGTGGGAGGAATCTAACCGGATTCCTCAAATAGATTAATTATTTTCATATATGAACTGTTCTGTTTGGTGTGATGGATTTGATTATTGATCATTGATGTGAAAACCAGCCTGTGTTGTGTGTTAACCAATGGGCAGAAATGGTTGAGTAATCGGCAGTAAATGGCCTAAAAGTAAATTGTTTGTTTATATCGATTTACCGTCAGTAAATCGATAGAACTGAAGTTATGAAATTTATTTTATAGCTGGTGATAGATTTTGAAAAATATATAAATGTTATGAATAAAACTTTATTCAAAGGAAATAAATATTTATGGCTATAATCAATTGTAAATTGATATTATAAAGTCAAAACTGATGTTAATCAGATTTGAAATTGTGAGAATAGGGAAATTAATCAAAGGGTTAAGTTTGAATAATTGTGTTGTTGAGAAACAATTTAATGGAAATTTGTTAATAAGGTAATCGTGTTTTAAGTGAATAAATTGACTCTTTATTTGTATTGATTTTTGAATTAGTTTGTTCTGAATAGGAAATATTTTAATGAATATTGTTAGACTTTAAAAAAAAGGATTTACTGGTTATTTTGGTTAATAAAGAAATTAACTACCTATGTAGTTAATGGTTGAAATAAATTATTATCGTAATTGATTATAATTTAGAAAATTACTTTTTATGGAAAATCCTTTAAAAAGGTAATCTAAGTTAAAAGGGAATTCAATTGAATGACGAAAGTAGAGTGTGAACAAGTTTTGTTTAACACTTGAGTTTTACATCGAAGTTATGAAAGGAACGGTTAAGCAAATGTGTTAGAGTAAAATAAATATCACTTAATTTTTTGAGTTTAGTAAAAGGAAAGTAAGATAAAGAGTTAATGATGATAAACCAGAGTTACATAAAAGAGATTTGAGGTGTTATAACATTAATTCTCAATTAATGTTGCTAAAAATGGGATGGAGTAAAGATGGGCAATTGAAATGAAATTTCGAGTGAGAAATAGTTGAAGGGAATTTGATTTGATATTGGATCAAGATATTGGTTTTTGGGATTACGACTTATATTTATCTTTAGGTATGAACATTGTTGATCAAGGTCTGAGAGGTAATTAAAATACCCCGAATTGAATGGCAGCGGGAGTATCTGAAGGTGATATTAGTTGTAATTGTAAAAGGAAATAGTGATGGTTTATTATTTCATTAGAGAAATAATAACGCAACATTTCGATGAAGATTTGGACAATACATATATATATATATACAAATATATATATAAAATAAGGATTTCCATAGTAAAAGGAATAAAAAGGGGATTGCATAAATTATAACGATATTGTTGAGGTTTGAAAGGGAAATGTAAAGATGAGTTTATTCTACAAGAATAAGCAGGAATTATCGTTTCAAGTGAATGAATTGAAGACATGTCGTAACTTTGTTTTAGGTATATAAATAAGTTGATTTGATTCCCCAATATTTGACAATAATGTGGATAATGTTTTTGAAAGTGAAATAGAAATATGGATATGTATAGAACTTTCTTAAGTTGTAAATTGAATTGGTTTAAAAAGAAATCGTAAGATAAATAAGAAGCGGAAATATGTTTATAAGATCGAAATATATAAGAGTTTAAACTTACAATTGTTTTACGTTAAAAGGCCAAATAATGTGGAATATGGAACCAGTGAACTCATTGGGTTGTCATTATTGAAACACTGTCTATTTTGATAGTTAAATCACAGACTATCAAAGCTGTCGAATACGCTTGTTGGTATGGAAAGACCGGGATCGAATATATATTCGAAAACCATTCCGGCCAACAAAATACGTGAAGATATCAGAAGACAGTCAAGATGGAGCATTGAAGACCGTGGAATTTCATAAACAGAACAATTGGTAATAATCTCCAGTTTAGCGGCTAGATATAAACCGTAGTTCTGTCGTGACTGGAATCAAGGTTGCAAGGACTTCTCGCTACTGATCCATGGGGTGATTCCTACATTGGATGCAGTAGGAGAGTACCTTCGGTTCATCCTGTTCCTGGATGACTTGTATGGACGGATGTCTGACAGAGTATTTCCAAAGGAATTACGTACGTTGATTTTCTTTAAACGTATCCTAGTTGGTGGAGGAGGAGGACGGTTCTCTTGGCTTAACCACTAGAGTACTTTTGTGGACGTCAATTAGTGATATCTGGCAGATCTGACGATATGGCATTCAAAGTGAATGGTGACTGATGTTCAAAGGCTAATCTGACCTCAAGCCTTATCAGCCGGAAGATGACAAAAATCGGGCTGGCAGCATGGCTATGTGGGTCGCGCCCATTAGGGTGTATAATCACCTATCTAGAGAAAATCCTTTTGCTTCCTGAATCTATTCCCATGCTGTCCCGTTTTGGGAAGACGGTGGCTAGCCACCGCCGTTGGTGATATACATTCGATACACTCAAGCGAAATGAGTGGTCGATCATGTGAGGGCCGGGTTGCAAGATGTTCTTGTTGAACCCAGTGTATTCGCCTCTAGAGATACACGATCGGCAGGTGGTCTCATACCTTGTCGTAGTCAGAAATCCAACTTCCAATAAGCGCCCACGGTTTCGATTGTATACTACATATGTGGAGCGTGAGATGCAAGCGTTCCACTAGATTGTTATTTACTTGTATTTGGACATTATTATAATATCAGACAAGATATTTATTTCAAAAATGTTTGGGTTATCGTAAGATAAAAACTGTCCGTGTTTATGTGTGGATTCGGTCTTACGATTATCCTTTTCTTTGAAGATTTTAACTTTAAAATCAGGTTGTGTGTTACCCTTAATACTGTGCAAGTTTTTCTCACTCTGGTTCACCAGACTGACCCGGTGTTCTGAAAATGCTCGGGTTAGCCCGGGATGTACAGGTTTAGGTTATCGAATGCTGGGAAGAAACGAGCTGAAGGTGTTTAGATGTATGATACTATATAGCTACTATTCCGCTGTGTGTGGCATATGAGTACAGGTATTATGACTTTCCAGTGTTGCTGATGTACTCTGATACTGTAAGTTTTATTTAAAGCTCTCAATGAAGTTATTTCTGTATTATATTTTGTTCCGCTGCGATGTGAGACACTGATTCGGTGTTTTGGTGTTTCTTCTTCTTCTTCTTCTTCTTCTATTCTAACTTTCTTTCTTATCTTACCCTCTAATTTCTTTCTAATAACGTCCAGCATTTTCGGTGTTTGGAAGGTCGGCATGAGTTACAGTAAAGGTATTTATGTCGATTTTCAGGGCCAAAAATCTATGGGTTGTTACAGTAACATGCATGCAATACCGAACCCGTATACGCTAAAAGCCCACCACTTTGACCAGCCACTACCACCTCTACGCCACGTCTAAAGACCTCTGACCACCACCTATGGCTTTTTTTGGTTGAGAACCACCTCTGACCCCTCCTTTCCGCCTCCAATCAACCTTAGAGCCATGCACCACCTCCATTAATTCTAGGATTTCAAACCCTAATGGTTATTTTCCCACGGTCATTACCACCTTAAAGATAAACAACCACCGCTATATGACTCCAATAGAGAATCTGTTTAATACTCATACTTCCAATTCGCCGATTGATCAAATTTACCTTATTTAGCTATTAGGTTTTGGAAAACTAGAGGTTCGACTATGATTTATAACTGAACAAAGTATCAAATCGAAAAAGAACTCAAGTCGCCGATTCCACTCGTTGGGAGCCCTCCGATGATAAAAATTTAGATATATTTCGGAGAGGTTGAATTTTAACTTAGTTTAGAATTATTTGATAATCGCCATTAACAGATGACTAATGAATTAGGGGATTCAAGATTAATTACTAACGTTAATATTAAGAGTTAAGCTATTAAGGTTTCTTAAAGATAATATAAACATATGTAAAGATTGGTAGTTGTGTCAAAGCAGTTATAGCATACCAAAAGCCTGTTTTCATTGCCAAACCGTTATACGTTGTCTCATGTATCAAAAGACAATTTTCAATGATTTAAACACAATGGAACAGTCGAAAATCCCTAAGACATAATTGTGCATAAATTAAACTTTTTTTAGTTAATTTAATTTAAATTATCATTTATGATAACAAGTCAACGACCATAATTCTTTTTTTCAAAATTCACTTTCATTCTTTTTATTAGATCACTCTTACAGTAAAAATGAATCATTCGGTTTCATTTTTCTCAAAATACCATTTCAATCTTGTTGAAGCACTTCTTTGAATATAATGCAAAATACACATTTTTTGAAATTAACTTATAGTTTGAATTACGACTCTACTATTTCAAATTTAATATTCCGCATATAATTAATCTCAATCACATATAATATTTGGAATTGTCATACATTCTACTTTTATTCTAATAAGTCAGCATTGATTATATATTAAAAATTTGTTAACCATTTCGTATTGCACTAAATTAATTTGAATAAATTTTTTTTTGACAATTTAGTTCCAAATTGTAAATTTAATTTAATAATTATAAATGTACAAAATACAAGTCATCACAATCTCCTCCACTCAAAACTTCTTACCCCCGAAAAGTAATGGAGTAAGAATTTAAAATTTTATATATTTCATCAAATAATCGAATTGAGATAGTCTAATCTTTTAAAACTACTTTTATTTACTCAAAATTTAAAATATCAAAATTCTTTCTCAATTACCTTTCAAAATGTTTTATATATGCACCTGATGCCTTAATTGAATTATAATATGCTTTTCGCTTTCAAAACTTTAGAATGAACGTCGATAATGCTACAATCATCGCTAGAATTATTTTCAAATGATATGGAGAGGTATTCGCTAATATTCACCTTTATGCTTAAGGAAAGTTGGCCAAACGTTAGCTTGACGGATGCCCATAATCTTTAGGCACTCAATAGACCAGTTTAACCACCAAACGAAATATTTCAAAGTTATTTTCTTTGAATTTAAATATTTAAAATTCCAAACATTCTGTATTGCATATAAAAGAATTCAAATCGCTTTTTCCATACCAAAAAATTTCGAATTAGGAAGTTTCTTAAATATACTTATTGATATACATCCTTAAATTTCATATTGAATAACTGATATAAATCTCATTTATATAAGATTTTAACAACCTTCAAAATCTTCATAGTTTGCACATGTTATGTTTGTAAACTTTCTTACTCCACAAGAAGTTAATTACAAATTATACTACAATTTTAAAATTTATTATGATATATTTATGTTCCCAAACCAGTTATTTGAAAACATAAGCAAAATCCTTTTAATAGAGAGGGGAAACATAACAACTCTATATAAAATTACTTTTATATAGAATATTTTTTATTATAACAATCAACCCAATAACATATTCGGTAAGGTAAATATTATAAAAATAAGTCGCAAAAATATCCCAATGGCTCTTTGTTGGCGAGCTTTCTTTGAGAAAATTAGTGATTATTTCTTTCTTCTTCGTCTGTTCTCTCTACTGCATCTTTTATAGCTTTAGTGCTCTCCTACCTCTTATTGTGCTGCTATTAGTGAGACACTTATTGTCTCTTTTTGGGGTATAGAGATTAGCCCTTAAATTCTAGGGTTATGTCAATTGCTACATGGTATGGTAATTTCTTTCTTTCCGGGATCTTCTCTGTCTCTTGTCCGCCGATAGAAAGCTTTATCGATGCGGTTAAAACAGTTTTCTTCGGTGACTTTCAGGTCGATCTCACCGACTTCACCACGGTGGAGATTTCAATGACAGCGCTGGTTGATTTTGTGGCTCTATCAAGGTTCCAGTTCTTTGTGGTTGAAGGTTTTTTCTTCGAAATTAGGCCTTGTTACAAGGGATCGCTTGGTTTGTTTTCTCCGCCATAGAGATGTTTGGTCGGTGTTTCACCTTCGGTGAACTCTGATTGTTCGATAGGTTCATAGAGCAAGCGAGCAGATGGACGTTTCATCACAAAATATGTTGCTCGTTCACGCTTTTGATGGTAGAGAACACCATGGTAACCATTTTTCCTAGTTTCGTTGTGAGATTATTAACTTGTGATGGCATTTTTAGGCATGATTTTTGCAAGATTAACTCTCCACTGGGGGCTGGGGATTTGATTAGCCTATCCCCTCTGCATCAGCTGCTCCTCTTGCCAGTGGTGCTGGCAGCGCCATGTCAACGGAAGTGGGGAAAAACAGGAAGCCTGTAGGTTCACGTCATCTTCGCTCATCGCGACAAGAAAAGAAAGCCAATAAGGTAACCGTTACTTCCCCTTCTTTGTTGACTGTTGTAGCTCCTAGTGGTTGGACGCGGTGTTCGTCTAGCTTGATTGATATTGTACAGCAAAGTGTTGGTAGCGTTGGGGGCTTAAAAGGCATTGCATCGATAGCAATATGGTTTCTGATGATCTTGCAACAAACCAGCCAGATTTTGCTGAGTTCAGGTTTGCTCTTTCGTGTGTTACTACAGGCTTATTTTGGAGTCTTTGATGGCTAGATCGACAGCAGTCTTTTCCTTGCTTAATGTGGCTTTTACGCTTGGTAGTGGGCTTAGGTTGCTTTGCCTCTCCTTTTTCTACTTATATCTCTCTGGATTGGGCTGGTGTTTTGCTGTCTTAGAATTGCTTTGGTGTTTTACTTGCTGTAGTGATCCATGAAGCATAATTATGTGTGCTCCCTGCCATCATGCTTTCTTCATCGGAGAAAGCGATGGTAGGCCATGTGTGTGTTCCAACGTCCTCCGTGTCCCTGTTCAGCTTTTGTCCTTATGCTTTTTTTGTCGGGTTGGAAAGTGGCTCTGGCTTATTAACCCTATATATTCTGTTCGGCACTAGCTATTATGCTGTTCTTATCAGTTTTGATCGCATGACCTAGATGTTGTTTCGGTTTGGGTTCTGGTCTTTTCTTTATTAGGGTCGCATGGTTGTTTTGTGGGATTCTGCTCTTTTGAGTCAGTGTGAGGCCGTTTTCGTGTCGTTGACGAATCATATAATCTGGTTATTTTTATCAGACCTTAGGTTGTTTGTCGGACGACTTCACCTGGTATTATCAGCTAGGGATGTGTGGTCTCTCTATTGTTGTCATATAGAGAATCTTGCGTTGGTTCACTAGACGATTGACCAGGAAGATGGCCTCCCTAGATTGACTTTGCTTTATGTCGGCTTTCAGTGTCCAGTTTGAGAACTTTACCTGTTACACAGAGCTATCAATCTAATGATAGCTCAACATTGGTCAAATTCTTACAACAACTGGTGTTGCCTCCATTGAGCAACTCCACATTTACGGCTTTTTCTTCTTCCTCTCTTTGTTCTTTATCTTCTGATTTTGTTGCACTGGTGTGTACTATAATATCCTCTTCTCGCCTATTTTCTTCTGTGTTTACCTTGTCTTCTCTTCTTAATAAGGAAGAGATAATGATCTTAATCATCATATGTCTTGACTTATTAAGAATTCTTGGTCGTCTCGGTCTAGCGGGACCTCTTGTTTTCCCAGTATCTTAGTTGTGGGGTATCTATGGGGTTTACTGAGTCTTGTGAGGCTTCTGTTTGCTCTCCTACTAGACCCTTGTGTCGCAGTTAATGAGTGGTTCCCCATACCCCACTGTGCCATTCGCATATGCACTATAGTGGCGTCTGAGCAGATCGTTAGATCTACTCGACATACATTGTATCTTATCCGATTAGGGTTGTGCTTTATTTCTCTTCTGGGGTGTTGTTTTTCTTGGTGTGTTTGTCTGATTTTTCTTTTCCTAGATGGCGAAATTCCATTTCTGGAACGTTCATGGCATAGAAAATGATGCATCTGTGGTTGGTAGCGCTTCTGGAACCTTTTATAAGTCCGGAGGAGATCACTAAGTTAGTTTTGTCTCTTGGCTTCGGTGAAGCCTTAACCAATGTGTTGGACAAGATTTGGATTCTTAGATCCAAAGACGTTGTTATGCACCGTGTTTTTGATCCAGATCATCTTCTTTCGACTGCATGTTCGTTTCCTTCTTTTTCTTCTTCCTTTCTGTTTTTCATTGTATATGCTAAGTGTGACAGAGTAGAGCGTTTGGTCCTATGGTGAGACATCCTAACTCTTTTGGACTTGGGTTTTATGGTGTTTGTTCTGGGCGGAGACTTTAATGTTGTCACCAGTCAAGTTGAGAAGAGAGGTGGAAATTCCATTAGCCGTGTGGCCGTAGCGGATTTTAATGCCTTTATCATCCATTTATGTTTTTCAGCAGTTTCTTTTATTGACTTGCTATTTACTTGGTGTAACAACCAGGACGAGCCAAATAGGATTCTTTCTTGTCTTGACAGATTTTTTGGATTAGAAAGTTGGTCCAACCTTCCGTTCACATTCTCTGTTTCTCATCTTCATCGTACCTTCTCAGATCATGCTCCTATGATTTTACGAGGTTCTCCCATGTCCCTCTTTGGCCCATCTTCTTTTTGGCTCCAAAGTATGTGGAGTTCACACCACACTTTCCACAGCGTTGTGTAAGACTCCTAGAATTCCCCTGCTTCTGGTTCTCCATGTGTTGTGTTCTTTCGTAATTTGAAGCATCTTAAGGCATGCCTTAAGGAGTGGAACATTCTTGTTTTCAAGAATATCTTTAACCGTGTTCTGGCGGCCGAGGAAATTCTTGTCCTAGCAGAGTCATCTTTGATGAGGATCCATCCTCTTCTAACAAGGAGGCTTGGGCACTTTCCCAAATGGCCTACTCATCGGAGCTCCATATTGAACATGACTATCTTTGCCAAAATGGGAGGATCAAGTGGATTGTTGAAGGAGATACGAACTCTAAGTTTTTCCATTCTTCTATTCGTAAGAAGACTAGTCTTCTTATGATTCATCAGATTCAGCGTCCTAACTTATCCATGGCTATTTCGACGAGTGAAGTCAACGATACAATTCTTTCCCATTTCCAAGACTTTCTTGAGGCCTCTTCGGTGTCTGTTTCCGACCCGACCCTTCTTGCCTTCATTCCTATATTAGTGCTTCCCTCAGATAATGCTGATCTTGCTTCCCCTCCTTCCTCTAAGGAAATTCGAGCTTGTGTGTTTTCACTTAGTAAGGACAGTGCGAGAGGGCCAGACGGTTTGAATGGAGTTTTTTCTGGAGTGTTTGGCCAATTATCCAGGCAGAGCTCTGCCTACCTATTTGGCATTTTTTTCTCAGGTGGGGATCTACTTACGGGGTGGAACTCCACCAATTTGGTCCTTACCCTAAAATGCGAAAACACTAGCACTTGCATGTATTTTCGTCCTATCAGCTTACGCAACTTTGCTAACAAAGTTATCTTTAAGGTCCCAACCTCTCATCTAGCACCATTTCTTGAGCGGAATATCTCATTGTCTCAGGCAGGTTTTGTTAAAGGATGTTTGATTACTAATAACGTCCTCTAAGCCCAAGAATTGTTGTCCCAAATCAACCGAAAAGTACATGGTTCTAATGTGGTCATGAAGCTGGATATGGCTAAGGCCTACGATCACATGACCTGGTTCTTCGTCGTCAAGGTTCTGAGGGATTTCGGTTTTCCAAAATCCATGATGATCTTATTTGAATACTGATCTCCAACTGTTGGTTTTCCATTCTCATTAATGGATCAGCTAACATCTTTTTCAAGGCGGGAAAAGGGTCTGCGTTAGGGAGACCCCCTCTACCCTTCTCTGTTCGTGACTGCTGCCGAGACTTTCGTTCATGGTCTGCATTCACTTACGATAGTTGGGAAGATTTATAGGTTTGGCATTCCTATGGACTGTCCTCTTATATCCTCTTTATCGCTCGCTGACGACATCATCATTTTTACTAACGGTAGTCGTCATTCTTTCTGTCACCTTCTTTGCCTTATTCATCAGTACAAGATATGCTCGGGAGAAATCGTTAACACTGATAAGAGTTGTTTCGTCCCAGTGAAAGATCTGCCAGTTGTTACATCTTCCTGGATTGAGACCTTTATTGGCTTTGTAACACACCGTATTTTTAAGATAATAAAATAAGAATAACTTAATTAAATAATGATAATTAAGTAAAACGTACTGCGTCATTGCATTTGTCTCGCAATTCTGGTCAAGATAGACACCTGATTTGCGTAAAACGGACATCATATGAAGAAATTATCAAGCCTAAAACTTTGTATATGCACAAGAGAAATATATATATACACACAAACAAATTAAAATGTAAAATAAAGAATAAAATAAGGATTGCATGTAATAAATACATTGTAACACCCCACTTCCGCTATGGTCACTCACTAAGGGAATGCCATAGCATCGGTGGAGTATTTTAGTGAATATAGAACAGAAAAATTACAACAAGACAGATATGAACAGTACTTGAAATTTTAAAACATCATCTCATAACAGCGGAAGTAAAACATGTCTGGTTACATCATGAAACCAAAATAAAAGTCAAGTACAATATCCATCAAAATAAAGAAGTACATAATCCCACTCTCACACAATAGCCAAAACAAAAGAAAAGATAACTGGATAACTGGAGCTTTACATCTATCCAAGCTCCTAAAGACTGGAACAGCAATCCGATCAAGCTCCACTACTGCTAGGATCCACCGTAGGACCTGAGGGTTGGGAAAAAAGATAAAAACAACGGGGTCAGACATAAGTCTGAGCGAGTCCTATAACTTTAACAATACAATCGTTAAAGTAACCAGAGAAGACATAACTTGATATACGGTAACATATAGGGATGAACGGCTATACTAAGCAGTCAACTAAACTAAGATAAAAGATAAAGACGCATCTACCCTTCCTAAGGTAAATTACTAAACTGCACCACACCAGTCGTTCCTAACTTAAAGGTTGATCCCACCTAAGGGCTTATAAAATTGCTTTAATAGTACTTGTGTACCCCTAGGTGTCCAAGTAAGCGCCACGGGGCCCTACTATCCACCAGGTGTACACACTACTCCCCATTCGATCGGCTCCCTAACGTAGATACCCGTGCTGGCCCCACCATGGGGTGTACCATTCCCCCAACGTGGCAACCCGATATAATTAACGGTGCACGGCTTATATCTACACGATGCAACAACGGCTTATCTACCAGCCCGGGCCCACTCACGCATATGAAGCCCGTTGGACTTGCGTTGCCACCGCTAACCCGTTTGGCCTCTTATAATCAAGCCCAATATGCGTGTCCCATCACTCGACATGGGTCGAGCCCACAAAGATACGTTTGGGATATTGGTTGAAATGGGCCCCCATAAGCTACCCACTTAAGCTTGTCAAATATCTAGTGTATCCCACTTAACCCTTTAATCATGTTTAATTACATGTTTCCATTTTGGTTAAGTATTCTAATCGTATTTTCTATTGCCACCCAAGGCAACCACTAGATTTTCTCATGCCACCCAAGGCACCTACTTAACCCCTCATGTCCCTCTACATGCTAATGTGGTTAAGTGTTTCTTAATTAATTAATTAAGAACGTAACCTTTGTAAAGACCTCTCACATTAGACTGTCTTTTATGACCGCTGGTTAAGCCGGTTGGTTCCGGGCAGCCTTATGTCATAACAGAGTCTAACCTCGTGTCTTTACATTAATCACGTATTTAGTTTGTGCCTAAGACCTCTCACATTGGGCTAACACTTGTAGCAACTGGTTAAGCCGGTTGGGTCCGGGCAGTTTTACGCTACAACTGAGTCCAACCTCGTGTCTTAGTCAATTAATTACACCTAATTAATCGCCCTCATAATTTTATATTAATTATCCCTAATTAATCAAGTTTTTCTTAACATGGGTAGACCTAACTCAATAGGTAAATTCCCATGGGGTAGACCTAACTCAATAGGTAAATTCCCAACACATAGTATGGGTACACCTAACTAAATAGGCAAATTCCCATACTATGTTCATTTATTTTATGTTATGCATAATTATATTAATTTCACACAAAGTCTTATTAACCTATGCATTTAATTACCCCATCGTTCCCACGTAATTTCGTTCTCATGATATGACACATATAAAAGGTGTCAACTTGCATATGAATGAACATGTTTCAAAGGTGCCATTTTGCATATTAACAAACACATAACTTGCATATGAACTTGCATAATATGTCACATAACTTGCATATAATCTTATATAACATGTCACATAACTTGCATATAATAGGTCACATAACTCACATATTCACTTGCATAATATACTTGCATATTAACCCATAAACTTGCATAATGTGTCATCATGAACTTGCATATTAACAAATATGTAACTTGCATATTAACAAGCATGTAACTTGCATATTAACAAGCATGTAACTTGCATATTAACAAGCATGTAACTTGCATATTAACAAACATGTAACTTGCATATTAACAAACATGTAACTTGCATATTAACAAACATGTAACTTGCATATTAACAAGCATGTAACTTGCATATTAACAAGCATGTAACTTGCATATTAGCAAGCATGTAACTTGCATAGCATATCTTGCATATTAACATACATGTAACTTACATAGCATATCACCATGAACTTGCATAACATGCATATGATTACATAGCCCACAACTTGCATATTTAGCATCATGCAAACATAACATACATCATATTAAACTTGCATAAACTTACATACTCATCATGCATAAACATAAGATTAAAGCTAACATCATATCATATGATTCAAAGCTCATTAACCCACATACAAAACCATAAATCTCATCACATCTCATCTAATTAGTTTACCAAAAGATCATCAAAGTGATAGAAACTCACTACTAGCAATTTTGCACACCAAATGAAGAAGATTAAGATGCTAAGAAGGGATTAGAGGTTGATTAGAGAGTGATTAGCATGCAACCCTCTTCATTGATTTGTGGAGGCCATGATCAAGTTGCATTTTGCCATAGTTTAATTACAAGGTTTAATTATGAATGAATTAGGGTAGGGTTGAGGTCTTATTTATAGGATTAGAAAGTGTTTTAGGCCCTTAGATTAACCCTAGATTAGATTAGGACCCTTAGATTTCGGAACCCTCTAGAACATAGCCCTAGACTCAGCCAAGACCAAACCTGGTGCACCCAGACCAGCAGGGCCGACACCCTGTGTCGACACCCCTGTCGACAGGGCTGTCGACACCCCTGTCGACACCCCTGTCGACATGGCTGTCGACACGGGGCTAGGCGGGAATTTTTCCCCCCTTTCCTCTTTTGGCTCCAAACTTGTTTTTCAAATCTGCTTTTTCAATTTAAACTTCCTAAAACTTCTTTGGGCCATAACCGGGCCATACGGACTCCGATTCTCGAAAACTCGGACTCTATTTCGCGTATTTTTCCGAGACGAACGCAATGACGCAGCCCGTTTTCCCTGGTTCTTCCATCTGAGATTAATTATACTTTAATTTCTAACCATTAGTGTTAATTGAAATTCGGGGTGTTACATTCTCCCCTACTTAAAGGATTTCGCCCTCGAAATCTCTAAGTTAAGAAGAACGTATCCTACCAACCAAACAACCATCTACTAAACCATCAACCACAAGCAACCATTATCCTTAGAAACTTCTAATGATGTATGAACATATGCAGAAAGTGTGTGTATATGTCCGTATACTAATGCAAAATCAGGCGGTCTACTGATTCAGTCGACCTCCTTAATGCAAACCATGATAGTGCCATGCATCCAATATGTATGCGAAACCCTATTGACACATACAAATTTCTACATGCGTGCACAACCATACACAAAATGCATCATCCATATGATAACACAGCCATGATACATCCATCAATTCTAACTACCACATCCATTTATGCAATATGCAACATGAAGTGTCTGAGCCGATCTAGTGCCTAATGTGTGTGTATATGCATCCACGAGCAACCACTAGCAATCAATTGCATCCACATGCATCCATCTACCATAACATGTTTCAAACACATGTTTCAACCATAGGTTTTACCCTATCTAAAGGTCATAGGTACTAGCGAGAGGATATACTAAAGATAAGATAAGTACTAGACAAGCGATAAAGGAGAAGTTAAAAGACATACTCTCAAAAAGAAATGGATACAAAGAACGCATCTTCGCTTCCGTCTCCCAAGTAGCATTGCTTTCGTCATCTCCCCATTGCACTTTCACTAGCTGAACTTCTCTATTCCTCAACTTCCTAGTTTCTGACCCAAGGATGCGAGTAGGAGCTTGTCGAATCGTCGCATCATGCTCTACCTCTACATCTCTAAGCAAGCTCGGCTCTACCACCTCTGCGGTCTCATGTAAGCACTTCCTCAGATGTGATACATGGAATACATCATGAACACCACTAAGTTTGTCGGGCAACTCCACCCTATATGCCATACGTCCAATCCTTTCCTTAATAGGAAACGGCCCAACAAACCTTGGTGCTAACTTCCCAACGGACCCAAAGCGAACAACATTTCTCAATGGAGATACTTTGATAAAAACCATATCCCCAACCTCAAACTCAAGATCCGTCCTCCTCCGATCCGCATAAGATTTCTGTCTATCTTGCGCTGCCTTCATCCTTCTACGAATTAAATCAATCTTCTCTGAAGTCTCTCTAACCATATCTGGCCCAAGCAAGATCTTATCCGTAGATTCCCACCAACATGTAGGAGATCGACAAGGCCTTCCATAAAGAGCTTCAAAAGGAGCCATACCAATACTGGACTGAAAGCTGTTATTATATGCGAACTCCACCAAAGGAAGATGTTCTTCCCATGTACCTCCAAAATCCAAGATACAAAGCCTCAAGAGATCTTCTAAGATACGGTTCACCCTCTCGGTCTGACCGTCTGTCTGAGGATGATATGCGGTGCTCAAACACAACTGAGTCCCTACCGCCTCTTGCAAACTTCTCCAAAACTCACTAGTGAAGATAGGATCTCGATCACTCACAATGCTGGATGGTACGCCATGCAATCTAACAATCTCTCTAACATAGACTGAAGCAAGCCATGGAGCGGTCCTCTTACTTTTCACGGGTATAAAATGGGCACTCTTGGTAAGTCTGTCTACCACAACCCAAATTCCCGTATTGCCCTTCCTCGATCTCGGTAACCCATCGATGAAATCCATCGAGACACTATCCCACTTCCATTTCGGAACTTCCAATGGGTGTAGCAACCCACCGGGTTTCCTTTGCTCCGCTTTAACTTGTTGGAACACTAAGCATCTAGCCACATACTCGGCTACATCTTTCTTCATACCGGCCCAGAAGAAAACTCTCTTCATGTCTTGGTACATTTTGTCTCCACCGGGATGAATAGTCATTCTTGAACGATGTGCATCATCCAAAATAGCCTTCTTCAAACCCTCATCTTGCGGTACACAAAGTCTACCGTCTCTATGCAACCATCCCTTATCATCTATGGTGTATCTACCCAAATGGCTGGACGACTCCCCCCTTATAAGCTTCTCTACCAACTCAACCAACTGTGGGTCGTCTCGCTGAGCCTCGCCAATCCATCTCAAAAGAGTAGGTCTAACCTCCAAGGATGCCAACAAACCAGGTACAAAATCAACAGAAGGTCTGAAGTCAAACAAAGAAAGAAACTCCAAGCTTCGCCGTTCCACGAACAATGGACTCAAAGATAGCCTTTTTCTACTCAAGGCGTCCGCCACCACATTACCCTTGCCAGGAGTATACGCTATCTCGAAATCATAGGATGCTAAGAACTCCATCCACCTTTGCTGCCTTAAGTTTAAATCCTTCTGAGAGAATAAGTACTTCAATGATTTATGGTCGGTGAACAACTCGAATCTCTCACCAAGAAGATAATGGCGCCAAGACTTAAGTGCGAAAACAATCGCGGCCAACTCTAGATCATGGGTAGGGTAATTCTTCTCATGCACTCTCAATTGTCTCCCTCCATAGGCTATTACCCTTCCCTCCTGCATCAAGACTGCGCCTAATCCTGTCCCACAAGCATCGGTATAAACAACAAACGGCTTACTCCCATCAGGGAGCGCTAAAACTGGAGCGGTGGTCAAAGCTCTCTTTAATCGTCGGAAAGCATCATCACAATCTACGTCCCATAAGAAAGCCAGATTCTTCTTCGTCAAGCGGGTTAATGGGGCTGATATCTTCGCGAAGTCTTTGATGAACTTCCTGTAATATCCTGCCAACCCCAAGAAACTTCTTACTTCGGTAGCATTTCTAGGAACTTTCCAATCCTGGATAGATACTACCTTTGCGGGATCCACAGCTATCCCTTCCTTAGAGACCACATGCCCTAAGAATCGCACTTCTCTTCTCCAAAAATGACATTTAGAGAATTTAGCTTTAAGACTATGTGCTCGAAGAGTCTCCAACACTTCCTTGAGATGTAAGGCATGCTCTTCTTCACTCTTGGAAAAGACCAAGATGTCATCCACAAAGACCACTACAAACTTATTCAGATACTCTCTGAACACTCTACTCATTAGATCAACAAAGTATGCAGGGGCGTTTGTCAACCCAAATGGCATCACAAGCCACTCATAAAAACCATCCGGAGTCCGGAAAGCAGTCTTTTCTATACTGTCCTCCGCCACTCTCAACTGATGAAACCCTGTAGCTAAATCCATCTGTGAAAACACTGAGGCGCCAACTAACTGATCAAAGAGATCATCTATCCTCGGCAATGGGTGTCTATTCTTCTTCGTGAGCTTATTAAGTTCTCTATAATCCACACAAAGTCTTAGGGACCCATCCGCCTTTGTGGCAAATACCACTGGAGCTCCCCACTCCGATATACTCCGCCTTATGAACCCCTTCTCAAGCAACTCCCCTACTTGCTTATGAAGTTCTCTTCTCTCACGAGGAGCCATGTGGCGCACTGGCAAAGACACTGGTTTGGCATTATCCACCAAATAAATTCGGAAATCTATCTCCCGCTTCGGAGGCAAACCCTTCACTTCTTCAAACACATCCGGATATTCCCGGACCACTCTGACAGAACGCAAACTCTCGACCAAAGCATCGAGCGATTCAAGATAACTTAGCAAAACAGATTCCATGGGATTACAAGAGATCTCGAGAGTATTACCCAAGCGGGTCATAAGCCTGACAACTCTCCTTTCACAATCAAGAACGGCACCATTACTGGATAACCAGTTCATGCCCAAAATCAACCCATAGCCCGTGAAGCCCAATACAAAAGCATCACATCTAAACTCAACGCTAAGTATAGAAATCTTCAAACCCAAACATATCATAGACAGATATATAGAGCCCCCAATTGGGTTTGAAACAACCAAGGGATCATCAACTAGACTGGTGTCTAAGTGCAGTGACTCAACTAACGATGATGAGATAAAAGAATGCGATGCGCCAGAGTCAAACAAAGTACGAACTGGATGATCAAACAGAAAAACCAGACTTTCAACGGAAATAGTTCTACCTCTCTGCTGAATCGGTGGAACTGAGAGAACTTGAACTTGCCCCCCTGACTGAGGTGGTGCAATAAGAGCCTGCACCTGACCTCCTGAGGTAGACCCCGTCTTCTGCCCCTTCTTTGGGCAGTTTTTCACAAGATGCCCTGCTTCACCACAATGAAAGCAACCGGTCTTCTTCTTTTTGCGACAATCCTTACTGAGGTGCCCTGGTGTCCCACAATTAAAGCACTTCTTCTTCGTCTTCTTCTTGTCACCATTGCCTTTTCCACCCTTGCCTTGTTGTTGTTGTTGTTGCGGTTTCTTCTGATCCCCCTTTTTCTCTGGTGCCTTAGAATTCTTATCATCCTCATGCATAAGTTCCATGTAGACAAGCTTCTCAAAGGTGGCCCCCATAGGAATGTGAGTCATAGCTATTCCTTGCAATGGTTCGTTCAAGCCTCTAACGAACCTCAAAGCCTTCTTCTCCGGTGTATTCACCAACTCTATGCCAAATCTTGCTAATTGATTGAATTTGTTGACATATTCTTTCACCGTGAGATTCCCTTGCTTCAAATTCAAGAACTTCTCCATAAACAGATTCTCTTCCGCCCTTGAGAGAAACTTAGCCCCAAACCTTTGCTTGAAATCTGCCCAAGAGTCAACAGGGCGTTCTCCATTAGTGACCTCCCACCAGAATGAGGCCTCTCCCTTCATTAACCAAGCCGCCAACTTGACTTTCTTTCCCTCTTCCACTTCGAAGATATCTAGCAACTCTTCCACTTCCTTAAGCCAATCTCTAGCCTCTACGAAGGTCTCTGAACCTAGAAAAGGTTTTCCTCCTATAGCCTTGAACTCCTTACAAATCTTAGCAAAATTATCCACTCTAGGCTGAGGAGGAGGAGCGGTTGTCTCTGGTGTAGTAGCATTGGCTGGACCCGCAGCCGCGGCCCTAGCCTCTTGCAACCTCCTATACCATAGTGGTATAACTAAACCCTCCGGGATGTTAAGATCTTCAGCCATGCTGAAACGAAAGAGGAAAGATTCAAAAAGGAGATTCCGAAAGATAACGATATGGCTATTGGGGATTATGCTTTTCTTTTTCAAAAACTTTTCTTTTAAAAGACATGTTTTTGAAAATACTTTCTTCGAAAATTACTCTTAGAAAATAGTTTTTCTAAAAAAAATTTATCTGTTCTGGTAACCTTAAGCTCTGATACCACGTGTAACACCCCACTCCCGCTATGGTCACTCACTAAGGGAATGCCATAGCATCGGTGGAGTATTTTAGTGAATATAGAACAGAAAAATTACAACAAGACAGATATGAACAGTACTTGAAATTTTAAAACATCATCTCATAACAGCGGAAGTAAAACATGTCTGGTTACATCATGAAACCAAAATAAAAGTCAAGTACGATATCCATCAAAATAAAGAAGTACATAATCCCACTCTCACACAATAGCCAAAACAAAAGAAAAGATAACTGGATAACTGGAGCTTTACATCTATCCAAGCTCCTAAAGACTGGAACAGCAATCCGATCAAGCTCCACTACTGCTAGGATCCACCGTAGGACCTGAGGGTTGGGAAAAAAGATAAAAACAACGGGGTCAGACATAAGTCTGAGCGAGTCCTATAACTTTAACAATACAATCGTTAAAGTAACCAGAGAAGACATAACTTGATATACGGTAACATATAGGGATGAACGGCTATACTAAGCAGTCAACTAAACTAAGATAAAAGATAAAGACGCATCTACCCTTCCTAAGGTAAATTACTAAACTGCACCACACCAGTCGTTCCTAACTTAAAGGTTGATCCCACCTAAGGGCTTATAAAATTGCTTTAATAGTACTTGCGTACCCCTAGGTGTCCAAGTAAGCGCCACGGGGCCCTACTATCCACCAGGTGTACACACTACTCCCCATTCGATCGGCTCCCTAACGTAGATACCCGTGCTGGCCCCACCATGGGGTGTACCATTCCCCCAACGTGGCAACCCGATATAATTAACGGTGCACGGCTTATATCTACACGATGCAACAACGACTTATCTACCAGCCCGGGCCCACTCACGCATATGAAGCCCGTTGGACTTGCGTTGCCACCGCTAACCCGTTTGGCCTCTTATAATCAAGCCCAATATGCGTGTCCCATCACTCGACATGGGTCGAGCCCACAAAGATACGTTTGGGATATTGGTTGAAATGGGCCCCCACAAGCTACCCACTTAAGCTTGTCAAATATCTAGTGTATCCCACTTAACCCTTTAATCATGTTTAATTACATGTTTCCATTTTGGTTAAGTATTCTAATCGTATTTTCTATTGCCACCCAAGGCAACCACTAGATTTTCTCATGCCACCCAAGGCACCATGAACTTGCATAACATGCATATGATTACATAGCCCACAACTTGCATATTTAGCATCATGCAAACATAACATACATCATATTAAACTTGCATAAACTTACATACTCATCATGCATAAACATAAGATTAAAGCTAACATCATATCATATGATTCAAAGCTCATTAACCCACATACAAAACCATAAATCTCATCACATCTCATCTAATTAGTTTACCAAAAGATCATCAAAGTGATAGAAACTCACTACTAGCAATTTTGCACACCAAATGAAGAAGATTAAGATGCTAAGAAGGGATTAGAGGTTGATTAGAGAGTGATTAGCATGCAACCCTCTTCATTGATTTGTGGAGGCCATGATCAAGTTGCATTTTGCCATAGTTTAATTACAAGGTTTAATTATGAATGAATTAGGGTAGGGTTGGGGTCTTATTTATAGGATTAGAAAGTGTTTGAGGCCCTTAGATTAACCCTAGATTAGATTAGGACCCTTAGATTTCGGAACCCTCTAGAACATAGCCCTAGACTCAGCCAAGACCAAACCTGGTGCACCCAGACCAGCAGGGCCGACACCCTGTGTCGACACCCCTGTCGACACCCCTGTCGACATGGCTGTCGACACGGGGCTAGGCGGGAATTTTTCCCCCCTTTCCCCTTTTGGCTCCAAACTTGTTTTTCAAATCTGCTTTTTCAATTTAAACTTCCTAAAACTTCTTTGGGCCATAACCGGGCCATACGGACTCCGATTCTCGAAAACTCGGACTCTATTTCGCGTATTTTTCCGAGACGAACGCAATGACGCAGCCCGTTTTCCCTGGTTCTTCCATCTGAGATTAATTATACTTTAATTTCTAACCATTAGTGTTAATTGAAATTCGGGGTGTTACATACATGCACTAAAAAAATGAATTACATGCATTGAAAGAAAGAAAGGATTGGTTACATGCAATGTAAATATGTTGAATGCACTGATTTGCAAACATAATGCATTAACATTAAAAGAAAAAGATTCATGCAATGGTTTAATTTAAGTATTGTAGCTAACATGAAAAAGAGAAGTAATGAGAGAACAATAATTATCATTGTTCTAAGACTTTTTAACAAAAGTCTTCATAGCTCAGTTTGTTAAGGCATTGGATTTGTAACATAGAGGTTGGGGGTTCGAACCCCGTCGGTGGCATAATTTTTATCTTTGTTTTAGACAGAGCCAACTGAACATGCAAATATATGTACATATACAAATTCAAAATTTGAAAGGTTAAGAACGTACATATAAGGAAATAAAGAAAGTATTTATATATATATATTAGAATATATATATATATATATATTTATATGCATAGAAAAGATAAAATTCAAGATAAGGCTATAGTCAATGAAATATGGAAAGAATCAAATAACGGTGCAACATCGTTTGAATTTTGAAAATAAAATGAAAATTGCGCGTATATATATACATGTAAAATGGTCAGTAGAGGAGTTGTATACATATAAGAATATTTCATGTGAATAAAACAGTTAAATAAATTCTAGAAATTCAAAAGTTCAAAAATCAAATTTCTACGCCAAAACAACTTGCGGGACCCAATGCTGACTCAGCACTGCGTGTACGATAAAATTTGGCTAGATTCATTTGTGAATCTGGACTATTTTCTTAATTGGGTTCAATGCTGACTTAACACTGCGTGTACAATAAGGTCTTGAGCACCTATAAATAAGACCTAGACCTAACCTTAAACATCATAATTCGGCGGCTGCGCTGGAGCTCTACCATGGCTCCATCTCTCTTTCTTCTCAAATCTATTCTGAAATTCAAATGTTAGCCTAGGAGGATTATGAATTCAGATCTGGAAGGGGGAATCAACATTAATAAAAAGATTATTGAATCATGAAAGCAAGGTAAAACTCTAAGAACCAATCTATTTAAATTATTTCTCTTTCCCTTCTCTTTTCATGAAATAATAAATCCATGGTCGTTAGGTCGTGAATCAAATTAAAGGGAAAAAACCATGGATGATATAAAGGATCGGATCCAAAATTTAGTGAAAGCTTAAAGGTGAGTGGGTTTAAGCTATAGCCTTTAGATAATGTTATGACTATCGTTTAGCATTCCGCTTTTTAATAAATTGTGAAATGGCCAGTTTAATTATAAATTGCTGTTGTAACGAATTTAAATGTTGATATGAATATGTCAGGAAATTCCTATGTTGAACTGGCTAAGTTATTGAATGTTTACATATTGGAGAAAATAAACTTGTTAGGATACGAATAGCCAATTCAGTGATTGTAATTACGTGCTTTACTTAGGACATATTATTGATTGAACGACATGTTAAAATAATCACCCGATTGAATGTTTACATGTCCTAGTAGAATTAAACATATGTTGAAAATGACATGCAACAAAATATAGGCAAAAATTGGACGATATGTAAATTAGATTACTGTAAACTATATTACAGTAAAAAGGATAATATATCTAAAATTTTCATGTAATGATTTTTAAGATTTTAATTTGGAAGCGCAATTTGATATGAACATAAGTGATTTAATGAAAATGAATAAGCCTAGGATTACAATTAGAAATTGTAAATATGCTTATGGCACAAGGTTAGGTTGCATTAGTGGCAAAAGTCTGCCTGGACCCGACCGACATATCCAGCAGCCACTAATGTTGAACCTAATATGAGAGGCCTAAGTGCAAGAATTAACAACATATGCTAAGGCACGAGGTTAAGTCAGCTTGTGGTAGAAGTCTGCCCGGACCCGCCCGACAAATCCAGCATCCACAAGTGTAGGCTTAATGTGAAAGGTCTAGTGCTTATATATATACACACACATGCATATAACAAGATATGTATAAATGGCAAGGATGGTAATTAAATGTCTAACTCGGGAAATAAAAAAGGAAGGGATGTCATGAACTGAGTTAGTGCGATAAGAGGGAAAAGTGTTTCCCTTAATATAATAAGGAACATATATTACAGAGAATGAAGAATAATGGTTTACAACAGTAAATGGTTTAAAAGGGGAATTATAATAACCTGTTATAAATAAATAACATTAATGAAAATGTTGTACAATAGGTAGACTTGTCCTAGGGACAAGTGAATATTATAACTTAGGTTACAATAAACTAGTAAGGGAATGGGATAACTAGTGAATTAAGTTAAGTGACACTTAATTGTAAATTAAGTAATCAGAAAAGGGGAAAACCTAAAACCAGTTAAGAAAAGAGGGGAAAATATATTGTACTTAATTATAAATTAAGTAGTCTGGGAGTCTGAAACCCGTTGGTAATAATAACATGTTTAGGCTTGTCCTAGGGACAAGGGAAAATTATAACATAGGTTATAATAAATGGGTAGAGAAAATTATTAATGGGCCTTAATTAATAGAACTAAGTTAATAAGTAAACAACGGTAAGTCGTATTGACGATGTAAAGTGGAATTATGATTAAATAAGAAAGGATGAGGAAAACTTATGAAATGAAATAAGTTATATTTAATCATAAATTGTAAGTGACATGTTAATTGGAAACACGTGAATTAGATATACTTAATTACATATTAAGTTAAACATGTTATTGAAATCAAACAAGAATATAAAAGGGATTGTGGATCACAGACCCTGGCCTACAATCTAGAGAATAACATGTTGTAAGCTTATTAATAAACTTAAATGAATTAATTTGTATGACTGAAATTAATAAGCAAGAGAAACTTGGTAATTTGAATAAGAATTCAATATGAATTGTAATAACCAAGTTAACTGGAAACCTGGTGAGGTGAGACAAGCGTGTAAAAGAATGTTTAGACATAGGGTCTAACAACATGCTAAAGTAAGGTGCTTAGGCCAGTCTGTATGGTTGAGGGTGAATAACCCAACATGTTATATCATCGAGGTGTTATAAGGCACGAGGGGAGCGCATATTCATCTGATTGTTTGACAGCTCCAAAGGACTGGAAGGGGAAGCACGCGGCTTCCGGGGATATAGGGTACTCTTGGTATTTCTCTGTGAGTGGCAGATGATCCGCCTGTACTCACAGAGATTAGGTCCGCGTAGGTGAACTGATGAGTATGCCTTGATTGCAATAATAAAGGGCAATCAAAAGACTAAGATGGACCGCGTGATTCGGCGAGACCAATTAGTTCCCTATGATAGCAACTCGTCGTCTACCTACCATCTTCTTTCAGTACATAAAGAGGAAAGGCAGGGAACTCCAAAAGACCATATACTTTGCTATCTAGTTATGGGTGAGGTTGGAAAATAGGTTTGATGAGCATAGGGGCCCGAGGTTAAGTTCTCATTCTTGATATTCTCGGGTGCCTTTCACTACTTGAGGGAGGGGTCTAGTGGGACCATAGCCACTGTAAAAGAAGACCTTAGCATCTGCAATCGGCAGATATCTGAAAGCTTCCGACCGAGTTCTGTGTTTCTTGATTTGTCCTGCCACGGGACTCGGGCGCACATATAGAGAACATATGCAATAGACATCGAGAACAACTAACGATACGTACATGGGAAAGTCTAGGTACACTCATGTTGCTCTGGGTGTGTGTATCATAAGACTAGAGGGCATTATTCGAGGATGAAACCTAATTCGATCGAATGGTTCAAAGATGGCAGTCCAAACGCCTACGTAATATAGAAGTAGTGGTTCTTTGCATATGTAGCGCTGACATATATACAGAAATCCGTACGACATTCGGGCATAGGATTAGGGACTGCTATATTCCTGCGACGATACGGTGGAGACCATACGAGTGGGGTACCATAGGGTGTATCTCAATATTGAGAGATAGCTACATATACTGTATTATGTTAATTCACTGGGAAGTAAATGGGTATAACGTGTGTATAAGCCTTGAGTGTTGTTAACCCAAGTAACCTAATAAATAAGAAGATATGATTGAATGACATATGTAAGAATATCCAAAGTGTATAATTTAAATCCAGTCACTAGAACTTGTGTTCTGACCTCTTCCTCATAATACACTCGCAGGTTAGATTGTGGCAGAGACATGATAGCTTTGGGTACTGGTTAGGCCATATTAATAATACGGTAAGGCTATGTTTAGAGAATACTATATGTTATCCTTTTCACTATGAGATTTTTTTTCTGAGCTCTAACATGTTTTGTGTCTTTGTCTTTTCTGCAGGATACCAAAGCAAAACCAATCCGAGTTTCGATAGATTGGAATTTTGAAAAAATTCGGTCTTTCGATATTAGGGTTATCTCAGGCTACAAGGAAGCCACCCTTCCTTTACCTTATCTCGGTATTGTTCTATACCGAGGTAGGAAGCTTAATGCCATTTTCAATCCCCTGACTAAAAATGCCAGGTGGAAGATCATTCGGTGGAATGCCACTCTTCTTTCTTTGGCAGGTAGAATTGTTCTCATAAAGTATGTATTAGACTATATTGGATCACATGTCTTTGATGCTATGACCCCCACTGCTTCCTTCTTCCATTTTTATCGCTCATTGGTGTCATCCTTTTTTTTGGGGAAATAAGGACAATGAGCATCGACACCACTGGATTTCATGGAACACCTTTTGTCCTCCCAGGTGCGAGGGAGGTCTCGGTCTCCGAAACCCTAATGACATTTGCTCAGCCTATGCTTGTAAACTATGGGCAAGGTTTGGAGTGAATGACTCCCTATGGGCAATGTTTCTCCACGCTACGTATCATAGACTGGCAAGCATGAATTACACCAATGTATTGTCTTAAGCTAGTGAGACATGGAAACGGATGCAATTTGTGAAGGTTTTATTGAATTAACATGATGGTTGATTCGATTGGGATGGAAGTCCTTTCTCGATCAAGGTAGCTTGGAACACGGTAAGGGCACCTACTCCACGCCTTCTTCTGTTCTCTTTCATCTGGGATGTTTGGCTTTCCCCGAAGGTCTCTTTATTTATATGAAAACCCCTCCATAATGGGTTACCACTCGATGAGAACCTTCCGAGAACCGTCATCCCAATCGTGTCCCGCTACAGATGCTTTAGTTTGGAATCCTTAGCCCTCTTGTTTCTCCTTAGCTTCTATGCCAAATCTGTTTGGAAATACTTTGGGAACTTGGTTGGTTGTCGAGGTAAAGCCACTTCACTCATCGATTTGCTTAGATTCTGGTGGTCCGACATATCAGATAAATATATCTGTGATGTTTTTTACGGCTTATCCCTTGTTTCATATGCTGGCATATCTGGTGCTCACATAATAAAGTCGAAGTTCTGATGGATCCTCCTACCATTATTAGGAGGGTAAGGAATGACATTTTCCTTGCTTTTCGGGGTAGACCGTTCAAGGCGGTTATAGGCTCCCAATCAAGGAGGTTAGCAAGTGCTCTTGGTGTTTCCTCCATACCTACCATTCCTAGGGCAGGAGTTGGCTAATCCCTTGATGGCTGGTCTACCCATGTTATTTTCACTTTTTGCACAAGCCCCCTCTTTTTGCGGTATACCATTGTTGTATTCATGTTCTTCACACTCCCGCCATTATCTCATGTTTTTTTGCAAGTTCTACAGGTCCTGGAGTTTAGGTTTTATTTATAGTGTTCCTGGGTTCCTTTTGGCAAGAGGTGGTGCTTTTCATATAGGAGATATGGAGCACGCGGGGAAGGACCACTGTGAGATTTTGGAGCGATAAGTGGATTTCCCATACTGATGCAGTGATCTTCCTATTGGGCTCTTTGCTTTTTCTCTTGGATCGGCGGAGGGGGCATTTTAGATGTCTCATCCATCCCAGCGTCTTTGGGGACATGTTTTAGAGGATGAGTGTTCTCTTGTTTTGGATTAAAGAGCTTCGAGCCTAATCGCCGTTTCAGAGGCTTGGCTTTTGCGGATTCGTCAGCTTCATTTGTTTACTTTACCTGTTATTGCTTATGTCGCTGCCGCCGTCCTTTCTTTTAGGTTTATATATTGCTTTTTTTTTTCTAAAAGGATGATTTATTTATAATTTTATCAAATAGACTGCTTGGATTAAATCTATTGAATTTAACGGTCCATATACATGATGTCAACTATAAATAAGACTTTAAACCCTCATTCAAAACCCTACAACCCTTCTTCTTCACGCCTCCGTGACACCTTTCTATTTTTTTTTTTGCATATAATATATATAACAAAAGGGGGAATCTTGCCATTCCCCAAGGCTCACAAAAACGGTTTCTATAGAAAGGAGAAACCGTGCACACAAGGACAAAACAGATACCCATCATAAACTACAAAATTGGAATACAGGCTAAAGCAGCAGCGGTCATCAAGCCCGTAGGGCCACATCATAATATCCGCTAAGTGAACGACGACGCTGGATACCCCAACCTCCACGGATATCGCTAAGTAGCTACAACGGCTGATGAGCCATCGACGAAAAACTCATATCTGGAAACCGACCGCCCTCGTCCGCTGTATCCCCCAGGTCTTCAATGACCAACATACCCAACGATACCAATGTAGAAATCAGTCCCCCAATCCCTTGAATCATAGTAAGCTTCCGCGATGCCTGCTCCTTCAGATCCTCCTGTGATAAATAGGTGGAAGCACCAACCTGCTCTTGTCCGATTAATCCGATAACCTGTCATCCAGTATCTGCACACTAGCAAACGAAATAAGATCAAATTGGGGGGGGGGGGAGTGATGGTTTGAGGTAAACAACAGAAGAAAAACAAGAGTAAACACATAACCAAACATCAACCGATACCTGCCCTAGGAGTGGCCGAAACCGACGCAATACCAAAGGTTGTAGCCCACCTCCTAGATCGGGAGCTGATGACTCCCCGGAAAGGTCTACCACGAAATGCGAGGAACACATCGTTCCTCACTTTTCGTATAATGGTGGACGGGTCCATAGCCACCTCGTCAAATATTGCCTTATTCCGCGAGCACCAGATGTGCCAGCAGACAAGGCAAGGAATCATACAAAGAAGAATCGATCAGAAAGATTTTCCAGGGATGCCTGACCACCAGAAACTCAGAAAAGCTTCAAGCGAGATTGCTTTCCCTCAGTAACCCATCAGATTTCGGAAGTAATTCCAGACAGACCGGGCACAAGAACCGAAGAGCAACAAGAACCGAAGAGCAACAAGAACCCATCCTCTTCCCCCCCCCCCCCCCGGTTTATATATTGCTATGTTCCCACTATTTGTGTGTGTGCGCAGTTTCTATTGACTACAGAAATTGTTTTTGTGAGCCATTAGAGAATGGCTAGATTCTTCCTTTTGTTATATTATATTTATCTTCTTCTAAAAAAAAATTACTCCAGTAATTTACTAAAAATAGAATTAACTTATAATGCAACGTGGAATTATGCAATGTAATATTTTCTCGGTATAGGTTATATAGTGTACTCCTAAAATTTATTTCAGTTCTACCTAGATCATAGTTTATTTCAAATTCACATCTTTATCTAATTCAAAAGATTATGCTTTAAATTTTCTTTGTTTATTATTCAGATCTAATAGCCATAATGCATATCTTATCTAAGCATACTTATAACTTTTCAAACAAATATACTTCTTAATTTAGTCTATATTCAACATGCTCAACTAGTATCAAGTATTATACTTTATTACCATTCAGAACCAATACTTGAACAATCATCATCAATCATTGTTTCATCTGATTATAATAAATATAATTAGTATCTAAATTAATATTACTCTCAATCGAATGGCGACTACTCATATGAAAATATCAAAACCACCTTCAAAACTCGCTAATAATTCAGATTCCGACCAACTTTTTGCAATTCCACCAAATATAAGCTTCTTCTTACAACATGAAGATCAAAGAGATCCTTCAATTAAAGGTCAATTTTCCAGATCTAAACTCCAGGAAGGATTTTCCTGTTTTAACTGAGAAAGATTAGGGTTTTAGATTATCTGAGTAATTTTAAACAGTCCAAAGCTTGGATAGACATAATAAAATGGAACAATTATCATCAAAGTTCTATCCAACTTAGATTTTATGAACCGATGGTTAAAAATAATATCAAGCTTGTTGTAATCAACAAAGAACTGATAATAGGGCTAGGGAAAGATGGTTTAATTCCATTGTTTTTTATGTCTTCAGAAATAAGCCCTATTTTGATTTTTTCAAGGATTATATTGATCGACCTTGGAACACAAAGGGAAATTATAAGTTATATTTGAGGTAAAATGATTTTTTTTATTTTGACATGTGATAGTGAAGAAGAATGTGATAGGATACTTGCCCTAGGACCATATTACTATAATAAGAGGTTGATTTTTATGAAAAATGGTATTTAAGGATGAAATTAACAAGAGAATTTCTATATATGATCCCTATTTGGATTAATTTCCCTAACTTGGTTCCGGACTTTTGGACTGTAGAATCTATAAGTAGAATAGCTTCTTTGTTGGGTAATCCATAAAAGTTAGACAATATTACTGAAAATTTAGACAGAATCTCGTATGCTAGAGTATTAGTTGAAATTAGTTCAGATTTTAAGTTTCCAGATAAAGTTCAGAATGTTGTAATAGTTATATTATTTGGCAAAAAATAGTTTATGAATGGGTTCCCCCTTTATGTTCAGCATGCAAGATATTTGGGCATAATATCAGTAATTGTAAATCAGTCAAAATCTGGGCTCCCAAAAACAAGTCAAATTCAGATAATGGAATGGATATAGATGATAAGTGTGTAGATAATAACATGAATTTGGATGTCAGTATTAACTCTACGAAAGGTTGTAAAGATAAAAAGGTTATATATGGAACAAATTATGGAATTGTTGAGAACAATATTGTAGAAAATGACAATCCTTTTAAAGTTCTTCTGGTGTATAGTGAGAATATGCAAGACAAAGAAGTGGAAACTGAAAAGTTTTCAGATATTAATGATAAAAATGATTTAATTTAAAGCAGTGGGGAAGGAAAGTATAATACATTGAACGTATCAACCACTACAAAAGAGCTCTTGCAGGATAGTAGTAAAAATGTAATGGAACACAACGAAATCCTAGAAAAATTGTTTATAAATATGAGAATAACTTTGGAGATTTTACTTATTTTCTAAATGGTGAGGATGCTGCAAATAATGATTTTTTTTATGAGTGAGTCCGACATCTCTTATTGTTCTTATAGTTCTACAGACAACTTCAAAAAAAGGAGAACTAAAATTAAACCTTGTAATTACAAAACGGATAACAAGTTCGAAATTGATGAACCCTTAGTAGAGGGTAATCCAGAGTGGAATAAACTTATGCAACAAATACAAACTCGATCTAAAACAAGAAAAGCAAAAAGAGGAGGTAATCTAGGAGGATTCACTAATGGAGGTGTATATAGGAAGTGATCGAATTTGGATTTTTGTTCTCTGTCTTGGTCTTTCTGCTGTGTATAGTTTGGGTTTTTTTGCTGAAGGTCAGGTTGCTAGTTTGTTTTGGAATTACTTTGGAAGATGTGTGAAACTTGGTTCTTGTTTTTGTGGAGCTGTGTTGATGATTCGTTAATCTTCAATGCTGGATTTCGTGGTTTGGCTATGGTGGTCTTTTGGCTTGTTATTTGTGTCGGCCTTATCGTTTTTTGTTTATCCTTTTATATTGGCCTTCTCTGTTATGTATTGTCTTTAATTTAGTTTGAGCGAGCTTCAGGATTTTTTGTATAGTAATCGTTGGCTATTCGTAACAGCCCGTATTTTATGGTCGAATAATTAATTTATTTAACTTTTTAAAATATGGTTTATAATTTAAAATGGCTTAATTTAATATTTTTGGATATTTAATTAAAATAGATAATTAAATAATATATTTAATTCTGAAATAATCATAAATAGTAGATCTAGCAATATTGTGTGAATTTGACAATTTAAAATATATAGTTCAGTATAGAATTGAATTATATTAACGAGTTTATTTTTAAATGTCAATTGAATGTATATATTATATTATAATTATAATCGGGCTCAAAATGGCGCGACAGTTCGTAATTTGGCGATTCGAACTTTAAATGAATATACAGAATCCGTTTTAAGCCGGATTTCTGTGAAACAAGAAATGTTCAGAGCTGGTGAAGTATATTTTTCTAATGGAAGAGAAAATTCGGGATTTCATTGTTTAGATTTTGATTTATGTCCAAATCAAATTTTCAAATAGTCGCTGTAGAATTCCTTTATAATTTATTAAAAGGATTTCAATTTTTTATTGAATATTGGTTAACTCTGATTTTGAAATATCGAGTTATAAATCCCTATATATTTGTTTTGAGCTGTACGATATTCTATTGCGAATACATATGATAATATTTATTTATAAATATTTAATTTAGTTATTTTTAAATATATTTAATATTTAAATGGGTTTAGTTAGAGCTTTAAAAATAGCCAGTTTTGCAAACGACCTCCGTTTTCGACGAAACTAATTTTGTTGGATCCGGAATAATAAATTATTGTTAGATATCAATTTTCGTTATTTTTGGAGTCTGTATGTGGCCATACGGGATTTTAATGTAAAAAACAGTCGATATTTTAACGGTTGAAAATACGTTATGTGAGCAAACGGAGTCGAAATTCGACGAAAATAGTTTCATTGGGTCCGTAATGCCGAACTGTAGCTGCATGCCCATTTTCATGATTTTTGGATATCGTGTGTGATCATGAGGATTTTTAAATTGATAAATGCAACAGCGGTTGCTTAAAATCAATATAAAATTAAATATAAAAATATTTTTTCTTCCTCCACAAATACACCCATACCTTTTCCTAAACCCTAACTTCTTCAGGGGTCAAACAAAAATCTGCCGCTATCAATTTTTCATGCCAATATTTGTTTTCCTTCTTTGGAAAATTTAAGAAAATGAAATAAAAATCCACAAATCATGACATAATTTTATTTGGCTTCGGATTGGGATCTTCTTCAAACTAGTTTACATTTCGAAAGCTTTAGTAACAATCTTTGACGCGTGAATCATCCCATCGTGAGTTCATATTAGTCAGGGTTCGAAATTTGTTGATGATTGAAGCATTGATGAATAAATCGAGTATCAGTTTTGATGTAGCGGTGGAGAATGGCACACGATTGGCTAAGTTTGGAGAATCACGGTTGCAATTTGGTTCATTGTTGCACTGGTATTTCCACGAGGACATGGGTGTTGCTGTAACACCCCGTAATTCTGTAACACTAGGATTCACAAATCAAGGAAGAATTAAATTTTAAATTCAAAATCAAGGGAAACGGGCTATGCCATTGCGTTCGTCTCGGAATTCTGCATGAAAACGAGTCTGAGTTTGCATAAATTGGAGTTCGTATGAGGAAGATATGGCCTCCGGAAGTTTCAGCGAAGTTCAAATTGCAAAACAGACTCAGAAGCGGGCTGGGCGGGAAATTTCCTGCCTAGGACCCAGGTCAACCAGGGAGTCGACCTGGGTACGCAGGTCGACCAGGGTGTCGACCTGGGGGTCGACCTCCCCCCCATAGGTCGACCTAGGGGTCGACCTCCCCGCTTTTTCTAGATCTGCAGCCTGGTTCATTTTTCTGTATCCGGACGCCATTCTAACCAGATTCGTTGACTTCTACACTATATAAACAGCCCTAGTCTCCTTCACTATTCACAATTCTTCTCTACCCTTATGCTGCAAAGATTCTTGGTAGACATGGCTTCTTCTCCTCCTCTAAATTAAATAATAAATAAAATAATATGTAAAATAAATCAAAATGAGGAAATGCAGCTCAAGACTTTCAAGAGGAGATTCAGAACAAGCTAGGATTCGAGTGAAGATTCAAACGACTTCAAGGACTGTTTTTCTACGATAATCTCTGTAAGTCGGTTACTTTTTAGATTTGAATGTTTTTCTCTGTTTGTGATATGAAATTAAAGGAATAAAAGAATATGCCAAATCTCTCTATTCGAATCAGTGCTTATATCTTTGGACCTAATTAAGAACTGTTATGATTCGATGACCAATATGACTGTGACTGTGACTGTGAGAATTATTTCCTTGACTATGAAGACAAGCCTATGCCTTTGATTAGGAAACATAAACTATTGCCTATGATATAACAAGGACAACTGTGATTAAATACCTATGATTCATGACTAGGAAAGTGTTGCTTAAGTTTTGTGACTGTGAAATTGGGTCTAAACCTGATTATCTATTCTGTCTGTTCTTGGTTTTCTTTGGTTTTAGATCTTGGGAATTTACCTATTAAGTTAGGTCTACCCATGTTCTTGAACCTACATCGTTATTCAACCCTTTTTATGTCATAAGATTTTCAGACCTATAAGCCTTCGATGTTTTAGATCAATTTCAGTGAAATTCGATAGGTCTGTAATCAGTAAATTATCATTTTATGCCAGTTGTTATGTCTATCTTTTTCATAGCATCTTTCATTCATTCCCTATTTTCTACGAATATAGATTTATCTATAATCTAGATTGAATCATGATTATACGAACGGTGGGAATACGATTTGGGCAAAATATGAAATTTACTAAAAACATAGTTATAAACTTGGAAATTGGTATAAATTGGGAACATGTATTATGGCATGTTCATAGAAATGCAAATTGGATAAATTTGACATGAATTATAGGATGTGTAATTTGAATCTGGTATTGACTTGTAAATCTAGCATTTACATGAATTGTGAACTAGAATAATAAGTCTAGTTTGACATGGACTGTAATTAGAATGTTAAATCAGAATTGGATTAGCTAATTTGGCATGATTAGTACATTGGCATAAATTTGAAATTGGCCATAATTGGGAGTAAATTGTCAGGTTTAGCAAAATCATTGTTAGTGACATTTAATTTGGTATAGTTTACATACCAAAAAGGCATAAATATGATATAGAGGGGAAAATGGGCCACAATAATAAATGTTGACAATTTACATTAAAAGAGTAATTATGAAATAAGTAAATTAGGAATAATTTACTTATAGAACTTGTCCTAAATGAGAAAATGTAAATTTAGACAAAGTAAAGGTTTATTAACAACATCTCTTTTAATAACACACCAGAAAGTTCTAGGGTGACAGAGAGGA
This sequence comes from Allium sativum, assembly GCA_030737875.1. Classification (NCBI taxonomy): domain Eukaryota; kingdom Viridiplantae; phylum Streptophyta; class Magnoliopsida; order Asparagales; family Amaryllidaceae; genus Allium; species Allium sativum. Next base: position 136,250,561 of record CM060922.1, on the reverse strand, counting down.
TAGTGTCTAGGCTTGGGTTTGGAAAATACAAGTTTCCTGCTCTCCCTGGCTATCCCTAATTGATCCGACGGACGGGATGGTTACTTTAAAAACCTGATTTGAAAATTAATCAAAACCCTTTAAACTTAGAAAACACGAATATGCCTAACCCGAGGTTAGACTGAGTTGCGATGTAAACCTGCCCGGAACCAACCGGCACATCCAGTAATCGCAACAATATCTGTCTAATGTGAGTGGTCGCGGCTTTAATTTATTTAGTTAAAGCTAGAACAAGAATGGTAGGGTTAAGTTAACTAAGAAACTTAACCAATTCAACATGATAACCAGACCGGTAGGTGGGGTTAGGTTCATACAGACACTTAACACGGTTAAGCTAGAATGGGAGGGTTAAGTCCATAGGGACACTTAACCAACTTAACATGGTAACAAGACAAGATTTGTACGGGTTAAGTAACTAAGAAAACACTTAGCCAAATTAACATGTTAACTAGACTAGAAGGTGTGGTTAAGTAAAGTTAATACACTTAGCCAAATTAACATGTTAACTAGACTAGAGGTTGGGGTTAAGTAAAATTTAATACACTTAGCCAATTTGATATGTTAGCTGGACTAGACCGTAGGGTTAAGTAAACTTGAACACTTAACCATCAGATTGTGGTAAAGTAATAGGGTTAAGTTTAAAACATGAAGGGATAATACTTAACCATTAATAACATGTTAGTTAAAATAGACGAGCAAGGTAAAGTTAAAAAGAATACTTAACCAATATAGGATGAATGGGTACGGTTAAGTAATAAGAAATACTTAACCAATATAACTTGGTTTGTGGTAAGGTTAAGTCAACATGGATCACTGATAACACTTAACCAGTTTATCAGGGTAAATGAAGAGGGTTAAGTTAGCTTGAATTGACTAATGACACTTAACCAATCCAAATTGACGGGAAAGAGAACTAAGTAGTAAACCTTAGTTAAGAAAACAACGATTCTGGAAACTAAGTGGTAAACCTTAGTTAGCAAAACTAAGTAGTATTTCTTAGTATAACACGGGAAGGAGCGAATGTCCGTCTGAGTAAAAAGAAGGCTCCAACGAATTGGGTTACGAAGCTCGAGGCTTCGAGGGGATGTGAGGGTACTCTTGGTATCCCTCTGTGAGGCTGCAGATGATACTCCTGGGCTCACAGAGGTTAAGGTCTGCATTAGAAGAACCAGGGGTATGCCTTGGTTGCGAGATATGGCAACCTAAAGACTAGGATGGACCAGCGTGATTCGGCGAGAAAACGGTAGCCCTGTGATAGCAACTCGTCGTCTACCATCCATCTTGAGTCAGTCGAGATACGTGAAGCGGAAAGGCGGAGAACTCCAAAAGACCATATACTTGCTATCTAGTTATGGGTGATGATGGCCATAGGTTAGTGGGGGCATAGGGGGCTGGCGTATAGTTCTCATTTTTCAAGGTGGACCTTTCATTAGTTGAGGGAGGGGTCGAGTGGGACCATAGCCACTGGAATAAAAACAGACCTCAGCATCTGCATCAGCAGATATCTGAAAGCTCCCGACCGAGTTTTGTGTTTCTTGATTTGCCCTGCCACAGGACTCGGGCCGCACATTACAGGACATGTGCATCTAGACAAGCGATAACGATTCATGATACTTGCGTGGGGAAGTCTAGGAACATATACCACTCTAGGTAGTGTGTCCTAGAGTAGGGGGCATCGTTCGACAGGTAGCATAATCCCTGGTTGGACTAGGTGGCATAATCCCTTAATCCGAGAAGCGTTCAGCGGATAGCGTAAACTCTAGTTGAATCTAGAAAGCATTTGATAGAAAACCCTAGATTAGATCTAGGTAATAAATAATAAATGTATGCCTGAAGGCAACGGAAACTACAGGGATTGGGATCACGTTATCATTACTAGTTGGGACACTAGTTAGGTGGTGCAGAGATATATAAACCAATATAACAAGGAAATAGTGAAGCGGCGAAAGTATTAGAGCATATCCAGCTTATCTTATCTTAGCATACCTTGTGTCTAATCTTGCTGACCCTATCATCACGGTGTTATCTTGTATTCAGTTAATTCATGTCGTTTTGTTTTTCCATGTTCACATGCTAGAAGTTACTGAACTTACTCAGGCTTTATGTCTGACTCTGTTTTTCTTTCGTCTTCTTTTCTTCCGTTCCCCCCACCCCCAGGTAGTAAAGGAGGGAATAGTATAGCTTAGGTTAATTTGGACTGTCACTCTTTCCCAACTTGAAGGTTTGTCGAAATTTTTCTTGGACTCTCTTTTCAGATGCTATGGCTGGCTCTTGCTACATAGAGGAATATAAATGTATTTTTATGCTTCTTTATTTTGTAAGACAGATGATACTCTGATATTATAAAGAAATCGTTGTACAAACTATCTTGTCAATAAAGTAAAGTTTTATTTTCTGCTGTTTAATTTTTGTCTGTCTTGTAATTTATCTGCATCTTTTACCCTAAATGCTCCACAGAACTTAGTGCATTCCCGTTGTGAGTGACACTAACGGATGTAGGGTGTTACACGTGGTATTAGAGCTGAAGGTTACCAGATCAGATAAAGGATTTGAAAAATTATTTCCAAAAACAGTTTTAAAAGAAGCATTTTCAAGAGAAAAGATTTGTTTTAAAGGCATATTCCCGAAAGCCATGTGCACTATCTTCTCTTCCTCTGTTTGAATTCTTTTCTCCTTCTTTCTTGAGTCTCTGGGGCTCCTGGCTTTCTGGGAGGTTACTTCATCGATGGGCGAAGTAGTGCCCGGCTTCCATCCATAGCCGTAGTTGTTTCATCTACGGCCAGTTTTCTTTTAAGCTTATAGGGTTTTCTATAAGATGGAGGCAGCTTTCGAGAGATTTGTTAACATGATTACACACGAAAGAGGATGTGGAGTTTGGCTAAGGAGCACAACCCTAGGATGAGGAATTCATGGATGTAGATTTAGCTCACGAAGGAGGAAGGAATTATAAAACCTAAGACAAGAGGAAGTATCTTTACTAGGGTATGATAGGGCATATAATTAAGGACAAGGGCAAGAATGAGGAACAAGATTATCAGAAGGGCAAGTACATACTTTCACCACCAAGCGTACCTAGGAGAAAGGTAGTAAAGTTCTGTTGGAAGAGTCTAGTTTTGCTGTTCGTACTATTTCCTTTGGTTTTAGCGCTTCGCATTTGTTCATATCCACTTCCATAATTGAGTCTCTGCACCATAGTACTTGTATAGTAGTAAGATCCCACTAGAGTCTCAAATCCAATTGGCGGTCCGACCAGTTTATTTTTGGTTAGTAGGGATTTGAGAATAGCTATCGAGTTTGCTTATCTCATCTCACGTGGATCGTCTAAATTCGGAGGAGATATTCCTTGGGTGCTTGTCTGATATTGGTTTAGGCCTTTGGGGCTTGTACTTGAGGAATGTCGAGTTCGACTAGGATGGTTTGCGTGAGAGATGAATAGTTGTGGCAGGCACTCCAAAAAGCATGTAGTGACCTTTCGACCCTTATAGTTATGGCATGGTGGATAAGAGGGAGACCTCTAATCATCTTAGTACATACACTTGGTACCGTAGTTGACATTTGTTTATTTTGGAAATGGAGGTCTGAAACTTCAAAATCGTGAAGTTAAATTAGTTAAGATACAGTGGAGTAAAGCTCAAGAAGGCTAGATACTAGCGTCATACCCTTTTCCTTAAGGGTGCATCCTTGATTTCTTTTTTTTAGGAGCTTTACGCATAATTGTTTCTCTCTTTCCAAAGTATATCCTCTAGGTTGTATCTTCGATCCTTAGGTAGAAGCCAATGGATGTAAACATGTATTTGAAACATGTTATAGTTGATAGTTGCAAGTGGTTGCAAATGGTTGCTCGTGAATGCATATGCATACGTATTAGGCACTAAATCATGTTCGGACGCTTTCATCTTGCATTTACATATATGTATTTGTTTGTATGTTGAACTTGATATGTTATCATATGGATGTTTCATATGGATGAATGGTTGTGCACGCATGTAGTATTTACATAACTATAGGTGCTTGCATACATGATTGGACGCACGACACTGACATGATTCGCATTAGGGAGGTCGACTGAATCAGCAGACCGCCTAATTTTGCACTAGATAAAGACATATACACACACACACACTATGCATATGAAAATGAAAGCATTAGAAATCTTTTAAGGACAATGAATGCCTGTGATTGAGTGGTTGAGTAGATGGGTGATTGGATGGTAGGAAACAATCTTCCTAACTTGAAGATTTCGGGGACGAAATCCTTTTAAGTGGGGTAGAATGTAACACCCCGTAATTCTGTAACACTAGGATTCACATATCAAGGCATAATTAAATTTTGAAATCAAAATCAAGGGAAACGGGCTGCGCCATTGCGTTCGTCTCAGAATTCTGCATGAAAACAAGTCCGAGATTGGGTAAATCGGAGTCCGTATGAGGAAGATATGGCCTCCGGAAGTTTCAGCAAAGTTCAAATTTCAAATCAGACTCAGAAGCGGGCTGGGCGGGAAATTTCCTGCCCAGGACCCAGGTCGACCAGGGGGTCGACCTGGGTACCCAGGTCGACCAGGGTGTCGACCTGGGGTCGACCTCCCCCCATAGGTCGACCCGGGGGTCGACCTCCCCGCTTTTTCCAGATCTGCAGTCTGGTTCGTTTTTCTGTATCCGGATGCCATTCTGACCAGATTCGTTGACTTCTACACTATATAAACAACCCTAGTCTCCTTCACTATTCACAATTCTTCTCTACCCTTATGCTGCAAAGATTCTTGTTAGATATGGCTTCTTCTCCTCCTCTAAATTAAATAATAAATAAAATAATATGTAAAATAAATCAAGACGAGGAAATGCTACTCAAGACTTTCAAGAGGAGATTCAAAACAAGCTAGGATTCGAGTGAAGATTCAAACGACTTCGACGACTGTTTTTCTACGATAATCTCTGTAAGTCGGTTACTTTTTAGATTTGAACGTTTTTCTCTGTTCGTGACATGAAATTAAAGGAATAAAGAATATGCCAAATCTCTCTATTCGAATCAGTGCTTATATCTTTGGACCTAATTAAGAACTATTATGATTCGATGACCAATATGACTGTGACTGTGACTATGAGAATTATTTCCTTGACTATGAACACAAGCCTATGCCTTTGATTAGGAAACATAAACTATTGCCTATGACATAACAAGGACAACTGTGATTAAACACCTATGATTCATGACTAGGAAAGTGTTGCTTAAGTTTTGTGACTGTGAAATTGGGTCTAAACCTGATTATCTATTCTGTCTGTTCTTGGTTTTATTTGGTTTTAGATCTTGGGAATTTACCTATTAAGTTAGGTCTACCCATGTTCTTGAACCTACGTCCTTATTCAACCCTTTTTATATCATAAGATTTTCAGACCTATAGGCCTTCTATGTTTTAGATCAATTTCAGTGAAATTCGTTAGGTCTGTAATTAGTAAATTATCATTTTATGCCAGTTATTATGTCTATCTTTTTCATAGCATCTTTGGTTCATTCCCTATTTTCTACGAATCTAGATTTATCTATAATCTAGATTGAATCACGATTATACGAACGGTGGGAATACGATTTGGGCAAAATATGAAATTTACTAAAAACGTAATTATAAACTTGGAAATTGGTATAAATTGGGAAAATGTATTATGGCATGTTCATAGAAATGTAAATTGGATAAATTTGACATGAATTATAGCATGTGCAACTTGAATCTAGTATTGACTTGTAAATCTAGCATTTACATGAATTGTGAACTAGAATAATAAGTCTAGTATGACATGGACTGTAATTAGAATGTTAAATCAGAATTGGATTAGCTAATTTGGCATGATAAGTATATTGGCATAAATTTGAAATTGGCCATAATTGGAAATAAATTGTCAGGTTTAGCAAAATCATGGTTAGTGATATTTAATTTGGTATAGTTTACATACCAAAAAGGCATAAATATGATATAGTGGGGAAAATGGGCCACAATAATAAATGTTGAAAATTTACATTAAAAGAGTAATTATGAAATAAGTAAATTAGGAATAATTTACTTATAGAATTTGTCCTAAATGAGGAAATGTAAATTAGACAAATTAAAGGTTTATTAACAAAATCTCTTTTAATAACACACCAGAAAGTTCTAGGGTGACAGAGAGGATAGTGTCTAGGCTTGGTTTTGGAAAATACATGTTTCCTGCTCTCCCTGGCTATCCCTATCTGATCCGACGGACGGGATGGTTACTTTCAAAACCTGATTTGAAAATTAATCAAAACCCTTTGAACTTAGAAAACACGAATATGCCTAACCCGAGGTTAGACTGAGTTGCGATGTAAACCTGCCCGGAACCAACCGACACATCCAGTAATCGCAACAATATCTGTCTAATGAGAGTAGTCGTGGCTTTAATTTATTTAGTTAAAGCTAGAACAAGAATGGTAGGGTTAAGATAACTAAGACACTTAACCAATTCAACATGATAACCTGACCGATGGGTGGGGTTAGGTTCATACAGCCACTTGACACAGTTAAGCTAGAATGGAAGGGTTAAGTCCATAGGGACACTTAACCAACTTAACATGGTAACAAGACAAGATTTGTAGGGGTTAAGTAACTAAGAAAACACTTAGCCAAATTAACATGTTAACTAGACCAGAAGGTGGGGTTTAGTAAAGTTAATACACTTAGCCAAATTAACATGTTAACTAGACTAGAGGTTGGGGTTAAGTAAAATTTAATACACTTAGCCAATTTGATATGTTAGCTGGACTAGACCATAGGGTTAAGTAAACTTGAACACTTAACCATCAGATTGTGGTAAAGGAATAAGGTTAAGTTTAAAACATGAAGGGATAATACTTAACTATTAATAACATGTTAGTTAAAACAGACGGGCAAGGTTAAGTTAAAAAGAATACTTAACCAATACAGGATGAATGGGTACGGTTAAGTAATAAGAAATACTTAACCAATATAACTTGGTTTGGGTAGGGTTAAGTCAACATGAATCACTGATAACACTTAACCAGTTTATCAGGGTAAATGAAGAGGGTTAAGTTAGCTTGAATTGACTAATGACACTTAACCAATCCAAATTGACGGGAAAGAGGACTGAGTAGTAAACCTTAGTTAAGAAAACAACGATTCTGGAAACTAAGTGGTAAACCTTAGCTAGCAAAACTAAGTGGTAATTCTTAGTATAACACGGGAAGGAGCGAATGTCCGTCTGAGTAAAATGAAGGCTCCAAAGAATTGGGTTACGAAGCCCGAGGCTTCGAGGGGACGTGAGCGTAATCTTGGTATCCCTCTATGAGGCTGCAGATGATCCTCCTAGGCTCACAGAGGTTAAGGTCTGCGTTAGAAGAACCAGGGGTCGCCTTGGTTGCAAGATATGGCAACCTAAAGACTAGGATGGACCAACGTGATTCAGCGAGAAAATGGTAGCCCTGTGATAGCAACTCGTCGTCTACCATCCATCTTGAGTCAGTCGAGATACGTGAAGCGGAAAGGCGGAGAACTCTAAAAGACTATATACTTGCTATCTAGTTATGGGTGAGGATGGCCATAGGTTAGTGGGGCATAGGGGGCCTGCGTATAGTTCCCATTTTTCAAGGTGTGCCTTTCATTAGTTGAGGGAGGGGTCGAGTGGGACCATAGCCACTGGAATAAAAATAGACCTTAGCATCTGCATCGGCAGATATCTGAAAGCTCCCGACCGAGTTCTGTGTTTCTTGATTTGCCCTCCCATAGGACTTGGGCCGCACATTACAGGACATGTGCATCTAGGCAAGGGATAACGATTCACGATACATGCGTGGGGAAGTCTAGGAACATTTACCACTCTAGGTAGTGTGTCCTAGACTAGGGGGCATCGTTCGACAAGTAGCATAATCCCTAGTTGGACTAGGTGGCATAAACCCTGAATCCGAGAAGCGTTCAGCATATAGCGTAAACTCTAGTTGAATCTAGAAAGAATTTGATAGAAAACCCTAGATTAGATCTAGGTAATAAATAATAAATGTATGCCTGAATGCAAAGGAAACTACAGGGATTGGGATCACGTTATCGTTACTAGTTGGGACACTAGTTATGTGGTGCAGAGATATAGAAACCAATATAACAAGGAAATAGCGAAGCGGCGAAAGTATTAGAGCATATCCAGCTTATCTTATCTTAGCATATCTTGTGTCTAATCTTGCTGACCCTATCATCAAGGTGTTATCTTGTATTCAGTTAATTCATGTCGTTTTGTTTTTCCATGTTCACATGCTAGAAGTTACTGAACTTACTCGGGCTTTATGTCTGACTCTGTTTTTCTTTCGTCATCTTTTCTTCCGCCCCCCCCCCCAAAGTAGTAAAGGAGGGAATAGTATATCTCAGGTTAAGTTGGACTGTCACTCTTTCCCAGCTTGAAGGTTTGTCGAAGTTTTGCTTGGACTCTCTATTCAGATGCTATGGTTGGCTCTTGCTACATTGGGGAATATAAATGTATTTTTATGCTAATTTATTTTGTAAGACAGATGATACTCTGATATTATAAAGAAATCATTGTACAAACTATCTTGTTAATAAAGTAAAGTTTTATTTTTCGTTGTTTAATTTCTGTCTGTCTTGTAATTTATCTGCATCTTTTACCCTAAATGCTCCACAGAAGTTAGTGCATTCCCTTTGTGAGTGACACTAACGGATGTGGGGTGTTACAGTTGTGATTCGAGGACCATGATCGAGTTCATCAAAAGGATGTTGAGAAGAAAGAGCTCGAGGATAGGAGTAGTTCGGTGGTGGTTATGAGGGTTTTCATTGAGTGATGAGGGAGATGGATCGAATTGAATTTTCGGTTATGGCCATTTTAGGAACTGGAGCGGACGGATTAAAGGAAAACTGGGAAGATGGTGTGTGCTTATGGGCTTCAATAGGAGTGGATGGGCCATGGTACGTTGATGAGGCCCAAGTATATAAATGAAAGTTTTATTTTAAATAAAAATATATACACAGCTTGTAACTTTCATATCTTGGCCATATGGTGTCAGATTAACGAACTGTTAGATCCGTTGGGATCGTATGGATGGTGGCTACGCAATAGAACTAACTAGGAGTGGAATGGATCTAGTTGCAATTTATAGCAAAATAAATTGTCTGATCTGAGTCAACGACAATTATCATTATTTAATGATGATCGTCCAATGCGAGTAAAACTCACCAACTCTATCAGTTCATATTTTTATAGCATATTTTTAGAATTGATAAATGATGATTGATTTCTATTTGCTGAAAGTTTGATTGAATTGTTGATTGATTGATTGAAATTATAGATAAGGATATATATATATATATATATCGTTAATCAAATATTGATTCTGTTTAGTAGAATATTTCATGTTGAAATGAAGTTGATGTTAATTATATTGTTTATCATCTGTGGATGCAGGGAAATAGGTTGGTGGGATCCAACTGGATTCATCAACATTTATTTTACTATTTTAATATATCGTGATATATGATTGAGTATATAATCTGTTATTGATTATCTGTGTTTGGATGATATTGATCATTGTCATTTGATATTTTAATGTACAATAAGAAACCCTGGAATATAAAAAGGAAAATTTCAATGTGTATATTGAAATAAGAATATTATTTAAAATCAAAAGATTTTATAAAAAGGGAAATTTCAAAGCGTATTGAAACAAATTATTATATAAAATCAAGGGATTTTATAAGAGAGATTTCAAGGTGAATATTGAGATAAAGGAATTTTATAAAATCAACAGATATTATAAAAGGATTATTTATTTAGAAAATAATTAGAATTATAAAAGGAATATTTATTTAGAAAATAAATAAAATTATAAAAGGAATATTTGTTTGAAAAATAAATTGGATTATAAAAGGAATTTAGCAAGACATAAAAGAATTACAAGAAATGGATTTAGAGTTGATTTTAAATAGAATCTGTTTTAACAGATAAAGTGAGAAGATTAATTTATAAATAATGTTTTATAAATAAAATAAAATATTTATCATGTGATAAATGGAATATATAAGGGTGAACTTATATAGAGAAGTAGAAATCGGTTTTAACACTGATATTTCAAACAGAATGTGAACTCAGCATTTATAAAGGCAATTATAAATGAGATTTAAGTGTTGGATGTAAAAAGGAGATTTCATATGAAAAATTCTTCGAATAGAAGTATAAACAGAATTCGAAAATGGGATATTATTTGTAAATACGAAATCAAACTGATTGATTATTTAAAAGAAACATTACCTTCGATGTGAATAATGTATTTAAAATAAATATTTTATAAATTAAAACATTTATAAGGAAACTTAGGTTTTGAAATACGAATTCAAATGGGAATTTGAATGAGACAGGAATTTGAGTTAATCGAATATTAGTTATTCGAATAGAGTTAGTCAAATATTAGTTATTCAAATAGAGTTAATCAAGTTATAGTTAATCGAATATTAGTAACGGAATTAGAGTTAATTGAGTATTAGTTAATTGAATACAGTTATTCGAAATAGAGTTATTAAAAATATAGTTATTCAAAATTAATTATTCGAAATAGAGTTATTCAAAATATAGTTACTCGAAATTAGTTATTCAAGTAGAGCTATTCGAATAGAGTTATCCGAAAAGGAGTTAATCGAATATAGTTTATTCAAAAAGGAGTTAATCGAATACAGTTTATTCGAAAAGGAGTTAATCGAATATAGTTTATTTGAAAAGGAGTTAATCAAATATAGTTTATTCGAAAAGGAGTTAATCGAATATAGTTTATTCGAAAGGGAGTTAATCGAATACAGTTTATTTGAAAAGGAGTTAATTGAATATAGTTTATTCGAAAGGAGTTAAGCGAATAGTGTTACTCGAAAAGGAGTTAATTGATATAGTTTATTCGAAAGAAATTATCGAATATAGTTTATTCGAAAGAGAGTTATACGTTGAAATTCGATTATATCAATTTCGAGAAAGTACTATTTACTTTCTAATTTTTAATCAAAATTTATTTATTTAGTTATAAGTTTTCTATTTAGTCAATTAGTTAAATTAAGGAACCCGAAGAACAGATTTTGGCACGATCTTGACTTAGCCGAATAAAAATCACCTTTTATCAATTACAAGGGAAATGGCGTCTCTTTCTACTTTATTGGGTCAAGATCCGAACTCGAAATCTTTCAATTTTCTTTCTTCTTCATTAATCGATCTAAGAGCAGAAGTTCCTCGCTCATATGCTGATGTGGCTCGTCATTTTTGTTCAAAGGTTGTTTCTGATACTAAGCCGAAGATGAATTTGGGTTCTTGGTCTCGGAAATCATCAAGAGATCGGTGCTGCTTTAGATGTGGGAATGCTGGCCATATTGTAAAGGAATGCAGGAATCTGTTTCGTTGCTTTAAATGCGGTGGATTGGGGCATAAGAAGTTCAATTGTCCTAAGTTGTTCAAAGGCGTAACAGTATTCGATTTAATGCTTTTTAACTGTTCGATGTTATGTCACAAGATCATTTCTCTCGCTGATCTTTACGAATTGGCTTATCCTTTGCAGGATAATGATGGTGATTATTACGTTGACTTGGCATTTAGAGGGTCTGGTTGATGGTATATTGTGGCGAAAGAGAAGGGATGAAAAATCTAAGGTGTTTCCGCCATTACCACGGCCGCTCGGGAGGAAAGACCATGCCTTTTGGTTTTGTCATAATTTCTTGAAACTGAGGAGACTATTTGCTGATTCTTCAGCAAGGTTTAGGAGGAGGAGTATGATGATGATGGACGAGATATTGTTATATTTTGATGCAATTAACTTTGTGTTGATTGGGGGTAGTGGCGATACCGGATCTATGTCCTCTAATGGCACTGACAGTAAGAAACTAGTGGGTGTCGATCAATAGTTTGTGGTAGATCCTGACATAGGGGATGTTAAGGTTACAGAGATGGCTGACGAGTGGTTTCTTATGGAAAATGATTTGGTGGGTCTTTCTGTGAGATGTTTTGATTTTCGACAGTTTGATTCTATGTTCTTGGATCCTTGTGTTAAGGAGTGTATGGATGATTATAATATTGTCAGTGGTTTGAAGATGAAACTTTTAGGTAGTAATGTGGATAGTGATGCTTATCCTGTTATAACCAAATCTATTGAAGTGATTGATACTGTGAGGTTGGTAGATACCGATATAAGGCTGTTTAATAGCTCTGGAGTTATGTTAGATCTCGATGAAGAAGAGGAATACATTGCCAAGTTTGATTCGGATGGGAAGGTGCTAAATTCTTCAATGCTGCAGGGTAACAAGACCTCTGCCATTTCTTTGGTAGGCTATTCAGTTAATTTTGATGTTGAAGGCCTTGGTGCTGAGAGGCAAATTGTTAAGGATTTGAGGCTGTGTAATAGTTATGAGGTTTTGTTTGATCTTGATAAAGAAGGGGAGTGTACGACCAAGGTGGAATTGGATGGACATTCCATGGCGTTATCAAAAAATGCAGGATCTGGCAGTAATCAATTGACTGTCATTCATCCAGTTAGTAAAATTGATATATTGGGTTTGAAATGTGAGGAAATCTGCTCAAGTCAGGGGATCTTCGGGATGTCAAAAGGGGCTTTTCCGTTCTCAAAGCGTTTAGCTGTTGGCCGCACGAATAAGAGGAGAAGAACCTCTGCCGTTATGAAGTTTGATCTCTGGTTGGTTATGAATAAGGGGATTTGTGTGAATTGTGATCAATTTAAGTCGTGGTTGGTAGCTCATAGTCAGATTGGTGATTCTGTTTTGGTAGGAATTCAAGAGGATAATGGTGAGAGATCTCATGATAGTGATTCTGATTTGTCTATACCTTTGTCCAGGAGGGGCAAGAGGAGGAGAGTATACCCCAGATCGGGACTAGTTCGTCGTAGTGCGCGTATTAGATCTTATACCAAATTCTGATAGCTGTGTTTCGTTTTCTGACTTGGATTCAGGACTCAAGAAGTAGTCATGCTGTGGGGATTACAACATGTTGTCTTGGATTAGGGATGGTCTTTACACTGGTGTTTTTTTTATGTTACCGTGTTGGAGCGTTTGTGATGAGGTAGTCTTTTTTCTAGTTTTCTTGTTGTCTGTTGTTTGGAGGGACTAGCCGTAGCATGTGTAGTTGTTTTTTTTCAGTTTTTGTTTTTAGCTGGAGGTCTGTACTTGTAATCACTTTTTCATATATAAATATATGTGTGCTCTCTTCTTTTTAGAAGATCACACATTTTGCTTTCAAAAAAAATTTAGTTAAATTAAGGAATAAAAGCTATATTTTGAAGTTAGATATTTCAGAAGTAGGGATTATTACGTTATAGTTATAATCAATGTTTTCAATAAAGAAGTGGATTCGTAAATTGAATCCAAGAGATACGTAAGGAAGTTTGTTAAAAAATTAAAAGGTGAACTTTGTCTAATTCGAGGTTAAAAATGTTGTTCAGTTAAGGTCTGAGAGGTAGTTATACCCCAAATTGATTGACTCCATTTTTAACTAAGGAATGATTAAGGTTCGATAGTGAAGATTGGTTAAGTGAATTAAGTTAATGAGTGTTAATGTGTTGAGTTGGCATAACGATGTTTTATTTAAACATCTGTTCAAATCCAATGACGGAGTTTTGGAAATGTTTTCCAAATAAGAATCAGAAATGTTTTCTAATATAGAAAAGAAGAAATGAGAGTAAATATGGAAATGTTTTCCAATGATTAATAATGTATATTTTCTAAGTTTAGAAAATAAGAATTTACGAATATATGGAAACAGGAATAGGGAAATGAATAATTGAATGGCATGTTAAATTAAAAGGGATCAGTGTTCATTGATGATTTGCTCGGTAAGATTTCCATTTGGAAATACGACCGTTGTTTGTACACATGTTTTCCTTTGATAATTAAATAACCGACTATCAAAGTTTTTGATCATTTTCGCTATCAATACGGAGAGACCGGGATCACATTCATAATCTGAAAACCAGTCTGTATGGACGTTAGCATTGTGAATCAAATATAATGAAGATAATTGAAGATGGAGTAATGCAAGGGCTGTTCATGCGATCCTAGATAGAAACTGCCTAAAATGGATTTATAGAAAATGCCTTCAGTTTATCCAATCCCAGGACGACCTGTATGGAAGAATGTCTGACAGAGTATATTTAACGGATCGCGTAAGTTGATCTCTTCAGACGTATTTAGGTTTGGTGGTGGAGGAATTCGTTTCTCTTAGCTATATACCAGTATTATTTTTTGGGAAATCAATTTGTGATTTGGTGGGTATGACGATGTGACATACAAAGTAAATAAAGATGTGATCTGTATGTTATGACCTCTAGCCTCACAATAGAGAAATTGTATAAAATCGGGCAGGTCGCATGGCTAAGTGGTTAGTTGTAACGACCCAAGGATTTCGCAATCCTAGTTATCGACATATCCTCAATTTCGACTACCCAAGCATTGGAAATGCCGGTAGTTAATGAAAGAAATTAGAGGGTGAGAATAGATAAGATAGAAACTTAGAATAGAAGAAGAAGAACATACAACCTCAGAGTAAACACGCATCTCACAGCGGAACGAATAAATATATTTCATAACATAACTTTGAAATAAAATAGTATCTGTATACAATACCATTATTAGAGTATAACACTTGCGACACAGTGGAAATAACAATAGCTATCTCCTAAAGCCCCCTGCTCCAGCTCTTCAAGTATCTGTAAATCCCGACTACTTGACTTCCCATACAAAATTGGGTACCCAATAGTTTAGGGAAAACAAAACAAAATAAACTTTCGGTCAATCATGTGACTAGAGTGAGTAAACTCAAATCATTTGATTTAACTTTCAAAATTCTTTTGAAATAAAGGATAATCATAAGATTGATCCACACATAAACGCGGATGGCTTTTACCTTATGATAACCCAAAATATTTCTAAAACGATACTTGTCTAATATTATAATAATGTCTAGATCGAGTAAATAGAAATCTAGCAGAAACGCTTGCATCTAACGTTCTACATATATAATATACAATCAAAACCGCGTGCTCTTATTTGGGGAATGGATTCCAACTATGACAAGGTATGGTACCACCTTCCGATCAGTGTACTCTAGAAGTGATACATTGGAGTTCAGCAAGAACACTTGTAACTAGGCCACACATGACCGACAGTTCATTTCTCTTGAATGTATCGAATATATTGTCTCCTACAGTTGGTATACCAACATAACCGTTCCCCGGAGATACAGAATTGAAAGAAGTAATAAACGAATATTCTCTAGATGATGACAATATACCCTAACTGGGTGCGGCCCACTTAGCCATGCAGCCTGCCCTATTTCTGTCATTTCCCAGTTGATGAGGCCTGAGGCCAGGCTTATCTCTTACAGATCATGTAATAACCCGGAAAATCCGAACCAATCTAAAATTTTATTTTGGAAATTTTGCAAACGATCTCTGCTTTCGACGAAACCACTTTTGTTGGATCTGGGATGTCAAGTTATTGCTAGGTTTCAAACTTCATAATTTTTGAAAGAAATATGTGAGCGTGGCGAAGGAAAACGTGTTTTGACAGTTTCTGTCAATTTTGATCGATCAGAAAATAGCCATTAATGGTCTCAGAATTTGAAGAAATTAATTTTGTTAGGACCGTATCGTCAATACAAAGCTAGAAAATATTTTCGAGAATTTTCAAAGTCAGTATGTAACCCCGGTAAATTGAAATGTGCATTCGAATTCAATATATAGATTTTTATTTTGATTTTGATGGAAACTAATTGAAACAGTCGAATCAGCTCGCGGGGCCTATCCAATTGTGTTCGGAATAGGGGTAATTAGCTAGGGACGACAGTCGTGGGGTCTCATTTGGTGGTCGAACGAAAAGTCAACTTTTAAAAAGAAGAAAATAATAATAAATAAATTAAAAAATATATATATATATGTTAACATATAGCCCCACCCCCTTTGTCTCCCCTCTCTCCTCCTTTAGCAGATCAATTTCAAAGAAAAGAAACAAAAAAAAACTAACAACCGACGATCGCACCCACCCTCCAACCGCCGTCGCTCCACTGCCCTGGCCCCACACCGCTGATCCGCCTCCCCAGCTCTGCCTCCGTTGAGCTCGACTCCACCCCACAGTTTCCTCGTGAACTGTAGGCGCCAGCCCCAACGCGCTACACCTAACGATAGCCGCCGCAGAGCAGAGCACCGCCGCCAGGCGCCAATGGTGCCGCCCCGACCTCCGACAACCCCTCCGACGGTGAACCTTTCTGTAGTGAAATCCTGGAAGCAAAACGGTGAGCGTTTCTTCCTTTTTATAATTATATAATAAACCTTGAATTTTTCAGATAAAGAAAAAGATTAGATTTTTAAGGGAATAAAAATATGATTTTCTAATGTATAAAGCCATGATTTTGTTTATATAAAGATCATATTTTTGATAGCATAAAGTTATGATTTTTTTTACTATAGAAAGATTATATTTTTTTGTATGAAAGATTATATTTTTTTGTACGAAAGACTATATTTTTAATGTATGAAAGACTATATATTTTTTATGTATGAAATATTATATTTTTGAAGTATAAAAAGATTACATCTTTATCACATAAAAGATTATATTTTTATCATATAAAAAGACAAGATTTCTATATGGGAAAAGGTTAGATTTTTAACACTAACAAAAATAGAAATTGGATTTTCATTTATATGAAAACCACAAAAATGTGATCTTTGTAATGTACACATCGAAATAAAAACGTGATTTTTATTTATATAATAGATATTATAAAAATATGATTTTTTTTATAATAGAGATAATAAAAATATGATTTTTAATATATAAACATCATATTAAAATTGTATTTTATTTATGAACAACGCGATAAGATTGAGTTGGAATAGCAGGCAAATCCAAACCATCGTCTGCTAAAGCATGAAGGAGTGGATCCCAAAGGTGAGAACTCCTCACTTTTATTTTATTTTTCTAGTTTGAAATATATACTAGGATGCATACGGTGCTTAGCAGCACCCGACAACTGTCTTCCACAGACCATGGATGACTTGTTTGTTTGATTGATGTGTTGTGAAAATTGATTGTGTGATGTGGAAAGAATAAATATTTTATAGTTAAAAATATAATTTTTAACGTGTATATAAAATAAATATTCATAAACAAATCGGACGATTTGTTTATATACACACATTTGACTGATATTGATTGGGACGATGAATTTTACACATCGCCCAATGGCACAGATAAAACCTATGTTTGATTGTTTGAAACCCCACACGGGTATTGGCATGATATTGGAAATACACTAATCCCAATAATTAGTTGTATGTCAATCGATTGGTTAACAAAATGTGTAAGTGTTAAATATTTGTTTTTGATGCTTACACAGTGTAGAATGCACTCTAAATGATGGATTGCTGTTTTCATTATTGTTATACACATTTGTTATGTGAAATCCATATTAACAAATTGACTGTCTCTGATTCCAGTTCTAAAATAAAGAATATTTTAAAATAACGATTATTTTAAAATAACGAATATTTTCAAATATTATTCAGAAAAGAATCAAAATCTGATTTTGATGTCCGATTTGAGATGGACACGAATATATTTAAATATATAAAGCCGTATTGATTAGATTGACTCCATTTTGACGTGAGCGATATTTATATCGATTTTATTCATTTTAATAATGAATATCGAAAAGGAATTGATTTCAAAATCTAATGTTTTGAAAATATTATCATTTATATATCGATGATATGGAATATTCAATTTTGATTAGAAATTGAATAGGTAGTTAAAATCGTTTTGAAAATGAATTTAAAACGATTTATAAAATACGTTTTGAAAGGAAAACGAAGAAATATAAAATATATTATATATATATATATATATAATGTCCTGAATAGAACGCGCCGCGCTGCGGCAGTTCACGAATTTCGACCATTGATTTCGAATGGACATTACGGGAGATCCGACCGTCGGATTCTCCTAAAACCGGTATCGTTGGGTTCGTATCGAAAAAGCTTAACGAATGTTAGAAATTAAAAATTTAATGGTTGGATTTGGAATTATGTCTAAATCAAATTTGGAAAAGGTCGCAATAAGTGCAGTTCGATGACTGTTTATGGAAATCGACTGTACGGGCCTTGGTAAAATTATTAAATATATCAATAATTTGTGTAAAATCATAAAAAATGATTTGGAAAGACTTGGGATGAAAAACTCCATAATTGAAAATATAAAAATAGATTTTTATCGAAATAAACTAGTTTTGAAGTAGAATTATAATCCATTTATTTTTAAAATAAATAAATTGAATTCGAAATGGTTTTAAAAATATCCAGAATTTCCAATATATAGATTGGAAATGGATTTGAATTGGAATTGTCTTCAGAATATTTCGATGTTGGATTTCGTGATTATACAGATAATGTTATGGAAATTTGAAAGATATATTTATATCGTTATTTCCAATAGGATATTTGTTGGTCGTGGAGATTGGTATTGAATATAAGCCGATATATTTTCTATTCAGAGCCTTGTATTTAACATCAAATGGGATTTGGTTTTGTTGTGAACAGTGTCTTCACTAACACTGTTCTTAACCCAGTTGAGAAAAAGACTAAATCTTTTTATTTTGATTTAATGAAGTGTACCAATTAAATAATATTTAATTGGAATTGAATTGGAATTGATTTTTGGGTTTATCGTGAATGGTGTTTTAAATAACACTTGTTCTTTAACCCGATAGTTAATGAAATGTGAATTGGATTTTTTGGGAATTGTGTTTTAACGACATTCGTTCTTTAACAGGATTTATAATGAAATGTGATTTTGAATTTATAAATCTTTTGTTAAGATTTAAATGAGATTTTCCAAAGTAAATTTTTCCAATTAATAAAATAAATTGGAATGGAATTCGATTTGGTAATAATCGAAGTGAATTTCTGTGAAGGAAGACTGCTAATATATATGGAATTTAAAAGGCTTTGTTGTTATTCCATTTATATTATTAGTTGGATATGGAAGTTTGTATCGATTATATATATTGATCTGTTTTCCATGAAGATTCCATAATTAATGGAATGGGATTTTGGGTTTATCGTGAGATGTGTTTTAAATGACGTTCTTTAACCCAGTTAAAGGCAGGATTTATTTCCTGGATTTGAATAATCATTAAGTAATGATTTTTGGAAATTAAAACTGAATTAGATTTTTAATGAATATTCAATTAGATTGAAGAGTGAATTTGATAACTAAAATTATCAAATTGAAGAAATGATCGAGAATGGATTATCTCCTGTTTTGCTCCAAGCGATAGTTAAATCTTTAATTAGATTTGAACGTGAAATAGTAATTGAATTTACCGATAACCGCGGTGTTAGATATGAAGTATTACTAGTTTTACTTCATGGGATGAATAGGTTGGGGTTGGGAAACTTAACGAATGATTACTTCGGTTAGGTTCGCTAATCCCGACTAGTTTGGATAAACCATAATTTGGTTTGAATGGATATTCAAAAGGAGATTAAAGAATAAATTTAAAGAATTTATCTTTAATAAAATTAATTGGAACCTTTCCCAATGTATAATAATATTTGAATAAAGAAATGTTCTGGATTGGAATAAGGCATATGTTGTGTTTTTATAGCACATGTTTATTATATACGCGAGTTATTCGGAAAGACCTGGTTTATCCCATTCTGGATAACTGATTCGACGATATGTCGAGGTAGAAGACGGTGGTTGGGGACCGGAGGTCTTCACATCATTTGCATAATTGCTGATGATCTTGATTGGGTTGTACATCCAAGAGGAGGGAATCAGTTGGTGGTCGTCCAGACGTACTTGGAGATCGATGGATATGCGAGGAATAAGGTTCCTCCGGTTTCGTTCAGACCCAGAACGGACTTGGAAATGGATGTGTGTCTGACATCGGATTTCATTCTGTGTGATTGATATACATCGGTTGCATATCATGAATTGCCTGTGTGGCATGCTGAGATGCAAATGATCAAGGCTTCTGTTGAAAAGCAGAGTTTTGTGGTTGATGATCAAAGCACGGCTTTAATACAGCGTAGCTTTGTGTAGCGTTAATCCGTGAGCCTCACGCCCCGGTGTAAACCAGAAACGGGAGAGGACCTCATGGAGGGCATGTGTTTCTTTCTACTTAGGAGTGGTGTCAGCATTTTACATGCCCTGGCATTTTACTTATGTGGATAATGTATAGCGAGGCGCCTCAGTTATATCGGTCGATCCGGGACCGATGGAGTCATTTGGCTCATTTACGCCCCATAGGGTGGGGAAACATAGTGTTCAGGCATTATAGTCCACATCGGGTGGACCTGCCCTAACGATCCAAGGGACGATGCGCTCTGTTCCTGAGGCTCGGGCTAGAGAGTCTCGAAGCGGTAAGGACGATCCCTTGCCTTGGTTCACAGATGGAAATCCAACTTCCAATACGTGACATTTGCGGTTTTGATTGTAGAGCCAAGTATTGACGACATGATATATGGTACCCATGCCGTCTAGGATTGATACATTTATATTTGAAGTTGTTTTGTACACTATTCACTTATAATAGTATCAAATGATTTGTTTTTAACGTACCAAGCATGTTTGGCTATTATAAGGGAATATCCTATCCTCCGGCTTGTGTTGCATTGTGTGATGGGACTTGGGTCTTATAATAGCTTCATTTTTCCAAAAAGCATTGCGTTGTTTTGTTATATGCACTGGTATTCTTGGGATGAAAACCGCCCCGTGTTATACGGCGTGGTCCTTTCATATATCTGATTTAAAGTAAAGTTTTAAATAACTGTTTTAGTTCTCACACCAGTCACATGACTGACCTGGAGTTTATTGTTTTAACCTAAACTCTGGGTGCCTTTATTTTCGACAGGGGCAGCTAGTAGTTTTGGTTTTGCAAATTTATATTCAGAGGATCCGGGTTTACAGCTGGATTGATATTCGGAAAGTTCTGTATCCGTATATTTTTTTCAGTTGTGTTATGTATTATTTTCCACTGCAGTAATGTATTTAAATCTCTGATATTTTCTATTGTATTTTATTCATTCATACTCTGTAATATTCTTGTATTCTGATGGAATTTTTGTAATAAGTAATGAAATGTTCTTCTGTTTGTATCCTGATGTGGCTTATTCTCAAAACAATCCGGCGTTTCCTTACCGGGGATTTTCGGGTTGTTACAGTTTGGTATCATAGCTTTGGTTTACAAAGCTCGGAGAACGAGACACGTTAGAACCAAATGAGAGGATTCATCAGAGACTGGATTAGTAATATTCAATGAGAATGACTCGTTAGAGATAGGATCAGTAGTATCCTAGAACGAGTGTGAAGAGTGTTAACTTCTCAAAATAAAATTGAAAACAAGTTTTGTTTCAAAATTTTAAATCAATTATTCGTATTTGAATATTATTTTTATATTGAGTTGGACAATCCAGTATATAGAGATTTGAATATACGTCTGATCCACGTGTATTGAAGCCTCAAATATACTGGATAGATATAGAATCACACTCTAGTCGCTCGGACCCGATTCTGATGATTGACGCGTCATCATCATTAATTATTTTCGTGTTTCGAAAGTGGGATTTCTATATATTTCCAATTGACTGGTGTGAGAACCAAAACTAGATAGGGCTATTTTTGTGATTTGGCATCAAAAACATGATTTTTTGTATATGTATCAAAATTATGAATTTGAAACGTGTAGTGACCCGAAAATCCGGTCTAATTTGAGCTGGCTAAATAACACAAGTCCAACCCCAAATTGCACTTGAAATTCAAGAAACTAATAGAAAGAAGATAGAGGGTGAGGATAGATAAGGTAGAACTAGTAGAATAGAAGAAGAAGAAGAAGAACATCATCATCAGAGTAAACACGAATCTCACAGCGGAACGAATAAAATATAACATAACTTTTTGAAATACAAACAGTTATATATACAACAGCACTTATCAAAGTACAGCACTAACAACAACAGCGGAAATAATAATAGCTATAGAATCCTGAAGCCTCCTGCTCCAAGCTCTCCAAGTGTATCTATAAAATCTCGACTACTTGACTGCCCATACAAATTTAGGCACCCAAGAGTTTAGGGAAAACAAACAAATAAACTCCGGGTCAGTCATGGGACTGGTGTGAATAAAACTCCTAACACTTGGTTTAATAACGGATATATCATAAGACCACGCCGTGGAAACGGAACGGGTTTTCTCTTATAAAAATCCAAACAACTTTGTAAAGCAATATCATTCTGATATTATAACAATGTCTAAGTATAAATAGATATCAATCTAGCAGAAACGCTTTCATCTTACGTTCTACTATATAGTATACGATCAAAACCACAAGCACATAATGGGTAATGGATTTTCAACTATGACAAGGTATGGAACCACCTTCCGATCAGTGTACTCTAGGAACGATACACTGGAGTTCAACAAGAACATCTTGCAACTCAGCCACACATGACCGACCACTCATTTTGCTTGAGTGTATCGAATGTATATCACCAACGGTTGGGATCAGCAACCGTTTCCCGTATATATATATGAAACAGCATTGATAGATTAAAGAAGAAAATGAATATTCTCTAGATAGGTGATTATACACCCTACTTCGGTGCGACCGACTTAGCCATGCTGCCTGCCCGATTTCTGTCATTTACCAGCTGATGAGGCTTGAGGTTACGCTTTATCATCACATCAGATTCACTTCGAATGCTACATTGTAAGATCCATCTAAATCACTAATTTGACATCTACAACCATACATTACGTGTCAGCTAAAAGAAGTTTCCTTCCCCGCTTCCACTCTTGGTATGGTTGAAGAAATCAATGTACGTGACCTTCCTGGAAATACTCTGTCAGACATTCATCTATACAAGTCATCCAGGAACAGGATGAACCGAAGGCACTATTCAGTATATCCATCTTAGGCACTATTATCTAAGACTTATACAATAGTCCTTGCACTTTACTCCGTCTTCAATTATCTTTGGCATATATGATTCACAACGCTTAAGCCAATACAGAGTGGTTCTTTGGATAATAATCCAACCGGTCTCTCCATATTAACAACGTTAAAATGGTCAAAACATTGATAGTCTGTGATTTAACTATCAAAGAAAAACTCGTGTGCAAACAACGATATTATTTCCAGATGGAAATTATATCAACCAATCATCATTTAACATTTATCTCTTTAGTTCATTAATTTACTTATCTCCGGTTTCCCTATATTCTAAATCTCTTATTTTCTAATTTTTAGAAAATATACTTTATTAACAATGGAAAACATTTCCATTTCCTATTTTCTATATTAGAAAACATTTCTAATTTCTTATTTGGAAAACATTTCCAAAGTTCCTTCATTGGATTTAAACAGATGTTTTTAATAAACATCGCTATGCCAACTCAAACTATTTACTGAATTCACTTAACCATCATTCACTATCAAACCTTACCATTCCTTAGTTAAAAAGGAAGTCAATCAAGTTGGGGTATAATTACCTCTCAGACCTTAACTGAACAACGTTATAACTTCGAAATAGTAACAGTTTATCTTTTAAACCTTTAACAACTTCTTTACGTAACTCTCGGATTCAATTTACGAATCCACTTCTTTATTGAAAACATTGATTATAACGATAATGTTATAATCCCTACTTTCGCTATATCAAACTTCAATTATAACCTTTATTCTTTAATTCGAATAATTAAACCTAACCCTAATTTGTTAGTGTATATTCTTGATTTAAAAACCGGAAAGTAAATATTACTTTCCCGAATTCGATATAATTGAATTCGATGTATAATTCTCTTTCGAGTAATCTCTATTTGATTAACTCTTCTTCGAATATCCTATATTCGATTATCTCTCTTCAAATAACTTATATTCGAAATCTCTCTCTTTCAAATACGCCATATTCGATAATCTCCTTTCGATTAACTAACCGATAACTCCTTTCGATTTAAACTATAATCGATAATTCCTTTCGATTAAACTATAATCGATAATTCCTTTTGATTTAACTATAATTGATAATTCCTTTCCTTTAACTCTATTCGAATAAACTATATTCGACTAACTCCTTAAACTCTATTCGAATAACCAATATTCGACTAACTCCTTTAACACTATTCGAATAACCAATATTCGACTAACTCCTTTAACACTATTCGAATAACCAATATTCAACTAACTCCTTTAACACTATTCGAATAACCAATATTCGACTAACTCCTTTAAATCAACTCACTTGGATTTACTCGGTTTACTTAACTCATTTTGACTAACTTAACCTAATTAACACGACTTATTTAACTCCTATCGAATAACTAATATTCGATTAACTTATATTCGAATTACTATGCCTGTTTAACTTTATTTCGAATAACTAATATTCAATTTAACTCCATTCGCTTGACTCTAGATCGCAGCGATCACAATGGTTACGTCTGATTCTCTCAGGAAACATCCGACCGCCTTAGGCTATCTGCAGCCCTGCGAATTACGCTAGCAGTCGTGCTAAATGGCATCTCATTTTGATTAACTCTAATTGTTCAATTCTAACTGTTTAACTCTAACTGATTAACTCTAACTGGTTAACTCTAACTGCTTAACTCTAACTGGTTAACTCTAACTGATTAACTCTACTGGTTAACTCTAACTGATTAACTCTACTCGTTAACTCTAACTGATTAACTCTAATCGATTAACTCTATTTGACTAACTCGACTCGACTAACACTTTTCGAATAACATATTTGATCAACTAACTTCAAATAACACATTCGATTAACTAACTTCGAATGCCCTATTCGATTAACTAACTTCGAATACCATATTTGATTTCTCCTTTTTGATAACGTTTATCCATTTAAAAAGATTCCCTTTTAACAACGTTTATTCATTTATAAAGATTCACTTTTTAGTAACGGTTCTTCACTTTATAAATGTCCTTTTAATAACGTTTTCCTTTTTATTAACTCTATTTATTTACTAAATATTCCCTTTTCAATTCTATTTGTAAATGGTTTACAAATATTTCCTTTTTCAATTCTATTCTTAAAAATATTCTAACTCCTTAAATTTCTGGGAAAATTCGCCATAACCTCCTTTGTATCGGGAGCATCGGGAAAATCCCCAAACCCGCCACACAGGCCTTTCCATTCAGAATAAATGTTTTGAATTTATTTTCCTTTTAAAAATATCTCCTATTTATAAATATCCCAATTTACAAATATTCCTTATTTATAAATATTCAAATTTATCTCTTATTTATAAATATTCCAATTTATAAATATTCTGTTTTCAATATCACTTTGAAAATCTACTTATCAACATCCCGTATGTTATGGTATTCAATCATATCAAATCACGATGATAAATATCGTCCAAACACATATAATAAACAACAGATTTTATATCACCTCATATAACACAATATATGAAACAAAACAGTATTAGAAATATTGAGGAACCCAGTTGGGTCCCGCCAACCTGTTTCCCTGCATCACAGATGTTACACAATAAAATCAATATCACTTTCAGTTCAGTACGGATTATTCTGATAATAACATCAATATATAAATATTTAACGGCTTATATATATATATATATATAATTACATATATATATAATTTTCACTAACTGACTAGCAGTTCAATCAATCAACCAACACACAACAATCAACAAATGATTAACAGTTCTAAAAATACATTATAAAAATATAACTGTTCAGAGTTGGTGAGTTTTACTCACATTTGCAGTTCATCGTTAAAGAACGATAAACTGTTGTTTGATTTGAATCAAACAGTTTAATTCGACGTAAATTCAAACGAGCTCCAATCCACTTCCAGCCAGCTTCATTGTGAAGATCTCGTCCATACGGTCCCAGCGCGACTTACGGTTTGTCAATCTGATATCGTATGCTCAAGTTACGTAATTTACAAGTTTGAACACATAGTTCGAATTAAAACATATTTTATTTAATTTAAAAATGAATGGGCTTTAAACCTTTTGACTTGGCCCATTTGCCCAAACCCACTTCCACCCTTTCTTCCTCTACCGTGAGCACTCCAGGAAAACACGATGTAAAATCCATGGCCATTTTCGATTCCTTTGATCCCTCTTTCTTCTTCAATACCTCATAACAATCCCAACCGAATATACCAACGATTTCCTCATCCACTCCTTTACACACCCATACCAATTTTGCCCTGCTCGAACTCAGCTACCTCCCCGCGGTTTTCTCCACTGCTCCAGTGACGCACGTCACTTCTGTGTTCGGAATCCCCCCAAAAGTACACATACGAACTCGATTACCCTCCTCAACGCAAATCCGAACACAAATTTGCAAAGCAAAGCTTCAAATCGCCAGAACTTCAAACCCTAGAGTTACTGTTGCAATTATCGAACGCCAGAATAGCTATCGAGTTGCACAAAAAGGGTATTAAGCTGAAGCTCTCATCAACACAACCTCAAATATGTATTCTATACGATTTATAGGATGTTAAGTGATTTGTTTTTTATTTTCAAGTGGATCGAAATCTCTTTGCTGGAGAAAATGGTTGCGGCGGATTCATGTTTGACCGCAGAATGAATTAGGTCTTAAGGCTTGTTGTAGTGTATTTATAGGATAGGCAAATATCTAGATATTTTATTTTGAATATTATATTAATTTAAAATTAACTACTATGTTTATTTGTTCTTTAATATTCCTGTAATTACCCATGACATCTAAAAATCATGAAACTGGACATGCAACTACAGTTCGACATTACGGTCCTAACGAAAGTGGTTTCGTCGAATTCCGACTTCGTATGCTCACACAGCGTATTTTTAACCATCAGAATATCGACTGTTTTTCACTCTAAAAATCCGTACGGCCACACAGTGTCTTCAAAAATCACGAAACTTGGAATCTAACAATAATTTGACATTGCGGATCCAACAAAATTAGTTTCATCGAAAACGGAGGTCGTTTGCAAAACTGGCTATTTTTAAAGCCCTAAATAGCCCTTTTAAATATATAAATATATTTAAAAGAAATTAAATTAAATATTAATAATTAAATATTATTGCATATATTCACATAGAATATACCACAGCTCCTAAATATTCCTATATGGATTTATAGCTTGATATTCCAAATCCATATTATATCGATATTCAATTTATATTGAAATTCCTTTTATAAATTGTTATAAATTATAAAGGAATTTCATAGCGACTTTTCTAGGATTTGACTTGGACGTAAATCAAAATCTACACGACGAAATCCCGATTTTTCTCTTCCATTAGAAAAATATACTCCATCTGCTCCTAACGTATCTTGTTTCACAGAAATCCGATTTAAAACGGACCCTGTATACTCAGTTGAAGTTCAAATCGCCAAATAGCGAACTACAACGCCATTTCGAGCTCTGTTTTAATTATATTATAAACTATACGTTATAACGCCGTCGATTCCATATGTACGTTATTATATTTTGAATCGAAACTCAACCAAATCTCGTATACTATTCAATTCACACTCAATTGTGAATTCTACTATTTCCGACTATCTCGACATTATAATATATTATTATATTTTATAATATTAATTAAATAACCATTTTTATTTAATTCAGGTCATCGATATCACCAAAACGATATTTAAATAATTAAATTAATTAATTATCGACAGCTAAAAATGCGGGTCATTACAATCTTTCCCCCTTAAAATAATTTCGCCCTTGAAATTGCTAAGGTATGGGACGACCCTATCTACTAGGTAAAAATTATCTGTTTACCTCTTATCTCCGTTTTCAACTGAACCAATTAATATCGACTAAAACATTAATTTATTCCGACTAACTAAATTTTCAAAAATTCTGAAAATTTTCTAACACCTTAACTTTTCGGAAAATTTTGCCAGACCCTCCTTTGTACAGCCCTATCGGTAAAACCACAACTCGCCTCTCTAGGCCTTCTCCACCCAAAAGAAAATCAAACAGCCAAGCAGCTTGCCAATTCGGCTCATAAATCTCATATCCATATATAATGTAAACTGGTACCTTTTTGCTGGGCATATCAACTCTATCACTTCCATATGCTATCAACTCAGCATATTACAATGTTATCTCAATCAAATTCCAATCAGTTCATATCCTCAAATCCAAATCGAATTTCATTCGAACTCCAGTATCAAATTCCAAATTATTAACTCATCAACCTAATTCCATAACAGATTATTCTCTAATCTAATTCAATTTTTATTTAACTTAACTCAAGTTAAATTTCAATTTATTATCCACTTTCACTATTTAAATCCATTTACTTCTCAAGTTAAATTTAAATTCCAATTTCAAATTCCTGGGTTCATTTCAAATCAATTTGAAATCAAGATACCAATTCAAAAACTTTTGAATTTCTGAACACTTGTTTTTCTCAAAACAATTCAAAAACAAAACCTTTGGTAGTAATCCATCACTTAGAACTCGAAAATGAACACTGATGATGTCGCGATTCATCATCAGAATCTATTTTCCAGCTATCGAAGTGAGTTCAATACTATATCACTTTCAGTTTGAAAACCGTTTTCAAAATATCCCAGGAACTTAAAATTTCCTTATTTTAAATTCCAAATCTGATTTAAATTCAGATTTACTTCATCCTATTTCATATATTTTCCTTATATGAATTCTGATTAGTTATTTATAACCATTTCACTTTTATAATCTTACTCGATTATAATAACAATCAACACAACCAATATACTATATCAAAACATACTATGTCGGTTCATCATATTTAAGTGTTTATAGAACTCCTACCGATACAGTGGATCAAACTGATCGACCAGAATCCATAAGCCACTCAACGAATGAGTCTCCACAATATAAATCCCTTTATATTAACTAACAAATACGCACTCACATATATACACTCAAATTCAGTCAAGGATACTACTAATCCCATCTCTACTGAATCACGCCACAGAGCCAAGGTAATAACTAAACCAATGCTTTGATACCAACTGTAGTGACCCGAAAATCCGGTCCAATTTGAGTTAACTAAATAACACAAGTCCAACCCCAAATTGCACTTGAAATTTAAGAAACTAATAGAAAGAAGATAGAGGGTGAGGATAGATAAGGTAGAACTAGTAGAATAGAAGAAGAAGAAGAGCATCATCATCAGAGTAAACACGAATCTCACAGCGGAACGAATAAAATATAACATAACTTTTTGAAATACAAACAGTTATATATACAATAGCACTTATCAGAGTACAACACTTACAACAACAGCGGAAATAATAATAGCTATAGAATCCTGAAGCCTCCTGCTCCAAGCTCTCCAAGTGTATCTGTAAAATCCCGACTACTTGACTGCCCATACAAATTTAGGCACCCAAGAGTTTAGGGAAAACAAACAAATAAACTCCGGGTCAGTCATGGGACTGGTGTGAATAAAACTCCTAACACTTGGTTTAATAACGGATATATCATAAGACCACGCCGTGAAAACGGAACGGGTTTTCCCTTATAAAAATCCAAACAACTTTGTAAAGCAATATCATTCTGATATTATAATAATGTCTAATTACAAATAGATATCAATCTAGTAGAAACGCTTTCATCTCACGTTCTACTATATAGTATACGATCAAAACCGCAAGCACATATTGGGTAATGGATTGTCAACTATGACAAGATATGGAACCACCTTCCGATCAGTGTACTCTAGGAACGATACACTGGAGTTCAACAAGAACATCTTGCAACTCAGCCACACATGACCGACCACTCATTTTGCTTGAGTGTATCGAATGTATATCACCAACGGTTGGGATCAGCAACCGTTTCCCGTATATATATATGAGACATCATTGATAGATTAAAGAAGCAAATGAATATTCTCTAGATAGGTGATTATACACCCTACTTCAGTGCGACCGACTTAGCCATGCTGCCTGCCTGATTTCTGTCATTTACCGATTGATGAGGCTTGAGGTTACGCTTTATCATCACATCAGATTTACTTCGAATGCTACATTATCAGATCCATCTAAATCACTAATTTGACGTCTACAACCATACATTACGTGTCAGCTAAAAGAAGTTTCCTTCCCCGCTTCCACTCTTGGTATGGTTGAAGAAATCAATGTACATGACCTTCCTGGAAATACTCTGTCAGACATTCATCTATACAAGTCATCCAGGAACAGGATGAACCGAAGGCACTATTCAGTATATCCATCTTAGGCACTGTTATCTAAGACTTAT
Organism: Allium sativum; assembly: GCA_030737875.1. Lineage (NCBI taxonomy): Eukaryota > Viridiplantae > Streptophyta > Magnoliopsida > Asparagales > Amaryllidaceae > Allium > Allium sativum. The sequence continues at coordinate 136,220,207 of CM060922.1, read as the reverse complement.
ACAATAGCCCTTGCACTTTACTCCGTCTTCAATTATCTTTGGCATATATGATTCGCAACGCTTATGCCAGTATAGAGTGGTTCTTTGGACAATAATCCAACTGGTCCCTCCATATTAACAATGTTAAAATGGTCAAAACATTGATAGTCTGTGATTTAACTATCAAAGAAAAAATCGTGTGCAAACAACAATATTATTTCCAGATGGAAATTATATCAACCAATCATCATTTAACATTTATCTCTTTAGTTCATTAGTTTACTTATCTCTTATTTCCCTATATTCTAAATCTCTTATTTTCTAATTTTTAGAAAATATACTTTATTAATAATGGAAAACATTTCCATTTCCTATTTTCTATATTAGAAAACATTTCTGATTTCTTATTTGGAAAACATTTCCAAAGTTCCTTCATTGGATTTAAACAGATGTTTTAAATAAACATCGCTATGCCAACTCAAACTATTTACTGAATTCACTTAACCATAATTTACTATCAAACCTTACCATTCCTTAGTTAAGAAGGAAGTCAATCAAGTTGGGGTATAATTACCTCTCAAACCTTAACTGAACAACGTTATAACTTCGAAATAGTAATAGTTTATCTTTTAAACCTTTAACAACTTCTTTACGTAACTCTCAGATTCAATTTACGAACCCACTTCTTTATTGAAAACATTGATTATAACGATAACGTTATAATCCCTACTTTCGCAATATCAAACTTCAATTATAACCTTTATTCTTTAATTCGAATAATTAAACCTAACCCTAATTTATTAGTGTATATTCTTGATTTAAAAACCGGAAAGTAAATATTACTTTCCCGAATTCGATATAATTGAATTCGACGTATAATTCTATTTCGAGTAATGTCTATTTGATTAACTCTTCTTCGAATATCCTTATTCGATTATCTCTCTTCGAATAACTTATATTCGAAATCTCTCTCTTTCGAATACGCTATATTCGATAATCTCCTTTCGATTAACTAATCGATAACTCCTTTCGATTTAAACTATAATCGATAATTCCTTTCGATTAAACTATAATCGATAATTCCTTTCGATTTAACTATAATCGATAATTCCTTTCCTTTAGCTCTATTCGAATAAACTATATTCGACTAACTCCTTAAAATCTATTCGAATAACCAATATTCGACTAACTCCTTTAACACTATTCGAATAACCAATATTCGACTAACTCCTGTAACACTATTCGAATAACCAATATTCGACTAACTCCTTTAACACTATTCGAATAACCAATATTCGACTAACTCCTTTAAATCAACTCAATTGGATTTACTCGGTTTACTTAACTCATTTTGACTAACTTAACCTAATTAACTCGACTTATTTAACTCCTATCGAATAACTAATATTCGATTAACTTATATTCGAATTACTATGCATGTTTAACATTATTTCGAATAACTAATATTCGATTTAACTCCATTCGCTTGACTCTAGATCGCAGCGATCACAATGGTTACGCCTGATTCTCTCAGGAAACATCAGACCGCCTTAGGCTATCTGCAACACTGCGAATTACACTAGCAGTCGTGCTAAATGGCATCTCATTTGGATTAACTCTAATTGTTCAATTCTAACTGTTGAACTCTAACTAATTAACTCTAACTGGTTAACTCTAACTGATTAACTCTAACTGGTTAACTCTAACGGATTAACTCTACTGGTTAACTCTAACTGATTAACTCTACTGGTTAACTCTAACTGATTAACTCTACTGGTTAACTCTAACTGATTAACTCTAATCGATTAACTCTATTTGACTAACCCGACTCGACTAACCCTTTTCGAATAACATATTTGATTAACTAACTTCAAACACCACATTCAATTAACTAACTTCGAATACCTTATTCGATTAACTAACTTCGAATACCATATTTGATTTCTCCTTTTTGATAACGTTTATCCATTTAAAAAGATTCCCTTTTAACAACGTTTATTCATTTATAAAGATTCACTTTTTAGTAACGGTTCTTCACTTTATAAATGTCCTTTTAATAACGTTTTCCTTTTTATTAACTCTATTTATTTACTAAATATTCCCTTTTCAATTCTATTTGTAAATGGTTTACAAATATTTCCTTTTTCAATTCTATTCTTAAAAATATTCTAACTCCTTAAATTTCCGGGAAAATTCGCCATAACCTCATTTGTATCGGGAGCATCGGGAAAATCCCCAAACCCGCCACACAGGCCTTTCCATTCAAAAGGAATGTTTTGAATTTATTTTCCTTTTTAAAATATCTCCTATTTACATATATCCCAATTTATAAATATTCCTTATTTATAAATATTCAAATTTATAAATATCTCTTATTTATAAATATTCCAATTTATGAATATTCTGTTTTCAATATCACTTTGAAAATCTACTTATCAACATCCCGTATGTTATGGTATTCAATCATATCAAATCACGATGATAAATATCGTCCAAACACATATAATCGACAATAGATTTTATATTACCTCATATAACACAATATATGAAACAAAATAGTATTAGAAATATTGAGGAACGTAGTTGGGTCCCTCCAACCTGTTTCCCTGCATCACAGATGTTACACAATAAAATCAACATCACTTTCAGTTCAGTACGGATTATTCTGATAACAACATCAATATATAAATATTTAACGGTTTATATATATATATAATTACATATATATATATATATATAATTTTCCCTAACTGACCAGCAGTTCAATCAATCAACCAACACACAACAATCAATAGATGATTAACAGTTCTAAAAATACATTATAGAAATATAACTGTTCAGAGTTGGTGAGTTTTACTCACATTTGCAGTTCATCGTTAAAGAACGATAAACTGTTGTTTGATTTGAATCAAACAGTTTAATTTGCCGTAAATTCAAACGAGCTCCAATCCACTTCCAGTCAGTTTCATTGTGAAGCTCTCATCCATACGGTCCCAATGCGACTTACGTTTCGTCAATCTGATATCGTATGCTCAAGTTACATAATTTACAAGTTTGAACACATAGTTCGAATTAAAACAAATTTTATTTAATTTAAAAATGAATGGGCTTTAAACCTTTTGACTTGGCCCATTTGCCCAAACCCACTTCCACCCTTTCTTCCTCTAACTCCAGGAAAACACGATGTAAAATCCATGGCCATTTTTGATTCCTTTAATCCCTCTTTCTTCTTCAATACCTCATAACAATCCCAACCGAATATACCAACGATTTCCTCATCCACTCCTTTACACACCCATACCAATTTTGCCCTGCTCGAACTCAGCTACCTCCCCGCGGTTATCTACACTGCTCCAGTGACGCACGTCACTTCTGTGTTCGGAATCCCCCCAAAAGTACACATACGAACTCGATTTACCCTCCTCAACGCAAATCAGAACACAAATTTGCAAAGCAAAGCTTCAAATCGCCAGAACTTCAAACACTAGAGTTACTGTTGCAATTATCGAACGCCAGAATAACTATCGAGTTGCACAAAAAGGATATTAAGCTGAAGCTCTCATCAACACAACCTCAAATATGTATTCTATACGATTTATAGGATGTTAAGTGAATTGATTTTGATTTTCAAGTGGATCGAAATCTCTTTGCTGGAGAAAATGGTTGCGGCGGATTCATGTTTGACCGCAGAATGAATTAGTTCTTAAGGCTTGTTGCAGTGTATTTATAGGATAGGTAAATATCTAGATATTTTATTTCGAATATTATATTAATTTAAATTCAACTACTGCGTTTATTTGTTCTTTAAAATTCCTGTAATTACCCATGACATCTAAAAATCACGAAACTGGACATGCAACTACAGTTCGACATTACGGTCCTAACGAAAGTGGTTTCGTCGAATTCCGACAACGTATGCTCACACAGCGTATTTTTAACCATCAGAATATCGACTGTTTTTCACTCTAAAAATCCGTACGGCCACACAGTGTCTTCAAAAATCAAGAAACTTGGAATCTAACAATAATTTGACATTGCAGATCCAACAAAATTAGTTTTATCGAAAACGGAGGTCGTTTGCAAAACTGGCTATTTTTAAAGCCCTAAATAGCCCTTTTAAATATATAAATATATTTAAAAGAAATTAAATTAAATATTAATAATTAAATATTATCACATATATTCACATAGAATATACCATAGCTCCTAAATATTCCTATATGGATTTATAGCTCGATATTCCAAATCCATATTATATCGATATTCAATTTATATTGAAATTCCTTTTATAAATCGTTATAAATTATAAATGAATTTCATAGTGACTTTTCTAAGATTTGATTTGGACGTAAATCAAAATCTTCATGACGTAATCCCGATTTTTCTCTTCCATTAGAAAAATATACTCCACCTGCTCCTAACGTATCTTGTTTCACAGAAATCCGATTTAAAACGGACCCTGTATACTCAGTTGAAGTTCAAATCGCCAAATAGCGAACTGCAGTGCCATTTCGAGCTCTATTTTAATTATATTATAAACTGTACGTTATAACATCGTCGATTCCATATATACGTTATTATATTTTGAATCGAAACTCAACCACATCTCGTATACTATTCGATTCACACTCTATTGTGAATTCTACTATTTCCGACTATCTCGACATTACAATATATTATTATATTTTATAATATTAATTAAATAATAATTTTTATTTAATTCAGGTCATCGATATCGCCAAAACGATATTTAAATAATTAAATAAATTAATTATCGACAGCTAAAAATGCGGGTCATTACAAAACGTTAATCAACTAATTGATTGATGATTGTGTTGTATGATTATTCATTTAAATCCATATGTGAAAGAATGATATATATAACCAAATTGTACCAAATATTGAACAGAATTGAAAATTGTTTGGAATTGCATGCATATACATGTGTATACATTGAACTGGTCATAACAAGAAGGCTAGAGCAGAGGAATAAAATTGTTTGCCCGACAAATAGATACATGTTTATTGTATTTCTAGGGGTTTTGATGATTTTATGAGCCGATTGGCTGTTTCTTTCTCTTTTTGGATTGGAGAGGCCTGTATGGCAATTTCAGGATTTTCCCAATGCTCCCGTGTAGGGGAGGTTAAGGTGAAATTTTTCAAAAATTTAGGGTGTTAGCCAAAAATTTTGAAAAATTTGAAAAGCACTTAGAAACCGAAAAGTTGAAGAACTTAGGCCATAACGAAAATAATGAAAGTTGAGTTGATTAGTAAAACAACTTTTAGCTTCATTCCTTTTCGGGATGAAAAGTTTTAAGTGGGGGAGATTGTAATAACCTGGAAAATCTGAGCCAATTTAAAAATTTTATTTTGGAAATTTTGCAAACGATCTCTGTTTTCAACGAAACCACTTTTGATCGATCCGGGATGTCAAGTTATTTCTAGGTTTCAAAATTCATAATTTTTGAAAGCAATATGTGAACGTGGCGAAGAAAAACGTGTTTTGATAGTTTCTATCAATTTCGATCGACCAGAAAATGGCCATTTTTCAAACGGTCTCAGAATTTGATGAAACTAGTTTTGTTAGGACCGTATTGTCAATACAAAGCTAAAATATATTTTTCGGGAATTTTCCGAGTCAGTATGTGACCCCAGTAAATTGAAATGTGTGTTCAAATTCAACATATAGATTTATATTTTGATTTTGATGGAGACTTATTGAAGCAGTCAGATCAACTTGCGGGACATATCCCATTGTGTTCGGAATAGGGTAATTAGCTAGCGACGATAGTCATTGGGTCTCGTTTGGTGGTCGAACGAAAAGTCAACTTTTAAAATGAAGAAAATAATAATAAATAAACAAATATATATATACACTAACATGTATCCCCACCCCCTTTGTCTCCCCTCTCTCCTCCTTTAGCAGATCAATTTCAAAGAAAAGAAAAAAAAACCTAGCAACCGACGATCGCACCCACCCTCCAACCGTCGTCGCTCCACTGCCCTGGCCCCACGCCACTGATCCACCTACCCAGCTACGCCTTCGTCGAGCTCGACTCCACCCCACAGCTTCCTCGCGAACCCCGCGTGCGAGCCCCAACGCGCTACACCCAACGATAGCCGCCGCAGAGTAGAGCACCGCCGCCAGGCCCCAATGACGCCGCCCCGACCTCCGACAACCCCTCCGACGGTGAACCTTTCTGCAGTGAAATCCTGGAACAAAACGGTGAGCGTTTCTTCCTTTTTATTATTAAATAATTATACCTTGAATTTTCTTTTCATATAAAGAAAAAGATAAGATTTTTAAGCGAATAAAAATATGATTTTCTAATGTATAAAGCCATGATTTTGTTTATATAAAGATCGTATTTTTGATAGCATAAAGTTATGATTTTTTTTACTATAGAAAGATTATATTTTTTTTGTATGAAAGACTATATTTTTTTGTATGAAAGACTTTATTTTTAATGTATGAAAGACTATATTTTTTATGTATGAAAGATTGTATTTTTAAAGTATAAAAAGATTACATCTTTATCATATAAAAGATTATATTTTTATCATATAAAAAGATAGGATTTTTATATGGGAAAAGGTTAGATTTTTAACACTAACAAAAATAAAAATTGGATTTTCATTTATATGAACACCATAAAATGTGATCTTTGTAATGTAAACATCGAAATAAAAACGTGATTTTTATTTATATAACAGTGATTATAAAAATATGATTTTTTTATAATAGAGATAACAAAAATATGATTTTTAATATGTAAACATCATATTAAAAATGTGACTATGTTTATGAACAGCGCGATAAGATTGATTTGGAATAGCAGGTAAATCCAAACCATCGTCCGCTAAAGAATGAAGGAGTAGATCCCGAAGGTGAGAACTCCTCACTTTTATTTTATTTTTCTAGTTTGAAATATATACTAAGATGTAGATGGTGCTTGGCAGCACCCAACACCCGTCGTCCACAGACCGTGGATGACTTGTTTGTTTGATTGATGTGTTGTGAAAATTGATTGTGTGATGTGGAATGAATAAATATTTTGTAGTTAAAAATATAATTTTTAACATGTATATAAAATAAATATTTATAAAAAAATTGGACTATTTGTTTATATACGCACATTTGACTGATATTGATTGGGACGATAAATTTTACACATCGCCCAATTGCACAGATAAAACCTGTGTTTGATTGTTTGAAACCCCATACAGATATTGGGATGATATTGGACATACACTAATCCCAATAGTTAATTGTATGTCAATCGATTAGTTGACAAGCTGTGTAAGAGTTAAATATTTGTATTTGATGCTTACACAGTGTAGAATGCACTCTGGATGATGGATTGCTGTTTTCATTGTTGTTATACACATTTGTTGTGCGAAATCCATATAATCAAATTATATGGTAATTGACTGTGTTTGATTCCAGTTCAGAAAGAAAGGATATTTTAAAATAACGAATATTTTCAAATAATATTCAGAAAAGAATCAAAAACTGATTTTGATGTCTGATTTGAGATGGACATGGATATAATTAAATATATAAAGCCGTGTTGATTAGATTATCGCCATTTTGACGTAAATGATATTTATATCGATTTTGTTCATTTTAATAATGAATATCGAAAAGGAATTGATTTCAAAATCTAATGTTTTGAAAATATTATCATTTATATATTGATGATATGGAATATTCAGTTATGATTAGAAATTGAATAGGAAGTTGAAATCATTTTGAAAACAAATTTAAAACGATTTATAAAATACATTTTGAAAGGAAATAGAAGAAATATATAATATTATATATATATATATATATATAATGGCCTGAATAGAACGCGCTGCGGTAGTTCGCGAATTTCGACCATTGACTTCGAATGGACATTACGAGAGATCCGACTGTCGGATTCTCCTAAAACCAGTATAGTTGGGTTCGTATCGAAAAGAGCTTTCTAACGAATGTTAGAAATTAGAAATTTAATCGTTGGATTTGTAATTATGTCTAAATCAAATTTGGAAAAGGTAATCATAAGTGCAGTTCGATGGCCGTTTATGGAAATTGACAGTACAGGCCTTGATAAAATTATTAAAAATATCAATAATTTGTGTGAAATCTTAAAAAATGATTTGGAAAGAATTGGGATGAAAAACTCCATATTTGAAAAGATAAAAATAGATTTTTATCAAGATGAACTATTTTTGAACTAGAATTATAGTCCATTTATTTTTAAAATAAATAAATTGGATTTGAAATGGTTTCAAAAATAACCAGAATTTCCAATATATAGATTGGAAATGTATTTGAATCGGAATTGTCTTTGGAATATTTTGATGTTGGATTTCGTGATTATACAGATAATGTTTTGGAAATTTGAAAGATATATTTATATCGTTATTTCCAATACGATATTTGTTGGTCGTAGAGATTGGTATTGAATATAAGCCGATATATTTTCTATTCAGATCTTGTATTTAATATCAAATGGGATTTGGGTTTGTTGTGAACGGTGTCTTCACTAACACTGTTCTTAAACCCAGTTGAGAAAAAGATTTAATCTTTTTATTTAGATTTATTGAAGTGTACCAATTAAATAATATTTAATTGGAATTGATTTTTGGGTTTATCATGAACGGTGTTTTAAATAACACTTGTTCTTTAACCCGATAGTTAATGAAATGTGAATTGGGTTTTTTGGGAGCTGTGTTTTAACGACATTCGTTCTTTAACCTGATTTACAGTGAAATGTGATTTGGAATTCATAAATCTTGTTAAGATTTAAAGGAGATTTTCCAAAGTAAAGTTTACCAATTTAATAAAATAAATTGGAACGAAATGGAATTCGATTTGGTAATAGTCGAAGTGAATTTCTGTGAAGGAAGACTGCTAATATATATGGAATTTAAAAGGCTTTGCCATTATTCCATTTATATTATTAGTCGGGTATGGAAGTTTATATCGATTACATATATAGATCTGTTTTCCATGAAGATTTCATAACTAATGGAATGGGATTTTGGGTTTATCATGAGCTGTGTTTAAAATGACATTAGTTCTTTAACCCAGTTATAGACAGGATTTATTTCCTAGATTTGAATAATCATTAAGTAATGATTTCGGAAATTAAAACTGAATTAGAGTTTTAATGAATCTTAAATTAGATTGAAGGTTGAATTTGATAACTAAAATTATCAAATTGAAGAAATGATCGAGAATGGAGTATCGCCAGTTTTGCTTCAAGCGATAGTTAAATCGTTAATTAGATTTGAACGTGAAATGGTAATTGAATTTACCGATAACACCGCGGTGTTATATATGAAGTATTACTAGTTTTACTTTATGGGATGAATAGGTTGGGGTTGGGAAATTTAACAAATGATTACTTCGGTAAGGTTCGCTAATCCCGACTAGTGAGGATAAACCATAATTTGGTTTGAATGGATATTCAAAAGTAGATTAAAGAATAAATTAAAAGGATTTATCTTTGATAAAATTAATGGGAACCTTTCCCAAAGTATAAGTTTATTTGAATAAATAAATGTTCTGGCTTGGAATATGGCATATGTTGTGTTTTTATAGCACTTGTTTATTATATACGCGAGTTATTCGGAAAGACTGGGTTTATCCCATTCTGGATAACTGATTCGACGATTTGTCGAGGATGAAGACGGTGGTCGAAGACCAGAGGTCTTCACATCATTTGGATAATTACTGATGATCTTGATTGGGCTATACACCCAAGAGGAGGGAATCAGTTGGTGATCGTCCAGACGTACTTGGAGATCGATGGATATTCAAGGAATAAGGTTCCTCCGGTTTCGTTCAAATCCAGAACGGACTTGTAAATGGATGTGTGTCTGACATCGGATTTCATTCTATGTGATTGATATACATCTGTTGCATAGCGTGAATTGCCTATTTGGCATGCTAAGATGCAAATAATCAAGGCTTCTATTAAAAAGCAGATTCTTGTGGTTGATGATCAATGCACAACTTTAATACAACGTAGCTTTGTGTAGCGTTAATTCACGAGCCTCACACCTCGGTGTGAACCAGAAACGGGAGAGGATCTCAGGGAGGGCATGCATTTCTTTCTAGTTGGGATTGGTGTCAACGTTTTACATGAGCTGGCATTTTACTTATGTGGATGATGGATAGCGAGGCGCCTCGGTTATATCGGTCGATCCGGGACCGATGGAGTCATTTGGCTCATTTACGCCCCATAGGGCGGCGAAACGCAGCGTTCAAGCATTATAATTCACATCGGGTGGACCGGCCTTGACGATCCAAGGGACGATGCGCTCCGTTCCTGAGGCTCGGGCTAGAGAGTCTCGAAGTGGTAAGGACGATCCCTTGCCTTGGTTCACAGATGGAAATCCAACTTCCAATATGTGACATTTGTGGTTTTGATTGTAAAACCTAGTATTGGCGACACGATATATGGTATCCATGCCGTCTAGGATTGATACATTTATATTTGAAGTTTTTTTATACACTATGCACTTATAATAGTATCAAATGATTTGTTTTTAACGTACCATGCGTGTTTGGCTATTATAAGGGAAAACCTTATCCTCCGGCTTATGTTGCATTGTGTGATGGGACCTAGGTCTTATAATAGCTTATTTTTCCAAAAAGCATTGCGTTGTTTTGTTATATGCACTGGTATTCTTGGGTGGAAACCCATTCCGTGTTATACGGCGTGATCCCTTGATATATCTGATTTAAAGTGAAGTTTTAAATAACTGTTTTAGTTCTCACCAGTCACATGATTGGCTTGGAGTTTATTGTTTTAACCTAAACTCTGGATGCCCTTATTTTCGACACGGGCAGCTAGTAGTTTTGGTTTTGCAGATTTATATTCACAGGATCCTGGTTTACAGCTGGAATGATATTCGGAAAGCTCTGTATCCGTATATTCTTTTCAGTTGTGTTTTGTATTATTTTCCACTGCAGTAATGTATTTAAATCTCTGATATTTTCTTTTGTATTTTATTCATTCATACTCTATAATATTCTTGTATTCTAATGGAATTGTTGTATTAAGCAATGAAATGTTCTTCTGTTTGTGTCATGATATGGCTTGTTCTCAAAACAATCCTGGGTTTCCTTACCAGGGAAGTTCGGGTTGTTACAGATCACACATTTATTCACTTTGAATTTCACATTGTCATACCCGCCAAATCACAAATTGATTTCCATAAAAATACAACGGGTATACAGCAAAGAGAAATGAATTCTCCGCCACCAAACGTACATACGTTTGAAGAGGTCAACTTACGCGATCCATTAAATATACTCTGTCAGACATTCTTCCATACAGGTCATCCTAGGACTGGACAGACCGAAGGTACTATTCTGTAAACAGGACAGCCCTTGCATAACTCCGTCTTCAATTATCTTCATCATATTTGATCACAATGCCATACAGAGTGGTTTTCAGATAATGAATCTGATCCCGGTCTCTCTGTATTGACGATGGAAAAATGATCAAAAACTTCGATAGTCGGTGAGTTAACTACCAAATAAGAACACGTGTGCAAACAACGATATTATTTCCAGATGAAAATTATATCGATCAATCATCATCATCATTTATCTCTTAACTTAATTTATCATTAATTTATTCGTTTACCCATCTCCTATTTCCACACACACACACACACACATACATACATATATATATATATATATAGAAATTCTTATTTTCTCCCACAAAAGTATCTCACACGGCCTACAAAGCAATCCTATTTCGTCTACTGTTCAATTGAGAGATTGTTACTGACAGTAACTGTACATTATATGATAATAATTCTGAATCGCATCAACATTTGTTCTTTAATTGCATGTTCTCGAAGGATATTATTACACAAATTCAGCAAAGAATAGATTTTGGCAACCAAGAAACAAATTTTCATGAAATAATCGCGTACCTGGTTCTGAACTGGGCGAATGTACACGCTAAAGTTAAAATATACGGCGTTAGTGTGATTACTGCATGTTGGTGGATTTGGAAGGAGAGGAACAGACGAGTATTTCAAAACAAACGAAGAACGGTGAGCGAGATTATCAGGCTAATTGAAGTAGAAACTGTGTTAATAATTCGAACTAGAGGAAGAGGACTTACTACATCAGAGGAAGTACGACAATTTCATACTGGAGGAATGGATTGAGAGGGTTGGCGGGAATCACGACTAGCAGCTCAACACCTAAGGCTGCCATGAATTCGCTAGAGAAGATGAAGTCGTTCGCCATTTTGGGAAGGAATTAGCTGAATTAATGTTTTTGGCTGAGGTGTCTTTTTATGTTCCACATTTGTATAGATGATGTGCTGTTGTGTTTTGATAAACATCAAATTCTTTATTATGGGCTGAAACATGCCTTAATAAAATTATACCAAGTTTCAAAAAAAAATCTTATTTTCTAAATTTAGAAAAAAATATTTCTGATTCTAATTTGGAAAATATTTCCAAAACTCCTTCATTGGATTTAAACAGATGCTAAACATCGTTATGCCAACTCAAACCACTATACTCATTAACTAAATTTACTTAACCAACCTTCACTATCGAACCTTAACCATTTCTTAGTTAAAAACGAAGCCAATCAAGTTGGGGTATAACAACCTCTCAGACTTAATTGAACAACATTTCTAACTTCAAAACAGAAAAAATAATCTTCCTTACGTAACTCTCTTTCGAATAAATCTTTATTCGATAACTCTATTCGATTAACTCGATTCTATTTACTCTATTTGATTAACTCTATTGGATTAATTCTATTGGATTAACTCTATCAATTAACTCTTATCAATTAACTCCTCTCGATTAACTCCTTTCAAATAAAGTATATTTGGTTAACTCCTTTCGAATAAACTATATTCGATCAACTCCTTTCGAATAAACTATATTCGATTAACTCCTTATTCGACTAACTCTATTCAATTTACTAATACGCGACTAATTCTAACTCGATTAACTCTAATTGAATAACTCTAATTCGATTTAACTCTAATCGATTAATTCTAATCGATCAACTCTAACTGGTTAACTCTAATTGATTAACTCTAACTGATTAACTCTATTGGATTAATTTCTTTTCGAGTAACTAATATCCGATAACTCCTTTCGAATAACTAATATTCAATTAACTCCTTTTGAATAACTAATATTCGATAACTCCTTTCGAATAACCAATATTTGATTAACTCTATTGGATTAATTTATTTTCGAATAACTAATATCGATTAACTCCTTTCGAATAACTAATATTCGATAACTCCTTTCGAATAACTAATATTCGATAATTCCTTTCGAATAACTAATATTCGATAACTCTATTTAGTTAACTCTATCGATTAACTCTTGTAATGACCCAACTTTCCAGTACCTCGGAAGTTGTATCATTATTTAAGAAAAGAAATAGATAGAAGAATAGAACTAAGAAAAGACATCAGAATCTCACAGCGGAACTTGGAAACATAATATTATAACCCAAAATATTACATAACATAAGTCAAACACATTGAAATACTTCATACATAGAGGTACATGTCATCACAATTACATACTTAACACTTGTGATACTAACTTGCAGATAATTCTACATAACATATGATAGATAAGCCAACACTTCTGATCCTGCCATCCAGCTACTCCAAGTTACTTTAAAACCTGCATCACTTGTCTACTCACAATAATTATTATGAGTACCCAAGAGTTTAAGGAAAACACAGAAAATAAACTCCGGGTCAGTCATGGACTGGTATGAGTAAACGATTTATAAACAAGTTTAATAAATCACAATGATTCATAAGACCATGCCGTGAATACGGAACGGGTTTTTACCTTATGAGATCAAAACAGTTTGCATATTTAAACAGATATTATGATAATGTCTAGGTGTCCACAAATAATTACAATCTAGTAGAATGCTTTCATCTCACATTCTACTTATAGTATACAAACAAAACCGTTAAGTGCTTATGGATATTTGGTTTCGACTATGACAAGGTATGGGATCACCTTCCGGAGGTGTATCTCTAGATACGAATACACGGGTTCAACAAGAACATCTTGTAACCCGGCCACACATGACCGACCACTCATTTCTCTTGAGTGTATCGAATGTATATCACCAACGGTTGGGAGCTACCCACCGTTTCCCGAAACGGGTCAGAATCGACAATAGATTTTAAGAAGTAATTGAAACTCTAGATCAGATGATGATACATCCTAATGGGAGCTACCCACATAGCCATGCTGCCTGCCCGATTTTTTCATTTCCGGTTGTGAAGCTTGAAGCTAAACGTATCTTCACACTCTTTTGATTTGCTTTGAACGTCACATCGTCAAACCCGCTAATCCACTAATTGACTTCTCCAAAAATATATTACAAGTATAAAGTAAGAGAAACGAATTTCTCTACCACTTATAACTACGTTTGAAAAGACCAACGTACGTGATTAGTTAGGAGTACTCCGTCAGACGTTCGTCCATACAAGTTGTCCCGGGACTGGACAAACCGAAGGTACTATTCAGTACATCCATCCTAGTCAAATCTTTACCTAGGAATTATACAATAGCCCTTGTACTTTACTACGCCTTTAATTATCTTCAGCGTATTTGATTCGCTACGCTTACGCCAATACGGAGTGGTTCTTCGGATAATAATAATCCAACCGGTCTCTCCATATTAACAACGTTAAAATGGTCAAACTTTGATAGTCGATGACTTAACTATTAAATGAAAATACGTGTGCACACAACAAATCTTATTTCCAATTGAAATGTCTATTTGATCAATCATCATTATATATATATATATATATATATATGCACATTCCTATGTTTACGTATCACTATCCTCTCACATCAATCAGTCGCTGACTATAATTATTAAGAGAACAACTTCCTAAGTATAAATCCCGAAGGCCGAAACCAACATCAGATAAATACTCAGAAAATCATTCGACTTTTTAATTCTAGTCAATTCCTAATTTCTGTAATTCCATTTGAATTATTATTTCAAAAATTCACATTCCTTTAATATTTTTATTTCAAAAAATATTAGCTTAACTTTTTTATTCTATATCATGTTATACCGTGTGCGAAGCACGGGCCTAAAACCTTCTTATGTAAAATCTTCCCTTATAAAAATCCGGTTTTAGAACATTTGGATCTCATATCGACAGTTAAATATTTTCTCTTGATCTAATCTTATTTTATTTATCGTTACTTGATAAATAAAATAAACATTTGCATTTTACTCAATTTTAAATTATTATAAATATTTTACATACCGGTTCCCATTTTTGTACATGATCAAAATGTCCAACGATATGATATATAAATCTTCCCTAATTTATAAGATAATTTAATGTGTCATTTATTCAATTATTTAATTTATTTTTAAATAAATTAATTAAATAAATCGGTCGACTTCCTACAGTCAAGCTCTGTCCTTGGTGTTCTGCTGTTTTCTTCCTCTGCCGCCGTCTATGCTACTTTAAATAAAAACTTCTCTTTTTATTTAATTATATAAATTTTCCTTTATTCATATTTATTTTTGTAAACTTAGCAAGGTTGTAAATCATAAATTATTTAAAATAAATGGTTGTTTGATTATTTGAGTTTTATTAAAACAAATAAAACTTTCTTTTACTCTTAATTTATATTTCCTATCCTTTCCATTTGGTCCGTTAAGCTCCAGCCCAAATTCCTTTTTAACTCCTCTTATTCCTTTTTATTAAATTTTCTATTTAGCCCAGTGAGGCCCAATAGCCCACGCCCCTTTTATTACTTTACCTCTCCACCCTTTTTATTAATCGACCTGTGACTTTACATTTTTTCA
This sequence comes from Allium sativum, assembly GCA_030737875.1. NCBI lineage: Eukaryota > Viridiplantae > Streptophyta > Magnoliopsida > Asparagales > Amaryllidaceae > Allium > Allium sativum. Next base: position 136,204,360 of record CM060922.1, on the reverse strand, counting down.
TTTCTTCAGTTATTTCATTTCCGAAGTTGCCACGTGGCCCGACACTTTCGTACCCGGTTTGCTTCATTTAGCCGAAAACTGGACTGATTTAATTCCTATTTCCATTTTTTCTTTATTTCCTACTGTCTATCACTTCTAGTTATACTTCGATACCACCTTCTTGCCTCAGCCGTGACCGCTACTTTTCCGCCACCACTTCAAAACTCCGGTGAAAAGACCACTTCCCCATCACTACTTCCGCAACTCCCTCTCCTTCTAAAACACTTGCCTCCCTGCTAAAACCCATGTCCCACATACTAAATACTTCAAAAACCTGTTGTTAAACAAACAACCCACTTCTCCTTATTACCTCACGCGCATCCTCCCCTCTTCTGAACACTCGCCTACATGCTACTGTCATCCGCAAGTTTGGCTCCCCACTCCCTGTTGCCTTTCATTCCTTCTTCAACCTGCCGTACTTCTCCTCCTCCATCACGTCTTCCCATTCTCGTGGACTGTCGCACTCCCACGCCGCTCCATACAATGGTTTGCCGACCATACTCTCCTTTCTTCAACATTTTCGTTGCTGTTTTACTTCTTCTCCTATTTTTTTTCTCTTTTGCTAGCTTTCCTATTGATACACTTCTTGCGTTCTCTGTTCTCATTTCCTATTTGTATTAATTAAGTTCTTATGATTTTTAACTTATAGCTTTCGGGTTTACATGCGGACGACGAGATATATTTCGAGGATGAGCTCATGATATCATAGCATATAGCACCGCCTTTAAGTTGGCTATACGCTGTATGTATAATAGTTATGTTGAAAAGCGTTTAATTCATTGCTCACTTCTTCTGTTAATCTTTGTTGCCATCTTACAGGTGATAATACCCATACAAATCATAAGTTTCATGTTTATTCATTTACAGATGTCATACATATCAACTCAGTCAATATACCAAATATGACAGATATGCAGGTCTGGTTGTTGATGTGTCGAACTGTTTGATGGAAGCCCTCCAGTAGCTACTGGTTAGTCGCCTTGCTCGTCCGTACTGGAATGCCCAACTGCTGAGCAAAACATGACCTGCATCCGTCCCCAAAATCTCGACACTCGATCATTTCTTCTCATAGCACTCCGTTTCCGAAATCATAGAAAAAAAATACAACCCCACAATCCCACGACGAGTCTAAACTCACGTTCTTTACATTTGAAAGTAATTTCAATATTTTTCCTTGTCGCATATCTTCTTACAAGGATTATATGTTTAGTTCACTATATATTTATTCACTTATAAACCTTGACGTACACTTCTCTACAGGAACTAAAAATATAGCAATATGGATATAGGACTTGATACTAAACAGAGTGAATATTTTTATCATAGCTTATTCTGTTTACATTACAGGGTGTCTCAACAGATGTTTTAAACAATATGAGTTTATCATGGTTTCATCAGTTCAATCTTAACACACGAAAGAGAATAACTTGCATGGTTTCAAATAATAAAGAAGTGAGTGTTTACTCACTTATTCATGACTGTATGTTGTTATTGTGTCTCAAGTTTTATTCAAACCCTTCAAGGCTTAGTTTATCCGTTTCATGATTGACTAACATAAATCATATGAAATCGTAGGTAACAAAACACACAAACAATTGAATAACATCAAAACTGAATAAACCAGTAGAGAAAATGTGAGTGTTTAATCACTTATTCACGGTAACTAAGATGGTGTATAAATATGTTTTCCAGATCTCCTTTTTCCTCTTCTCTTTTCTCAGGTTTCAGGTGTACAGAAATGGGAAATCAGCCCCATATTTATAGGCCAACAAATAATGTATTTAATTAGTTTTCTGGTTACATTAATTAGCTAAATCTTATATTACTCCTGTCGTAATATTTGGCGCAGGTTTGTGCAGGTTAAAACAGAGGAGTGTTATCTTTGAAAGCTCAGTTTTGTTTTGCTTTTCCTACGCAAAGACTAGTGGAGGAATGGTGTTCACAGAAGTGGGTTTAAACTTGACAAAAGCTTTAAATGCTTTGTCCCTCTTCTAGATAGAATTTCTTTTAATATACTTAAGTTCTTATGGTTATAACTCACACATGAAAAACACTTGGCTGTGAGCATTACACCATTTATATTTGTTTTTAAACTTAAATAAAAATAGGCTAAACTATAGTATATGTTTTCTTTAAATGTCTCTGTGCAAATCCATAGAATGATGACAATTATATTCCATCAAATCCCTAAAAAAAACACTTAAGTGTTTCTCCCTTAATCACTTGTTACTTTCACCTTTGTCCCCTACTACTTGCTTTGCATACTTTTATGTAGTTTGGTCTTGGTTTTCATGTGCAAAAGAATGGGTTCAAGTGCATGCTAAAATGGTCGAATGCACTTGCATTAGTTAACTTAGGAATGGTACGAGCTAGTGCACACATTCTCTAGTAAATGAGCTATTTTATTCGTCTCTACAAATCAAGTAATTCCTTAGTTAACGATTTTCAACGGTTCTTTTAGTAACGCTTTCTACAGCGCTTTAGTGGTGCTTAGTCATAGTGCTTCTATTCACGCTTTTGCTATACTGCTTTTAGTAGTGCTGTCGCTGCTAAATTCAATTATACTTATGTTATTAAATTTTAGCTACGCTTTTAATCGTTGTACAGTAAATGTTAATTAACTGTTCTGACCCTGTAATTGAATTAACACGTTAATAAGTTAATTTATTAATGTATTGTAAAATTTTAAGTTCTGACGTATTTTAGTTATCGTCCAGAAATCCCGGGTCATTACAATCTACCCTCCTTATAAAAATTTCGCCCCCGAAATTGTAATTAAAGCGTAAATTCAAGTTATAATCAAAGTTATAAACTTTTATCCATAAATAATCAACACCCATCAGCCAATTGTTATTTATCACAGTTATTTCCATAACTACTATATCTGTTACTACCATTAGAAAATATTTCTATTAGTGCATCACTATTTCTCAACATCCATCAGTTCCTGACCGTAAATTTGTAAGCGAATAACTCTCAAATATCAACCCCGAAGACTGAAATCAACATCAGATTGATACCTAGAAAGTTCTTCAACTTAATCAATTTCCAGTTAGGTTCTAATTTCTTAACTTCATCTTATCTCAAACATATCATAATTACAATTGGAAAATAAATTCCAAATCATATATACTTCCTCCATTTTGATTTTGACTTATGCAAATATATTTATCTACTCCGAATTCTCTTTTTACTTGAATCTATATCGAACGATCTCAAGTCCACTTCACTTAACTCCGTTAAATATTTTATCAACTTAAGTCTACTTAACTTAGTAAAAATCCAAATTTCAATTCGATTAATAATCCTAACTTCATTATTAAAAAGAATAAGGTACCTTCCGTGACTCCTTCCACATCCTCAGAGGTAGATGGTTTATCCATTAAGGCCAAGACTGTTGATTGCGTTCCTTTCTTCATAAGTGGGCAATCGTAAATCATATGTCCAGGCTGATTACACTTATAGCATATATATTGTCGGACAGAAGCGTTATCTGATTCCTGTGGCTCTTGCGGAGGTTGCTGTGGCTTTTCTGCTGCTGGCTTCTTACAGAACCTAGCAATGTGGCCCTTCTCTTTACAATTGTGGCATATGGTATTCTTGAAACGCTCCTTAGCTTTATCACCCATCTCTCCTTTGCCCTTCCAGTTCGGATTAAACTTCCACTTCAAAGGATTCTCCCAACTGGCTTCTCCGGTTTGTGTCTTTGCTACTGGCTTCTTCGTGCTTAGTGCCTCATAACGGATTGCCATGTCGACTATGTCAATGAAGGGGCTCTTCAGATGTCCAATCACCTTATCCTGCAGATTCTCACTTAATCCAGCAATGAACATCTCGTTCTTCTTGAGCGAGGTATTGATCAGGTCTGGGCCAAAACAAGATAGTGTGTTGAACTTATTCTCATACTCAGCGATAGATATGTTACCTTGTTTCAGATCGATGAAGTCTCGATACATCCTAGTCTTTCCAGCTGCAGGTAAAAATTGTGCTTCAAACTCTTCTTTGAACTTTCCCCAGGAAAAATCATTCTCAGAAACGTTTGCCGTCTGTGCGTCCCACCAGATTGCAGCTGCTCCTTGTAGTTGCCATGAAGCCAAAAGTCGTTTCTGTTCATCATTCAGATTCTGTCCTTTGAAAATCCTCTCACAGGACCTCAACCACGCTTGAACTTCGATAAAGGATTTAGTTCCTTTAAAAACTTTCCCTCCCAGTGTATTATACTCTTTACAAATTTTTGCAAATTTTGCCCTAGGTTGGACTGGTGTAGTTGGTGCAACTTCTATAACTGGTGCAACTTCTTCCACGGTTTCTACCGGGATTTGAGTAGTGTTACGACCATTGGCAGTGGTGGTTCCACTAGCTCGACCTCTTCGTGCACGGGTAGTCATACTCACTAACCTGAATGTACAGGTTGATATCAAAACTCGATCGGATATTAGGATACTTGGTCTATAAAAACTTAGGTCGATCTATCCTAAGTATGTTCATTCTAAATATATATAATAGCATCCAAATTTTTAAAATACGCTCTCCCACACTCACCCAAAGCCTAGGTATACGATAACCTAAGCTCTGATACCAACTGTAATGACCCAACTTTCCAGTACCTCGGAAGTTGTATCATTATTTAAGAAAAGAAATAGATAGAAGAATAGAACTAAGAAAAGACATCAGAATCTCACAGCGGAACTTGGAAACATAATATTATAACCCAAAATATTACATAACATAAGTCAAGCACATTGAAATACTTCATACATAGGGGTACATGTCATCACAATTACATACTTAACACTTGTGATACTAACTTGCAGATAATTCTACATAACATATGATAGATAAGCCAACACTTCTGATCCTGCCATCCAGTTACTCCAAGTTACTTTAAAACCTGGATCACTTGTCTACTCATAATAAATATTATGAGTACCCAAGAGTTTAAGGAAAACACAGAAAATAAACTCCGGGTCAGTCATGGACTGGTATGAGTAAACGATTTATAAACAAGTTTAATAAATCACAATGATTCATAAGACCACGCCGTGAATACGGAACGGGTTTTTACCTTATGAGATCAAAACAGTTTGCATATTTAAACAGATATTATGATAATGTCTAGGTGTCCACAAATAATTACAATCTAGTAGAACGCTTTCATCTCACATTCTACTTATAGTATACAAACAAAACCGTTAAGTGCTTATGGATATTTGGTTTCCACTATGACAAGGTATGGGATCACCTTCCGGAGGTGTATCTCTAGATACGAATACACGGGTTCAACAAGAACATCTTGTAACCCGGCCACACATGACCGACCACTCATTTCTCTTGAGTGTATCGAATGTATATCACCAACGGTTGGGAGCTACCCACCGTTTACCGAAACGGGTCAGAATCGACAATAGATTTTAAGAAGTAATTGAAACTCTAGATCAGATGATGATACATCCTAATGGGAGCTACCCACATAGCCATGCTGCCTGCCCGATTTTTTCATTTCCGGTTGTGAAGCTTGAAGCTAAACGTATCTTGACACTCTTTTGATTTGCTTTGAATGTCACATCGTCAAACCCGCTAATCCACTTATTGACTTCTCCAAAAATATATTACAAGTATAAAGTAAGAGAAACGAATTTCTCTACCACTTATAACTACGTTTGAAAAGACCAACGTACGTGATTAGTTAGGAGTACTCCGTCAGACGTTCGTCCATACAAGTTGTCCTGGGACTGGACAAACCGAAGGTACTATTCAGTACATCCATCCTAGGCAAATCTTTACCTAGGACTTATACAATAGCCCTTGTACTTTACTCCGTCTTTAATTATCTTCAGCGTATTTGATTCGCTACGCTTACGCCAATACGGAGTGGTTCTTCGGATAATAATAATCCAACCGGTCTCTCCATATTAACAACGTTAAAATGGTCAAACTTTGATAGTCGATGACTTAACTATTAAATGAAAATACGTGTGCACACAACAAATCTTATTTCCAATTGAAATTTCTATTTGATCAATCATCATTATATATATATCCACATTCCTATGTTTACGTATCACTATCCTCTCACATCAATCAGTCGCTGACTATAATTATTAAGAGAACAACTTCCTAAGTATAAATCCCGAAGGCCGAAACTAACATCAGATAAATACTCAGAAAATCATTCGACTTTTTAATTCTAGTCAATTCCTAATTTCTGTAATTCCATTTGAATTATTATTTCAAAAATTCACATTCCTTTAATATTTTTATTTCAAAAAATATTAGCTTAACTTTTTTATTCTATATCATGCTATACCGTGTGCGAAGCACGGGCCTAAAACCTTCTTATGTAAAATCTTCCCTTATAAAAATCCGGTGTTAGAACATTTGGATCTCATATCGACAGTTAAATATTTTCTCTTGATCTAATCTTATTTTATTTATCGTTACTTGATAAATAAAATAAACATTTGCATTTTACTCAATTTTAAATTATTATAAATATTTTACATACCGGTTTCCATTTTTGTACATGATCAAAATGTCCAACGATATGATATATAAATCTTCCCTAATTTATAAGATAATTTAATGTGTCATTTATTCAATTATTTAATTTATTTTTAAATTAATTAATTAAATAAATCGGTCGACTTCCTACAGTCAAGCTCTGTCCTTGGTGTTCTGCTGTTTTCTTCCTCTGCCACCGTCTATGCTACTTTAAATAAAAACTTCTCTTTTTATTTAATTATATAAATTTTCCTTTATTCATATTTATTTTTGTAAACTTAGCAAGGTTGCAAATCATAAATTATTTAAAATAAATGGTTGTTTGATTATTTGAGTTTTATTAAAACAAATAAAACTTTCTTTTAATCTTAATTTATATTTCCTATCCTTTCCATTTGGTCCGTTAAGCTCCAGCCCAAATTCCTTTTTAACTCCTCTTATTCCTTTTTATTAAATTTTCTATTTAGCCCAGTGAGGCCCAATAGCCCACGCCCCTTTTATTACTTTACCTCTCCACCCTTTTTATTAATCGGCCTGTGACTTTACATTTTTCCATTTCTTCAGTTATTTCATTTCCGAAGTTGCCACATGGCCCGACACTTTCATACCCGGTTTGCTTCATTTAGCCGAAAACTGGACTGATTTAATTCCTATTTCCATTTTTTCTTTATTTCCTACTGTCTATCACTTCCGGTTATACTTCGATACCACCTTCTTGCCTCAGCCGTGACCGCTACTTTTCCACCACCACTTCAAAACTTCGGTGAACAGACCACTTCCCCATCACTACTTCCACAACTCCCTCTCCTTCTAAAACACTTGCCTCCCTGCTAAAACCCATGTCCCTCATACTAAATACTTCAAAAACCTGCTGTTAAACAAACAACCCACTTCTCCTTATTACCTCACGCGCATCCTCCCCTCTTCTGAACACTCGCCTATATGCTACTGTCATCCGCAAGTTTAGCTCCCCACTCCCTGTTGCCTTTCATTCCTTCTTCAACCTGCCGTACTTTTCCTCCTCCATCACGTCTTCCCATTCTCGTGGACTGTCGCACTCCCCCGCCGCTCCATACAATGGTTTGCCGACCATACTCTCCTTTCTTCAACATTTTCATTGCTGTTTTACTTCTTCTCCTATTTTTTTTTCTCTTTTGCTAGCTTTCCTATTGATACACTTCTTGCGTTCTCTGTTCTCATTTCCTATTTGTATTAATTAAGTTCTTAAGATTTTTAACTTATAGCTTTCGGGTTTACATGCGGACGACGAGATATATTTCGAGGATGAGCTCATGATATCATAGCATATAGCACCGCCTTTAAGTTGGCTATAGGCTGTATGTATAATAGTTATGTTGACAAGCGTTTAATTCATTGCCCACTTCTTCTGTTAATCTCTGTTGCCATCTAACAGGTGATAATACACATACAAATCATAAGATTCATGTTTATTCATTTACAGATGTCATACATATCAACTCAGTCAATATACCAAATATGACAGATATGCAGGTCTGGTTGTTGATGTGTCGAACTGTTTGATGGCAGCCCTCCAGTGGCTACTGGTTAGTCGCCTTGCTCGTCCGTACTGGAATGCCCAACTGCTGAGCAAAACATGACCTGCATCCGTCCCCAAAATCTCGACACTCGATCATTTCTTCTCACAGCACACCATTGCCGAAATCATAGATAAAAAAATACAACCCCACAATCCCACGACGAGTCTAAACTCACGTTCTTTACATTTCAAAGTAATTTCAATATTTTTCCTTGTCGCATATCTTCTTACAAGGATTATATGTTTAGTTCACTATATATTTATTCACTTATAAACCTGGACGTACACTTCTCTACAGGAACTAAAAATATAGCAATATGGATATAGGACTTGATACTAAATAGAGTGAATATTTTTATCATAGCTTATTCTGTTTACATTACAGGGTGTCTCAACAGATGTTTTAAACAGTATGAGTTTATCATGGTTTCATCAGTTCAATCTTAACACACGAAAGAGAATAACTTGCATGGTTTCAAATAATAAAGAAGTGAGTGTTTAATCACTTATTCATGACTGTATGTTGTTATTGTGTCTCAGGTTTTATTCAAACCATTCAAGGCTTAGTTTATCCGTTTCATGATTGACTAACATAAATCATATGAAATCGTAGGTAACAAAACACACAAACAATTGAATAACATCAAAACTGAATAAACCAGTACAGAAAATGTGAGTGTTTACTCACTTATTCACGGTAGCTAAGATGGTGCATAAATATGTTTTCCAGATCTCCTTTTTCCTCTTCTCTTTTCTCGGGTTTCAGGTGTACAGAAATGGGAAATCAGCCCCATATTTATAGGCCAACAAATAATGTATTTAATTAGTTTTCTGGTTACATTAATTAGCTAAATCTTATATTACTCCTATCGTAATATTTGGCGCAGGTTTGTGCAGGTTAAAACAGAGGAGTGTTATCTTTGAAAGCTCAGTTTTGTTTTGCTTTTCCTGCGCAAAGACTAGAGGAGGAATGGTGTTCACAGAAGTGGGTTTAAACTTGACAAAAGCTTTAAATGCTTTGTCCCTCTTCTAGATAGAATTTCTTTTAATATACTTAAGTTCTTATGGTTATAACTCACAAATGAAAAACACTTGGCTGTGAGCATTACACCATTTATATTTGTTTTTAAACTTAAATAAAAATAGGCTAAACTATAGTATATGTTTTCTTTAAATGTCTCTGCGCAAATCCATAGAATGATGACAATTGTATTCCATCAAATCCCTAAAAAAACACTTAAGTGTTTCTCCCTTAATCACTTGTTACTTTCACCTTTGTCCCCTACTACTTGCTTTGCATACTTTTATGTAGTTTGGTCTTGGTTTTCATGTGCAAAAGAATGGGTTCAAGTGCATGCTAAAATGGTCGAATGCACTTGCATTAGTTAGCTTAGGAATGGTACGAGCTAGTGCACACATTCTCTAGTAAATGAGCTATTTTATTCGTCTCTACAATTCAAGTAATTCCTTAGTTAATGATTTTCAACGGTTCTTTTAGTAACGCTTTCTACAGCGCTTTAGTGGTGCTTAGTCATAGTGCTTCTAGTCACGCTTTTGCTATACTGCTTTTAGTAGCGTTGTCGCTGCTAAATTCAATTATACTTATGTTATTAACTTTTAGCTACGCTTTTAATCGTTGTACAGTAAATGTTAATTAACTGTTCTGACCCTGTAATTGAATTAACACATTAATAAGTTAATTTATTAATGTATTGTAAAATTTTAAGTTCTGACGTATTTTAGTTATCGTCCAGAAATCCCGGGTCATTACAACTCTAATCGATTTACCCTATTCGATTAAACCTATTTGAATTTACTCTATCTAATTCCCAAATATCCCTTTTATAAAACCCATTTTGTTTTATAAATATTTCTATTTATTTTCCAAATAATTCCGTTTATAAAATCTGTTGATTTTACAAAATACTTAAATTGAATTAAGAATTAATTATTTCCTTTTATAATTCTGATCATTTTCCGAATATTCCTTTTATAAAATCTTATTTTATTTTATAAATAATTACTTTTATTACTCTATTTATTTCATAAATAAATATTTCCATTTATAATCTATTTGTAAATGTTTTACAAATATTTCCTTTCCAATTCTATTTGTAAATGGTTTACAAATATCCCATTTTCAAATCTATTTGTAAATGTTTTACAAATATTTCCTTTCAATTCTATTTTTAAATATTTTACAAATATCCCCTTTTCAAATCTATTTGTAAATGTTTACAAATATTCCCATTCAATTCTATTTGTAAATGTTTTAAAAATATCCCCTTTCAAATCTATTTGTAAATATTTTACAAATATTCCCTATCAATTCTATTTGTAAATGTTTTACAAATATCCTCTCATCAAATCTATTTGTAAATGTTTTAAAAATATTCCCTTTCAATTCTATTTGTAAATATTTTACAAATATCCCCTTTTCAAATCTATTTGTAAATGTTTTACAGATATTCCCTTTCAATTCTATTTGTAAATGTTTTACAAATATCCCCTTTTCAAATCTATTTGTTTATGTTTTACAAATATTCCCTTTCAATTATATTTGTAAATGTTTAGCAAATATCTCCTTTTCAAATCTATTTGTGTCACAAATATTTTCCTTTTCTATTTGTTTTACAAATATTTTCCTTTTCTATATAAAATCCATTGATTTTATATAAATAATTCATTTTCAATATGCACTTTGAAAATCCCCTTTCCTACATCCCAGTATTTCTTACGGTATTTAAAATACCGAATCATGGTGAACGATATCATTCAATCACACATCATCAACAACAGATTATATATCACATCATATATCACAATATATGAAACAAAACAGTATTTTATATATTGACGGACCCAGTTGGGTCCCTCCAACCTGTTTCCCTGCATCACAGATGTTAAACAATATAGTTAACATCGATTACATTTCAATATGAAATATTCTGCTAAACATAATCAATATTTGATTAACGATATATATATATATATCGTTATCTATAATTTCAACCAATACATAAGCAATTAAACCAAAAAGTAAACACACAGCAATCAAAAGATAATTATCAGTTCTAAAAATATGTTAAAAAAATATAACTGTTCAGAGTTGGTGAGTTTTACTCACATTGGGCGATCATCATTAATAACGATAACCATCGCTTGATTTAGACGGACAATTTATTTAGCTATAAGTTGTAAAGGACTCCAATCCACTCCCTGTCAGTTGCATTGCGAAGCTCTCGTCCATACGATCCCAATGGATCTTGTTTCGCTGAGTTTGGATAATGTATGTGAAAGTTACACATTTTTGAAGTCAACTCTAGTTTAAATTAAAAACAAAAACAAAAATCAAATTTCGAATTGGGCTTTACCCAATACAACAGCCCATCCTCACTTAAAAGAAGACCCGCAACACTCCTTCTTCCTTCTGCTCCTTATCACGCATGAATCCAGGATGTTTACGGCCATTGTGGTTTCCTTTTGATCCACTATTTCCTCCTCCTTTCCATTTAAAATCACACAAAAATCATTGTATAAATCCTCATATCCTTCTCCATCTCTCTATATCAATACTGTGAAACTCGCCCCTCTCAACAGAAACACGATCCCGACCTCTCGCACAACAAAAGTGCGACACCAACTCCCACCGTTCCTCCCAAAAACTAGTACACGACCTCGATTTCATTCCCTGATTCCAAAAATAACACTCGCAACATGTATCTACGATTCAATCATCACCAAAGTTGAACCCTAGCTAACACTGGGTTAATTTCGAACACCGAAAGACCTCGTCGATCCTACATAGAAGGGTACTACACTAAAGAACTTCTCGTGGTGAATCCATTAAATAATTATTTGGGATTTTTACCATTTTTCATTGATTTTATTTTGATTTTTAATCATTACGTTTTGTTGAAGAGGAAATATGGCGGCCGTTTGAAATGCTTCAGAGGATGGAACTGATTAGGTCTTAAGGGAGAGGAGATAAGGATATTTTATAGGCAAGATATTTGTATAGATATTTTTAATTTTATATTTGTTTTTGCCTTCTAAAAATTCGTGTGATCATACACGATACCCAAAAATCACGGAAATTGACATACAGCTACAGTTCGACATTACTGACCTAACGAAACCGGTTTCGTCGAATTCCGTCTCTGTTTGCTCATACAGCGTATTTTTAACTATCAAAATACTGACTGTTTTTCACATTAAAAATCCGTATGACCACATACTGACTCTAAAAATCACGAATCTGGAAATTTAACAATAATTTAATATTACGGATCCAACAAAATTAGTTTCTTCGAAAACGGAGGTCATTTGCAAAACTGGCTATTTTTTAAGCTTTAAATAACCCATTTAAATATATAGATATACTTAAAAATAATTAAATTAAATATAAATAAATTTATATTATCATATATATTCATAATAGAATATCATACAGCTACAATTGGATTTATAACTTGATGTTTCCAACTTCCTAGTTATATCGTTATTCGATTTATATTTAAACCCTTTTAAAAATGTAAATAAATTGATATAAATTATAAAGGAATTCCATAGCGACTTTTCTAAAATTTGATTTGGACATAACTCAAAATACACACGACAAAATCCTGATTTTTCTCTTCCATCAGAAAAATATACTTCACCAGCTCCTAACGTTTCTTGCTTCATAGAAATCCAATTTAAAACGGACCCTGTATATTCAGTTGAAGTTCAAATCGCCAAACAGCGAACTGCCGCGCCATTTCGAGCTTGATTATAATTATAATATAATTATACATTCAAACTACCGTTATTTGAATACATTCGTTATTCTAATTCAACTCTAAGCTGAATTATATATTTTAAATTATCCAATTCACACAATATTGTGAATTCCACTATTTTTTATTATTTCAGATATTAAATATATTATTCTATTATTTATTTTAATTAAATATTCTATTTAACTAAGCGACCATTTAATTCTCTGAATCACTATTTAAATAATTAAATAAATAAATTATTATACCTTAAAAATATGGGATATTACATTCTTCCCCTCTTAAAATAATTTCGTCCTCGAAATTGCTAAGGTAGAAAACAAACCCTATTGACTGGTTAGAACTTATTTGTTTACTTCTTAACTTCATTTTCAAGTGAACCAATTTAATTTCAATTAAATATTTATTTATTCCTATTAACGAAAATTTTCAAAAATCCAACAAATTTTCTAACACCTTAACTTTTCGAAAAATTTCGCCAGCACCTCCTTTGTACTGGTTAATAGCTCAAACTCCAACTCACCTCTCTGGGCCTTCTTCAACCCAAAAGAAAATCAAACAGCCAAGTGCCTTGCCAATTCGGCTCATAAAAACCTCATACCCAATATAAATATATATTGGTACCTTTTTGTTGGGCATATCATTCCATCTTTCATATCGGCTACTAATTCAACATATACAAATGTTATCCCAATAAAACTCAAATCACTTTTTTCTCCAACACAACCATTCGCTTATCCAAGCCAAATTCAATTTCAAATCGAAGTTCCATTCTCGATTTTCAAATTCTTAACTTATCAATCCAATGCCATTTCAGATTCCTATGTCACAAATCAATTTTTCTCGATATCATTCTAATCCAACTCAATTTCCACTTAATTGGTTTTCAATTCAATTCCAATTTATTTCCACAAATTCCTATTTGCTTTCACAAGTATTATTCAACTTGTTTTAAATTCAAATAATCTTTCCCAGGGAGTTTCAAATAGCTTAGCCTTTCCAAAAATCAAATATCCTTTTTTGGAATTCAAAACAACTTGCTTTCCTCAAAACAATTCAAAAACCAAAATCTTTGGTAGTAATCCATCACTTACAACTCGAAAATGAACACCGATGATGGTCGACTTCATCATCGGAATCTATTTTCTAGCGATCAAAGTGAATTCAATACTATATCACTTTCAAAACCATGTCTAAACACTTCCATTTTGAAATCAATTCAAAATATCATATGCAATGCTTTAAACAATTTAAAATCTCCCAAGATTTTAAAATTCTCATATATTTAATCCAAATCCGTTTACAATCAGTTTTCCAAATTTTGGGAATTTCAATTTCAATTCTGATTTAAATTTCAGATTTAATTCATGTCGTAACACTTATACGAATTCTAATTGGTTATTTATATAACCATTTCAATTATAATCAACCAACACATCCAATATACTATATTTCCAATATATATATATATTACTTATATCAAAATATATTTGGGTAAAATTATTTCATTACCCTCTTTTCAAAATATATCATGTCGGTTCATCGTATTCGAGTGTTCAGAAACTCCTACCGAGACAGTGGATCAAACTGATCGACCAGAACTTATAAACAACTCAACCAATAAATCTCCACAATATAAAACAATTTTATATTGAATAACAAATACGTTCACTCGTATATATACACGAAAACTCAATCTAGGGTATTACTAACCCCGTCTCTACTGTGTCACGCCACAGAGCCAAGGTAATTATTTAACCTTTAGCTCTGATACCAACTGTAATGACCCAGGGATTTCGTGATCCTGATTATCAACATAACCTCAATGTTGACTACCCAAGCATCGGAAATACCAGTAGTTAATGAAAGAAATTAGAGGGTGAGAATAGATAAGATAGAAACTTAGAATAGAAGAAGAAGAACATACAACATCAGAGTTAACAAGAATCTCACAGCGGAACGAATAAATATATTTCATAACATAACTTTGAAATAAAACAGAATCTGTATACAATACCATTATTAGAGTATAAAACTTACAACATAGAGGAAATAACCATAGCTATATAATCCTGAAGCCTCCTGCTCCAGCACTTCAAGTATCTGTAAATCCTGACTACTTGACTGCCCATACAAAATCAGGCACCCAAGAGTTTAGGGAAAACAAAACAAAATAAACTCTGGGGCAGTCATGTGACCGGTGTGAGTAAACTCAAATCATTTGATTTAACTTTCAAAATTCTTTTGAATAAAGGATAATCATAAGATCGATCCACACATAAACACGGAGGGCTTTTACCTTATGATAACCCAAAATATTTCTAAAACGATACTTGTCTGATATTATAATAATGTCTAGATCAAGTAAATAGAAATCTAGCAGAAACGCTTGCATCTAACGTTCTACATATATAATATACAATTAAAACCGCAGGATCTTATTTGGGGAATGGATTCCAACTATGACAAGGTATGGATCCACCTTCCGATCAGTGTACTCTAGAAGCAATACACTGGAGTTCAACAAGAACATCTTAACTCGGCCACACATGACCGACCATTCATTTCTCTTGAATGTATCGAATATATTATCACCTATGGTTAGTATACCAACATAACCGTTCCCGGGAGATACAGAATTGAAAGAAGTAACAAACGAATATTCTCTAGATGATAACAATATACCCTAGTTGGGTGCGGCCCACTTAGCCATGCTGCCTGCCCAATTTTCGTCATTTCCTAGTTGATGAGGCTTGAGGCCACGCTTATCTCTGAAAGATCACACATTTATTCACTTTGAATGTCACATCGTCATACCCGCCAAATCAAAAATTGATTTCCCTAAAAATACAATGGGTATACAGCTAAGAGAAACTAATTCCTCCACCACCAAATGTACATACATTTGAAGAGATCAACATACGGGATCCATTAAATATACTCTGTCAGACATTCTTCCATATAGGACATCCTGGGACTAGACAGACCGAAGGTACTATTCTGTAAACAGGATAGCCCTTGCATAACTCTGTCTTCAATTATCTTCATCATATTTGATCGCAATGCTAACGACCATACAGAGTGGTTTTAAGATAATGAATCTGATCCCAGTCTCTCCGTATTGACGACTGAAAAATAGTTAAAAACTTCGATAGTCGGTGAGTTAACTATCAAAGAAAAACATGTGTGCAAACAACGATATTATTTCCAGATGGAAATTATATCGATCAATCATCATCATCATTTATCTCTTAAATTAATTTATCATTAATTTATTCGTTTACCCATTTCCTATTTCCATATACACACACACACACACACACACACACATATATATATATATATATATATATATATATATACAGAAATTCTTATTTTCTGAATTTAGAAAAAAACATTTCTGATTCTTATTTGGAAAACATTTCCAAAACTCCTTCATTGGATTTAAACAGATGTTTAAATAAAACACCGCTATGCCAACTCAAACCATTATACTCATTAACTAAATTTACTTAACCAACCTTCACTATTGAACCTTAACCATTCCTTAGTTAAAAACGAATCCAATCAAGTTGGGGTATAACTACCTCTCAGACCTTAACTGAACAGCGTTTCTAACTTCGAAACAGACAAGGTTCACCTTTTAAACCTTTAGTAATCTTCCTTACGTGATTCTCTTTCGAATAAATCTCTATTAGATAACTCTATTCGATTAACTCGATTATATTAACTCTATTTGATTAACTCTATTGGATTAACTCTATTGGATTAACTCTATCTATTAACTCTTATCAATTAACTCTTATCAATTAACTCCTCTCGATTAACTCCTTTCAAATAAACTATATTTGATTAACTCCGTTCGAATAAACTATATTCGATTAACTCCTTTCGAATAAACTATATTGGATTAACTCCTTATTCGACTAACTCTATTCAATTTACTAATACTCGACTAACTCTAACTCAATTAACTCTAATTGAATAACTCTAATTCGATTTAACTCTAATCGATTAACTCTAATCGATCAACTCTAACTAGTTAACTCTAATTGATTAACTCAAACTGGTTAATTCTAACTAATTAACTCTAATCAGTTGACTGTATTGGATTAACTTGTTTTCGAATAACTAATATTCGATAACTCCTTTCGAAAAACTAATATTCGATAACTCCTTTCGAATAACTAATATTCGATAACTCCTTTCGAATAACTAATATTCGATTAACTCCTTTCGAATTACTAATATTCGATAACTCCTTTCGAATAACTAATTTTGGATTAAATCCTTTCGAATAACTAATATTCAATTAACTCCTTTCGAATAACTAATATTCGATAACTCTATTTAATTAACTCTATCGATTAACTCTAATCGATTTACCCTATTCGATTAAACCTATTTGAATTTACTCTATCTAATTCCCAAATATCCCTTTTATAAAACCCTATTTTTTTATAAATATTTCGATTTATTTTCCAAATAATTCCTTTTATAAAATCCGTTGATTTTATAAAATACTTAAATTGAATATCGACTTAATTTTTTCCTTTTAGAATTCTATTCATTTTCCGAATATTCCTTTTATAAAATCTTATTTTATTTTATAAATAATTACTTTTATTACTCTAATTATTTCATAAATAAATATTTCCATTTATAATCTATATGTAAATGTTTTACAAATATTTCCTTTCCAATTCTATTTGTAAATGGTTTACAAATATCCCCTTTTCAAATCTATTTGTAAATGTTTTACAAATATTTCCTTTCAATTCTATTTGTATATGTTTTACAAATATCCCCTTTTCAAATCTATTTGTAAATGTTTTACAAATATCCCCTTTTCAAATCTATTTGTAAATGTTTTACAAATATTCCCTTGCAATTCTATTTGTAAATGTTATACAAATATCCCCTTTTCAAATCTATTTGTAAATGTTTTACAAATATTCCCTTTCAATTCTATTTGTAAATGTTTTACAAATACCACTTTTTCAAATCTATTTGTAAATGTTTTACAAATATTCCCTTTCAATTCTATTTGTAAATGTTTTACAAATATCCCTTTTTCAAATCTATTTGTAAATATTTTTCAAATATTCCCTTTCAATTCTATTTGTAAATGTTTTACAAATATCCCCTTTTCAAATCTATTTGTAATTTTTTTACAAATATTCCCTTCAAATTCTATTTGTAAATGTTTTACAAATATCTCCTTTTCAAATCTATTTGTAAATGTTTTACAAATATCTTGTTTTCAAATCTATTTGTGTCACAAATATTTTCCTTTTCTATTTGTTTTACAAATATTTTCCTTTTCTATATAAAATCCATTGATTTTAAATAAATAATTCAATTTCAAAATACACTTTGAAAATCCCTTTTTCTACATCCCAGTATTTCTTACGGTATTTAAAATACCAAATCACAGTGATCGATATCATTCAAACACACATAATCAACAACAGATTATATACCACATCATATATAACAATATATGAAACAAAACGGTATTTTATATATTGAGGAACCCAATTGGGTCCCTCCAACCTGTTTCCCTACATCACAGATGTTAAAAAATATAATTAACATCGATTTCATTTCAATATGTAATATTCTGCTAAACAGAATCAATATTTGATTAACGATTATATATATATATATATATATATATATATATCATTATCTATAATTTCAACCAATGCATAAACAATTCAACCAAACAGTTAACACACAACAATCAAAAGATAATTATCAGTTCTAAAAATATGTTAAAAAAATAACTATTCAGAGTTAGTGAGTTTTAATCACATTGGACGATCATCGTTAATAACGACACCATTGCTTGATTCGGACGGACAATTTATTTAGCTATAAATTGTAACGGACTCCAATCCACTCCCAGTCATTTCCATTGTGGATCTTTCGTCCATACGATCCCAACGGATCTTGTTTCGCTGAGTTTGGATAACATATATGAAAGTTTCACATTTTTTGAATTTAACTCTAGTATAAATTAAAAACAAAAACAAAAATCAAATTTCGAATTGGGCATTACCCAATACTACAGCCCATCCTCACTTAAAAGAAGACCCGTAACACTCCTTCTTCCTCCTGCTCCTTATCACGCACGACTCTAGGATGTTTACGGCCATTGTGGTTTCTTTTTGATCCACTAATTCCTCCTCCTCCTTTCCATTTAAAATCACACAAAAATCATTGTACAAATCCTCACCTCCTTCTCCATCTCTCTATACCAATACCGTGAAACTCGCCCCTCTCAACAAAAACGTGTTCCCGAGCTCACGCACAGCAAAAGTGCGACACCACCTCCCATTGTTCCTCCCAAAAACTAGTACACAACCTCGATTTCATTACCTGATTCCAAAATAACACTTGCAACAAGTATCTATGATTCAATCATCACCAAAGTTGAACCCTAGCTAATGCCGGGTTAATTTCGAACACCGAAAGACTCGTCAATCCTACAAAGAAGTGTACTTCACGGAAGAACTTCTCGTGGTGAATCCACAAATACTTGTTTGGGATTTTTACCACTTTTCTTTGATTTTATTTTGATTTTTAATCATTGCGTTTTGTTGAAGAGGAAATATGGCAGCGTTTGAAATGCTTCTAAGATGGAACTGATTAGGTCTTAAGGGGGAGGAGATAAGGGTATTTTATAGGTAAGATATCTGTGTAGAATTTTAGTTTTATATTCATTTTATATTCGTTTTTTCCTTATAAAAATTCGTGTGATCACACACGATACCCAAAAAACACGGAAATTGACATGTAGCTACAGTTCGACATTACGGACCCAACGAAACTAGTTTCGTCGAATTCTGACTCCGTTTGCTCACATAACGTATTTTTAACCATCAAAATACTGATTGTTTTTCACATTAAAAATCCGTACGACCACATATTGACTCTATAAATCACGAAACTGGATATTTAACAATAATTTAATATTACAAATCCAAAAAAAATAATTCCATCAAAAATGGAGGTCGTTTGCAAAACTGGCTATTTTTAAAGCTCTAAATAACCCATTTAAATATATAAATATATTTTAAAAATAATTAAATTAAATATAAATAAATTTATATTATCGTATATATTCACAATATAATATCATACAGCTCCAATTGGATTTATAACTTGATATTTCCAATTTCCCAGTTATACGATATTCGATTTATATTTAAACCCTTTTAAAAATATAAATAAATCAATATAAATTATAAAGGAATTCCATAGCGACTTTTCTAAAATTTGATTTGGACATAACTCAAAATCTACATGATGAAATCCTGATTTTTCTCTTCCATCAGAAAAATATACTTCACCAGCTCCTAACGTTTCTTATTTCACAGAAATCCGATTTAAAACGGACCCTGTATATCCAGTTGAAGTTCAAATCGCCAAATAGTGAACTGCCGCGCCATTTCGAGCTCGATTATAATTATATGTTCAAACTGTCGTTATTTAAAATGTTTGTTGTTCTAATTCAATTCTATGCTGAAGTATATATTTTAAATTATCCAATTCACACAATATTGCGAATTCCACTATTTTTGATTATTTCAAAAATTAAATATATTATTCTGTTACTTATTTTAATTAAATAGTCCATTTAATTTAATTAAACGACCATTTAATTCTCTGGATCACTATTTAAATAATTAAATAAATTAATTATTATACCGTAAAAATACGGGACATTACACTAGCTGTCAATTAGGGTGTATTGTCACCTAATCTAGAGAAATTTCATTTACTTCTTTAACCTATTTCGATATTGTCCCTTTTGGGAAACGGTTGCTGATCCCAACCGTTGGTGATAATGCATCCGGTACACTCAAGCGAAATGAGTGACTGACCATGTTTAGCCTGGGTTGCATGATGTTCTTGTTGAATCTGGTGTATTCCTCTCTAGAGATATACTGTCGGAAGGTGGTCCTATTCCTTGCCAGTTGTAATCCATTACCCAATAAGCGCCCATGGTTTTTGATGATATATTGTATGTGGAACGTGAGATGAAGGTGTTCTACTAATGATTATTTAGTTGTGGTTGATAGACACTATTATAATATCAAAGAGTTTGATACAAAGACTTATCATTTCTTTCAAAAAGGATTTTGAAAGTTAAGTCAAATGTTTTGGATTCTCATAAATGAAAAACCCGTTTCGTTATGCGGCATGGTCTTATGAGATATCGTTTAATTGTTCAAACTGTTTTAAATTGTTTACTCACACCAGTCCCATGACTGAACCAGAGTTTGTTTTGTTTTGTTTTCCCTAAACTCTTGGGTGCCCAATTTTGTACGGGCAGTCAAGTAGTCAAGATTTTACAGATATACTTGGAGAGCTTGGAACGGGAGGCTTTAGGAATATATAGCTATTGTTTGTTTCCGCTGCGTTGTAGGTGTTACACTCTGATAATGTTACTGTATACATATACAGATTTTATTTCAAAGTTATATATCTATTATATATTGTTCGTTCTGCTGTGATATTCGTGTTTACTCTAATGTTGTATGTTCTTCTTCTTCTTTTCTAAGTTTATATCTTATCTATTCTCACCCTCTAATTTATTTCATGGACTATCCGGTGTTTCCGATTCTTGGATAGTCAACATTGAGTTTATGTCGATATCAAGGTCGTAAAATATTTCGATCGTTACATTGTCTGTTTTATTTGTTAGTCTTGCTCAAACTCTTTTGTACTCTCTTTAAACGTAATTAAGTACCCATCTCCTTCTAAAAAAATATTACTATCAATCCTAATTAATCATATTAATTTTTATCATTATGTTTTCTATTTACTACCATTTATCCAAGAACCATTTAAAGTTAATTTCAAAATTTCCAAACTTAAGTTGAATTAAGTAATAACTAGTCTAACTTATTTAGACAACCATCATGGATTATTTCTACTACCATTCATACATGATTAATTCAAAGTGAATTTCAAGTTACCAAAACTTCGGCTCAATTTGGCCAATTACTAGCCTACTTTAGTTATATAGACAGGTCGTGTTTCAAAAATCCATTCTTATATGAGTCATATTTTAACATTATTTAACTTTACAACTTCAAAATTCTATTTGTTTTCCTTAGAATTATTATCTTATACAAAAATAACTTCATCGGGAAAATAATCACAAAGGCAAAATTAAGGGCTTTTTTATTCATAAGGATAGCCCGTTAAAAATTTAACCAACAGGACAATACACTAATTATATTTTCCTTCTCATAATCACGTGCTCTGCTTCTTCTTCATCGCTCCTATCTCACATGATTTTTTCCTCATTCAATTTTTCTCCAGCGCTGTTTTTATCTTCATGATTTGATCTTCAAACATCTCTTTCGTTCGATCATCTTCAGAATCGGTCGATCTCCTCAATTTGTACAATTTGCCCTAATTTTATCGTCTCAAAAACTTCATTGATTATTGAAGGTGCCACGGATTTTGATTCGATAGGCAGTAAAGATGATTTCGTGATTTTAATTTTGTGAATTCGTCATAGAAAATCGATCGAGAGAAACAAACGACAGAGATGAACGACGGAAGTTTCTTTTTTGGATGGTGAATTTAGTAGCAGTTCGTAGGTATCAGTTTTCCATTTTTTAAGGCATCATTTTTCTTGTAATAACAGTGTTATGCTTCTATGTTAATTTATTTTCGTGATATATCAGTTTTGTACTTGTACTGTTGTATTAGTTTTGCAACTCAATCGAAATTATGTCATTTTAATTAATCAAAGTGGGATGTAAGCATTTTTTGTATTAGTTTTCCTTTAAAATATCAAAGCAGTTTCTAGGTATCATTTTTATATTTTTTTTATGTATCAGTTTTATATTTTCAACATGACTTTACATCTTAGCAATTTTTAGGTATCATTTTTATATTTTCGACATGCATTTACATCATAGCAGTTTTTAGCTATCATTTTTATATTTTTTTAGGCATTAATTTTATATTTTAAACATAAATTTACATCATAGCAGTTTTTAGGTATCATTTTTATATTTTTTAATGTTTCAGTTTTATATTTTCAACATGAATTTTCATCATAGCAGTTTTTAGGTATCATTTTTATAACTTTTTAGGTATCATTTTTATATTTTCTAGTTGAATTTCCAGTATTATGTTGGTATAAGTTCTGATTGTGTATGAAATACTTGCAGATACTGCATATTAGTGGAGATTACTTGAATTCAAGACTGGATTGCATAGAAGTAAAAGTAAATGCATGCTTGGAAGGGGAAGCAATGTTCTATGTATTTAGATTGTGTAGGAAAAAAATGTATCATATTAAATCAGTTATGTATCGTTGTAGGTATCATATGATACAAGTGGGTATTATTGTGTATTATTGAGAATAATCTCATTTTTGTGATAATTGAATTGAACCGATTGCTATTATTTTTAAAATTAGTAGGTGAATAAATATTATTTTTGTGAGAATTGAATTGACTAGATGGGTGTTGTTTATTTATCAGTGGGTATCAGTTAGAATTAATGATGTGTATCAAAAAAGTCAATTACCAAAGCAAACAACACAAATCTACCTACTTGCCACACTTCTCATACACAAAGCCATAAAAATGATGCCTAGAAAAATATAAAAATGATACCTGAAAACTGTTTTAATATTTTATCGACAAAAGCAATACATAAAAAGTTTGAATCACAATTTGATTGATTAAAATGAAACAAATTCAATTGAATTACAAAGCTAGTGCAAAAGTACAGCAACAAAATTAGTACAGCAACAAAAAGTAACTAAAAAAACATAGCATAGTGAATACAGTAAAAATAATACCCAAAAAATATATAAAAATGATACCTAAAAACTGCTGTAATGTTTTAAATAGAACGTAACACAAAAATTACTTACATCACAGTTTGGCTGATTATAACGAAATAAGTTCAACTATAATACATAAATAATGCAACAATACAACTACAAATAAATAAAACATTAAAAACATAACAAATGAATATAAAACAGTGTTAAATAAACAAAAATGATACCTAAAAAAATATAAAACTGATACCCACGCGCTGAAAAGATGAACATTAAAATTGCAGAATAAAAAAAATCATGAATCACCTTGCGAAATAACCCTAAAACTAATCGGTAGAAATCAACATTAAATTATAATGATTATAGCATCAAATAAAAATCCAATCGAGGTTGATTTTTGAGATCGATTTCGTGCCCTATATTTTGCTATTTCAATTGATGTTTGGGGTTCGATTATACAACATGCCGCAGATTTTGATTTCATTTGATTTCCATTTGAGATGATTTCGTTAATTTTGATTTGCTGATGTCGTGGTACGAAATTGGAGAAGAGAGAAAGGAGCGACGGTTTTTGGAGAAGAGAGAAAGGAGCGACGGAAATTTCTAGGCTTATGTCCTTCTGAGTAAAATTTTAGGCGCATGTCCTAATGAATAAAATTTTAATACCCTATGTCCTTCTAAATTAATTACCCTCACTTCAAATATCTCAAAATTGGAGTTTATGTTTCCATAAATATTCTACTTAGAATCAAATATGTATTCTCATATATTTACATAAAATGAACTTGGCAATTTCATATATATGATGACTATGAGAAGAGACCTATATTCTACCTATACAAGAAAATTATTTTCATTATTTCCACAAACATAACATATTCCAAAACTTTGAGAAACTAATGGAAACCCTAGACCAATGTAATGGAACTTTTATTTCAAAATCGATCACTTTCTTGAAACTTTAATAAACTTCCTTCTTATTAATATTCTTCGTCAAATTCACAATCTTTACTACATATTCCCATACAACAAAGTTTTCTTTTCACAATATATTTCTTTTACATTAAACTTCTTTTACGTATAAGGCCTATTTATATTTATTTTATAATACCATCAAATTTCCATAAGTGAATACTTTAATATACTTCTTGATTTCTGATCGTCATTAAACTAACTTTTCCAACACAAAGTGGTTACTCTTGTTTAACTATCTTACCATTATAGGAAATTTTTTTATCAACAAATTGTCGTTTCTATAACCTTATTTAAATAAATTTTCCTAACTCTTTCAAGTTTATAAATAAATAATAACCTACAAAACATTTGTGAGCTTGCTTACTGAACATTATGAACTATTTTATAATCGCATACCCTGTAATTCATTTGGAATCAATGATTAATAAAACTAAGTTATCTTAATCGTTGTTATTAATCCATTCTTATTTCTAAATTTGCAAATTTCTTCTTTATAAATCCTCATATATATTTTATACTTATGTTTCTTCTTCCAAATACTTTCATCAATATGCATAAATTATTAAGGCGAAGAATATTCAGTTGAGACTACGCTTTAATTTTTTTGCAAATGTTATTATGTATGATATATCACTTATAATATGGTTATCCGCATTTTGTAATAACTTGCAATAGTTAGTGCTCATAGACTAGCCGAGTATAACTGCCCAATAATAATTAATAGTAACTAAATATTAATATTACTTAACAGACAATCGTATCTTACATACTATATTAATTATAAAATTCATTCTTCTATATGTATAATATAATCTAAGGTAAAATTATTTTGTTTATTTATTTAGAAAACAATACTATGTCGGTTTACCCTATTCAAGCATTTAGAAATCCTTATCAATTTTATATGCCTTATGTACTGACCAGACTTCATAAATTCTTTAACACAATATAAAATATTTTTATAACGCTAGAAATACGCGTTCCCATATATATATATATATATATATATATATATGTATGTATGTATGTATGTATGTATGTATGTATGTATGTATGTATGTATGCATAGACACACATATACACACACACTCCCAAACTCATAGTAGGACATTCCATTATTCTATCTCTTAATTAGTCAATCCTAACATGATTTGGTATTGTATTTGTCTCAACCAATGTTCTAATACTACTGCAATGACCCTTCATTTTAAATGATAAAGAATGACAATAAACTACACATGTCTAACTTAAACCATTCAAAAATACGAATTGTTAATGGAATTCAAAAATAAGAAATAATCAAATGAGAAAAAACAATATAAAAATCTCACAATGCAATGAAAAAATAATAATCATATAAGTAAATCATAAAGTTGTTTACAGTATACATTATATTAAAATATCATATTTAAACAATCAACAACATACCAAGTAATGTTATAGAATAATACTACTATATATGGACGGTCAATCTTCATCTTCAACTTCAAAATAATGTCTTTAGCTAAACAAAAACAACTCAGTTTGTCCTGAGCATAAGGTAAAAAAATCAAATTGGGCATAAAATTTCTAATGTAATTCAAATCAATCCAAATGAAATATGAGTGTAGTAGCATCAGAATTGTTTACGCGATTTTCCATCTACTATCAATCTATAACTGAGTGCAATAACTTAAGAGATTTTATGGGACTTTCAATGCCCAAAAGATTTGTTAAACTGTATATATATACATATATATATATATATATAGTGGGTTACAATACATGTATAATGTCTGTCAATAAAATAAAAATAAAAATAGTGTTAAGCCTTTTAATTTATCCACCTTAACACATTTTAGTTAAACCAAACTTGTAGTGGGCTCGTATATGGATAGATATGATAAGGCACACAATGTAATGTCTAAGGTTGGATTCTTTCAATTACCCTTTTTGGCTTGTTGTAACCCATATTGGATGACCGTGTACACCTCCTTAATCAATCAAGGTGCACCAATCAAATCACAAGTTAAGTGTTTGTAAGTTGGAATGTATCCGCTACAAGTAGGTAACTTCATTGGCTAGACGTAGGCACTTGTTCTAGCCATTTGAATTATGACATAGGTTTCAAGGCTATCCGTCATAATTCTGTTATTTGAATCAAGTAAACATTTGCCAACCCAACCATTTCATTTTGGAACTTCATCCATGTACATAATTGTTAAAGTGGTTCCAACATTGAAAGACAGTATGCCAATATCTAGCCTCGATTTCTTAAACTACAAATCATCAAATTTTACACCATAGCCATAATTTAATGTTTGAATAAAAACATCATATTTCATGTCAAAACCAAGTCCGTCTAAATTTCGATTTCACGTTATCATAAACTAAAACAATTCAATATTCGTTTCAAGTTTCCAATTTTATAATTCCATATCACAAAATGGTTTATTATTAGATTCAAATACCTATTCAAAAATTTTAGGTCAAGATTATAATTTTAGAAATGTATTCATACATTCAACATAGTTTTACATAACAACTTAGTTTCAAAATAGTTTTTTAAATTCAAATATATATATATATATATATATATACATATATAGTAGTTTAACTTAAAATATAACAGTTTGACTGAAAATAGTTGCTTATAGAATAATACGAAAAAAAGTAGTATAAGAGAAAATACTTTAAATCGAAACATAAAATAATGCTAATTAAAAAAAAGAATAAAAAGGTTTTTTTCCTCTTAAAGCATTTGAACCCAATTCCAAGTTTTTAAATTTTCACTTTAATACATTATATATCTCATATCATTAATTCAAATTCCAATTTTCAATTCGAAATCTATATATTTCACTTTAAATGGTTTAAGTCCCAGTTTCCAATTTAATCGTATTATATTAAATTGATTCAAAACTTAAATCTCAAACTTCAGAGACTCAACACTTGGAATGATCTAATTTGTATAAATTTAAATTAAATCTTAATTTCAAGTTTTAAGTTTATAACTAAAAAATTTAAGTTAAGATTTATTTATCGATTTCACTTAACAAATTCAAATTCATAATTTTTGAAACATTTTCGTTTGACCAAATTTGGGGTTTATGATTTGATTTAAAACCCTATGGCCAAAGTGATCGTTTAATTCAAATTTTATTTTCATGAGTATATATCATTTCACCTCATAACAAAGGTCATATGTATATACACTTTAACCTATTTCATAATTTACGTAATCAATACCCAATTAATGTATATCAGAACATACAAATTTTCAAGGTTAAACATGGTGACAACATGGACACATCATTGTTAATAATACTAGAAATACAACCAATCAAATATTACATCATCTGAAAAGCATACATATGCAATCATTATATGATTGATTAATACCGCAACAGTTATCAAATATCAATGTTTAAGTAGAAGTTAAATTTCAATGGAAATGAAATGTCAGTTTACTATTAATTCAATTAAAAATATTCAAATTTAATTTAACATATATTTCATTTTTCGAATAGCCAATCAAAATAACATGTTTTATTTTATGTAATAACCCTAATTTCGATAGATCAATTTTTTTTTTCAAAATTCTAATCTATCGAAACTCGTGTTGGTTTGCTCTAGTATCCTGCAGAGAAGACAGAGACATAAAACATGCCAGAGTTTAGAAAATATCTCACAGTGGAATGGATAAAATATAATGTAATCAAAATATAGCCTTACCGTACAAATAATCCTGGCTAACTAGCATCCAAAGCTATCATGTCTCTGCCACAAATCTAACCGGCGAGTATGTTATGAGGAGGGGTCAGAACACAAGTTCTGGTGACTGGATTTAAACCATACACTTTGGATAATCCTACATATACCGTTCAGTCATATTTTCTTATTTGTTAGGTTACTTAAGTTAACAGCACTCAAGGCTTACACACACGTCATACCCATTTACTTCCCCGTGGATTAACCTAATACAGTATATATGTAGCTGCCCCCAATATTAAAGTACACCCCAATGTACCCCACTTGCACGGTTTCCATCGTAGTACCACCGAAATATACACAGTCCCTCATACTACGCTGGAGTGACGTACGAATCTCTATATAAAAATGTAATGTTCCGCATATATTTGTCAATTCTATGCTACGTAAGCGTATGGACTGCCACCTTCGATCGAATCAGATTCCATACCAGAGTAATGCCTTCCAGTCTACGACACACCACCCAGAGCAGTCATGCGTGTACCTAGCCTTTCCCATGTATGAATCGTTAATTGTGGCTCGATGCCTTAACCGCACATCCTCTAATGTGCACCGAGTTCTATGGCAGGGCGATACAAGAAACAAGGAACTCGGTCAGGAGCTTTTCCATATCTGTATAGGCCCGCCTTTAAGAGCCTCAAAATACAGATATTTCTATGGTCTGTTTTACATGGTGGCTATGGCCCACCTCGGTCTCCCTCTCAACTAGTAAAGACTACAAGAGCTAAGCGACATTCCCCTAACAACAAACAATCAAAACATCCAGTTGGCGTCTCCCATTAACCATCGTACCTCGATAGTGGAAGGTGAATGGACTATTGGGTTTAGCTCTAGTCTTTTCGCATCCCACTAGTTTTCGATGACGGGTACCTGACGATCTACTATCCTTATTGGTTGTGACCCTCTGCCTCCCTGTTGAGGCAACCGCCGAATCAACCTAATGTCACCTCGTCACAGCATTCTGACTGCAAAGCAATTTTGCAGTCAAGGCCCACCCACCTGGTAGTTACGCGCAAACCCAACCTTTCAGAGCATAGCCTAAACATCTTCCACTACACAGAGGACTACCAGGAGCACCTTACGTACCTCATGAAGCCGCATGCTTCCCCTTCCAGTCCTTCGGAGCCGAAAGAATAATCAGATGAATGTGCGCTCCCCTCGTGCCTCATGACACCACGATGATCTACCCCATTGGGTTATTCACCCTCAAACATATGGACTGGTACAAGCGCCTCGTTTTAATGTGTCATTAGACCCTATGTCTAAACATACTTTTACGCGCTTTCTTTACCTTGCTAGGTTTCCATTTAACTTGGTTATCCCCATTCACATTGACTTCTTATTCAAGTTACCAAGTTTCTCTTGCTTATTAATTTCAATCATATAACTTTACCTATTTAAGTTTATTAATAAGCCCACAACATGTTATTCTCTAGACTGTGGTCCAAGGTCTGTAATCCACAATCCCTTTCATATTCTTGTTTGACTCAAGGTTACAATAACATGTTTTACATAATCTGTAATTAACTATATCTCAATTCACATGTTTTAAATTTAACATGTCACTTATCATTTATGATTAAATATAACTTATTTCATATAAGTTTACCTCACCCTTTCCCATTTAATCATAATTCCATCTTTCAATGTAACTACAACTTATCGTTGTTTACTTATTAACTTAGTTCTCTTAACTGTGGTCCACTAATAAATTTCTCTTCCCATAAATATAACTTATGTTGTCTTCAATCATAGATTTTAGATTCTTGTTCTTATAAATAACTTAATTCACAATTAAGTATAACTTGTCTCCTTACATAAGTTATTACATTCCCTTTATCGTTTATTATAACCTAAGTTATAATTTTTACTTGTCCCTAGGACAAGCCTAAACATGTTATTCTTATCAGCAGATTTCATAATTCCAAGTTTATAGATTACTTAATTTATTATTAAGTACAACTTCTTACATTTCATAAACTTTCCCTTTTTTCTCTATTTATTACAAACAACTGGTTTCAGTTTTCCCAATTTACTGCCCATTTACTGATTACTTAATTTATAGTTAAGCGCCACTTATCTCATTTCATCAGTTACCTCATGTCCTTACTAGTTTATTATAACCTAAGTTATAATTTTCACTTGTCTGTAGGACAAGTCTACCTATTATACAACATTCTCATTAAAGTAATTTATTTATAATAGGTTATTATTATTCCCCTTTTATTCCCTTTCCTTTACTGTTGTAATTAGCTTTCATTCAATTCCATTTATTTTCATTAATTACAATTAATGATGCTTAATAGTCCTTCCATTTGCATATATTTATACATATGTTTATGTACTAGACCTCTCACATTAAGCCTACACTTGTGGATGCTGGATTTGCCAGGAGGTGTAACAACCCGGAAAATCTGGGCCAGTTTAAAATTTTTTATTTGGCAATTTTATCGAATTTTGATTATTTAAAATGAATTATTTTAAATAATATCGACGAGAAATTTATTTAGAATTGAAATTCGACGTATATATTATATACGTCGTCGTTAGAATATATAATAATTATATATAATTATAAAAGGAATTGAAAATGGCGCGGTAGTTCGAAAATTCGATTTCTAATTTCAAATGAATATACAGAATTCAATATAAGTCAGAATTGAACGGAACAAGAAATATTTGAATCTGTATAACTATATCTTTGTAACGAAGTTAACAAACTGGGATTTCATCTTAGAAATGATAAGATATGTCCAGTTTAAAATTAGAAATAGTCGCTGTGGAATTTATATATATTTTTATATATATAAGGCCCTTAAAAATAGCCGTTTTGCAAACGACCTCGGATTTCGACGAAACCAGTTTTGTTGGGTCCGTGGTGTTAAGTTGTTGCTAGATTCCAAATTTCATAATTTTTCGAATCAATATGTGAGCGTAGCAAAGGAAAACGCGTTTGACCCGTTTCAGTTGATTTTAATCGACTGGAAATTGGCCATTTTTCAAACGGTCTCAGAATTCGTCGAAACTAGTTTTGTTAGGACCGTATCGTCAATACGAAGCTAGAAAATATTTTTCTGGAATTTTTCTAGTTAGTATGTGACCCCGGTAATTTGAAATGTACGTTTAAAATTCAATATAGTGATTTAAATGTAAATTTAACGGAAACTGATTCAAACAGACGAATCAGCTTGCGATACATATCCCATTGTGTTCGGAATGGGGGTTAAACGCTATGGACGACAGGCGGTGGACCTCGTTTCGAGGTCGTATGTAAAAGTCAACCCTTTGGCAAAAATAAATAATTAAATAATAAAATAAAATAATAATAATAATAAAAAAAAAATCCCTCCTATTCTTCTTCGTTGGCCCCCCCCCGATTCCTCATTCATACCAGATAAAAAAAAAAAAAAACCTAATCTAAATCGCGCCGCCGCCCTGGGGCCCAGGAGCCACCGACGACCGCCTCGCCAGTCTCCACCGGAGCTCCCCTTCTCGTTTCCATCCATCTCCTCCACCCTCAGCTCGCGCGAGCCCCCTAGCCATAGCCGACATCGAATCCAAGCCCGAGACCCCTCGACGAAGCCGACGCCCCCCCTCCTCCGAACCCTCGACGAAGCCGACGCGTCCCCCCCTTCGACTGACGAACAAGCACAGCGCCCCCCCCCCCCCCCGTAAGTTTTTTTTATTTATTTATTTTTACTTTTGTTAAAACTAATTTCAAAAACTGATTTCTTTATATATTTCAAAAAAAAAAACTGAATTTGAAAAAGATTGAAAAACTGATTTTGTTTAAATTATAAAAAACTGATTTTAATTATAAAAAAATATATATAAAACTGATTTGTTTTTAAAAAAAAAAAAGTATCAAACTGTTTTTAATTTTATTTAAAGTGAAAACTGAATTTTATTTATAGTGAAAACTGAATTTTATTTAAAGTTAAAACTTATTTTGTTTAGGATTTTAAAACTGAAATTTTAATAAAGATTTAAAACTGATTCTTTATTTTAAAAAGGTTTTAAAAAGATTTGAATTTTTAAAAAGGTAAAAGATTTAAACTTTGAAAAGTAAAAGAAAAGATTAGATCTTTGAAATGGAAAAGGCGGAATCTATTTGAAATAAAAATTCGATTTTTATATATTGAACTTTGAAATAAAAATTCGATTTTTATATATTGAACTTTGAATAATTCGATTTTTATATATTGAACTTTGAAATAAAAATTCGATTTTTATATATTGAACTTTGAAATAAAAATTCGATTTTTATATATTGAACTTTGAAATAAAAATTCGATTTTTATATATTGAACTTTGAAATAAAAATTCGATTTTTATATATTGAACTTTGAAATAAAAATTCGATTTCTATATATTGAACTTTGAAATAAAAATTCGATTTTTATATATTGAACTTTGAAATAAAAATTCGATTTTTATATATATAGTGGCCTTGGGCAACGAAGGTGACAAAAGGGCGAAACGACGAAGATTTCTATAAATGAAGAGTCAAGATGATTGGATAGCTATAGGTGAGAATTTCTCACCTTTCAATTTATTTTTCTAGTTATATATATACTAGGATGCAGACGGTGCTTAGTAGCACCCGACACAATCGTCCACAGACCATGGACTTGTTTGTTTGACTGTTTGGTGATTGATTGCGATATTGGTTTGAATGTGGTTTGTGGTGTGAAAAAATCGAATCGATAAATTGGTTAGGATTAGACGTGCGTCGTTATAAGGCGAAGGAGTAAGGCTAGGTTAGACCCTTACTCCAAATTTTGTGGTTTGCATAACGAATTGATTTGATTGATGTGTGAATGGCGTGGGCCTTCACTAGACCGGGGATAAGGCTAGGCCTCGTCCCGTTTCTAGTATCGTGCCGTTATGCCACCGAAATTTTCTAAAATATGTTAGAAAAATAAAAATATCATTTTATTGAATAAATGAATTGAATAGAAATTCATAGGTTGAAATAAAATGTTTTATCGTTAAAAATATATTTTTTAACGTGAATATGAAAATAGTGAAGTGAATAAATAAATATTCATTTACAAACCAGATGGTTTGTTTATGTACACTTATTTGAATGACATTGATTGGGACGATAAATTTTACACATCGCCCAACTGCACAACTAAAATCTGTGTTTGATTGTTTGAAACCCCACACGGGTGTTAGGATGAAATTTGAAGTTCACTCATCCTGATTGATTAAATATGTCGATCGATTGATTGACAGGCTGTTATGAGCGTTGAATATCTATATTTGATGCTTATACAGTGTAGTGCACTTTGGTTGATGGTTGATTATTTTCAATGTTATTATATACATGTGTTGTATGAAAATCCATATAATTAATTTTATATGGTGATAGATTGGGCCTCATTCCAATCGTGAAAATAAAGAATATTTTGATAATAACAAATATTTTGATAATAGGAAATATTTGAAATAGAATATTTGAAAATAGAAATTTATGAAGCCGTGTTGATTAGATTGACGCCATTTTGACGTAAACGATATTTATATCGATTTTATTCATTTTAAAAATGAATATTGAAAAGTAATCTCGAAAACGATTTCGAAATGAATTGAATTGAAAACGATTTCGAAATGAATTGAATTGAAAACGATTTCGAAATGAATTGAAAACGATTTCGAAATGAATTGAATATATAACGATTTCGAAATGAATTGAATATATAACGATTTCGAAATGAATTGAATATATAACGAATTCAAATTGAATTGAAAACGATTTCGAAATGAATTGAATTGAAAACGATTTCGAAATGAAATGAATTGAAAACGAATTCAAATTGAATTGAAAACGATTTCGAAATGAAATGAATTGAAAACGAATTCAAATTGAATTGAAAACGATTTCGAAATGAATTGAATTGAAAACGATTTCGAAATGAATTGAATTGAAAACGATTTCGAAATGAATTGAATTGAAAACGATTTCGAAATGAATTGAATTGAAAACGATTTCGAAATGAATTGAATTGAAAACGAATTGAAATGAATTCAAATTGAATTGAAATTTGAATCGAATAGAAATGAATTTTGAAACGAATTTATAAAGAAGAATTCAATTTTGATTTGAATTGAAAAGGAAGTTGAAATTGCTTTTGAAACGAATTTAAAACTATTTATATAATTCGTTTTAAATAGAAATCGACGAAGTATATATTATATATATTATATATATAATATAATGGCCTGAATAGAACGCGCCGCGCCGCGGCAGTTCGTGAATTTCGACCATTTATTTCAAACGGACATTGCGGGAGATCCGACCGTCGGATTCTCCTAAAACCGGAACCGTTGGGTTCGTATCGAAAAGAGCTTTCTAAAGAATATTAGAAATTAGAAATCTAACGGTTGGATTTGGAATTATGTCCAAATCAAATTCGAAAAAGGTCGCTGTAAGTGCAGTTCGATGGCCATTGTTGGAAATCGACTGAACGGGCCTTGATAAAATTATTAAAAATAGTAATAATTTGTGTAAAATCATAAGAAATGATTTAGAAAGAATTGGGATGAAAAACTCCATATTTGAAAAGATAAAAATAGATTTTTATCGAAATAAACTAGTTTTGAACTAGAATTATAATTCTATTTATTTTTAAATAAATAAATTGAATTCGAAATGGGTTTGAAAATAACCAATATTTCCAATGAATGCATTGGAGTGGATTTGAATCGAAATTGTCTTCGGAATATTTCGATGTTGGAATTTGTGATTATACGGATGTTGTTACGGAAATTTGAAAGATATATATTTATATCGTTATTTCCAATACGACATTTGTTAATCGTAGAATTTGATATTGAATATAAGCCGATATATTTTCTATTCAGAGCCTTATATTGAATATCAAAATGTGATTTGGGTTTGTCGTGAATGGTGTCTTCACTAACACTGTTCTTGAACCCAGTTGAGAAAAGATTAAATCTTTTTATTTAGATTTAATGAAGTGTACCAATTAAATAATATTTAATTGGAATTGAATTGATATTGATTTTTGGGTTTATCGTGAACAGTGTTTTAAATAACACTTGTTCTTTAACCCGATAATTAATCGAATGTGATTTGGGTTTGTCGTGAATGGTGTCTTCAGTAACACTGTTCTTGAACCCAGTTGAGAAAAGATTAAATCTTTTTATTTAGATTTAATGAAGTGTACCAATTAAATGATATTTAATT
Source organism: Allium sativum (assembly GCA_030737875.1). Taxonomy (NCBI): domain Eukaryota; kingdom Viridiplantae; phylum Streptophyta; class Magnoliopsida; order Asparagales; family Amaryllidaceae; genus Allium; species Allium sativum. Next base: position 136,168,718 of record CM060922.1, on the reverse strand, counting down.
GGAATTGAATTGGTATTGATTTTTGGGTTTATCGTGAACAGTGTTTTAAATAACACTTGTTCTTTAACCCGATAATTAATGGAATGGGATTTTGGGTTTATCGTGAATCGTGTTTTAAATGACACTGATTCTTTAACCCAGATAATGATTAAAACTAAGTGGAGTTTTAATGAATCTTTAATTAGATTGAAAAGATCGAGAATGGAGTATCACCAGTTTTGCTCCAGGCGATAGTTAAATCTTTAATTAGATTTGAACGTGAAATTTAGAAACTAACTGTCGGTTAGCCAAGCAGAATGGTTTTCTGGATATTGATCTGATGTTGGTTTCGGCCTTCGGGGTTAATATTTGGGGAATTATTCTCTTGATTAATTTACGGTTAGTGACTAATGAATTGGAATGAGGCGTATGTTGTGTTTGTGTAACACTTATTTAAAATATACGCGAGTTATTCGGAAAGACCGGGTTTATCCCATTCTGAATAACTGATACGACGATAAGTCGAAGATGAAGACGATGGTCGAAGACCGGAGGTCTTCACGTCGTTTGGGTGATAACTGATGATCTTGATTGGGCTGTACACCCAAGAAGATGGAAACAGTTAGTGATCGTCCAGACGTACTTGGAGATCGATGGATATGTGGGGTACTAGGTGCCTCCGGTTTCGTTCAGACCCAGAACGGACTTGTAAATGGACTGTGTGTCTGACATTGGATTTCATTCTGTGTGACTGATATCGGTTGCATAGAGTGGTTTGCCTGTGTGGCATGCTAAGATGCAAATGATCGAGGCTTCTGTTGAAAAGCAAAGTCTTGTGGTGATGATCAAAGCACGGCCTTTGTGGCGTAGCTTTGTGTAACGTTTACCTCGCGTGTTTCACACCCGGTATGAACCAAAAACGGGAGACGGACCTCAGGGAGGGCATGCGTTTTCTTCTAGCTAGAAAGTGGCGTCAGTGGTTTTACACGCCCTGACGAGTTTGACTTATGTGGTTGTTGCTGTTGCGAGGCGCCTCGGATTGATCGGTCGTTCTCGAACCGATGGAGTCATTTGTTGGCTCATTGACACCCCAAAGGGTGGGGAAACGTAGTGTTCAGGCATTTTAATCCACATCGGTGGACCGGCCCTGACGATCCAAAGGCTTGACTGAGTACTTGCCTGAGACACGGGCTAGAGCGTCTCGAATCGGTTGAGGACTATCTTTTGCCTCGGTTCATAGAAGGAAATCCAATTTCCAAATACGTGACTTTGCGGTTTGATTTGTAAACCTATATATGGCGACATGATATATGGTACCCATGCCGCCTATGATTGATACTTATGATTTGAAGTTGTTTTATACACTATGCACTTATTATAGTATCAAATGATTTGTTTTAAAACGTATCAAGCATTCTTTGGCTGTTATAAGGGAAAACCCTATCCCCCGGCTTGCGTTGCATTGTGTGATAGGACCTGGGTCTTATAAAAGCTTCATTTTTCTTTATTTAGCATTGCGCTGTTTGTTTTATGCACTGGTATTCTTGGGAGGAAACCCGTTCCGTGTTATACGGCGTGGTCCCTTGATTTACCTAACTTTAAAAACAAAGATTAATAACTGTTTTAGTTCTCACACCAGTCACATGACTGACCGGGAGTTTATTGTTTTAACCTAAACTCTGGGTGCCCTTATTTTGACACGGGCAGCTAGTAGTTTTGGTTTTGCAGATTTATATTCACAGGATCCTGGTTTACAGCTGGAACGATATCCGGAAAGCTTTGTATCCGTATATCTACTTCTAGTTGTATATTGTATTATTTTCCGCTGCTATGTATTTAAATGTAATTTAAATCTCTGATATTTCTGTGTAATATTCATTTATACTCTGTATATTCTTGTAATCTGATGCATTGTTGTAATATACAATGAAATGTTCTTCTGTATGGGTTCTGCTGTGGTTTGTTCTCGAACTATCCGACGCTTTCCTTTACGGGGAAGTTGCGGGTCTTTACAGTTGGTATCAGAGCTTTGGTTTACAAAGCAGAGAACAAGACACATTAGGACCATACGAAAGAATTCATCAGATATTGGATTAGCAATATCCAATGGGAATGACTCGTTAGAGATGGGATCAGTAGTATCCTAGAACGAGTGTGAAGAGTATATTTTTAAAGTGAAAACAAATTTTATTTTGAAAATTTAAATCAATTATTCGTAGTTGATTATTTATTTATATTGATGTGGACAATCCAGTATATGTAGATTTTGCGTATACGTCTGATCCGCGTATATTCGAAGTTTTAATATACCGGGTAGATATAGAACCGCACTCTAGTAGCCCGACAATGTTCTGATGGTGGTTCGAAACATCATCAGCATTTATTTTCGAGTGACGAAGGTGTGATTTCTATATATTTCCATTAGACTGGTGTGAGAACCAAAACTTATATAGTTAGCAACACATTGTTGTGAATTGGCATCAAAAACATGATTTTAGCTTATATATCAAAATTATGAATTTGAAAACTCTAATTCACTAATTGATTGATGTTTGTGTTGTTTGTTTAGTTGTTTGATAATTTTGAACCAATATGCCTAATTTGATCGAATATTGAACTATATTGAAAATTGGTCGCATTTGCTTGCATATATGTACTTACCTTGAACAGGTCATAGCAAGGAGGCTAGAGCCAGAGAATAAAATTTGTTTGCCCGACAAATAGGTACATGTTTACAACATAATTTCCTGTTTTGTTTGGGTGATGATGATTTTGTGAGCCTATTGGCTAGCCGCTTGGCTTTTTCTTTTTCTTTTTGAGATCTGAAGGACCGGGGAAGCTATTTGAAATTCCCCGATGCTCCCGGTGCAGGGAAGGTTATGGCGAAATTTTTCAAAAATTTAGGGTGTTAGCCAAATTTTTGAGATTTTGGAAATTCTCAGAAACTAAAGAGTTGGAGAATGGAAGTCAGATCGAGCGTAGAGTTGAATAATCAAACCACTTTCGACTTTGTTCCTTTTCGGGGACGAAAAGTTTTAAGTGGGGGAGATTGTAACAACCCGGAAAATCTGGGCCAGTTTAAAATTTTTTATTTGGCAATTTTATCGAATTTTGATTATTTAAAATGAATTATTTTAAATAATATCGACGAGAAATTTATTTAGAATTGAAATTCGACGTATATATTATATACGTCGTCGTTAGAATATATAATAATTATATATAATTATAAAAGGAATTGAAAATGGCGCGGTAGTTCGAAAATTCGATTTCTAATTTCAAATGAATATACAGAATTCAATATAAGTCAGAATTGAACGGAACAAGAAATATTTGAATCTGTATAACTATATCTTTGTAACGAAGTTAACAAACTGGGATTTCATCTTAGAAATGATAAGATATGTCCAGTTTAAAATTAGAAATAGTCGCTGTGGAATTTATATATATTTTTATATATATAAGGCCCTTAAAAATAGCCGTTTTGCAAACGACCTCGGATTTCGACGAAACCAGTTTTGTTGGGTCCGTGGTGTTAAGTTGTTGCTAGATTCCAAATTTCATAATTTTTCGAATCAATATGTGAGCGTAGCAAAGGAAAACGCGTTTGACCCGTTTCAGTTGATTTTAATCGACTGGAAATTGGCCATTTTTCAAACGGTCTCAGAATTCGTCGAAACTAGTTTTGTTAGGACCGTATCGTCAATACGAAGCTAGAAAATATTTTTCTGGAATTTTTCTAGTTAGTATGTGACCCCGGTAATTTGAAATGTACGTTTAAAATTCAATATAGTGATTTAAATGTAAATTTAACGGAAACTGATTCAAACAGACGAATCAGCTTGCGATACATATCCCATTGTGTTCGGAATGGGGGTTAAACGCTATGGACGACAGGCGGTGGACCTCGTTTCGAGGTCGTATGTAAAAGTCAACCCTTTGGCAAAAATAAATAATTAAATAATAAAATAATAATAATAATAATAATAATAATAAAAAAAATCCCTCCTATTCTTCTTCGTTGGCCCCCCCCCGATTCCTCATTCATACCAGATAAAAAAAAAAAAAAAAAAAAAAACCTAATCTAAATCGCGCCGCCGCCCTGGGGCCCAGGAGCCACCGACGACCGCCTCGCCAGTCTCCACCGGAGCTCCCCTTCTCATTTCCATCCATCTCCTCCACCCTCAGCTCGCGCGAGCCCCCTAGCCATAGCCGACATCGAATCCAAGCCCGAGACCCCTCGACGAAGCCGACGCCCCCCCTCCTCCGAACCCTCGACGAAGCCGACGCGTCCCCCCCTTCGACTGACGAACAAGCACAGCGCCCCCCCCCCCCCCCCCCCGTAAGTTTTTTTTATTTATTTATTTTTACTTTTGTTAAAACTAATTTCAAAAACTGATTTCTTTATATATTTCAAAAAAAAAACTGAATTTGGAAAAGATTGAAAAACTGATTTTGTTTAAATTATAAAAAACTGATTTTAATTATAAAAAAATATATATAAAACTGATTTGTTTTTTAAAAAAAAAAGTATCAAACTGTTTTTAATTTTATTTAAAGTGAAAACTGAATTTTATTTATAGTGAAAACTGAATTTTATTTAAAGTTAAAACTTATTTTGTTTAGGATTTTAAAACTGAAATTTTAATAAAGATTTAAAACTGATTCTTTATTTTAAAAAGGTTTTAAAAAGATTTGAATTTTTAAAAAGGTAAAAGATTTAAACTTTGAAAAGTAAAAGAAAAGATTAGATCTTTGAAATCGAAAAGGCGGAATCTATTTGAAATAAAAATTCGATTTTTATATATTGAACTTTGAAATAAAAATTCGATTTTTATATATTGAACTTTGAAATAAAAATTCGATTTTTATATATTGAACTTTGAAATAAAAATTCGATTTTTATATATTGAACTTTGAAATAAAAATTCGATTTTTATATATTGAACTTTGAAATAAAAATTCGATTTTTATATATTGAACTTTGAAATAAAAATTCGATTTTTATATATTGAACTTTGAAATAAAAATTCGATTTTTATATATATAGTGGCCTTGGGCAACGAAGGTGACAAAAGGGCGAAACGACGAAGATTTCTATAAATGAAGAGTCAAGATGATTGGATAGCTATAGGTGAGAATTTCTCACCTTTCAATTTATTTTTCTAGTTATATATATACTAGGATGCAGACGGTGCTTAGTAGCACCCGACACAATCGTCCACAGACCATGGACTTGTTTGTTTGACTGTTTGGTGATTGATTGCGATATTGGTTTGAATGTGGTTTGTGGTGTGAAAAAATCGAATCGATAAATTGGTTAGGATTAGACGTGCGCCGTTATAAGGCGAAGGAGTAAGGCTAGGTTAGACCCTTACTCCAAATTGTGTGGTTTGCATAACGAATTGATTTGATTGATGTGTGAATGGCGTGGGCCTTCACTAGACCGGGGATAAGGCTAGGCCTCGTCCCGTTTCTAGTATCGTGCCGTTATGCCGCCGAAATTTTCTAAAATATGTTAGAAAAATAAAAATATCATTTTATTGAATAAATGAATTGAATAGAAATTCATAGGTTGAAATAAAATGTTTTATCGTTAAAAATATATTTTTTAACGTGAATATGAAAATAGTGAAGTGAATAAATAAATATTCATTTACAAACTAGATGGTTTGTTTATGTACACTTATTTGAATGACATTGATTGGGACGATAAATTTTACACATCGCCCAACTGCACAACTAAAATCTGTTGTAACAACCCGGAAAATCTGGGCCAGTTTAAAATTTTTATTTTGGCCATTTTAGCGAATTTTGAATATTTAAAATGGATTGAATTGAAAACGATTTCGAAATGAATTGAATTGAAAACGATTTCGAAATGAATTGAATTGAAAACGATTTCGAAATGGATTGAATTGAAAACGATTTCGAAATGAATTGAATTGAAAACGATTTCGAAATGAATTGAATTGAAAACGATTTCGAAATGAATTGAATTGAAAACGAATTGAAATGAATTCAAATTGAATTGAAATTTGAATTGAATAGAAATGAATTTTGAAACGAATTTATAAAGAAGAATTCAATTTTGATTTGAATTGAAAAGGAGGTTGAAATTGCTTTTGAAACGAATTTAAAACTATTTATATAATTCGTTTTAAATAGAAATCGACGAAGTATATATTATATATATAATATAATGGCCTGAATAGAACGCGCCGCGCCGCGGCAGTTCGTGAATTTCGACCATTTATTTCAAACGGACATTGCGGGAGATCCGACCGTCGGATTCTCCTAAAACCGGAACCGTTGGGTTCGTATCGAAAAGAGCTTTCTAATGAATGTTAGAAATTTGAAATCTAACGGTTGGATTTGGAGATACGTCCAAATCAAATTCGAAAAAGGTCGCTGTAAGTGCAGTTCGATGGCCGTTAATGGAAATCGACTGTACGGGCCTTGATAAAATTATTAAAAATAGTAATAATTTGTGTAAAATCATAAGAAATGATTTAGAAAGAATTGGGATGAAAAACTCCATATTTGAAAAGATAAAAATAGATTTTTATCGAAATAGACTAGTTTTGAACTAGAATTATAATTCTATTTAATTTTAAATAAATTAACTGAATTTGAAAAGGGTTTTAAAAGTAACCAGAATTTCCAATGATTGCATTGGAGTGGATTTGAATCGAAATTGTCTTCGGAATATTTCGATGTTGGAATTCGTGATTATACAGGTGTCGTTATGGAAATTTGAAAGATATATTAATATCGTTATTTTCAATACGACATTTGTTAATCGTAGGATTTGATATTGAATATAAGCCGATATATTTTCTATTCAGAGCCTTATATTGAATATCAAATGTGATTTGGGTTTGTTGTGAATGGTGTCTTCACTAACACTGTTCTTGAACCCAGTTGAGAAAAGATTAAATCTTTTTATTTAGATTTAATGAAGTGTACCAATTAAAAATGATATTTAATTGGAATTGAATTAGTATTGATTTTTGGGTTTATCGTGAACAGTGTTTTAAATAACACTTATTCTTTAACCCGATAATTAATGGATTGATTTTTGGGTTTATCGTGGACAGTGTTTTTAAATAACACTTGTTCTTTAACCTGATAATTAATGGAATGATTTTTGGGTTTATCGTGGACAGTGTTTTTAAATAACACTTGTTCTTTAACCCGATGATTAATGAATGTGATTTTGGGTTTATCGTGAACCGTGTTTTTAAATGACACTGATTCTTTAACCCAGTCAAAGATTAAAACTAAGTGGAGTTTTAATGAATCTTTAATTAGATTGAAATGATCGAAAATGGAGTATCACCAGTTTTGCTCCAGGCGATAGTTAAATCTTTAATTAGATTTGAACGTGAAATGGTAATTGAATTTACCGATAACACTGTGGTGTTAGATATGAAGTATTACCAGTTTTACTTCATGGGATGAATAGGTTGGGATTGGGAAATTAAAACAAGTGATTACTTCGGTAAGTTTCGTTAATCCCGACTAGTTTGAATTGATATTCAAAAATAGATCTAAGAATAAATTCAAGGAATTTATCTTGGATAAAGTTAATGGGAACCTTTCCCTATGAATGTGAAATTTAGAAACTAACTGTCGGTTAGCCAAGCAGAAGGGTTTTCTGGATATTGATCTGATGTTGGTTTCGGCCTTCGGGGTTAATATTTGGGGAATTATTCTCTTGATTAATTTACGGTTAGTGACTAATGAATTGGAATGAGGCGTATGTTGTGTTTGTGTAACACTTTTATAAAATATACGCGAGTTATTCGGGAAGACCGGGTTTATCCCATTCTGAATAACTGATACGACGATAAGTCGAAGATGAAGACGATGGTCGAAGACCGGAAGTCTTCACGTCGTTTGGGTGATAACTGATGATCTTGATTGGGCTGTACACCCAAGAAGATGGAAACAGTTAGTGATCGTCCAGACGTACTTGGAGATCGATGGATATGCGGGGTACTAGGTGCCTCCGGTTTCGTTCAGACCCAGAACGGACTTGTAAAAGGACTGTGTGTCTGACATCGGATTTCATTCTGTGTGACTGATATCGGTTGCATAGGATGGTTTGCCTGTGTGGCATGCTAAGATGCAAATGATCAAGGCTTCTGTTGAAAAGCAAAGTCTTGTGGTGATGATCAAAGCACGGCCTTTGTGGCGTAGCTTTGTGTAACGTTTACTTCGCGAGTTTCACACCCGGTATGAACCAAAAACGGGAGAGGACCTCAGGGAGGACATGCGTTTCTTTCTAGCTAGAAGTGGCGTCAGTGGTTTTACACGCCCTGACGAGTTTGACTTATGTGGTTGTTGCTGTTGCGAGGCGCCTCGGATTGATCGGTCGTTCTCGAACCGATGGAGTCATTCGTTGGCTCATTTACGCCCCATAGGGCGGAGAGACGTATTGTTCAGGCACTATAATCCACTCCGTGTGGACCGGCCCTGTCGCTCCAAGGGGCAGTTGCGGCTGTTCCGGAGACATGGGCTAGATTGTCTCGAAGACGGTAAGGACGATCCCTGGCCTCGGTTCATAGAAGGAAATCCAATTTCCGAATACGTGACATTTGCGGTTTTAGTTGTAATCCTATATATGGCGACATAGTGGGATGGGGCGCTCATGCCGCCTATGATTGATACTTATGATTCGAAGTGTTTTATACACTATGCACTTATAATAGTATCAAATGATTTGTTTTAAACGTATCAAGCATTCTTTGGCTGTTATAAGGGAAAACCCTATCCTCGACTGCGTTGCATTGTGTGATGGGACCTGGGTCTTATAACAGCTTCATTTTTTTCTTTATTTAGCATTGCGCTGTTTGTTTTATGCACTGGTATTCTTGGGAGGAAACCCGTTCCGTGTTATACGGCGTGGTCCCTTGATTTACCTAATGATTTAAAATAAAGAATTATAACTGTTTTAGTTCTCACACCAGTCACATGACTGACCTGGAGTTTATTGTTTTAACCTAAACTCTGGGTGCCCTTATTTTTGACACGGGAAGCTAGTAGTTTTGGTTTTGCAGATTTATATTCACAGGATCCTGGTTTACAGCTGGAACGATATCCGGAAAGCTTTGTATCCGTATATCTACTTCTAGTTGTGTATTGTATTATTTTCCGCTGCTATGTATTTAAATGTAATTTAAATCTCTGATATTTCTGTGTAATATTTATTCATTTATACTCTGTATATTCTTGTAATCTGATGCATTGTTGTAATATACAATGAAATGTTCTTTTGTATGCGTTCTGTTTTGTCGTGTTCTCAAACGATAAGGCGTTTTCGAACGGTCTGGGTCGGTTTAGCGACTGGTTCGGACCGAGCGAGATTCCTTGCCGTCACATTTGGTATCAGAGCTTTGGTTTACAAAGCAGAGAACAAGGCACATTAGAACCTTACGAAAGAATTCATCAGATATTGGATTAGTAATATCCAATTAGAATGACTCGTTAGAGATAGGATCAGTAGTATCCTAGAACGAGTGTGAAGAGTATATTTTTGAAAATGAAAACAAATCTTTGGTTTTGAAAATTTAAATCAACTATTCGTAATTGATTATTTGTTTATATTGATTTGGACAATGCAGTATATAAAATTTTTGGGTATACGTCTGATCCACGTGTATTCGAAGTTTTAATATATTGGATAGATATAGCATCACACTCTAGTCGCCCGGAGATGATTCTACTGATGACTATATAGCATCAGTAGTGTGTGTTCGAGTTTCGAAGGTGTGATTTTCTATATATTTCCATTAGGCTGGTGTGAGAACCAAAACTTATATATAGCTAGAATTCATTGTTGTGATTTGGCATCAAAATTTGATTTTGTATATGTATCAAAATTATGAATTTGAAACTCTAAATCAACGAATTGATTGGTGTTTGTGTTGTTGGTTTATTTGTTTGCTAATTTTGAACCATTATGCCTAACTGAATCAAATATTGAATTATATTGAAGTTTGGTCGCATTTGCTTGCATATACATATATATCATTGAACAGGTCATAGCAAGGAGGCTAGAGCCAGAGAATAAAATTTGTTTGCCCGACAAATAGGTACATGTTTGCTACATAATTTACTGTTTTGTTTGGGTGATGATGATTTTGTGAGCCTATTGGCTAGCCGCTTGGCTTTTTCTTTTTCTTTTTGAGATCTGAAGGACCGGGGAAGCTATTTGAAATTCCCCGATGCTCCCGGTGCAGGGGAGGTTATGGCGAAATTTTTCAAAAATTTAGGGTGTTAGCCAAATTTTTGAAATTTTGAAATTCTCAGAAACTGAAAAGTTGGAGAATGGAAGTCAGATCGAGCGTAGTGTTGAATAATCAAACCACTTTCGACTTTGTTCCTTTTCGGGGACGAAAAGTTTTAAGTGGGGGAGATTGTAACAACCCGGAAAATCTGGGCCAGTTTAAAATTTTTATTTTGGCCATTTTAGCGAATTTTGAATATTTAAAATGGATTGAATTGAAAACGATTTCGAAATGAATTGAATTGAAAACGATTTCGAAATGAATTGAATTGAAAACGAATTGAAATGAATTCAAATTGAATTGAAATTTGAATTGAATAGAAATGAATTTTGAAACGAATTTATAAAGAAGAATTCAATTTTGATTTGAATTGAAAAGGAGGTTGAAATTGCTTTTGAAACGAATTTAAAACTATTTATATAATTCGTTTTAAATAGAAATCGACGAAGTATATATTATATATATTATATATATAATATAATGGCCTGAATAGAACGCGCCGCGCCGCGGCAGTTCGTGAATTTCGACCATTTATTTCAAACGGACATTGCGGGAGATCCGACCGTCGGATTCTCCTAAAACCGGAACCGTTGGGTTCGTATCGAAAAGAGCTTTCTAATGAATGTTAGAAATTTGAAATCTAACGGTTGGATTTGGAGATACGTCCAAATCAAATTCGAAAAAGGTCGCTGTAAGTGCAGTTCGATGGCCGTTAATGGAAATCGACTGTACGGGCCTTGATAAAATTATTAAAAATAGTAATAATTTGTGTAAAATCATAAGAAATGATTTAGAAAGAATTGGGATGAAAAACTCCATATTTGAAAAGATAAAAATAGATTTTTATCGAAATAGACTAGTTTTGAACTAGAATTATAATTCTATTTAATTTTAAATAAATAAACTGAATTTGAAAAGGGTTTTAAAAGTAACCAGAATTTCCAATGATTGCATTGGAGTGGATTTGAATCGAAATTGTCTTCGGAATATTTCGATGTTGGAATTCGTGATTATACAGGTGTCGTTATGGAAATTTGAAAGATATATTAATATCGTTATTTTCAATACGACATTTGTTAATCGTAGGATTTGATATTGAATATAAGCCGATATATTTTCTATTCAGAGCCTTATATTGAATATCAAATGTGATTTGGGTTTGTCGTGAATGGTGTCTTCACTAACACTGTTCTTGAACCCAGTTGAGAAAAGATTAAATCTTTTTATTTAGATTTAATGAAGTGTACCAATTAAAAATGATATTTAATTGGAATTGAATTAGTATTGATTTTTGGGTTTATCGTGAACAGTGTTTTAAATAACACTTGTTCTTTAACCCGATAATTAATGGATTGATTTTTGGGTTTATCGTGGACAGTGTTTTTAAATAACACTTGTTCTTTAACCTGATAATTAATGGAATGATTTTTGGGTTTATCGTGGACAGTGTTTTTAAATAACACTTGTTCTTTAACCCGATGATTAATGAATGTGATTTTGGGTTTATCGTGAACCGTGTTTTTAAATGACACTGATTCTTTAACCCAGTCAAAGATTAAAACTAAGTGGAGTTTTAATGAATCTTTAATTAGATTGAAATGATCGAAAATGGAGTATCACCAGTTTTGCTCCAGGCGATAGTTAAATCTTTAATTAGATTTGAACGTGAAATGGTAATTGAATTTACCGATAACACTGTGGTGTTAGATATGAAGTATTACCAGTTTTACTTCATGGGATGAATAGGTTGGGATTGGGAAATTAAAACAAGTGATTACTTCGGTAAGTTTCGTTAATCCCGACTAGTTTGAATTGATATTCAAAAATAGATCTAAGAATAAATTCAAGGAATTTATCTTGGATAAAGTTAATGGGAGCCTTTCCCTATGAATGTGAAATTTAGAAACTAACTGTCGGTTAGCCAAGCAGAAGGGTTTTCTGGATATTGATCTGATGTTGGTTTCGGCCTTCGGGGTTAATATTTGGGGAATTATTCTCTTGATTAATTTACGGTTAGTGACTAATGAATTGGAATGAGGCGTATGTTGTGTTTGTGTAACACTTTTATAAAATATACGCGAGTTATTCGGGAAGACCGGGTTTATCCCATTCTGAATAACTGATACGACGATAAGTCGAAGATGAAGACGATGGTCGAAGACCGGAAGTCTTCACGTCGTTTGGGTGATAACTGATGATCTTGATTGGGCTGTACACCCAAGAAGATGGAAACAGTTAGTGATCGTCCAGACGTACTTGGAGATCGATGGATATGCGGGGTACTAGGTGCCTCCGGTTTCGTTCAGACCCAGAACGGACTTGTAAAAGGACTGTGTGTCTGACATCGGATTTCATTCTGTGTGACTGATATCGGTTGCATAGGATGGTTTGCCTGTGTGGCATGCTAAGATGCAAATGATCAAGGCTTCTGTTGAAAAGCAAAGTCTTGTGGTGATGATCAAAGCACGGCCTTTGTGGCGTAGCTTTGTGTAACGTTTACTTCGCGAGTTTCACACCCGGTATGAACCAAAAACGGGAGAGGACCTCAGGGAGGACATGCGTTTCTTTCTAGCTAGAAGTGGCGTCAGTGGTTTTACACGCCCTGACGAGTTTGACTTATGTGGTTGTTGCTGTTGCGAGGCGCCTCGGATTGATCGGTCGTTCTCGAACCGATGGAGTCATTCGTTGGCTCATTTACGCCCCATAGGGCGGAGAGACGTATTGTTCAGGCACTATAATCCACTCCGTGTGGACCGGCCCTGTCGCTCCAAGGGGCAGTTGCGGCTGTTCCGGAGACATGGGCTAGATTGTCTCGAAGACGGTAAGGATGATCCCTGGCCTCGGTTCATAGAAGGAAATCCAATTTCCGAATACGTGACATTTGCGGTTTTAGTTGTAATCCTATATATGGCGACATAGTGGGATGGGGCGCTCATGCCGCCTATGATTGATACTTATGATTCGAAGTGTTTTATACACTATGCACTTATAATAGTATCAAATGATTTGTTTTAAACGTATCAAGCATTCTTTGGCTGTTATAAGGGAAAACCCTATCCTCGACTGCGTTGCATTGTGTGATGGGACCTGGGTCTTATAACAGCTTCATTTTTTTCTTTATTTAGCATTGCGCTGTTTGTTTTATGCACTGGTATTCTTGGGAGGAAACCCGTTCCGTGTTATACGGCGTGGTCCCTTGATTTACCTAATGATTTAAAATAAAGAATTATAACTGTTTTAGTTCTCACACCAGTCACATGACTGACCTGGAGTTTATTGTTTTAACCTAAACTCTGGGTGCCCTTATTTTTGACACGGGCAGCTAGTAGTTTTGGTTTTGCAGATTTATATTCACAGGATCCTGGTTTACAGCTGGAACGATATCCGGAAAGCTTTGTATCCGTATATCTACTTTTAGTTGTGTATTGTATTATTTTCCGCTGCTATGTATTTAAATGTAATTTAAATCTCTGATATTTCTGTGTAATATTTATTCATTTATACTCTGTATATTCTTGTAATCTGATGCATTGTTGTAATATACAATGAAATGTTCTTTTGTATGCGTTCTGTTTTGTCGTGTTCTCAAACGATAAGGCGTTTTCGAACGGTCTGGGTCGGTTTAGCGACTGGTTCGGACCGAGCGAGATTCCTTGCCGTCACATCTGTGTTTGATTGTTTGAAACCCCACACGGGTGTTGGGATGAAATTTGAAGTTCACTCATCCTGATTGATTAAATATGTCGATCGATTGATTGACAGGCTGTTATGAGCGTTGAATATCTATATTTGATGCTTATACAGTGTAGTGCACTTTGGTTGATGGTTGATTATTTTCAATGTTATTATATACATGTGTTGTATGAAAATCCATATAATTAATTTTATATGGTGATAGATTGGGCCTCATTCCAATCGTGAAAATAAAGAATATTTTGATAATAACAAATATTTTGATAATAGGAAATATTTGAAATAGAATATTTGAAAATAGAAATTTATGAAGCCGTGTTGATTAGATTGACGCCATTTTGACGTAAACGATATTTATATCGATTTTATTCATTTTAAAAATGAATATTGAAAAGTAATCTCGAAAACGATTTCGAAATGAATTGAATTGAAAACAATTTCGAAACGAATTGAATTGAAAACGATTTCGAAATGAATTGAAAACGATTTCGAAATGAATTGAATATATAACGATTTCGAAATGAATTGAATATATAACGATTTCGAAATGAATTGAATATATAACGAATTCAAATTGAATTGAAAACGATTTCGAAATGAATTGAATTGAAAACGATTTCGAAATGAAATGAATTGAAAACGAATTCAAATTGAATTGAAAACGATTTCGAAATGAAATGAATTGAAAACGAATTCAAATTGAATTGAAAACGATTTTGAAATGAATTGAATTGAAAACGATTTCGAAATGAATTGAATTGAAAACGATTTCGAAATGAATTGAATTGAAAACGATTTCGAAATGAATTGAATTGAAAACGATTTCGAAATGAATTGAATTGAAAACGAATTGAAATGAATTCAAATTGAATTGAAATTTGAATCGAATAGAAATGAATTTTGAAACGAATTTATAAAGAAGAATTCAATTTTGATTTGAATTGAAAAGGAAGTTGAAATTGCTTTTGAAACGAATTTAAAACTATTTATATAATTCGTTTTAAATAGAAATCGACGAAGTATATATTATATATATAATATAATGGCCTGAATAGAACGCGCCGCGCCGCGGCAGTTCGTGAATTTCGACCATTTATTTCAAACGGACATTGCGGGAGATCCGACCGTCGGATTCTCCTAAAACCGGAACCGTTGGGTTCGTATCGAAAATAGCTTTCTAAAGAATATTAGAAATTAGAAATCTAACGGTTGGATTTGGAATTATGTCCAAATCAAATTCGAAAAAGGTCGCTGTAAGTGCAGTTCGATGGCCATTGTTGGAAATCGACTGAACGAGCCTTGATAAAATTATTAAAAATAGTAATAATTTGTGTAAAATCATAAGAAATGATTTAGAAAGAATTGGGATGAAAAACTCCATATTTGAAAAGATAAAAATAGATTTTTATCGAAATAAACTAGTTTTGAACTAGAATTATAATTCTATTTATTTTTAAATAAATAAATTGAATTCGAAATGGGTTTGAAAATAACCAATATTTCCAATGAATGCATTGGAGTGGATTTGAATCGAAATTGTCTTCGGAATATTTCGATGTTGGAATTTGTGATTATACGGATGTTGTTACGGAAATTTGAAAGATATATATTTATATCGTTATTTCCAATACGACATTTGTTAATCGTAGAATTTGATATTGAATATAAGCCGATATATTTTCTATTCAGAGCCTTATATTGAATATCAAAATGTGATTTGGGTTTGTCGTGAATGGTGTCTTCACTAACACTGTTCTTGAACCCAGTTGAGAAAAGATTAAATCTTTTTATTTAGATTTAATGAAGTGTACCAATTAAATAATATTTAATTGGAATTGAATTGATATTGATTTTTGGGTTTAGCGTGAACAGTGTTTTAAATAACACTTGTTCTTTAACCCGATAATTAATCGAATGTGATTTGGGTTTGTCGTGAATGGTGTCTTCAGTAACACTGTTCTTGAACCCAGTTGAGAAAATATTAAATCTTTTTATTTAGATTTAATGAAGTGTACCAATTAAATGATATTTAATTGGAATTGAATTGGTATTGATTTTTGGGTTTATCGTGAACAGTGTTTTAAATAACACTTGTTCTTTAACCCGATAATTAATGGAATGGGATTTTGGGTTTATCGTGAATCGTGTTTTAAATGACACTGATTCTTTAACCCAGATAATGATTAAAACTAAGTGGAGTTTTAATGAATCTTTAATTAGATTGAAAAGATCGAGAATGGAGTATCACCAGTTTTGCTCCAGGCGATAGTTAAATCTTTAATTAGATTTGAACGTGAAATTTAGAAACTAACTGTCGGTTAGCCAAGCAGAATGGTTTTCTGGATATTGATCTGATGTTGGTTTCGGCCTTCGGGGTTAATATTTGGGGAATTATTCTCTTGATTAATTTACGGTTAGTGACTAATGAATTGGAATGAGGCGTATGTTGTGTTTGTGTAACACTTATTTAAAATATACGCGAGTTATTCGGAAAGACCGGGTTTATCCCATTCTGAATAACTGATACGACGATAAGTCGAAGATGAAGACGATAGTCGAAGACCGGAGGTCTTCACGTCGTTTGGGTGATATCTGATGATCTTGATTGGGCTGTACACCCAAGAAGATGGAAACAGTTAGTGATCGTCCAGACGTACTTGGAGATCGATGGATATGTGGGGTACTAGGTGCCTCCGGTTTCGTTCAGACCCAGAACGGACTTGTAAATGGACTGTGTGTCTGACATTGGATTTCATTCTGTGTGACTGATATCGGTTGCATAGAGTGGTTTGCCTGTGTGGCATGCTAAGATGCAAATGATCGAGGCTTCTGTTGAAAAGCAAAGTCTTGTGGTGATGATCAAAGCACGGCCTTTGTGGCGTAGCTTTGTGTAACGTTTACCTCGCGTGTTTCACACCCGGTATGAACCAAAAACGGGAGACGGACCTCAGGGAGGGCATGCGTTTTCTTCTAGCTAGAAAGTGGCGTCAGTGGTTTTACATGCCCTGACGAGTTTGACTTATGTGGTTGTTGCTGTTGCGAGGCGCCTCGGATTGATCGGTCGTTCTCGAACCGATGGAGTCATTTGTTGGCTCATTGACACCCCAAAGGGTGGGGAAACGTAGTGTTCAGGCATTTTAATCCACATCGGTGGACCGGCCCTGACGATCCAAAGGCTTGACTGAGTACTTGCCTGAGACACGGGCTAGAGCGTCTCGAATCGGTTGAGGTCTATCTTTTGCCTCGGTTCATAGAAGGAAATCCAATTTCCAAATACGTGACTTTGCGGTTTGATTTGTAAACCTATATATGGCGACATGATATATGGTACCCATGCCGCCTATGATTGATACTTATGATTTGAAGTTGTTTTATACACTATGCACTTATTATAGTATCAAATGATTTGTTTTAAAACGTATCAAGCATTCTTTGGCTGTTATAAGGGAAAACCCTATCCCCCGGCTTGCGTTGCATTGTGTGATAGGACCTGGGTCTTATAACAGCTTCATTTTTCTTTATTTAGCATTGCGCTGTTTGTTTTATGCACTGGTATTCTTGGGAGGAAACCCGTTCCGTGTTATACGGCGTGGTCCCTTGATTTACCTAACTTTAAAAACAAAGATTAATAACTGTTTTAGTTCTCACACCAGTTACATGACTGACCGGGAGTTTATTGTTTTAACCTAAACTCTGGGTGCCCTTATTTTGACACGGGCAGCTAGTAGTTTTGGTTTTGCAGATTTATATTCACAGGATCCTGGTTTACAGCTGGAACGATATCCGGAAAGCTTTGTATCCGTATATCTACTTCTAGTTGTATATTGTATTATTTTCCGCTGCTATGTATTTAAATGTAATTTAAATCTCTGATATTTCTGTGTAATATTCATTTATACTCTGTATATTCTTGTAATCTGATGCATTGTTGTAATATACAATGAAATGTTCTTCTGTATGGGTTCTGCTGTGGTTTGTTCTCGAACTATCCGACGCTTTCCTTTACGGGGAAGTTGCGGGTCTTTACAGGAGGTTCCGGGCAGACTTCTTCCATAAGTTGATTTAACCTCGTGTCTCAGCATCGTTACATATTTTATTTATGCACTTAGACCCCTTACATTAGATGTACCACTTGTGGATGCTGGATATGTCGGGTGGTTCTGGGCAGACTTCTACCAAAAGTGTAATCTAACCTCATGTCTACGCATGGTTATAGTTTCTCATTGACTGTATATCTTCTATATAATCTAGGCATGTCTATTCTTTCAAATTTCCACTGTAATTTATATTTTATATGCCATCATATTATGCTTATTTTATGTCATATGTTCATATAATCAATTCCATTCTAATATGTAATCAATTAATCAGATAATTGTTCAATTTTAACAATAACTTGTGATCGCCAAATCATGTAAATTTTCAAATTTTACATGTAATTTTCACAAATTCTATCGTTAACGGTCCAGGTACATAAATGTCACAAGTTAACATGTAATTGCAACAACAGTAATTGCTACGCATATTTTGGAAAAATTTCCAACATATTAATATCTTAGCATATTAATATTCCAACATGTCATATTTGTCATTTTAATCCTTTTAACATATATTTAAACATATCATATTTAAACATGTCATACTTCCAATTATTCTGGAAAATTCATATTGTACAATAACGGGGAATGTTAAACGATAATATATTATTATCTAAATTGATATAACTCAAATCCACTCACCTCATATGCTTTCCAAATCCCGGATCTGGTTCAGATCTATCATTCCATGGTTTTCCCCTAATTGGATTCAGAACCTAACAACCATGGATTCTTAATTTTTACTAAAAGAAAGAAAGAAAAAGAAGAAACAAAAGAGAATGGAAAATTGATCAGATCTAAGAATTATCTCACTTCAATAAGAGATCTGAATACCCATTTACAAACATACGTTCCTTTTCTTCAGATCTGGATTCAGAATTTTTCCTAAACTAATTATCTTAATTTTCTAAATAGATTTGAGGAGGGAGAGGAACGACAAAGCTTTTGCGTTGTCTCAGAAATACGAGACTTAGGGTAGGCTCTACAAGCTTATTTATAGATGTTCAGCAATGTATTTTGTCAAGAAATTAGTCCACGTTCACCAGAAATAATCTGCCCAGATCTGCCGTAGGGGGGTCGACCCATGGGTCGACACCCCTCTTATGGGTCGACCCAGGGGTCGACACCCCCTTGATGGGGTCAACACCCCTGGGAGGGAATTTTCCCGCTCCCCTTTTCCATGTGAATTTGAACTGTTTTGAATTTTTGGACTTATTTCATTCATATATACTCTTCTTATGCATATACAAACTTCAAACCTTAATAACTTCTTCATACGGTGTCCGTTTTACGCTAACCAGGTGTTTATTTTGACCAGAATTCTGAGACGAACGCAATGGTGCAATTCGTTTCACTTAATTCTGAATATTTAATTAAGTTATCCTTATTTTATTATCTTGAGTTAGAAATGCGGGATGTTACATTTTTTCTCAAAATACCATTTTATTCTCATTAAAGCACTCACTTGAATATAACCCAAAATACATAATTTTTTTTGTTAACTTATAATTTAATTACAAATTTATTGCTTCAAGTGTAATATTCCGTATCAAATTAATCTTGATAAAATATAATATTTGAAACTACCATACATTCTAATTTTACTCCAATAAGTCAAGAAAGATTATATATTACTTAGTTTGTTAATCATTTTATGCTGCACTCAGAGTAATTTAGATAAATAAAATTTTAACTTTTGGCAACTTTATTCCAAATTTTACAGTTAATTTAGTGTTTTAACAAAAGTACAAGTTGTTACAGTTATTCGGTATGTGAATACCACGGATATGTTAACGTCGACTTCTAAGGATTGAAAGGTTGGGTCGTCATAACAACCATAGGTTTAGCTACAATCTTAGGTTCCAAACCTGATCTTTTTACTCGATCACTATAGATAAAATAATGTGAAGCTCCAACATCAAATAGAACTCTAACAAAAAAGGTCTAATAGGAATCGTACCATGTACCGCGACTCTTATACACTTGACCTTAGCCATAGGAACACAACAAAAAGCAGGCATAAGATCCAATGCATATGCCGTTATAATTTTCTTATTCTCGACAAGTTCTAGAAAATCCTTTTTCAAATGTCCAGGCTTATCATAGTAAAAGCACTTCTTTTCAACCTTAGCAGTTTTACACTAGATAAAAAAATGGCCATTCTTATTACAATTGTAGCAAACAACTTCACTCTTGCCCTTCTTTTTATTTAGCCTTCCTTTGTCGTATTGTTATAGTTTCCTTTTTCCATTCCATTTTCTTCTTACCTCCATCCCTTTACTTCAACTTTGGTTCATCTTTACCAGTAGCCTCACTTGTAACAACATCTTTCGTAAAAGTAATATTTTCATCCTTTATAGCTTTCTCGATCAACTTCTCAAAAGAAACTTCAATACAGTCAACTAACTTCTCACCATAGTACTCACCAATACCTATTATGAACTTCTCATTCTTCCATAAAGGACTATAAATGAATAAGAATCCGTACTTTAAGAGAGCTTCAAATTCAATAGCATATTAGGATACAAACATGTCATCTTGCTACAGCTCTGCAAACCTCTTATATAAAATGGACTATTGGACTAACAAAATGAACTTTTTTCCAAACCTAACATTGAATTAATCGCATGAAATTTGATCGTATGGGGTATCGGTGGTCACAACATTCCACAGTTTATGGCTTTCCCTTTAAGCTGTTTTGAAACAAAATTCTCTTTATAGAATCATCTATATCAAGATCACTGAAGATATGACTACAAGTATCCAACTACTCTTGAACTTTATAGCAGATCTAAACCATGAGAATGATTTGCCTCCCAAAGAAGAAAAGTCTTTTCATAACTTAGCAAAGTGTATCAGAGTTTCCTACAAAGAAACACCACCATTTTCTATCTCTATTCTGAGAGCAGGTTGGCTCTTCTCATCATCGACATCATAAGGGCCTCGAATATGGCTTGGTAATCGTGTATTGCAACTCATGATCCGCATTCTCCAACCAGTCTAAGCAGAGTTGTTCCTAGCAATATTTCTGATGTTTTATCTCATTCTTTATCTATAATAAGAATTATCACTCTCTAACAAAGAAAAGACACTATGGTACTCAAGTACTTGCTAAAATAAAATATACTACTATATGGCTAAGCTATAGCATTTACAAATATGTTGTCTTTTACATTTTCTTGTTAACTTCAATCCATCAAATAACCAAAGATTTGATACAAAATGTGACGAATACCCCCATACCAACTGTATCAAAAGTGGGAAAGATACAATACAGTGTTCCACTCTAATATGGGATTATCATAAGTGAAGAAATGAAATCCAAAGAAAAAATATATATATATTTCACAACACAAAGATAAAATATGATAAGAACATACACAATAGAATAGTAGCACGACATAAAAAAGTGGAAACTTGGACTTTGTAAAACCACGAAGTTATGAACAAAATGTCATAATATTATGATACATCAAATCTTAACTACATCCCAAAGAGTATATGAGAAAAACAATGGAACAAAACATTTACAAGTAATAATACACCAAACTGTTATATCTCATCTCCAAACGAGCATTGACATCACTGATATTTTCTATATAATCTACTCATTAGCATCATCGATTAGTATCCAAGGTAATAAGAGAAAACATAAAATATTAGGTCAGACAATTGCCTAGAGTGTTCTAAAATGACTATCAATGGTTATATTAAAAAATATGTTACGACATAGGTTAAGTTGCTTGACCTCCAGATTGTAAAAGTAAGAAGTGGATGTCTGGAAGTAAGTATAAATAGGGATTGACCACAGATTAATTTGTGCTATCGGTTTTGACAAACTCTTGCATTTTGGATAAAATTATTGTATTTTTTAGTATCAACTTACCCATAATGATATATTATGGATTCAATTTGATCTTGGAACATCCATTGAGAAAGAATCGTTAGAAACAAACATTTTGTTATTTATAAAAGACATTTTGACTAAACTGGTGCATAAATAGTGCCTATAAACTTGTTTATATGCTTATATATTATAGTAATTATCATCTAAGCGAACAAATCAAAAACAGCACGGTGATGGTAGCCTAGCGTCGGCCTAGGTGAGGGCCTAAAAGGATTTTAAAAACACTGTCTAACTTGTCCCTGCAACCAAAGAGTTAATGCATAATAATTGAGTAAAATATGCTACTCAAGTAAATGAATAATATAGGATACTGATCAGGATAAAAGAATATAAATAACCTACATCAGCGGCTCCATTACTATCTTCTCTCCAGATTCCTATATGTTATGGTTTATCTAGAGAACGAAGATAAAAGCATCCATAGCAACCATAACATCCGTTAAACAAATGTTGACCATTACTTTCTAAATCCTTGAATAAATTGATAGCCCACAAGATCATCCTCACTTATGTCACAAGGGCTAATGGAAAATCCCAGTTCTTGTTGGATCACCATGTTTTCTGAAAATATTTATTCGGTATGTTTGCCTTCGAGATCTAAATGTTTAGCAAGTAAACTGTAACAATCCAGAATTTATAACCAATTTAAAATTTGAATTTTTATTATTTAATTTGAATTTAAAATTTAATTTGATATAAATATATACGGTTAAGAATATTTAATAATTTTGATAAGTTATATGATAGATTTTATTTGAACTATAAATTCAATGAATGGGAATGACTATCAATAAGTTGGATTTATTGATACTATTTGTCGTTCGATCAGATTTCTCAAACCATAACATGAATTGGTAGCGTTAGAATTAAGTGTTGCTCTTTGTTTTCATAGAATTTTGAGGGAAGTGCTACCAAAATTCACTTTCCCTCCTTAAAACAAGTGTAAGAACACTTATATTTTTGCATGTAAACTTTCATGCATGCCTTCCACTTGCCCCTGATGTGTTATCACCTCATTAACCCTCCTTTCCTATATAAGGAGGCCTTTTCTCCCCTTTTTTACAATTCCATTCTATTTCCTCTTTTTCATCTTCTTCTTAAAGCTTATGGCCATCGTTATTATGGCATAAGTTTTCCACTTTTCCACCCCACCTTGTCGAAGTTCATCGTCATCCTCCTCGTCTTAATATATATATATATATATATATATATTATGCTGTATATATATTGGTGAAGAAGACGGTGCGCCGAAATACTATCCGCGGTGCACTCAGCTAGGCTCGCCTACCGTGAGGATCGAAAAGTTGTTTGGTGAGAACTCTTTAACCACAATTTATATATTTAATTAGTAGTTAGACTAATTTAAATATATTATCGAATTATTAGTTGTTAAATATGGTTGATGTTTGTCGTGATGGATGATTGATGCGTAGTTTAGAACACACATACTATTAAGCGTCAGTGTTTATAATGCTTATGCACAGCTATTATTATTTAATTATGTTGATGATGGTTGCCATGGATGTTTTATAATGATTGTTGATGTTGTTTTAGACACACTATGACACAACAATTATGGTATCACATTGATGATTGGCGAATCTCCTTCGTAATTGGAAAACAATTTTATTATTGCAATTGAAGTTTAATGGTTGGGAGTGACACATATGTATGAATACATATACATTAATAAAGTTTCTTTAAATAAATACCGTAATGCTCTAGGATGACAAAGAGGATAGTGTCTAGGCTTGGGTTTGGAAATTATAGTTTCCTGCTCTCCCTGGCTATCCCTAACTGATCCGGCAGACGGGATGGTTAATTTTAATTTTAATTTGGAATTTAATTTGAAATTATTTGAATTTAGAAATAAATAGGAATTTGATTTAAGTGAAAAATAAAAGTTGAATATTTGAACCCGATATAATCTTTAAATGATTTTAAAGGGTTTATATAGGTATATAATGGTTTTCTGAGGTATTTCGAAGTATTGAAGAATAATGTTCATTTCGGTCAAAATAGGGCTTTTCGCATAAAGCCAATTCGTGTTTTTAGTTACAAACTTTAAACGCTTATAACTTTTGCAATCTAAATTAGATTTCCATGAAACTAAAAATGTTTGATTTCCATTAACAAGAGCTTTCAAATGAGTGAAAGCGGATTTTAATTTCGAGTTATAATTTTCAAGTTAGGTTTAGAACCGTTTAGGAAAAGGTCGTTGCATGAGCAGTTATCGACCATAACTATAAACAGCTATCTAAATGTTTTAAAAAATGGAATTTTTATGTAAAATAATTATAAATTATGTAAAAGTGTTTTGAATTGTAAATTTTAAGATTTGGCTAAGATAAACGATATTTTGATCAAAGTAGTTAAGATAACTGTTTTATAACACTTTTGTGATGCTTTTGTAACGCTTTCTTTGGAAACAATCTATTTTGAAGTTTTTGACCTGTAAACTATTTTCTGTACTATAAGTAATCATTTGTAAATGATTGGTGGAATAATATTGAAAATGTTTTCTATGGAAATTAAATTGATTTATTTGATATTAAAATGGGTTTTTCAATTTTAAATAATTGGATATGGTTGGAGATAAATCTTCAGATGTTTTATATTAATTTGGTACTTATCACTCTTACTATTTGAGGAATTTAAAGGTAATTCACTGTTATTCCGCTTACAATGTGAGTTGAATACGGAGATTAACATTGAGGATAAGTTGTTGATATTTCTATCCAGATCTAATGTCAAAGGGTTAGATAAATCTTTTAATTAAGATACGGGTTTCCTAATTTGATTGTGATAAGTTGGATAGAAATAATTTTTGGATATTTTATTTGAAATTTTGTGGTGCAAACATATACTGTTTGAGGAAATTGGAAGATATTTTTATTATATCGTTATTCCACTTACAGTATTCGTTGATTATGAGAATTGATATCGAATATAAGTAGATATAATTTCTATGTAACTTATGTTCAATATCGATTGATTTGGGTTTTATCGTGAATCGTATCTTCAATAATATCATTCTTGAAACCCAATGAGATTGAGTTATGGAAATTCATATCGTAATTTGGGGATTTAATCAAATTTTGGATTTTTAAAAAAAAATTAAAAATAAGAAATAGGGAAGGAAGTATAATCTTTTAGTTAAGATTAAGGAATTGAAAGTTGGGAAATCGATTTAATTGGAAACTATGGTTGAAATGTAGATTAAGGATTTTCAAAGGAAACTGGATTCCGATAACAAGTTATCAAATGGAAAATTATTTAAGGCTTCGAGGCTAAATTATCTTTAATTTAAGGGATGTGTTTTAAAGAAGAAAGGTTAAAATATGGATTTTGTTAAAGATAATTTGAGAATGGGTTTAAAGAAGTTTAACCAAACAAATCCAAGATGGAAGGAGAATGGTTGAAAGCCCGTGCGTTCCGTAATTGTGTTTTTTAAAGTTGCGCTTATTATTTGGAAAGACCTGGATTGGATTTATGTCTGAAAACAATTCCAAGTAGTAATACGACGTTGTGGAGCAATTAAAAGGCATTGAAGACGATATTGAAGACCGGGACCCTTCATATCCTAAGGACGACTTACTGAATGTCTCAAATGGGTAGCTCCCATTTGCAAATGGATTTTATATCAGCTAAGTAGTAAGAAGCCCGAACATATGTGAAGGAATTCCGGATTGTGGTTTCATCCAAGCCTAGAACGAACTTGTATAGATTGTGTATCTGACATTGTAATTGACTGTGTAGCACTGATCTTTGTTAAATATATATTTAATTTGTGATGGAGAATTTATTCTCTTGCTCAACACCCTTCTCTAAGACATATGAGCTTAGAGGTTATATATTGATAGAAAGCAATGATGTGTTGTGAATGGACAATGTGGCTACTTAAATTATGCGGAGAGCTATGGATGATCACAGCATGCCTTATTTAAATGTAGCTTTGTGTATATCATGACCTCGACAAGCCTCACACCCTGGTAAATGGCCAAAACAGGAAGAAATGCGACAATGTTTTGGGGTGTTGTCTCTTTTTAGACAAAAAGTGTACTATGCTATGGAGCTCAAGTATTAACCTATGTGGTAAAAACATATGATTTGTGGTTGTTGTTAACGCACTCTCGGAAATGTTGGTAACGACCAGGAGATGACATATTCAGGTGAACTCTAAGTTACCTAGTTACAGAGGTAACCTGACCTTGTGTTGGCATGAGGAGCATCACTGTTGATCCTTGGACATCCCTTTATAGGTGTTCAAAATTCGGTTCGGAAGGAAGTTCACTACACCATGTATGTTCATTAGGCTATGTTTTTAGCCGTATCTAAAGCTGTTGGGCACGGTAAATAGCCATATCAAAAAGTGGCATGTTAAATTATTAGATATGGCTTTAACCCGTATCTTAATGGATTAACATACGGCTATTAGCCGAATCTAATGTGTATGTAGATATGGCTAAAAACCATATCTTATACACACACACATATGTATGTGTGTATATATATATATATATATATATATATATACACACAAGCAGAAACTGCAGCACATATTATTTGTAACACAAAGCATATATAACACAGGATACACTAGTTCACAATTGTAACAGTAAACGAAATATTTGTATGAAATATTTCATTACATTACAATATATAATGAAACATGCTATTTGATTACATTACAATAAATAAGTACACGCGTTTCATTACACTAAAGAAGATACATAATGTTACACTACAATAAGCTGTGTTAAATACCCCAACCGGCGTCGTGAGCTTGTTGAATCAATGCTTCCTTCAAGATGAACATCCACCACAACATTGCATTCTATCCAAGACATGAAGGAACCCTTCATGAAGATCAACATACTATTCTATCCAAGGCCTGGTAATAAGTTAGCTTGGATAGCATATAGCATGTAAACTACAAAAATTTGTAAAAAAGTGCAAACCGCATAGTTTAGGATATGATATATGTCCACATTATTATTTTCATTAGTAGCTGAATATTGCAAGTCTACAACATTTTTACTTATTCAGTCGAGACTGAGTCTCGATTAAAGACAATTGTTATAGCCTAATTAAAGAGCAATATAGAGGATATGTCCACATTATTATAATTCTCATTATTGTTACTTGGCTGCAATGCAGATATAACATTGTGTTAGCAAGTTCTGCGAGTGGTCGCCCTTAACCAGCCCTATTCGCCCTTAACCAACCCTATTCAGAGCTTCAAATATGGACTCATACCCTAGTTTTGACCTGATCTAAAATCACTTATGTTAACGACTTTGAGGCTAAAAGAATTAATGAATTCCGACTTGATATGGAAGAGTTATGGACACTCAAAAATGGACTTAGGCCATGTTTGCAGCAACAAAACGTGCACTGGCAAAATCTTGTGGCCGAACTAATCTCGCCGCAAAGGTTATAGATATCAAACGAAGTATTTTTGCACATAAATTTTCATCTATCTATACCATAACACATAAATTTTCATCGGAAAAGCGAGATATTACCTGAAGTTTAGATCAACAAACTCACATCCATGCTTATTAGCTTCATCCAAATGACGGAGGCTGCATGCTGCACACACATGTTATATTAATAGCCAGCTTCTATTTTTGCATGGAAGTTGACCAACAAAAATGATTTGTTACATGGGCACAAAGCAGCTTGGTTCAATGCAGCAAGTCATAAATGGAAAAGTAGTTTTATGCCTTTACCCACACGCAGTGTGACACACATGACACACCAAACAAATTGACTAAATCTCAACCTATAAATGTCATTCTATTTTCATTCATGCATCCATCACCGGATTTTCTACTCAGTCACACAAATTTCCCAATATCAATTACCAGATACATGCAGCTCGGTCAACAGAACTAGTATGCTTTAGTTCTCAAATCAAATCATAAACATGCACTTCGGATCAGCTATAAGGATCAGTGTACATGGTGCAATAATACACACAAATGAGCAGGGCAACACAATCAAAACTGTATGAATTCAAGGTAGACAAATACACACAAGTAAATGATAGCAAATACACTGTCGCACTATAATACTGGGGATAATACCCAATTTAAACACAATCGCAGCATATTAAACCTAATTTAAAAAATTCGAATTCAAATTGAAACCAAATTAAACCCAATTCATATTTTAATTTAACGGTGATCTAGTACTCACCTCCAGAGGAGACGAGAAGGATGGACAATGGTGGACCGAGGCTTTGCCGATCAGGTGAATGCATCGCGAGATGATGATAACTTATGTACTGCAGTGGATGGATTATTGATAAAGGAAGTCGGTCAAGTACCAAAACCCTAATTTGGGTATTCGGTGGTCGCCATTGCAAAATAAAAAGTGGGTTTATTCGGCCGAAAGTTTTGATAAGGCAAAACTCGATCGTGCCTATGTACAGGTATAGGGGGAGGGGAATTTGATACGAATTTCATACTGTCCTAAGCCGCATCAAATGAACTAATCCGGGACTTCATTGATGGACGGTCAGATTAAGGGTGTTTGGAGTGGTGCGGATCACAAAACTTAGTTTGATACGGATTTGAGCACTGTCAAATTTGATATGGCTTATAGCCCAATTTTACGCCCGCATTCTCGTGTGCCAAATTGGCCGATATGTTGTAGTGGTTCCTTTGCTTAGTCATTGTTGGAAACCCAATCTCCGCTACGAGCTCGTACGATTTTGATTGTATACAATATGTCAGTATAGTATATGATACCTATGTTGGATATTTGAAAGGTTTTTCATGCTATATTATAGTATTAAAAGAGGATTTTATGTATCAAAGGCATTTTTGACTGCATAAGGAGAAACCTCGCCCATGTGTGCGTTTGCATTGTGTGTGTGCCACGAGACCTTATGTTAGTTTCATTTTCAAAAAGTCTTTGCTAATTTCTATGCACTAGTATTTACATGGAGTAAACCCGTTCCGCATTAGCGACGTGGTCCGGTGAATTGCCCAACTTTAAAATAAATCCTAAAAACAACTATTTTGGGTTCTCACACCAGTCTCATGACTGACCTGGAGTTTATTGTTCCCACACCTAAACTTTGCGTACCCATAATTTTTTCACGGGTAGCCTAGTTGTTTGATTTGCAGTTTAGACTTGGAGTTGGTTGGAGCAGGATGCTGGTCTAGCTGGAGCTATTATATATTGGAGCACACATTTTCTTCCGCTGAGTTTAGTAATTCTTCCAGTGTGCGATCGACATACTCTGTTGTATCTCTCGTAACTCTGATGTAATATTATTTTAATAATAACGGAAAAGTTCTTTTTATTTCGTACAAATGTGTAAGTACCCCTAACAATCCGTCTTTATGAACGGTTTAAGTTGGTTTAATTACCGGCAAAAAATGGGCAAAAAGCCGGGTCATTACATAACTCCCCATCTAAGGTACCCAACCAATGCTACCATTCCTAATGGACGTCCTGGTGACATAATTACTTTGATTTAACCAATAGAACACTTTGAGATGTTAACGATTTCTTACCAATCTTAGAGAGAAATTCATAACTCCATCTTAGGTTCGAGTCTCACTCAAACGAACGCATTATCCTGCAGCCTTGTTCTATTACAAGTTACCTTTCACACTCTCTCGATACCAATCCCATCCAAGTCATAAATCTACGAGTCACAACTTCCTTGTTGTAGAAATCAACAAGCTACAACTTTTGGCACACCCAGATGACCTCACCAATCCATCCTGTAGGTCATATATCTTCTTTTGCCTCAAGAAAAATCAATTACTTGCTTCAGATAGGTCTATAGTTTCATTTCAAAGCAAATCTGAAATTGTTTCGAAGGATTTTATTAAAAACATGGAAGAAATACAACACATGACATATATTGATTCAAGCTTCGAAACACTCAACTTCGAATCTCGAAGAACTTAGCTTCGGGCTTCGAAGCAACTTGCTTCGAAACACCATGTTTTGAGGTTGGGATCAACACCTTCCTTCAAGCCTCAAAATATTATGCCTTGAATCCCTTTGCTTCAAGTTCATGTCTTTCTGCTTCAAGTCGAAAAGAATAAACGTTGACTGGCTCGAAACAAAACCTTTGAATCAAAGTCCAAATTTCTTTGAACACTAATCTATCTCCCTTCGAAACACCGCTTCGAAGCACATCTTTGCTTTGAAACACTACCTCTCTTCGGAACTATGCTTCAAGTGTCTTGCTTTGCATCAATTTGAAGTTATTTTGCTTCACACTGCATCAGTGTAAAGTTAATTACTTCGAATTGGCCTATCTACTATCGCTTCAAATTATTGCTTCGCCTTGATATGCTTCGAGCCTCTTTGCTTTGCTTCATCCATCCTTGTTGTTTCAGACCCGCCTTGTCGTGCTTTGAACCTATCTTGTATTACTTCAAATCCACCTTGCATTCCATTGAATCCACTTGCTATTGCTCTAAATCATTAAACAACTTCACTTCGAATCACTAAACTAATTTGAAGCCCTCTTTCTCGCTATAAGCCAACTGCTTTGAAGTGATGCGAATCCACTTGACATGTTTCATACCTAGTTATGTATTCCTGTTTGCATTAATTTAAAGCTCTCTAACCACCATCGAAGCACTCCTTTAGCTTTGACCCTTTGTACATGACCGAAGCTAGTGGCTTCGAGCCCTCCTCCTACATTCAAAACAATCATCCAACATTTGGGATCAAACCAGATATGCTTCGATCATCCTTCAATCTTCTCCAACTATCCATTCAGATCCTAAAAAATGCACAACACAAACAAAATAAGATCAAGCATAGCAAGCGATCCAACCATTCAGACAATTCAAACCTTAATTTCAGCCGTTCAACAATGGTAATAACTATTATCAATCATGCATAAACATCCAGTCGCATACAACGTGATTTAGTAAAACATAAACATAAATAATTATCTTCTAATTGCATTGGTTCTATCATATTAGCTATCATTCACATAATTTGATTACTTTAAAGTTCTGAAATATTAAATTACTAGATCTAATTAAGTTCTGTTTTTTTTTTCTTTTTACATTGATGATTAAAATCTATTAACTAAGAAAATATGATATAATATAAACATATGAGAGATCATCATAACTTACAAAATTTCCCAAATAAATAAATTGAATGGAGATCCGATCCAGACAATAAACAATCACTTGTATAAACATCCAAAATGAAGAGATCTAGTCAACCGATCTAGATCTAATCTCCAATTTACAATTAAAAAATTATTTTGAAAAGAATCTAGTGTAGATTTGTGAATTTGAAGTGGATTTAGAGTAGAATTAGGTTCAAGGATGATGAAAGGTTGAATGGGAAACTAGAAATGATCTCCTTTGCCCATATTTATAGGCAAGGATGATCAAACTAAAGTGTTTGCTAATTTCAACCCATTAGCACTATTTTAATATTTCCCAGTAGTTTTGAAATTTAAAATTGTCATTTATCTTAAAGTACTGATTCGTTTTCTTAATGCGACTATTCTACGGAATGAGAAACCATAATACCGAAGCAATGAGGCAGCGCAGAGCATTTGATTTAACATCTCCCAAAAGTTATGATCGAAATAAGGCTTTCTTAGAGTAAAACGATCACAAAAGAATTCGGTAAAAATTATTGATATGTAAAACATTCCAAAGAATCATATATCAAAATGTTAAAATGATACGATAACATATGAATTAAGTAGAATTATTTCACGATACTCCAACGCTCAAAATGTAGATCCTTAACATATTGATGCATTGATGCATCGAAGGAATGGTTCAATACCATTATGGATTTGGAGCTGTTTATGTTTTGTAAATTGGTTGGGTTGGCATTGGTTGGACAAGAGTGCCTTGAGTTGGACTTCTAATCATATGTTTGATAATTGAACAATAGTTACATTTAGGGGGTGACCAAGTCATACAAAATTCATTTACACGAGTTCCTCCAATATGCTCCACATAGTAAATCTTCATGGGCTTCGATTTTTTACCAACATTCTAGCAAAATTAAGTCTATTTTCTTCAGAGGTAGCCTAGCCAAGCTTAATAGCACTAAAAGTATTTTTGTCCAAGTTCTTTAAATTGACATTTGACAGAATTATGCACACGGTGCTAGATGTTAAAAGATCTCTACCCAAAATGTACACTGTTTGACCATTTATCATCGCAAATTTCTACCGTCAAAACAGTAAAGACCATTTTTTAAAGCATGCTCACAATCAGGGGCGGATCTACCTATAGGCAAGATAGGGCCACTGCCCTATGTCAAAAAATGAAAACCAAGCAGAAAATAGCCAGGCGTAAGTTTCTTGCCCTACCTGGAGCTGATAGTTTGGCCATACCTAGGCTTTGCATGCAGCTATTTGACCAAGTTATACCATATTTTGAGAGGAAATTAAACTTACTCATGTATATACCAGAACACTTAAAGTTGGTTAGATGATGTGGGATAAAACATTTTATTTTGGCCCTACCTAAAACTAAAGGCTAGATCCGCCACTGCTCACAATAAGCCTCTTCGTCAAACATAATCAAGAAAAATCCATTAGCACTATAGAGTAGATCTAAAAATTACCTTGTATATTCCCTACTTTGGTTTAGTAGGATTTGAAGTGCTTATAATATAGTTCAATGCCAAACTCATATGCTACGAAGACTCCTCACCATTGCTTTTTTGTTCTGAGATATTCACATATGGTATGAAAGAGATGATAACTTCAAGTTTGACATTTTATTTAACCAGATCTGCCTGAAGAACAGCTCTAACTAGTAGTATATCTGTGATTTGCCAACAGAATAGTTGAAAGAAAGCAACAAAAATACTAGTTCCATATTTAGTGAAAAAAGATTCAGCTATGGTGATGGCAATCACGATATGCGCAAGTTTCTTTTTATCTTCATTGTCGGCTTAATGATAAAGACCTATACAGGCTACGACTTATCCATGCATGCAGACAATGCTAGAAAAATCCACTGTTTAATTCGAGTGCCTCTCTATTCTGAAGATGCTGAAAAACACACAAATATGATCCACAACAGTAAAAAGAAAAAAGGTGGAATCCATGTTGAACTAGAACAATTAAGAACCAAGCATATCAATATACGCAAATGAAAAAAGTTAGTTGAATCTCCAATAAAGTTTGTAGCAAAGAATCGTTTGTAGGTATCCAAGAACCGCCCACACCATTTGCGGTTTTGTGGTGCAGCTGCTGGGGTATGTTTTGAAAGCGACTACAGAATAATTATGTGAACGATGTATTTTGATTTGTATATAATGATCAACGATCTGCAACACTTCAATGATTTGATCTTCTTTTACCAAATAAGATCTCCATAACTCAGATTATGTACATCTCTCTTTGCCAAAGAATGGAAAATAGCACAGGGAATTTAACTCAAACTGTAGTATTATATGTTGAATTTAAACATCAAATATATTTAGTTATAAATGTCAAAATGAATCTAGATTTTACATAACAAATACATACACAAGCATCATATAAAGTAGCAAGCACAAATACGCCACCCATTCGATCACAAATGCTTTCACCCACAAAACTAGTCCAAAGACCAAGGGCTTGTTTAGATCGATTAAAATAAGTTGTTTTTTAACTTTTTCAAACAAAAAACTAGTTCATTTTGACTTTTAAAAAGTCAAACAGCAACTTATGGTCCGTCCAAACGATAGATAAGCTAAAACATATAAAGAAGGAAATGTGAAAAATCGCCACAACCACGTATATCATATCAGCATATCGACAACTGTTCTTCACAGAGAAACGCATATGCAGTAAGCACAATGTTGTCTTGCCATCTAACCCAAATCAGTTTGTCTTCTATGGTAGCCACGGTATAGTAAAGATGCATGTATGCTGGACAAGATTGCATAGACCACACAAATTGCCTTTTCCCAGCTCCAATCCTTTACCACATCCACACCAAGTGATCCGGGTATAGAGTACAGAGGCTTAGTGGCAACATCCAATAACTAGAACACCATCGAATGTCTCCAATTTCAAACATGAGTTGCTTTCCAATCCAAATAGTATACTTTTAAAAATAACTCTGCTGTCGGAGCCATATCATTGTGGCAATCTGCAAACACATACACGCATATATATATCTATCTAAATTAACCCATGTTTTGCAGCACTCTTAAATAACCTGTACCACAGTCACAAGTTTCTATAAATAATGGGTCGGGGGAGAGGGAGAACGAGTGGATGAAGAGAGAAACAAAAGTTGTGATTGAAATCAGAGACACTTAGGGGTGTTGCACCGTGTTTGAGGTTGCAATGAAACACTCTACATATATGTACATACATATATCTGTGTTTATAAAATAGGAAAATGATACGAATAACAAAAAAAGGCACACTAAACTTAAAATTACAATTAATTAAATTCACATTCACTCATAATACGTATAATTTTTCTACTTAGTGCAAAATCAACTTACTAACACAATATAGTTGAGGGTATTTTATTAATTTTGAGCTTTGTTGGTATATATCTCACCAGTCAAATTTTGACAAAATGCATTTGAGATAGTGACCCATTTTTAGGATGTAATCCAAATATGGAAAGAAGGCACAAATCACTATTTAATTGGAAAAGCTAACAAGTCTTCACATCCATACAAGGTACTAACTACTAAGGCCTTGCTTTTATTTTTGGATTTTCTTCTAAACAAAATGCACAACGGGCCTGTATATTTGTAAGACAAACTATTTAAAAATTAAAGATAACATAAAGGATATAAAATAAAGTATACTTAGGTTTGAAGACAACTTTATGTTTTGTGTTTCAGCCTTTTATTTATAATGCATGTAAGTGGCAGAAGAAATGAAGAACGATCGATTCAGAAAATAGGTTTAACATATAAGAATGAAAAACATTTTTTTTGGGCCTTTAAGGAAATATTAACAACTATCTTCCATCTTACCACTTTTTTCCTTTGTTGGAATGACGATTCTTTAACTTACTTACATTCCCCACGTGCGATTGAAAATCCAAAAGAGAAAAATGCATTTTTCTTATTCCATATTTTGGAAAAATAACGATGAAACAGAAAACAAATGTCTGTTGTTAATCATGTTATAAACTTTACTTTATGTTTCTCATAATTTGTAACGTAGTTTAGCAGTAGAAACTAAAAATGAAACATAAAGACCTTAAATTTGAACCAAGGACAGACCATTCACGGGCTTTTCATTTATACATCATTTTAACAAATTAGCCAAATAAACTACCCGAAAACTTATTCGTTTTTTGGTATACTAACTGTAAAAAGGTATCCATTTGGCAACCGATTGCGAACCTTCATAGACATGCACCTTCTTAATATCTCATATTCTGATAACCACCATTCTCCCGAGTTCCCTTATGCAATTGTAGATTTAGAAATTTGAAACCGCCTAAATTCCCAATTTGTTTTTCCTTTTACGTAAACAGTTTCTATGATGAATGGCCTTATTGCTATTTCTAAGCCTACAAATCTTTGAATGGATAACTAACAGGGAGATATTTTGACCATTATGGAAAACCTGTTTTTATAGATCAAAACTTCGTTCAATGACATTTCTCAACTGAGTTTGCACATGATTGAATCTTTTCATTTTATTTGTTGCATTGTTGTATATAAGGCTTTTCAACCAATACTCCAGGCTGCGATAAGGAGCGAGGAATTCTTTAATATTTTCATATCTTGCATCACAGGGGCAACGCATATCTATGAGAAAAATAATTTAGTATGTTTTCGTTAGAGGATAATTAAAAGATTTAAATTTTCAAATTTACGTACATAATGGAGGTATAGGAAAATCATTGTTGGGATTGCAGACTGTCTCATTAAGGATCCTTAATTCATGTGACATTTCCTTTCATCTTGCCATTACACATATACTTTTCATATCAAAATTACTTACTGCAATGACGTCCTGATGACAATTTTTCTGCCCTCTTCCTTTGAACCTAGTCTAATCACAAATCGGTATATATGGATCTACTGAAGTACCATCTAATGCTCCAACGCTTCTTTAAAAGTTCATTCTCTTAATCCAATATGTGATCTGTATTTTCGAGAGGATTATATTGTCCAGCGAAATGATCATTTCTTGAATGAATTATTTCATGAACGTTGGAATTCATGAAAAAGTTTGCTTACAATTTGACCTAAATGTTGGTAGCAATATATTTAGTTTGATTTCAATCATCATACCATACGATGGATAGAAACACTATTTTATCTTCGACATCTATATACTTACCATATTGAAGCCAACATTTGCTCGAAAATAACGACATAACTTTCTAAATGATTATTTAATAATTCTAAATTTATCATACATGACTATTTATTTGCTCTTGCGTGTATTTTTTGTCAAAAGGAGATGAAGTCAAAACTTTATGATTAGTTATTCTTCGATTTTTCATCTTAGACAATATCATAAGTAGCAATAACAAATGGTCCTATTTACTAGCCGAGGCTGCAGTTCATGATTTCATTTTTCTTGGTCGTACTCTCTGTGTCCATGAAAGCTATCATTAACTAGGTTTCTCACAAAATAGCATCTTAGCATTGACGTTTCCTATTGGAAATATTTTGTAAATTATTAAAAATGTTGAAATAAGTGTATGAATGACTCATATATGTGAATAATCCCACATCATGGAATTACAAGAAAGATGAAAGTATTTATATTTGTTTCTAAGAAGTCATGTTGGGGCCTTGGGCTCCCAATGTATGCTTTGTTGTGAGGAGGGAGACCATGCATCATGACCACCACACACGCGCAACCAACTCGACCTGGCGCGGCTCGGTTCGGGCTTGGCTTTGTGGTGTAAACACTTATATTTTTGGACTAGAAAAAATTGCTTTTTTCGAACTGTGTTTTTTAAATACGAGATATATTTCTGAGCCGACTTTTATTTGAAGCGGTAAACTATTGATCCGGTATTTTAACAGATTTATCTACTGCCCAGTATTTTCTGCACTGATTTGTTGTGCAAAGCAAACCAGTTATTATTTCAAAGGCTGTTTTATCTTAGAGGCAGCGGCGAAAGTACGAACTGGTTTTGCACCATCGGGCAGATCGCCGAATCGTCTTCAAGAAAGCGACCAAGTACGTGACTCAGCCATTGTTTCCTAACAATTTGAAAACGAATCGAAACAATGGCTTCGACATCAAACATAGATGATGCTGCTCCTACCTCTGCTTTCCAGATCGCATTGGTGACTGCTGCCCCATTCTGTTTCGAATGTCTTCAATTCAAATGATGGAGTTAGAAGATGGAGTTCTACCTGACGATGAGAAAGGTGGCTGCTACTCTGACCACCGACAAACCGCAATTGCCAGACAAACCTGATGGAACTGTTGAAGTGCAGATGGCTTCTTGGACTGAACGAGCAAAACAGCAACAGAACTGGATTGAGCAGGACTATCTGTGCAGAAATTTCATTCTTAATGGTCTCAGCGATGATCTGTATGATTACTACATCTCGGATGACAAGACAGCGAAGGGGATCAGGGAAGCGCTGAAGAAGAAATACGATACAGAGGAGGCATGGGCAAAGAAGTATGCTATGAGCCGCTATCTCAAGTATCAGATGACAGACGACAGGTCAGTAGAGATGCAGTCTCATGAGCTTTAGAAAATAGCTCATGAGATCATCTCCGAAGGTATAGTTTTGGACGAACATTTTCAAGTTGCTGTTATTATTGACAAACTGCCCCCAGATTGGAAAGACTTTAAGAATTTCCTACGACATAATACTAAAGAATTTTCCTTAGAGAGCTTGATCACTCGCCTCCGTATTGAGGAGGAGGCACGCAAACAGGACTAGAAAGAGGAAGTTCTGGTTATCTCAAACAACAACACTAAGAAGACCATATCCGCTGTTCTAAAACCAAATCAGAAATCATTTAAGAATCAGAACAGGCGCAACAAACAGAATGGGAATCCGCAAGAAAACCCAAAAGGACAGCAGAAACCAACCCAAAAGAATGACTCTGGACAGTTGTTTCTATGTTACAACTGTGGAAAACCGGTCATATGGCACGAAAGTGTCAGAACAGGCCAAGCTCTGCACCGCAGGCGAACCTTACTGAAGAGCCTCTTACGGTTATAATTACTGAGATTCACCTTGTTGGTGGATCAGAGAGTTGGTGGGTAGAGACTGGTGCTTCTCGCTATGTCTACTATGATTGTGATATGTTCACCACATATACGGCTGCTGATAATCAGAAAGCGTTGTTAGGAGATTCTCATACCACTAAAGTTGCAGGGGTTGGAAATGTGGAGATCAAGTTTACCTCTGCAAAGACTGTGATTCTTAGAGATGTTTTGCATACTCCAGAGATGAGAAAGAGTCTGCTTTTTGGCTTTCTCCTTAATAAGGCAGGCTTTACTCAATTTATTGGGGCTGATGTGTATACCATAGGGTATACGGGAACTTTTTCAGGAAAGGGTTATGCTTGTGAGAGAATGTTTAAATTAAATGTTTAAATTCATCTTGCCATATATGGATTCGATTGTTAAACCTCCCTATGGAGATGTGGACTAAGCAGACAATACAAATGATCTCAAGCTTTATTGGAAACCAATTTTGATTGATGAGAACACTGCATCCAAAAAGTTTACTAAATTTGCAAGACTACAGATAGAAATTGACGTGAATACTGAATTGAAAACCGTTGTTCCAATTCTTCTGCATAATGGTAACAACTGGAAATTAAAGTCGAATACGAATTTGAATGTTTAAAATGTAAAACTTTTGGTCACTCCGACGATGTACATGATGTAGAAACTGAACCTCGATGGATACCTACTACAAAGACAAATGATTCAACTGCCTCATCTTCAAACCAAACAACCCACACTACTGCACCAGATCCAGTTGCACAACAATAGTTAGAAAATCAACAACCCACCCTCCCGATAGATATTCTTCCAAAATAATTTCAGCATATAGCAGAGGTCGTAAATGATCAGCCTGCAAAGAGTTCTATACAAGATGCATCTGGACTTGCTGAGGAAAACACTGCATACCTGAAAGGAAAGAACAAAAACACATCAGCTCCACCTAAAAGAAGCTTGAGGAGCTCTTTCTCAACCAAATGGCGACACTGGCATGGAACTTAAGGGGAATGAATACATCGGCTCACATGTCTGATGCGTTCACTCTCCTAAGATCTACTAAATCATCTATTGTTGGCTTAGCAGAAAATAAATTGAATTCTGAAAATTTGAATGCTTTTATATTACAACTTCCTTTTTCTTGGGGTCATTTAACTAATAATTCTCCCCATAGTTCAGGTTGTATTCTTTTGATATGGGATTCTCTTGTTTGGACAGTAGACGTTGTCTCTTCTTCTTCCCAGTTTATCACTGTTTCGGCACTTAACAAGGGCGGTTATTGCATGACTTTCTCAGTTAAATACAGTAACAATTGTTTTGCAGAAAGACAAATGTTGTGGCAATAGTTGGTGCAACAATCTACTTTTATGTTTAATACGTAGATAATTATGGGAGACTTCAATAATGCCTCATCTACTCTGAATAAAAAATGTGGGCTTCCTGTTTCGTATCAACATATTCGAGAATTTCAGAAATGTTTGCTCTAAACTGGACTTACTGAAGTGAAACCAATGGGATTCTCTTATACGTGGAGGAGAAAGGGGACTGCAACGCATATCGACAAAATTTTGGTAAATAATTTATGTTTACAGCATTTTGTAAATTTAGAGGCAATTTCCTTATCACAAATATCAGGCGATCATAATCCCATTTTATTGGATTTAATTCCCACTGTGCCTATGAAGGGATACCCTTCTAAATACAAGAATGTTTGGAGCATGTTAGATGGATATTCAACATGTATTGAAAGGGGATAACATGCATAAACATGGGGTTTCCCTAGTTATAAGTTTATTTATAAATTGCAGTTATGCAAACGTGAACTGAAGATGTGGAATAAAACTAGAGAGAAGGATAATCACCTTAATAATTTGCTAGAATAGTTAGGTAGCATTGAGCTTTCTGTAGATGAGGACACTGAAGACCTGGGTTTATATGACAACTACCTGCATGTTAAGAATGAAAATTGCAATCAGTTATCCATTAAGAAATTATCATTGAAGCAACAGTCCAAAGTTAAATGGTTACAACAAGGCGATACCAATTCCAAGTTTTTTTACTCTCGGATGAATTTCCGAAAGTTTCGTAATAACAACAGGGCTTTGATTTCACCAGAAGGAATTCTATTATATAAAAGCCCCGATATTGAACAGGAAGCAATCTCATATTTCACATCTTTGTTTAATGGCCCAATTTGCTCCGTATTTCCAGTCTTTCAACCAATTGCCACCATTAACCTGCAGGGGCAAGCCTTTTTTTACATGATATATCTCTTCAAGAGGTTAAAGATGTTGTGTTTTCAGTTCACGATGATTGCAGTCCCGGCCCAGATGGGATAAATTCCAAAATTTATGAAGCTGCATTGGAACTTAATTAAAAATGATTTACTAGAAGTTATTTCGGATATTTTCAAGTCTGGCAAAATTCCAAAAGGTGTCATCCATACCATCCTCACCCTAATACCAAAACAAGATAAACCAACTAATATATCCCACTTCCGACCAATTTCTTGTTGTAATATGTTTTACAAGATTGTCTCCAAAATTCTATGTAACAGATTAAAAATCTTTCTTCCTCACGTCATCTCCCCAAATCAATGTGCTTTTGTGCCGAACAGATATATATAAGATAATATATTGCTTCCGCATGAACTTTTGAGAAATTTTATAAAGAAAGGGGTGTCTAAATTTTGTGTTAAAGTCGATCTCCAAAAAGAATATGACATGGTGAACCGTGATTTTATATGCTACATAATGTCCAAAATGTGTTTCCCTACCCATTTCATTAACCTCATCTGCGAATGTATCTCCACTGCCACTTTCTCTGTTTGATTTCAGGGTATTCCAAAAGGTTTCATCCATTCATCGAGAGGACTTCGACAGGGTGACCCGTTATCCCCGTATTTGTTTACTATAGCTATGCAATTTTTTACCTACCTGTTAGATGAAGCCACATAACTTCAATTGTTCTCGCCAGTTTTCACATTTCACCCGACCATCACCCATCTCCTTTATGCCGATGATCTTATGATTTTCTGCAAATCTAACATCACTTCTGCTAATTCTTTACAACATATTTTTCATAAGCTTAGTATGTTCGTAGGTTAAAATGT
This sequence comes from Allium sativum, assembly GCA_030737875.1. Taxonomy (NCBI): domain Eukaryota; kingdom Viridiplantae; phylum Streptophyta; class Magnoliopsida; order Asparagales; family Amaryllidaceae; genus Allium; species Allium sativum. The sequence goes on along the minus strand of CM060922.1, from coordinate 136,127,478 downwards.
GAATTATGTGAATTCTTCTAAGACGAAGATTTTTTTCAGCGCCTTGTAACGACCTGACTTTTTGCTCGGTTTTTGCCGGTAATTAAACCAACTTAAACCGTTCACAAAGACGGATTGTTAGGGTCACTTACACATTTGTACAAAATAAAAACAACTTTTCCAATATCATTAAAATAATATTACATCAGAGTTACAAGAGGTACATCAGAGCACATCGGTTACACAACGGAAAAGATGCTAAATTCAGCGGAATATGCGAATGCTCCAAACATAATAGCTCCAGTTGAACCAGAATCCTGCTCCAACTAACTCCAAGGATAAATTTGCGAACTACTCTACTAGACTGTCCGTGTAAAAATTATGGGCACCCAGATTTAGGTGTTGGAACAATATACTCCAGGTCAGTCATGGGATTGGTGTGAGAACTCAAAACAGATGTCTTTAAGGTTTATTTTAAAGTTAAGTAATTCACCGGACCACGCCGCCAATGCGGAACGGATTTACTCCATGTGAATACCAGTCCATAGAAATCCGCAATGACTTTTTGAAAAAATAAAGCTATCATAAGCTCGTCCCACATCACACAATGCACGCACACACCAAATGAGCGAGTTTTGCCTTATGATAGCCAAAAATGCCTTCATATGTGAAAATCCTCTTTTATACTATATATAGTGTGAAAAACCTTTTTGTAAATAAATGTATTAATCCTAGCCAGCATAATGCCCCATCACATTATACAGACAATCCTGCCGGTAACCAGTAGGCTATACAATCAAAACCGTACGGACTCGTAGTGGAGATTGGGTTTCGAACATGATGGTTCCTGGTATGAAAGATTATTCGTGGGCTCCCAAACTTTCTTGCGCGCATCATCCCACTATTCGCAGATAACGTCCAGACTCGGACTCCCTTATACTAACCCACCATACATGAATCAGAGTACCCAATAAATAGCGTCCCAGACTGGGGACTTCGCAATACCCTTTCATCATCACATGCCGGTGCACTGAACATACGAAACGAACATAAAAATCTGACCACCAGTTTACCATAAATCCGGGGTGTGAGGTTCGTCGAGGTCACGATATACAGAAAGCTACGCTTAAATAAGCCATGCTTTAATCATCCATAGCTCATCACATAACTTAAGTATGCCACATTGTCCATTCACTACGCATCACTGATTTCTATCAATATATAACCTCTAAGCTCATACGTCTTAGAGAATGTTGTTAAGCAAGAGAATAAATTCTCCGCCACCAAGCAGATATATATTAATAAAGATCAATGCTATGCAGTCAATTACAATGTCAGACACACAATCCATTGTTTGCGAACAAATTATACAATTATAAACAACTGTAAAATTCGTTCGTCTTTCCTAAACAACAAGGATCGTTGTAGAGGGTGTCGAACTCTGGGACCAAAAATATTTTTATTAATAAATCCGATCAAGTTATCCCTAACTTTTGATTGGTTGAAAACAAAGAAAATAGCAAAATTAAATAAAAGAGAGTTTTATCTAATAAGAGAAAGCAATTAGGGGATAGTGACATAGATCAGATTCATAATCATCAATAGCTAAAAGATTAACCAGATCTAATACATGTTTCTGTCACAAACATGAATCAACGATGATAGGTTTTTAGAAACAAAAATGTAAATAACGACAAGCATAGCCTATGCAGGAGCTCAGCTCTACAACCATAGACTATCAGGACAGATTCACTAATTAATTTCTAAAACCCTAAAATTAGATCTAGATCTGATAAACGTCAGATCGAACACGAATATATCATGTGAAGGAGCATAGCTCTTAAACGACACCAAATATGAAGGTTCAGATCTAACCCTTAATTCAGATCCAGATCTACATGTATACAGTCCTCATCTTTTGGCTATGTGATTCATATTGAATCATACTATCTGCGTCATCACCCCCTAATCAAAGGGGATTAGCTAGACATAGCTAAAGAAGAAGAGAAAAAGAAAATAAATAACATGAACATAAATAAAATAAACAAAAAGTAAAAAGAAAGGGAGAGAATGATTTTATTCCAAGAAGAGAATTACAGAATAAAACCTAATGTGTCCCTTACAAGACTAAGATACAATGTATTTATAGCTGATATGACAAAGGCTAGCTAGCTAATTACATAATGTGGGACTAAAGAAATAACCCAAATAACACATAAGCCAGTGTGAACGCAACTTTTAGAGTGAGTGGTCTAGCAAATAGGCTAGTGTGAACGCAACATGAGTAAGAGGCCTTCCAAATGAGCTAATGTGAATGCAGTTTGAGTCTTTATTGAGCCAAATCTTCTTAACTGAAATATAATTGCAACCGTTCTTCAAGCTTTAGACTCTTCAAGCTTTAGCAATTTTAAACTTCACTCTTTTTAAGCAAATTCTTCATGCTTTATCCATCAAATGCTCTAAACCATGCTTCTTGTCAACAATCTGAAAATACAGCTATAAATACAAAGTATCAATTATTTTAAAGGGAAAATAAGATAAATAAGCGGATAAAATATACACATTTACATGTATATCAAATACCCCCACACTTATCTTTTTATTCGTCCTCGAATAAACTAAACTAAGATATGTCACACTTTCGTAGGAAACACGATTGCATTTAGCGTATGCAACAAGCCGTTAAACCTCTGGGTGTCCCCAGTAGGACGAGTGTTGTCTCGTGAGGGTTTTCAGCGGATACTACCCACAAAATCCAAAGCGTCTTATGTACGCGGATTAATCAAACAATATATTTAAGGTCTTTCACATTCCAAGGATTTCACCTAACTTCAATAATAATGGTTTAGTTCCAATTGTCCATCCCATTATTGGTGCAAAAATGAATAAGATTTTTCAAGCTGAATCATAATTCCTTGATAGCACTGTAATTGTCTTGAAGGTTAAGAGCGTGGTGTCAACCAAAGTTCTACACATCGACAATGTGCACCCAATCATTTATTCAACCATTTTTTTCCAATAATTTTGCACCACCGTAACTGTAATGTATTGGATGTGAGTTATGCATAGATGAAGGAAAATTTTGTAAGTTCTAAAAAATATTATAGATGAGAGGGCAAGTGTATTAGTTGAACTTCAAGCTACAAAAGATAAAGTAATACTAAGGCACATATAGACATTTTGTTTCCTTTCATCTCCTCTATTACAATCCTCGCTTCCAAGTACGGTGTGGTGGATATGGATGGAATGGAAATGAATGCTTTATAGTCAAGAATGATGAATGACTATTTTATTCTAAGAGACTCTCTCTTTATTTCATTTTTTTCTTCTTTTTCTTTCTTTCTCTCTTTTTTTTTTCTTTTTTCTTTTTCACATATTTTTTTTCTTCATATTTGCATGATGAATGATGAGTGGAAATGGAATGGAATGACACCATATTTTATTTCATTTGATTCCTCCTCTACTAAACCAATACTTCATGAAAGGAAAGTTTTGTGCCCTAGTTACTCTACTTCTATAACCTTAATTCAACACACAAGTCTGGATTGTTGTTATACAAAAAGCTGAAAGGAATGATAAGCAAAGTTTCATAAGATAGATAACCCATATAAAATAAGATGTGGTATATGGTTATCCTACCTTAAAACAAGTACGGAGTGGGTGGTGTAATATTGGTATAAAAAGTGACCTTTTTGACCTTTAAACAAGGTTCTTGAGTATACCAATAAAAGATAAACTTGTCGAAACATGGATGTAAATCGACTAAAACTTGGGTTTGAATAATGTGGGGTATCGAAGAAGAATGCTACAATGAGCCATTTCTCCTTAATTGGGCCAAGTGGATTTTAGAACTTACGGTTTTGAAAATTTGAGTGGAAAAGAAAATATTATGCATGAAAACTAACTCAGAAAATCCAACAAATGTAGGTGCAAAATCCTTTTATTTCATGATTTTTTTTTTTGATTATTTTTACTTGCACATTCTAACATGTATAATAAAGGATGACACGCTTACTCCAGAACACGACTAACGTCGGCACAGTCTCAAGCTAGCATCTTAAAAAGACACATTACGATTCAATGAATAAATAATGTTCATTCCCATCACCCAACAATTCAACTTATTAAACAAGAACCAAGGTGTTATTTATGAATTTAAGTCAATCCTTGTTCAATGAATGACCTACTTCATAAATTTGACTGCTGATGTAATTTAAATTCCCCCCCCCCACACTTGAGTGTGACTGTTTCCTCACAGTCGTTAATCAGACAAATCTTAGTGAAAGGGAAATAAGAGAATATTTACATATGTACAAAAGAGGGTTAGTGCGTCTTACCTAATGTAATGTGGCTCATGGAGGATCATGAGCTCTTCCTCTTGGTTGGGTATTGGTTCTAAGTAAGGTTTAAGGCGTTGACCATTGACCTTAAAGGATGATCCGTCAGTTGGATTCTCAATTTCTACCGCACCATAGGGAAAAACAGTCCGTACAGTGTAAGGTCCTGTCCATCTAGATTTTAGCTTACCCGGAAATAGATGCAGTTTTGAGTCATACAAGAGAACTTTTTGTCCTGGCATGAAAGTTTTACGTAAAATCGATTTATCATGAAAAACTTTTGTTCTGTCCTTGTAAATTCGTTCATTTTCATAGGCATCATTTCTAATTTCATCAAGTTCATTAAGTTGAAGCTTCCTATGTTCACCTGCTTGCTCTAAATCAAGATTCAAAGTTTTTATTGCCCATAGTGCCCTATGTTCTAGTTCAACTGGCAAGTGACATGGTTTACCAAAAATCAACCGATAAGGGGACATACCCAAGTTTGTTTTGAAAGCGGTGCGGTAAGCCCAAAGAGCGTCGGTTAACTTTTGAGACCAATCTTTGCGATTTCGATTCACGGTTTTCTCAAGGATTTGTTTAATCTGCCTATTCGATACTTCAACTTGCCCACAAGTTTGAGGGTGATAAGGAGTGGATAACTTGTGGGTTATCGAATATTTTCTCATGAGAGCTTCAAAAGAACGATTACAGAAGTGTGTACCATTATCACTGATTATTATGCGAGGTGTGCCAAACCTAGAAAAGATGTTTTCTTTCAAGAAGCGCACAACAACCTTGTTATCGTTTGTTTTGCACGGTACAGCTTCGACCCATTTGGAAACATAATCAACAGCTAAGAGAATGTAAAAGTTCCCAAAAGAATTAGGGAAGGGTCCCATGAAGTCTATACCCCACACATCAAAAATTTTGACCTCTAGAATGGGGTTTAGGGGCATTATATTCCGTTTAGAAATTTTCCCCAAGAATTGACATCGATCACAAGTTTTGCAAAATTCGTACGCGTCTTTGAAAAGGTTCGGCCAGTAGAAACCCGATTGGAGAACCTTTTCGGCTGTCTTTTTGGGACTGAAGTGACCACCGCATGCTTGGTCATGATAGAAAGAGAGGACACTGTGAATTTCGGTGTCAGGAACACATCTTCGAATGATTTGGTCGGGACAATACTTGAAAAGATAGGGGTCGTCCCAATAAAAATGTTTCACTTGAGAAAAGAATTTGTGTTTATCCTGCTTAGACCAAAAAGAAGGGGTCTGCTTGGTGACTAAGTAGTTGACAATGTCAGCAAACCAAGGATCAGTGGATAGAGAAAACAGCTGTTCATCAGGGAAATTCTCGTTGATTGGAAGAGAAGAAGACGGGGCATTTGGAAGACGAGACAAGTGGTCCGCAATAACGTTGTCGGATCCTTTTTTATCCTTAATGGTAAGGTCAAATTCTTGAAGTAGAAGGATCCAACGAATAAGATGAGCCTTAGCATCCTTTTTAGAGAAAAGGTACCTAAGTGCAGCGTGATCTGTATGAACAGTGATGTGTGAGCCAACTAGATAAGGTCTGAATTTTTCTAGAGCAAAAACGACTGCCAAGAGTTCTTTTTCAGTGGTTGTATAATTAATTTGAGCGTCGTTCAAGGTTTTACTTGCGTAGTAAATGACGTGAAGAATTTTATCAATTCGTTGTCCTAAGACAGCGCCTACAGCGAAGTTCGAGGCGTCACACATGATTTCAAAAGGCATCATCCAGTTGGGAGAGCAAATGATAGGAGCAGAGACAAGTTCATTTTTAAGATGCTCAAAAGATGAAATGCACTTAGAATTGAATTCGAAAGGAACATCCTTACCAAGGAGGTTAGTCAGAGGTCGAGTGATTTTGCTGAAATCCTTTATGAAGCGACGATAGAAGCCAGCATGACCTAAAAAGGATCGGATGTCCTTAACAGATTTGGGAATGGGAAGATTAGAGATAACTTCGATTTTGGCTTTGTCAACTTCAATTCCTTTGTTAGAGATGACATGCCCCAAAACAATGCCATGTTTAACCATGAAGTGACACTTTTCCCAATTAAGCGTTAAGTGTTTCTCTTTACAGCGATTAAGAACCAGATCGAGATGATGTAAACACTCAGTGTAGGAATCCCCAAAGATGGAAAAATCATCCATGAACACTTCCAAAAATCGCTCGATCATATCGAAAAAATGCTAATCATGCACCTCTGAAAGGTTGCAGGTGCATTACAGAGACCAAAAGGCATACGTCGGTACACAAATGTACCAAACGGACAAGTGAAAGTGGTTTTTTCTTGGTCCTCAGGAGTGATAGGGATTTGATTATAGCCCGAGTACCCATCAAGGAAACAGTAGTACTCATGACCCGCTAGTCGTTCTAACATTTGATCGATAAATGGCAGAGGGAAATGATCCTTATGTGTTGCAGCGTTAAGTTTCCTATAGTCAATGCAAACACACCAACCAGTCTGGGTGCGGGTTGGGATAAGCTCGTTAGCTTCATTTTGGATCACGGTAATCCCTGATTTCTTAGGTACGACATGAATTGGACTAACCCATTGACTATCCGAAATCGGGTAGATGATTCCATTGTCAAGACATTTAAGGATTTCAGCACGAACTTCTTCTTTCATGATAGGGTTTAGTCGACGTTGGGGATCACGAGTGGGTTTGGCATCATCTATAAGGTGGATTCGATGTTGGACTATCGAAGGACTAATCCCCTTAATATCAGCCATGGACCAACCAATTTCCTCCTTATTTTTCTTAAGAATGGGAAGGAGCAATTGTTCCTGCTCTAAAGTAAGGTCAGAAGCGATGATGAAAGGAAAAGTTTCATTGTCTCCTAAGTAAGTGTACTTAAGATGACTGGGCAATACTTTGAGTTCAGATTTTGGGGGCGACACAACCGAAGAAATTGGTTGAGGGATAGACTCATTTGTGAGAGGCTCGACAGGAATCGAATCAGAGACATTTTTGGGAATATCTTGAAATAAGGTTTCGTAATTTGATTCAATTTCGTTATTCAGATGGTCGAGCTCAGATCCATTATCGTGGACAACATGGATTTCAGAAAACTGGTCCACATAAGAGTTAGGAGAGTTTTCAGTTCTGAAGATATTTAGCTCGACGGTCATGTTACCGAAAGAAAGTTTCATAGACCCATTTCTACAGTTGATAAGCGCATTAGAGGTTGCTAAGAAGGGTCGTCCTAGAATCAAAGGGATTTGGTTTGCAGGATTGCTAACCTGTTGAGTTTCTAAGACAATGAAATCAACTGGAAAGATGAATTTGCCAATTTTGATCAACGCATCCTCGATTTATCCCACAGGTTTCTTAATTGATCGGTCAGCAAGCTGAAGGGTAACCTTGGTGGGTTTCAATTCTCCTAGCCCTAATTGGCGATAGACGGAATATGGAAGCAAGTTAACACTAGCACCTAAGTCTAGCAGGCATCTATCAATTTTCTTGTCCCCAATAGCACATGATATTGTGGGGCAGCCAGGATCTTCGTATTTCACTGGCATCGATTGGGACAAGACTTCGCTTAGAGTTGCCGCTAGAAACACTTTCTTAGGTACATGTGTATGAAGTTTTTGAGTGCACATATCTTTTAGAAATTTTGCGTATTGTGGAACTTGTTGTATAATATCTAAAAGAGGAATGTTCACTTTAACTTGCTTAAATATTTCAAGGATTTTTTCTAGCTGATCCATCTTTTTCCTAGGTCGGAGTCTATGAGGAAATGGAGCAGACGACTCAGTAGGTTGGGCTACTTGTGTTTGAGGATGGTCCTTGTCAGAAATTGGCTCAATGTTTTGATCCGAGTTGGTCGAATTTTCGGTTGGGTTTAGAAGATCGTCCGGTAAAGCATTTGGGTTGACCACATGGTTGTCAATCTTTTTGCTAGATCTAAGAGTCGTGACTGCATTCAAGTGACTCACGTTTGAGTCTTGAATGATGTGAATTTGGTTGGAGTTAGGATTTTTACGGTTGGGATTTGGAATGGGTTGACTCGGGAAAGTGCCTCTTTCCCGTTCGCTTACCGAAGTAGCTAACTGACTCATTTGCATTTCAAGTTTAGCGATCGATTGACTCGTGGTTTGCATGTGCGAAGTCAGTAAATTTTGAAGATTGGTATTTCATTGGAGATTTTGAGTCGTCGCTTTAGTCAATTCTTCGAGAGTTTTCTCAAGTGATGTCAATCGTTTATCGTCTTGGGGAATAAAAGATTGTTGCGCTTGGTTTTGAGAAGGTGGCGTAGGATGTTGGAATTGAGTTTGTTGAAAGGGAGGTTTCGAAGGATTATTTGAAAATGATTGAAAAGGAGGTCGAACCGCATTCGAATTTGCATTGTTTTGGGTCCAAGAGAAGTTAGGATGGTTTCTCCAACCTGGATTGTACGTTGGGGAGAATGGGTCATTCCTAGCTTTGTTAAATGCGTTGAGTTGTTCCAATGAATGTGGGCATTGATCAGCTATGTGGTTAGGATCGTTACATTTGTAACATGAGGTCTGAGACGCTTGAGCTTGATTTATTTGCGTTGATGAAAGGACATTATCGAATTTGGATATCATCGCGTCTATTTTTGCTTCTAAGGCTACTGATGATCCTACCGAATGAGCGCTAGATCGGGAATAAATCGATTTCTCGTTAGATCTTTCCCATTGAGCTGATTTTTCGGCCAAATTTTCGAGAAATTGCCAAGCGGCATTGTGATCTTGGGCTAGAAAATTTCCTTGGCACATTGATTCGAGCATGGTTCGAGAGTTATTTTCAAGTCCATCGTATAAAATTTGACAAAGAGTCCATTTTTCGAAAATGTGATGTGGACATTTGACTGGAAGCTCTTTAAATCTTTCAAAATATTTTGCAAAGGATTCACCCCCAAATTGACGAAAATTGACGATTTCATTTCGAATTTTGGATGTTTTTTCCAGAGGGTAAAATTTCTTTAGAAAAATGTTCACAAATTCACCCCAAGTTCCAATTGTATTTGAAGGCAGGCTATACAACCATTTCTCAGCATAATCGGTAAGTGCAAATGGAATTAACCTAAGTTTGATTCCATCATCACTTAATTGTTGAAATTTCATGGTTGCACAAACTTGTTCAAATTTGGTCAAGAAGATATAAGGATCATCACATTCTAAATTGCCGAACTTTAGAAGAGTATTTATGTGATTCGAATGAATTTCAAAGTGGTTACCCGTTGGGGCGGGCAATATGATGCAAGAAGGAATAGAAACCCGATCGGGGAAGTATCTATCCATAAGAGATCGAGGGGGATTTTCTTCGGCCATGGTTAAAGAAATGTTTGTTCGAACTAAACGATTGTCTGAAGGATCACGAGTCCAATGACGCATGCACAAGCGAGAAGAATAAGGGAGGACGAGAAAAAACAAATTTGAGAAGCAAATATTTTTTTTTACAAAACGAGTATTGTTTTGAATTTTTTTTTTAAAGAAACAGAATTAGACACAAAAGATTTTTTTTTAAATGAACCTAATGTAATTTACAATTTCTAGAATTATATAATGACGTTTTGATTTATTTCAACAAAAGACTTCTCAGCCAGTTAACGGACAGGAGTTATCGGTGCACCAGGAATCATCCTAGCAATGCAGCCGAAGGTTTAAGTACCTTCAGAGGAACAACCGATATAATATTTACGAATCACCGTAATATTTATAAACAGTTATTACTCTGCCGTAGTCTAGACACCGAGAAATAATCCGTTTGAACTAAACCAAATTGTCAAAATATAATGAAGTCCTTAGAAAGTAGAAACAAAACTACGATGAATGCGGATTTTTTTTTTAATCAGTCACAGAATGAACAGTCTCAGAACAGTCAATTGCAGAGATAAAAAAACAAATTTTTTTTCTTTACAAGCAAGCCGATGCCCTGCACAAGAGTTTTACAAGCAATGTCTCTAATTTTTTTTATTTGCAGCAGCAGTCCCTGTAGAGATAGAAAATACTCACCTTGATCGGCAGTCCGTCTAGTGCAATTGAGTCGCGCTAGCGCATTCACACCCCACTTGGTGTGCAACCGCTCGAACCCTGAATCGTCCGCCGCTTTTTGTTGTTGTCCCCTTATATTAATTGCTTGACTGCGCTGCAGCACGGGTTCGGGCTAGGAGCCCGAAAAAAATTTTTTTAAGACCTTTTTCTACTTTCAACTGTACCTGTTTTCGAAAAATTCTCCCTCTTTTATTTATTTATCTTTTTTTTAAAGAGAAAAAAAAGCAAACTGATCTATAAAAAGAAACTACACTAAACTAAAAAAAAAACGGATCTAGCAACAAACTAAGCTAAATAAGTAAAATAACCAAGTACAAAGAAAATTTGCCAAAATAAAAATTACACACCACTATCCAAAGGACTGACGCACTAACCCACATACCAAAGGTCAAACCACCCTTCAAATATCTATCATGATTAACAAAATCAACACATATTTCCCCAACTGATCTCACGCCCCCTCTTGTTTATAAAATCAATCTCACAACCGCCCCAACAAAAATTCACGATTTTTCCTCTTGGTACTCAGCAGCAAATCATTCAAAAATACTCTTTTTTTTTTAGTTTTTCTTTTGAATCAGGATCTGATTGGGTTACGATTTGAGGTATGATTGGGGTTCGGCTAGGGCTATGGTGATTTGGGAACAGCGGTTGCGGGTTTTGTGTGGTGATGTTGATCGACTTGGGTGGCTCGCGTTTTTCTGGCGATGGTATTTCTGAATCGGCAAAGGGGTTCCGATTGATTTACAGTGGCGAAGGTATTATTGAGGTGGTGATTCTCGGGTTGCGGTTTCGAATTAAAGGAGGTTTTCAGAGGAGGTTTGGAACTGAAGGAGGTTTATTGGTGGTTTTTGAATGAATTGGTGAGGACAGTTTTGTTTGGTGAAATCCGTGGGGACCTGGTGGGTTTGGTCAGCAGAGTGAAGTGAGGGGTGTGTTTGATGTGGACTATGGTTGGACGAGGAGGTTGTGAACTGTGTAGTTGAGGAGCTTCGGCTGTTGTTCAGGGTTTTGACTGTGACTGTGGGAGATTTGCAGTAGTGGTGGTGTGTGGGTTTGGGATGTGAAAACGTGGTTGATGGGGGTTGTTTTGTTTAAGAAGGTGGCTGTGAGCAGGGCGGTTATGGGATGGTTTGAAAGATGTTTGAACTGTTGGTCTAACAATGGAGATTTGATGATGGAAGGGCTGTTGGCGATGGCACTTGTGATGGTGATTTCGGAAAGTGGAAGGGTGGTCTGCAGTATTTGATGATGATGAATGGCCAGAGTTTTGTGCGGTTTGGCAAGGGGTATTAGATGATCTGAAAGTTGAAGAAGCTTGATATGGTGATGGACGTTGCTTGAAGGGTAGAAGAATATGTGGTGGTCTGGTGGTTGTGGTAATGAAGAAGATGGTTGATGAGAAGGGAATGCGGCAAAGACAAAAGAAGGGAATATAAAAGGAATAGCAAATAGAAAAGAAATCTTTTGTGATCATTTTTTTTACAAAACTTGTAAAAGAAGAAACAAAAGAAAATGGAAGGAGATTATAAAAAAAAAAAGAAATCAAACTAAATTGGCAAGTGTTTGACAGAAAAAGTGGCAAGATGAAACAAATAAGAAATCAAGTAGGAGAGAGAAACAAAGATTGCAGAGAGATTTTTTATTTATTTATGAAATTTGTAAAAAGGAGATTGTTTGTAGAAGATTGGAAAGGAATAAATGCAAGATAGGAAAGAAATCAAAGAAAATTTGTTTTTTTTTCTTTTTGTAGGAAGATTATAGTGTCATTGACTAACACCAAATCAAGCCAATCAAGAATCTATTTTCCTACCTATACTAGAAAACAAAAGAAAAAAAATAAAAATAAAAATAAAAATATTTTTGTTTTTTTTTCTAAAGAAAAATGATAAAGTAAGAAAAACTAAAATTATAACCCGAAGGATATAAAAATCAAAATTATTTTGGTCCCCGGCAATGGCGCCAAAATTTGTTTGCGAACAAATTATACAATTATAAACAACTGTAAAATTCGTTCGTCTTTCCTAAACAACAAGGATCGTTGTAGAGGGTGTCGAACTCTGGGACCAAAAATATTTTAATTAATAAATCCGATCAAGTTATCCCTAACTTTTGATTGGTTGAAAACAAAGAAAATAGCAAAATTAAATAAAAGAGAGTTTTATCTAATAAGAGAAAGCAATTAGGGGATAATGACATAGATCAGATTCATAATCATCAATAGCCAAAAGATTAACCAGATCTAATACATGTTTCTGTCACAAACATGAATCAACGATAATAGGTTTTTAGAAACAAATATGTAAATAACGACAAGCATAGCCTATGCAGGAGCTCAGCTCTACAACTATAGACTATCAGGACAGATTCACTAATTAATTTCTAAAACCCTAAAATTAGATCTAGATCTGATAAACGTCAGATCGAACACGAATATATCCTGCGAAGGAGCATAGCTCTTAAACGACACCAAATATGAAGGTTCAGATCTAACCCTTAATTCAGATCCAGATCTACATGTATACAGTCCTCATCTTTTGGCTATGTGATTCATATTGAATCATACTATCTGCGTCATCACCCCCTAATCAAAGGGGATTAGCTAGACATAGCTAAAGAAGAAGAGAAAAAGAAAATAAATAACATGAACATAAATAAAATAAACAAAAAGTAAAAAGAAAGGGAGAGAATGATTTTATTCCAAGAAGAGAATTACAGAATAAAACCTAATGTGTCCCTTACAAGACTAAGATACAATGTATTTATAGCTGATATGACAAAGGCTAGCTAGCTAATTACATAATGTGGGACTAAAGAAATAACCCAAATAACACATAAGCCAGTGTGAACGCAACTTTTAGAGTGAGTGGTCTAGCAAATAGGCTAGTGTGAACGCAACATGAGTAAGAGGCCTTCCAAATGAGCTAATGTGAATGCAGTTTGAGTCTTTATTGAGCCAAATCTTCTTAACTGAAATATAATTGCAACCGTTCTTCAAGCTTTAGACTCTTCAAGCTTTAGCAATTTTAAACTTCACTCTTTTTAAGCAAATTCTTCATGCTTTATCCATCAAATGCTCTAAACCATGCTTCTTATCAACAATCTGAAAATACAGCTATAAATACAAAGTATCAATTATTTTAAAGGGAAAATAAGATAAATAAGCGGATAAAATATACACATTTACGTGTATATCATCCATGCATGTCCATTCTAGGTCTGAACGAAACAGCAATCCGGAATTCCTTCACATACGTTCAGGTTTCTTGCCACTTAGCTGATATATAAAATCCATCTGCGAATGGGAGCCAGCCATTCGAGACATTCAGCAAGTCTCCCTTACGAAACGAAGGGTCCTGGTCCTCAATGCCTCCTCTAATGTCTTCAATTGCTCCACAACGTCGTATTATTACTTGAAATGGTTTTCATACATAATTCCGATCCTGGTCTTTCCAAATAATAAGCACAATTAAAAACACAATCACGGAATGCACAGGCATTCTACCAAATCTCCTTCCATTTTGGATTTCATTAAATTAAACTTCTTTAAATCTATTCTAAAATTATCTTTAACAAAATCCATATTTAACCCTTCTTCTTTAAAACACATCCCTTAAATCCAAGATAATCTAACCCCAAAGCCTTAATTAATTTTCTGTTTGATAACTCGTTATCAAAAATCCGGTTTCCTTTGAAAACCCTTACCTTACATTTCAACCCTAGTTTCCAATTAAATTGATTTTCCAACATTCCATTCTTTAATCTTAACTAAAAGATTATACTTTCTTTCCAATTCCTCACTTTTAATTTCCTCAAAACAAAGATCTGATTAAATCCTCAAATTATGATATGAATTTCCATAACTCAATCTCATTGGGTTTCAAGAATGATATTATTGAAGATATGATTCACGACAAAACCCAAATCAATTGATATAAAACATAAGTTACACAGAAATTGTATCTACTTATATTCGATATCAATTCTCATAATCAATGAATACTATAAGTGGAATAACAATATAATAATATCTTCCAAATTCCTCAAATAGAATACATTTTGTAACACCTCGTATTTTAGTTAATACTAAAATTCACTAATTACAGGATAAATAATCTCAGATATGAGAATTGGGGGTAACGGGCTGCGTCATTGCGTTCGTCTCGGAAAAATACGCGAAATAGAGTCCGAGTTCTCGAGAATCGGAGTCCGTATGGCCCGGTTTTGGCCCAAATAAGTTTTCAGAAAATTCAAAGCTAAAAACAGATTTAAAAATTAAACATCAGATTTCGAAATTGGAGCCAGCAGGGGGCCAGGCGGGAGAGTTCCCGCCCTACCCATGTCGATAGGGCTGTCGACAGGCCTATCGACTGGGGAGTCGACAGCCATGTCCACAGGGGTGTCAACACAGGGTGTCGGCCCTGTTGATCTGGGTGCACCAGATCTGGTTTTTGGTTGAGTCTTGGGCTGTGTTCTAGAGATTTCCTAAATCTAACGGACCTAATCTAACCTAGGGTTAATCTAAGGGCCTAAAACACTCACCTAATCTATAAATACACCCTAAACCTACCCTAATCCATACTAAAAATAGAAATGATGGCCTCATGCCGCCAAAATCAAACTTGAGAGGAGCCTCCACTAATTTATGAAGGAAGTTGCAAGCTAATCAACCTCTAATCATCATCTTCTTCATATTTAGCAACTAGTTCTACTTCATAAGTTTGCTAATCTTGGTTTTGGTGAGTTTCTATCACTTTAACATCAATTGCTAAAGTAAGTAGATTGGGTGTAATGAGACTTATGGTCTTAAATGCGGAATAGTGAGTTTGAATCATTTGTAATGATACGCTACTCTATGTTTTCCTATGTTTATGCATATTTAATAAGTGGGTTTATGCATACTTAATAAGTTGGTTTATGCATGTTTAACAAGTGGGTTTATGCATGTTTAACAAGTGGGTTTATGCATGTTTAATAAGTGGGTTTATGCATATCTAATAAGTGGGTTTATGCATGTTTAACAAGTGAGTTATGCAAGTTCATATGCAAGTTATGTGTATGATGTTATGTAAGTTATGTGTAGGTTGCTATGCAAGTTCATATGCAAGTTATGTATATGCTTAAATGCAAGTTTAACATGATATGCAAGTTATGCATGCTTATGCAAGTATGTGAATGCTTATGCAAGTATGTGAATGCTTATGCAAGAATGTGAATGCTTATGCAAGTTATGTGTATGCTTAAATGCATGTTTAACAGGTTATGCAAGTTATGAGAATGCTTATATGCAAGTTCAACATGTTATGCAAGATATGTGTATGATAATATGCAAGCTCATATGCAACATGTTATGCAAGTCATGTGTATGATAATATGCAAGTTTGGGTTAAATGTAGTTGGGTTAATATATGCTCATATATGCAAGTTGACATCCTTTTAACCCATGATAAAGTTATATGCTAAGATGTGGTTAAACCCATGATATTTGTGATGGATCTTCCCTTTATTATGTCATGAAATGAGAACGATTTACGTGGGGAACGATGGGGTTAATAAATATGTTAATAAAAGTATGATTGGGTATGATTAAGCATACCATAAAAATAAATTAACATAAGTGGGAATTTACCTATTGAGTTAGGTCTACCCCATGGAAATTTACCTATTGAGTTAGGTCTACCCATGTTATGAAAAATGTGTAATTAATTAGGGATAATTAATTATGGGGGTGATTAATTAGGTGTAATTAATCAACTAAGACACGAGGTTGGACCCTTTTGTAGCGGAAGTCTGCCCGGAACCGACCGGCCATCCAGCAGCTACAAATGATTGGCCCAATGTGAGAGGTCTTAGTCATAAATTAAATACGTGATTAAAGTAAAGACACGAGGTTAGACCCTTTTGATGACAGAAGTCTGCCCGGAACCAACCGGCATATCCAGCAGTCATAAAAGACGGTCTAATGTGAGAGGTCTTTATGAGGTCATGATCTTAATTAATTAATTAAGAAACACTTAACCATATTAGCATGTAGAGGGACATGAGGGGTTAAGTGGGTGCCTTGGGTGGCATGTGGAAATCTAGTGGGTTGCCTTGGGCGACAATAGAAAATACGATGAGAATACTTAACCAAGAGGAAACATGTAATTAAACATGATTAAAGGGTTAAGTGGGATGCACTAGATAAAGGGACAAGCTTAGGTGGGTAGCTTGTGGGGGCCCATTTCAACCAGTAACCCATATGTATCTTATTGGGCTCGACCCATGTCGAGGACGGGACACGCGTACTGGGCTTGACTATAAGAGGCCAAAACGGGGTAGCGGTGGCAACGCAAGTCCAACGGGTTTCATATGCATGTGTGGACCCGGGCTGGTAGGTAAGACGTTGTTGCATCGTGTAGATATAAGCCGTGCACCGTTTGTTGTATCGGTTTGCCACTTTGGGGAGTGATACGCCCCACTGTGGGGCCGGCACGGGTATCTACGGTAGGGAGCCGATCATTGGGGAGTAGTGGGGTACACCTAGTGGAGATAGGGGCAGACGGCACCTATGTGGTCAGCTAGGGGTACATGAAACTACTAGTTATATCTTTCTTTTAAGTCCTTGGGTAGGATCAATCTTTGAGTAGGAATGACTGGTGTGGTGCAGTTAGTAATTATCCTTAGGTGGGTAGATACGTCTTTACAGTTATCTTAGTTTATCCTAAGTCTACCAAGCTGCTTAGTGTAGCCATTCATCCCCAGACATTACCGTAGGTCAAGTTTATGTCTTCTCTGGTTACTTTAATGATTGTATTGTTAAAGTTATAGGACTCGCTCAGACTTATGTCTGACCCCGTTGTTTTTATCTTTTTCCCAACCCTCGGGTCCTACGGTGGATCCTAGCAGTAGTGGAGCTTGATCGGATTGCTATTCCAGTCTTTAGGAGCTTGGATAGATGTAAAGCTCCAGTTACCCAGTTATCTTTTCTTTTGTCCTGGCTATTGTATGAGAGAGTGGGATTATGTACCTCTTTATTTTGATGGATATTGTACTTGACTTTTATTGTGGTTTTATGATGTAACCAGACATGTTTATTTCCGCTGTTATGAGATGATGTTTTAAATTTCAAGTACTATTTATATCTGTCTTGTTGTAATTTTTCTGTTCTATATTCACTAAAATACTCCACCGATGCTATGGTATTCCCTTAGAGAGTGACCATAGCGGGAGTGGGTGTTACACGTGGTATCAGAGCAAAGGTTACCGGAACAGATAAAATTTTTAGAAAACTATTTTTCTAAAAACATTTTTTTGAAAGAGATATTTTCAAAAACATGTCTTTAAAAAGAAAAGTTTTTGAAAAAAAAAACATAATGCCCAATAGCCATATCTATATCCTTCGAATTCTCCGTTTTGAATCTTTCCTTTTTCGTTTCAGCATGGCTGAGGATCTTAACTTTCCGGAGGGTGTGACGGTACCAGTATGCTATAGGAGATTGATGGAGGCTAGGGCCACCACTGCGGGTCCAGCAAATGTTCCTCCACCAACCGTAGCACCCGATCTTCCTCCTCCCCCTCCTCCTCGCACAGATACTTTTGCTAAGACTTGCAAGGAATTTAAAGCTATGGGAGGGAAACCTTTTCAAGGATCTGAAACTTTTGTGGAGGCTAGAGATTGGCTTAAAGAGGTGGAAGAATTGATAGATATCTTTGAGATGGAAGAAGGAAAGAAAGTCAAGTTAGCTGCTTGGTTAATGAAAGGAGAGGCCTCATTCTGGTGGGAGGTTACTAATGGAGAACGCCCCGTTGACTCTTGGGCGGATTTTAGGCAAAGATTTGTGGCAAAGTTTCTCTCAAGGGCGGAGGAAAACTTGTATATGGAAAGATTCTTGACTCTAAAGCAAGGAAATCTCTCGGTGAAGGAATATGTCAACAAGTTTAATCAATTGGCAAGGTTTGGCCTAGATATGGTGAATACACCGGAGAAGAAGGCTTTGAGGTTCGTGAAAGGCTTGAATGAACCAATGCATGGGTTGGCTATGACTCATATCCCTATGGGGGCCACCTTCGAGAAGCTAGTTGACATGGCACTCATGCATGAAGAAGAGAAGGGTCCCAATGCTAATAAGGCACCCGAGAAGAAGGGAGATCAAAAGAGACCTCAGCAACAACAGCAAAACAAAGGTGGGAAAGGAAATGGTGGCAAGAGCAAGAAGAAGAAGTGTTTCAATTGTGGGACACCTGGCTACCTAAGAAAGGATTGTCGCAAAAAGAAGAAGACTGGCTGCTTCCACTGTGGCGAAGCAGGGCATCTAGTGAAAGACTGTCCTAAGAAAGGGCAAAGGACGGGGTCTACCTCAGGAGGACATGTGCAAGCTCTTATGGCACCAGGTCAGGCTAGGGGGCAAGTACAGGCTCTCGCGGTCCCACCGATTCAGGAAAGAGGTAGAACTATTTCCGTTGAAAGTCTGGTTTTTCTATTTGATCATCCTGTCCGTACATTGTTTGATTCAGGCGCATCGCATTCGTTTATCTCATCATCATTAGTTGAGTCACTGCACTTAGAAGTCTTGTAGATGATCCCTTGGTTGTTTCAAACCCAATTGGGGGCTCCACTTATTTGTCCATGATATGTTTGGGTTTGAAGATTTCTATACTTAGCATTGAGTTTAGATGTGATGCTTTTGTGTTGGGCTTCACGGGCTATGGGTTGATTTTGGGCATGGACTGGTTATCCAGTAATGGTGCTGTTCTTGATTGCGAAAGGAGAGTTGTTAGGCTCATGACCCGCTTGGGTAACACTCTCGAGATCTCTTGTAATCCCATGGATTATGTTATGCTAAGTTATCTTGAATCGCTTGACGCTTCGGTCGAGAGTTTGCAATCTGTTAAAGTAGTCCGGGAATATCTGGATGTGTTTGAGGAGGTGAAGGGCTTACCTCCGAAGCGGGAGATTGACTTCCGAATATATCTGGTGGATAATGCTAAACCTGTATCTTTACCAGTGCGCCACATGGCTCCTCGTGAGAGGAGGGAACTCCATAAGCAAGTAGGGGAGTTGCTTGAGAAGGGGTTCATAAGACGAAGTATATCGGAGTGGGGTGCTCCAGTAGTTTTGCTACGAAGGCGGATGGGTCCCTCAGACTTTGTGTAGACTATAGAGAACTCAACAAGCTCACAAAGAAGAACAGACACCCATTACCGAGGATTGATGATCTTTTCGATCAGTTGGTTGGCGCTTCAGTATTTTCTCAATTGGACTTAGCCACGGGGTTTCATCAGTTGAGGGTGGCTGAGGATAGCATAGACAAGACTGCCTTTAGAACTCCGGATGGTTTCTATGAGTGGCTGGTGATGCCATTTGGGTTGACGAACGCCCCTGCATACTTTGTTGATTTGATGAGTAGGGTGTTCAGGGAGTTCCTTAATAAATTCGTGGTGGTCTTTGTGGATGATATCTTAGTATTTTCTAAGAGTGAAGAAGAGCATGCCCTACATCTTGGGGAGGTATTGAAGACTCTTCGAGCACATAGCCTTAAGGCTAAATTCTCTAAATGTCACTTCTGGAGGAAGGAGGTGCGGTTCTTGGGGCACGTGGTCTCCAAGGAAGGGATAGCTGTGGATCCCGCGAAGGTAGTATCAATTCAGGATTGGAAGGTTCCGAAGAATGCTACCGAAGTAAGAAGTTTCTTGGGGTTGGCGGGTTATTATAGGAAGTTTATTAAAGACTTCGCGAAGATATCAGCCCCATTAACCCGCTTAACGAAGAAGAATCTTGTTTTCGCATGGGACGTAGATTGTGATGATGCGTTCCGACGGTTAAAGAGAGCTTTAACCACTGCTCCAGTTTTAGTGTTGCCAGATGGGAGCAAGCCATTTGTTGTTTATACCGATGCTTGTGGGACAGGACTAGGCGCAGTCTTAATGCAAGAGGGAAGGGTAATAGCCTATGGTGGAAGGCAGTTGAGAGTGCATGAGAAAAATTACCCTACCCATGATTTAGAGTTGGCCACTATTGTTTTTGCGCTTAAGATTTGGCGCCATTATCTTCTTAGTGAGAGATTCGAATTGTTCACTGACAACAAATCATTGAAGTACTTGTTTTCTCAGAATGATTTGAATTTGAGACAGCAAAGGTGGATGGAGTTCTTAGCATCCTATGATTTAGAGATAGCGTATACCCCTGGCAAGGGTAACGTGGTGGCGGACGCCTTAAGCAGAAAAAGGTTGTCCTTGAGTCCATTGTTCGTGGAACAACGAAGCTTGGAATTTATCTCGATGTTTGATTTCAGACCTTCCATTGATTATGTACCCGGTTTGCTAGCTTCCTTGGAGGTTAGACCTACTCTTTTGGGGCGGATTGGAGAAGCACAGAGGACGACCCACAGTTGGTTGAGTTGGTGGAGAAGCTCATAAGGGGGGAGTCGTCCAGCCATTTGAGTAGGTACACCCTAGACGATAGGGGTGCTTGCGTAGAGACGGTAGACTTTGTGTACCGCAAGACGAGGGTTTGAGGAAGGTTATTCTTGATGATGCACACCGTTCTAGGATGACCATTCATCCCGGTGGGGACAAGATGTACCAAGACATGAAGAGGGTTTTCTTCTGGGCCGGTATGAAGAAAGATGTGGCCGAGTATGTCGCTCGATGCCTGGTGTGCCAACGAGTGAAGGCGGAGCAAAAGAAACCAGGCGGGTTGCTTCACCCATTGGAAGTTCCGCAATGGAAGTGGGATAGTGTCTCGATGGATTTTATTGACGGGTTACCCAGATCAAGAATGGGTAATACGGGAATTTGGGTGGTTGTAGACAGACTTACTAAGAGCACCCATTTCATACCTATGAAGAGCAAGAGGACTGCTCCATGGCTAGCTTCAGTATATCTTCGAGAGATAGTTCGATTGCATGGGGTACCCTCTAGCATAGTGAGTGATCGAGATCCTATCTTCACTAGCGAGTTCTGGAGAAGTTTGCAAGAAGCAGTAGGGACTCAATTGTGTCTGAGCACCGCATATCATCCTCAGACAGACGGCCAGACTGAGAGGGTGAATCGTGTTCTAGAAGACCTTTTGAGGCTTTGTATCTTGGATTTTGGAGGTACGTGGGAAGAGCATCTTCCATTGGTGGAGTTCGCATATAATAACAGCTTTCAGTCCAGTATTGGTATGGCTCCTTTCGAAGCTCTCTATGGAAGGCCTTGTCGATCACCTACATGTTGGTGGGAATCTACGGATAAGATCTTGATTGGGCCTGATATGATTAGGGAGACTTCTGAGAAGATTGACTTAATTCGAAGAAGGATGAAAGCAGCGCAGGATAGGCAAAAATCTTATGCGGACAAGAGAAGGACGGATATTGAGTTTGAAGTTGGGGACATGGTCTTTGTCAAAGTGTCTCCGTTACGAAATGTGGTTCGCTTTGGATCTGTTGGGAAGTTAGCACCAAGGTTCGTAGGGCCATTTCCCATTAAGGAAAGAATTGGACGGATGGCATATAGAGTGGGGTTGCCCGACAGACTTAGTGGTGTACATGATGTATTCCATGTATCCCATTTGAGGAAGTGCTTACATGAGACCGCAGAGGTGGTAGAGCCGAGCTTGCTTAAAGAAGTGGAAGTAAAGCGTGATGCGACTATTCGACGAGCTCCTACCCGCATCCTTGGGTCAGAGACTAGGAAGTTGAGAAACAGAGAGGTTCAACTAGTCAAAGTGCAATGGGGAGAAGAGGAGAGCAACGCAACCTGGGAGACGGAAGCGAAGATGCGTTCATTGTACCGATTTCTTTTTGAGGGTATGTCTTTACTTTCTCCTCTATCGTTGTCTAGTACTTATCTTATCTTTAGTATTTCCTCTCGTTAGTACTGTTTGACCTTTAGATAGGGTAAACCTATGGTTGAAACATGTGTTTGAGACATGTTATGGTTGATGGATGCAAGTGGATGCAAGTGTTTGCTAGTGGTTGCTCGTGGATGCATATACACACACTCTAGGCACTAGATCGGCTCAGTCACTTCATATTGCATATTGCATATTGCATAAAATTGTGTGTAGGAATTTATATTTATGGATGTATAATGATTGTGTTATCATATGGATGATGCATTTTGGTGAATGATTGTGCACTCATGTAGATATTGTATGTGTCGATAGGGTTCTCTCGCATACATAATGGATGCATGGCACTATCATGGTTTGCATATGTTCATACATTAGATAGGGAACATATACACACACTCTTTGCATATGCTCATACATCATTAGAAATTGTTTTAAGGACAATGGATGCCCGTGTTTGATGGTTTGAGTAGATGGTTGTTTGGATGGTAGGATATGCATTCTCCTTAGCTTAAAGATTTCGAGGACGAAATCCTTTAAGGAGGGGAGAATGTAACACCTCGTATTTTAGTTAATACTAAAATTCACTAATTACAGGATAAATAATCTCAGATATGAGAATTGGGGGTAACGGGCTGCGTCATTGCGTTCGTCTCGGAAAAATACGCGAAATAGAGTCCGAGTTCTCGAGAATCGGAGTCCGTATGGCCCGGTTATGGCCCAAAGAAGTTTTCAGAAAATTCAAAGCTAAAAACAGATTTAAAAATTAAACATCAGATTTCGAAATTGGAGCCAGCAGGGGGCCAGCAGGGGGCCAGGCGGGAAAGTTCCCGCCCTACCCATGTCGACAGGGCTGTCGACAGGCCTGTCGACTGGGGAGTCGACTGCCCTGTCGACAGGGCTGTCGACACAGGGTGTCGGCCCTATTGATCTGGGTGCACCAGATCTGGTTTTTGGTTGAGTCTTGGGCTGTGTTCTAGAGATTTCCTAAATCTAACGGACCTAATCTAACCTAGGGTTAATCTAAGGGCCTAAAACACTCACCTAATCTATAAATACACCCTAAACCTACCCTAATCCATACTAAAAATAGAAATGATGGCCTCATGCCGCCAAAATCAAACTTGAGAGGAGCCTCCACTAATTTATGAAGGAAGTTGCAAGCTAATCAACCTCTAATCATCATCTTCTTCATATTTAGCAACTAGTTCTACTTCATAAGTTTGCTAATCTTGGTTTTGGTGAGTTTCTATCACTTTAACATCAATTGCTAAAGTAAGTAGATTGGGTGTAATGAGACTTATGGTCTTAAATGCGGAATAGTGAGTTTGAATCATTTGTAATGATATGCTACTCTATGTTTTCCTATGTTTATGCATATTTAATAAGTGGGTTTATGCATACTTAATAAGTTGGTTTATGCATGTTTAACAAGTGGGTTTATGCATGTTTAACAAGTGGGTTTATGCATGTTTAACAAGTGGGTTTATGCATGTTTAATAAGTGGGTTTATGCATATCTAATAAGTGGGTTTATGCATGTTTAACAAGTGAGTTATGCAAGTTCATATGCAAGTTATGTGTATGATGTTATGTAAGTTATGTGTAGGTTGCTATGCAAGTTCATATGCAAGTTATGTATATGCTTAAATGCAAGTTTAACATGATATGCAAGTTATGCATGCTTATGCAAGTATGTGAATGCTTATGCAAGTATGTGAATGCTTATGCAAGAATGTGAATGCTTATGCAAGTTATGTGTATGCTTAAATGCATGTTTAACAGGTTATGCAAGTTATGAGAATGCTTATATGCAATTTCAACATGTTATGCAAGATATGTGTATGATAATATGCAAGCTCATATGCAACATGTTATGCAAGTCATGTGTATGATAATATGCAAGTTTGGGTTAAATGTAGTTGGGTTAATATATGCTCATATATGCAAGTTGACATCCTCTTAACCCATGATAAAGTTATATGCTAAGATGTGGTTAAACCCATGATATTTGTGATGGATCTTCCCTTTATTATGTCATGAAATGAGAATGATTTACGTGGGGAACGATGGGGTTAATAAATATGTTAATAAAAGTATGATTGGGTATGATTAAGCATACCATAAAAATAAATTAACATAAGTGGGAATTTACCTATTGAGTTAGGTCTACCCCATGGGAATTTACCTATTGAGTTAGGTCTACCCATGTTATGAAAAATGTGTAATTAATTAGGGATAATTAATTATGGGGGTGATTAATTAGGTGTAATTAGTCAACTAAGACACGAGGTTGGACCCTTTTGTAGCGGAAGTCTGCCCGGAACCGACCGGCCATCCAGCAGCTACAAATGATTGGCCCAATGTGAGAGGTCTTAGTCATAAATTAAATACGTGATTAAAGTAAAGACACGAGGTTAGACCCTTTTGATGACAGAAGTCTTCCCGGAACCAACCGGCATATCCAGCAGTCATAAAAGACGGTCTAATGTAAGAGGTCTTTATGAGGTCATGATCTTAATTAATTAATTAAGAAACACTTAACCATATTAGCATGTAGAGGGACATGAGGGGTTAAGTGGGTGCCTTGGGTGGCATGTGGAAATCTAGTGGGTTGCCTTGGGTGGCAATAGAAAATACGATTAGAATACTTAACCAAGAGGAAACATGTAATTAAACATGATTAAAGGGTTAAGTGGGATGCACTAGATAAACGGACAAGCTTAGGTGGGTAGCTTGTGGGGGCCCATTTCAACCAGTAACCCATATGTATCTTATTGGGCTCGACCCATGTCGAGGACGGGACACGCGTACTGGGCTTGACTATAAGAGGCCAAAACGGGGTAGCGGTGGCAACGCAAGTCCAACGGGTTTCATATGCGTGTGTGGACCCGGGCTGGTAGGTAAGACGTTGTTGCATCGTGTAGATATAAGTCGTGCACCGTTTGTTGTATCGGGTTGCCACTTTGGGGAGTGATACGCCCCACTGTGGGGCCGACACGGGTATCTACGGTAGGGAGCCGATCATTGGGGAGTAGTGGGGTACACCTAGTGTAGATAGAGGCAGACGGCACCTATGTGGTCAGCTAGGGGTACATGAAACTACTAGTTATATCTTTCTTTTAAGTCCTTGGGTGGGATCAATCTTTGAGTAGGAATGACTGGTGTGGTGCAGTTAGTAATTATCCTTGGGTGGGTAGATACGTCTTTACAGTTATCTTAGCTTATCCTAAGTCTACCAAGCTGCTTAGTGTAGCCATTCATCCCCAGACATTACCGTAGGTCAAGTTTATGTCTTCTCTGGTTACTTTAATGATTGTATTGTTAAAGTTATAGGACTCGCTCAGACTTATGTCTGACCCCGTTGTTTTTATCTTTTTCCCAACCCTCAGGTCCTACGGTGGATCCTAGCAGTAGTGGAGCTTGATCGGATTGCTGTTCCAGTCTTTAGGAGCTTGGATAGATGTAAAGCTCCAGTTACCCAGTTATCTTTTCTTTTGTCCTGGCTATTGTATGAGAGAGTGGGATTATGTACCTCTTTATTTTGATGGATATTGTACTTGACTTTTATTGTGGTTTTATGATGTAACCAGACATGTTTATTTCCGCTGTTATGAGATGATGTTTTAAATTTCAAGTACTATTTATATCTGTCTTGTTGTAATTTTTCTGTTCTATATTCACTAAAATACTCCACCGATGCTATGGCATTCCCTTAGAGAGTGACCATAGCGGGAGTGGGTGTTACACATTTACACCACAGAATTTCATATCAAATACCTGAAGATTATTTCTATCCAACTTATCCCAGTCAACTTAGGAAACTCGTATATTAATTAAAATATTTATTCAACCCTTTGACATTAGATCCGGATAGAAATACCATCAACTTATACTTAATATTAATCTCGATACCCAACTCACACTACAAGAGGAATAATGGTGAACTACTTTTTAAATTCCTCAAATAGTAAGAATCATCATCTATCGGATTAATATAAAACATCCGAAGATTTATCTCCAACCATATCCAATTATTTAAAATTGAAAACCCATATTAATATCAATTTAAATTCCATACAAAATATTTCCAATACTTCTGAACCTTTGAAAACATTCCACAAATCATTCAAAAATGATTACTTGTAGTTCGGAAAATAGTTTGCTGGTTAAAAACTTCAAAATAGATTGTTTTCGAAGAAAGCGTTACAATAGTGTTTTCAAAAGCGTTACAAAACAGTTATCTTAATTACTTCGATCAAAACATCGTTTTCTTAGTCAAAACTTAAACTTTACAATTCAAAACATTTTTTACATAATTTATAATGATTTTAACACTTTTTCCATATTTTTAGAAACATAAAAATACGGCGGTTTATGGTTATGGTCGATAACTTCTCTTATAACGACCTTTTCCAAAATGGTTTTAAACCTAACCTGAAAATTATAACTCTCATTTAAAATCTGCTTTCACTCATTTAAAATCCCTTGTTAATATAAATCAAATGTTTTTTGTTTCATGGAAATCTGATTTGGATTGCGAAACTTATAAGCGCTTAAAGTTTGCATCTAAAATACGTAAATTGCCGTTATGCTACAAGCTCTATTTTGACCATAATAACCATTATTCTATGATACTTAAAAATATCTTAGAAAACCATTATATCCTTATATAACCCTTTTAAAATCATTTAAATTTAATTTCCAAATTATTTTGCATCTAAAATTCAACTTTCATAAATTCCAATTCATTTCTAAATTCAAATAACTTCAAATTAACCTTCCTATTTGTCGGATCAGTTAGGGATAGCGAGGGAGAGCAGGAAACTTTATTTCCAAACCCAAGCCTAAACACTATCCTCTCTGTCATCCTAGAATGTTTCGGTGTTTATTTATTCATTTAAAGAACTTTACCAATATATATGAATCCATACATTTGGTCTTTTCCAATTATTAACCTTCAATTTCAATCATGATATTGCTTTTAATTATGAAGGATATTTGTCGATCACTAATGTGATACCATAATTATTGTGTCATAGTGTGTGCAAAACAACATCAACAACCATTTAGACATCCATAGCAACCATTATCAACATGATTCAATAAATCATAATTGTGCACAAGCGTTATAACACAAACGCTTAACAGTGTGTGTTCTAAACTTCGCATCCATCATCCATCACAACAAATGTTAATCATCATTAACCAATAATAATTCATCACTATAATTAAATTAGTCTAGCTACCAATTAAATATATAAACCATGGTTAAAGAGTTCTCACCTAACAGCTTTCCAAATCTTCACGGTAGGCGAGCCTAGCTAAGCGAACCGTCGGACAGTATTTCAGCGTAGCGTCTTCTTCACCAAAATATATATAATATAATATACACTAATCTCTCTTTATATTATAAGAGGAGGAGAAGAATGACGAACTTTGGCTAGGTGGTGGTGGAAGAAAAGAGGAAGACTTATGCATAAGCTTTAAGAAGAAGGTGGAAAGGAGGAAATAGAAATGGAATGGTAAAAAAATGGAGAAAGAGCCTCCTTATATAGGAAAGGAGGAGTAAGGAGGTAAAGACACATAAGGGGGCAAGTGGAAATCACGCATGAAAGGGAGCATTCATAAAGACATGTGTCTTAACACTTGTCTTAAGAAGAAAAAAGAACTTTTGGTAGCACTTTCTTTTAAATGTTATGAAAACTAAAGGCAACACTTAATTCTAAAGCTACTAATTCGTGTTATGGTTTGACAAATTCGATCGAACGACAAATAGTATCAATAAATCCAAAATCATTAACAATCGCTCTCATTTATAATTCAAGTAAAATCTATCATATAACTTATCAAAATTATTAAATACTCTTAACCATATATATTTATATGAAATTCAAATTAAGTACTAAAATTTCCAATTTTAAATTGATTAAGAATTCTGGATCGTTACATTCACCCCCCTTAAAACTTTTCGTCCTCGAAAAGGAAAGGGAATCGCAACTACTTATTCGATAAATTCAAGATTAAAATTATTTATACCAAAGCTCCATGTTCTCACATGTATTAACGGAAAACCATATCTATATGTCCTCCTACGATAACCTTCAGTTACCTATTATATTCGATTCATCGTTTACTGGGCCAATTACTTATACTCAACCATTTACTGCTTTCAAAAAAATTCAGACTTATAAATTATGCTCTTAGATCTTATCTTACAAATGCAAAGGTTATGAAACTTATTCCTTTTTAGTTCCCCAAAATTACTATTTCTCTTTACATGAAAATCTTGATCATCTCCGAACTCAACTTGTCTAAACGTTTCAGTTTAGGTAATTTCTTCTTAATATTCCCGCTTGCCAAATATCCATTAATCAAATTGTGAAACTTAATTCACAAGGTATTTATGCTTACTTAAACAGTTCCTTTTGTTGCCACAATATACTTTAGAACTTATTGAGTTATCCAAAATCGTCGATAATTCCAATCTTCCTGTCTATACACGTTATTAAATTCAAAAACTTTTTCATTAGAATAGGATCTATTTGGATATATGATAGAATATATTAAAAAGATTTATAAGAGAAGTTATATTTTTTCATATATAATTAACGTCATATACATACATTTATTCATGCATCCAACTTTGCAAAGATAATTCCCTAGGGGTCAAAGAGCTTGCTCTGATTACATGATTCTTGCATTCCTTCTTCTTCACTTATGATGGCGGGTGGTGTTGCTTTAGCTGGTCTTTCTCCCTTCTTTAACTGACAATCCTGGACTACATGCCCTACTTTTCTGCATCGATAATACTTCTTTTCTTTTGCTAGGTTCATGGGTTTCTTGTTTGTTTTAGGACACTTACGTATAAAATGTCCTTTCTTCTTGCATTTGAAACAAATTATGTCTTCTCAAATGGTTTTCTTTTGTATTCTTTCTGGGCATAAAACAACAAAATGTCCTTCTTGACTACATCTGTAACAATAGATACCTTTGAATTTCCCCAATCTAAGGCTTTCTTCCTTTTCTTTTCAATTACGATCTTTCCTTTCTTGTTTTATGGTCATCCACCATTCAATACCTGTTAAACCAAACTCCATCTTTGTTCCTATAAGGAAATTTTGTTGAAATGTTCAGCTTACCCTTCACTTAATTTAATGGCTTATCCCTTAGCAACAAGTTTACCTGGTATAATTCTTACAACCCAATCAAAATTTTCACTTTTCTATTTAATTTCATATCAATTTACCAAACAATTTCAAAAACTTATCTAATTGGATTTAAGTATATATTGATGTTTTAATCGGAATCATATAGAATTACGCCATTCGTTGGAAAAAGGAATGTTGGCTACTTTTTTTCTCTAACAGGATTATTAGTTATTCATTGGATTTCTTCGAGACATTTTCCATTAAGTAATTTATACGAATCACCCACTTTCGAAACTCGAAAATACATACTGATGATGCCGCAGTCATCAACAAAATCATCTTCTAGTGACTTGAGTGTGATTCTATATCAATCTAATATACTCCAGGCTTAGTATATACGTTAGCTAGGCGTATATTCAAAATCTTCTTATACTCGATAATCCAACCTCAACAACGAATATAATACTCATATTATAATTTTTAATTTCTAACCATATTGATTAGTTACCTTAACAAACTTGACCCAAATTTATCGATATTTCGAAATCCCCAATAGTGAAATTAAATCCGAAAGGCATTTGTACTCGGATCATTTTCCTGATTAGTAGAATGGGCTTAATTACCATGCCATAAGAAGTATTTTATGTGTAATTATAATCACAAAATGTAAACTTAACCTTAATCATTTGATTAAGTATCCAGGTTATAATTAACCATATATTTCCAAAATATGTTTGTTTCTTAAATTAAAACTTTTCAAAACTCATTTCATATTTTCCTCTCAAATATAATACTGCAAAATCGCATTCTAGGGGCATTACTAACCCTATCTCTAATGAGATATATAACTCTGATGAGTCTTTCCATTTGTTCAAATGTGTCGTACCCCACTGCTTTGTATAAACCAAAGCTTTGATACCACTATGTAACGACTCGACTTTTTGGTCAGTTTTCACCGGTAATTAAACCAATTTAAACCGTTCACAAAGACAGATTGTTAGTGGCACTTACACATTTGCACAAAATAAAAACAACTTTTCCAATATCATTAAAATAATATTACATCTGAGTTACAAGAGGTACATCAGAGTACATCGGTTACACGGCGGAAAAGAAACTAAACTCACCGGAAGAATGCGAATGCTCCAAACGTAATAGCTCCAGTTAAACCAGAATCCTGCTCTAACTAACTCTAAGGCAAATCTTCGAACCAAACTACTAGGCTGCCCATGTAAAAATTATGGGCACCCATTGTTTAGGTGTGGGAACAACAAACTCCAGGTCAGTCATGGGACTGGTGTGAGAACTCAAAACAGTTGTCTTTAGGGTTTATTTTAAAGTTAGGTAATTCACCGGACCATGCAGCCAATGCAGAACAGGTTTACTCTATGTGAATACCAGTGCATAGAAATCCGCAATGAAGCTATCATAAGCTCGTCCCACATCACACAATGCAAGCGCACACCAAATGGGCGAGTTTTTCCTTATGATAACCAAAAATGCCTACATATGTGAAAATCCTCTTTTACTACTATATATAGTGTGAAAAACCTTTTCGCAAATAAATGTATTAATCCTTGCCAGCATAATGCCCCATCCCATTATATTTACAATCCTGCAGGTAACTAGCAGGCTATAGAATCAAAACCGTACGGGCTCGTTGTGGATATTGGGTTTCGAACATGATGGTTCCATGTACGAAAGATCATTCGTGGGATCCCAAACTTTCTTGCATGCATTATCCCAGTAGTCGCGGATAATGTCCAATGTAACGAACTGGGATTTTCGACTCCGAAAATTGACACAAAACTCAGCTTCGACTATTCGAACATCGGAAATACTTGATCATTAATAGAAAGAAGTTAGAGGGCGAGAATAGATAAGATTGAAATTTAGAATAGAAGAAGAAGATCACCACAGAACAGAATCAGAGTAACACGAATCTCACAACGGAACGAATAAAATTTATTATAACATAACTTTGAAATAAAACAGTATATATATACAATAACATTATCAGAGTACGACACTAACACACAGCGGAAATAACGATAGCTATATAATCCTGAAACCTCCTGCTTCAAGCTCCTCCAAGTATATCTGTAAAGACCCGAACTACTTGACTGCCCGTACAAATTTGGGCACCCAAGAGTTTAGGAAAAACAAAACAAAATAAACTCTCGTTCAGTCATGGGATTGGTGTGATAAACTCAAATCATTTGGTTTAACTTTTCAAAATCCTTTTCAAAAGAAAAGGTAATCGTAAGACCGATCCACACATAAGCACGGATGGTTTTAACCTTACGATAACCCAAAACAATTTTTAGAAATCAATACTTCTTTGATATTATAATAATGTCAAATCACAAGTAAATAACAGTCTAGCAGAACGCTTGCACCTCACGTTCCACATATATAGTATACAAATCAAAATCGTGGGCGCTTATTGGAGATTGGATTCCGACTATGACAATGTATAGGACCACCTGCCGATAGCGTATCTCTAGAGGCGAATACATTGGGTTCAACAAGAACGTCTTGCAACCCGGCCCACAAATGACCGACCACTCATTTCGCTTGAGTGTATCGAATGTATACCACCAACGGTTGGGAGCTATCCACCGTTTCCCAAAAAGGGACAACATCGAAAATAGATAAAAGAATGAAATGGATTTTCTCTAGATAGGTGAT
Organism: Allium sativum; assembly: GCA_030737875.1. Classification (NCBI taxonomy): domain Eukaryota; kingdom Viridiplantae; phylum Streptophyta; class Magnoliopsida; order Asparagales; family Amaryllidaceae; genus Allium; species Allium sativum. The sequence goes on along the minus strand of CM060922.1, from coordinate 136,095,475 downwards.
ATACACCCTAATGGGGGCGACTCATATAGCCATGCTGCCTGCCCGATGTCTGTCATTTCTCGGTTGATGAGGCTTGAGGTCATAACGTATCTTTTGGAACACCTGACCACCATTCACTTTGAATGCTACATCGTCGTACCCGCCAAATCACAAATTGATTTCCCCAAAAATACCACTTGTATAAAGCTAAGAGAAACGAATTCCTCCACCACCAAATGTAAGTACGTTTGAAGATATCAACTTACGCGATCCGTTAGATATACTTTGTCAGACCTTCATCCATTCACGTTGTCCTGGGATTGGACAAACCGAAGGCACTATTCTGTAACAGGATAGCCCTTAATTCCGTCTTCAATTATTTTCATCATATTTAATCGCAACGCTAACATCCATAAAGAGTGATTTTCAGATAATGAATCTGATCCCAGTCTCTCCGTATTGCCGACGGAAAAATGGTCAAAAACTTCGATAGTCGGTGAGTTAATTATCAAATAAAAACACGTGTGCATACAATGATATTATTTCCAGATGGAAATTTATCGATCAATCATAATTTAACGTTTATCTCTTTAGTTCACCAGTTTATTTATTTCTTATTTCCATATATTCAACATTTCTTATTTTCTAAATTTAGGAAATATACGTTATCAATCATTGGAAAACCTTTCCCTCTCTGTTTCACGTATCACTATCATTCCGGTATTCTTTCTCATCAACATTTCATTTTCTATGATTAGAAAATATCTCTGATTATATTTGGAAAATGTTTTCAAAACTTATTCATTTGATTTAAACAAATGTTTAAATTAAACATCCCTATACCAACTCAACCCATTACCTTTATCAACTGAATTCACTTAACAAACCTTTACTATCAAACCTTAAGCATTCCTTAGTTAAAAACGAAGTCAATCAAGTTAGAGGTAGTAGTATAACTACCTCTCAGACCTTAACTGAACAGTATTTCTAACTTCGACATAGACAAGGTTCACTTCTAAATCTTTAACAAACTTCCTTACGTAACTCTCGAATTCAATTTATGAATCAAATTATTTTGTGAAAAACATTGGTTATAATGATAACGTTATAATCCCTACTTTTGAAATACCTAACTTCAAATATAACTTTCATTTATTAATTTGGATAAATAAACAAATAACAAATTTATTAATAAATAAATAAGTTTAGATTCTAAAATGGAAAGTACATAGTACTTTCCTACATTCAATATAATCGAATTCAGCATATAATTGTCTTTCGAAAAATCTCTATTCGATAACTCCTTTCGAATAAACTATATTCGATTAACTCCCTTCGAATAACTAATATTCTCTAATCTCCCTTTCGAATAAACTATATTCGATAATCTCTCATTTGAATAAACTATATTCGATAATCTTCTTTCGAATAAACTATATTCGGTTAGCTCTCTTCGAATAACTAATATTCGATCATCTCTCTCTCGAATAAACTATATTCTATAATCTTCTTTCGAATAAACTATATTCGATAATCTTCTTTCGAATAAACTATATTCGATAATCTTCTTTCGAATAAACTATATTCGATTACTCCTTTCAAATAACTAGTATTCAATAATCTCTCTTCGAATAACTAATATTCGATTAACTCCTTTCGAATAACTAATATACAAAAATCTTTCTTTGAATATTATGATTAATAACTCTTTTCTTCGAATAAACTATATCGATAATTCCTTTCAATTAGCTCTACTCGAATAACTAATATTTGATTAACTATAATTCGATTAACTCTATTACGATTAACTCTAATTCAATTACTCTAATTCGATTAACTTTAATCGATTAACTCTAAAACGATTAACTCCACTCGGTAAACTCTGAACAATTAACTCTAACTTGATTTACTCAAATAGATTAATTCTAATTCGATTAACTCTAATTGATTAACCTAGTTTGATTAACTCTTATCAACTACTCTATTCGAATAACTAATATTCAATTAACTCTCTTTCATTTTGATTAACAAATTTTGATTAACTCCTTTGATTAACTCTACGTCTATATTCAATTTCAATTATTGATGTTGAAATCGATTCTTACTTCTCTATATAAGTCCCGACTTATATATTCTACTTATCCAATGATAAACATTTCATTTAATTTATAAAATATTATTTGGAAATTTATCTTCTCAATCTATCAGTTAGGATAGATTCTATTAAAAATATTTGCTTTAAATCCACATCATGTTATACCCGTGTGCGAAGCACGGGTCTAAACCTTTCAAATATAAAATTTTCTTTTATACTATTTTATTCACTTTTCAAGTATTTCCTTTTTGTGATATCTTATTTATTTTCTAAATAAATATTCCTTTTATCTTTCTATTTTTTTAACAAATAAATATTCCCTTTTAATCTATTTGTAAATGTTTCACAAATATTTCCCTTTTCAATTTTATATGTAAATGTTTTACAAATATTTCCCTTCAATTCTATTTGTAAATGTTTTACAAATATTTCCTTTCAATTCTATTTTTAAATGTTTTATAAATATTTCCTTTTAATCCTATTCATTTTCTAAATAATTATTTTCTTTTTCTAAAATTTTTTGATTTTATAAATATTTCTTTTTCAATATAACATTGAAAATTTCCTTTTTAACATTCCAGTCTTCCCTATGGTATTTAACGTACCATATAACAATGATCGGTATCATTCCAACATACAAAATCAACAACAGATTTCATATCACATCATATAACACAATATATGAAAAACAGTAAAATAAATGTTGAGGAATCCAGTCGGATTCCTCTGACCTGTTTCCCTGCATCGACAGATGTTAAACAACATGAATAACACGAACATGAAATATTCTGATAAACAGAATCAATATTCGATTAACGATTTATATCTATATCGTTATCTATATTTTCAACCAATTAACTAGCAGTTCAACCAAACAACCATCATTTATCAATTCTAAAAGTACGTTATAAAAATATAAGTTGAGCAGAGTTAGTGAGATTTACTAACATTGGACGGTTATCGTTAAATAACGATAATTGGTCATTGATATGATTCAGGCGTTTAATTTCACCATAAATCCAAACGAGCTCCAATTCACTCCCGGTCGGTTCCATTACATAGTCGCCGTCCATACGATCCCAATGGATCCTGTTTTGTTGAATTCTTATTACCCTTAATTAACCACGTTTTAATTAATTAAGTAGCCGATTACACTGATACGACTTCATCTTCCTCCAGGTGAAAGCCTCCAACTGCTCCTTCCTCCATGAACGTACCAACCTTCCCCCACTCCTCTATCATGCCCCCATACACCAGAACAACTCCACAAACAAACCCTTATCCACGAGTTCTTCTTCCTCCATACGATTCCTTCCAGCTCACACCAAATCTGAAGTCGCATCCTGATCATCACTCAGTTCCAGGAACTGTCCCCAATTCCACCAAAATTCTCACCATCGCACTCTCCAACTTTCATCCCTCATCAGAAACAAACCGACCCCATCCTAAATGTTGCGATCTACAGCTTCTTCAGCCCAACAGTCAAAGTTGCAATCAAAACTTGTTGGAAAATCCCAAAAAAAATCCTACTTGATGCCAAACTCTCCCGGGAGCTCGAATCAACCCCTTAAATCTTCGAACAACAATCGTATTTTGAAAATTCCTCAACCCTAGAAATAAGACAGCCACTTCATGTAATTTTCAGCGAACAAAATATTTTCCTGACCCAATGAAATGTATATTGAATTGAAGAGCATGAGATGATGATTGAAAATATATAACTCTCGGATTTTATTGACCCTTACTTGATTTTAAAATAATTTCTAAAGCACACGGTTTAGATTTCCTGAAGAGAAGATGGCGGCCAAAGCGTATTGACTAGGGAAGAAGAAAGTGTAGGGTTAGAGAGAGTAATGGGCTATTTATAGTGTATTTATATATTTTTATATTTATCTATTATATTTGTTTTTAATCCAACGCTGTCTATATTTGTTATTAAAAATTCCTATGATCACATACAATATCTAAATCCGATGAAAATGGACATACACCTACAATTCGACATTACGGACCCAACGAAACTTGTTTCATCGAATTCCGAGTTTGTTTGCTCACACAGCGTATTTTAAAGTCAAAATATTGACTGTATTTCACATTAAAAATCCGTACGGCCACACAGTGACCCCAAAAATCACGAAACTTGAAATCTAACAATAATTTGATATTATGGATCAACAAAATTAGTTTCGTCGAAAAACGGAGGGCGTTTGCAAAACTGGATATTTTTAAAGCTCTAAATAACCCATTTAAATATATTTAAAAATAATTAAATTAAATATAAATTAATTTATATTATCATATATATTCACAATACAACTCAAATTGGATTTATAACTTGATATTTCAAAATTACCAGTTACATCGATATTTGATTTATATTTAAAATCCATTTAAAAAAATAAATAAATCGATATATATATTATAAAGGAATTCCATAGCGACTTTTCTGAAATTTGATTTGGACATAAATCAAAATCTACACAATGAAATCCCGGTTTTTCTCTTCCATTAGAAAAATATACTTCACCAGCTCCGAACGTTTCTTGTTTCACAAAAATCTGATTTAAAGCGGACCCTGTATATTCAATTGAAGTTCAAATCGCCAAATAGCGAACTGCCACGCCATTTCGAGCTCGATTAGAATTGTAATATAAATTATACATTCAACTATCGTTCAAATAATATATTCATTATTCTAATTCAATTCTAAACTGAATTAAATATTTTGAATTCCCAGTTCACACAATATTGCCATTTCTGCTAATTCTGATTATTTCAGAATTAAATATATTATTTTAATTATTATATTAATTAAATATTCAAAGTTATTTAATTAAATGACCATATAATTCTCCAAATCACTATTTAAATAATAAATTAATTAATTATTATATCGCTAAAATACGGGACATTACATTCTTCCCCCCATAAAATAATTTCGTCCTCGAAATTGCTAAGGTAGAAAACAAACCCTATTGATTGGTTAGAACTTATTTGTTCACTTCTTAACTTCAGTTTCAACTGAAACAATTTAATTTCTATTAAATATTTATTTATTCCGACTAACGAAAATTTTCAAAAATCATGAAAATTTTCTATCACCGTAACTTTTCGAAAAATTTCGCCAGCACCTCCTTTGTACTGGTCAATAGCTCAAACTCCAACTTGCCTCTCTAGGCCTTCTTCAAACCAAAAGAAAATCAAGCAGCCAAGCAGCTTGCCAATTCGGCTCATAAATCACCAAACTCGTATACAAATAAACTTGTACCTTTTTGTCGGGCATATCATTATATCCTTTCACCTGTTATCAATTCAACATATACCAATGTCATATCACCTAATTTCCAATCAATATCTACTCAACAAAGCTATTCGCTTATTCATGCCAAATTCCTCAAATCCGTTATCTTTACCTCATAACTCAAATTTGATTTTTATTTCAGAAATCAATCCATTCCAATTCACATGGGTCCAATTATATTCCATAATCCAGTTTTACACGATATTACTCTATTTCAACTCAATTTCCACGTAACTGATTTCAATTCTAATTCCCATTCTCTTTCACAAATTTCTTTTTAAATTTCTTTTTAATTCACAGTCTCTTCCTGGGAGTTATCAACAACTTTTCTTTCCTCAAAATCAAACTTTCCTTTTTAGGATTTCAAACAACTTGTTTTTCTCAAAACAATTCAAAAATTGTCTCTTTGGTATTAATCCGTCACTTACACACTCGAAAATGAACACTGATGATGTCTGGATCAACATCGGAATTTATTTTCCAGCGACCGAAGTGGGTTCAATGCTATATCACTTTCAAAACCATTTCTAAACACTTCCGTTTTGAAATCAATTCAAAATACCATTTACAATGCTCGTAAACAATTTAAAATCTCCTAGGATTTTAGATTTCTCATATATTTAATCCAAATCCGTTTGTAATCACTTTTCCAAACCTCTAGGGTTTTTAATTTCAATTCTGATTTAAATTCAAATTAAATTCATCTTGATTTCATATATTTCACTTATATGAATCCAGATTGGCTATTTACATAACCATTTCACATTTTATAATCTTATTCGATTATAATCACAACCAACACATCCAATATACTATAATACTTCAAATATCTATACTTTGTTTGTATCAAAATATAATTTGGGTGAAATTATTCCATTTCCCCTCTTTTTAAAACATACTGTGTCGGTTCATCGTATTCGAGTGTTTATAAACCCCTACCGATATAGTGGATCAAACTGATTGACCAGAACCCATAAACAACTCAACCAATAAGTCTCCACAATATAATACCACTTTATATCAAATAACAAATACGTTCACTCATATATACACTCAACTCAATCTAGGGTATTTCTAACCCCATCTCCACGGAGTCACGCCACAGAGCCAAGGTAATTACTAAACCTTCAGCTCTGATACCACTGTAACAAACTGGGATTTCCGACTCCGAAAATCGATACAAAACCCAGTGTCGACTATTCAAACATCGGAAATAGCTGATCATTAATAGAAAGAAGTTAGTTGGTGAGAATAGATAAGATAGAAAATTAGAATGGAAGTAGAAGATCACCACAGAACAGAATCAGAGTAACACAAATCTCACAGCGGAACGAATAAAATATGTTATAACATAACTTTGAAATAAAACATATATACAATAACATTACAAGAGTACGACACTTACACACAGCGGAAATAACAATAGCTATATAATCCTGAACCCTCCTGCTTCAAGATCCTCCAAGTATATCTATAAAGACCCAAACTACTTTACTGCCCGTACAACTTTGGGAACCCAAGAGTTTAGGGAAAACAAAACAAAATAAACTCTGGGTCAATCATAGGACTGGTGTGAGTAAACACAAATCATTTGGTTTAACTTTTCAAAAGAAAAGGTAATCGTAAGACCGATCCACACATAAACACGGATGGTTTTTACCTTACGATAACCCAAAACTGTTTTTGGAAATCAATACTTCTCTGATATTATAATAATGTCTTATCATAAGTAAATAACAGTCTAGTAGAATGCTTGCACCTCACGTTCCACATATATAGTATACAAATCAAAATCGCGGGCACTTATTGGAGATTGGATTCCGACAATGACAAGGTATGGGACCACCTGCCGATAGTGTATCTCTAGAGGCGAATACACTGGGTTCAACAAGAACGTCTTGCAACCCGACCCACACATGACTGACCACTCATTTCGCTTGAGTGTATCGAATGTATACCACCAACGGTTGGGAGCTACCTACCTTTTCCCGAAAGGGACAACATCGAAAATAGATAAAAGAATGAAATGGATTTTCTATAGATAGGTGATATACACCCTAATGGGAGCGACCCACATGGCCATGCTGCCTGACCGATTTCTATCATTTCCTGGTTGTTGAGGCTTGAGGTCATAACGTAACTTTTGGAACACTTGACCACCATTCACTTTGAATGCCACATCATCATACCCGCCAAATCACAAATTAATTTCCCCAAAAATACCATCGGTATTAAGCTAAGAGAAACTAATTCCTCCGCTACCAAACGTAAGTATGTTTGAAGGATCAACTTATGCGATCCGTTAGATATACTTTGTCAGACCTTAGTCCATTCCCGTTGTCCTGGGGCTGGATAAACCGAAGGCACTATTCTGTAACAGGATAGCCCTTGCATAATTCCGTCTTCAATTATTTTCATCATACTTGATCGCAACGCTAACATCCATACAGAGTGGTTTCCAGATAATGAATCTGATCCCGGTCTCTCCGTATTGACGACGAAAAAATGGTCAAAAACTTCGATAGTCGGTGAGTTAACTATCAAAGAAAAACACGTGTGCAAACAACGATATTATTTCCAGATGGAAATTTATTGATCAATCATCATTTAACGTTTATCTCTTTAGTTCATCAGTTTATTTATTTCCTATTTCCATATATTCAACATTTCTTATTTTCTAAACTTAGGAAATATACGTTATCAATCATTGGAAAACCTTTCCATTCTGTTTCACGTATCACTGTTATTCCTGTATTCTTTCTCATCAACATTTCATTTTCTATGATTAGAAAATATCTCTGATTATATTTGGAAAATGTTTCCAAAACTTATTCATTTGATTTAAACAGATGTTTATAAAACATCCCGATACCAACTCAACCCATTACCTTTATCAACTGAATTCACTTAACCAACCTTTACTATCGAACCTTAACCATTCCTTATTTAAAAACGAAGTCAATCAAGTTAGGGTATAACTACCTCTCTGACCTTAACTGAACATCATTTCTAACTTAGAAATAGACAAGGTTCACCTTCTAAATCTTTAACAAACTTCCTTACATAACTGTAACAACCCGGAAAATCTGGGCCAGTTTAAAATTTTTATTTTGGCCATTTTAGCGAATTTTGATTATTTAAAATGAATTATTTTAAATAATATCGACGAAAATTTATTTTGAATATAATTCGACGTATATATTTATACGCGTCGTCGTTAGAATATATATAATTATATATAATTATAAATGGAATTGAAAATGGCGCGGTAGTTCGAAAATTCGATTTCTAATTTCAAATGAATATACAGAATTCAATATAAGTCAGAATTGAACGAAACAAGAAATATTTGAATCTGTATAACTATATCTTTGTAACGAAGTTAACAAACTGAGATTTCATCTTAGAAATGATAAGATATGTCCAGTTTAAAATTAGAAATAGTCGCTGTGGAATTTATATATATATAAGGCCCTTAAAAATAGCAATTTTGCAAATGACCTCGGATTTCGACGAAACCAGTTTTGTTGGGTCCGTGGTGTTAAGTTATTGCTAGGTTTCAAATTTCATAATTTTTCGAATCAATATGTGAGCGTGGCAAAGGAAAACGCGTTTGACCAGTTTCAGTTGATTTTAATCGACTGGAAAATGGCCATTTTTCAGACGGTCTCAGAATTCGACGAAATTAGTTTTGTTAGGACCGTATCGTCAATACGAAGCTAGAAAATATTTTTCTGGAATTTTTCTAGTTAGTATGTGACCCCGGTAATTTGAAATGTGCGTTTAAAATTCAATATAAAGATTTAAATGTAAATTCAATGGAAACTGATTGCAACGATAGAATCAGCTTGTGATACATATCCCATTGTGTTCGGAATGGGGGTAATACGCTATGGACGGCAGGCGGTGGGCCTCGTTTCGAGGTCATATGTAAAAGTCAACTTTTTAATAATTAAATAATAATAAAAAAAAAATATTATTATCTTCTCCCCTTTATACTCCAGGCCCCCCCCCCCCGTTAGAAATCCGTTCAGATCTAAAACAAAATAAAAAAAAAAAAAAAAGATGAAGAAAATCGCGCTCCTCCTCCAGCCTTCCACCACCACCGCTGCTCGCCGCAACTCCCTCCTCAGCTTCCTCTTCCACCGCCGCTTCTCTCCTCCTCTCTCCGCCTTCTCCCTCCAGTCCCGAAACCCCCCATCTCCAATCGCGAGACCCCAGTCGCGAATCCAAGCCCCCCCCTCGACGAAGCCGATGGCCCCCCCCTCGACGAAGCCGATGCCCCCCCCCCCCTCGACGAAGCCGATGGCCTCCCCCTCTTCGCATACGGTAAGCATTCCTATTTTTACTTTTATTTTATTTTTATTTTAGAGTTTAAAATTAAATAGGATTTTTTAAAAAACAAAAAAAAACTGAAAACTGATTTTAGATAAAAACTGAAAATTGGTTTTAGGTTAAAACTGAAAATTGATTTTAGTTTAAAACTGTAAATTTTAAAAAGTTTAAAACTGTAAATTTTAAAGAGTATTAAAAACTGATTTTTAACATAATTTAAAAACTGATTTTTAAAAGATTAAAACTGAATTGATTAAAAAAAAAAAAAAAAAAAAAAAAAAAAAGCTTTGATTTTTATAAACGAGATGATAGGATTTTTCAAGGAAGAAAAATAGAATTTTCATATGTCGAACTTCGATAGAAAAATAGAATTCTTATATGTTGAACATCGATAGAAAAATAGAATTCTTATATGTTGAACATCGATAGAAAAATAGAATTTTTATCTATTGAACTTCGAAATAAGAATATGATTTTTATATACTGAACTTTGAAGTAAAAATTCGATTTTTATATATAGAACTTCGAACTAAAAATTCGATTTTTATATATTGAACTTCGAACTAAAAATTCGATTTTTATATATTGAACTTTGAAATAAAAATTCGATTTTTATATATTGAACTTTGAAATAAAAATTCGATTTTTATATATTGAACTTTGAAATAAAAATTCGATTTTTATATATTGAACTTTGAAATAAAAATTCGATTTTTATATATTGAACTTTGAAATAAAAATTCGATTTTTATATATTGAACTTTGAAATAAAAATTCGATTTTTATATATTGAACTTTGAAATAAAAATTCGATTTTTATATATTGAACTTTGAAATAAAAATTCGATTTTTATATATTGAACTTTGAAATAAAAATTCGATTTTTATATATTGAACATCGAAATAAAAATTCGATTTTTATATATTGAATAGCGAAGTAAAAATGTGATTTTTACGTATGTAGTGAAAGCAGCAACGAAGGTGACAAAAAGGCGAAACGACGAAGACTTCTGCAAAAGAAGAGTCGAGATGGTTGGATTGCTAAAAGTGAGAATTTCTCACCTTTCAATTTTATTTCTAGTTATATATATATATACTAGGATGCAGACGGTGCTTAGTAGCACCCGACACAATCGTCCACAGACCATGGACTTGTTTGTTTGGCTGTTTGGTTATTGATTGTGATATTGGTTTGAATGTGGTTTGTGGTGTGAAAAATCGAATCGATAAATTGGTTAGGATTAGACGTGCGCCGTTATAAGGCGAAGGAGTAAGGCTAGGTTAGACTCTTACTCCAAATTTTGTGGTTTGCATAACTAATTTATTTGATTGATGTGTGAGTGGCGTGGGCCTTCACTAGACCGGGGATAAGGCTAGGCCTTGTCCCGTTTCTAGTATCGTGCCGTTATGCCGCCGAAATTTTCTAAAATATGTTAGAAAAATAAAAATATCATTTTATTGAATAAATGAATTGAATAGAAATTCATAGGTTGAAATAAAATGTTTTATCGTTAAAAATATAATTTTTAACGTGAATATGAAAATAGTGAAGTGAATAAATAAATATTCATTTACAAACCAGACGGTTTGTTTATGAACACTTATTTGAATGACATTGATTGGGACGATAAATTTTACACATCGCCCAACTGCACAACTAGAATCTGTGTTTGATTGTTTGAAACCCCACACGGGTGTTGGGATGAAATATGAAGTTCACTCATCCTGATTGATTAAATATGTCGATCGATTGATTGACAGGCTGTTATAAGCGTTAGATATCTTTATTTGATGCTTATACAGTGTAGTGCACTTTGGTTGATGGTTGATTATTTTTCAATGCTATTATACATGTGTTGTATGAAAATCCATATAATTAACTTTATATGGTAATTGTTTGGGCCTCATTCCAGTTTTAAAATAGAAATATTTGAAATAGAAATATTCGAAATGGAATATTTGAAAATATCAATATATGAAGCCGTGTTGATTAGATTGACGCCATTTTGACGTGAACGATATTTATATCGATTTTTTTCATTTTAAAATGAATATTGAAAAGTGATTTCGAAATCGAATATTTCGAAATGAATTGAATTGAAAACGATTTCGAAAAGAATTGAATTGAAAACGAATTCGAAAAGAATTGAATTGAAAACGAATTCAAAATGAATTGAAAACGATTTCGAAATGAATTGAATTGAAAACGATTTCGAAATGAATTGAATTGAAAACGATTTCGAAATGAATTGAATTGAAAACGATTTCGAAAAGAATTGAATTGAAAACGAATTCAAAATGAATTGAAAACGATTTCGAAATGAATTGAATTGAAAACGAATTCGAAAAGAATTGAATTGAAAACGAATTCAAAATGAATTGAAAACGATTTCGAAATGAATTGAATTGAAAACGATTTCGAAATGAATTGAATTGAAAACGATTTCGAAATGAATTGAATTGAAAACGATTTCGAAAAGAATTGAATTGAAAACGAATTCAAAATGAATTGAAAACGATTTCGAAATGAATTGAATTGAAAACGAATTCGAAAAGAATTGAATTGAAAACGAATTCAAAATGAATTGAAAACGATTTCGAAATGAATTGAATTGAAAACGATTTCGAAATGAATTGAATTGAAAACGATTTCGAAAAGAATTGAATTGAAAACGAATTGAAATGGATTCAAATTGAATTGAAATTTGAATTGAATAGAAATGAATTTTGAAACGAATTTAAACTATTTATATAATTCGTTTTAAATAGAAATCGACGAAGTATATATTATATATATTATATATATAATATAATGGCCTGAATAGAACGCGCCGCGCCGCGGCAGTTCGTGAATTTCGACCATTTATTTCAAACGGACATTGCGGGAGATCCGACCGTCGGATTCTCCTAAAACCGGAACCGTTGGGTTCGTATCGAAAAGAGCTTTCTAATGAATGTTAGAAATTTGAAATCTAACGGTTGGATTTGGAGATACGTCCAAATCAAATTCGAAAAAGGTCGCTGTAAGTGCAGTTCGATGGCCGTTGTTGGAAATCGACTGTACGGGCCTTGATAAAATTATTAAAAATAGTAATAATTTGTGTAAAATCATAAGAAATGATTTGTGAAAGTTTGGGATGAAAAACTCCATATTTGAAAAGATAAAAATAGATTTTTATCGAAATGAACTAGTTTTGAACTAGAATTATAATTCTATTTATTTTTAAATAAATAAATTGAATTCGAAAAGGGTTTTAAAAGTAACCAAAATTCCAATGATTGCATTGGAGTGGATTTGAATCGAAATTGTCTTCGGAATATTTCGATGTTGGAATTCGTGATATTACAGGTGTTGTTATGGAAATTTGAAAGATATATATTTGTATCGTTATTTCCAATACGACATTTGTTAGTCGTAGAATTCGATATTGAATATAAGCCGATATATTTTCTATTCAGAGCCTTGTATTGAATATCGAATGTGATTTGGGTTTGTCGTGAATGGTGTCTTTACTAACACTGTTCTTGAACCCAGTTGAGAAAAGATTAAATCTTTTTATTTAGATTTAATGAAGTGTACCAATTAAATGATATTTAATTGGAATTGAATTGATATTGATTTTTGGGTTTATCGTGAACAGTGTTTTAAATAACACTTGTTCTTTAACCCGATAATTAATGAATGTGATTTGGGTTTGTCGTGAATGGTGTCTTTACTAACACTGTTCTTGAACCCAGTTGAGAAAAGATTAAATCTTTTTATTTAGATTTAATGAAGTGTACCAATTAAATGATATTTAATTGGAATTGAATTGATATTGATTTTTGGGTTTATCGTGAACAGTGTTTTAAATAACACTTGTTCTTTAACCCGATAATTAATGGGATGTGACTTTGGGTTTATCGTGAACCGTGTTTTAAATGACACTGATTCTTTAACCCAGTCACAGATTAAAACTAAGTGGAGTTTTAATGAATCTTTAATTAGATTGAAAAGATCGAGAATGGAGTATCACCAGTTTTGCTCCAGGCGATAGTTAAATCTTTAATTAGATTTGAATGTGAAATTTAGAAACTAACTGGCGGTTAGCCAAGCAGAATGGTTTTCTGGATATTGATCTGATGTTGGTTTCGGCCTTCGGGGTTAATATTTGGGGAATTATTCTCTTGATTAATTTACGGTTAGTGACTAATGAATTGGAATGAGGCGTATGTTGTGTTTGTGTAACACTTTTATAATATATACGCGAGTTATTCGGAAAGACCGGGTTTATCCCATTCTGAATAACTGATACGACGATAAGTCGAAGATGAAGACGATGGTCGAAGACCGGAAGTCTTCACGTCGTTTGGGTGATAACTGATGATCTTGATTGGGCTGTACACCCAAGAAGATGGAAACAGTTAGTGATCGTCCAGACGTACTTGGAGATCGATGGATATGCGGGGTACTAGGTGCCTCCGGTTTCGTTCAGACCCAGAACGGACTTGTAAATGGACTGTGTGTCTGACATCGGATTTCATTCTGTGTGACTGATATCGGTTGCATAGGATGGCTTGCCTGTGTGGCATGCTAAGATGCAAATGATCGAGGCTTCTGTTGAAAAGCAAAGTCTTGTGGTGATGATCAAAGCACGGCCTTTGTGGCGTAGCTTTGTGTAACGTTTACCTCGCGTGTTTCACACCCGGTATGAACCAAAAACGGGAGACGGACCTCAGGGAGGGCATGCGTTTCTTTCTAGCTAGAAGTGGCGTCAGTGGTTTTACACGCCCTGACGAGTTTGACTTATGTGGTTGTTGCTGTTGCGAGGCGCCTCGGTTATATCGGTTTCGGCCGAATGCATTCTGGTCGGCTGACGGACCAGACTTACACCCCATAGGGTGGGGAGACGTATTGTTCAGGCATAATAATCCACTCCGTGTGGACCGGCCCTGACGATCCAAGGCTTGCCTGCGCGCTTGCCTGAGACATGGGCTAGATTGTCTCGAATCGGTTGAGGACTATCTTTTGCCTCGGTTCATAGATGGAAACCCAATTTCCAAATACGAGACTTTGCGGTTTTGATTGTATATCCTATATATGGCGACATAGTGGGATGGGGCGCTCATGCCGCCTATGATTGATACTTATGATTTGAAGTGTTTTATATACTATGCACTTATAATAGTATCAAATGATTTGTTTTAAACGTATCAAGCATTCTTTGGCTGTTATAAGGGAAAACCCTATCCTCGACTGCGTTGCATTGTGTGATGGGACCTGGGTCTTATAACAGCTTCATTTTTCTTTATTTAGCATTGCGCTGTTGGTTTTATGCACTGGTATTCTTGGGAGGAAACCCGTTCCGTGTTATACGGCGTGGTCCCTTGATTTACCTAATGATTTGAAATAAAGATTAATAACTGTTTTAGTTCTCACACCAGTCACATGACTGACCTGGAGTTTATTGTTTTAACCTAAACTCTGGGTGCCCCTATTTTCGACACGGGCAGCTAGTAGTTTTGGTTTTGCAGATTTATATTCACAGGATCCTGGTTTACAGCTGGAACGATATCCGGAAAGCTTTGTATCCGTATATCTCATTCTAGTTGTGTATTGTATTATTTTCCGCTGCTATGTATTTAAATGTAATTTAAATCTCTGATATTTCTGTGTAATATTCATTTATACTCTGTATATTCTTGTAATCTGATGCATTGTTGTAATATACAATGAAACGTTCTTCTGTATGCGTTCTGCTGTGGTTTGTTCTCGAACTATCCGACGCTTTCCTTTACGGGGAGGTTGCGGGCCGTCACATTTGCTCACATTTGGTATCAGAGCTTTGGTTTACAAAGCAGAGAACAAGGCACATTAGAACCATACGAAAGAATTCATCAGATATTGGGTTAGTAAAATCCAATGGGAATGACTCGTTAGAGATGGGATCAGTAGTATCCTAGAACGAGTGTGAAGAGTATATTTTTCAAATGAAAACATTCTTTGTTTTGAAAATTTAAAATCAATTATTCGTATCTGATTACCTATTTATATTGAGTTGGACAGTCCAGTATATAAAGATTTTGCGTATACGTCTGATCCGCGTGTATTCGAAGTTTTAATATATTGGATAGATATAGAATCATACTCTAGTGGCCCGAAGATGATTCTGATGGTTGAGTACTCATCGTCAGAATTTATATTCGTGTGACGAAGGTGTGATATCTATATATTTCCATTAGACTGGTGTGAGAACCAAAATTAGATAGGGCTTATTGTTGTGAATTGGCATCAAGAACATGATTTTTGTATATGTATTAAAATTATGAATTTGAAACTCTAATTCACTAATTGATTGATGTTTGTGTTGTTTGCCTATTTGTTTGCTAATTTTGAACCATTTTGCCTAATAGCATCAAATATTGGATTATATTGAAAATTGGTCGCATTTGCTTGCATATACATGTATATCATTGAACAGGTCATAGCAAGGAGGCTAGAGCAGAGAATAAAATTTGTTTGCCCGACAAATAGGTACATGTTTACTACATAATTTCCTGTTTTGTTTGGGTGATGATGATTTTGTGAGCCTATTGGCTAGCCGCTTGGCTTTTTCTTTTTCTTTTTGAGATCTGAAGGACCGGGGAAGCTATTTGAAATTCCCCGATGCTCCCATTGCAGGGGAGGTTATGGCGAAATTTTTCAAAAATTTAGGGTGTTAGCCAAATTTTTGAAATTTTGAAAATTCTCAGAAACTGAAAAGTTGGAGAATGGAAGCCAGATCGAACGTAGAGTTAATTAATCAAACCACTTTCGACTTTGTTCCTTTTCGGGGACGAAAAGTTTTAAGTGGGGGAGATTGTAACAACCCGGAAAATCTGGGCCAGTTTAAAATTTTTATTTTGGCCATTTTAGCGAATTTTGATTATTTAAAATGAATTATTTTAAATAATATCGACGAAAATTTATTTTGAATATAATTCGACGTATATATTTATACGCGTCGTCGTTAGAATATATATAATTATATATAATTATAAATGGAATTGAAAATGGCGCGGTAGTTCGAAAATTCGATTTCTAATTTCAAATGAATATACAGAATTCAATATAAGTCAGAATTGAACGAAACAAGAAATATTTGAATCTGTATAACTATATCTTTGTAACGAAGTTAACAAACTGAGATTTCATCTTAGAAATGATAAGATATGTCCAGTTTAAAATTAGAAATAGTCGCTGTGGAATTTATATATATATAAGGCCCTTAAAAATAGCAATTTTGCAAATGACCTCGGATTTCGACGAAACCAGTTTTGTTGGGTCCGTGGTGTTAAGTTATTGCTAGGTTTCAAATTTCATAATTTTTCGAATCAATATGTGAGCGTGGCAAAGGAAAACGCGTTTGACCAGTTTCAGTTGATTTTAATCGACTGGAAAATGGCCATTTTTCAGACGGTCTCAGAATTCGACGAAATTAGTTTTGTTAGGACCGTATCGTCAATACGAAGCTAGAAAATATTTTTCTGGAATTTTTCTAGTTAGTATGTGACCCCGGTAATTTGAAATGTGCGTTTAAAATTCAATATAAAGATTTAAATGTAAATTCAATGGAAACTGATTGCAACGATAGAATCAGCTTGTGATACATATCCCATTGTGTTCGGAATGGGGGTAATACGCTATGGACGGCAGGCGGTGGGCCTCGTTTCGAGGTCATATGTAAAAGTCAACTTTTTAATAATTAAATAATAATAAAAAAAAAATATTATTATCTTCTCCCCTTTATACTCCAGGCCCCCCCCCCCCCCCGTTAGAAATCCGTTCAGATCTAAAACAAAATAAAAAAAAAAAAAAAAGATGAAGAAAATCGCGCTCCTCCTCCGGCCTTCCACCACCACCGCTGCTCGCCGCAACTCCCTCCTCAGCTTCCTCTTCCACCGCCGCTTCTCTCCTCCTCTCTCCGCCTTCTCCCTCCAGTCCCGAAACCCCCCATCTCCAATCGCGAGACCCCAGTCGCGAATCCAAGCCCCCCCCTCGACGAAGCCGATGGCCCCCCCCTCGACGAAGCCGATGCCCCCCCCCCCTCGACGAAGCCGATGGCCTCCCCCTCTTCGCATACGGTAAGCATTCCTATTTTTACTTTTATTTTATTTTTATTTTAGAGTTTAAAATTAAATAGGATTTTTTAAAAAACAAAAAAAAACTGAAAACTGATTTTAGATAAAAACTGAAAATTGGTTTTAGGTTAAAACTGAAAATTGATTTTAGTTTAAAACTGTAAATTTTAAAAAGTTTAAAACTGTAAATTTTAAAGAGTATTAAAAACTGATTTTTAACATAATTTAAAAACTGATTTTTAAAAGATTAAAACTGAATTGATTAAAAAAAAAAAAAAAAAAAAAAAAAAAAAGCTTTGATTTTTATAAACGAGATGATAGGATTTTTCAAGGAAGAAAAATAGAATTTTCATATGTCGAACTTCGATAGAAAAATAGAATTCTTATATGTTGAACATCGATAGAAAAATAGAATTCTTATATGTTGAACATCGATAGAAAAATAGAATTTTTATCTATTGAACTTCGAAATAAGAATATGATTTTTATATACTGAACTTTGAAGTAAAAATTCGATTTTTATATATAGAACTTCGAACTAAAAATTCGATTTTTATATATTGAACTTCGAACTAAAAATTCGATTTTTATATATTGAACTTTGAAATAAAAATTCGATTTTTATATATTGAACTTTGAAATAAAAATTCGATTTTTATATATTGAACTTTGAAATAAAAATTCGATTTTTATATATTGAACTTTGAAATAAAAATTCGATTTTTATATATTGAACTTTGAAATAAAAATTCGATTTTTATATATTGAACTTTGAAATAAAAATTCGATTTTTATATATTGAACTTTGAAATAAAAATTCGATTTTTATATATTGAACTTTGAAATAAAAATTCGATTTTTATATATTGAACTTTGAAATAAAAATTCGATTTTTATATATTGAACATCGAAATAAAAATTCGATTTTTATATATTGAATAGCGAAGTAAAAATGTGATTTTTACGTATGTAGTGAAAGCAGCAACGAAGGTGACAAAAAGGCGAAACGACGAAGACTTCTGCAAAAGAAGAGTCGAGATGGTTGGATTGCTAAAAGTGAGAATTTCTCACCTTTCAATTTTATTTCTAGTTATATATATATATACTAGGATGCAGACGGTGCTTAGTAGCACCCGACACAATCGTCCACAGACCATGGACTTGTTTGTTTGGCTGTTTGGTTATTGATTGTGATATTGGTTTGAATGTGGTTTGTGGTGTGAAAAATCGAATCGATAAATTGGTTAGGATTAGACGTGCGCCGTTATAAGGCGAAGGAGTAAGGCTAGGTTAGACTCTTACTCCAAATTTTGTGGTTTGCATAACTAATTTATTTGATTGATGTGTGAGTGGCGTGGGCCTTCACTAGACCGGGGATAAGGCTAGGCCTTGTCCCGTTTCTAGTATCGTGCCGTTATGCCGCCGAAATTTTCTAAAATATGTTAGAAAAATAAAAATATCATTTTATTGAATAAATGAATTGAATAGAAATTCATAGGTTGAAATAAAATGTTTTATCGTTAAAAATATAATTTTTAACGTGAATATGAAAATAGTGAAGTGAATAAATAAATATTCATTTACAAACCAGACGGTTTGTTTATGAACACTTATTTGAATGACATTGATTGGGACGATAAATTTTACACATCGCCCAACTGCACAACTAGAATCTGTGTTTGATTGTTTGAAACCCCACACGGGTGTTGGGATGAAATATGAAGTTCACTCATCCTGATTGATTAAATATGTCGATCGATTGATTGACAGGCTGTTATAAGCGTTAGATATCTTTATTTGATGCTTATACAGTGTAGTGCACTTTGGTTGATGGTTGATTATTTTTCAATGCTATTATACATGTGTTGTATGAAAATCCATATAATTAACTTTATATGGTAATTGTTTGGGCCTCATTCCAGTTTTAAAATAGAAATATTTGAAATAGAAATATTCGAAATGGAATATTTGAAAATATCAATATATGAAGCCGTGTTGATTAGATTGACGCCATTTTGACGTGAACGATATTTATATCGATTTTTTTCATTTTAAAATGAATATTGAAAAGTGATTTCGAAATCGAATATTTCGAAATGAATTGAATTGAAAACGATTTCGAAAAGAATTGAATTGAAAACGAATTCGAAAAGAATTGAATTGAAAACGAATTCAAAATGAATTGAAAACGATTTCGAAATGAATTGAATTGAAAACGATTTCGAAATGAATTGAATTGAAAACGATTTCGAAATGAATTGAATTGAAAACGATTTCGAAAAGAATTGAATTGAAAACGAATTCAAAATGAATTGAAAACGATTTCGAAATGAATTGAATTGAAAACGAATTCGAAAAGAATTGAATTGAAAACGAATTCAAAATGAATTGAAAACGATTTCGAAATGAATTGAATTGAAAACGATTTCGAAATGAATTGAATTGAAAACGATTTCGAAATGAATTGAATTGAAAACGATTTCGAAAAGAATTGAATTGAAAACGAATTCAAAATGAATTGAAAACGATTTCGAAATGAATTGAATTGAAAACGAATTCGAAAAGAATTGAATTGAAAACGAATTCAAAATGAATTGAAAACGATTTCGAAATGAATTGAATTGAAAACGATTTCGAAATGAATTGAATTGAAAACGATTTCGAAAAGAATTGAATTGAAAACGAATTGAAATGGATTCAAATTGAATTGAAATTTGAATTGAATAGAAATGAATTTTGAAACGAATTTAAACTATTTATATAATTCGTTTTAAATAGAAATCGACGAAGTATATATTATATATATTATATATATAATATAATGGCCTGAATAGAACGCGCCGCGCCGCGGCAGTTCGTGAATTTCGACCATTTATTTCAAACGGACATTGCGGGAGATCCGACCGTCGGATTCTCCTAAAACCGGAACCGTTGGGTTCGTATCGAAAAGAGCTTTCTAATGAATGTTAGAAATTTGAAATCTAACGGTTGGATTTGGAGATACGTCCAAATCAAATTCGAAAAAGGTCGCTGTAAGTGCAGTTCGATGGCCGTTGTTGGAAATCGACTGTACGGGCCTTGATAAAATTATTAAAAATAGTAATAATTTGTGTAAAATCATAAGAAATGATTTGTGAAAGTTTGGGATGAAAAACTCCATATTTGAAAAGATAAAAATAGATTTTTATCGAAATGAACTAGTTTTGAACTAGAATTATAATTCTATTTATTTTTAAATAAATAAATTGAATTCGAAAAGGGTTTTAAAAGTAACCAAAATTCCAATGATTGCATTGGAGTGGATTTGAATCGAAATTGTCTTCGGAATATTTCGATGTTGGAATTCGTGATATTACAGGTGTTGTTATGGAAATTTGAAAGATATATATTTGTATCGTTATTTCCAATACGACATTTGTTAGTCGTAGAATTCGATATTGAATATAAGCCGATATATTTTCTATTCAGAGCCTTGTATTGAATATCGAATGTGATTTGGGTTTGTCGTGAATGGTGTCTTTACTAACACTGTTCTTGAACCCAGTTGAGAAAAGATTAAATCTTTTTATTTAGATTTAATGAAGTGTACCAATTAAATGATATTTAATTGGAATTGAATTGATATTGATTTTTGGGTTTATCGTGAACAGTGTTTTAAATAACACTTGTTCTTTAACCCGATAATTAATGAATGTGATTTGGGTTTGTCGTGAATGGTGTCTTTACTAACACTGTTCTTGAACCCAGTTGAGAAAAGATTAAATCTTTTTATTTAGATTTAATGAAGTGTACCAATTAAATGATATTTAATTGGAATTGAATTGATATTGATTTTTGGGTTTATCGTGAACAGTGTTTTAAATAACACTTGTTCTTTAACCCGATAATTAATGGGATGTGACTTTGGGTTTATCGTGAACCGTGTTTTAAATGACACTGATTCTTTAACCCAGTCACAGATTAAAACTAAGTGGAGTTTTAATGAATCTTTAATTAGATTGAAAAGATCGAGAATGGAGTATCACCAGTTTTGCTCCAGGCGATAGTTAAATCTTTAATTAGATTTGAATGTGAAATTTAGAAACTAACTGGCGGTTAGCCAAGCAGAATGGTTTTCTGGATATTGATCTGATGTTGGTTTCGGCCTTCGGGGTTAATATTTGGGGAATTATTCTCTTGATTAATTTACGGTTAGTGACTAATGAATTGGAATGAGGCGTATGTTGTGTTTGTGTAACACTTTTATAATATATACGCGAGTTATTCGGAAAGACCGGGTTTATCCCATTCTGAATAACTGATACGACGATAAGTCGAAGATGAAGACGATGGTCGAAGACCGGAAGTCTTCACGTCGTTTGGGTGATAACTGATGATCTTGATTGGGCTGTACACCCAAGAAGATGGAAACAGTTAGTGATCGTCCAGACGTACTTGGAGATCGATGGATATGCGGGGTACTAGGTGCCTCCGGTTTCGTTCAGACCCAGAACGGACTTGTAAATGGACTGTGTGTCTGACATCGGATTTCATTCTGTGTGACTGATATCGGTTGCATAGGATGGCTTGCCTGTGTGGCATGCTAAGATGCAAATGATCGAGGCTTCTGTTGAAAAGCAAAGTCTTGTGGTGATGATCAAAGCACGGCCTTTGTGGCGTAGCTTTGTGTAACGTTTACCTCGCGTGTTTCACACCCGGTATGAACCAAAAACGGGAGACGGACCTCAGGGAGGGCATGCGTTTCTTTCTAGCTAGAAGTGGCGTCAGTGGTTTTACACGCCCTGACGAGTTTGACTTATGTGGTTGTTGCTGTTGCGAGGCGCCTCGGTTATATCGGTTTCGGCCGAATGCATTCTGGTCGGCTGACGGACCAGACTTACACCCCATAGGGTGGGGAGACGTATTGTTCAGGCATAATAATCCACTCCGTGTGGACCGGCCCTGACGATCCAAGGCTTGCCTGCGCGCTTGCCTGAGACATGGGCTAGATTGTCTCGAATCGGTTGAGGACTATCTTTTGCCTCGGTTCATAGATGGAAACCCAATTTCCAAATACGAGACTTTGCGGTTTTGATTGTATATCCTATATATGGCGACATAGTGGGATGGGGCGCTCATGCCGCCTATGATTGATACTTATGATTTGAAGTGTTTTATATACTATGCACTTATAATAGTATCAAATGATTTGTTTTAAACGTATCAAGCATTCTTTGGCTGTTATAAGGGAAAACCCTATCCTCGACTGCGTTGCATTGTGTGATGGGACCTGGGTCTTATAACAGCTTCATTTTTCTTTATTTAGCATTGCGCTGTTGGTTTTATGCACTGGTATTCTTGGGAGGAAACCCGTTCCGTGTTATACGGCGTGGTCCCTTGATTTACCTAATGATTTGAAATAAAGATTAATAACTGTTTTAGTTCTCACACCAGTCACATGACTGACCTGGAGTTTATTGTTTTAACCTAAACTCTGGGTGCCCCTATTTTCGACACGGGCAGCTAGTAGTTTTGGTTTTGCAGATTTATATTCACAGGATCCTGGTTTACAGCTGGAACGATATCCGGAAAGCTTTGTATCCGTATATCTCATTCTAGTTGTGTATTGTATTATTTTCCGCTGCTATGTATTTAAATGTAATTTAAATCTCTGATATTTCTGTGTAATATTCATTTATACTCTGTATATTCTTGTAATCTGATGCATTGTTGTAATATACAATGAAACGTTCTTCTGTATGCGTTCTGCTGTGGTTTGTTCTCGAACTATCCGACGCTTTCCTTTACGGGGAGGTTGCGGGCCGTCACAATAACTCATGGATTCAGATTATGAATCAAATTATTTTATGAAAAACATTGGTTATAATGATAACGTTATAATCCCTACTTTTGAAATACCTAACTTCAAATATAAATTTCATTTACTAATTTGGTTAAATAAACAAATAAAATTTTTATTAATAAATAAATAAGTCTTGATTTTAAAACGAAAAGTACATAGTACTTTCCTACATTCGATATAATCGAATTCAACGTATAATTCTCTTTCGAAAAATCTGTATTCGTTATTCCTTTCGAATAAACTATATTCTACTAACTCTCTTCGAATAACTAATATTCGATAATCTCTCTTTTGAATAAACTATATTCGATAATCTCTCTTTCGAATAAACTATATTCGGTAATCTTCTTTCGAATAAACTATATTCGATTACTCCTTTCGAATAACTAGTATTCGATAATCTCTCTTCGAATAACTAATATTCGATTAACTCCTTTCGAATAACTAATATTCAAAAATCTTTCTTTGAATAATATAATTGATAGCTCTTTTCTTCGAATAAACTATATTAGATAATTCCTTTCAATTAACTCTACTTGAATAACTAATATTCGATTAACTATAATTCGATTAACTCTATTACAATTAACTCTAATTCAATTACTCTAATTCGATTAACTCTAATCGATTAACTCTAATACGATTAACTCCACTCGATTAACTCATATCAATTAACTCTAACTTGATTAACTCAAATCGATTAATTCTAATTCAATTAACTCTAATCGATTAACCTAATTCTATTAACTCTAATCAATTACTCTATTCGAATAACTAATATTTGATTAACTCTCTTTCATTTTGTTTAACACATTTTGATTAACTCCTTTGATTAACTTTACGTCTACATTCAATTTCAATTATTGATGTTGAAATCGATTCTTACTTCTCTATATAAGTCCCGACTTATATATTCTAGTTATCCAATGATAAACATTTATAAAATATTATTTAGAAATTTATCTTCTCAATCTATCGGTTAGGATAGATTCTATTAAAAATATTTGCGTTAAATCCATATAATGTTATACCCGTGTGCGAAGCACGGGTCTAAACCTTTCAAATATAAAATTCTTTTTTATACTATTCTATTCACTTTTCAAGTGTTTACTTTTTATGATATCTTATTTATATTCTAAATAAATATTCCTTTTATCTTTATATTTATTTAACAAATAAATATTCCCTTTTAATCTATTTGTAAATGTTTTACAAATATTTCCCTTTTCAATTCTATTTTTAAATGTTTTACACATATTTCCCTTCAATTCTATTTGTAAATGTTTTACAAATATTTCCTTTCAATTCTATTTGTAAATGTTTTACAAATATTTCCTTTTAATTCTATTTATTTTCTAAATAAATATTTTTATTTTATAAAATCTTTTGATTTTATAAGTATTTCTTTTTCAATATAACATTGAAATTTTCCTTTTTAACATTCCAGTATTTCTTATGGTATTTAACATACCATATAACAATGATCGGTATCATTCCAACATACAAAATCAACAATAGATTTCATATCACATCACATAACACAATATATGAAAAAAAATGTTGAGGAATCTAGTCGGATTCCTCAGACCTGTTTCCCTGCATCCACAGATGTTAAACAACATGAATAACACGAATATGAAATATTCTGATAAACAGAATCCGTATTTGATTAACGATTTATATCTATATCGTTATATATATTTTCAACCAATTAACTAGTAGTTCAACCAAACAGCCAACACACAGCAAACAACCATCATTTATCAATTCTAAAAGTATGTTATAAAAATATAAGTTGAGAAGAGTTAGTGAGATTTACTCACATTGGATGGTTATCGTTAAGTAAAGATAATTGTTCAATGATTTGATTCAGAAGTTTAATTTCACCATAAATTTAAACGAGCTCCAATTCACTCCCGGTCAGTTCCATGTGTAGTCGCCTTCCATACGATCCCAACAGATCCTGTTTTGTTGAATTCTTATTACCCT